>CAWUFW010005377.1:0-1347639 GCA_963921515.1 Calotriton arnoldi
TAAGCATTATGTTCACATAATTCAAAAAGCATTACATTACATCATTATCCTAACACCATTATACTGCTGAGTTCACTTCGTTTCAGTGAACTATTCATTCTTTGCTAAACATGCATGAGTATACAATGAATATATGTCTGAATACATGTGGGTGCGGCCTATCAGTGATTATGATGCACCCCTACAATTCACAAGAACATTTCGCTCTATCACTGTGGGGTCGTGTCCCACTCTAGAAGTGTACAGAGAGGCATAATAGTCGAGGAATTCATCACGAATCTCCGAGGTGTCCGTGAGTGTCTGGTCAGTGGAGGTCCTCAACTCAGTGATGTAGGCTTTGCTGTATGGGGGGCGAAGTATCTGCGCCAGCACCCGGCCCGGTCGCTCACCTTCGCCATAGCGGCGTGCAGTGTGATATTTACCTAAAAAATGTATCTCGCGATCTGCCGATTCTCTGTATTCAGTGAGGAGGGCTAATCGGCGCGCAGCTGCCTCAGGGTTAGAGCTGTTCAGTGTTGCGGTATCAATGTCCCTTAGGTCTCGTTCCAGGCGAGAGAGTGTCGCTCGTAGAGCCTTTAACACCCCAGCATGTTTGGCGATACAGACGCCCCTAATATACGCTTTAAACCCTTCCCACAAAACTGCGTAATAGTCAACCGAGGCGGTGTTGAGAGCAAAATAGTCCTCAATGGCTTCGTGCACCTCAGAGTGGAAGAGGTCGTCATTGAGGGCTCTACTGAGAAACCACCATTGTTGCTCGTATCCATCAGGTCTGGGCACACTAAGGAGGAGCTTAACTGGTAAGTGGTCGGAAAATGTTCTCGGGAGGGTATCAATTGATTGGTACCAACAGGATATACCCGGGGAAACAAGCCAATAATCTATCCTAGTCCAGGTGTTATGTTGACCGGCATAATGTGTGTAGTTGGTGGTGGAAGGGTTGCGCTTGCGCCATATGTCAGAGAGTGTTAGCCTTTTACAGAGATCAAGGAGTGCGCGGCGAGCTTGCGGTTTAGTGCCAGGGGATTTAGCAATGGTGTCCAAGGCAGGGTTTAGGAGCAAGTTGAAGTCACCCCCCCCCCCCCCACCAGCAACAGGGTCGAGTCTAATTGTGCCAGCTGGGCATATAAGGAATGGAAAAATTCTGGCGAATCAATGTTCGGGGCATAAACACACACCAGGGCAACGCTGTGACCCATTAGTGAACCTGTAACAATTGTGTATCTACCCTCGCTGTCCCCAATGGTGGAGCGAAGACTGAAGGGCACCCTTTTATGAATGAGTATAGCTGTGCCACGGGCATAGTTGCTGAAGTTGGAGAAATATCTGTGTGTGCCCCAGCTGGATGCAAAGCGTGCGGGGTCAGATTTGGGTAGATGCGTTTCCTGTAACAGCGCAATGTCAATGTTGTGGCGTAGCAAATAATGAACAACGTGTCTTCTCTTGCGGTTGTCATTGAGACCCCTGATATTCCAAGATAATAAGGACAAACCAGAGGGACCACTAACATTACCTAACTGAGCCATCTAACAATCTTGACACAGATGACTAACATAAACAATCGTTGGTAAGTGTTGAATCGGACAGTGAGCATAACAATAAAGAATTCAAAGCATTTATACGAGAGAATTTGTCCCTCCCCCCCACCCCCACCCAACCTCGCCAGAAAACAAACGAGGCATGACCCACATCAAACAACAGAACATTATATGCCAAGTAACTTTAAGCTGGAATGAGAAATCCCTATATCGGCATATCCATAACTCTAGAAACAGATCAACGGTGTACACCATGAGGGGTGGCAACGTCACGCCAGTCGACCAGCCACCTAAAACATTTCGTAATAACATGTGTTCTTATCCCAATTATAGGTGCGTTACCAAAGAAGCAATGGTCAGTGTGGCGAAATCAGCCGGTGCCAGCACTCAAAAAAAGTTCCATGCTTGCGTTGGAGCCGCTACGAGGAGGGGAAGACCCGTTCCCCTCCGCGATCGCTCGGTTGTTGTTTTGTTTATGAGATTGGCAGAATTCCTGTGCCTCAGCAGGGCTGTCGAAAATGTGAGCCCGGCCATTGACATCAACTCGCAATCTAGCAGGGTAAAGCATGCCATATTTCAGACCCAAGTTCCTGAGGGTAGCCTTGACCCCGTTATATTTCCGACGGGCATCTTGCACCTTGAGTGTAAAGTCCGGATAGAGCGATAATTTAGAGCCCTGCCATGTGGTGTCCCCACGTTCTCTGGCGAGGCGCAGCGCAGTGTCACGGTCTCTGTAGTTCATGATGCGTGCGATGATAGGTCTCGGGGGGCAGCCCGGGTTGGGCCGGGGGCCCAGAGTGTGGTGAGCGCGCTCCACCATGAACCCCGGGGTAAATAACTCCCTCCCGAACATGTCAGCGAGCAAGGACTCAACAAAGAGGTCAAGGCAGCCGATGGCAGTGGTCTCCGGCACCCCTAAAATGCAGACATTGTTGCGTCTACTGCGCGCTTTAAGGTCTTCATTCTTAATTGCGACGTCCTTGAGGATGCGCTCCACTCGCTCCAGTCGTTTGAGGGACTGCGCAGTGCCTCCTCAATGTCAGATATGCGCACCTCTGCCACATCCAGGCGCCTGTCGTGAACCTGAATTTTAGCCCCCATGCTCTCGAGTCGCTTGTCCAAGGTATCGAATTGCCCATCCAGCGCCCTAAAACCTGCCCTCATCTCCTGCAGTAGCAAAGAAGATTAGGCAGAGGGGTTGTCAGCGTGGTCTGGGCCCTGGCCACCATCCGCCATGTTGGAGCTGTGCTCCGCATCCTTCTCAGCAAGCCTTTCAAAGGGGAGGGTCCTCTGCTTAGGATTTTTACGGCCCATGCCGCAGTGTGATCACACAGGGGAGGCGGCGGCAGAACGCTCCCCGATCTGTGGGCAGGTGGAATAGGCTAGGATCTGCGATCAAAGTGTAAATTGGGGGAATGGGGCCAGGGTCCTGGGCGCAGATAAAGAGGTGCTGGTGAGAACAATCTTATAAGGGCACTGATGGTCGCCCCAAGGAGCGATCGTGTTGGCCGGCCCTTTCTGCAGAGTGAATATGAGCAATGTCCAAGTAAAGCGCTGGGGAGAGCCTGGGCCCCTGGATCAACATGCAGAAGGCCGGGCGCAGGCAACTGGTGTCGTGTAGCGGGAAGCTTGCAAGCCAAGGCGCAGGGTGCGGCCGCCCGCTTCCGCCGTGAAATGATGTGCTGCGATGGTGGGTGTCTCGGGCTCCGCGGTGTAGTCAGCATCTAGGGCGCCGGGCCCGATGGTCACAGTTCGGCACCAGACAGGCTGGCAGGTTGAATAAGTGGCTATGCGGGGAGGCAACCGGGCACTAGGAACGATGTATTCACTCTCGTCTCCGCCCTATTCCAGGCCCACAATTGGCCGGGTGGCCGTCTCCTGGGCTCGCCCGCGGGGCCTCAGGGAGGGGGCAGGAACGAGTTGTGTGGTCCGGGAGTGGCCGAACGCGGCCGCGTCCCGGCAAAATCGGAGATTAGGCGGGGGAAGAGCGCAAGAGAGGAACAGCGCCCGGCGCACTCACCACCGCAGCCACGGTCTGCTGTAGTCTGGCACCAGTCTCCGGTCACGACAACCCCTCATCAGCGCCATGTGGAAGAGGCATTCAGCAGTGGCCGACACTCGCTCCTCCCCGCAGTCTTCTATGCGCCGGGAAACCGGTGCCGGAGATATCGCGCCACGATCCGAGGGGGTCGCCGGGAGCACCGCACGATGAGCCAGCTGCTGGTGACAAGCTGGCTTGAATCACTGCCGGATTTATGGGGGATAATGCCGCTCGGCTGGAATCGGCCGGCGGAACTTCAACGCTGCGCGGCCATTTTGGTCGGCGGCTTGGCCACGCCCCAAACTGCAGGTTTCTTGGTGCACTCCCCGTGCTGAATTAAACTTGCATCCTTTAACTCCTAGAGGTAAGAGGGGTTATTGTGTAAGAGCAATGAGAAGGTGGGTTAGCAGTCCCTGATAGATTGGACAAATGTTGGGCTTCATAATTAATGCACATGGCACAGTGGTTCAGGTAAGTGTCAAATATTTGGTCTATAAATGTAAAGCCTAGGACTGTGCAGGCCTGGACTGTACAATCTCATTATTTTTTTGATTGGGTTCGGATGAATGTATGCCTGCAACACCAGAAAAGTGTGGTATGGGGGATAAGAGCCATGAGGTCTAGATGCCCAACACGGTTGTATGATGTAATCACGCATGCGTTTAGCACGCATGCCTTAAACACTGGCATTAGAACGAACACGTCGTTATGATGCGTTCCTTTTGCACACAAGTCGTTACAACGACTTGCCTTGGGGGGGGGCTGGACTTTGGAATAGTATCATTTACTATTCCAAATCCAGTCTGCGCAACAGTAGGGAAGGTGTTGGACTTCAAATCCAACACCACTCCACCAACGAGCCCCCAAAGCAAGTCATTGTAATGACTTGTGTGCTTAACGAATGCATGGTAACGACACATTCGTTCTATTGCCGGCGTTGTGAAGGCGCAGCGTGATTCCAGCTTCGCAATAAAGGAGGTTTCCCGCCCAACACTGAACAGGATAGCCTTAGCTGGTTTCTTGTACTTGACAGCACATACGAATGATAGGGTTCTGCAGATTTTAGTTTTGTGTCGCATTGGCCAGTATGTTTGTGGGCTGTAGATATAGTATACTACACCTACTGGTCTATTTCTTTGTTACATGACACTGAAGCATATCTCTGCTGTTGTGACTGCACTTGGTCCACTGATGGTGCACCTATTGTTTTAACTGCTTTTGTCTCCACTTCTTGGTGCTTGCCTAGTCCTTCCTGATGGTTAAATGTGCATGTTCATCGCTTGTCTGTGTGCACCGCCCTGCCTTGGCGCTAGGCTCAGTACATAGAATATGTGTGTGAAATCTTTACCCACAGTATACAAATGCACTCTCAGGCAGAATGTGTCAAACCTTTTGTAAAGGTTTCTCTGTAATATTATTTTTCACCCTCTTGAATAATATTTGTCATTTTCCATTTTGAGATCTCTTTGGAATAAGTACTATACAGTGTTCTTTGTATGATGCTTACAAATACAAAGTATTGAACTTAACATTTGCCAACAAAATTCTTTCTCTGAAAATTGCTCCTTTTTTATCAACATTCCCTTAATCCATTTTTATGTTAATTAACTGTATTAATGTTTCATACACATTGTATTGCTTGATTTACAATACGTTGTAAAAATATCACTGCAACAATTGAAAATCCCACTGAATTAGATTTTACCCTAAGGAGGTACTATGGAGATAGGATAGCATCTAATTCAGAAACTCCCACTGAATTAGATTTTACTCCAGGGATGTAATATGAAGAAAGGATAACATTCTGGGTGTTTTGTTGTTGATGGTTTTCATTCAATTGGCATTGCTAGTTAAAATGTTGCATTACCTGATGTGATGCTTGATGGTGGTCTTCGGGTATTGGATGAAGACAGCACCATTACAGACATGGGTCAAAGAGAGCATTATTTTTAGGGGAGGGGAGGGAGAGATGGGATGGTGAAATGGTTCAGTGTATCGAAAATGATGACGTTATAAAGAAATAAAAGAGAATTATGAACATATGACTGGATCTCCAACCTGGCGTGGACCAATACACATTTAATCATGTCTGCCTTGATCAGACTATTAATAATCATTTCAAGAGACTTGAATGACCCCCAAAATGTTACAGTATGTAAGTTATTTATAAACATTTGATGACAGAGTGAGCATTTTTTGAGTTTTTATTCATTATATAGTTGCCAAATTTTGTGTGCTCCTTGGCCTCATCAGAAAGAGCCCATCTGTGTTGGTGATGTTACCTTATTTTCCCTGTGACTTGACTGTCCGTGTAGTTCTCTGATAAGCAATGAGCCATGCAGCAAGGTTCCTTGTTCTGCATGACAGCAATCCAAACAAAACCTTTTGGATGCCTATTTACACCAACACAATGCATGCACAGATGGGCTGCAAAAGCGAACAAGCAGACATGAATTCAGTGGCCTGATCAAAGCTGGCATTGCTGGCATTGTGTCAAGTTTGACAACACCAGCAACGTGCGAGATCCCATATTTCTGTATCTAAATTTTTGGAGCTGTGTTTGCAGATGGAGAAATGTAATTACATTTGGATCCATTGTAGCCAAGAACTAGGCGTCCTTAATTTGGTCATGTATAGTGCTGTGACTGAATTATATAACGACCCTACACATTCTTAGTGAAATCTAAACTGGTAGGCTTTGCTGCAAGAGGTACCTAATAAGTAACTTCTAGTTTTATAAGGTAAAACCTGTCGTTACTCTTTACTGAATGAGATGTTTATTTTAGTTTATAACTGGATAATCGTGTCCAGTGGATGTTGGGAAGATTTTAAATGGAACTATCTCACATGGTGTGATGATACAATGAAGAGTAGTGTTGTGCAGCTTAAGCATGCTATGAGGAAATGCCAGTCAAGGAAGTCCATATCAAGTGTCTGGTCTGTGCGAGAGGAGGAAATTTGACGACACCGGGGGCGGGCGCAGCCTGGCGGCAACATGAGAGATGGTGAGCCCTCACCGGTACAGACCGGCGCTTGTGAGAGACTGCTACCCCACATTCACGTTAAAGTTTAACTGTTTGCTTATATATTTGTTTAATTAATAATTAATAATAATTAATAATTTGTTTAATATTTGTTTTGTACCAGCCAGGCAGAACCTTGAGATCTAGCAACAGATACCTCCTTACCTCCATCAGAATTCGCACCACTAGAAATGGAGGAAGATCTTTTTCTTTCTTAGCACCAACACTCTGAAACAAATTGCCTTTACATCTACGCATGATTGCTGATCACAACCGCTTTCGTAAGGAATTAAAAACATGGTAATTCGACAACTGACCCCTCATCTTTCATCTAGTTGTTTTACCCTGAGCTGCCCGTAAGCGCCATGAGACCTACGGGTGATACGAGCGCTAAACAAATATCCCTTGATTTGATTTGATTTGATTAATTGCTTCACACACCTCCCTATTGCTGACTATACACATGTCTAACTGGCATAATATGGGAAGGATAGAAATTCGGGGGAGGGTGGGCGACAGACCTCTCTAAACCACCCACAACACAGTTGTCATGTTGACGTACAGGGGAAGGTGCGTGGGCAGAGGGGGAGAGTTGGAGAGAGCGGGTGGGGGGCAGCTGGGGCACAGGGGACACCAAAAAGTATAGTGATACCAGCAGACAGCAACACAGACATGGGGTCCATACCTTAGATAGGGCGAGAAAGGACCACCCAAGTCAATATTACTCGACACTTTGATGAGCAGGGGGGGAGGGGGGGTCACATGACCACAGTAAATACTCCATCCTGTCATGGAACGTTAACGGACTGGGAAACAAGGTAAAGACAGGCCTAGTGGCTGCTTACCTCAAACAGCTGAAACCTGAGGTGATCTTCCTCCAAGAGACACACTTAAGAGGTAGGCAATGTGGATTCCTGGGCAGAGGGGCATACAAAACATTGGCACACATGGGTTTCTCCACTGGTGCATGGGGAGTAGCATCCTGATCAGGAAATCCCCCCCGTTCATGGTAGATCCAAACGGGACCCACGTAGCGGTTAAGAGGACATGGGACTGACGCAATGTAATGCTAATCAGTGTCTATGCACCCCCACAAAAATATACGCTAACAAAACTGACAGAAATCCTGTTGGAGGCGGGCTCCTGCATTCACTTAGTGGGGGGAGACTTTAACAACGTGGTAGATCCCCGGCTGGACCGTACCACCCTCACAACTGCCACACATAGGGACACGCAGCTCAAACGTTTCCTCACCACAATGGGACTGACAGACCTTTGGAGATGACACCACCTTGAGGCCTCGACCTACTCATACTACTCGGGAGCACATGGAGTCTTCTCAAGGATAGACTACGTCCTGGCCCCGGCGGGCAAAGTGGCAGAAATAGAGAAAGCAGAGTATTTAGCCAGAGGTCTTTCAGACCACTCCCCCCTATGGCTCTCCCTGGGAAGGAGAAGTTGTGCGGCTAAACCGGGATGGAAACTCAATGCATGGGAACTTAGAGTAACAGGGTAGCCCAGGAGATTAGAACAGATACGGAGTTGTACTTTAAAGAAAATGTGGGCTCCGCATCGCCAGCGGTCACACTCTGGGAGGCATACATGACAGGGCACAGAACATAATAGCTTATAAAAAAAAGACGGGAAAGGGGGGAAATGGAGGAAATAGAAGCAAGACTCTTCCAAATTGAAAGCCAGATGAAGACACCCGATTACCCCTCACAATTACGGGCCATGATGATCCTCCGCATGGAATATCAGGCCTTAGCACATCGCGAAGCACAGGCGGCAATCCAGGCCACACATCGGCGACTTTATGACGCTGGAGATAAGGCAGGAAGGTTGTTGGCGTAGTTGAGTAAAAAAGAAGCAGAGACACCTTGGGTAACACACATAGCATCGGGGAGGGGCCATATCAGCACTACACCTACAGACATAGCGAATGAATTTGCCTGTTACTACAAGGCCTTTTATGAAATGCACCCATTAGCCAGCGCCCCACAAATAGAAAACTATCTTACTGAGATTTCCACCCCTACCTTAAATGCGACTGCCATCCAGCTACTGGAGGAGGAGATTACATTGGCCAAAATAAGAACAGCTGTAGGTAACCTGAAACCAGGAAAACCCCAGGCCCCAGTGGCATACCAGAGGAATTCTATAAACAGAATGCGGATCTGTTGAGCCCATACCTGTTAAGTCTATTCCAGGAAGCAAAATAAACAGCCCCCCTTCCACACGATCTTAGAAGCGCCACAATTGTGGTAATCCACAAACCGGGCAAGCCACCCACGGACTGCAGTTCCTATCGGCCAATTTCCCTGTTAAATACCGAAACCAAAATTCTGGCTCTAATTCTGGCCCACAGATTGATGAACGTCATGTCCTCTTATCCACCATGACCAGTCTGGCTTTATGCCCAAAAGATCGACCGGATTAAATCTGGATTGCCTGCATAATTGGCTGGGAGTCCCAAAATCTAGAAAAGACCCCCATCTAATATTATCGTTAGATGCTGAAAAAGCATTTGATACGGTACACTGGCCCTTTCCAAAATGAACCCTCCAGAAGTACGGGTTCGGACCCAAATTCCGGGCATGGATAGACTTACTATATGAAAGCCCAGTTACCCAAGTACAAGTGACTGGTGCAATGTCGATGGAATTCCCTACAGGATGGGGTCCAACGCAAGGGTGCCCCCTATCTCCACTATTATTTGCCTGGTACTAGAACCGACAATGCCGATGGACCCCAAATATGTGATATTGGGAATACCCACAGAAGTAGACCTCCTTAGAGCCAAGCTACTTTTTGCAAATCTATGCACAATAGTGGCTAAACGAGACATGGCGAAACATTGGGGGGCACCGGAACCACCCACACTACAAGAGTGGAGAGGGGGAATGGATCTGTACATGACAGCTGAGAAGGTGGCATATACGGCCCCTGGATGCGATACTATGGACTCCCCACTGGGAGGAAAAAACACTGACCCATGACGAGACACAAGCTACAGTAGTGGGAACACCAGGAGAACCTTAGCCAACACAGGGAAAAGGGTCTGGTCGGATGCACTGACACAGTCTGGTCTGTTAATAATCTATACCACGGTTTCATGACAATCGCTCAATGTTGTTCCTTCAGATACCAGTGACTGTGATGCTGTAACTGTACTTGATAAAAGCAATAAAAACTGTAAAAAAAAAAAAAGAGTCTGGTCTGGGTCTTCAGTCAGAACCAACACAGCTTTAGTCACAAAAAATAAACAATACATTAATATGATGAGTAGATTAGGAGAGTTACCTTTATGGGTAATTGTATTGCCAGTAGGGCGAAGAATCGGGAAAGAGCTAATTACTCTCCAAACACAAATGTAGCTACATCAAGTAGAATATTTGCCAATCCGCAGATGCAACATGGCATACAGCTTGTAATTGCAAGTCAGTGTGTGTTTTTCATTTATTTACCTTGCTGACACAGTAACATTTTAATTCCTGGCTTATGACTTTTTTGGTTAGGAAATGTTTGCTGTTTGGATGCCTTAGCCTACGATAAACGTTGCTACTTACTATTGGGCCTTGCACTGTCATGTGTTTAATTTTGTTGTCATGATAACATGTTCTTCCATTTACAGCTTTTTTGTTCACAAAGCAAAGATGCACATAATCCTAGGTTTTTTCACGATGCAACAAAATACTGGCTCTTCATCAAAAGTGTCTATGTTTTTTCCTTGACAGCTAGGGCCAACATACAGTTGCTCAGTCATTACTAAACACTCCCTTTAACAAAAAGTCAATGCTATGGCTTTGCCAGAGCCTGTTTAGTATTTTAATCACTGAATCATACGTAGATCTTTAGAGTTTGTTTTATAAATGGGGAAATTAATAAGCAAGTGTGAGGCATGGTCTCTTCGGTTGGGTTGATGGGTCCTTTCCCATGAAGGACTGCTTTCCTGCAGGCATGTAACAATATCCAACATACCCAAGCAGCAAGAAAACTCTTGCAAGGAAGTACAGGAAATGGAATCCCCTAAACTCTACTGCATACAAATGCTTTACATATGATGTGGAGTGAAACTCTATCATGACTGAACAGCACACTTTCATAGACAAGTACTTGTCTATGAAAGTGTGCTGTTTCTCTTCTTTGAACCAATCATGAATGTGAATCGGTGTTATGCCTGCAGGGTCCTGGATTCTCAATATCTATCTCTTGCAGTACCCTCCCGCTGCTGATACACCCTGACAGTGAATGCCTACACTGCTCCCTCTATCTTTTCTGTGGAACAACTCTGACACACCACTATTGCTCAGCATAGGAGCAGTTCTTCAAATGGGCTTCGGGTTCTATGTCCTTCTCACCTTCCAGGTCACTCAACAGCCAGGTTATGCAGTCCTTGCTGATAGGCCTACGGAGGCTGCTATCGCTAAGACTATGTAGCTGTCACTGTTAGTGCCACAGGCATGTGGAGTGTTCCAGGCCGACGTGCTCAAGTTTGCCCTACATTCATTAAATGCAGGACAGGCCTGCAACTTCAACATTTTCAGCCTTCAGTGTACAGACCCCTATCAAGTGTTTATGCTGCACTCAGACAAACACAGTGAGGAGCATAGAACTACTATTGGACGGGGCTAATGAAGGCAGCTCACAGTGTTCAGACAAGGGCATGCGGGGAGGCAGCAAATATTAATGACTGAATTTAGCCTTAGAGCCCGCCGTAGCGGGCTTTACAGGCCAGTAAAGGGCTGCTCCAGCGTTTTAACAAGGGAGCAGGCCTTTAATGACCGGTAAAGCCAGCTACGGAGGACTCTAAGGCTATGGGAACATAGATGGCAGAATGTCCTAATTTGTAAACAAAGGCCTCACAGAGCCCTAGTGGGTTGAAACCCCCTCGGGCTCTGTAAGGCCTTTGTTAAACATTGGAATGTTGATGCTTCGGGCTTCTACCGGCATTAGAAACCCGGAGCACTCCATTGTTTTCAATGGAGCACTCAACATTCCAATGTTCTAATAAGCCTAATGACAGCCATTGGCAAGTCAACTTGTAAGCATGCATGTGCCACATGGCCTGGATATTAAATAGATGCAAGGAGCTGTGAATTTTGAATCTGATACTTTGTATGATTGCTTCTTTTGTAGTGAGTAAAAGGTGCACAGTGCAGCACGGTCATGCGCATCTAGAATCTGGGTGCCCATTGGATTTCAGTGTGCAGCTCGTGCAAGGGCACTCACAATATTGGGTTTGCCAGCTCAATGCTATTCTCCCTCAGTTGGAACCCTGAAATCAGACCAAGGGAAAGAGAAAGTTTTGTTGAACATCACACATGGAAACAAGCAAACAGACCAAAGCATTGTTCATGGATGCTGTCTCCCATGATCCTTCCTTCAGACAGTAACTCTTCTAGTCCATGGGGTACTTGATAGGGGTGGGCGAAGAATTCTGCTCTGCCAGAGTTTTGCCCACTCTGCGCTCTACGCGAAGCATTGAGTTCCCAAAAACTCTGCAAAGTGAAGCAGAGCGTACTTTTTTCTCCCAAGCTGCTTGCTAACGTTAAATTGGCGAGCGCTCGCGAGAATAAATAGCACACTAGACCTCCTGGATGCACGCTAGCTTTTGAAACTGGTATCCACTGGCATAACGAAACTTGAGGGGGGCCCCCCTGCAAGGTACATGGAGGGCCCCCCTCCAGACTCAATCAGGAGCTCTCCAGCCAGAGTATTGTACTGAGGGGGCCCCCTGGAGCTTGGGGATCCGCGGGGGCTGCTGGGGCCTGTGTTACGCCATTGCTGGTATCCTGACTTTTATTTTGTCCCTGGTTACTATTTTGGGTCAATGTATGTGTATGTCAGTGGTGGAGACAGAGTAGTTCAGTGGCGGCTCGTCCGCTAAGGCGGAGGAGCGTCGCCCTACTGCTCGAGGAGCAGTGTAAAAGAAAAAAAGAAAATGATAATAACATAAGTTATTATCATTTTATTTTTACTGTCGCCAGGTTAGGGCAGGGCGGGGCTTGCCCACCGTGACGTTCGGGAGGAGGAGTGGTTGCTGCACTCTAAAGTGCGCACGATGGTTTGGCTGGCTGTCTTGGCCCGGCTAAACCGTTGTGCGCACTTTGTATGTTCTCCACACAGGCTGCATTACAGCCTGGGTGGAGAACATGCTCCTATTCCCCGTCTGAGCGCCGAACATTGCAGCATTGTGATTGTCTTGGGGGAGCCTGGGTGCTTTTTGGATGAGGAGTAGAGGAGAGGCGACGTGGGAGAGACGGAGGAGAGAAGCGGCGATCAGATAGGTGAATTTTTTTTCCCCCTCTGAAGGAAGTGACCCGTAATGGGCCACCCGGGTCACTCGCGACCACCTCTCGGCCTTCCCAGAAATGAAGAGTCGAGACGACAGTGGAGAATACAAACTAACTTATTTTATTAGTGAGTACACTGCAGCTGAGTCCAGTCTGACCAGCTTCATGGGATAGCTGTCGAGGGACTGACTTCAGAACACTTGGTAACACAGAATAAGCTTCCCACCACCTCCCAAAGCCCGCCCCTAGTGGAAAAATACAGCTTGGGCAAAGGCTGAACAAAGGAAGGCACAGAAGGATGAGCTACCACCTGCAAAATTGGCACACGTTGTCAGACTCCCAAGGTCGTCTTGTTCGGTCTCAGCTCTCTCTAGTGTGGGAGCATAGCTACGACCAGGGATAGGCATGCAAAAGCAAAATAAGCTATTCATTAGTACATCTAGGTTTCAACCTTGAATACGATAAGGAGAAACAACTGAACAGCGGCTTTCCGCTGTGGTAAGCAGAGGGGGGTACAGAGGCTTGGTTTCGATCACAGTGCAATATGGCGGCTACATGACAGAAAATGGCATCGTAGATGCGAACTTTAACCCGCACAATGTTGAAAGGGACTGGTTACACGCATATGCAATAGTGGTTAATACAAAATAGCTACATGAATGCTAACACAAAACAGTATAAAGCATAAGTGATGGGGCAATAGCACATTCAATTCTAACACCTCTCATCCACCCCCGCCACCATTGTACCGTACCGGCCGCCACTGGAATAGTCTCCATCGTCGACTAGACCAAGGTCTAATTTGGACAGCGTGCCACCTTTTCTGTTTATTTAATGCCGATGGAATTCAAGTGCATAACTTGAGGAGATTGGTGATTACCTCCGGAGGCCAGGTGCCAGTCTCTCAAAGGTTTCTGAGGCTGAAATTCACCATTGAACTGTGGCTATATATATATATTACCTACTGGCAGTCGCCAGTAGGTAGTTATAGTTAGGATGTAGTTTCCATAGGCAGAGTGTTCTTTTAATTTGCCAATAACTTTGGCATCGTTTGATGAATCTTCGCAAATGTTTCAAAACTAATTTGCCAGTCACTTCAGCTGCTGTCTTGAAAATTTCAAGGTGATCCGTAAAGTGGGTGCTGAAAAAAAAGGGGGGTCCCAAAAGGCTTTTTCTCCAAATTAATTTCGATAGGAAAATGTAGACACAGCTAGAACCCGAACTGCTGAACTGAATTACACCAAATTCGGCAGAAAGGTAGCTGTTGGCCAGAGAGCACTCTTTTTGGTAAATGGTGTAAATCCGTTCAACAGTTTCGGAGATATTTAAAGAAATTTCCAGTTGTATATCTGGCGACGCAGAGGATCCGCTATCCCTCCTGATCCTGTGCCTGAGATCTGATTGGCAGCCAATACTTCAAACCAGGAAGTGTTGGCAGCCATCTTGTGACTTGGGTGAACCGAACATAAAAAAACATTTAAAAAAAAGAAAAGGGGGAAGGGTAGAAACACCCTGACCCTCTAGGCCTCTTGAGGGGGGGAGGAGGTCCCTGGGGGACCCCCGAGGGCCAAAAAAGCATTTCTTTTTTTAGTTTTCAGCGGGAGTCATGCTTGATCCACGATTTCCACTCAAATTGTTTTTTAAAAATGAAGTGTGGGCTCCCGCGCTTCCTTAAATATAGGCCCTGGAGTGGGCCAGGTTCTGGGGGCATTGTACAGGTATAGGAGTGGGGCGCATGGGCCCCCCCTCCTGGGGCTTACTACTGCCCCGGGACCACCACCTACCCAGGGCTTAATTACAATTAAATGCGGGGAGGCCTGTACGGCCTCCCCTGCTGCCCTGGGGACCACCACCTCCCTGGAGCTTATGGTTTTATACATGGGGGGGTCCTCTGGGACGTTACCTCCCCGGGGCTTGAGTTGAAAATAATGCAGGGGGGCCAAGCGGCCCCCTGCAGCCCCGGGGACCACCATCTCCCAGGGGCTTTAATCAAAAATAATACAGGGGCTGCGTGACCCCCCCGCTGCCCCGGGGACCGCCACCTCCCCGGGGCACATGCATTATTATTTTTTTTAAATGCAGGGGAGGTTCTATGGCCTCCCTCACAGCCCCGGAGGCCGCCACCTCCCGAGACACAAACACAATAATTAAGGGGATCTGTTGTCGACCCCTGGCCTCTGGGACCACCACCAGGGCTACATGAAAGAAAGAAGGGGCCTTAGATGGCCCTGGGGACCGGCACCCCCCAGGGTCGGCTCCTGCAATGTCCCGGACTCACCCCCAGGACATTGTTGTTTGCTATGGCATTGCTCCTGCCAAGCCATGGCAAACACTGCTCCGGTTTAAGAAAGCGAGAGCATTTAAAATGCTCTTGCTTGCTTAAAGCGTAGCAGAATTGCTTTTGGACAGAGGGAGCTGCATGTCAGCAGCTCCCTCTGTCTAAAAGCAATGCCGGCTCCCACAGAAAGCGGGGACCCAGCAGGGACCACGGGGGTCTTCAGGCTCCCCTGCGGTCCCCATGGGTGCCCTCGGTGGGACCAGGGTACCTAGACTAGAGGCCAGGCCCGTAGAATGGAGTCCCAGGGGCCAAAATCGGCCCGGGAGGGGGGCCAAGTGGCCCCCTCCTTTTTTTAATAATGTTTTTTTAAAAAGGGGGCAGGCCCAGAGGAATGTGGTCCCGATGCCGAAAATTGCCCGGGAGGGGGGCTGTGTGGCCCCCTCCCCTTTTTTAATAAAACAATTGCAAAAAAGGGGGCAGGCCCCAGGGGATGGGGTCCCAGGGTTCGAAATAGGCCCATGAGCGGGGCTGCACAGCCCCCCTCCCATTAGTACTATTCTTTTTAAAAATAAATTTTGCAAAGGCCGGCCCCGGGGGATGGGGTCCCAGAGGCCCAAAATGGCGCAAGAAAGGGGGCCACGCAGCCTCCCTTCTTAAAAATTAGAAGAAAGAAAAACAGCAACTCGCCGGAGTCCCCACCCTCTTTCTCCACCACTATGCAAACGCGCCTCCATGACACTGCTGGTTGTGGGATGAAGTCCCCTCAGCTGCTGAGGGTCCTTACAGGCCAACAAGATCTCCTGTTACCTCCAGTAAGCCCCACAAAGCAATATTGCTTTCTCCACCACTCTGCAAACATGTCTCTCGGTGCACTGCTGGTGCAGGGATGATGTCCCCTTGCATCCTGAGGATTTCAGGACTAAAGTGGACTTCTTCCCCCAAGCAGAAGTGCACTAGGAGGCTCGTTTGCAGACTGGTCGAGAAAGGGGGGTGTGGCCTCCGGCAACCTCTTAGTAATCCAGCTGTGTGGGACTTACTGGAGGTAACAGGATGGGTAGTTGGTCCCCAAGGACACTCAAGAAACAGGGGACTTCATCCCCCAACTAGTAGCATGCCAGGAGGCGTATTTGCAGAGTGGTGGAGAAAGGGGGCGTGGCCACTGAAAACCTCTCAGCAATCCCACTGTGTGATACTTACTGGAGGTAACAGGAGGGTTAGTTGGCCCCCAAGGACCCTCAAGAACCAAGAGGACTTCATCCTTCAACTAGTAGTGTGCCAGGAGACTGAAGAGCTAACTATAATTTACACCCCCACAATGCACTGCTTATGATCTCACATATTACATCACTCATGACATGGTCAGTTACATCACTAATGACATCTCCAATTACATCACTGATGACATCATCGAAGTGAGTGAGTTTTATAAGAGTGAATGAGTGTTAAGGATATATACCAACCTACTACAAAAGTTAGATTAGTATACTAGGTGCACTACTAATGAGTGATACTATTTCTAACATATGTGATCTGGGTGGCTGTATCATTGTGTGAGTTGGTGTCTGAGTGGCTGAATGGGTGTTTAACTGAGTGCATGAGTGGCTGTTTTGGTGAGGGGGTGGGTTTCTGGCTAGCTATGTGGGTGTGTGAGTGGATGTATGGGTGTGTGAGTGGGTGTATCAGTGGCTGTATGGGTGAGTGAGTGGCTGAGTGAGTAGCTGTTTTAGTGGCTGTATGAGTAAGTGAGTAGGTGTCTGAATGGCTGTATGAGTGAGTGACTGGGTGTGTAAGTGGGTGTATGGGTAAGTGAGTGACTATTTGAGTGGGCGTTTGGTTAAGTGAGTTGGTGTGTGAGTGGCTGTATTGGAGAGTGAGTGTCTATGTGAATGGCTGTATGGCTGAGTGGATATGGGAGTGCTTGTATGGATGTGTGAATGAATGTGTGGGTGTGTGAGTGCTTGTATGGTTCAGTGAGTGACTGTGTTGAGAGGCTGTATGGGTGAGTGAGTGGGTGTGTGAGTGGCTGTATAGGTGACTAAGTCTGTGTGTGAGTAGCTGTATGGGTGAGTGTGTGGCTTTGTGGGTGACTGTATGGGTGAGTGAATGGTTGTGTGAGTGGCTATATGAGTGAATGAGTATGTGTATGTGAGTGGCTCTATGGAGGAGTGAGTGGTTGTGTGAGTGCTTGTTTGGGTCTATGGATGGGTATGTGAGTGATTTTGTGTGGGTACATCAGAGGTTATCTAGGGGTGTGAGTGGATATGTGAGTGGTTTTGTCGATGATGTCATCAGTGATGTCATTTGAGATATCATCAGTGATGTCACTGACCATGTCATGTGTGATGTAATATGTGAGGTCATAAGCAGTGCAATGCGGGGCGTAAGTTATTGTTAGCTCAGGTAACTATAACTACTGAATTTCAATGGTCTTGTACGAGTGAAATCTGAGACTAACTATAACATCCCTATAACCTTTGGTTTTTCCAGTGAATTTCTAAGGTTTTCTGTATTCTAGTTCCTAACTATAATGTCCCTGTAACCTTTGTTTTTTTCTGTGAATTTCTAAGGTTTTTTAAATTCTATTTCCTAAGTATCATGTCCCTGTGCCCTTTGCTTTTTTTTAGCAAATTTCTACAGTTTTTAAAATGTTATTTCCTAACTATAATGAACCCTGTAACCTTTGGATTTTTACTGAATTTCTAAGGCTTTTTTTAATTTTAATTCCTAACTGAAACCTGTAACCTTTGAGAGTGGGTGTGTGAGTGGGTGCATGAGTCCCTGAGTGGGTCTGTGTGTGGGTGTGTGAGTGGTTCTGTAAGTGGGTGCATTCATCTTGAGTGCATGTTTGAGTGGGTGCTTGAGTATGTGAGTGGGTCTGTGAGTGGGTGTGTGGGTCTGTGAGTGGGACTGTGAGTGGGTGCATGAGTGTCTGAGTGGGTCTGTGAGTGGCTGCATGAGTCTCTGAGTGGGTCTGTGAGTGGGTGCATGTCTGAGTGCATCTGTGAGTAGTTGTGTGGGGCTCTCAGTGGGTCTGTGAGTGGGTACATGAGTGTGTGAGTGGGTCTGTGAATGGGTGCATCAGTCTCTGAGTGGGTCTCTGAGTGGGTGCATGAGTGTGAGTGGATCTGTAAGTGGGTGCATGAGTCTCTCAGTTGGTCTATGAGTGGGTGCATGAGTCTCTGAGTGGGTCTGTGAGTGGGTGCTTGACTCTCTGAGTGGCCATGTGAGTGAATGTATGACTGAGTGGGTCTGTGAGTGTGTGCATAAGTGTCTGAGTGGGTGTGTGAGTGGGTGCATGAGTATCAGAGTGGGTATATGAGTGGGTGCATGAGTCTCTGAGTGGGGCTATGAGTGGGTGCGTGAGTGTCTGAGTGGGTCTGTGAGTGGGTGCATGTGTCTCTAAGTGAGACTGTGAGTGGGTCCATGAGTATCTGAGTGGGTCTGTGACTGGGCATGAGTCTCTCAGTGGGAGTGGGAGTGAGTGTGTATGTGGGTCTCTGAGTGGGACTGTGAGTGGGAGTATGACTATCTGAGTGGGTCCATGTGCAAGTGTATGCGTCTTTGAGTGGATCTGTGAATGGGTGCATGAGACTCTGAGTGGGACTGTGAGTGAGTGCATGAGTCTCTGAGTGTGTCTGTGACTGGGCATGAGTCTCTCAATGGGTGTGTGAGTGAGTGTGTGAGTGGGTCTGTGAGTGAGTGTGTGAGTTTCTGAGTGAATTCCTGAGTGGGTCCATGAGTGTTTGAGTGACTCTGTTTGTGGGTGTGTGAGTTTCTGAGTGGGTCTGTGAGTCAGTGCATGACTGTCTGTTTGTGTCTGTGAGTAGGTGCATGAGTATCTGAGTGGGTCCATGAGCAAGAATATAAGTCTTTGAGTGGATCTGTGAGTGGGTGCATGAGAATCTGAGTGGGACTGTGAGTGGGTGCATGACTCTGGGAGTGGGTGTATGAGTCTCTGAGTGGGTCTGTGAGTGGGTGCGTGAGTATCTGAGTGGGTGCGTGAGTATCTGAGTGGGTATATGAGTGGGTGCATGAATCTCTGAGTGGGTCTGTGAGTGTCTTAGTGGGTCTGTGAGTGGGCGCATGCATCTCTGAGTGCATGTGTGAGTGGGTGCATGAGTGTCTGTGTGGGTCTGCGAGTGGGTGCGTGTGTCTCTAAGTGAGACTGTGAGTGGGTGCGTGAGTGTCTGAGTGGGTCTCTGAGTGCATACGTGGGTCTCTGAGTGGGACTGTGAGGAGGTGTACAACTAGCTGAGTGGGTCCATGAGCAAGTATATGAGACTTTAAGTGGATCTGTGAGTGGGTGCATGAGATTCTGAGTGGGACTGTGAGTGGGTGCATGAGTCTCTGAGTAGGTCTGTGAGTGGGTACGTGGGTCTCTGAGTGGGACTATGAGTGGGTGCATGAGTCTCTGAGTGAGTGTATGAGTCTGTGAGTGGGTCTGTGAGTGTCTGCATGAGTCTCTGAGTGCATTTATTGTATTGTATTGTATTGTAATTGCATTTGTATAGCGCTTACTACCCCTGACGAGGCGTTGAAGCGCTTTTTCAGCGAGTAGCACGCTACTCCGGGACCCATAGAGGATTAGTGTTGAATTAGTATAGTGAAACATGCAAGTAAATTTTAAGTGGTGGATATGTTAGTCAGTTATTTGGATTCGGAAGGATAGCAGAAGGATAGAAGAGGAAAGAAGGTTTGTATTTATATAGCGCTTCTAACCTCTGATGGGGTGTTGAATCGCTTTTTTTTTGGCGAGTAGCACGCTACTCCGGAAACCCATAAAGGATTAGTGGTGAATTAGTATGGTGAAATATGAAAGTAATTTGAGTGGTGGATATTAGTCAGTTATTTGGAGTGAGAAGGATAGCGGAGGGATAGAAGGGAAAGAAAGGTTTGCATTCATATAGCGCCTGTTACCCCTGATGGGGTGTTGAAGCGCTTTTCTGGCGAGTAGCAGGCTACTCCGGAACCCATAAAGGATTAGTGTTGAAAATTAGTATAGTGAAATATGAAGTAATTTGAGTGGTGGATATGTTAGTCAGTTATTTGGATTGAGAAGGGTTAGGGAGGGGTAAAAAGAAAAAAGGTTTGCATTTATATAGCGCTTGTAACCCTGATGAGGTGTTGAAACGCTTTGTTGGCGAGTAGCACGCTACTCTGGAACCCATAAAGGATTAGTGGAGAATTAGTATAGTGGAATGTGGAATTAGAGAAGTGAACATGCTAGTCTGTTATTTTGATTGAAAAGGATAGTGGAGGGATAGAAGAGTGAAGGATTTCTTTTTTTAGGTCATAGCAGTAGGAGGAGGCTTTTGGATGAGTAAAAGGGTTTTTGGAGGGGAAGAGTCAGAGGGAAGAGTTTAGAAAGGTTTGTTTTGGGGGATCGGTACAGTAAAGGAGGTGTCAGAAGATGCAAGGAGGGGTAGAGTAGGAGAGAGTCAAGAAAGGGTTATTTTGGGGAACATAGTAGTGGTATGGCGTTTGGGATAAATGAGAGAGTGGGTGTAGAGGATATAATGATAGATGTATAGGGTGAGATAGGGTAGGGAATTGGAAAGAGTAGTAGAAAGAAGTTTGAGATGAGTCAGAAAGTTGGGCTAGAAGATATATTGAGGGAAGTATAGGCTGAGAAATAGGGTAGTGCATTGGAAATGCTAAATTAGAAGAAAGTGATAAATATATAGATCCATAAGTACATTGAGAGTATATAGATGCATAAAGGAGGTAAGTATATGCAGATTAAATATATTGATAGAGGTAGCGGATGAGAAATAGGGTAGTGCATTGGATATGCTTTTTCAGGAGAAAAGTAACAGACACACAGATTCAAGTACATGGAGGTACATAGAAGCCCAATGGAAGCAAGTACATGTAGACCAAAGAAGAATTTTTTTTTTTTTTTAATAACATAATTATTGTACATGTTTATACAAAGCAATACACGAAGATAGGCACATATCTATAGTGAAAATCAATGCTTATGTACAGAGGGACAAATACATAGGGTGGGTATTAATGAATGGCAAAATAGGCAGCATTCCTGGCCCTGGCCCTGACCAGTCTTGAACAGGCTCAAACAGGCACTCACCCTTGTCCTCTCCACCCTTAGCTGAGACGCCCGGGCTGAGACACCCTAAGCCTTGGCCGTTTATAGCCCTAGTAGTCAGGTGACCCCTTCAGCCAATGGGAACCCTAGCCCTAACAATATCCAATCACAGCACTAGCCCTAAAATCTAGAACCAATAGGAGACGAGGACCTTACAGCCAATCTCTGCCCTAGTCCAAGCACCCAATAACTTTCAAAAACCCTGATCTCTACGTCCAATAGAGGCCCTAGCCCTACCAGTAGTCCCAACCCAAGTCCAAGCAACCAATGGCACAGGAAGCCCTAGTCCCTACTTCCAATAGAAAGCCTAACCCTACTCTTAGTACCACACCTAGTCCAACAACCAATGACACCAAAAGCCCTAATCGCTACTTCCAATTAAAGGCCTAACCCTAGCCCTAGTCCCACCCTAGTCCCAACAACCAATAACACAGGAAGCCCTAGTCCCTACTTCCAATAGAAATCCTAACCCTAGCCCTAGTCCCAACCCTACATTGATTGAATCACAGACCCAGAAACCAATCAGAACCCTCAAATACCCAACAAATGAGGACACTAACCCTCATCCAATAGAAACATCAGATACAACCCAATCAGTGTATACATGTACCTACCACTAGCAGACTATATAAGATCCCAGCAACCTCAGACAAGGTTTGCTGGCCAGGGAGTTGGGAGCTGCTTCTCTTGTTCAGAATCTCCTAGGAGACAGACAGGCTCAATCCACACTTTGGACTTCTGCAGGTAAAGGCCTAACTTGTCCCCTGAAAATAGTGTTTGTATAAAACTTTACTTTACTACCTCTCCTGGACAAAAAAACGACAAAAAACGAAGTGCACAGTCCCTATTAAACACAGTTTAAACAGCACACAGAAGATCACTGCTGCCTCAGGGCACAGTCTGATGTAGAATATCCCTGTTGCAGGGGGGGGGGTCGGGGGGTGCACTGTTTAACATACAGGTCTTTGCACAGAGACAAGGGGAAATTTGGCTGGATGCTGAGCTGAGCTGGTGCCGGGAATCGAACCGTGAGCCCCGTGCTCCGGAGTCAGCCCCTCTGGCCACTGCGCCACACCTCTCCCACTTTATTTCAATTTGGTGATCAATAGTACTGTGAACACCTGTCAATTCACCTTTATTTGGCATGCCACCTTCTTTTCAATGATCTTCACCCTCAAAAAAAAAAAACACGTGCCTCCATAGGCTTCCATAAGGTCGCCCTCTTTGCAAATTGTGCACCACTCTTTAAAAATGTGCTTTACTCCATTCACTTTAATAGGATCATAATCTTAGAGAAACAGGCTCACCCTAATGGGACAGCCACCAGGTTGACCGATATGCTATGGCCCCAGGGCACTAGTGTTAGATGACTAATTGTTACAAATGCAGCCAGTCAAGAGTAATTACCTGCGATCTCCCACACTTTTGCTTTGCTTTCTTGTACTCCCGTTGTCTTTGATCTGCTCATCACTAATATAAACTCCCAAACATCCTTCTTAAATTTCAACCCCTTCTTTTTAGCCGTGCCACCCAACTAACAAGCACACACAACCACTACTCACAAAACAAGCATTTGCAATGCAACAGAGTTCGCATTTGCGAGAGTTAGAGCTATTGACATTGTAAATGACAATGTCTTTTACTTATGTACTTTGGTTTGGAGTGTAGTGAATGTATGTGTTGTGTAGTGGAATTATGTGGGTTGCACTGGAATTGTTAAGTTGTGGAATTGTGTGGGGTGGAATTGTGTGGTGTATAGTGCATTTGTGTAGGGGAATTATGTGGTATGGTGAATAGTTGGGGCGAGAGCTGCACAGGATAGAAAGGAAGACAGAGATAAGATAGGTAGTTTGTTTAGGAATAAACTTGAGACAGAGGAGCAGAAAGTGTGTGAAAAAGAGAGAAAGAAAGGGAGAGCAGGCTACAGACCCATTTATGAGTGAATGTTTAGTGTCTGAGTAATTCTGTGAATGTATTTTGTTTTATTTTATTGCCGATGTTCATGAATTCGCTTTGACGTTACACGGGGGTGAGCTGACGGTGAGTTGCGAATTTGCAAATATTGCGCATGGGAAAAAAACTGTTTTTTGACTATTGTACACATCATGGGTTCCTCAAAGACCCCTATATTCCTCTCATGGGGTCAGGGCACATCCAACCTGACCCCTTTTGCCACTTTCTGCCATTTTGTTTGAGCCCCAGTGACTGTTCCGATGAAGTAAAATGGCAGCTGCAACTCTCTGCTCAGGTTGCAGCCAGCCAATCATGGCATTCCTGTTGGCACGCGCATTCACGATGTGTTTCGAAATCGTTGTGAATTATTCGCGGCCACAGATATACAAATTTAGATTTATTTTAATTTCTCAACAACTACTGAATAGGTTTACACCAAACAACGGAGAGTGTGATCTACGGAACGAAATCTACCTTTCTGCCAAATTCTGTGTAATTCCATCCAACAGGTCAGGCTGTAGTCATGTTCAAAACTTCTATGGGAATTAACATGGGAAGCACACTTTTTTTGACACCCCTTTTTCTCGGCCCCTGCTTGAAAACTTTCCATGTGTAACAAGAATCCTCTGTACAATATTTTTGTAAAATTTCGTGAAAATTCGTCAAACGACACCAAAGATATAGCCACGTCAAAAAAAACTATTTCTATGGAAACATGGTCCTAACTATAACTAACTACTGGTGACACCAATTTCTTCGATTTTTATTAAATTCACATGTAGTCTTCTCCATAATTCAGTATAGAATAAAGTGTCTGAATAATGAAAAAGGTATTAACGCTTGATATCTTGTGGTGTAGTCTACCATCCCAAGCTAAATCACTTCACATGAGATGTTGAGGCACCAAGCGGAAAAATATTGGACACTCCGGTAAGGGGTTACCTGCTGTCCTGGTACCTTCCCTCAAGACAAATTTTGGTATTCAAATTATGTTTCTTAGCTGCACTAGAAAGAAGGCCTCCTTTACAGTACACCTCAAATAGTCAAAGCCTATCTCACCTTGCCTTCCTTCTTGGAAACTCTTTCTGCTTCTAGATCTTGAAGTTTTCCAGGGACAGAAATTTGGCCAACTGCCTCTTTCACCGTGTCCGAGACAGTGGTTTTCAGCTCTAGTATATATGAAGTGAACAGGCTCATAATACACTTTTTAACTATCTATGTCTGGTGCAACTTCCTGTTTAACGTGTCTGATTAGGACAATGTGAAAGCCAGCTGAGGAAACCTTAACTGTGCAGCTGGTCACATTCACAGTAGTTTATTCTATAGAAGACACCACCAACTGTCACAACCAAAGTTGGATGACAACTATCAGTGCTGCTCGAAGGTTCTAGACCCATCACAAACCATTACCAACCAAAATAATCCTTGCAAGGAATCCCACTGACCCTGGTTTGTTCTGTTCCTGTTGCGGGTATTAGGCCCAGCAGCACAAGTGGGGGTAGCATTTTTATCGGGACAAGTAGAGTGACGCGGGATGGTAGCAATTGTGGATACCTACAGAATCCTGAAGTTTATGTCACTGAAATACAAGGAAAATGTATGATTTTAGGCAAAGTTTGAGGTTTACAGGGCATTGTGGGTAAGAAAACCCATGGGATCCATGCGAGGCACACCACCCTGGACTTCCCCTGTGTCTAATTTTCAGAAATGCCTGGGTTTGGTAGGTTTCCCTTGGTGACTCCTGAGTCTAAGCCCAATTTCCACAGCTACTCCTATCACTGATGTCTCCAGATTGTGTTTTGGGGCCTTTTTTGTTGCGGGTACCAGTGGGGTACTGTTTTTATAGGGAGATGTGTGGAAATGCTGGGTGGTAGCAAATCTCTGGATCAACTGCAAATTGTTGAACTTTCCCTCACAGAAATGTGAGGAAAATGTGTGTGTTCAGCCAAAGCTTGAGGATTGCAAGAGCGTATGGGTAAAAATTAACCTTGTGATGTCATACACTGAAAACCCCAGGGTGTCTATTTTTCAAAAGCGTCTGGGTTTGATAGCTTTCCCTGGGTGCTGGCTGAGCTGTGGTCCAAAACACACACCTACCCAAATCGCAAACAAATAGGTCGTTTTTGAGTGGAATAATTTGATGTTGGGTGTTGAGCCATTTCCTATGCCGGACGCTAGGCCCACCCACACAAGTGGGGAACTGTTTTTATTGGGAGATATGTGGAAATGTTGGGTGGTAGGAAATTTGTTGTTCCCTACAGATTCAGGAACTTTCGCTTACAGAAATGTGAGGAAAATGTGTGTTTTTAGCCAACATTTGAGGTTTGCAAGTGCTTCTGAGAAAGAAAACCTCATAAGATTCCAGCAAGTCACACCACCCTGGAATCCTCCATGTGTCTAGTTTTCATAAATGTCTAGGTTAGGTAGGTTTCCCTGTGTGCTGTCTGAGCTACGGCCAAAAATTCGCAGCTACCCAAATTGCAAAAATGCTTGGTTTTGAGTGGAAAATGTGATCTGTCCAAGTTGTGATTTGGGCCCTCTACTATCGTGGACACTAGGCCCATCCACACAAATGGGGTACCGTTTTTATCAGGGATGTATTGGAATGCTCGGTGGCAGAAAATTTGTGCATACTAGACATGTAACTTTCCTTTACAGAACTGTGAAGAAAATGTGTGTTTTTAGCCAAAGTTTGATGTTTTCAAGAGCTTCTCAGTAAGAAAACGCTGAGACATCCATGCATGTCATATCAGTCTGGACTCTTCCGGGTGTCTAGTTTTCAGAGATGTCTGAGTTTGGTAGGTTTCTCTGGGTGCCGGCTGAGCTAAGGCTCAATATTCACAGGTGACAAAAGCAAAAAGAAGAGATGATGGACGGAATGTTGAACAAATCAAACATTCACCCCCAGTCACAGATCTGGGTTCAATCAATCGTATTTTTGCTCACCACACCACCCCAGTTTGGACCCAGCCATATGCAAATCAGTCTTGACCCTACTCCCCCTGGGAATAGTCCAGTCCAAACTGCCAGGCCAGGTCCTCCATTGACCGGAAACAAGCATTCCGGGTCCGGTTTTGGGGTATCAACCCTCATCAGCCAGTCAAGCTTGAATCCAGAGGCACAGTGAGCACGGGGCCCATGTCTGGTCATATCCTTCCCACTTAGACGACAAAAGGAAAAGAACAGATGATGGATGGAATGCTGAATAAATCAAACATTCACTGCCAGTCACAGATCTGGGTTTAATCCATCATTTTTTTGCTCACCACGCCACCCCAGTTTGGACCCAGCCATATGCAAATCAGTCATGACTCTGCTCCCTATGGGAACAGTCCAGCCTGAACAGCCAGGCCTGGTTCTCCCTGGACCAGATGCAAGCAACCCGGGACCGGTTTTGGGGTATCACCCCTCACCAGTCAGACTAGCTGGAATCCAGTGACACAGTGAGCACAGGACCCACGTCTGGGCACACCCTCCTCACTTAGGTGACAAAAGCAAAAAGAACAGATGATGAACCGATTGCTGAACAAATCAAACATTCACCCCCAGTCACAGATCTGGGTTTAATCCATTGTTTCTTTTGCTCACCACACCACCTCAGTTTGTACCCAGCCATATGCAAATCATTCTTGACCCTGCTCTCCATGGGAACAGTCCTGTGTGTTTTCAGAAATGTCTGGGTATGGTATGTTTCCCTTGGTGACAGCTGAGCTTAGGCCCAAAATCTTCAGCTTCCCAAATTGTAAAAAAGCTTTCATTTTGCTGGGTGAAATGTGATGTCTCCAGGTTGAGGTTTTTGGATGTTCTGTGTCGCAGGAGCTAGGCCCAGCCAAACAAGTGGGTTATTGTTTTTATTAGGAGGAACACAGAAAGTAGAACATTACTATTAGAAATGGGGGTCTCTAGTTGCCAGTGGTATACAGCCTGTACAAGTTGGGGCCCTTCTTTCTAGTCAGGATGAGTAAAGAACACACCTAAGTTTGCCTGTGCTCACCCTCTGGTAGCTTGTCACAGAGCAGTCAGGCTAAACTACAGAGGCAATGTGTAAAGCATTTGTATATAACCCACAGTAATACAGTGAAAACACCACAAATGGACACCACACCAGTTTAGAAAAATAAAGTATCTTTATCTAAACCAAACAAGACCAAACCGACAAAAATCCAACATACAGATATCAAAATATGACTTTTAGAACGTAAAAACAATTTTGTCCATAGGAAACTATGGATGCGACACTCTTAGCACAACGTACCTGGGATGCGTCAAAATTACAAGCAAAAACAGCCGCAGGAATGGTGATGCGTCCGTTCCTTATGCACAGGGAAGGTGATGCGTCCGTTCCAAGCTCAAGGGGAGGTGATGCGTTGCTTCCTTACTGCCACGCAGGAGAGGTGATGCGTTAGTTCCTTACTGGAGAGGAAGTGATACGTCGGTTTCTTACTAAGCGGGGAGGTGATGCATTTGTTTCTTACTGCAGCACCACCGTTGATGTAGATTTGGCACACAGGTACGATGCGTGGAAATCTCGATGTGCTGGAGGTGGATGCGGCGGCAGTCACACACGTGCTGCGTCGATTTCTTTAACTGCGGTCCCACGATGCATCAATTCTTTTAGCCGCACAGCAGGGCCTGTGTCTGAGTCGGTGCAGTGATCTCAGACTTCAGAGGTCGGTGCATGGGACTCTGCGTGCAGCAGTTTTTTGGGCCGCGGCCAGGGACTGTGTCGATTTCTTCAGCCGCACAAGGCTGTGCGTCGGAACTTTCTCCCGCAAGGCGGTGCTGCGTTGAAATAAACAGCTGCTAGCAGAGCAAAGCATCAATTTTCAGGCTTTTACTGCTTCCAGTAGCAGGAACAGCCTCCAGGAGCCCAGAACTGGAATTGGCACCACCTGGCTGGTCAGAACTCCCAGCAGTGGAGTTCAAGGAAGCTGTTGGTGAAGTCTTTGTGTCCCTGAGACTCCAGAACAGGAGGCAAGCACACACAAGCCCTCGGAGTTTCCTCTCAAGCAGGTTTCACAGCAAAGTGAAGAAGCAACTGCAGGCCAACCCAGCAAAGCAACACACAGCAAAAGGGCAGTACTCCTCTGCACAGCTCTTCAGCTCTTCTTCCTTGGCAGAGGTTCCTCTTGAACCCAGAAGTGTTCTAAATTTCTGGGATTTTAGGTCTAATATTTATACCCCATTTTCTCTTTGTAGTCTTTGTTCCAAAAGTCTCTGAGCTCAGTAAAACTAGTTCTGTCCTGCCTGGTCCAGCTTCACTACAGGAGGTGGAGACAGCATTGTGCAGAGCAGACACAGCCTATTCAGGTGCTAGTGAAAACTCCTCCCACTACTCTATATGCAGAAAGGTCTATTCAGCATGGCTATGAGTCACCCAGGAAAGGCAGGACACACCTCAACCCCCCTTGTGACTGTCTAGAGTGAATGCGCATCCCCAGCCCCTGTCACTCCAAAACCAGATGGTGAATACACAAACAGGCAGAGGCACATAGAATGGTAAAGCAAGAAAATGCCCACTTTCTAAAAGTGCCATTTTCAAACACACAATTTAAAAACCACTTTTACTAAAAGGTTTGTTATTAAATTCTGAGTTCTGAGAGCTTAAACTCCATTCCTCTATCTTGTCCCAATGGAAAATTACAATTGTAAGATGTTATAAGGCAGCTCCCATGTTAACGTATGGAACAGACAGCCTTTCAATAGTGAAAGACGATATACACAGTATTTCACTATCAGGACAAGTAACACACACCAGTACATGTCCCACCTTTCACATACACGGCACTGTGCCCACAGGGCTACTTTGGGCCTACCTGAGGGGTACCTTACATGTAACAAGGGAAGGTTAGGGCCTGGCAAATGGGGGCACTTGCCAGATCAACATGGCAGTTAAAAAACTGGTTGCGCAGACACTTCAGGTGCAGGTCTGAGACCTATTTAGAGGGCTTCTCATCTGGGTGGCACAGCCAGTGCTGCAAGCCCACTAGTAGCATTTGATTTACAGGCCCTGACACACTCAATGCACTTTACTAGAGACTTACCAGTAAATCAAATATGCCAATCATGGGTAATCAATCATAATCACAATTTACACAAGGAGCACTTGCACTTTGGCACTGATCAGCAGTGGCAAAGTGCCCAGAGTACCTAAACCAGCAAAAACGAAGTCCAGCACACAGTCAAAAATACAGGAGGTAGAGGCAAAAAGTCAGGGGAAACCACGCCAAAGATGCCAGGTCTAACAATTACTGATTCTGTTTATCTACATTTGTGACTTCCAAATGTAAGGCAGTGTACTAGAACGAAGACATTTTGACAAATGCCCTTTGAATCACAATAGTATGGGAAACCAGAAATTCAGAAGTGTACAATTATCCACTGTTCTTAAACTCAAAATCTTGTATACATTTCAGATATACATAAGTTTCCTTCATACCAATTTTTCAATCTTTATATTTTGTCATATGAATTGCTGTATAGTTAGTACACAATGGAAAATCAATGCATTGTGCACCTCGGTTGTGGGCTCTGAGTATTGCTTGTTTCTGAAGAACCTATAAACCAAATATATCCCAGCAACTAGAAGGGTCTGCCATAAGTAATAGTATATTGCTTTTGTGAATTGCCCATCATGAAAAGAAGTTACACATGAAAACATTGTCACAAATGGCTCTTTTTTGCTACTCATTCTCATTATTTTTTATTTCAACAGTTAGTTTCTTTGGAAGAATGTTCTAGTATTTATACAAGTGACCCCTTGCTGAATTCAGAATGTTGTCTCCTTTTCAGAAATGTATAGATTTTTGGGATCAGCCATGGGTTTCACACCTGTTTCCACCACAAACTGCAGAGGCTGAAACCACAAAAATTTGGAAAAATGTATTACTTCTTTGAAATATGCAAAGACAGTGGTAGAAAAATATTTTTTGAAACAACTTTGCTCAGGAAAGCTGGGAAGATGATTATCCTAGCACAGCAAACATTTTGTGGCATTTTTAGAAAATAAAATAAATACTCTTTCTTGCACAACACTTTTTGCCTTTTTCCTGCAAAATCCAAAATGTAGCTATATTTTGGCAATTTTCTCGGTTCCCTTCAGGGGAATCTACAAACCCTAAGGAAATTTAGAATCCCCAGCATGTTGGAAAAAAAGAATGTAAATTTGACGTAGATGCCTTTTTTGAAAAAAAAATTTAGGACCGTTTAAACGCACGCTAGCCCTAAAATTAAAAAGAGGGCTTAGCATGGGGTAAAGCTCTAGCAATCAAGAGGTTAAGCTCCTACTCGTGCATTGCGCTCTTCTTGTTTGTCTTTTCTAAGAGTGCTACAATTCTTTATGACGTCAATTGGAAGTTGTGCCTCTTCCATTTTGGCACCATCTATAGGGAACTCTTTGCCTCTAGTGGTAAGGCTGACTTTTTCACACCTGCAATTCCAGAAAAAAAGATAGTTATATAGTTTCATTTTACTAATCACATTGCAGTTATCCCTGGAAATCCTTCAAAAACACTCACACCTGTATTAAATAAACTTGCAACAAAACATCCTTGTCAAATAAATAATCATGTCATCTCAGTAAATCAATCTATGCTGTTCCTGTTCTAACTCTATGTGTACGTATACACGTATGTATGTGTATTTGTATGGCACCAGTCTAGCTATAGCGCAACAGAGAGCTGTACAGAAATGCTGGAACGGGCTCAGTGCTTAATTTGAGCCGTGGTTGTAGGTGGGGCCCACCGGCATTCATTTTTTGGGACTAAGACTTATTTTTGAACATCAAACTTTGACCTTAAGCAAGGAAGAAAGGCAACAGATAGGCAAAGAAGTAAAAAAATATGGGAAAACATTGAAAAAGGGAAAAGGCGGGGATGAAAAAAGAACCTGCTAAAGTGAGATAAAGGGACAGGGAGAGTATGTGGGTGGATGAAAGAGGCATGAGGTGGAATTAAGACTAGACAGCCATGGTATTTGGCAACCCCAACACGAGGCAGCGCCAGCTTGGGGTCTGTGGGCCTTGGTGCTTATTGTTTTACAAGTTAAGAACTGGGTAGGTGTGGGTGAGATTACAGGAGGCAGGGCGGGGTTGGGCATAGGGGAACAATGTGGGAAGGGAAGCTTGGTGAAAGATATCATAGCAGGGACAAGGAACAGGTGTGTGCCGGGGTGAAATAGCTATGGAGGTGAGTGATAAGTATGGCTCTGATGTAGCAACATTACTAACAGTGCCATTTTCTTCATAAAGCCCTATAAAGACACACTGGTTGCCAGGCAGTGAACCTCTGACGTCTCTGTGTAGCCTCCAGTTTCCCTGACCCCTAACAGAGATGCAGTGCTTAATTTGAGCCAGTGGTTTCAGGTGCTCGTCACTGGCACTTAATTGTCGACACCAGCACTTATGACAGCTGCCACATGGTGGCGGTGTTTGTATAATTTAGAGATGACCAGAACAGCAAGTGTTTATTAATTCAATATGCATTGAAACAACTAATACCTGCCGCCCAAGCTATTTTTATAGCTTTGGGGCCTGGAATAGGCTGAATTGTCACAGGTGCAGCAGTGTGCTGGTTAGTAGTTGTGCTGCTACTGTTATTGGCAATAAAGGCAGTGGCAATGGGTGGTGCAAGCTGCAGAGGCTTCCTGACCAGAGCCCTGGGACTATTTTTTTTTTTTTTTACTAATTAAGCACTGAGGAGATGGCAGTTGAATCATGGCCAGCAATATTTTTATCGAGAGCAGAAGCCCTTTGTTGCCACGGTGGGTGTTTTTAGCGGGTCATCATGGCGAAGGAGACCTGCGTATTCTCTTTGAATGTTGCCAGGGGCGCTGATGCAACCAGAGAGAATATATGACCCGCTCGCATGTCATTTTCTAATCGGCTTCTTGCAAGTACAAGGCCGAGAGTTCTGAGTGCATCCAAATGCCTGTGTTTGCACTATAGGCTGACATGGAGCCCAGAGAGAGGCGCGCGCCGCCATCTAATTAATCGGAGTTACTCTTTCTGCCGCGCGCAGCCGTTTTATGAGATTTTCCTCCGCTCCCGTAATATATATATATCGAGCTCCTTATCGAATTTCGAACTCAGTGGCGCAATATTAATGCACTCTCTGTGTGCAGTCGAGTACACAATATCGCTCTTCCTTGACAACCACATTCAGTGCGGCGGGTAACCCGCTGCTTGACAGATTTTTTTTTCCGCGTTCTCTTCGAATTGAAAAATAGGTCTTCTTCGGTTTTGTCGAAACGCAGCCACCGTTAAATAACAATATAGTGTGAGAAGGACCAGGCAGCATGCAAGGAGGGGGCTTTATTCTTTCTTATCATCTTGGGCTGCATGGGCGGTGAGTTGTGTGTCAGAAAAAATATTAAATAACATTTTGCACAGGGAATTCTAATGAGGAAGCATCTTTTCAGAAAACGTCCCATAATTATCATGTTAGAAGGTCCTGAAAGTATAAATGTAGAATCACTCTGATTACACAACTTGTCCCTCACTCCCCCGCCCCACTATGATGCTCTGTGGCCACTATCATTCTAAGTTGAGGACGAGTCCGAATCATGGACAAATTAAACTTAACGCCCAGATCGGAATTCCGAGGTTTGAGGTCTTTTCGGCACATCCACAATTTACCTCAGATACATTTCCCCTTAAAAGACGTGAAATGGTCAAAAAAAGACAAGCTGTGCGGTAATTTTGTGTACAAACTTTAATACAGCATGTTATGGCTCATTTCCACTTCCGGGATGCAGAATGCACCTGGTAAATACTTTGCAGTGATTGAATGACTAATTATTCCCTAGGCACAGTGAATAATGGGGCTCTAAGAATGAGTCTTCTAAGACCCGTAATAATCTTGATTGAGGAACAAACTTTGCCACTTGTGCAGAAATATTGCCCATTTCCCCACAGAAATTGCAACAGGTAAACCTGGCAGAATTTGTAGAGGTAAAATGGCATGTATTCTGAGCTTTACAGTTCAGTTTGTAGAATGAATGACACACTACAGTGCCACATAATCGCCCATTCTTAGGTGCATAAATTGGAATGGGGGATAATACAACACCCAGTAAATACCGCCTTCCACGGGATCGGTATTTACCACGTGCAATTTTATCTCCCAAAAAAATAAGCACCTCTGAAAAGGGTCTTAGAGCCAACGTGATGTGCTCTATAAAAAGTACATAATGTATGCAAGTGTAGAACACCTGCACATGCAAATTAATCCCATGGAATGATAATTTTTCAAACTACATATTAAATATATTTTCTGAAGGGACCTGTTATCAGGAGCGGCCTGTGCAGGTAAGAGCGGTGCGGCGGCATGGGGGGGACTCAACAGACGACGATGAGGGGAAATGAATTATTTAATTAATTTTCCCACGTTATATGCAAGTGTTGTCATACACAGAAGTGCCGGGTATGAGAAAATGAGAATGTAACATTGGTACCTCATACCTTGTGAACCAGGCTTAGCAATGGCAGTTCGGACTGGATAGTTACTATTGGAGCAGGACCAAAACTGATTTGCATATGGCTGGGTCTAATCTGATGCGTCATTGTGGGCAAAAGATTGATGGGTTGCAATCCCACCACAAGCGATTGCCAGTGCTTAGATTTATTGCAAGCATTCCTTCCATCACCTTTTGTGTGTTTAATGTAATGCCCTAAGTGACCAAGGGTATGTCCGGACTTGGGTGCCTTGCTCAATGCGCAACAGGAACCAAGCTACTCCTGACTGAATAGGCCCAATCAGGCTGACTTGGTTTGGACTTGACAATTCGTATTGGAGGAGGACCAAGACTGATTTGCATGTGGCTGAGTCTAGTCTGAGGTGGTTTGGTGGGCAAAAGAACACTGGAATGCTGACCGAGCGATTGCCAGCGGTCAGAGTTTTTGCTTGCATCCCTCCCATCAACTTTTGTGTGTTTGATGTAACACCGTAAGTGGCCAAGGCTATGCCCAGATGTGGGTACATTGCTCACTGTGTCACTGGAACTAAGCTACACTCAACTGAAGAGGCTCAATCGGTCCAAAACTGGTCATGCGTTGCTTGTATTTCCTGTAACAATGGACCTAGCTTGGCAGTTCAGGCTGGAAAGTTCCTATTGGTGCAGGACCTAAGCTGCCTTACATATGACTGGGTCTAATCTGAGTCGGCATGGTGGGCAAAAAAACAATGGGTTGGAATGCAACCCAGAGTGATTGCTTTTGTGTGTTTAATGTAAAGCCCTAAATGGCCATGGGTAACCCAAGACATGGATCCCCTGCTCATTGTGCCACTTGAACCAAGCTACACCTGACTGAAGAGGCCAAATCAGGCTGAAATCGGCTTTTCGTTGCTTGAGCTCTCATTCAAAGAGGACCTAGCTTGGCAGCTCAGTCTGGACAGTTCCTATTGGAGCAGGACCAAGACTGATATGCATATGGCTGAGTCTCTTCTGAGATGGCTTCATGGGCAAAAGAACAGGGGGTTGGAATGGTACCCGAGCGATTGCTGGTGGTTAGACTTATTGTAAGCATTCCTTTCGTCAACTTTTGTGTGTCTGATGTAACGCTCTCAGTGGCCAAGGGTATGCCTGGGTGTGGATCCCTTGCTCACTGTGCCACAGGAATCAAACTACACCAGACTGAAGAGGCCCTATCAGGCCAAAACCGGTTTTAGGTTGCTTGTGTTCGAGTTCAGAGAGGACCTGTCTTGGCAATCCGGACAGTTCTTATAGGAGCAGGACCAAGACTGATCTACATATAGCCGGGCCTGATCTGAGTTGGCATGGTGGGCAAAAGAACAAAGGATTAGAATGCTACTCTGAGGGATTTCCAGTGGTTAGACTTATTACAAGAATTCCTCTCATCACCTTTTATGACATTGATGCCTTGTATCACCAAAGAATGAATATTGAAAGAAAAGTCCTCCCACTATAAAAAATACATTAGAAATCCACCTTGAAAGGAAATGCACTCTTTCTTGAATAGCATGGTTTCCAATTAGTTTAAAATCTTCGGAGGAAGGAGAGTGAAGAGTTAGTGAAAAATATTTTGTAAATATATTGCAGGAAATCCTGCTGTAGTTAGCCCAGAGATGATCAGGCCTTGTTTACAGTGACAAACAGCACTTGGTTTTTACTCAACCTTTTACTTGTTGTAGTTCCACTTTGTTGTTTCTGCCACAGTACTTAATTTGTGCTGGCGGATGCCTGTAGGTGCCCACCAGCACTTGTTTCAGGGGATCGGACTCTTTGGCACTTCCTGTACTGTCTCACGCCCGTCTTGGTCTGCAGAGCAACAAGAGGCAGCAGACAGCTAGTCCCTCTTTTATTTCCACCAAAGTCATGGAAGTAGAAGAAGGGTCATCAATAGAGTGACCATTCCCCATTCATTGTTTAGGCAGCCCTTCTATTACTACAAGCCATAGTGGAAATAAAAGAAGGACTAAATTAACACTCCCAGATAGTGTGCATGTTGAGCCAACAGGCCGGTAGGTATCAGCGGTAAAAAGGGCTCTAGCCTGGACTGGTGCTGCAGCTACTAATCACAGAGTGAAGAAGGTAAGGCCTGCCTGCCTAATTTTGAGGACTAGCACTTACTTTATTACAAATTAAGGACTCCTGCTCAATTAAATCTTTTGAGTTGGCAGGTTAATAAGATAAGAGTAACAACAGCCACAGCAGTAATTTAGTTTTCCTACTTTGACGTGGAGTTCTTTGTGCTCAGTGTGCTATCTGACCTGTAGAGGATTGTCGGTCTGATGTAGTGGGTATCATGGGGCTTGGCCGTTTGTCCCTCATAGCTCCTGAAATAGTTATTTTATCTGTGTGCAACACGTGTTTCTCTTTGTGTTTCTAACTCGCAGCAGTCAAGACGTTATGCTAGCACTTTGAGTGTTATTAAAGTGAATCTCACCTTTCCAGTTTTTTCACCTTGGTGCTGAAAGACGAAAAACAGGTGAAGAAATCTTACTCTCTCAGGAATGTGGCTGCAAATAGGTTGACCTAACCATTTGAAAATTCCCTGGTGGTATAAATGTGTGTTTAAATAAGGTGATTTCCTCTCAGGGTGCCAAATTTCCAACTTTACATTATTGTTCCTCCACTTTGCCAAGTCAAGTCTCTTTTTCATTTCTATGCAAGAAGGGCAAATATACCATTGCAAATCGTAAGTGCCCAGTGTGCTGCATTAACAGTTGTCCACACCATATTAATTGAGTGCAAAGAATTCTGAGGTTTATTTAAATATTTACTGGCAGCTGAATGATGCAGGTCACAGACTGCTCCAGTAAACTATATTTTCATCACTCCATCGTCTTCTGGTGTGTGCAACGTTTTTAACGTTAGCATCGGTTCTTTACAACTGTTTTAAGTTTATTCTGAACAAATGTCCCTCCAATAAAATATGCTCATTTACTAGATCTTGGTGATTTTAAACAGCTTCATTTTGAAATCATATTTACTTCCCAGTGACTGTGGTGAATCTATTGATCAATGTATGGAGAGATGGCCTACTGGAGCCCCTGCTCTCAATTTCTTTAATCTCATCCAACACCATTCTTTCAAGCACACCTGGCAAAACACTGAAATTGCTTCATGTAAAGCCAGGGAGCAACTCAACGTCCTCAGTGCTGCTCAACAATCGAACATTGACAGTCCACCTGAAATACTAGTTAAATCAGGAGCTTCCTCTCAGCTGCAGCTTCCCCACTAAGGGCCTGATTACGAGTTTTGCGGTCCCCCTCCCACACAACTAAACCCATGTATGCACCTCCTATCAGATTATGACTTTTTCAGTCACTGGCGGTGGTTCTTTGGCGTTCCCACGGCAGTACCTATGAAATAGGCACCGTAATGGGAACGTCAAAGGCAGTACCTGCATGGCATGGCATGCACACAGGGGGGCACAACATGTGCGCCCCACTTTCACCTCATGGGCCAGAGGCAACAGGGGGCCCTGTAGGGCCCCCTTTGTTTCCTCTTCACCATGGCTTTCACGGAGTAGGAACCACCATGAAAACTGTGGCGGGAGGAAACTCGTAATATTCTTGGCGGGACAGCAGCGGTCCGGCCAAGCATATTGCGACTTCAAGACTGCAGTGCCACCCCAGGAATCTCTGATCCCTGGCTGTTGCGATGGTGCAATGGCAGTCTGACTGGCCAAGCCTTAATAGGGCGGTCGGACTACTGGTGCAGTGGTTGCTGGACTGCCACCGCTGCTCCACTGCGCGTCTGGCCATCCTCGGACCGCCAAACTCATAATCAGGCCGTAAGGAAGGAGGTTGGTACACTGAAACACATCTGAGGTGTCAGGAACCTGGAACCTCTCTGAGAGTGAAATTATAGTTGAATTCAAGGCTTTCTTCACAAAGTTTTGTGTCAGCACTGCCTGTAAATTCTGTCTCTCCTGGCCTCTGTTCTGCCTCTGCTTCTATTCCTGACACCTATTCTTCAATCTTCCTATCACAATCGCCTCGAACTCTCCTCTCTGCAGCAGGAACATTCTATTGATGACATCACAGGTGCTTTATCAGTGAATGACTTATACACCTTGGCGAAATTGTATTCATGCCGAAATAATCTCACCCAATTTCTAGAATTTCTAATTGCGCTTGCTATGCGAAATGCTCAAAATTATACCCTTATCCCACCTCATGTAATTTTTATTCTGTTTGGGTGTTGTTTCCGTTGTGCTATTAAGTGTGAGAAATGCGTCCTTGCATTCATTAAAAAACATAGCTCAAAAAGCTAGATCAGCATTTTATATAATTTTGTATTTTTTTTAACATTTTGTCTAATTTATACAAAGGAAATTATCCTAATTGCGCACAGGCCTATAAGACTCTTCTGCACAATAGCACTCACACTGACTTCTGAAATACAAATGCCCACCAGATCGTAAATCTTAAGACATGTGATGATAATGTTACCTCGACGTGCACTACATTCTTAAAGACTGTTTTCCTCAAGCAGTCATCGAAGTTGCTGCCAATTACAGTGCTGATTGCTGAAACGAAGACTCCTGGCTCCCATTCTTTGCTCCTGTTGCCACTCTATGATCTAGGTAACAGCTGATCTGCCTCTCTGCCTTTTATTGTGGGTGCTTGAACACTTTCCTGTCTCCTAAGGAATTTCTTTGCAACAACACAAGGATGAGATATGAAGACCGATCCTGGAAAGGTTCTCTTGTTTGCACCTGGGAAGAGGGACAGTGTCACACAAATTTACATGCGGGCTTAATTTCGACTATTCTTGTTCACAGAAGGAATCTACTATTCTAATATATTCATATGTGTGAGTAAGTAAATAGCAGGGTAGAAGTATAAGAGACAATAAAGGCTCAAATTGCTCTCATTAAGCTTCCACAAACCCCAAATCCTGATATTCACAAAGAGAGATGAGCCACATGGCTCTCTGAGGAGCAGTTTGGCTCTCATTCTGTTAGCTTTGCCACACTCTGAGGTTTTATCCTATCAGAGGTGCAGCTATCGACAAAGTGTATACTAGTATGGGTGCGGGGAACCCCTAAAATTAAACACCCCAAAGTCCCCTTTTACAACTCACCCACGAGTCGATGAATCGGAGACAGTGTTAAACTTCAAATTCACGAGGCAATGGGTCCCGAGATAAAGCACAGTCAATTAAGTAAGGGCCAACTCAATGGCTGAGTTCTAGTACAGGAATAAAATGTAAACGAGTTATCACAAAAATTCAAAAGATACAGTGCAGAGATCATAAATGCAAGAGCATAAAGTCAATGCCATGAAGGCTCTCAGAATAGGACATTACAGAATAATGTGCAAATCAGTAACATTTCTAAGACCCAAGTTAGCAGCAAAATCAATAGAGAAATGGACAGGATCCCGAGTAGCCTCCGAAAGTCTTCAGGTTCACCCCCAAAATCAGGGGTTTGTATAGGACATCTTCTTATAGACCAACATAGAAAGTGCTAATCCATCATGTTTTGAGCAAAAGTAATCCATTCTTAGCAAATCATAATATACTTTTATGAAACATCATATTGCCTTAGCACCTAAACACTATCCCACTACATGAATATTGATACAGCCTACTCTATGCTAATGTCATCGGGAGATGGCAGGACAATTTAGTTACAAGATCAACAGCAAACTATTATGAATGAATAGGGTACAGTGAACTAGCAGAAGGTCCTTGAGAAAAGAAACATTTTTGGTACCACACTGGAAAGTTTTTATCGAGAACAGCAAGAACAATGTCAATGGAAATAAAGAAAGCAAACACAAGGAGATGATGGACGGTGCGCTGAAACTTTTCAGACACTCACCCCCAGTCACAGATCTGGGTTGAATCCATCATCATTCTTTAGCTCACTTCGCCACCTCAGTTCAGACCCAGCTATATGCAAATCAGTCTTGACCCTGTGCCTCATGGGAACAGTCCAGCCCGAACTGCCAAGCCAGGTCTTCCCTGAACCGGAAACAAGCATCCTGGGACCGGTTTCTGGGTAACACCCTTCATCAGCCAGGCTAGCTTGAATCCAGTGGCAAAGTGAGCAAGGGACCCACGTCTGGGCATACCCTGCCAACTTAGGGCGAACAAACATGACTCTGCTTGACTTGTGCGCTGCAGAAATATTGAACTGTGTACATACAGAAGGAGGCATCTATTTTAATCAAGATGGCGTTTGGGCCTAAATTGAGGCATAATTAACAAGACCCAGGAAAGCACTCTTCTATATGTCATAGGAAAATTGTTTTAAGTGCAGTAGCATCAGGGCAGTGTGCATGTATAAATTCAAAGATAAATCCAAATTCTGCACGTAATTAATCATGCACAAAAATATATAATGCTCAAAAACTCTAACACTAGGCAGGTATAAAATTAGAAAAAACGGATTAGCGAGCAGCACAAAAAGGCTGAGAATTAAAATGTTAGAAATTCATGTAAAAATAGATTTATCCATTTCATAGGCATAGGCAATGGGACTGTATAGTGATGATCTATTATAATCACACAACAAAGTTGACGGGGGATAAAATTGTTAAAAAGGGTCCTCAAGTGCGGGCTCTGGGGCGATTTTAAACATATCTGGTGCGATTACCCAACGATCAGGCCATTCTGGTCAGAAATACTGGCACAAAATAAAGACATCCTGGGCTACCCTGTACCTGAGGACCCGGGCTCTACACTTATGGGCCTGCGGGCTGATACCCTCAAACGCCAGACTGAGGGCAATAGATCTATTCTATGGCTATGTCTGGGGTGGCGAAAATGGCAGCGGGAGCGGCCTGGAAACAGAAAGAAGCACCATCCATGACTCCTGTCTTTGACAGGCTCTCACCATGGAGCGAATGGCGTTCGTGCTCTCTGACTCCTTTAAAAATGTTGAATATATATGGGGTCCCCTGGTAGAGTATCTATCACAAGGGCTTCCTCTCTGTACATGCCTTAGGGAGTATTGTCCCTTGGCCAAGTGTAATCTTAGGCGCAAACAAAAAATTTACTATGCTGCGATAGTACAGGCCAAGAAGCATTACTACTCGGCCCGCATTGAGCAGGCTCAAAATAATTCCAAAGAAATTTTCGCCATAGTTCAGAGCTTTACATCCCCCACTGCGCAGTCGAGTTAACTTGCTGGAGGCCCATGTGGCTACTTGTCTCAGCACTTTCTTAGAAGCAACCATGTTTCTGGATACCCACCAGGCGGGCTTTCGCCCCGGGCATTCCACTGAATCTGTGATTTTGTCCGTCATGGATGACCTCAAAAGACATGCGGACATTGACTGCACTCAGGCTCTGGTCCTCCTCGACCTATCTGCGGCATTTGACACCGTGAACCACAAAATTCTGTTGAAGCGTATAGCCGCAGCAGGTCTAGGAGGACCAGCCTTGGATTGGTTCAGATCCTTTTTAGAGGATCGCAGACAGTCTGTGTGGCTCTCCCCTTTTAAATCTAACACTGTAGAAATGAGTTGTGGTGTCCCGCAGGGCTCCTCTCTTTCACCGATCCTTTTTAATATATACATACGGCCTTTGATCTCTAGCCTTCGGCAGATGGGGGTAAAGATTTTTAACTACGCTGATGACATGCAGCTAATTTTCTCCCCGGAGAACTCAGATGAATCCAAAAATTTTGTTAAGAATTCCATGCTGTACATAAAAAACTGGATGGATAATAACCAATTAAAACTTAACTCTGACAAGACTGAGATAATCATACCCAGCAATAAACTCATCTACTGGACACCCTCTCATTGGCCTTTGGAGCTAGGGGCGATCCCACTCCCTAAACCTGTGATAAAGAGTCTGGGATTTCACATTGACTCAGGTCTCTCCATGAGTGCCCAGATTGGGTCAGTTATTTCTTCTTGCTTTGCCCAACTCCGTAAGTTGCGCAAGATTAGATGTTTTTTCAGCAAAGAGGCCTGCACTCAAATAGTGATTGCGCTTATCTTCTCTAAAATTGATTACGGTAATGCGCTCTATCTTGACCTCCCGCAAAAGCAGAAACATCGTCTACAGATGATTCAAAATCAAGCAGTCAGAATTATCCATCTTCAGGATAGACGATGTCATATTAGCCCACTGCTAAAAGATCTCCACTGGCTTCCAGTGGAACAGAGAGCTATGTTTAAAACTGGCTGCATCCTCTTTAGAGCTATTCAGGGAACAGGGCCCAATTTTTTATCCTCACGAATCAGTAAGTACTCCCCCCTGCGGACCTTGAGATCAATGCACCTGAATCTTTTGGTGGTTCCCAGATTCAAACGTAAACGCATTGGTGGGACTCGGTTCTCCTTTCTGGGTCCGAGGTTCTGGAACTCTCTACCCACCTCATTGAGGCTTGAGGTGGATTACATGCGGTTCAGAAAACAGCTCAAAACATGGCTGTTTACCTTGGCTTACAACTAGTGGCTCCCTTGTCTGCTTAGTCTCTGCTCGGACCTTCAGCGCCAAGAAACCTGCTGGTGTACGTGCGCTTAAACAAATACCCAAGTAACATAACATAACTTCCAGCCACAGAGGCTTGGTGCGATACTCTGTCTAACTTCTTCATGGATAAAATCCGCACTATTCAGGCGGCGTTTACTCCCTGTCTTAGGGCTTTAGCAGACCCCATGATCTACGCTCCTACGCCTGCTATTCCTGGGCACTGCCTGCATGTTTTTTCTCCAGTGGATTTGCCCAGCACTCTCAGAATTTTGAAGGGTTTGAAATCAGGTTCGCCCTCTGATCCCTGCGCAGCCAGATTGCTGGCAGCAGTCGCTGAGATCATTAATCCAGAAGTGAACTCCATCATTAATTCCTCCCTTCTTGAGGCACCTGTGCCGGAGGGCTGGAAGCAGGCTAAAATCCTCCCACTTCTAAAAAAGCCTTCCCTTGACCCCCAGATTCCTGGGAATTATCGCCCCATTTCCCTTTTGCCCAGTTTAGCCAAAGTGGGTGAAAAGGTGGTGACCAGACAACTTACTGAGTTTGTCGAAGGGTCGGACCTCTTGCACCCAGCCCAGTCAGGGTTTCAGACCTCCCATAGCACTGAGTCAGCGTTGGTTGAGGTCTCCGAAGCCATTCGGGAGTGTCTGGACGCCGGCGGGAGAGCGGCTCTAGTCATGCTGGACCTGTCGGCAGCGTTTGATACGGTGCCACACTCACTGCTGCTTTCTCGTCTCACTGAGATTGATATTTCAGGCTCTGCCTGGGTCTGGCTTAGGTCCTTCTTGGAAGGGCGGGTGCAACAGGTCTGGCTGCCGCCGGCCTCGTCAGCCCCTCAGTCGGTTGCCACAGGGGTCCCGCAGGGGTCCTCCCTTAGCCCCCTTCTTTTTAACATCTATGTTACTCCTCTGGTCTATTTGGCCGAGGACTTGGGGGCTAAGGTCATTGCCTACGCTGATGACACCCAGCTCCTTTTTACATGGGGAAAGGATGCAGACTCCGTATCTTCGGCTCAGCACTGCTTGTCTTCTGTTTTTAAGTGGCTTGCCACCACTCAACTCAAGTGCAACGAAGACAAGTCGGAGATTCTCCTCTATGGTAATTTCCCCCCTAGTTTCAGAGACACGCTCTGGCCCCCAGGGTTCCCTCTACCGACATCTATAGGGAAATCCGCTAAGAACTTGGGAGTCTGGTTTGAGGAAAATCTATCTTTCTCTACTCAGGTTAAGAAGCTCGCAGGCAACTGCTTTGGTCTTCTTAAAACCTTAAGGAAATTTCTTCCTCTTCGCCCTAGGCCCGCTAAAGAAACGGTCATCCGTGCTCTGATCCTTTCTCGACTGGATTATGCCAATGCGCTGTATGTGGGCATCCCGGGATATCTTCTGAATAAGCTTCAGGTTGTCCAAAATGCGGCAGCTAGGCTGCTCCTTGAAATCCCCACTAGGAGTAGTGTGCGACATCATCTGCGCTCATTACATTGGCTTCCCGTGGCTGAACGGGTTGTGTTCAAATCCCTAGTTATCGCTCACCGCGCCCTTTATGGCCGAGGCCCCGCCTATCTGCAGAAGCGGTTTTCCTTCTATGTCCCTTTGAGACAACTGCGCTCTTCAGCACTTCTTTTAGCACAAGTTCCCCGCTTCATTCGTTACAGGCTGGGCGGTAGCTCGCTTGCCGTGAAAGCTGCTCAGGCATGGAATGCCCTTCCTTTTGCGCTTTGCAATACCTAAGACCCCTTGGCCTTAAAGAAACAACTAAAAACCTATCTTTTTGTCTAGTGTTAGTCTGCTGATCCCTCTTGGTTCGCGCCGGGACACTCTTCGGAGTAGCTGCGCGCATTATAAAATTAAATAACAAATAACATAACATGCCCAACGCAAACACGAGCACTCCATCTCTTCCAATTTTAGAAGTTTCATACAGGATGGGCCTAGTGGAAGGAGGCGGTCCCTCAGGGAGCTTTCACACTTACCTGGCGGCTGGTCCAGTGGATCCTGTTCTCTGAGACATATTGATGAAATTACCGTGTACCTTTGTTGTTGGGGGTTTATTGGGAGTTTGAGGGGACATTGTAATTTTGTACTGGGACTGATCAAAGGTACTTTTGTATACTTATGATTGCCATTCTGATCACTTCCTCAGAAAGAGGCAGCTGATCAATTCTATAGATTTAACACTTGGAGCTACAGGAAGTTGGCTATATTGCATCATACTGTTGTGTGCCCTGAAAATTTTCCATAAAGACAATGTTGACAAAAAAAGGGTCCTCAAGGGTTGAGCGTGTTTGCTGCATAACAGACGACTTATACTCTGATGAGGAATTCTTGACTTTTGGGAAAATAGAACTAGATTTGACATTGGGCGGGCCAGTTTCTATTTCACTCTATTCTGGTGAGAGATGCATGACTGATGTGGGATGTCTTCTTTGGTAGGCCACCTGCATCGCAGATGATGGCTGACCTAGAAATGTTTGTACAGGAGGGCAGACAGGTTTTGACCGTAAATAAAGTTTTAATTGATGAGAAAAAATTGACATCTTGAGTTAAAATATCAGTATCTGAAAAAAAGACTAGCAACGTAAAAGGGTGCTCAACACACTTTCAACTCCTATATAAGATGCATCTTTGCTGGGAAAAGTTTATCCAGTGCGCTCTGGGAATTGCTCCAGATGGACGGTCTGAGGGAAATGGCTGGCCCCATGGTTGTGCACAAGAATAAACATTGTTTATTGGGCCTTCACCCTGAGCCCAGGTAGGGAAATATTCAATTTAAAAAGATAGCTTTCACCTTGCTGTTGGCTTACAAGTGTATTATAGTACACTGGCTTTAGTCGGTGGGCCCATTTGATGCACTACAGAAGAAAGACGCTGGGGAATGGATGGTGGAAGAAGAGATATGCATGAAAAGTGTGAAGAGACAATACATTGTTGGAAGACCTAAGAAATTGGCTAGATCTGTTGACTCAATTGACTGGAGCAGATGGGGACCCCATCATCTCATCCTGACTACCTGTGCTGAATTATTAATTGTTTCTTGTGTTCCCCATGTGGTTTGTGGTGTACTCACCCCGCTGTTGAAGTCATAGACGCCTGGCATTGTTAATGATTGACTATTATGTTCCCAGGCACTGAAGTGTTCACTTTTCTATGCAAATACTGTTTCTTGTCTTCCATGACAATATAATAAAAACAGTAAAAGTTAAAAAACTTGGGAGGTCCTCAATGGTCTTTTCAGTGGGACAGGTATGTGGTGATTGTAGGACCTCAGAGCTACAAAAGTAGTGCTTTGGATTAAGACAGATTTAAGGTGAAAACTAGACAGCTGATGGTGGCAGTTGTAGGAGGCAAGTGTCTTGGATTGCCAAAGTCAGTTACCTTGGTCAGTTCTCTCAATCATAGCCGCCGCAAAGGTTATTTGAGGATACGCTGGCCCCAGAAGTGTACAACATAGGCTGGATGCTTTTAAATCGGCTAAAAGAAACTCTTATTGAAAAACTCAGATCAGGACAAAGTTTCAGAACTGGTTTCGAGATGGAGCACTGCATAGACTGAGGAGGTTTGATGCTTTAAAGTCAGATAGAGGACCATCACATCTTTCTTACACAATGCGTTGGCTCAACATTCTGTGATTCTGGCAAAATCACTTAATCTCCTTGTGTTTTAAAAAAAAGAAAATAATAAAAAAATAATAAGATAAATGTGTCCTTGTGGTGCTAATGTAAAGCGCCCCAACACCTTCGGACCGAGTTCGCAAAACTGCAAAAAAATGCAGCCGAACTACAGAGGTTTGCACAATACTTGTCCTAGTGCAAACACATGTGGTGCCTGCTTCCAGCTCCCACTGTCTTTCGTACACAGTGCTTAGCTGCAATAGCTCTGTGCTTTGAGGAGCTTGTCAAATGGTCTTCCCAGGAGATAAAAGGGTGATCTTTACTTTCCTTCTCCACAAAAATCTGTTAGCCAAGCTACCAGCTACCAAGCACTGGTGTTTGGGCCTTGCATGGAGGTGGGCCCAGGGTTGCATTACTTTGTTTAACACAAACCAGGCATAAATTGTATTGTTGGCATTTACAATCTAAGGCAAATGAGGATTTGCATTTAAATTGTAATGAAAAGTAATCCAATGCGGCACGTACATTATGCTTTCTGATGCCTTTTTTTGGTATTCATGTTTTCAAACTAAATAAATGCATTTTGGCACCTGACATCAAGATAGAAAGAAAACAAATATTACACATATTGTTGATACTTTTTATCTGCTCAGCTGTCAGCATTTATTTTTTGCAGACAATTGCTTCCAAGCTAAAATCACATTATGGGTTTGTGGATCTAAGACACTGAGCCCTGGGAATTTTACCATCAGCCAGTGGGCATTGATATGGAACACATAGCTGTCACAAGGGCCTGCCTCTCAGTGCTCTCTGTACAAACTGTATTGTGCTACTACTTTGATACTACCAGAACCAGTGAAAGCAACAAATATAAAAATGAATCTCCTTTCCTGCAGCATGCATCTGAAATACCTCTCATACACAACCAACTGCAAAGCAACTCTGTACACCAGATCCCCAGTCTCCTCTTATATATTATATGAACTAATCTGTTATGAACACTAAAAATACTGTTAGGTCAAGACAAGCCTAAATATTAGTGTCTTCAGAATCCAGTTCCAAGCCACAACCGGAACCAAGTTGAATTTTCTGCAGGCAAAAGAATCAATTTTGCCAGGGACTGACGACATAACAAGATCACACATTTACATGCAAACTTCAATTTTCATTCTCAAGTAAACGGTGCTGGAGACTTGTGGTAAGACATGATTACTGTTTGTATAAGAAAGGAGCACAATGCCGCTCTGTGTATTATCAGGAACATGTGCGAGCACGACCTTGAAATATTTGCAACGTGATACTCGGCAAGAGGACCTCTAGGGACTAGAAATGTTATTAAATGGAATTTAGTCTGATTACTTTAGGTGTGTACTTGACACGGAAACATAAATTAATGTTAGAAATTAGACAGTGGTGGAAAAGGAGAACTGAAATACAGAATTTCTTTCTTCAGACAGAAACACGCCTCCAGTTCAATGTTACATGCTATTCACCTCGGGTAAAACCTTCTTTTTAAAATGCTAACTTCTTGCATTCATCAAGCTAGAAGGTTCATATTGTTTTGGTTATGATGTAAAACTCATCTTTGCATCATCAACCAAAACAATAATGGATTCTGATAAACTTTATTAAATTATTCATTAATATTTATATATATATGTACACGGTTTGAGTTTCAATTAATCTGTGCATTCTTACATTTTGCTTTCTGTGTTATTAAACATTGTGCACAGGGCTGCGCAGCATCAAATCAAATAAAGGGAAAAGATGGGTATGTTGATCTTACAACTACAGCACAATTACATTTGTGTTTTCAGGATGGCCATGATGACTGACTACCTAGAGATAGAGCCTCCTTTAGAATTGTCCCTGACAAGTAAATAATGCCTACATCTCTCAGTTTATGTCTGCAACATTTATATGACTAGTGTCCCTTTTTCACATTTTGATACGTTAGTGTACTAAGAGTTCCCTGGGTCCTAAAGCTACCTAGTAAACTGAACACCCCCCACGCACCCAGCTGGGTTGTGAAGCAAAGCCATAATTTGGCAGGGCCAGGCTCCCCACATCTTTGAGCCAAGGTGGCCCTGAACCTGCTGTGCTACTGATAGCTATGCACCTGCATTACTGATAGTGGGTTGTTTCTGTGCGGTGGCTAACAATGGGTGTCCTGATGCTAGTTGGGTCATGATAAATAGATAGCAAGTGCTTTGGGTGTTGTCTCCTGTAACTCCTTAGGCACAGAACACACTCACACGTGTTGGGGTAAGTCGCAACACCAAACCAACACTATGGGCCTGATTACGATTCATTTTTTTTTCCCCGACTTGTAGGGAAACCCCTGTTTACACACGGGTCGGAATTACGAGTTGAACGTTATTTAACACATCCAATTATCATCGGATACGTTAAATAACTAAATCTTCGTTAAATTTCAGCTCGTCAATCCTGCAGATATATAACATTGGAAAGCCATACGATAATTACCGTATCATGCAGATTTTAGTTCACTAAACACCAAAATGCGCACGTTATTTCCCAAAAACACGTAGTGGGTGCTATTTATCACACCCGATAAGTAATGAACCCCGTGGTATCGTTATTTACCAGGTGCAATAAATAGCACCTATACTCCTAATCAGGCCTCTATGTGCCACACTACAAGGACGTCCTGAACATCTGAACATATGACCCACTGATCCCACTTACACAGGTGTTGTTATCTTATTTTAACCATCTTTGTTAAACACAAATTCACCCATGGGCTAGCATACTATAGCATAGGAGGAAAGCAGAGGGCCAAATTACACAGCAGTGGGAAAACATTTTTGAATAAAAAGACAAGTCTTTAGGGCCGGATGGAATTTCAAGTTTGACTTTTCGTGTTTCAAATCACGTTGTAAATTGTTCTATAATTTGCCTATTTGTATACTAAAGCATACCCTCCAAAACTGGGCAGTTTGGAAGTTGGAAGATATACCAAGAGGGTGGAAGTGGACCACAGAACACAACTGCAGGAGTAGCTGGCAAATTTCCACTTTAAAAGTCTTCAACCTGTGACATGAAAAGCCCTATGTGTGATACTAAGAACCATTAACATTACTATTGCTTGGCCGACAGCCAGTGACGGTGATGAAGTGACAGGGTAACATTGTTGAACTTCTTCAATCTCTGTTGGCAAGTCTAAATAGATGACATTGCTGTAGTCGAGGCTTAAGGAAACATGCATTAATGGAGGTTACTCTGTGTCTGAATGAAAGAAAGGGCAAGATGCATCCACCTTTTAAACTATAAACCTGGGGGCATAAGAATAGATCTGCACCAACAGGATCTAAGCACATTGGATAGTTTTGGACAGATCCCTACAGATTTAGGCCAAAGTCTCCTGATACAGGGAATGCAGTTTCCGGGCAGCACGAGTTTTGGGTGGCACCCCCCCTTACCAGCGCGGCTGTCACTGGGCGGCATCACCAGCACCCCCCTCTCACATGCGGCCGCCGCAGGGCAGCAAACGCTGGGACCGCCACGCGCAGCAAAAGGCTTAGCCACGTCACTGCAGTAAAGTCATCCAGTGACTTAAGTGGGTTGACCGATTGCCCCATGCTGTATGCTGTAGTAGGTGGAAGAAATATGTGACTGACTCTACAGCTGACCAATGGATGACGAGAGCTGGCTTAAAGCTCCTAGATGTAAGTATTTTATACATATAATTTTAGGGAAAACAAAAATTCTTGGCTACCGATAGACCTAAAAACAAATTAGATTGGTTAACATAGCTCTGCACATCAACTCCGCTATTTTTTGTTACAAGAGCAAGCTTAGATGTGCAAACATAAACATTTGTCATTCAGTATTTGCCAATTTTAATGAATTACAAATTCCGAATGGCAAAAATCTATGGGCCAGATGTAAGGAGCTTTTTCTGCTCGCAAACGGCCCGATTCAATCCGTTTGTGACCAGAAAAAAACCTTTTCTGATGTACCAAACCCTATTTGCGATTCGGTAACCTATTACCAAATCGCAAATAGGGTTTGCGATTTGGTGTTAGGAAGGGGCATGTTTAGGGCGTCCTTTCCTAATACCGAATCGCATTGGTATGTAAGAATGTTTTGCGACCGAAATGTGGTTGCAAAACATTCGCATTTTACCACCAACTTCAAGTTGGTTGGTAACCCTTCGCAAATGGGAAGGGGTGCACAAGGGACCCCTTCCCCTTTGTGAATGGTTGTACAAACATTTTTTCAGAGCAGACAGTGGTCCCACAGACCACTGCCAGCTCCTAAAAAATGAAAATAAAACTTTATATTTTTCTTTTTTAAACACACCCATTTTCCTTCAAGGAAAAAGAGCTGCATTAAAAAAAAAAAGATTGCTTTATTTAAAAGCAATCACTGACATGGTGGTCTGCTGACCCCAGCAGGCCAACATCCCTGTGATTTTAGCGAATCCTTATCGGCCGCAAATTGTGACCTACCTCATTAATATTCATGAGGCAGGTCGATTTGCAACCCACTAGGAATCATAAATGAAACTCTATGAGTTTCATACATTTAGAATAGCGATTTCCTAATTGCGATTCACAGAGAATCGCAATTAGGTAATCTCTATTCCCAATATTGGCCCTTTGTATGTAATCTTTGGGATAAGGGCTTTTTTTTGGGATCACAACCCCGAATGGAAATCTTTAGTAGACCAGGGCTCAAATTCCTCAGAATATCTGTTAAAAGCTGAAGCAGTAAAGTGGGATCAACAGCGTTGACTTCTACTGCTAGACTGAGCAAAACAAGGACACCTTCGCCTCCTAAATAAAGATAATCAAATACAGATTTAATGACTGGCTTTGTGCTCATGCCTTATCGCCACCATGTCTGAAAAGGTCCTAATCCATAATCTTGCAGCCTGGCTGATAACCACATATACAAGGAATTTGTGGTATGTTGTAAGGAGCAGACCCTCAATAGGGCTTCCTTCACAGTAATGCAAACAACCTATAGATGAGTATTGTGTAAATTGTCTTATGGAGGGCCAAACCTCTAATAGAGCTTCCCCCACAAGAATACACACAATTTACAAATGTCTAAGGTGATGGGAAAGTCTCATTAGTAATCAAAAATTGGTTGTGGCCCCTGCACTACTGAGTTGTAAATATTTGCAAAAGCTCTTCTGTTTATAAGTTGGGAGGTGCTCCTGGGGTATCGTTCTCTGGACCAGAACGTGGCGTAAAATTAAAGTAGCACTCCCCCCATGGGGAATGTCCCCCTGGGCACCAAAAAATCCTCGGTGGAGGCTTTAAATCCTTTAAAAAAAAAAAAAAAAATTAAAAAGAGAATGACAATAGTTCAAAGAGAAGATGATTCATCTGATGTATTTGTAGCCATTATTACATGAATTCACTTCATTCACGAAGCATACAAATTCCATGATGCGTTTGAATTGTGAATCAATCAATAAAGTTTTTCACAATTGTGGTTTTCCTTTTAATCTTCCCAATGCATTTCGGACAAACTGTCCTTCATCAGGGGATAGAATCTGTAAACGTAATACGAGGACTAATTAACACGAGGAAAATAAATTGCTGGATGTATGATAGTGGTCAAAAGAAAACCTCCGAACGTAAAAAGGGTGTATCATGCTTCTAAAGGCTATACCAGAAAGACGTGAATTGTAAATACGTAATTGGAATTATCCCAAAACGTGTCTGTTAGTGTCCTGATGAATCTATGCAAAAATTGCATTGTAGTCAATGTCGCAACGTGATTAGAATACATGCACGAAGTGTAAATGCGCAGGATAGTGCGCCCAAAGGTGGCTGGTGTTTAATGGAAATCAAGCAGTTAGAGTGTCTTGTTGATGTGCCGTAAATAAACAATATCATGAACGGACGGTACGGAAACCGTGAGGGTGCTGTGCTACCGGTAATTAGAGTGATACGCCGTGAATCGGCAGTGTTATGCAAAAAACGAAGTTGAAAGTTAAAAAGGTGCTCTGTATGGAAACGCGATTAAACAAAGTGCTCAAAACTGCGGTGGTGTTTATGCGGGAGTAAAGCTACCAGTCATACCGGTGCTCTGTTACAAGCATGCTCAAATGAAGTGTCAAGTGGTTATCACGGGTTTGTTAAATTCTGGTACTTACTCGGGAGTGTTCATACGAGCGGCGTGAATTGTTTCCGAAATGACCGGCATGGCGGGTGTGGAGTATTTAATGAACGCTGAAACAATGGTGAAATAGAAAGACGGACTGACATGGATGATGAAAATGTGGCGGCCATATTGGTGAGGAATAAAAAGAAACTATTCGATGTTAGAACTTAACAATGCCAAATTCATTTGCCAATAATGAATCACGGAATAAAATAAAATAAACAAAGTGAGTTTCCAACTCCAATACATGCTGTTAACACTCAATAAAAGGAAGGTCAACATGGGTTATAACGTGCTATCATGAGCAATATGCATTTCTAACAGTGAAACCTACTGTTGGTGGTCTAACTCCTGGAAAGTTCTATAGGGTGATAAATCAATATTCACACAGTACTCCACAATGTAGAAACAAATAAATGATGGTGTGTGAAAAAACAAAAAGTTTGACGAGTGTGGGTCTCTCATCGGGTGAACAATTACATTGTGATATACAAAGAAGAGGTGTGACTAATGTAATGAACGCAGTCATTAGTGCGAGTCTCTGAGCAAATTACAGGGAGTATGAGGATCAGGTAATCACAAGTAACACAAGTACTCCATACGATCATTCATCCCATTGGGTTTGAGAGAGTTCAAGTGCTTAATCCAAAAGTTCTCGCATTGTAATAGATGATTATGGTTGTCCCTTCCTTCTGTTCTGGTAACCACTTCCAAAATCTGAAATTTTAACTGACTGATGTTGTGTTGTGCCTCCATGAAATGACTTGCAACAGTCGATTTAAGTTGTTTGGTTCTGATGTTACTCTTATGTTAGTTTAGTCTCACTTTGATCTTTCTTTCAGTCTTCCCTACGCAGACTTTCCCACAGGGACATTTCAACAAGTATATTACGTTGGGTGTATCACAAGTGGCTGTTACTCTGAGTTTGATTTTGTGTCCTTTCATGGGGTGGGTGACATGTGATCCAGAGATGATGTTATGACAATTGTTGCTATTCCAGCAAGGGATCGTTCCTTTGTGTGTGAGTGGTTCCTCTACGATTGGCGTGTTTTTCAAAATTTCACTGAGGTTTTTGCCTCTTTTGTAGGCGAAAATTGGTAGGGAGTCGTATAGTTGATTGAAATCCTTCTCTAATTTAAGAATTGGCCAATGATGTTTGATAATCCTTTTGTAAGATGTACTCATTGTAGAAAATTTGGAGACAACCACCATCCGGTTCGTTATAGACCTGATCCTGGTTTGTAGTAATTCATTTCGTGTTACTTGTTGGCAACGGGTATTTGCGGATTGTAAGGTTTCTTCTGGGTAACCCCGGTCTCAAAATTTTTGTGTCATCTCATTGAGTCTGGTTGCAGCTATTTCCGAATCTGATACAATGCGTTTAACCCTTAATAATTGGAGTATGGAAGATGTTGTTTCAAGGTTTCTTGATGAAAACTAGTGAAGTGCAACGTATTGTTTCTGTCAGTGTTCTTTTTGTAAATGTCTGTGTGCAACCTAGTTCCTCTTTTGGTAATTCTGACATCCAAAAAAGTGATTGATTCCTCTTGAACCTCATGCGTGAATTGGATTCTGTCATCCACGTTATTGAGTGCTGATAATGCATTGTCGAGGTCCCTGTTGGTACCATTCCATAGGATGAAGATGTCATCAATGTAACGTACAATAAGTTTCAGATGGACCTTCCATAGTGGGTTAGATAAAATGTGTTCTTCTTCAAAACGATTCATAAAAAGATTCGCATATGTAGGAGCAGCGCAGTTTCCCATGGAAGTCCCTGTTAGTTGGGCGAACCATGAGTCTTTCCATTTGAAATAACTTCTGTATAGTCTAAATTCCAAGAGTTCCATCCAAAAAACTTTCAAATCAAAATTCAAGTTTGATTGTAAAAGGGTGTGTTCAATGGCTTCTAATCCCAAATTATGTGGAATCGATGTATATAAAGATTTTACATCTATGGTACACAGTAAAATTAATTCATCTTCAGAGAAAGAAATTTGATTGAGTTTGTTCAAGAATTCAGTGGTGTCCTTTATGTAGGTATTCATCTGTGTGACACTTGGCTGTAAATATCTATCAATGAATTTTCCAACCGGTTCATGTAGACTGCCTTTGGTGGAAACAATGGGACGGAAGGGTGGGTTGAGAGGATCTTTATGGATTTTAGGAAGCATGTATAGAACCGGACTTTTGGGATGTGGATGTATCAAATATTTTTTGGTTTTCTCATCTATGATACCAATGTCAATCGCTCTGTTAATAATGATTTTTAAGAGGTTCATGTATTGATCCGTGGGGTTAGATTCTAATTTTGCGTAAGTCGATAAATCAGCAATGTGTGATTCCACTTGAGATTCATAGTATGTGGTATTCATGACTACTATCGCTCCCCCTTTATCTGCTTGTTGACAGGTGATCCTCTGATTTAGAGAAATTTAGGGGCCGATTCCGATCTCGGCCGGTAGTGCTCCGAATCGGATTCAGATTCACCGGATCCGATTCGGAGCCCTGTTTCCCGACCGAATCGTACGCGGGTCCGGCCGAGCGAGTACGATGCAAGCACCCGCGAAATCGCCGACCGACTCGAACACGGCTTCAACACGCTCCGACCGACTCGCATGGACACGACTCGCACCGCGCTATGGAGACGTTTCCCGGCCGGGTAAGTACGATGCGTGCCGCGAGCAGTCCGACCGACTCGCGCCGTCCGGCTCGAAAAAGCTGTCGGAGCCGGACTTTGGGGGTCCACGTCGGACCCCCCTGTATGCGTAGGCGCACGAGTCGCACACAGGGGGGACCCATGGGTCCCCCTACCTGTGCATGTATGCCGCGATGCGCTTGGACGCGTACACGCTGTAGGGGCGCCCTTGTCCGCCTCGCACCCATTGAGTCAATGGGAGCCCGCGTACGCGTTGTACGACAGGCTCCCATTGACTTCAATGGGAGTCCGACCGACTCGAGTCCGATGGCATGCGTGCGCATCGTACTCATTCGGTCGGACTGCTAGGGTCCGATTCGGTCGGAATTCTCTCCGGGTCCGGCTCGGTCGGAGAAATTTCCGACCGGAATCGGAATCGGCCCCTTAGTTTGGGTTTGAGGATGTTCTTTCTCTTTGGGTTTTTCTTTTGCCCATCCGGGGTCGTCTCTGTCTGATGGGCCTGTCTCTAAAAAAGGCTCGCCTGAAGGTTGTGTGGGTTCTGCAAAGAGAAAGAACATCCTCAAACCCAAACTACCACGGGCAAGAGGGAGAGAAACAAGAAGACAGGCCAGAACATAACCTAGTTATCAACATTTCTGATTATACTTTTTCAGATATGGAACTGAAAATTCTACAAAAAGGCACATCATTTGTCCCGACTAATCACACTAACTTGTTGGAATTGGAGGTGAGTGTTTTTAAACTCACCAGGAATCTACGACGGAGACATTTTTTTGAGAATGTCATAACGGACTGACAGGAGAAAGAGGAAGACCCTCTCCAAGGATTGAAAACCAGAAGCACATATATGGCACCCATCAGTCATAAAAGTTTGGACATGTTCGAAGCCTTAGTGAAACAGGACATTCAAAAACTCAACTTCAGAAAACGATTCAAACAAAGAAATCTAACAAAAAAGGAATACAGTACCCTTTCAAACATTGCTCTAAATCAGAGGATCACCTGTCAACAAGCAGATAAAGGGGGAGCGATAGTAGTCATGAATACCACATACTATGAATCTCGAGTGGAATCACACATTGCTGATTTATCGACTTACGCAAAATTAGAATCTAACCCCACAGATCAATACATGAACCTCTTAAAAATCATTATTAACAGAGCGATTGACAATGGTATCATAGATGAGAAAACCAAAAAATATTTGATACATCCACATCCCAAAAGTCCGGTTCTATACATGCTTCCTAAAATCCATAAAGATCCTCTCAACCCACCCTTCCGTCCCATTGTTTCCACCAAAGGCAGTCTACATGAACCGGTTGGAAAATTCATTGATAGATATTTACAGCCAAGTGTCACACAGATGAATACCTACATAAAGGACACCACTGAATTCTTGAACAAACTCAATCAAATTTCTTTTTCTGAAGATGAATTAATTTTACTGTGTACTATAGATGTAAAATCTTTATATACATCGTTTCCACATAATTTGGGATTAGAAGCCATTGAACACACCCTTTTACAATCAAACTTGAATTTTGATTTAAAAGTTTTTTTGATGGAACTCTTGGAATTTACACTATACAGAAGTTATTTCAAATGGAAAGACTCATGGTTCGCCCAACTAACAGGGACTTCCATGGGAAACTGCGCTGCTCCTACATATGCGAATCTTTTTATGAATCGTTTTGAAGAAGAACACATTTTAACTAACCCACTATGGAAGGTCCATCTGAAACTTATTGTACGTTACATTGATGACATCTTCATCCTATGGAATGGTACCAACAGGGACCTCGACAATGCATTATCAGCACTCAATAACGTGGATGACAGAATCCAATTCACGCATGAGGTTCAAGAGGTATCAATCACTTTTTTGGATGTCAGAATTACCAAAAGAGAAACTAGGTTGCACACAGACATTTACAAAAAGAACACTGACAGAAACAATACGTTGCACTTCACTAGTTTTCATCAAGAAACCTTGAAACAACATCTTCCATACTCCCAATTATTAAGGGTTAAACGCATTGTATCAGATTCGGAAATAGCTGCAACCAGACTCAATGAGATGACACAAAAATTTAGAGACCGGGGTTACCCAGAAGAAACCTTACAATCCTCAAATACCCGTTGCCAACAAGTAACACGAAATGAATTACTACAAACCAGGATCAGGTCTACAACGAACCGGATGGTGGTTGTCTCCAAATTTTCTACAATGAGTACATCTTACAAAAGGATTATTAAACGTCATTGGCCAATCCTTAAATTAGAGAAGGATTTCAATCAACTATTCGACTCCCTACCAATTTTCGCCTACAAAAGAGGCAAAAACCTCGGTGAAATTTTGAAAAACACGCCAATCGTAGAGGAACCACTCACACACAAAGGAACGATCCCTTGCTGGAATTGCAACAATTGTCATAACATCATCTCTGGATCACATGTCACCCACCCCATGAAAGGACACAAAATCAAACTCAGAGTAACAGCCACTTGTGATACACCCAACGTAATATACTTGTTGAAATGTCCCTGCGGGAAAGTCTACGTAGGGAAGACTAAAAGAAAGATCAAAGTGAGACTAAACGAACATAAGAGTAACATCAGAACCAAACAACTTAAATCGACTGTTGCGAGTCATTTCATGGAGGCACAACACAACATCAGTCAGTTAAAATTTCAGATTTTGGAAGTGGTTACCCGAACAGAAGGAAGGGACAACCATAATCATCTATTACAACGCGAGAACTTTTGGATTAAGCACTTGAACTCTCTCAAACCCAATGGGATGAATGATCGTATGGAGTACTTGTGTTACTCGTGATTACCTGATCCTCATACTCACTGTAATTTGCTCAGAGACTCGCACTAATGACTGCGTTCATTACATTAGTCACACCTCTTCTTTGTATATCACAATGTAATTGTTCACCCGATGAGAGACCCACACTCGTCACACTTTTTGTTTTTTCTCACACCATCATTTATTTGTTTCTACTTTGTGGAGTACTGTGTGAATATTGATTTATCACCCTATAGAACGTTCCAGGAGTTAGACCACCAACAGTAGGTTTCACTGTTAGAAATGCATATTGCTCATGATAGCACGTTATAACCCATGTTGACCTTCCTTTTATTGAGTGTTAACAGCATGTATTGGAGTTGGAAACTCACTTTGTTTATTTTATTTTATTCCGTGATTCATTATTGGCAAATGAATTTGGCATTGTTAAGTTCTAACATCGAATAGTTTCTTTTTATTCCTCACCAATATGGCCGCCACATTTTCATCATCCACGTCAGTCCGTGTTTCTATTTCACCATTGTTTCAGCATTCATTAAATACTCCACACCCGCCATGCCGGTCATTTCGGAAACAATTCACGCCGCTCGTATGAACACTCCCGAGTAAGTACCAGAATTTAACAAACCCGTGATAACCACTTGACACTTCGTTTGAGCATGCTTGTAACAGAGCACCGGTATGACTGGTAGCTTTACTCCCGCATAAACACCACCGCAGTTTTGAGCACTTTCTTTAATCGCGTTTCCATACAGAGCACCTTTTTAACTTTCAACTTCGTTTTTTGCATAACACTGCCGATTCACAGCGTATCACCCTAATTACCGGTAGCACAGCACCCTCACGGTTTTCCGTACCGTCCGTTCATGATATTGTTTATTTACGGCACATCAACAAGACACTCTAACTGCTTGATTTCCATTAAACACCAGCCACCTTTGGGCGCACTATCCTGCGCATTTACACTTCGTGCATGTATTCTAATCACGTTGCGACATTGACTACAAGGCAATTTTTGCATAGATTCATCAGGACACTAACAGACACGTTTTGGGATTATTCCAATTCCTTATTTACAATTCACGTCTTTCTGGTATAGCCTTTAGAAGCCTGATACACCCTTTTTACGCTCGGATGTTTTCTTTTGACCACTATCATACATCCAGCAATTTATTTTCCTCGTGTTAATTAGTCCTCGTATTACGTTTACAGATTCTATCCCCTGATGAAGGACAGTTTGTCCGAAATGCATTGGGAAGATTAAAAGGAAAACTACAATTGTGAAAAACTTTATTGATTGAGTCACAATTCAAACGCATCATGGAATTTGTATGCTTCGTGAATGAAGTGAATTCATGTAATATTGGCTACAAATACAGCAGATGAATCATCTTCTCTTTGAACTATTGTCATTCTCTTTTTAAATTTTTTTTTTTTTTTTAAAGGATTTAAAGCCTCCATTGAGGATTTTTTGGTGCCCAGGGGACATTCCCCGTGGGGGGAGTGCTACTTTAAAGTCTCATTATTGACACCCCTACCAGCCCTACTGTAAGGAAATCCACAAGAACGTAAAACATGACAAACTGAACACACTTAAAAGAGACATTCGTTGTGGTATCAAGAATCAACCCCTCTATAACTTGTACTGTAGCAACAACAAATGAGCACATGACTCGACAAACACATTTGTAAGGCTGTTGAGATCATACAATGGAGCTCACACACTATGAAAATCTGCATCATGATGATGACACCTTTCTTCCCGGCACATCCACTGTAGCATTGAAGCTGTGTAAGTAGGAAAACATAAGGGGGCTTATTTACAAGCCCAGTGCACCGCCGGAACGTTACTTTTTATGAGGCGGACTGGGCTTACCCATATCTACGAGGCCACGTAAAGCCACCCTGCGTGGCTATAATGGCCTCATAGATACGTGTGAGACAAAGCAGAGCAAGCTGCTGCGTTGCCTCACACTGCGTGGGGCGTTATGGTGGGTGTTCCCACGTAACACCCATGGCATTTGACACAATCCCAGATTTACAACATGCTGTAAACCTGGGAATGCGTCAAAAGCCTACAGCTCCCCAGGGGTGGAGTAAGAGTTGTTTTTGTGAAGGAAGGTGTCCCTTCCCCCACAAAAACAACTTGATTTCAACACAGACACCCTTGCACCATGGCAGCCATTTGTGTGCCAGCGCTGTGCAAGAGGACAGGAATGCGCTGTTTTTCATAGATACAAGCAAAAAGAATAGATGATGGACGGAATGCTGAACAAATCAAACTTTCACCTCCAGTCACAGATCTGGGATTAATCCATTGTTTTTTTGTTCACCACGCCACCCCAGTTTGGACCTAGCCATATGCAAATCAGTCTTGACCCTCCTCCCCAAGGCTAGAGCGGTTGACCTGGAAGCTGGGAAACCGGGTTCGAGTCTCGGCAGGGACACTTCAACATCCTGTGATTCTGGGCCTATCACTTAATCTCCCCGTGCCTAACAAAATGATTGTGTCCATCTGTAATGCAACTGGTGCTCATGTAAAGCGGTCTGATACCTTCGGGTTGAGATTGCGCTATATAAAACTAAAAAAAAAGTCCAACCGAAACTGACAGGGTATAGAGACAGAGGGGCCGATTCCGATCTCGGCCGGTAGGGCTCCGAATCGGATTCGGCATAACCGGATCCGATTCGGAGCCCTATTTCCCGACCGATTCGTACGCGCGTCCGGACGAGCGAGTACGATGCGAAATCGCCGACCGACTCGTTCGGGCGTCCCAACCGCTCCGACCGACTCGTTCCCGGGTCGAACCGCACCGACCGACTCGCTCGGACACGACTCGCACCGCGCAATGGAGACGTTCCCCGGCCGGGTAAGTACGATGCGCGCCGCGAGCAGTCCAACCAACACGCGCCGCCCGGCTCGGAAGAGCAGTCGGAGCCGTACTTCGGGGGTCCGTGTCGGACCCCCCTGTACGCGTAGCCGCGCGAGTCGCACACAGGGGGGACCCATGGGTCCCCCCTACCTGTGCGTGTACGGCACGAGTCGCTTCGCCGCGTACACGCTGTAGGGGGCGCCCTTGTTCGCCTCGCACCCATTGAGGCAATGGGAGCCCGCGTACGCGTTGTACGACCGGGTCCCATTGACTTCAATATGAGTCCGACAGACTCGAGTCCGATAGCATACGGACGCATCGTACTCGTTCGGTCGGGCTGCATGGGTCCGATTCGGTCGGAAATCTCTCCGGGTCCGGCTCGGTCGGAGAGATTTCCAGCCCGAATCGGAATCGGCCCCAGAATATTGAGTTGGAAATGTCAACTTGCACTAATATCGAGACACAGAAATATCGAGACACAGAAATATCGACAGCAAGAATATCGTGGTCAAGAGTATCGAGTTTAAGGTAAGAAATATCGTTTTCAAAAATATCGAAGTCATTAATATTGTTTGCAAAAATATAGTTGTTAAAAATATCGTTTTTTAGTTAGTGTTATGTGTTTTAGTATGTATTTTAAATGTATGTGCTCTATTTTTTTGTCTAAGTATTGCTTTTGTTTTTTAATATATGTGTTAAATTTTTAGTAGTTATTAATTTTATTTTAATTAAATTTTGCGTTTTAGTTCCGTAGCGGGTTGTGGGTTTTTAGGGGAATAGGGTGGGAAGTAATTTAATTATAATAAATTAAATATTAATTTTTATTTATTCGTATTTATTTAATTTAGATTTTATAGTGTTAATTGTGGGAATTAATTTATTATTAATTAATTAATTAATAATTGGCTGTTAATTTTTATTAATTAATTAATTGGTAAATATGTTAAATGTGTCATTTTTTTAGGAGCGGGTTGTGGGTTTATAGGGGAATAGGGTGGGAAGTAATTCAATAATAATTAAATTATTATTATTTATTATTAATTAATATTTATTTACTTAATATTTTATACTGTTAATTGTGGAATTTATTTATTAATAATTATTTATAATTTTCTTGTTAATTGTTATTAATTAATTAATTAATTGTTAATTAATTATGTTAATTGTGTCATGTTTTTAGAGATGGGTGGTGGGGTTTATAGGGGAATAGGGTGGGAGGTAATTTATTTTTAATTAATTAATTATTTGTTAATTAATGGTAATTAATTAATTAAAATTTAAATATGGCAATTGTGTAATTATTTTGATGTGTGAGTTGTGGGGTTTATAGTGGTAAATGGTGGGAAGTAAATTTTTTTAAATTAATTAATGATTTGTGTTTAATTGATATTAATTTATTAATGTAAAATTAGTTAGGGAAATTGTGTAATTATTTTTAGGTGTGTGTTGTGGTGTTTATTGGAGTAGAGTGTGGAAAGTAATTTAGTTTAAATTAATTTTTTAATATTTGATCATTAATATTCATTTATTACTTGATAAATATTTTTGGTAATTGTTTTTATTCATTTTGTTTGTGTATTTTGGTTCTATAGGGGTAACGTTTGGTGAGTACATTAATTTTTATCTGTTTTAATGTTTTTTTTAATTAATAATATTTGTTTAATTGATAATTAATTGTGTTCATTATGGAGGTACACTTTTTTTAAAATTTAGATGTGTGTTGTAAATTGTGTGGTGTTATAGGGTAGGAACAAAATATTACATTTATGTAATAATTAATGTTTTTGATTATAAATAATTTCTATTACATTTTTATTTGTTTGTAAAATATTTTTGACATTTTCAAAAATTAATCTTTGTATGTAATTTTTTGATTTTTTTAACATTATAATATGTTTCTATGTTTTGTAATTTTATATATTTTTATATGTTTTTTGTTTTTTTATTATTTTTTGTATTGTAGTTGATATTTTGTTTGTTTTTAAATTAGAATTTTCTTCAGTGGGAATAGTAATTTCTACCCCTCCGCTATCTAACTCTTTCACCAATGCTGCATTCGCAAGAGTGGGAATAGTAATTTATACCCCTCCGCTATCCAACACTTTCCCTACTGTTGCACTCACTGGAGTGGGAATAGTAATTTTCTCCCCTCCGCTATCCAACACTTTCCCGACTGTTGCACTTGCTGGAGTGGGAATAGTAATTTTATCCCCTCCGCTATCCAACACTTTCCCTACTGTTGCACTAGCTGGAGTGGGAATAGTACGTTTTACTCCTCCGCTATCCAACATATTCCCTACTGTTGCACTCGTTGGAGTGGGAATAGTTATTTTCACCCCTCCGCTATCCAACACATTCTCTACTGTTGCTCTCGAAGGAGTGGGAATAGTAATTTATTCCCCTCCGCTATTCAACATTTTCCCTACTGTTGCACTCGCTGGAGTGGGAATAGTAATTTTATCCCCTACGCTATCCAATACTTTCCCTACTGCTGCACTCGTTGGAGTGGGAATAGTAATTTTTACCCCTCCGCTATCCAACACTTTCCCTACTGTTGCACTAGCAGGAGAGGGAATAATAATTTTTTCCCCTCCGCTATCCAACACTTTCCCTACTGTTGCACTCGGAGTGGGAATAGTAAATTATTACCCTCCGCTATCCAACACTTTCCCTACTATTGCATTCGCTGGAGTGGGAATAGTAATTTATACCCCTCCGCTATCCACCACTTTCCCTACTGTTGCACTCGCTGCAGTGGGAATAGTAATTTTTTCCCCTCCTCTATCCAGCACTTTCCCTACTGTTGCACTTGCTGGAGTGGGAATAGTAAGTTTTACTCCTCCGCTATCCAACATATTACCTACTGTTGCACTCGTTGGAGTGGGAATAGTAATTTTTACCCCACCACTCTCCAACACTTTCTCTACTGTTGCTCTCGCAGGAGTGGGAATAGTAATTTTTTCCCCTCCGCTATCCAACACTTTCCCTACTGTTGCACTTGCTGGAGTGGGAATAGTAATTTTATTCCCCACGCTATCCAACACTTTCCCTACTGTTGCACTCGTTGGAGTGGGAATAGTAATTTTTACCCCTCCGCTATCCAACACTTTCCCTACTGTTGCACTCGCTGGAGTGAGAATAGTAATTATTACCCCTCCGCTCTCCAACACTTTCTCTACTGTTGCACTCAATGTATTGCAAAATGTAGGTTTAAAAAATATTAAATATTTTAATCTTTTAATTTATAATATAATTTTTTTTAATTAATTTTTATGTTACAGGCGTATGTATATATATATATTTATTTATAATCTTTAATATATTTATAACATTTTAAAATTATTATTTATTAATTGTTTTTAAGTAAATATATATATATTACATTTTATATGTATGTTTAATTTATTACTTATTGTTAAAATGTACAAATAAATCTAAATAATTTTTTTAAAGTTACATTTATTATTTAATTTATTTTACAATATTTTAGATACATATAAAAAACCGATATTTTTTACATCAATATTTTTTACAATATTTTTTTTCGATATTTTTGTACTTACCATTATAAAGATAGGAGGTCGATATTTTTGACAACGATATTTATGTCCCGATATTTGTGTAAGTCGATATTGTGGTGGTCGATATTCTGTCAGTGATCAAACTGACAGGCCAGGTCCTCCCTGGACCTGAAATGAGGATCCTGGGACTGGTTTCAGTGTATCACCCCTCATCAGGCAGGCAGGCTTGAATCCAGTGGCACAGTGAGTATGGGGCCCAAGTCTGGGCATACTCTTTCCCACTTAGGGCGACAAAAGCAAAAAGAGCAGAAGCTGGATAGAATGCTGAACAAATCAAATATCCACCCCCAGTCACAGATCTGGGTTTAATCCATCTTTTGTTTTGCTCACCAAGCTACCACAGTTTGGACCAAACCATATACATATCAGTCTTGACCCTGCTCCCCATGGTAACAGTCCAGCCCGATTTGCTCACCCAGGTCCTCCCTGGCCCGGAAACAAGCACCCTGGGACCGATTTCAGGGTATCACCCCTTATCAGCCAGGCTAGCTTGAATCCAGTGGCACAGTGAGCACAGGACCCACGTCTGGGCATACCCTTCCCACTTAGGGCATCAAAAACAAAAAGAACAAATGATGGATGCAATGCTGAACAAATCAAACATTCGCCCGTCACAGTGCTGGGTTTAATCCATTGTTTTTTTGCTCACCATGCCCCCCCCAGTTTGGACCCAGCCATATGAAAATCAGCATTGACCCTGCTCTCCATGGGAACAGTCGAACCCGAACTGCCAGGCCAGGTCCTCCCTGGACTGGAAACAAGCATTCTGGGACCAGTTTCAAGGTATCACCCCTCATCAGCCAGGCTATCTTGAATCCAGTGGCACAGTGAGCATGGGACCCACATCTAGGCATGCCCACCACAGTTTGGACCAAGCCATATGCAGATCAGTCTTGACCCTGCTCCCCATGGGAACAGTCCAGCCTGAACTGCCAGGCCAGATCCTCCCTTGACCAGAAACAAGCATCCTGGTACCGTTTTCGGGGTTTCACCCCTCATCAGCCAAACCCTAAGATGCTTGTTGTCAGTCCTGGGAGTTTGCGCTGGGCTGTTTGCATGGTGAGCAGGGTCAAGACTGATTTGCATATGGCTGGGTCCAAACTAGGGTGGCATGGTCCAAACTATGGTGGCGTGGTGAGCAGAAGTACAGTGGGTTTAACCCAGATCTCTTGACTGAGAGTGATTGTTTGAAAATGGAATTAGGCCCAGATCTCTGTACTGGGGTGAATGTATGACATTGTCCTGCATTCTGTCCATCAATTGTTCATTTTGCATTTGTCACCCTGAGTGGGACGAGTACGCCCAGACGTGGGCCCCGTGCTCTCTATGCCACTGGAGTCAAGCTATCCTGGCTGATGAGGGGTGAAACCCCGAAACTGGTCCTAGGATGCTTGGTTCCAGTCCCGGGAGGACCTGGCCTGGCAGTTCGGTCTGGACTGTTCCCATTGGGCACAGGGTCAAGACTGATTTGCATATGGCTGGGTTCAAAGTTCAAACTGGAATGGCATGGTGAGCAAAAAAACGATGGATTTAGGCCCAGATCTCTGTACTGGGGTGAATGTATGACATTGTTCTGCATTCTGTCCATCAATTGTTCTTTTTGCATTTGTCACCCCGAGTGGGACGGGTATGCCCAGACGTGGGTCCCGTGCTCTCTATGCCACTGGAGTCAAGCTATCCTGGCTGATGAGGGGTGAAACCCCGAAACCGGTCCTAGGATGCTTGGTTCCAGTCCAGGGAGGACCTGGCCTGGCAGTTCGGGCTGGACTGTTCCCATTGGGCACAGGATCAAGACTGATTTGCATATGGCCGGGTTCAAACTGGAATGGCATGGTGAGCAAAAAAACGATGGATTTAGGCCCAGATCTCTGTACTGGGGTGAATGTATGACATTGTTCTGCATTCTGTCCATCAATTGTTCTTTTTGCGTTTGAAAAGTTTCAGCACTCCGTCCAACATCTTTTTGTGTTTGCTGTGTTCGCCCTAAGTGGCCAAGGGTATGCCCAGACGTGGGTCTCTTGCTCGCTGTGCCACTGCATTCAAGCTAGCCTGGCTGATGAGGAGTGATACCACAAAATCGGTCCTAGGATGCTTGATTTCGGTCCAGGGAGGACCTGGCCTGGCAGTTCGGGCTGGACTGTTCCCATGGAAGCAGTGTCAAGACTGATTTGCTTATAGCTGGGTCCAAATGGGGGGGAATTGTGAGCAAAGAACAATGGATTTAACCCAGATCTCTTGACTGGGGGTGAGTGTTTGCAAAGTTTCAGCACTCCGTCCATCATTTTATTGTGCTTGGTATCTCATAGATACGGCACATTCCAGCCCTTTTCTTTTGACGTAAGGCAGTGCAGCAGGAAGGCTTGTGGCACTTCCCTATGCCAAAATATTGTAAATGAGGGCCTCATTGTATAAGAGTTGGGTCAAATGACATAGATCAGCTGAGTCAAGTACATCAAGGCTTTTGAGATTTTGGATCCCAAAATGTTGCCTGGTCATTTGTCTTCTGGGGGTGACTTTGGTATTTGAGTATGGTATTCGTTTGGAGAGCTTCTTCAAATGCTATGTATAATGCATGTTTGGGATTGTCCCGTATTAACTTTTTGTTCCTTCTTTTCAGTTCAGGTTAGGGCGGAACCTTGCATAGCTCCCCTCAAGCTCTGCAATCCTTATACAAGCCTGAACAGCCAATTTCACTTTGACAATAAGTGGTTTTCAGAAACTTAAACATTTGCTTCTGCCTGTAATTATTAAGACTTTTTCCGCAAACATAGGATCATCAACAAGGTGTGCGCATATTTCACTTTTTCTGCTAGGTGAGCACCTGCAAGGGAGGAGTGTTGGCACGGAATGTGTCTTTGAACAGGTCGAGTAAACACACCGGATAAGACTCAGGTTAGCACATTACCTACAAGGCAGCACCCTAGAAGCTCCTTTTGTACACTGTGCTTTCGAGATACAGGTCATGTTTACCTTGCCATCAGGCTAAAAAGAAATACCATGAAAGTTTTAGTGTAAGTCTGCTGTAAATTTTTCTTTTGTTTGCCTTCATACCTCTGAGTGCATTGCTAGATAAAGACTTGCGATTTGGAAAGCCTGTCTCTCTCTTGAGTGTAGGTAGCACAGAAAATCGAGTTTTTTTGCGCCTGAAATGGAAAGTAGTTCACAGTCTTCAATGTAGGTTTGTTTATGTGTCTTATTCTTTTGTTAAAGAATGAAACGCTAAGAAACTTTACATAGTCTTCAAAAATGTTTCTCAAATAAGGTGGGAGTGTGTCATTTATTCCCATGAACATTTTCCTTTGATTGTGTGCACACCGTGAATCTCCATGCAGCTTTTAGGGTTTTCATCCCAGAGTAGAGTCCCAAGCATAGCCCTGGGCACTTTAGGTTTTCACTGAGTGACACAAATGGAGACTAATTTAAAATTGCGTATTAGTATACATTGTACTGGCCTGATATATATAATGGTGGGTGTTAACATGACATCCACCAATAAACAGCAGATACACTGAACCGCCACCCCTGCCTTCTCTTTTAGTGTGTGGGGAATGGCAGTCTTCTAATAGCAGGGTTGCCATCAACTCCACAACTGGGAAGACCTTTGGGAGCGTAGGGGGGATCATGGCTCAACCACAAATGGTATCCGACCAGCCTCCCAATTAAGGGTGATTGGTTTACCACCATTTTGGTGGCCCCCCTTTGTGCAATACTCCTATGTACACCATGGTGGTCTTGCATACATGGAAAAAGCTCCCAGCGCATCAAGGTCCATATTTAACATGGTGCCCTGTGGGCGCAAAAGTCATGTGCGCCTGTTTTGGGACACAATGGTATTACAGAAAGGGCCGCAGACGTTTGTGAATCGCCTTCTGAAATTCTGATATTGCTTTTTGCACATGGGGACCCAGCGCTATCATGAATGGCTTTCCCCCATCGCCATATTATAGACGCTGGCGCAGACGCAAACAGGCCCTTGGAAGGTGCATTCATAGCGCGACACAAAAGGTGGTACACTTTCAGTGCGCCTTCTGAGGGCAGCCCTTGGAAGGGGAAAGAGAGTTTCATGGACCCCCTAGACATCCCCCTGTAGGCAGGTGCAGTCACTCACTGTACCCACCTGCAGGCGGATCTCTCTCCCTTGTTTTGAAGTACAGGCAGCATGCCGCCTGCACTGTGCTTTGAATCAGTCGCTCTGTATTTCACTGAATGCGCTGCCCCCAGAGGAGCTCAAATTCACAACTGCGTTGGGAGCAAGGCATTCATTGCAATAGGGTGCAATGTCCTGTTTAAAAGTGTGCTGTGGTGCAAACAAGAACAGTGCACCCTTTCCATAATACTACCCCAGGTACTAACCATGCACTCTCAGTGCGAGGGTACAATTCTAGTGTCCACATTTGTAACCGCAATTCCGCTGTGCGACACCGGCATGATGGCATTAATACCTAAGGAACACAAAACGAAAGAACAATGCCCAACTTGGTGGGACCTTCAGCAGCAGGTGAAATGGAGGTGCTTCCTACACAACGTCAGGGCTGAGTAGTGGTTCTGTGCTTCTTTAAATCATGTCCTAAATATTTCCAAAATTACATGGTGTTTGGATACTTGACCAAGTCAAAAAAACATCGTTACAAAACATGAAGAACTTAACTAAGTTATTCTTTTCAGCATTGTAAAATATCAATAAAAAATTTGCAGTTATGTAAAAACAATTTCCAAAAATTTGAACTTCAATGAGGATTTCAAGAAATATAGCTCTACCTAGTCCCAGAAGCAGAACTTTTAAGTGTTTTTGACACAAGCCGTTGCCCATCTCCAAGAAGCTAAAGTAAAAGAAGCCACCATAAGACCTATGTGTTGTCAAACGAGGAACACTTTGAGAAAATACTTTGTTACAGTAGTTTTAATTTAATTGAACTGAAGCTTTATAATAGTAAATGTTTAGTACACGTATTAAGAATTGAAAGTTGATATGAATTATTTCCACCTCCCCCATTTCTATTCTAGGGAGTGTAGGTTCTAGGGCAAGGCGGGTCCAGTTGGCTGCTATAAGCATGGGTCAATATATTGGCCACATAAACATCAAATCTTCTCTCTCTAGGAGGTAACTGAGCAACAAAAAAAGTCGATAGGTCCAACTTACCAAACAGTGTAAGCTGTCTGGTTAAGAAAAACATATTGTGGGCTTAACAAGAACACAGAGTGGCATAGAGCCCACTCATTGCTTACCATTAGTTTGCCTTCCTTTCACTTTCATTTAGTTGCTTCTTATTCAATGGCTTTTTTGCCAATCATGTGTTTGTCTCTCCCACGGAGCATAGCCTTTTTACCCATCTCTTTGATTGGCTGACTTCTGGGCTTCCTCAGCTCGCTTTTAAGGAACTACTTTTTTCTTTTTGTTTAAGCACGCCATGAGAGTGCCAGTGGCGGCTCCTCCGCTAAGGGGAAGGAGTGTCACCCCACTGCTCTAAAGGAAAAATAAAACGATAATAACGTAACGTTATTATCATTTTGTGTTTCTTATTGCAGTCAGTGGCGGGGCGGGCTGGCCAGAGCAGGGGGAGGAGTGGTTTGCACTCCCTAAGTGCTCATGACTGTTTGGCTGGCCCGATTGGGCCGGCCTAACAGTCATGCGCACTTTGCATGTTCCCCACCAGGCTGCATTACACAGCCTTGTGAGGACCATGCACAGGCTCCCTGTGCCCGTCTGAGCACCAAACCACGGCACTCAGACCAATCACAATGCTGCATTGCAGCATTGTGATTGGCTCAGGGGAGCCTGTGTGCCCGGTGCTTCTTGCTGCCGGCCAGGACAAGGAAGATGAAGATGAAGAGGACAAGGACGGAGTAGAGGCGGCGGCCGGCCATTGCAGGTAAGTCCATTTTTTTTCCGCCTCCCTTCTCTCAGCCGCCTCACTTCCCCCGTCCGGTAGCAGCCACTATTGGAGAGTGCATGTGTTTTTCAGCTACCTCCCTCGTGTGCTTTTCTCTCCCCTTTGCTCTTCTCCCATGTGCTTCTCTTCCAGACTCGTGCTTGTGTTGCTCTCTCGTCTGTGTATTTCTGTCCCCAGCGCTCTTTTTTTTCTGTTCCCTCCCTTTTATTGCTTCTCCATCACCCGCCATCCATGTTGCTTTTAAAAAAGCCCAGTAGCGCTACGTGTCAAAACAGCACTTTTGACTAATTTTTTCAATTACCGATCCATCTCAGTTCAGTAAATGAACAAATGTAACCCAAGTCCTTTTGTGAGCGCGTGCATACATGTTGAACGTATGCACGCACCTACAAAAAGACTCAGCAGATACAGCATCATGATTTTTTTTTAGCCATGCTGAACAGCAGTTGCGATGCTGTAGAGTTTGGCTAAAAACATTTGTAAAGCCAATAGGTCTTATAGGCAAGACCAATTGGCTTTGTCAAAGCTTGTTTTGCCAAGAACCATTGCTGTTGCTTAAAGCTTCTTCCTTCTTCTCTGTATCACCCGTTCATTATCAAAAATTGTTACCAAAGATTGCATTTCAAGGAGTGAGACAAGGAAGCAACTCTCTTGCACAGACCTTGTTTTTCTTCACAATGTGTGATGTATTATTCCAATCTTAATTTGAAAACGAACATCCCCTATATTGCTAGAACAGTGCCGTATAAATAAAATCCCACCTTTGATCGTACAACCAGATTTACAGAATCAGGATCAAAACCGATTTATGTCCACAGAATATATTTTATGGCTAAAGGCATGATTGAATTGCCACAGTTGTGACATTAAAATCAGAAAAGGGTACATTGCTTTTTTCCAAATGAGGGGCCCAAGGTCAGCCATTGGGAAAAGATTGGATACACTCAGCCACAAGTTTTGGGGTATTCACCTACCTTCACAATGTTTTCCACCTTATTTATACACATATATTTACTCTCCAAAATGTTGGAGTAAGTGTTAAATGTGAAGTAAGAGTTCCCCAGGCATTTTCATAAGTTGGGCAGAGATAGGAATTGCTGTACAGTAGAAACTAATGTTCCACAACTTTTACCTCTGAGGATTACTTGCATGGGTAAGTGCAGAAAGCACAGTGTGTTTGGAGATCTATAACTTGCAAAGCTATCCATGTTCGCTCCTGAGAATGTTTGTGAGTCCCCTGAAAGTTTTAAATCTGCACAAATCATAGCTTAAAGATTTCTGACATTCTAAATATCGATTGTGAGTCACCCATTTAGATAGGTTACAATCTCAGAGGAATAAGAATGATTTTGAACATAAATAAACTTGTCATTGTCATATGGAAATACTTTTTAAAATCTTAGTTAAAAAATAATCTTAATAGCCAAATAATTTAGGTAGGATGGGGACATACAGAGTGCAACTGAAAGTGAGACTCTAAAAGAGCAAGGTTGAGCTCAAGGATCTATAATGAATTTCTAAAATCAATAAATGTTCTATGTCTCAGAGCTGCAAACATGAAAGATAAGACAACTAGGGAGTTCTCTGTCTGCAAGTTTCCCAAGAGAAGAGGCTTAAGTCTGTGGCCTAAAAAGACATTTAGGTGAACCTACATTTGTCCGGATACAGTTCTAATTTTGCTGTGTGGATAAAGCTATGATCCTTGATAAGCCTTTTGATGTCCCCCTATGCATGTGATGAATAAAAGAAAGTAAGTGATGTGCAATTTAATATGAAGCAGGAAATAGAATCAATCTGAGAAGAAGTTGGGCTAAGGTCATGTATCCGCATGTGCATGGTATGCAGATTGGTACAATGGTAAATGTAATTTATGTAATTTGAAGAAAGACTACAATGTGCATCCGCAGACTATGATGGCTGCCTTATGTACATTTTAGAACTCAGTATTGAAATACAAAGCATGCTCAGGTCTTTGGAGAGAGATTTGCATATGGTCTCAGCCTCCCCCCCCCTTTTCAGTTAACTCCTGTACTGCTCCTATTGAAATGAAAGACCCAAATACATACTTTGCCGTGCAAAGTAAATTAACTGATGTGTTGAGAGGGGTACATGAAACACACAAAAGGTGATGGAGGAATGCTTGCAATTTGTCTAATAACTGGTTATCGCTTGGGGTAGCATCCCAACCAATTGTTATTTTGCTCACCATGTCATCTCAGTTTGGATCCAATCATATGCAAATCAGTCTTGACCCTGCTCCTCATTGGAACAGTCCAGCCCGAACTGCCACACCAGGTCCTCCCTGAATCTAAAACAAGCATCCTGGCACCGGTTTCAGGGAACCATTGACTCAACCCAGATCTTTTGAGTGGGCAATTTCTCCTTTCTTTCTCTTCCTTCATTGAGCCCATAGCCCAATAGGCCGGATTCCCCTTCAGGGACAGTTTCCCTTTAGTGTTCTATATATTTGTTCTTGGGAGCATGGAAACTGGACCTCTTTTTGCTGCTCCCTGTCCCTACTTCTGTGAATTGTGTCATTTATTTGATACCTTCCTCAGCACTATCTTGCTACAATATGATCAGAGTCTCTGCTGTAAAGGATATCTGCTGCTATAAGATTTTCAAGTACATTTTAATTTGAGGGAATTTCAAAGGACGTATGCAAAGTGATGATTGTCACTGTTGCAGATACTGATGGATACTTCATGCACCTCTTATAGAATTATAGACAGGTAACTGTGTATAACAGATGTTTTTCACCAAGGGGATCTGAGTGATAATAAACAGACAAAAGCGCAGCTCCAGTTATCTAAAATGTCACTTATAACAAACTTTGATTCTCACAGCTTTGACGTAATCACAGAAAATAACAGCATTTTGAAACGTCTGTTCACATTGGTTGATGGCTATGGGACCTGTAAATAACAAGTACATTGCATTGGTTTATTGATATTATCTCCTTTTGGATTAACTGATGATGATTTGTGTTGATCATAACAAAAAACAGTCCTCCTGGTGCAAAGAAAACTGTACAGACAGGGAAATTGTCTAATTTGTGGAGTCCCAGAAAGAGTCCAGTACTGTGTTGTCTGAATAGGCAATTCAAAAAAATTGAAGGAAAGCCCTCACACACCTATCCAGGTGTCATGCTTCATCCTCGGGTTCTCCTCATTCACCAAGAACTCTTATAATGGTGAATGGACTTCCTATATGAATAGGGAGCACTTAATAGAGGGTGAAAGGGGATCCTTCAAAGTGAGATAAAAATCACTTAGGTGTCTTTAGTACCCTTTTACTGTAACCAGAGCCTAAGGGATGATTAAAATTGTGGTTGATGCTTAGGATAATAAGTGCTCCTATATTGTACAGGTCAACATTTTTCTGCCAACTGGCTCGTTTGGGTCCACGGCATCCATCAAGACCAGTATCATTGAGAATTTAATGAGTACCTGTAATGTCTAGGCACAACCAATTCCGCCTTGGCTGTGCAATCTTGTGGGAGCGAGATGTGAATATCAAAAGCTGATTCCATATGCCACCAAAGCCCTGCTACCACCTGAGATAAGATATAACTCCAGGCAGTAACAGCACCCATGGGAAATGGGAAGTGGAGAAAAAAACAGAGACGGTGTCCTAGGATCCCTCCAAGGTGACTGCATCAATTCTCCGCACTGCAGATTCTTTTAGTGTTCAAGTGTCGTGGTACATCTACAAGTATATAATGAGGATTAAGGATAATCTCCTTTTTAAGTATGAATATGTATATACATGTATGTTATGGTATATTGATTTGCATAGCGCACTTATCATCCGAGAGGGCAACCAGGTGTTTGCGATAACTGATAAGTATATGCTCATACCCAGTACCTCCCACTTTCCCACTTTAAATCGTGCAGCTGGAATGCCCGAGAATGCAGTGAAAATCCTGTGAGAATTAAACAAATACAGGAGACTGAGTACATATAGGACCCCAATATCACTATTACTAGAACACCCCTATGGCACCCAATAGCTACCTAAATAACAAAAGGCAACAGTTTTCAAGGCAGATTGGAAACAGAATTACATAATTCCTTCAATGTTTAGCAAAACAATTCCATATGAGAGGTGATTGAGTAATGTCTCAAGGAGTGCCAAAAATAAGTTTTTAGAAAAAAATAGTCTTTTGACATTTAATCAATATTCCTAGGGGAGTAACAAAAAATGATAGTTTTTCCCTTCTCTTGCAGAGTATAAATATCACCATTCACAAAGTTCATGGATTCGCAGCAGTGGACGCTGAGTAGAAATCCAACAGTTTTTGTATTCATTCACCTTCCCAACTTAGAAGAGGAGTCAGCTGTTGATAAAACTTTATCACACTTTAGGTCTCTACAGATTCCATAGGAGAAGCTTAACAGAATAAGAAAAATCACCAGGCAGCCCGTAAATACATGGAGCAGCTACCGAAGGAAGTCTGGAATCCAAAACAGCGGTCATGAAAAGAAACAGCAACGTGGCCGTCGAGGGAGAAATTGTAAGTATATTGGAGCACATGCATCAAGATAAGGAATTGTGATTCCTTAATAGCGATTTTTAAGGAATCGCTATTTAGGAGTCGAAGGGCCAGATGTATCAAGCGTTTTACCGTTTGCAAACGGGCCAATTTGCAGAATTTGGCCCGTTTGCGAATGGTAAAAAGCCTTTTGGGATGTATCATCTCAAAAGGCATTCGCAAGATAGGGAATCGAAATTTTTGCGATTACCTATTTTGCGAATGCATTTAGGGAATCGCAATTTGCAATTCCTTAAATGCAATGCTGGAAGCAAAAAAATATTGCGACCTGGCTTTAAGGAATCTCAAATTACCACCAACTTCAAGTTGGTGGTAATTTGCAAATTCCTAGAAAAATGCACTTTTTTGCATTTTTCTAGGTGCCATGTGGCGTACATGTATGTGCGCCACATGTGCACACATGCATATTTCAGGGGTGCAACACGGTGTCCTTTTGGCCCCCTTGCACCCTTGAAATTGCATGCGCAATTTGCGAGTACCTATTCGGTACTCGCAAATTGCGCATGCAATTCCCATTCATTCCTATGGGCCTCTAGGCCCATAGAAATGAATGGGAAGCCATTCCTTATTTGCTACTCGCAATTTGCGAGTCGCAAATAAGGAATGCGTAGGAATCGCAATTTTATTTGCGAAACCTACATACATTGCATTTTGCGAGTCCATAATAGCGAATCGGTAAAATTCGCTATTAAAGTCTCGCAAAACACAATGGGGCCGATTCTGATGCGGGTTGGAAAAGCTTCCCGACCGAATCGGTTGGGAAATGGTGTCCGACCCACTCGGATCGGGAAAGTCCGACCGGCGGAGTAGGATGCATCCGGATGCTTCCAGATACGATTTGGTTGAACTCCCATTGACTTCAATGGGAACATTTGTTCCTACCGCATCAGAATTGGGCCCTCGGTCGGGAAGACACGTTCCCGATCCGATTTGGAAGGAGCAAATGCCGTTAGGAGGCCTTCCTAACCGCATCAGAATCAGGCCCTCGGTCGGGAAGCTTTTCCAACCCGCATCAGAATCGGGCCCAATGTTGATACATCTGGCCCGAAATTCCTTATGCATGTAGGAATCGCAAAATAAATAGCGATTCCTACACATTCCCTAATAGCGAATCGCAAATTGCAATTCACTATTAGGGAATGCATTCCCATTCATTCCTATGGGCCTAAAGGCCCATAGGAATGAATGGAAAGCATTCGCAATTTGCGATTACCAAATAGGTAATCGCAAATTGCGAATGCAAGTGCAAGGGTGCTAGGGGGCCTAAGGCCCCCGTGATACACCCCCAAAAAAGGTAAGTGTTCACATGTGGCGCACACACATGCCCTAAGGGCATGTGTATGCACCACATGGCACTTTGAAAAGCAATTTTGTGCATATTTGAAGGATTTGCAAATTAACATCAACTTGAAGTTGATGGTAATTTGCGAATTCTTAATGCAAAGTCGCATTTTTAAAATGCTTCATGCATTGCATTTAGGGAATCGCAAATTGCGATTCCCTAAATGCATTCGCAAAATAAGTAATCGCAAAAATTACGATTACCTATTTTGTGAATGCATTTTGGTTTGATACATCGGAATTGGCTTTTTACCGGTCGCAAACAGGCTGATTCTGCGAATCGGCCCATTTGCAAGCGGTAAAAAGCTTGATGCATGTGCCCCATAGTTTTTAAAATAATTACAGGCACCGTGGGTCTCTCAAGTACAGTTTTTATACAGCGGCACTTGAGAAAACCCGATCGCAACCAGCACAGGCTTCCTGGAGGCCAGACCGATGTAAGGGGACGCAGAAGACTAGACCGCGTCCCCTGCCTTAGCCGCTTACCATACTTCTAGGTGATCTGCTGCACCGCGCACCATGCAGCAGTGACAGTACATCATACATCCATACCACAATAATACTATCATAGCAAGCGATTGCTCAAATAAAGCATTGATGTATGCTTGCGACTAGTGATACTTCTTGTAAGTCCTGTTGAGAAACACATAAATAGTAAATTGACAGACAAAATTGACAAACTGAAATATGTAAATAAAATAAAACAAAGAAAGGACATGCAAGGTAGAGTTCCCACTCACTACCAGTCCCCAGTAATAGTGTCATAGCTAAATCCACTTGTGGACACACTTCAGAGCACACAGTGTGAGCACACGTGAGTGGTAAATTGGTGCCAAAGTTCATCCATTTCACAGGTACACAACCTTAGCCTATTGGCCTGGTTTATAGGTCCCCACGGAGGAGGATGAGTTGGGACCCCTTGTAGTCACACACTATGTGGAAGGAAATAAGAGGTTTCCGATTAGGATGAAAATGACAAAATGGTTGGTCAGGAAATCCCAAACGGGGAAAGTAATTTGCTTCGTCAAAGGAAGAGCCCCGTGGAAATACGTATATAGGTCATCCACATGTGCAGGGACCCCGGAGTTAATAAACGCTGGGAAGGAACATTGCGAGGCATCAGCTCATTCTGATGTATGTCATCCTGCTATGTCAGCTTTGATGATGGTAGTTGTAGTCCTCACTCATGGCTCCCAGGCATTCATAGCGTGGTAAAGTGCGTGTATGCATGCAGCTCAGTGAATGTTGGGAAATGTGGTCCTCCTGGCTGGGAGTTCCACGCGTCTTTGAGATGAGACATAACACACAAGAGATGTGATTGAAAAAATGCTATATGGCTAAATGCAGGGCCTGTACACCAGCTTGTGGCACACCAGACTATTTTAGTATGTGTATCTGGCTGAATACAAGGCCAAAAAGGAGAAGGAAATGTGAGTTGTAAACACTGGATCATTGGAAGAATAGGGATATATATTTTTTGTATGGTTAGTGTAAGCTACAGAAATGGTGTAGTCTGCTCAGTGCATGCTGCACAATAGTTCAAAAAGGTATAGATCCATAAACAGAAACATATGAAGTGTAGATCCAAACATATGGCAATCCGATGATTACTAAAAAATGTCTATTGACAGAAGCAGCCTGTAACCAAGGAATCTCATCTTTACGTCTTCTCTCATGAGTGGGGGCGTGGCCAAGATGGCGGTTGGGATGGTCACCTAAACTCGAGCTCCGACCCGCCGTCATCATTTATCTGCCACCATCTACCCTGCGGACCACTGTTGAGGGGTGCGGACACCTGTGACTCCTCTTGGGGAGGTGGTCACCCGAACTAAGGGCCCCGTGGGTGCCTCCAGCCAGCACCGTGCAGTGACTGTGGTTCATAGCCTGCTCCTTGGCCTGTGCCTTGTGGGACGTGGCTGTGAGTGGCTGGGAGAACGGTCCTTGGTGGACGGGCCGAGAGGGGTCGGAGCCCGCCACAATGCCGGAGGTGCAGCACGCTCCCTCCGGTATTGGAGGTGGGTGAGAGGGTCTGGAGGAGCGGTGCCGACCGGGAGCAGAGGACACCTGCTCCATTGCTGATAGCGGGGCCTTAATCAATCAATCAATCACGGCATTTATAGAGCGCGCTACTCACCCGGGAGGGTCTCAAGGCGCTGGGGGAGGGGGTAAGTTACTGCTCGAACAGCCAGGTCTTGAGCTGCTTCCTGAAGGCGAGATGGTCCTGGGTTCGCCGAAGGTGAGTGGGGAGGGAGTTCCAGGTCTTGGCCGCCAGGTAGGAGAAGGATCTTCCTCCGGCGGTGGTTCTGCGGATGCGTGGTACGGTGGCGAGGGCGTGGCTGGTTGATCGTAGCTGGCGTGTGGGCGTGTAGAAGGACATGCGGTCGTTGAGGTACTTTGGGCCCAGGTCGTGGAGGGCCTTGTGTGCGTGGGTGAGGAGTCTGAACGTGATTCTCTTGCTGACGGGGAGCCAGTGCAGGTCTTTCAGGTGTACGGTGATGTGGCTGTGTCGGGGGATGTCCAGGATGAGTCGTGCGGAGGCGTTCTGGATGCGCTGGAGTCTCTTTTGAAGTTTGGCTGTGGTTCCGGCGTAGAGGGTGTTCCCATAGTCCAGTCGGCTGGTGACGAGTGCCTGGGTGACGGTCTTCCTGGTTTCAGTGGGGATCCATCTGAAGATCTTGCGGAGCATGCGCAGGGTGTTGAAGCATGAAGATGAGACGGCGTTGACTTGTTTGGTCATCGATAGGGAGGAGTCCAGGATGAAGCCCAGGTTGCGTGCGTGGTCCGTTGGCTTGGGTGCGGTGCCCAGGGCCGGGGGCCACCAGGAGTCGTCCCAGGCGGAGGGTGATGAGCCCAGGATGAGGACTTCCGTCTTGTCTGAGTTCAGTTTAAGGCGGCTGTTCCTCATCCAGTCGGCGACGTCTCTCATCCCGTCGTGCAGGTTGGCTCTGGCGGTAGTGGGGTCGTTGGTGAGGGAGAGGATTAGCTGGGTGTCGTCGGCGTAGGAGATGATGTTGAGGTTGTGTCGGCGTGCGATGGCTGCGAGGGGCTCATGTAGACGTTGAAGAGGGTCGGGCTGAGTGAGGATCCTTGTGGAACGCCGCAGATGACTTCGGTGGCTTCGGATCTGAACGGGGAGAGGCGGACTCTCTGGGTTCTTCCGGCGAGGAACGAGATGATCCATTCCAGTGCTTTCTCTCGGATTCCGATGTTGCTGAGGCGCTTCACTAGGGTGCGGTGGCAGACGGTGTCGAACGCCGCGGAGAGGTCCAGGAGGATGAGGGCAGCTGTTTCCCCGTTGTCGGTTAGGGTTCTGATGTCGTCGGTGGCTGCGATAAGGGCGGTCTCGGTGCTGTGGTTGGCCCGAAACCCGGACTGCGAGGGGTCGAGGGATCCATTCGTCTCGAGGAAGGCGGCAAGCTGTCTGTTGACGGTCTTCTCGATGACTTTGGCCGGAAACGGAAGGAGCGAGATGGGGCGGTAGTTCTTGAGGTCGGTGGGGTCCGCCGTTGGTTTCTTCAGGAGGGCGGTAAGCTCGGCGTGCTTCCAGCTCTCCGGGGAAGGTGGCGGTGCGGAAGGAGGAGTTGATGATGTCCCGGAGATGGGGTGCGATGGTGGCGTCGGCTTTGTTGAAGACGTGGTGTGGGCAGGGGTCGGTTGGTGATCCGGAGTGGATGGAGTTCATCGTGCGGGTGGTGTCTTCGGAGTTGATCGGGGTCCAGTTGCAGAGGGTGGTGGTGGCGGGCATTGGTTCGGCGGTAGGGTGCGTTGTTTGTGCGTTGAAGCTGTTGTGTATGTCGGTGATCTTGCGGTGGAAGAACGCGGAGAGTGAGTTGCAGAGGTCTTGCGAGGGGGTGATGTCGTTGTTTCCGGCGCTGGGGTTGGAGAACTCTTTGACGATGCTGAAAAGTTCCTTGCTGTCATGGGCGTTGTTGTCCAGTCGTTCTTTGAGTGCCGACTTCTTGGTGGCACGGATCAGCTGGTGGTGTTTGCGGGTGGCGTGCTTGAGGGCGGTCCTGTTGTCTGTGGTCTGGTCGAGTCGCCAGGTTTTCTCGAGAGTGCGGCAGTTCTTCTTGGATTCCTTGAGTTCGTTGGTGAACCAAGGGGTTTTCTTGCTTCCGGGTCTGCTGGGAGGGTTTTTAGTGGTGCGAGGTCGTCGGCGCAGGCGGTCAGCCACTTGGCGAGGTTGCTGGCTGCTTCGTTTGGGTCCGTTGTGTCGGTGGGTGTGTTCTGGCTGAGGGAGGCGGTGAGCTGCTCGGCGGTGATCTTGCTCCAGCTCCGGCGGGGAGCCTGTTGCGGGTGGTGGTGGGTCGCAGTCTTTCTGAAGCTGAAGTGGACGCAGCTGTGGTCGGTCCAGTGGAGTCCGGTGGCGTGGCTGAAGGAGATGTGCTTGCTGGACGAGAAGACGGGGTCAAGCGTGTGGCCGGCGTAGTGGGTGGGCGTGTTCACCAGTTGCTTGAGTCCGAGGTTGGCGAGGTTGTCCAGCAGGGCGGTGGTGTTTCTGTCGTTGTTGTTCTCCAGGTGGAAGTTGAGGTCCCCTAGGAGGATGTAGTCGGCGGAGGGCATGGCGTGCGGGCTGATGAAGTCTGCGATGTCTTCGCTGAATAGTGTGCGTGGTCCCGGGGTCTGTAGATGAGGGTGCCTCGGAGGGTGGTCTTGGGGTCCGTGTGTATCTGGAAGTGTAGGTGTTCGGCGGCGGTGAAGGTCTCGTCGGAGTTAGTCGAGATGCGGATGGTGTTCTTGTGTACGATGGCGATGCCTCCTCCCGTCTGGTTGACGCGGTCCTTCCGGGTGATCTTGTATCCATCCGGGATGGCTATGGCGATGTCAGGCGCTGAGGAGGCGTTCATCCAGGTTTCGGTGAGGAAGGCGATGTCCGGTGCTGTTGCGTCGAGCAGGTCCCAGAGTTCCACGGCGTGCCTGTGGACGGAGCGGGTGTTCAGCAGGATGCATTTCAGGTGGTTGCTGCTGTTGCTCGACTTGGCGGAGGTGGTGCACGTCAGGGGGCAGGTGAATCGGCAGGTTTGGCAGGTGAAGGGTCCGTGGGTGCGTCTCGGTGAGGCTCGGTAGCAGGCAGGGTTCCGGCCGGCATTGAGTGCGGTGAGTGTGGCGGCGTCGTAGGTCCGTCGAGTGGTGTTGCATCGGTGGGATCCAGGGGTTCTGGCGCTGGGCGCGGTCCAGTCGCGGACGGGCGCAGACGGGCTTGCCTTAGGCGCGCCTTCGGCGCGCCAGCGGCGCGCCCGCTGCGCACGTCCGCTGCGCGGCCGTGCAGCGGCCGCCATTTATGGGGAGGTGGGAGGGAGGAGCAGCTGGGGGCGGGAGGCAGGGGCAGCGAATGGGCAGTCAGGGGGCGGGGCCGCAGGGACGCAGCGGCGGGAATGGCGATAGGCAGCGAGGGGCACAGAAGGAAAAACGGGGGGAAAGCAGGCAAATCACGGGCACAACAACAGTGGGGCAGCGAGGGGCACAGAAGGAAAAACGGGGGGAAAGCAGGCAAATCACGGGCACAACAACAGTGGGGCAGCGAGGGGCACAGAAGGAAAAACGGGGGGGAAAGCAGGCAAATCACGGGCACAACAACAGTGGGGCAGCGAGGGGCACAGAAGGAAAAACGGGGGGAAGCAGGCAAATCACGGGCACAACAACAGTGGGGCAGCGAGGGGCACAGAAGGAAAAACGGGGGGAAAGCAGGCAAATCACGGGCACAACAACAGTGGGGCAGCGAGGGGCACAGAAGGAAAAACGGGGGGAAAGCAGGCAAATCACGGGCACAACAACAGTGGGGCAGCGGGGGCACAGAAGGAAAAACGGGGGGAAAGCAGGCAAATCACGGGCACAACAACAGTGGGGCAGCGAGGGGCACAGAAGGAAAAACGGGGGGAAAGCAGGCAAATCACGGGCACAACAACAGTGGGGCAGCGAGGGGCACAGAAGGAAAAACGGGGGGAAAGCAGGCAAATCACGGGCACAACAACAGTGGGGCAGCGAGGGGCACAGAAGGAAAAACGGGGGGAAAGCAGGCAAATCACGGGCACAACAACAGTGGGGCAGCGAGGGGCACAGAAGGAAAAACGGGGGGAAAGCAGGCAAATCACGGGCACAACAACAGTGGGGCAGCGGGGGCACAGAAGGAAAACGGGGGGAAAGCAGGCAAATCACGGGCACAACAACAGTGGGGCAGCGAGGGGCACAGAAGGAAAAACGGGGGGAAAGCAGGCAAATCACGGGCACAACAACAGTGGGGCAGCGGGGGCACAGAAGGAAAAACGGGGGGAAAGCAGGCAAATCACGGGCACAACAACAGTGGGGCAGCGAGGGGCACAGAAGGAAAAACGGGGGGGAAGCAGGCAAATCACGGGCACAACAACAGTGGGGCAGCGAGGGGCACAGAAGGAAAAACGGGGGGAAAGCAGGCAAATCACGGGCACAACAGCAGTGGGGCAGCGAGGGGCACAGAAGGAAAAACGGGGGGAAAGCAGGCAAATCACGGGCACAACAACAGTGGGGCAGCGAGGGGCACAGAAGGAAAAACGGGGGGAAAGCAGGCAAATCACGGGCACAACAACAGTGGGGCAGCGAGGGGCACAGAAGGAAAAACGGGGGGAAAGCAGGCAAATCACGGGCACAACAACAGTGGGGCAGCGAGGGGCACAGAAGGAAAAACGGGGGAAAGCAGGCAAATCACGGGCACAACAACAGTGGGGCAGCGAGGGGCACAGAAGGAAAAACGGGGGGAAAGCAGGCAAATCACGGGCACAACGACAGTGGGGCAGCGAGGGGCACAGAAGGAAAAACGGGGGGAAAGCAGGCAAATCACGGGCACAACAACAGTGGGGCAGCGAGGGGCACAGAAAGGAAAGGGGAGACAAGCAGACAAAACTGGCACCGGGGCCACAAGCGGAGGGCGATCTTACCTACAGGAGCAGCGGGCAGACAGCACAGGCGGAGCTGTGTGGTGGGGGAGCGACCTACCTGGCAAGGTCAAGGGTCGCTCTGTTGGCCACTTGTCTCAGGAGCGCAGCGAGTGGATCGGAGCCGCCAGCTGCCGAGCATTGCCTCTCCCCACCCCCTGAGCCGCGAAGTGAGTGCCAACTGGAGCGGTGTGTGAGGCTGATCTGCCTGAAGACGGCTGATCAGGAGATGCCTTCCCAGGCATGAACTGAGGAGCAGCTTGCTTTGTGTCCTCTGGCCTCCCCCACATCAGATCAGCGGGAGAGGCTCTGGTGATCTGGGGCCCCTATGGGACAGGGCCCAACCTTAAATTCTTTGTGCTGGCTAGTGTCTGAATCCCTGCTGGGACTCCTCGCCCTATTGAAAGCCCGGTCTCACACTGGGAGCGACCGAAGGAACCCCCTCCCCCTCTCAAATGACTGTGGTGTGGCGTACAAGTCTGTTTTCGTCTTTGGGCCTCCTGTTGCTCCTCATTGGTCTGGCTTCTCTTGGGAGCCCGTTTTGCACAGTCTGCCCTCCCGCGGGGTGCTGAGGGGACGGCGTGGAAGGACTAACGTTCATACAGGACCTAGTGCTAGGTAAATCACCTAACTAACCTGCTTGACCCCGGATCAGCTCCTGTGTTTTACATCGAGATGGCTAAAGTGCTGAAGGGGAAAGGTGGGGACGGCTACCAGACACTCCACAACCCGGACCCAGCACCAAAAAAGGTAGAGCTCCTCCTGCAGGAGCACAGGATGAAATTCTCTGAACTTTTAGCAGTGGTCAGTAGCCTAAAATCCACCCTGGAAACAAAGCTGGATTCTCTAATAGTTGACATAGGTTTCTTGCAAGAGGATCATAAGAAGCTGAAGGATAGGGTGCAAGACCACAGTTTGCCCCACCCTAACTGACCACCAACAGCAGATTGAGGCCCTACAGTCAGAAGTGGCGTTACTGAGAGCCAGGGCGGATGACTCGGAGGGCCGCTTAAGGCGGAATAGTATTCGGGTTGTGGGACTGCTCGAGGGAGAGGAGGGACCTAATATGGACCTGTATATGGTGATGTGGCAGACCAGAGAGGTGCTGTGAGGAAAAGTTTAAAAGTTATTTTCAGTTGAAAGGGTGCACAGGGTACCCGGATGCCCTCTGGCACCTGGAGCCCCACCATGACCGGTGATGGCACGAATTTTCAATTTTAGGGACCGGGACAATATATTGCAAATAGCTTGACTCAAAGGCCTCTGGACGGTGGGCAACAGTACTGTCACCATATTCCCCAATTACACGATGGAGGTCGGCAGGTTACGAGATACTTTTCATGAAGTGAAGCAATGTCTCCGCACTCTGGGTATCAAATATGCTTTACTGTTTCCGGCAAAATTGCAAGTCATATCTGGCGCGGACACACTGTTCTTCACGACATTTAAAGATGTGTGGACATAGTTGGAAACCAGAGAGGACAACCAACATACCCTCCGCGGATGGTGGGGTAGTGGCAAACTCGGCCATGCCATCAACGGTCTACCAGGAGAAACAGGAACATACGTGGCAGACCTACAGAGGCACAAGCAGCGATGGGCAGAGCAGAGACTCTAGCAGCGGTGGAACAATCCTATCTATCGGGCCCGGAGAGCCGTGCCTCAGATGGTGATGGTGGGACTCTACAGGATGACCATTCACTGGTTGAGGTTCTGGAGGAGCTGCAAAGTGGTCCGCAGATCATCCCAATGACTGGGGACCTATTACAATCCACTTGAGTATTACACACACTTTACTTGGGTATATGCCTGTTCTGTACATGTAGGACAATGGGGGTGAGGGGAGGGTTTATGGATGGTACCTGCAGCTTGATTCCAAAATACTAATGAGAGGGTAGCTTTCTTTACAGGGTGGATGTCGGGGAACTGGATCATCTGGTATAGAAAGTAACTTCGAGCGCCCTCCTCATCATATAGACTTCCTAGTAGTTGCTGGATCATTGACGGCACTAAGTGGCTGTGACTGACTGAGGGTGCAGCCAGGGTGGGGGTTCTACTGGGTTTGTTAACAATGTTTTGTAAATTGTTTTTTTGTTTTGTTGCTCAATCCCTCTGATGCAATGCTTGATTCCTGACCTGTGTTTAGAAGTGACAGGGGCCCACCACAAAAACTTTTTGGGCCTCTAAGGATTACAACATAATGACTTGGAACGTGCGGGGCATGGGCAATTATAGTAAACGTCAAAGTATTTTGTCATATCGGTGGGGACAAAACATCCAGTTTGCATGTCTTCAGGAGACCCATTTGACTGCGGGGAATATCACTAGGCTCCGTAAACGCTGGAAGGGCATGGTGCTGGGTACCCATAGGAAAGTAGGATCTGCTTCTATGGTTACCCCCCACTTTTTGCCTGGTGCTAAGCTGTATTTGACTAGTCTGACTAGGATCCTGCTAATCAGGACCCCAGTCTATATGCTTTCTCAACTAAATTGTCTTGTTCAGTACTTAGGTACACCCCAGATTGGATACTGGGGTAACCTTACAAGTCCCTAGTATATGGTACCCATGTACCCAGGGCATAGGTACCCCAGAGGTCTCCCATTGGGGCTGAAGCATGTATTATGCCACTCATGAGAGCCCATTCAAAATGGAACTACAGGCTTGCCATTGCAGCCTGTGTAAGTTGGTGCTTGCACCACTTACTAGAGATATAGGTTTCCTATATCTAGGGTCACTGCACTTAAAACTTATAAGTCACCCCTCTAGCAGGCCTTTGCAATCCTGAAGGCAGGGTGCTTGGTTCTAAGTGAGAGGGTGCCCCTGCATGAGCGTGGCACCCTTGCAGCCTACGGAGTCCCTTCTCCCGGGTTGTCAGTGAAGCAGCCATATACTATATAGAGGGGCACCGCGTAATTACACAATGACCATCTCGAAACTGGCTGCAACGAAACCTATCATGTTTGGTATCAAACATGTTGGAATCATACTCCCACACCGTAAACAATGTGGGAGGTATGATTCCAAGCACTGGAAGAGCCCTCCGTTAGGCTCTCAGTGTTCCCGGTACCAGCCTTCTTGACCCGTACAGCACAAAATGATTGCTGCCGACCAGAGACACGATTCTGCCCTCCTGCTGCTGAGCCAAGCTTGAGCAGGGGAAGGCAGAACAATAGGCATCCTTTCACAGGGAGGTGTGACCACCTCCCAGACAGGATTTAGTGTATTGGGGTAGGGTGGGTGCGCTTGCCAGCACCACTCAGTCTGCATGAAGGGCACATTTGGTGTCCCTGTACATAGTCCAGTTCAAACCAGTCCTGGGAGTCGTTGGCTCCCGCTCTGGCTCGAAATTGGACAAAGGACATGGGAGTAACCTCCCCCCTGTCCAGGCCCTCCCCTGGGAGTGTCCCCTGAATCGGCCCAACCCTTTCCTTAGGGTACTTAAGGGCTTACCTGGGTGTAGGTCCCTAGATTCGTCATGGGACAAGATTCATATCAGACACCACTCTTCTTCTACCGTCTGGGCACTCTGGACTTCGTTTGGGCTCGACTTCGTTCCCCTTTCAGTCTGCTGCATCATCTGTGCCTGTGCACCATACAAGAACCTTCCTAGGCCTGTGGACATCAAAGACACCTGAAGGAATCTCCCTTGGAGTGAAGAAGTCACTCCACTGCATTCGCAGGCACCGCAACTAAGTCGACCGGTCTGCTGATCCTGAGCTCCTCCGGACTCTGAAAGGTTCTGCAACACAGGTGGTGGTTTTCCAAAGGTTCTGAGGCCTGCCCTGCCCTCTTACTAAGTTTGAGGCAAGTATCCCTTGTGGGGGCTGCAATAACCAAACCCCTGTGCACCGCCTCAACTTGCGGTTGTAAAGGCTTGTTGGCTTCCTTCAAAGAAGATCTTCGGGCTCCAAGTAGTCCCAACCTCAAGCACCTCCAGTGACCAGAATCTTCAGCCACACCACATCATGTGCACCGTGGCCTGCATCTTTTGGTGAGCTGCTTGAGGTCCTCTTGCGACTCCAGTGCCTCCGGCCTGTGGGTCCTTTTGAGGGTCACCTTTGTTTCTTTTGGGCTCCCCTGATTGCTTGGGGCCTTCCCTGACTCCCCTGCTTGTGGTGAGTCCCCTGGACCTTGCTAGTCCCGACGTTGATCCTGCTTCAATCCCTGTGTTGGTTGCATTTGCCAAGGCTTGTTGGTGATCCCACCGGACACCGACCCCTCAGCAGTCGACATCCTTCGTGGGACAGCTCGTGCATGGCTCCTGGTCTTCCTCAAAGTTGCCTGGTCCTCACAGCTGCAGAGTCAAGGCCATTGTCACCCATCCTGCAACACCCGACATCGGAGGGCATTCGTCTTCCAAGTCTCCTGGTCACTCCTGAGTGACATAGACTCTGTCCCCTCTGCTTGCAGGTACCTCTCATCTAGAATACACCTTCGGATTCCACCAGACACTTTCTCCTTCTCCAGCAGCTGTACTTTCCTGAAGTCCTCCATTGGGTTCAACAGCGGTTTCCGACACCACTTCACACATATGCACCCGGCTTCCCTGGTGTAGGTAACGTGAGTACCAGGGTATCCACAGGTGGGGTCGCTCTCCAACCTTCTGTCTTCCACAGGATTTCCTCAGGGTCCGCTGGGAAGGGTCCTTAATCTTTAAAATTCCAACCGCGACTTACACATAGACTTATACGGAGCACGCGGTCGTGTTCCCACACTGCACACGCTCTCCGTGGGGTTCCTAGTCACTCACCTTGGGTGGTTCCTTGGTTCCCCAGCACTTCTACGTCCTCTCGACGTTGTCTTGACCCGAGTCATTGTTCTTATACCACTTTCTTAGTATATGGTTTGGTTCCCCCCTGGGGCCCACTGTGTATTCTGTGCTATTTACTGTGTTTCTTTGCAAAGTATTGTGTGCATTGTGATTATCTCCGGGTAGGAGATACCTAAACTTGTTAGAGAGTATTATATAATAAATACATATTTTTATAAATACTTGTTGTGGTTCTTTTTCACTTAATCTATACTATAAGATTGCATTCTGGTAAAACAAGCTGCTTTACACTCCTGCTGGACTAAGCCTGAAGGCTGCGCTCCACAGCTACCACTTAGAGAGCTTTCTAAGGTTGTCTAATACCTCTTAAATCACCATAAGGGTTGTCTGGACTGGTGCAGGTTGCCCACTTACATAAGTGGACATGATATACCAGGCCAGCTTCTCACAGTACCTCTTAGTCTGCTTATGCCAGAGGGGTTTTATTCCGGGTGACTCCTGGGATACCATTCATCCTGGACCATAGTGTGGTGGATGCTGAGGGTCGCTATGTCATAGTTGATGGTATGTTGGATGGCGAGCCCCTTTCGTTTGTAGCATTGTATGCCCAGAATGTGGGACAACCACTATTTTTCAGCCCTCTTGGGGTAACCTCCCTCATTCTAGTGCGGAGTCTTTAATTGTGCTCTGGATTTATTTATTTATTTTATTTATAAAGTTTTATATAGCGCGAACGTGACCCACGAGGGTATCAGAGCGCTTTACAGTATACAGTATAAAACATAGACGGATGAGGTAGTATACAAGCATTTGAAAAGTGTCATTACGAACAAAAGAGATGTATAATACATGGATAGCAAACATAGGTGACCCGGAATCAGCAGGGCATTGCACAATATACAGTTATTGAGCATTAGGTGGTTGTGCTTATAAACATACATATAATATACTCCTTCGATTCACCATGGGTATACAGTATATGGATAATATAGGAGACCCGAGGCCAACTAGGCTTTAAACTAAATACAGTTATTGAGCATTAAGTGGCTGTGGTAATAATCTTACATATAATAATCTCATTCATTCCACTGGAGGTAGGCAATGATATGCGAATCGTATAGGTGACTCAGTGTCAGCCTAGAGTTAAGACTTAGGACTTGAATTTGTTCATTAGTAGTATTTTTACTTCTTTTTTGAATGCGGTAAAGGAAGAGATTCCACGCACCACTGGAGGTAGGGAGTTCCAAATCTTTGGTGCAATCCCTGAGAAAGCTCTGCAACCAGTTCTCTTCTTATGGAAGGATTGTGGTTTCAGAAGTAAAGTACTCGCACTTCGAAGTTGTCTGCAACCTCCCGACCTTTCTAGCTTTAGAGCTAAGTAACTGGGTGTATTGTTATGTAGTGCTTTATGGGTCATGCAGGCAACCTTTAGGTGTATTCTTGCCTCATAGGGCAGCCAGTTCAGGGCTTTCAGGGTCGGAGAGATGTGGCTACTTCTTTTCGTTCCTGATACCAGTCTTGCCGCAGCATTAAGTGATGCCCTCAGCGGAGCCAGCTTGTATTTGGGGAGATCGCAAAGAGTGGTGCTTCCATAGTCTAATCTTGGTAGCACTAGGACTTGCACTGCCATTTTTAGGTCGGCCTGAGGGAGGAAGGGTTTGAGTTTCCTTAGTATACTCAACTTGTGATTAGCTCCCTTGGATCTGACGCTTGACAGGTCCACCCTGCCAGTTCAAAGGGCACAATCCCACAGTAATACTAGGCAGGTACATCAATGGGCGCAGGACATTCAGGTACAGACTTATGGTGATATTTATTCCTGGTATGCCGTTAGTACTCGTATTAATCCCATATTCATGTACTACATACGATAATTGATCTGATCTATGGTAGCAGGGCATTGCTGACTGCTTGTACGGGGTGGAATACTTGGCCAGAACTCTGTCTGATCACTGCCCATTATTGATGACTTTTCAGTGGGGCAGATCGCAATCGGTAATATCTACTTGGCGGCTCCAGCAGCGAGCCATGGTTGATGTACTGTTTCGTACTCATGTGGGGGAACAGATTAGGCATGACCACGAATCAAGGAATTGAATGGGACGCTTTTAAAGTGACGATAATGGGAGAGTGTATGTCCACACAGTTTGGTATTAGGCGGGAACTCCAGAGGGAGATCCCTAGTATAGAGGGGCGATTGAGAATTGCTGAACAGGCCTGGGTACAGGATCTGAGTCGGATCCGCAATCTGGAGGACATGAGATCCGAGCCCCGGGAAGCTTCCTGACGCCTGGCAGGCTTTGATTACAAAGAATACCAAACTGCAACATGACCAGTGAGGCAAAGCCTCTAGTCTACTTGCCTGGCTCTTGAACTCTGACAGTCCCTAAACTGTTATCAGGGCCCTCCGCACACCTCCAGGGACTTTTGTGAGCTCCCAAGCGGCCATTAGTAAGGAATTTGAGAACTATTATAGGACGCTCTACAAGGCACCATTGGGTATCCAACCAGATGAGATTGTCGAGTATCTACACCCTTTTGACATTCCTCCACTTACCCTGTTACTAAGAAGGAACTAGACGACCCTCTGACGCTTGAGAAAATTAATCTAGCCATCCAACAGATAGCAGGGGCAAAACTCCTTCCAATGATGGGCTACCTATCGAGTTCTATGCCACATTCCAGGCCTCCCTTGCTCAGCGGTTGCTGGAGGTCATTGTAAGAGCTAAGGACATGGGCAGATTACCTGACAGTATGCAGGAAGCCTTAATAACAGTGTTGCTGAAACCTGGAACAGACTCGCTGGAGATGGCGTCCTGTTGCCCCCTCTCATTGATTAACCTTGATTATAAGGTGCTGAGCAAGGCCCTAAAGAACAGGTTGACTCCAATGATACATGCAGTAATCCAGACGGATCAGAACAGGTTCATACCAGGCAGGAACCCAGTCCTGAACCTTCTACGGTTATCTGGGGTCATGGACTGGGCTCTGGTGGACGAACATACAGGGATGGGTGGCCTCACTAGATATAGAAAAAGCATTTGACACATTGGGATGGACATACTTACAGGCGGTGTTGGTGAAACTGGGACTAGGTCAGGAGTTCAGCCAATGGGTACGGATCCTCTATGAGAACCCTATTGCCAGGGTACGTACAGGAAGGGTCATCTCAGAAAGCTTTGATATTGAACGGGCACCAGGCAGGGATGCCCTCTATCTCCCCTACTGTTTGCCCTGTCTATGGAGCTACTGGCCTGTATGTTGCGAGAAAGAACACAGCAGGGGGGTTATTCAATGGGGAACCATCCCAACATAGTTTCTATGTATGTGGATGGTACCCTGATTTATCTACAGGCCAATCCTATAATTCTTCCTGAGGTCATGTCCTCCCTGGATGCGTTTGGTCGCGTTTCTGGACTGCGGATCAATTGGGGGAAATCTTGTTTATTCCCATTGTTACGGACACCTGAACCCCTACGTCAGCCCCAGGGGACAGGCATCTTACAGTGCAAGCATAACACCTTCATATATCTGGGAGTACAAGTATATCACTCTGAACATGATCTTGTGGAAGGCCATGAGCTTGATCCGGTAGTCGCTTCCCTTCTGGACATTCTTACCCCTGTCACCAATGGGGAGGGTGTCTATTGCAAAAATGTTAATTCTTCCATGACTTCTTTATTTCTTTGCAGCACTGCCAGTGATACTAAAGAAACCATTCTTTCAGGACCTGCAACGTATGCTAGCTTCACTGGTCTGGGCCAGCAAGAGGCATATAGTTAAACTAGACACCCTATATGCCACAGTGGAAGACAGGGGGTTGGGAGCACCCAAGTACGAACTATATTAAGCTGCGGCTCAGCTGCAGTGGCCCTTGCAGTGGATATTAGACACATCCAACCCGGAGAGCCACCTATTGGGCTATGACTTCGAGGGTACTTCCTTGTTAGAGTGGTTTTTGGCCTCCCCCTCACCTCTTCCTAGGGTTCTGTTAAAGGTGGCGGAGTGATGTTGGCAGAAATATCTCCATAGAGGTAAAAAATCTCCTCCCTACGCACCTAGCCTCCTTCTGTGGGCACCTGTTCCATGCCGGCAGTTGAGAGAGATGCTCCAAGTGGAACCCTGGGCTGCAGCAGTGTACGCGACTTGGGGAGACATAATGGTGGAAAGCAGACTCTGCACCTTTGTGGACCTGATGGAGAGAGGCACGCTAGCCCTGAAGCAGTTTCTCCTATATTCCGCACTGAGAGGCGTGGCGAGGAGATTGTGGGGGGTGGTCAGAGACCCTGTGCAGAAGGCTGGCCCATTAGAATTGATGCTTACATTGGCGGGATTGGCTCAGGCTATTTCTCATTTCTATGGGGCGCTGTGGGAGGATGGTGCACACAAGGGGCACCCAGAACTTAAAGAGTGGTGGGAGGAGAAATTATCGATAGAATTACAACCCTCCACATGGCACAGATGTCTGTGGTCTATTAGAATGAGTACACGGAATGCACGGTTTAGGTTTACACAATTTAATTATTAATAAACCAGAAACACGTGTCTAGAGATCAGCACTATCTGCGCCAACCTTGGCGAAACACTCGAAAATATCGGAGCGAATTACAAGAAACTGCATTTACCAGAATGCCAGGGGCGAGCCTTGCCTAAGAGGTCAGCGGTGGGCTCCCACATCCTGTTGTCAATTTAATTATTTACATCAGATGTACCTTTCCCCTGACAGTATAGCAAAAATGTGCCCGGGATTGAGGGCGAGTTGTCCCAGATGTATACAAGTCGACTCAGATTTCCTGCATATGGTGTGGCTTTGCCCTGTGATAGTGGTTTACTGGCACGCAATAATCTCCTGTATTTCTGATGTCACTGCATCTATTTTTCCCTAAGGTCCAGCGTTCTGCCTCTTACATTCCTGGGTTGTAATGAAGCGTACAAGACAACTGCATGGGTTCCAGGCTCTGGCACTGGTATTGGCAAAAATATGCATTGCCATTGCCTGGAAGGCTGTGTCTGCTCCTCTGGTCCTGGTATGGCAGAGGGAGGTGATCCGGTGGCAGTAGCGGCTTGCGCTGCATCGCATTTGGCGATGCAGCACGTGCAACGAATTTCGTTTTATTTATTTATTTGTTTACTTACCTCTTTTGGGCCGTATTCCAGGGTTTACTACCCCCCACCCTGCCCCTCCCCCGCCCCACGTCACCGCCCGGTAGCACTCCCACCAGGAGCCGCTACTGTCCGGTGGGCATCTGATGAATTCTTGGACCGAGCGGACACCTGTGCGCATGATGGGAAGTGTAACCTCATGAGGCAATGGGATGAATATCTGACCAAGCTTAATGCTGTACTCGCACCTAATAGCTCGAGTGAGGAGCCTTTGCCATGATACTTAATGTGGTTGTCCTTTGGGGCTGGGCCCTGCCGCAGTTGTTCTATAATTGGTCATCCTGGGTTAAGGGAGGGGGGTCAAACTGGGGGGAGATGAGCTTAGTTGATTGCTTCCGTTTGATCATTGTTTTTTTTGCTTATTCTGATGTGTGATTTTGATGATTGCTGTCACCATAAAAGTGTAATATACAAACAACGTGGACGAACCCACTTGCACGAAGATGGCTCACTTGTATATGATTTACATGAGTGCCAGAAAACCCTTTGGTTTATTAGAAGACCCCTCACCCACCAACCTAGTTGGTGGCATGCTTCATCATTGGGGTCCCAACCGGGTTGCCGAATGCCACCCGGTTGTGCTGCGACGCCTGATTACAGCGGAGCTGGTATCGTGTGGTATGTGAGGGAAGTGGTGAAAGTTAAAATTATCTCTGGGGATCCTTACTAAATATACTTTATTCTTAGCGGCCCAGGATAAGGTTAAAATAAGACGAGCGGGCAACTACGGAGAAAAATACTCCTTGTTGTCCCAAAGGTAGGTCTACATGTTTCAGCCCCTTAAAAAGTGGGGGGCTTTCGACAGGACCAACTGTGTGAAGTGAGGGTGTGGCAAAAATAAGCCACGTGTATAGTGATTAACAACACACGCACTAAGGTGTGTTGTGCGGTCGGTGGTGTCTGTATACTCACGGACCCACGGATAAAAAACACTAGCTACGTGTTGCTAGTAGCTTTTTGCAGGACCCGGGAGGGGCGCCCATCTGTAGTCACACATTCGTCAAGACGGAGCACCCGCCGTTGGCACCTGTTTTAGTCTCCTCGCGGTCCTGGACCACAATAAAAGTGTGTACATTGCTCCTTTACTATGTAGAAGCGATGCAGCTCGAGCATTTGAATCAGCTTTACTTGTATGGCCACATTGTACTATCCGGATGTATATGATATATGCCGTATAATAAGTCAATAAAAACATATGAAGAAGAAAAAAGTCCTGTCTCATGAGTCTCCAGACTATATATCCATCTCTGCTCCTTGGGTAGTAGTTTCTGGGTAAGATTATGGGAATTGCTAGTGATTTTGTCCTCGGACAACCCATACAAGGTGGTTCTCTGAATGTTGTTTCTCTAGGTAGTGTCTAGACATCTTTGTTGCACTTCTTTTGCACCTAACGGTGCTGTGATGTTCATTAATCCTAATCTGTAGTTTCTGTGTGGTCATACCAACATATCATAATCTGCATGGTCATGTGATAAGGTCGATAACATTTGCAGTGTTACAATTAGTAAAATATTTTATTAACCATGGACTTTTTGTACCTAGGCCAACCTCTTAGTAATGTATGTTAAGGCACATGCTGAGCATTGGTAGTGCCCAGCTACTGCTGGAAGACCGCAAGGGGTGTTTATGGAGCCTTGTTGGTCCTTCGTGTGTTTGGTGTGGACCAGTAAATCACGTTTAGTAGCAGAATGTTTAAAAGAGAGTAAGGGTTTTTCCATGCATTGGTGTTATTAAGGATTTTCCAATGTGTATTGAAACTTTTTTTCACTGTGTTGCTGGAGTAAAAGTGGTGAAGCAGGTAATACTGTCTAATTCCCATTTAGGTATTGTTTCCAAGAGAGACTCTCGGTTAGTGTTCCCTGCACTTTTCCTAGCTCTTTTGATAATCACTCTCGGGTAGTTACTTGCCTCAAGTTTCTTGGAGAGTATGGGAGACTATTCATCATATGTATTAATGTCTGTACAGGTATGATGGATTCAAAGGAATTATCCCAATTGAACAGGAGGCAGTACAAGGCCCTGGTTGAGTTTTGTACTTAGTTGGGTTTTGCTGGGTCACTTTAATATTGCAGACAGAGCTGTGAGGACAAGACTGACTTTTTATATGATATTGGGTTTGGGCCTCTTGGGTTCTACTCTGCCTCATCATATAGTGTGCTTGTTAGGAAATGCGGTTTATTTTATGATGTGGTTGTGTGACCTCACCGTGTAATAAACTCACACACCTGTCTTGGGTCTAGTCATGCTCATTTGTAAACCCTTAGCTCAACCCTGTGTAGCTAGCTGTGGCTTCAAACAGTCAGCCTTTAATAAAGGAACAAAGGCAAAGCATTTAGGAGTTCCAACACAATGGAAATCTGACACCAATTTATAAAAAATAGATCGTATTTTTATAAATTTGTGGACACCAAAATTAACATAGTCCACCAGAGGGTTCTGAAGATATACATTAATAAGCAAATCATAAATCACTGCTTTTTCACTCTAATCACAATCAACCATTGGCAACTACCACAGTTATCAGTTACTTTAAAAACTTTGGAAAACTTTTGTAAAGTTGTGCTCGGATACTCTGGCCCACTTTGGGAGACCAAATCTGGCAGGGAGCAAGTCCCACGGGCCAGTTAGGCTTAGCAGGAGACTTACCTTACAGTCAAAGCAGTCTCCAGCCTAGTTCCAGGCTCTATGGGTGAACTGCATAGACATCAATTGAGTGGTCCTGATGCAAGGAATACAGGATGCTGACGATGCTGAGGATGTTGTGTTTGCTGATACGGTCGACGGGGGTCTTCCTGGGGCCACCCCATAGTCTACAAACACGGTGGGCGCGACTTTGGCCACAGAGGTCAATGTCCCTCCAAGTCCAGGTGAAGCCTAGAAAAACACCAGTTATCAACTGGTCTCATGGTCTCTGGTCGCAGTGAAACCAGTGGTTCCCTTTAACTGAAGCTAGTGTCCGTCTTGGGTGACCGAACTGCACTCCAGCGACTCTGTCTAGTCCAGCAGACTCAGGTGCAACTTTTGAGTGCTGGGAGTCGGTGTTCCAGGATGCGCTTCGGCAGCCAGTGACAATCCAGCGTTGTGGCTACCAACTCGCCAAGACTGCTTCTTCAGCTTTTGAGTCCCTGCAGCTGTAACAGGAAGTCAGCCAACTGACTCTTAGAGTTCCCCTCTTCTATTTGGGGCTCGGGATGATTTTCCTAAAGCAGGGTACCAGAGGCACAGGTCTCTCTTGCTAGACCAAGGATCAGCAGGTGCAGTCCAGTCTTTGGTGCAGCCTCTCTTTGCTGGGTCCAGGGAACAGCAGGGCAGTCTTTCGTTGGTCCTCTCTCAAGTGCAGATGTGATCTAAGATCTAGGTGCAAGGGGTGACCCTTATGTGACCAAATCTTGCCCTAGGGAATGTGGTGACTACTAGCAAATGGGCTACCAGGTCCCCTCCAGCCTGATGACCCTTTCCTGCAAAGTGTGGCATTTAGAATGCAATATTCTGCCCACTCCGAAGATGGCAGAACCCTTCTCTCGGTGTGTGGAGCTTGGTAGCCCACCCTAGAGGTGTGGCTACCAGTGGGCTACATGCCCATGGGAAAACTGGGTTGGTCACTGTTTCCCCCTCTCTGTCCCTGACACCAACCTGTCGATCAGAACAAAAGAGCAGCCCCTCTCCTGTGGACACAATTGCCCTTCAAAGGCGGCTTCCCCTTTCAAGCTCGGTTTTTGGGCTTACACCCTGTTTGGCTTCCTGCCAGGGAGAAGTAACACCTCTTCTAACTGTAGGCCTCTATTTTGTCTTTTCCTGGGCGTCATTCACACATCTCCCCAGGAGGGCAGAAGGCTGCTTTGTGGCCAGCACCCGTAAATGGCTACTTGAAAACTTGGGCAACAGAGTGGCAGCTTTCTAATGTTGCATTTTACTTAAAAGGTACATTAAATTTGACTTGGGCATCTAGTTGGACTTAATGCAATGATTCATTTGATACCTTGAAGTACCAGTTTTAGTAGTCCCATTCAGAATTTAGCACAGCTGAGTGGTCAGCGTGTAACCCTGGACTTACCAATGGGGCTACTAGCCCTTCCACAGTAAAAACAACAATTTGGGGTTTATACTGTTAGGACATATAAAAACGCATGTCCTACTTTTTAATATACAGCACTCTGCCTTAGCGGTTGACAGGCCTACATTAGGGGTGACATATATATTAATAAGGAATTTCTGGACTTTGTCGTGAGTTTAAATGACAAAGTCGAGTTAGCCTACAAATGCCTACACAACAACGGACCCAAATACCTCAACGACAGAATCAACTTCCACGTACCCAAAAGAAACCTCCGATCTTCCAACCTCGCACTGGCTGAAACCCCGCGCATCCACAGAGCCAGAGCAGGTGGAAGATCCTTCTCTCACATTGCAGCCAAGACCTGGAACGAGCTACTGGCAGACATCAGACGTGCTCCCTCCCTGAACACCTTCAGGAAGACCCTCAAGACTTGGCTCTTCGGCTAAACAGATCTACGGACCCCCCCCCCCTCAGCGCCTTGAGACCCTCACGGGTGAGTAGCGCGCTTACAATTCCCTGATTGATTGAGCCGTTTAAAACTGCTGTACCAGTCTGCAATGGCAGGCTGAGAGACATATTTTAATTTGCCACACTCATGGTCACGCAGTAAGTGCTCCAGTCCATGAGGGACACTTTAACTTACAGTCCCTGGGTACCCCTGGTACCATATACTAGGGTCATATAAATAATTTAGCTTAGGCCAATTGGGTATAAGCCAATTTAACATACACTTTTAAGGGTCAGAGCCTTGGCACTGAGGTCTGGTTAGCAGGCCTCGGTGCTCTCTCAGAGTCGAAAAACCAGCAGCATCAGTGCAAATCTTTGGGGCTGATCATGCAAAAAGAGCCATTTCCTTACAGTGCTTGATTGCAGGAGTGAATGCTGATTTGAGAGTGTGGAAAACATTTCTATTTGACTTTAATAGAATATCCCTTTGGGATATGGCTGAGAAAGTATAATGGTCAATAGAGCTATTTTCTGATGCTGTAGGAGGTACAGGGTTTGGCATTTTTGGGCAAGAAAGGTTTTGTGCGGAAACATGGCAAGAGGAGTACAGCATCACCTTTTTAGAATTTTTCCCATGGTGGTGTCAGTGGTGCTATAAGGCAGATTTCTTGTGAATAAGAAGGTGCTTTAAAATGTGGAAAACATGGCAGTGGTGAACATTGTCAATAGACAATCAGCACTTGATCTGAGAGTGCTACATCGGTTGAGACTTTTTGTCTTGGTTTGTTTGTGTCACAACCTTGCATTAAGAACAAAACATGTGCCTGGAGTTAACAATTAAATTGTGGCTGAGTTGTTTTGTTCCCAGTGGAGAAGATTCCGTGTGGGCTGGCACCTGGGGCAGGCGAGGCAAAGATGCCAATGCTGGAAAAGCTGTGTATAATAGGAATGGCTGAGAGATAGAATTGATTGAAGAGTCATTGGCTGCTTCAACCAAGAAAATGTATAGTCAAGCGTGGGCACAGTTTTTTAGTAACAGGTGCCAGGAGGACATCTGCTGAAAAGGGTACAGAAGGTCAAAAGGCTGATATGGTTACGTTTAATATGACCCTGATTGAAAGGTGTTTGTCACCACTGAGGGTAGGTTGGCCATTTTGGCCTTTTATGGCAAGTTTTGCTGGTATTATCAGGCATCAGCAGGTGAAATGGGCAAGAGGATTTTAGGAAAGATGGGCAAGGGAGCGAAGGGGTAGTAATTATGTTTAGAGTCCTTTGGCATTGCAGATTTTGAAAGCAGTTTTTTGCGGTACGTCCACAAGTGTGTTACAACAGCAGTGAGGTATAACTTTTTTCATTGCAATGGCTTGACAATTTTTTGGGCCATTCAGGGTTGCGGAGATGATTGGCACATAGGGGGATAATAGTTTGTGTTGGTTGGTTGTGCAGTAAGAATTGCTTGAAGTGTGGTTGTTGAAGTTCAAGACTGCTCAAAGAGGGTATGGGAAGCTGGTGATTTTGAGACCGTACGCGGATGAGTGCGTTTGTTCGCTTTTTTGGAGGAGAGCAGAAAAGGAGTGGCCTTGGTTTGGAGGGGGGGGGTTTAGGCATGCTTTTGGTTCTCAACCTTCATCTGCACAATTTTTGGCAGTTTTGCGTAAGGTTTAGGGTTGTTGGAATTACCAGCATCTGATTTCGTGACACATTTCTTTCGTATTTGTGTGGCAACAGAAGCTGAGAGGAGGGTCTGCTCAAGGGAGGAGATTTGAATCTGGGGTTGGTGGAAGTAAGATTGCTACAAACGATACATAAAACCTGTTTGGTGTTTGGATTATTAAGGCAATTTCATTGCTAATTGTATTTTTGTTGGCTTTCTTAATGGCTACCTATCAGGTTTAGTTAGAGGTTATATTGAAATTTGGATGTGATCATTTCTTTATCAAATGGTCGGTGCACCAGGCAGAGACAAGATGTTTTGGGAGACAGTTCGATTTTTGAACATACGAGAGTTCAAATCAAATGTTTCAGAAAAGGGGTAATATGGTCTCATGAGGTGCGATCTAAATTGGACGCTTTGCTATCTCGGGGCTTTTTTGCTGAAGGTTTGCTACTTCACCGTGATGAAAATGATCTTGTGCAGTTGAAAGGTTTGGCACTGCTACAAACCATGGAAAGGAAGTTGCTGGCAGTAAAAGGGTCCTGTGTGGGGACGTTGGTGCTGTGGACAGAGCTTTTACCTAGGAGTGAATGGTGGGAAGCAAAGAGACCAGTGACAATTGACAAAACGCGTAGAAAGATGAACAGGGAGATGAAAAAATGTTGTGCAGTGCAAGGTGTGAGCAAAGTGGTACATCGTGACATGCATTTCGAGGAAAAGCAATTTTACCGGGATGATGCGGTTCATCTATAGGTCATTTGAAATGGAGTTATATTTGTTGCAAGTGAGAGAGACTGTATCACATTAGTTTGGTGAGAGATTGTGGAGGTGATTTTGGTGAGGCAGATTTTTCTGGTGGCCGTGTGGGAGAGTGTTGCACGACTTGAATGAAGGTTGGCTGTGTTGATGCTCAGAATTTGGGTGGGGGCACATCGTAGGGGGTGAGCTGAGAGTTAAAAGAAGAATAGCAAAGTTTAAGTGTACCTTGGCAGGATACTTACTGTTGAATGCAGGTTTTGAGCAAGGAGAGTTTGCTGTGTGTTCATGGTAAATTTAAGGGGTTGTTTTGGCGGCGGAGCCTGTTAGGTTTGCTTAATGTTTAATGAGGCTTTTATCATAGTTTGTATGGCAAGTGCCAAGGGTTGTTACCTGCATTATTCTCCTGTGTCATTAAAGTGTCATTTTTCACATACACACATTTGAATAAAGTGGTTTCTGGTTGCACCGTCCCACTCCATGGGTGCCTGGGGAGTGGGTGACTTTGGAGCCCCACCTCTCTGGGTGTTTCAGGTAGATGGTGCGGTCCAGGGACTGCAGGCGCTCAATTGACTGGTAGGTATTGGGGCACGGCTACAGGGTTCAAAGCCAGTGACAAGCAGGGTGAGGGTCAGGGTCGCTTTTTGTTAGATGACAGTTGGTGCACTGGTTTGTCAGGGCTGTGAGGTTATTTTGTCCTGCCATCCCTCCCCTAAGATGCCGTTTTGAGCAGTTTGGATTCAATACTGAGTGTGTTTTGGGGTAGTTTAGATAAGACGGATGTGTAAGCAGTGGTGACCGACACAATGAAGAGCTGGTGGGGCGGGTGGAGGGCGGGAGGATTAATACTTTGTTTTTTTAAACGTACCTGAAGCTGCCAGCCACATTGCTCCTTGCACCTCAGTATTCTGCTACTTCCTGGTCCCAGCATACACTAGGACAGCAGCAGATATTCCCTGTGCAATCCCCGCGCTGCTCTCATGCTATGAGAGCAGCGCGGGGATTGGCCTGAGGGGCTGGTTTGACGCTCCTTTCAGGACAGAGAGTCTGTGCTGTTTCGCCAGCCCGGTTTTTCAATACAGCCCGGTTGGAGAAACCTAAGTGCGCATGTGTGTTTGGCCGGCCTGAGAAGCACAAACCAGTCCTCCTCCCCCTCCCCCCTCCCACGGCCCCAGCCCTGCCCCTCCTTGCACATGCTGGCTCTGAGCCGGAAAATGAAAAATAAAAAGATTATAGTATATTGTTTTATTTTTCACCTGCTGGCTCTGAGCCAGTGGGGCGACGCTTCTCCACCATTGCGGAGGTGCCGCCACTGTGTGTAAGAAGGTTTATGTGTATTTGTGCAGTTCAATTGCTGATAATGCACAGGTGCCTATTAGGTGTACAAAGGAAATCCATGAATCACTAGGGACCTGGGCATACATTTTGTTCTGGAGGACAGTGGTCCCTAATAAACAATCAAGCCATAAAATTATATCCAAATAGTATTTTAATCAAAGTACAAAAAATGAAAGAAGCATTAAAAACAGAGACAAAGTGGGTGCTTAGTGCAGCAACATCCTCGGTGCTCTCTTATAAGTGATACACACTTGTGATAAATCATAATCAATAGAACAAGAATCGCACAGCCTGTTAATGTAATTCAGATTCCATAGGGTCTGCGTTTAAAGTCGACTAAGTGTCAATCCCTGTGAGAATATCGGGATCATCAGAAGGACTCGAGAGGATAGTGGAGCCCGAGGAAGAAGTGAAGCAATAAATAATACAGACATGAAAATAAAGCAGAGATATTTAAAGAGAATAAAGAGAAAAATAGAAAACAAGGATTATTTACATATTTACATAAAGGTTTGAGGTCTCTTACTGCATTAATGGCGTGTGCAAATAACACTATGAATGGGAAAAATGAAAAGACAGAAAATTAAACTGAATAGGGTTATACGAATGGTCGGGGTCAAGTGATGAAGGAGAGTACCCGATAATTAGGCTCACCTTGGGGGTGGCCCGAGGGCCCAGAGCAGAGGATGCCAGAAGTAATTGTTGGAGGTCTCTTACTCCTTTGAAGGCACACGCATATCACACTAACAAAGGGAAAGCAGAACAACACAATAAATAGGGATGTTTACAAGGTGAGGTCAAGAGAGGAGATTGCTCAGGAAATGGGCTCACTTTGAAGGGGGGGAACCCGAAGACACAGAGGAAATTGTGCCAGGAAGTGTAATTAAGGGAGTGGCCTGTAATGAAATGGTCCACAAAACAATTTAATTATATTACATGGAATGCCAAGTGGTAAAAAGAAGAAGGCCGGGGCGTGGCTAACCATCATGGCTGACCGGACGTGAATCCGATCAGCTCCTCGCCAGGCCCATACAAATCAGTGGTTTTGAGCGATCTAAATGCCTCAATTTCGCCGCGGGAGCTCTCTCACAGCTCCGGTGACTTGAAGGACGGCGAGCGACCAGCGGTTAAAACCCCCGGGACGACCCACGGCGTCGGAGAGAGTTCACCCCCCGGGCTCGGGGGAAACATCATGGCGGCTGCCGCCCCAGTGCTCGAGAGGAACCTGCGACGCTTCGCACCATCAAGTTAGCTACCGGTGCTAGGAAAAGTGGGGCTGTGATCGGAGGCCGTTGTGGATCTGGGGGACTGGGGGCTGCCCCCGAATATTGAACAACTTGCTGACTAGCGGTTACACACCTGCAAGGACACCCACGGACTGCGATCGCCCCCGCCTGCTCACGGACCTGCACAGCTGAGCCGGACTCTGAGGGCTCGAGAAGTAGGGGAGATCCCCCCTGGATGGGGAGCACAGATGTCGAGGAGCAGCGGGGGGCCCCCCGTTGTCTGCAGTCCTGGAGCGCGCCTTCCCTGCCTGATCTCAACATGGCAGCCACCGGGTGCTGACTGGAAACGCGCGAATGCAGCGCCAGCGAGACGCGTCGAGCCCCCGCAGCTAATGTGGAGCCCGGTGTGGTGAAAGGAGAGGAGGCAGCTACAAAGACCAAAGGGACCGCCGGTAAGGAGCGGAGGGTCTCCCCTTCCCCTATCGGGGTCTACATCTTGCAATTCGCGCCCAACGTTGCCTGACCCTAAGATGGCGGCGCTCCACCTCCAGGCTCCTGCTCCATAGAGATCCACAGGGGCTGGCCTCGAACACCCTTGCAGAAATGTGAGAGCTCCGAGGGGGGCCCTGACATCAGCCCCGTGTACCATCCACGGTGAGTGAAGCCCACCAGCACCTGAAAGGGATATCCAGGGTTAAAGCACACTCGCGCTCCTACGAGACCCGGAGAGGTACACAGCGACAGTTGACCCTACGTTTGGCCATATTTGGCAGGCCGGACCCTACGCCTGGGACGGGGCCCCGTGCCCACCCACGTGCTGCATTTTGGACTTGGGTGGCAGGCCTCGCATGGAGATAGCTTGCTCACTAGACATCCCTGCCTGCCTTGAAGCGCTCAGCCCACTGGATCTCCCGGGTGCCACCTAGCTGAACCCCTGCCGTTGACGACTATCATCTCACCGCAAGTCCGGGCCCTCAACGGCCCCGCCGAGTTCAAGAGGCCCCGCATAAGCAGTGAGGGAGGGTCCTTATGCCACCCAAAAAATCCCAGCCTCCTAAGGTCTCCACCTTCTTCTCCCCGGCACCCAAGGAGACAGCGAGTGTCACTCCCAAAGTCTCCCAAGGCACCATGGCAATCTCCAAAGAGGAACTGTTGGCCACTCTCAGGGAGTTTAAGCAGGAGCTACGTGACGACATCAAATCAGACATTGGGGCCTCTTTTGATGCATTCAAGTCAGAAATGGGTGGTCGATTCGTGGCGTTACAAGCAGATGTAGACTCAGTCGGAGCCCGCAACCTCGACCTTGAAGCCAAACAGCAAGACTTGGAGGAACTCGTGCGACCTCTGGAGGCCCAGTCCGAAGACCTTCACGCGCAGCTACAGGCCACGCTGCTCCGCTGGGAGGACTTGGAAAATCGCTCCCGTCGGGAGAACATCCGCGTGAGAGGCCTGGAGGAAGGCTGCGAGGGCCCCGACCTGGAAGCCTTCATGGTGGCGCTCTTCTCTACGCTGTTGGGGGACTCTGAACCGGAGGTACGCCTGGAAAGGGTCCACAGAGTGGGACCCCGGGGCCCAGGAGACATCAGAAAACCCTGCGACGTGCTGGCGAAATTTAGCTCCTTCAAAACCAAGGAACGGGTCCTCCAGAAAGCACGGACAATGGACAAGATCACCTTCCAAAATGCAGAATGCTCGCTTTATCAAGATGTGGCCCAAGCATGGTGAGCAAAAAAACGATGGATTTAGGCCCAGATCTCTGTACTGGGGTGAATGTATGACATTGTTCTGCATTCTGTCCATCAACTGTTGTTTTTGCATTTGTCACCCCGAGTGGGACGGGTATGCCCAGACGTGGGTCCCGTGCTCTCCATGCCACTGGAATCAAGCTATCCTGGCTGAAGAGGGGTGAAACCCCGAAACCGGTCCTAGGATGCTTGTTTCCAGTCCAGGGAGGACCTGGCTTGGCAGTTCGGGCTGGACTGTTCCCATGAGGCACTGGGTCAAGACTGATTTGCATATGGCTGGGTCCAAACTGGAATGGCATGGTGAGCAAAAAAACGATGGATTTAGGCCCAGATCTCTGTACTGGGGTGAATGTATGACATTGTTCTGCATTCTGTCCATCAACTGTTGTTTTTGCATTTGTCACCCCGAGTGGGACGGGTATGCCCAGACGTGGGTCCCGTGCTCTCCATGCCACTGGAATCAAGCTATCCTGGCTGAAGAGGGGTGAAACCCCGAAACCGGTCCTAGGATGCTTGTTTCCAGTCCAGGGAGGACCTGGCTTGGCAGTTCGGGCTGGACTGTTCCCATGAGGCACAGGGTCAAGACTGATTTGCATATGGCTGGGTCCAAACTGGAATGGCATGGTGAGCAAAAAACGATGGATTTAGGCCCAGATCTCTGTACTGGGGTGAATGTATGACATTGTTCTGCATTCTGTCCATCAACTGTTGTTTTTGCATTTCTCACCCCGAGTGGGACGGGTATGCCCAGACGTGGGTCCCGTGCTCTCCATGCCACTGGAATCAAGCTATCCTGGCTGAAGAGGGTGAAACCCCGAAACCGGTCCTAGGATGCTTGTTTCCAGTCTAGGGAGGACCTGGCTTGGCAGTTCGGGCTGGACTGTTCCCATGAGGCACAGGGTCAAGACTGATTTGCATATGGCTGGGTCCAAACTGGAATGGCATGGTGAGCAAAAAACGATGGATTTAGGCCCAGATCTCTGTACTGGGGTGAATGTATGACATTGTTCTGCATTCTGTCCATCAACTGTTGTTTTTGCATTTGTCACCCCGAGTGGGACGGGTATGCCCAGACGTGGATCCCGTGCTCTCCATGCCACTGGAATCAAGCTATCCTGGCTGAAGAGGGGTGAAACCCCGAAACCGGTCCTAGGATGCTTGTTTCCAGTCCAGGGAGGACCTGGCTTGGCAGTTCGGGCTGGACTGTTCCCATGAGGCACAGGGTCAAGACTGATTTGCATATGGCTGGGTCCAAACTGGAATGGCATGGTGAGCAAAAAAACGATGGATTTAGGCCCAGATCTCTGTACTGGGGTGAATGTATGACATTGTTCTGCATTCTGTCCATCAACTGTTGTTTTTCCAAGCCACGCTAGCCAGACACCAACAATTCCGTCCCATCACGACAACCCTGAGAGACCGACAGGTGCGGTACCGCTGGACTTACCCTTTTGGCCTCGCCTTCACCTGGGACAACAAAAACTGCCACTGTACATCCCTGGACGAAGCGGATTATCCTGTTAGTCACTGGCCTGGATACAAAAAGGCATTGTAATCAGTGACCTTGAGCTAGCAAAGTACAGAAATATATGCACACAGAGGCAAATGTGTTGTATAACAATGGGGGAGTAGCCACACATAAGGGCTCATACAACTGATGTCCAGTTCTCTTGGGCTTCAGTCCTGAGTTCATTGTGTCCATTCTTATTATTCACCTGAGTTCCTCTTTATTCAGAAGGTGTTGCACACTGCTGCCTCATTCAGGAATCATGATGGTGCAGATAATCTGCAATTATATATCATCTCCAGAGTGTCCATGCTCCAAAAAGTGTGCAACTAATGGGGCAGTGAGAATCTTGCATCTGAGTTGGCTCCTATACTGGTAAACCCATATTTGACTTTCTGAGTTGGTTGGCCAATGTACAGTAATTTGCAGGGGCAGAATATGGCTTAAATGACGTTGCTGGAATTACAATTGGAAAACGATTTAAGTGGTATAGTTGTGTGTAAATGACTAAATTCCTTAGTTTCAATGGGAAATGGGCACATGCTACACTGTCCACATTTGTAATGATCCACTGTGGGGCAAACACCCCATTTTTCAGAAAAGGTGAGCAATGATTTAATTTCTTTCCCTGTTTCTAGGCGAACATAGGAGTCTCAAATGCAATGTCCCCAGGTGTTCAGACATGCTAGTATTTCATGAAAATCTTTGAAATGAGCTACGAGAAAAGGTTGTTACACATACCAGACATTCAGATTTAGGTACAATGTGTGGTGCTAACAGGGTCTCATGGGGAAATACCAGGCCCTTTCGGCTAATCGTCTCTTCAGGCATCTGGGGTAGCTACAGTGTAATAATTTCTCTGTGAGAACCTCAACTTTACCAAAGAAGTCTGTCTTGTATTTGCAATCGCATCTTGGCCTTAGAAACTGACTAAAGGGTAGCGAATCCCTCAGAGCACTCTGGGAGTAACTATCATATGCCAAGAGGGTATTTCTTTCAGTGGGATTTCTTTATAAAGTTGTAACCAGGTGACAATCCTCAATCTTGACAAGAAAGTCTAGTAATTCAATTTCAGATTGGTGGGAATGCATGGTAAAGTTTAATTCAATGCAGTTCTGATTCAACCAAACTTGGAATAATATGAGCGTGGGTGAGTCACCCTCCCAGATCAGGAAGATATTGCTGATATATTGTTTCCATAGGACAATATGTTCACTAAAGAGTTCATACTGCTCAAGATGATTTTCTGTTCCAGATCACCGATATACAGGATTGGGAAATTTGGAGTGAAATGGACCCCATGGAACTCGAAGGAAAAAGTCATACATCAATGTTTAAAAGTTGTGTCTAAGTGCTAAATTGGGAAAGGATATAATGAAGGATGTAGGTACCAGGAGTGGTCTTTTTCTATTATAAAGGACTTTACTGATGACATCAATCCCTTCTCCTTGAGGAATTTTGGTGTAGAGGGAATCGATGTCCAATGTGGCCAGTAGTAAGTAAGATACAAAGAATAGGAAATTCTCTATCAAATTGATGACGTGCATGCTGTCCCTTATATAACAATCAGTCAAGGGTACAAAAGGTTCAATGAAAAAGTCAACATATTGTCCAATACGCTCTAAAATCGAGCCACAACCTGGGACAACCGGTCTATCTGGCGAGATCTCCAGGTTCTTGCGGATTTTAGGCAGAGTGTAGATGATGGGAGTATGGGTATGTTTCACATTCAGATATAGAAACCCATTGTTGCTCAGGTAGCCTACTTCCTTAGCCTGAGTTTTAGTATTTCAGTTTGCATCTCATTGGTGGGGTTTTATCGAAGCCTTGTGTAATAATCAGTGTTAAAAAGTTGGTGAAGGATCTCTGATTTGTAAGCCTCAATATCTTGTAAAACAATATCACCCCCCATGTCTGCAGGTTTCACAATTATGGAGCTTTGCTCCTTAAGGAAATTGAGGACCACACATTCTTGCAAAGAGATATTATGTGGTGTGAAAGCATTCTTTTTTTAAAGTTCAGCTAGATCTTTGAGTACCGGTTTCTTGAATGTGGAAATTTCTCCTGGTACAGTGGATGTGAGAGGGGAGAATGTCGAAAGCGGACATAAATTGGTCACTACTGATCTAAGGTTCATAATCTCAGCATTAAAAATGCTCTCAGGCGAGTTTCCCTGAAGAACTTCAAGAGCTCAGTAAGGAGCTCTAAAAAGTTAGTCCTCAGTAAAGGACTTTCCTTTGTCCCCTCATAGAGGACCAACTTTTTAAGACATTTAAGAGATTGTTGGGGGGATTAAATTTGTTCAGTGTGGCTTTTATTGTAGTCTGTACAGTAAGTGCCAAGGATTGTTACCTGCATTACCTACCTGTGTCATTAAAGCAGCCTTTTTCCACACACACAGTTGAGTAGAGTGGTTTCTGGTTGCGCGGTCCCACCCAATAGCATCAATGGCTTTTTTAAAGTTTAATCCCTGTGTTGGACTTGGCATCTTTTGGCATGATTTCCCCTGTCTTTTTGCTTCTGATTTTCAGTTTTTTCACTGTGTGCCGCATTTCGTTTTTGCTGGTTTTAGGACTCTGGGCACTTTATCACTGCTAAACAGTGCTAAAGTGCAAGTGCTCCCTGTGTAAATTGTTTTGGTGATTGGTTTATCTATGATTGGCATATTTGACTTACTAGTAAGTCCCTAGTAAAGTGCACCAGTTGCTCCCACGCCTGTAAACCAAATGCTACTAGTGGGCCTGTAGCACTGATTGTGCCACCCACATGAGTAGCCCTGCAAACATGTCTCAGACCTGACACTGCAGTGTCTCTGAGTGCAGTTTTAAACTGCCATTTCGACCTGGCAAGTGCACCTACTTGCCAGGCCCAAACCTTCCCTTTTACTATGTGTAGGTCACCCCTAAAGTAGGCCCAAGGCAGCCCCATAGGCAGGGTACAGTGTATTTAAAAGGTAGGACATGTACTGGTGTGTTTTACATGTCCTAATAGTGAAATACTGCTAATTTAGTTTTTAGGTCGAGCCTGGCCAGCTCATGCGCTGCTCTGCGAGGCATGATGTTTTTTGGTAGGGACTTGAAGCTCTGCCCACTCTTCGCCCATATTTTTCATTGGCTTGTTTCATTGTCCACTGTAAACTGTGGCTGTTCATTGGTCAATAGGCTTAGTAGTCCCTCCTTAGTACCGCCCTGTCTCATTTTGTAACCTCCCATGGCAACACCCCCTGTTAGGTGTGTTGTTACTCAGTAGGCTTTAATTACAGCCTCCGAGCACTATTTTCTCAAATAGCTTTGTCCTGCCTGCTGTTGCAGGCAAGACACGCTCTCTCCTGACAATTGTTTTGTATTTTTATAGCACGGGTGCCGAAAGCATTTGCAATACAATAGGTCTCGCATTTGCGAGAGGTTAAGCTATTGGCATTGTAAATGACAATGCCTTTTATTTATCTGTTTTAAAAACAACACATAAATAAAAGGCATTGTCATTTACAATGCCAATAGCTCAAACTCTTGTAAATGTGAGACCTATTGCATTGTAAATGCTTGTTCACTATTGCAAGGACTAGCTCTCCCATAGGGTAACATGGGGATTACCTTGAAATATCTTTTAAGCGTAAATTCCTATTATGAGCAGATATAGATTTGGAGTTTGGGGTCTCTGAACACACAATTTAAAAATACATATTTTGGGGAAGTTGGTTTTTAAATTGTGTGTTTGAAAATGCCACTTTTGGAAAGTGCGCATTTTCATGCTTAACCATTCTGTACCTCTGCTCGTCTGTAGGATATACGTCTGAGTTGGCTGACAGTTGAGTTCTTGTGACTTCACTCTAGACAGTCTCACAAAGGGAGCTGAGGTGTGCCTTGCTTATCCTGATGGGCCATCACCAGGCTGATGGGCCTTCCTGAGCTAGAGTGGTGGGAGGAGTTGTCACTGATACCTGAACAGGGCTGTGCCTGTCACCAGACAAAGCTATCTCCACCTCCCTGTAGTGTGTCTGGAGCCAGGTCAGGGAAAGGCAGGGTCTTGTGCACTGCAAAGACTTTCCTTTGAGGTTTGCCTACTTCAAGGCCAGAACGGGGTATAACTATTGGACCTCTGATACCCCAAAATCAGAACACTTCTGGACTGAGGACAGTCTGCCAGGAGGAAGAGCTGGATGCTGTAGGAGGGACTGCTACTCTGCCTGTTGCTCTGTTGTGCTGGTGTGTCGCTTGCTGCTTCTGTCCAGGGACTGAAAGTACTGGACTTTGCTTTCTACATCCTGCTTCCAAGGTTCTCAGAGGGCTTGTGTGTGCTTGCCTCCTGTTAAGAAGTCTCAGAGCCATCAAAGACTTCACTTACCAGTGCCTGGGCTTTTCTGCTGAGAGTCCTGACTTGCCAAGAGATGCCAAATCCAATTCTTGGGCCCTTGGACTTGTAACCTGGTGAACCATCGATCCCCAATGCCTGTTTTCTCGATGCATCGCTGCACAAGATCGATGCATCATCGCAGCCTGCACCGAAGTGTGGTTCCCAATTGGCGCATCAACCACAGCTTTCACTGAAAGCCCCAGTTCGCCGTCACAGTGCGTCAGAAAAATCGCGCAGCATGAGTCCCGAGCACCGTGTCACAACATCCGCGACACCCACTCCGACTCCAACGCAGCACCTGGTTGGCAGCTGTGGAATCGACATAGCGCTGGCTTTGCGGCTGGAAAATCGACGCAGATCCTGCTTCGCCACTGTGGCAACGACGCAGCGCATCTGGATTTTCGATGCATTATCCCTCGATACTGACTCTTCATCAACACCGCATCGCAGTAATGAACCAAGGCCACGTGTCCAGAAACCGACGCAACACCTCCCCTTCCAGTAAGGACCCAACGAGTCACCTCCCCTGACAGTAAGGAACCGACCCATCACCTTCCCTGCCTAGCAGTAAGGCACCAACGCTTCACAGCCCCTGTCAGTAAGGCACCGACGCATCACCTCCCCTGTGTAGTAAGGAACCAACGCATCGCTTTGCTTTTTCGGCTCACCTAACCTGCGCCTGGCACTGGTTTTGATTTTTGACGCATATAAGGTACTTTGTGTTTAAACGAATGCAACCATTGTTTTCTATAGACTAAACTTGCTTAATCTTTTAAAAGAGATATCTTGACTTGTGTGTGTTGGATTTTTAATGTTTTGGTCTTGTTCTATTCAGATAAATATTAGTTATTTTTCTAAACTGGTGTGGACTCCTTTTGTTGTGTTTTCACTGTTACTGTGTGTATGTACAAATGCTTTACACATTGCCTCTGAGATAAGCCTGACTGCTCGTGCCAAGCTACCAAGGGGGTGAGCAGGGGTTATCTTAGCTTAATGACTTCCTTATCCTGACTAGAGTGAGGGTCCCTACTTGGACAGGGTGCAAACCACTGCCAACTAGAGACCCCTTTTCTAACACCCTGTCACACATATCTTTCAAGGTGGGAGAGTCCCTTTTCTGTAGCTGTTGCACTTTGTGTCACTGATTTCACAGAAAAGCTGTCTTTTAGGAGGAGCGTCTCTTTTTGTTGGATGAATGATGCTGTCCTTTCTGGAGTTCCTTTTGAATGAATGACGCGGCTGATGGCCAACATAACTTCTGTTGGAAGGACCCATAATTTTGATTCATGAACGATGAGTGAATTCCCTCACTTGCACCGCAGGAATGACAAGCATAAAATGAAGTAAAAGTGTCATATAGCACAAATTAATGCAAGACTGTCTGTTTCCCCTAGGCTTTAATCAAAGAAGCATGTTCACCAGTCCCATAGGGGAAGGTAAGATGAAAGGAGCTGACAAAGATGGTAGCTCCACCCCAATTGATTCTAAGGCCTGCTACAATATTTACTAATAGGGCACGTCTAATGAAGAGCACATATTCAAGCAAAAATGGGGATATCTCATTGCATACCACATAGCACACACACCACACAGGCAGCCCCTGTAAAAAAGAAATTTAAAAAAAACCAAGGGTGGGGGTCAGAAGAATCGAAGATTTTATTAAGGAAGATCCAGCACCCGCAGCGACTGCCAACTAAAAGTAAGAATTATTAATGAAGGTAAGCTTTCTTCTACTGTGAGCATTAAGTATTTATGGTAATAATGCCGCGTGCTGCCATATTAAAAGAATCTTCCGCACTCTGCTTCCCAGAAAGCTCCGTCTCTTGAAAACCTCACCATGAATTTTAAACCGCAAAGAATACTTTCACCGCATTTATTTCGCTGGAAGATGAATACGTTCTTGGGTTATTAAACTGGAATACAAAAAAAAAACACATCTCATTAGAACTTCCTTGGTGATTTTTATTCTCAGTACTTTCGTATAAACTTAATGATGCGGACTGCATTTTTATGCTCATACTATTTTAAAATGGCGCCTAGAGCAAAAAAGCTTCCATTAATGCCACTTTGGAATTTCAAATACAATTTGATGCACTTTACTTCAGATATATGGGAGCGGCGAAGAATCTTCTGCAGTTTTTTTTTCTGCGCATTCGGATGTAGGCCACGACTTGGAAGTAAATTTGACGAAACACAAAATTTCTGTATAAAAACTCTTGATCCAGGCCTCATCTGAAGACCTTTTGAGGCCGTTTTTTTCTTCAATGGAGTTTTGAATTCATGACCTAGAAAAAAGCGTTAACAGCATTGTGCAGTGCTTTCTGAAGAGGTACTGTCCTAGACTAAAACTACACCCGCTGCATCATTTGCGGGGTGCACAAAGTGTGGGAGGAAAAACTTTATTGGCGGATTAAATAATTCACATTAAGTCGACTCTGATCTCAAAACGGACACGGAGGGCACGTGACTCCAACTTGGTGTGTTTGGCAACCATCATTATTTTCCCGGGTTTTGATTCTTATGCGACTTTTCAGAGAGACCTAAAGATAAACATGTTTATCTAAACTGCGCATTATTTCTGCCTTTTTGAGGGTGAGAGGTAAGCATTTTTCTCCACCATCCTTCGCAAAACGCTTGCCTGCTTGGAGTACATGTTATTAATATTGATGCTGAAAAGGGCCATTAGGTATGGCGAGTAGCTTAATGAGATGCAACCTATATTTGGAATATTTTTTGGGTAATGTATCTTATTTACATTTTTTAATTGAACAAAGGACAGAAATATGTATATTGTACTGAGACATACGGATACGAATAACTAATTAGTTTTGTTTATTTATTGAGCTTCAGAACAAAAGAATATATCAATGGCAGTTACTAATTAAATAGCCTGGTCCACCTAGTCACCAACACAACTAAAAAGACACGTAAAATATTGAAGAAAGCTATAATCCATCTAGTGATTCAGACACCAGTAATTATCAAGCCATGTAGCAAGCGACATAGGTATGGGCAGGACCGCTGAAATTATGCGGCAAGAGAGGACACAATTATGCATTTGGATTCACTAAGTTAGGCAGCAAGAAAGTGCAAATTATGCGGCATAATGCTGCACATTTGTAATAGTATCAGTTTATCATTTTGTCATTTTTACACGCAAACACTGTCAGGACAAGGGCATCACTTTATTAGTACTGGTTTAACATCCAAATACAGAAATATACAACTGAAGGTGAATAGTCAACCTTTACGAAGTGCCTTCCGCTGCACAGCCACAGGCGTTGTTGCATTTTTAGTAACTTTTGATGTTTGATTTAGAAACAGGGTTTTTGGGGTAAAATCTGCAAATGTTGCAGCAAATGATGGATTATGTGGCAAATGAGACAAGTCCCAAATTATGCCAAAAACCCATAATTCCAGAGGCCTGGGTATGGGCTATAATTACACTTGGCAGAGACTGTATTAATAAAAGAAACAGCAGCATCATTGCTGAAAATGTGGGGTGATCATCACTTTCACAAACACACACACATATAAACTCACAGGTGCACACACGTACTCACAAATACACATGCAGACACATATTGCACATAGACATATACACTCATGTACACACTCAATCAATTTCACTTTATTTGGTTTTTGCATAAAACCATTAAAGTAATCTAAGACAGTTCATTATACAAAGAGTGACTTAAAACACTACATTTATATAGAAAAGTGAGATGATTAGCAAATCTTACTTAAAAATCTCATATACAATACCTAAAAAAACACTCAATCTCACAGAAGCACACATACGTGAAATCGTACACAAATAAACACACATACACTGACAGGCCCGAACGAGCACATACATACAAACACACAAAAGTACACAAGCTGGCAAGCAGTCTTTGAGATGTACATAGATTGTCGATTGCAGCACCACCAGTGCAGTCTATGTTTGCACACCTGGTCCCTGGCCTTCTGGAGCCTGCGATGCAATTTTTCCTGTCACGGATTCCAAAAAACTGATATAGTTTGCAACACTGGTACGAATTACAAAGCTCACGTCTGCCATACTATTTCTGTTCCTCTCTCACTACATTGGGGGAAATGCCCTTCTCACAGGCATGCTGGAATCCCACCTTACTCCTTTGAAAAGCACTCTCCATGCAAGACCAGGGGTCTCTGGGAGGTCAACAGGAGCGCACGCGCTCTGACAGACCTCTGCTGGGCCCCTGTCAGCTCGCGTTATCTTCACGGCGTTCTGCGTCATGCGCAACCTCCGTATAAAGACCTCTCCTTACCTAGCCTCCAAGGTCAGACTCTCCGGCGGTGACCGCTGCTCTCCGAAACAATAATATCGCAAATTACAAACCAAGGGATTCAAGGGTAGATAAAAACATAGCACCCACGACCCACCTCATCAAACTCGGGTGTGTACAAGCCTCAGAATTTAGCCATGAACTTGCTAAAAGGGCTTTAGTCAAGAATTGGACCCACAATATGAGAGAGGAACAAACATTCCCTGAGGTAGACGGCTCGGAGACAGCCTGCACACAGCTCCTCCACGGGTGCAATGCTTTCTGTCCCTGTGTATGCTGCATTTCAAGGTCGCTGCTTTTATTTGTGGTGGATTCGTTTTATGTTTTATTCAAAGCAAATGCATCTCCTCGAACGCCATTAGGTAAAAGCACATGGTCTATTTAGTGTCCTGTGGTTTCTATGGAAACAAAAACTATGTGAAAAAGCATGCTTTGTCTACTCCCCTCATTGGAATGAATACAGTTTAAATAACGAATAGAATCTAACAATACAGATTTCGCTTCCTGGCATGATTCTGTTGAATTTTATGGTAAACAAGATGCTTATTGTTGCATTGGCGAAACGAAGAGCGCTATAAAGTCAACTTTGTGGGATTTAAGAAAAGAAAAAAGATGTAGAAAAATGATATGAAACAAAGTCAAACATTTTGCGACATGAGCACATTGATACATACTGACATATCCATACAAACTTGATTTCCTTGCATGCTTGTATTGCAGGGTCCATTTGTGCCGTTAGTTACCCTCTTTCATGTTAGTTATTGACACACACGCCCATCCTACTAAAACACCCACCTGACATTCCATGTCATGGGTGTATGAAATTCAGGGCTGCTCACAGCTTCACATGCTGTTGTCAGGTCTGCTGTAGCTACCTTTTCAATGTAAACTCATAAACGCGGTTTTGACGCAACAATGAGAGCAGTGACACAAATAGACCATGGAGGTCCAATGCTGCCTCTTGCAGGTCATCTCCATCACCACTTGAGATTGTAATTGTAATTGCATTTATTTAGCGCTTACTACAATTGACGAGGTGTAGAAGCGCTTTTTCGGCAAGTAGCACGCTACTCCGTAACACAAAGAGGATTAGTGGTGAATTAATATAGGGAGATATGAAATTAATTTGAGCGGTGGACATATGAGTTTGTTATTTGGATTGAAAAAGGATAGTGGAGGGATAGAAGAGGGAAGGATTTGCATTTATATAGCACTTGCTACCCCTGATGAGGTGTTGGAGCGCTTTTCGGCAGGTAGCACGCTACTCCGGAACCCAAACAGGATTAGTGGGGAATTAGTATACAATCAAAATTAGAGCACTTCACATAGTATGTGAATATGTTCAATATCTACCGAAGATCTACCACCCCTGCCTCTCATGAACTAACACTGGTCCACCCTACAGGTGAAGACTGTAATTGACAGTTTCACCATACAGAGCATCACAGTGTTTTGAACTTTCAACCTGTCACTGATGTATGCTCCAGGTTTGCCAGCCATGATCTGTCTGAGGCCTCAGGAAGGAGAGTCGTGCAAGCTTGTTCCACATAGACATATGCCCATGTCACATGAACCCACTTGTTCAAGGAATTGGTATTTCTAAACTGTAAGCCTATAGTTTGGTTTGGTCATGCATCTTTAAAATCATTTCCTCATTTAAATAATCTTTCTCAGATTATTTCAAAGTGGCGATCAAAGCTGTCCGACAGTAGGACTAACCATGATCATTTTTTCCACATACAAATGTTGGAAGGATACACACTTGTCAAGTGTACAATATCTTCCTCATTTCTCTCGTCTAGTCGCAGTAGATTGACAATTGAAGAAGTTATTAGGATGCCTGTGAGACATGATTGCTCTTGGAAAGCGTGTGCCCACATTGTAGCAGCTCAAAGGACTCCCCAGATATGGCACCCATGACTAATAAAATATTAACATACCTTGGTGGAATCATGCACATAAAGAACACACCATTTTAGTAGATTGAAGAGTCATTCAACTCATGTTTTTCAAATATATTGTCCATACCCTTCAGAGGGGAAGAGTGGGCGTCTACAGGAAAGCTGGCCAATAGATGATATCCTTATCCAGCATGTCATCATCAATTTCTTGTGTCGCTAATTGTGCTCATACTCAAACTCTAAGATTCAAATGGTGGAAAGGACGATGCGCATAAACAGAATAGGTCATCATTTCATCTGGTTCAGGTACCACCAATAACTTTCTTGATGTTGACTAATGTAGAGACAATTTTTTTCCTTGCTCTATTGTTCAAAATGCCCTTGATGGTTTAACATTTCTCAGTCCACTTCCAATCACCAAGAGTTTGAGTAGTTACAGTGTTTGCCTGCTGTATCAGGGACAAAAGAGGAAGAAGTGGCTGATGGTTTCTAAGCTTGTGTTGTTGTAGGTCCATGTTCGATCACTCTAGTCTATCTGTCCGCAGCCTCCACTTATAAAGAAATTGAGCTGGTAACTTCTTGAGCCTTTACATTTCTATTTTGATTGATGTATTTTTAGTAAACCATTTGTTATTTCATGAATTAGTAGTTCAGTGGTATTCTAATTTGCACAACAGAAGATGTTAATTGCTGGAGATCGTATATTTTGGGAGCCGTAACTTTCTTTATGCCAGTGCCTGTCTTTATTACAGATCTGAAGGTGTTCTGCTTTTGGAATATGTAGAAAAGCGGACATGATTTCTGTGTGAAGCCGTATGACACAATTTGTTACTAGTAATTACCGTTCACAATTTTATACTTGTCTCTCAAGTTCTTGTAGACAGTGCCCATTGGAAGTCCTTCCAGCTGTCTGGTACTAGGGAGTTTTAGGTAGATTCTTGACATGCGAAGAGTCTACTTAGGATGAATTATCTGTCCTTTTACAATGCCTGATTAGAAAACTTCCTTCCCCTGTTATGTGTGGTTTTTCCTTTATTAGAACACAATAGCCTTCCATGCTGTTGCTTTTTAAATGTCCCACTTGTTTGCTAAGTGCTAAGAAAACCCGCCTTGTTTATGCCCAGATCCCCAAATCCAGCCTTCCCATGTGCTACCAAGAGACAGTGTGGTCTACAGAGTACTGCTGAGATCAGAAATTTGCAACTGTAACCCTGCCTGACCCAAGATAATAACTGCATGATCATTGGTCAGTTTAGAAAGAGTCAAGAATCTGTGGGGGTGTACCGCTGATTATATCACGGATTACTCATGGGGTACCTCCTCACCTGGCCCACCCAAAAGCACTTGCGCTGTCCCAGGAGGGTGGCGCTTTGATGGTGAAGTCCCTTGAGGAATGTCAACCTACCGCCAGCCCTGCCTCTTTAAAGGTCCACCTCCCTGGTGGCACCACAATCTGCGCGAACCTGTGAGCCTCCCGATGTGACAGTCAGTCAGTGGGGCTTGTATGAGTGAGCCACAATGTGTGGGAATAATTGGCTCAAAGCTCCATCTGCTCCAACTATGGCTCCTGTTGTCACCCAGTTGAGTACCGTGGCTCCCTGAACAGTGCTGGAGTCCCAAGGCCCACACCGTCTGCAACCACGACTGCACTGTGTGCACTGCCAACAGAATGAACACAAATAAAATCTGTAAGTGCGCCTCCTTCCTTCAAGAACCAAACACTGCGCTTTGGCTGCATTCCCTGGCATAGTTCGTTTAAACCAGCCCAGCAAACGCCACAGACACAATTAGGAACAGATAGGAACACATTAGGACCTACAGGCAATTATCTAGGCAATTAATATTTTTATATCATATTACCATAATTTATATGTGCTTATACTTCACAGAAATACATTCTTTTTTCTTTCATAGAAAACATAACAATGCCTGGGCTTTTAAGCTATTCTGCGAGATGCATGTGCTGAATGAAACACACATTGTACCCAACAACCAACCTTCAAGAGTAAGCCTTGACTGTTTGACATTGCTAGTCCTTGAAAGTCAAAGCCTTAAAAGGGGGAGTGGGCTGTGCTTGATTTGTAAAAGAATAACTGCCAGTCGCTGAATCTCTGTTCAGAAGCCCATGCCCAATTCAATTAAAGGTTGGCTCACGGAATACCAAGGCTGCATAGTCTTAAAACCACCTAATGCATCTCTAATCCACTGCCAGATGGTCTCTACCCCCTTTATCTCACTCTAGCAGGCTCCTGCTTTCCCCCTTTGTGACAGGTTTTCCTTCTTTCTCTTCCTCCGTCTTTCTGCTTTGTTTGTTATTCCCTCTCTTGTTCTCAGGAAATGTCTGATGAGGAAAAATAAATGCTGGTCCCCAAAAATGAGTGCTGGTGGCCCCACCAGCTTGAATTAGGCACTGGGTGTGGGCAATTAAGAGAGCTGGCAGCAGTATATGGGATTCTGTGGTTCCAGAGACAATGGTAATACTTGTCACAGGGATTGCCGAGAAGATTTTGTTGTTTTTCACAGAGGAAAGTCACTGAGGTTAGTTGTTGACCTGACCTTGGTATGTATTTTCGTGAGATGGCTGCACAGTTCAAGGCAAGCGGAGAACATGCCAGTATGGATGAAAGGCAATAACCCTTGTAAGCTTTGACTGAACAGACGCTATGAGGATTACCAGCGTATATGTACTACAACTTATAATAGAAGATCACCTCAGCTATCTTCAAGAGATATTCCCAACCCTGAGGAAGTCCATGTTGGACGAAACGCGTTGGCTGGGCTGATGCATTTGACTGCAAATAAAGAATAATTGAAAAAAGAGATTTCAAGACTCCTTGCTCAATATTTTGTTTGGATTTCGTGGATTTGAAGAAATTGATGTGCACAATTTATAAATGAATTATGTTTAACTGCATGCTTCTTTTCAATATTTGATCAGTATTAAAAACACAGCAGTGAAAATTGCGCAGTGACCAGTGCTAAACTGCTTGGTCACTGGTGCAATGTATGCAACCTGACCTCTGATGGTGGCATAACCTGAATCTGTCAGAGTGTCTCAGTGGTTTCATTTTTACTCTGGCACTAGGCCCTTCATTATGAGTGGTTTCTGGCACAAGGCCCTTCATTATGAGTGGTTTCTAAATTCCGAAGAAGCCAGTAGTGGAATTCTGAGATCCTTGGAAATTTAGCAGATCTGGTTTGGTTCACTCAGGAATTTCAACTGCTGAGAGTAGCCAAAATTCCCGGATGAAACTCTATCAAGATGAGAAAATAACAGGAGAACTGAACCCGGTCCAATTCCCCCCGTAAGTCCTCATTTTAGGTGAAGGTTCCACCTGTAATCTCCCAGACTGGTAACCTCAGTAATAGTCATTTGTAGGGGCGAATTTACTGGGAGGATTACGGGCCATTCCTATTAAGGGCCTGGCAGTTGGCAGGTGAAGGAAGCTGTAACCGTCGCTGCTCCAGCTCTTCAGCGCAATGGCAGCACAGTTTCAGTCAGACCCACTAACTTGAAGCTCATCTGACAGTGACATATATATGCTGATGAAAAGCTGCTTTAGCATTGGAGCGCCTGCTAATTGTTTGATTATACAGGTCTTCTCTGTAATGAAGCTCTATTCCATGGATCTGGATCATGGCGCGCAACCAAATTACCACCCCAGCTCTCAAGCTGCGCGAGCTAATTATTCATTAGCCAGTCAGTGAGTGGTACAAAAGCTTCTTTTTTGTTTCAAACTGTCAAATGACAGTAACTAGTGATTTTTAAAAAATGTTTTACGTCTCGCATGATTGGATTTCTGTATCTGCTAGTCTGGAGAAGCATTCCAAGGGAATTCGTTGCTTAACAAAGGACGCGAATATCACCCAAATAACATTTCTCAGTTTTCATCTCTTGGCAGCTTGTAGTGAGAATTTATGGTGAGGCGACTGTAGCGCATAATAATGAAAAAGCGAGCACACACCCAGGAATGGTATACAATTTGAGTAGATAAAAAAAGATAAGTTAACTATTAAAGGATTAAATGTGCAAAAAATGAAAGGACGACAGGGAACGGGACTGATAGAAGTTGTTAGCATTCCTGTATTGAAATCTTCTCAGACAGGTGCTATTACTGAAACGAAAAGCCCAGTGTGTGTAAAAACATAAATAGCACACTTCAAAATGGATGTTTCCTTTGGTAGCCTGTACACCCTTCTGTCATGCGGACAATGACATCACTGCATGGATAGGGTTCAGATGTCATCACTTGAGTAAGCACCATTGGTCGTGAAATATAGAGGCATCACTGCAGTGCATAAAACGTCCAGAATGTGCCGTCCAGAATGTGCCTCCTCGGGGTTTGGACCTGGCCCTCTCTGCAGGGTCACCCCCAAACCTTTTGGCTTTTACCCTCCACTTTTTTGCAGAATTCGTTTTTGTTGGCCTTAGGACTCTGTGCACTTTACCACTGCTAACAAGTGGTAAAGTGCTTGTGCTCTCTCCCTAAAACATGGTTAAATTGGCTTAGACCCAATTGGCATATTTAATGTACTTGTAAGTCCCTTGTAGAGTGGTATACCATATACCCAGGGCCTGCAAATTAAATGCTACCAGTAGGCCTGCAGCACCTATTGTGCTACTTACTTAGGTAGCACAGTAAAACATGTTCCAGGCCTGCCATTGCAGCCTGAATGCAGTTTTAAACTGCCATATCGATTTGGCATTTAAACTCCCTTGCCACGCCTTAAACTCCCCTTGTATTTCCTATAAGTTACCCCTAAGCCCTAGGTAGCCAATAGGGCAGGGTGCTGTGAAATTAAAAGGTTGAACATGTACTCTTAAGTTTTATATGTCCTGTTAGTGAGAAACTCCTAAATTAGTTTTTCACCACTATGATGCCTACCCCTCCCATATGATAACATTGGGATTCCTTATTACATTTAATAAGCTGTAATTCCCAATTGGGAGCTGGTAACTATATCAAGGTTGGTGTATATGAAATTATAATAATAAACCCTCTTTAATGATATAGAGGTGAACATGCCACTTTTAGAAAGTTGGCATTTTCCTGTCCTTATCCCATTTGTGTCTGCAGTCTGTCTTGGGTCACATGACTGGGTGTAGCTGACACTTAGACTTTGTGAATTCCTCCCAGACAGTCACACAATAGATGGATAAGGTGTGCCTGAGAGCCATCTGTTGGCAGGATGGGGAAACAGAGCTGAGCACAGCCTCACTTACACCTGAATAGTCTGTGCTCTGCCTTCAAAGAAAGGGCCTAATGACCCTGCATTGTCACTTCAGCCAGCTTGGAGTCAGGGGAGGCAGGAAATTCCATGCACTTCAAAGCTATATAGAAGCTTCTCCCACCTTCCAGAACCAGGTCACTAGTGTATAAATGATGGACCTCAGACACCAACTCTTCAGTACACTTCTGGACTGTGAATACTCTGCCAGGAAGAAGGACAGCTTTGCTGCTACAAGGATTGCCACTGTGCTGGACTGCTGCTCTAAAGGAACCGTTTCCCTGCTGTGCTGACCTGCTGCCTGCTGCCCTCTGGTCTGGGGAAGAAGAACTGGACCTGCAAAATTCATCTTGAACTCAGGACCCCAGAGTGGCTCAAAGGGCTAGTCTGCTGGACTCCTGATCTGAGCCTCAGGGACATAAAAGGCTCCCCAATCAGCTCCTGGACCCAGCTGCAGCGAGTTCCTGACCCCCAAGTGGTGCCTCTCAGGTCCTGGACCCTTGGTGTGGCTCATGGGCTCTTGAAATAAAATTTTTGGGCTCTTCACGACCGCAAACCGGCCCTTTCACACCAGAACTGTGCCGCTCACACCAAAAACCAGCCCATCTCTTTGCATAGCAAGCACCAATCGCTCGCAAAGGACCACCAATGCGAAGCTCCAGGCCACCCATCCGCAACACCCAGCCTGCTCTTTGTGCCACACCGACCACTGCCCACGACGCTCTCCTTGCTCCCCGAGACCCTCTCCAATGCAAAGGGGACTCTTGCCACAAAACCTGAGAAGGTAAACTTTCAGCCAGACTAATCTGGGACTGTAACCAACCCACGCTTCATTGTGGTCAGTCAGAACTTTTGACTTTGACCCAGTCCAGCACAACCTGATAGCCTCAGTTGGCGCTTTCTGCTTTTATGCACTATTTTACAGTTTATTCTAAAAAAATTCATAACTCCGGTTCTACTGACTGGATTTTTTGTCGTTTTGGTATTGTTTTATTTATTAAATTAAACTCTATTGTTCTAACCTGCCGTGGGGTCTTTTTGTATGGTGTTTTCACTGTTTTACTGTTTGAACGGTTGCACAAATACTTTACACATTGTCTCGAAGTTAAGCCTGACTGCTCTGTGCCAAACTACCAGGGGGTTGAGCGCAGGTTAATTTGGGGTCTGTTTGTGCCTTACCCTGCCTAAGAGTGTGATTGCTGCTTGACCAGGGCTCATGCCCCAGTCAGCTAGTAACTCAATTTCTAACATCAGGCAAGAAACAACCATTGGCAAAGCCAATAGGTCTGCCTTGTTTTTGATTCTTCTCGAAGGATGTTTTCATTGTTGTAATGGGTGCATGTAGTTTTGTTATGTTTGAATACAGAAGCAGAAAACATAGAGAGACCCATATGTACAGAGACCACACATAGGAGCAAATACACACGCACAAACAACCCACATACAGACAGACCCATTTGGGCACATGTAGACTCGGGTAGAAGTTGGTGAGATGCCTGGATGGATGGATTGATAGCAGAGAGGTTATATACAAGGACAAATAGATGTCTATCAATGTTTACATTGGTGAGTGAGTAAATGGCTGGACACAGTTGCATAGATGGATGGATTGGATACAAGTGTGGATCAGTGGATGAATGTTTGGTTGTGGGTTGATGGAATGCATAGGTGTGGGTGGATGGAAATGTGCTTAGATGAATGTTTATGTTGGACGCATGGTGTTGGGTCAATGAATGCACTAGTGTGGATAGATGGGTGCATAGGTCGCATTTTGTTTTCATCACCATTGTACCAATTTGAGGGTTTCTTGGATGCTTTCAATATGTAAGTGATGGTAGCTCCTTTATCCAGTTTGGAAGTGGTGCAGGCTACTTTGTCCATAATTATGGAAATTACATCATTATAATGAACTACTAGCATGGAGGGATCACCTTTTGGCTCTGTTATAGTTTTCCAGCGTGAATTAAGGAGTTTAGACCCTTTTGTCAATTGTCACTTACAACCTGTGCCCATATACGCAGACACACACCTTCATCCAGACACATATTTACCCCCTGCAAATTTGTTGACAAGATCTCTTGCGTACAGCTAAAGCTGTATCTAGCTAGACTTAAGAAAGTCTTTCTTTCCCTTTTTCCCTTTTCTTTTCTACTATGTCCTTTGCTGGTGCTAGACAGAGGGACAAGGATGTGCTGGAGCAGGTATGGGGCAAATGAGAAAAGGGAGGGAGAGGGAACTGGGAACAAAAGTGGGTGGTGGAAAGAAACAGATAACCTCAACACAAACAAATTATTTATAAATTTATAAACGATTCCATCAAAAGGGAGAGAACTAGGAAATGGGCAACATTTTGATGACACCGACTTCCCCGGCAGATATGGGCAGTATAGAACCATTTGAGGTCCAAGAAAAAACATGTCGACATAAGGTCAACAGAGGTACATAGCCTCATCACAAGAAACCAGGAGGCCCACTGTAAGGGAGTTATTGTGTGTAAGTGTTAAGACATTACAGTGTCTGTGGAATTACGCATTTCAGTAGTTACTCTTGGATCTTGCTTTTTATCACGCTTTCTGTCAAGTTCTAGGCGTTAGTGGGCTGTGGAAGCATACAAAAAGAGAGCCTCTGCTAGTAGCATGAACAAGTCTTTCAAGTTTCAAGTTTCAACTTGAAGGGATTCGCTACAATCAGCTTTTTCCACAGCTCAAGATCCAACAAGCATTGGCAACGCCAACAGGTGTGGGTTTTTTAAGTGAGTTTTATTTGTTGTAAGGGCTGTACATTGTATGATATTTGTGGATGTACAGATAAGGCACACTAGAGTTAACTCAGCTCTGAGAGATCTTAGACAGCAGACTTTCTTCAAGACACAAAGAACAAACAGGTGCTGGCAACAGACAGCAGAGCTATTACTCATACGATAATCTAACTTGATTATTGGCTCAATCCTCACAAGACGAAACAATCTTCAAGTGTTGCAACTCTCATGGTTGGGTGAATGCGCAGTGTGGTAAGCTAGCATGCTATATAATGAGGTTTGACATTGGTGTTGCAGGCGTGGGATATAGAGGAGTGTTGTAAAAAGACTGATAATTGGTGTGAGCAAAGTGAGTATGTGGGTGAGTGGCACTGCTGAGTTTTGCTGCAAGTAGCTGAGTGATTTGAATGGCTGAGTCTGAGCTGTGCTACGAATGGCTGTGGGTAATAGGTAGTGTGACATGTGGGTAAAATACCAGAATATCATTGTTAGTATATTGCCTGACATAAATATTGTGTTCAAGATATCGTTTACAAAAATATTGCCCGTTTAGAGTTAATGATAGAAAATCAACACACAGTGGGACCAAATTTTCGTAAGAGTTATTTAGGACACAATATTAATTTCAGACAATGTGTCTGGCATACAACCGGTGATAGTGTTACATTTATTTTATTTATTTATTTATAGGTTTTATATAGCACTAACTAGATCCTAAGGTATCAGAGTGCTTTACATATAATGCGAGATCATTTGATTGAAGTGCATACATATATACAGACAAAGAAAATCGTTAGGCAGTCAAGGTGTTTACAATATGAGGACATTAGAACAGCAAGAGTTAATGTAGTGAATGACATTGTAGACAGCTGAAATGATCAATCGACCGCCGCAACGGGTCTAGTCGGATTGGGTGTGAGCTTTGGGAACATAATAGGACATACATGTCATGACAGATGCTTCAGGTGAGTTGTGAGTTGCTGAGAGCAAGCAATGGGTGTTCACTGTTCAATGGTATTAAGGGTAGATGATAAGTGTATGTGCACACCTGGCACAAAGGGTATAGCAGTGAGTAGTATGAGTAATCAAATGTTGCGTCAGTGAAGGGTGTAACAATAAAGCTAAGTGGTTTAATTGGTGGGGGCGTGGTCTCGCCGAGCAGCGAAATGGCTGCTCCCTGAGCGAGCTCTGCCGGCCGAGACAAGATCCGGCATAAATCCATTCTTATACCGCACCTGAGGTGCTAATATTTTCAATCTTCGGTTACCTGACGTGGAGTGGAGCAGATTGAAACCGCTCTGGCGGCGAAACGAGCTCTGCCTGACCCTGCGGCTACACGCTGCGCTCGACCTGGCTCGGAATACAGCGGATGGTGAGCTACGTGTGTCGTGCGTCGCCATGAGTACACGCCGACATTTGTGTCATTCATCTGGAGCTGAGGCGCGGATGCGGGGCCGTGGATGCCCCGTCTGCGTTGCGGCTCGAGCGTAGAGGCGGTGGACTGGTCGAGACGGTGCGCCTCCGGCCATTGAAGCTGTAGCAGCCGCCATCTTGTGGTGCCTGATTGGGACGCTGGGCCGATCCGACACGGCCACAGGGCGCCTCTCCGTGCAGCGGGCTGTGGGTGAGCTGCCCACCGAGTGGACATCAGCGCTGGTGTGAGGTAACGGGGGGGAGCCGCGGGGGGATCGTCCCGCTCTGCCCGGTGTCCTGGGGCTGGCGTGGGCCTCCCTCGTCCGCGAGCCCCTGCAACGATCGCAAGACGGGCAGTAGTCTTCCTATCGGCCCTCAGTGGCAGAACAGAGACGCGGGCCCTACAAGGATCACGTAGCTTCACTCCGTGACGCACCTAAGCTACTGCAAGCAGAGAGGCAGTGGGGGTGGGGGCTGCCCACGGTTGTGGCCTGGCGAGGCTGCATGGTACCTGCGCAAGATAATCGTGGTGAGGCGGCCCCCCCATTGTCATATTGCGCGTTCATGGGCCAATGCGATGGACAGAGGTGTGAGCACTGGCCTCCTACATAGAATTGGAGTTTGTGAATGCGCCCTCAGCTGAACACCGGTGTGCAAGCGGGTGCACCTATATCGTTGGGAAATACACAATGCCAGCTTTGTTAGCAGGGTCCTTTGTTATCAACTGGGGGGGACTGCCCGTGGTCGTGGTGCCCAGAAGCGAGTTGACCGGGGGTGGTTGAATATTCCCAGCATTGCTTCGGGGTGGTGTGACAGCGTCAAGATGGGGGAGACAGATCCCAAGCAGTCCAAGCTGTCCTTTGATAATAAAAGGCACACGCGCCAAACAGACTCTGGAACTGAGGGGGACGGCGATAACCCTCCCTCAGGTCATGCCGATGACCGCAATGAAGGTGTGCGCGCCTTACTGCTAGAAATGAGGTCTAGTCTTAAAACAATCGACACTAAACTCGACGTACTTACCTCACAGCTAGATAGGGTCAAGAAACGCGTTGATACACACGAAACTCGGCTGGATCAATTGGAGAACCGCTCCTCGGATGCGCATGATTTCCAGGTGGAGGCCAAGGAATAGCTGCTGCAAATGGACAAGGTATTGACCCTGATTAGAGCCAAAAATGACGATTTAGAAGCCAGGTCCAGACGTAACAAAGTCCGCCTACTTGGTATCCCTGAAACTACGGCCATTACCAAAATAGAAACGTTTGTGGAGGAGGTATTGCGAGACCTGTTTGGAGCTGACCTCTCACCGGTCTTTATTGTAGAACATGCCCATCCCACATTGGGTCCTCGACCTCCTGTGGGCGCAGTTCCGCGTCCGATCCTAGCCCGTTTGTTGAACTACTGGGACCGTGATGTGATGCTCCGCCTTGCCAGGGAGCGGGGTACCATTCAATACAAGGGCAACTCGATCTCATTCTTTCCGGACTTCACCCCAACAGTCCAGGCGGCGAGACGTGAATTTGTCTCAGTTAAACGCTTGCTGCAACAGGCGGAGATCCCCTACGCTCTGCTGTACCCTGCCAAACTGAAGGTCACGCACGAGGGCACCCCTCACTTTTTCACGGACGCTAAGTCAGCGATGAAATTCGTAAAACACGTGGTGGGGAAGAGAAGTACCGCTGGGGCCAAAGGTCAGATGAGCCCCGAGAAGACTCTCAGTGACAATGATTGAGCGATACTTGTTGTTAGTAATTGAAGTCCCGTTGCCATGTCTTCTAATATTTCAAATGCATAGGCTCTGTGATACAGTTTACCTAGTTACTGACAGGATTAGCTTTGCATAACGGTACACGTTGGGGTTAAAGCTTAGTGATGCTGAATGTACACCATAGAGGCGGTATATATTTCTCGGCCGCCCCGCCTTAGGGCTGGGAGGTACGCCGGTAACTCCACGCCCCAGGGGAGAGTTCCCATGTACTATTACCAGGTTTCGTCCTGGGCCTTTTTGTTGTTTTTGTTTTGGGAGGGTGGGTTTAATGCACAACCTAATTGGGGGGTTGGTGTGGGCGGGGGGAACTGGGTTTGTTGCTAAGATGGATAGGAATGCAATCTACTGCTTTATGCATAACGTGATTATAATTCAACCACGAAGGGTACATGGATCAGAATGGCGGTGCGGGCCGAGCCACCACCATGGAACACAGCTTTTGCTAGCACAGCAGGGGCAGGCAAGATTAAGTTACGGTTATTTGGAAACTGTGATGACATGACTACTGTCAGATTTTTAACCTGGAATGTCCGTGGTCTGAATGAATGCAGAAAGACTAGACTTGTCCATGCATACCTAAATCAACACCGTATAGATATCTGTATGCTGCAGGAAACCCATTTGAACAGCACGTTGCATGTAAAATTACATCATAAACACTGGGGTCACACCTTTTCCTCTATATATTCAAATTATGCTAGAGGCGTGGCAATACTGATACGACAAGGGCTGAATTGGAAAATGATAGAATTGCAGACAGACCCTGAGGGTAGGTTCGTGATACTTTGTGGGCTATTGGGAGCAGTGAAAATGATGATAGCGGCCATATATGGTCCTAACACAGACTGTCCTGAGTTCTTTCAACAAGTGTGGGCCAGAATTCAGCTTACTGGATGTGACACGCTAATATAGGGAGGGGACTTTAATGCTGTACTAAATGACACACTTGACAGGAAGGGCACGTCCTGCAGTCTACACCCCAATGCTAGTGAGGCCCTAAGAACATTGATACATGAGGGAGGTCTGACTGACATCTGGAGGGCTAGGCAGCCAGGGCTACTGGAAGGTACGTGTGTGTCAGCACACCATGGCGCTTTGTCGCGGCTAGACTTTTAGCTGGTATCCCGCGACATCGCCACCTGGACCTCTGTTGGCACACACTGCCCCAGGACGCTATCCGATCATGCTCCTTGCCTGCTGCAGGTGGCACTTCCGAACACCCCACCTCCATTATATAGATGGAGATTGGCCCCTAATGCCTTACTTGATCAGGCCTTTAAAGAAGAGATACACAAGGACATTGAAGAATTTTTCGATATGAACACTGGGTCTGTTTCCACCTATGCGACATTATGGGAGGCTTTTAAGGTGGTGGTGCAGGGTAAGTGCATATCAAGGCATGCAGGAGTACTCAAGGCTATTAGGTGCACGCATTAAGGAACTAGAGTCTGATTATTTCAAAGCCGCAGACCCTACAATGTTACCGAGAATTAGGGAACTTATCTCTGAATTTGAAGAAGAGGCGCAACGTGAGGTAAAATTTCTTGGAAAATATACACAAGCCAGGCGCTACGGGGAGGGTGATTGACCGGGGAAAACCCTAGCTAACTTGCTGAGACCGTCACGCACAACTGCTTATATATCCGAAGTAAATGGCGGCAATTCCATGGTTATTAGAGGCCCCTGCGAGGTACTTGAGGAATTTACAAAATACTACACCAAATTATATACAGCCACGCATCGTGCGGAGCCGGAAGGGCTTCTGTCATTTCTTGAATCCATAGAGCTGTTGTGACTGGGCAGGGCCCATAGGGAATATGTGGACGAGCCCTTCACTGTTCAAGACGTTCTGCAGGTAATTGGCAGCCTACCGGCAGCCAAAGCCCCTGGTTCTGATGGGTTAACTACCGAATTCTATAAGGCGTACGCAGATATTTTACCACCTCATTTACTGGCGGTATTCCAGGAAGCCCAAGATACTGGCGAACTCCCCCCATCAATGAGTGAGGCGATAATCCTTACACTGTTGAAACCAGGGAAATCTGGTCAGGAGATGGACTCGTACAGGCCGCTATCCTTAATTAACATAGATGCAAAGATTTATGCGAAATTATTGGCCAACAGGTTGCAGCCCCTTCTTCCCATGATCGCGAGACCCGATCAGTCCGGGTTTATACCCGGCAGGTCTACTGCCCACAATCTCCGCACCTTCTTCACTGTGTTACATTATTTAAACCCAAACACCAAAGTGCTTGTGGCGTTTCTTGCTGCCACGAAAGCCTTCAACGCTTTGGAATGGCCCTATTTGTTCACCATCCTAGGGAGGATGGGTCTTAGTCCCAACTTCATAGGCCTAATCCAATTACTGTATACGAGACCGTCGGCGAGGTTGCGCATGAACGGCTTGATCTCCAGCCCTTTTGCCATATCTCGCGGGACAAGACAAGGCTGCCCCCTGGCCCCGCTACTGTTTGCTATAGCGGTGGAACCGATAGCGGCCAGGATACGCCAACATCACGCTGCCAGGGGATTGGGGTTTAGCTCTAAGGGGTTTTTGATTTCGTTGTATGCAGACGACATGACTATATATATAAGCGAACCGGAGGTCAACCTCGCACCACTACTCAGTTAGCTCACGAAATTTGGCGGCTTATCAGGTATATTCATAAATTGGTCCAAATCGACCCAGTTCCCCCTAACACCGGCCACTAAGCCTTTTGATCAGGAATTCCCACTCAGGTGGGCGGAGGGCCCGGTCAGATATTTAGGTATCTGGTTAAGTTGTGACGTGCAAGAAATATGGAATCTGAACTTTGGCCGTGCCGTTGCCTGGTTGGAGGGGAAAGTTGGGGTATGGGCCAAGCTGCCGCTCTCTCTCGCTGGCAGAATAGCCATAGCGAAGATGGTCGTTCTGCCCAAGTTTCTGTATCTATTTATCAACATACCGCTCCCACTGACCCAGTCGTTTTTTACTATCCTTCGATCTCTCATGATTTCCTTAGTCTGGGCGGGGAAGCAGGCTCGTGTGAGCTGGGAGATACTTACTCATCCCTTGGCACAGGGGGGGCTGCGGGCTCCGGATATGCTGCTGTACGCATATTGTGCACAAGCACAGTTTTTACATTTTTGGACACATCCCGTCCCGTTCCAGCCTCACGTGGCTGTAGAGGCAGACATGGTAGCCCCTATCCCCCTTCAGGTAGCCGTATATAAAAAATACAGCCGACCTAGAGACGGTATAGACACTGTTGAGACCCTGAGGTGGGCCTGGGAACGTCTACGTTTCAGAGCTGGACTGGAGATACTCTATGCTCCATCAGTCCAACTGCCTTACAATCCACAGATCCCGGCCATGTGTGATGGCGGAAATGTGGCACTTGCATCATCAATGGGGCTCGAAACATTTGCAGATTTATACCCCGCAGATGAGTTTTGTCCTCCACAAGATACTGGCACGGAGAATTCGAAGAATTTTTCGTCACTCTTCCTCTATTTTAAAGTCAGAGCCACGTGTAGGCAAATACATTCCTCATTCCCAAAACCCCCTGTACGGCTGCCAGCCCTTGAACAATTGATAAACACGGCCAGCTCCGCAGACTCATAACACGGCGTTATTGTTCTGTGCAAACCACGTCACCCGTAGTTGTGCCCAAGGCTCAACAAGATTGGAATACAGAACTAGATGGGCAGGTGACAGATGAGAAGTGGGTCTTCTGCTGCGGCCAACTCCAGGTACTCTCACCCAATTATAAATTGAGATTAATTCACTTCAAATATATACATAGGTTCTACAGAACCCCTAGTCAGATCTCCCGCATGGGATTACGACCAGACTCTAGTTGCTGGAGATGTGGCTACACTCCTGCCACCTTTTTACATATGTCCTAGAACTGTCCACCCATTGCTGCCTACTGGACTGCCATCTTTAATAAGATTCATGACATTTTAGGGACACCCCACGAGCCGCATCCGATAATAGGCCTTCTTGGCTATGTTAAAGACACTAAGGCCGAGCACCGTAAATTACATGCTTTATTACTCCTGATGGCCAAACGCAGGGTATCTATACACTGGGGGGAAAAAAGGGCTCCTACAGTAAAAGCTTGGATCACAGACGTCACATTCAGTCACACCCAACTGTCGACCTTTTGGGAGTTGATGCCTGCGGCCTCCAGACCGAGAGATATATGGGAGCCATTTCTGGACTGGTTAAAGTCACTGCAGGAGGATGTTTCCGTCCCTCCTGACCAGGGTGTGGCTAGCGACACAGTGCCACCAGGGGCGCATTCCGTAGATCATTCAGACTAGTTTGTCTTTATCAGTGTGACAGGCATGTCTTATAACATGCAGATTTTGTAAGTGGTGGGTGCCGAAGCAATGCTAGCTGTAACTCCTGCTGTTGTATACTCTGGAGGGGATCCGGCCATATGTCCCTTGTATATGGTATGATGATAAACGTTATATAGTAAGCCTCATATCCGTTCAGTAATATTGTAGACTGCTGTTTCCTTTTTGTGTTTCTTTTTGTTTTATGTTTGACTGCTCACGTGTTCAGACTCATGCGATCTTTATAATGTCCTATTTCAATGACGTGAGCTGTTTGTATTTTTGTAAAATGCTAATAAACAAATTTATTTAAAAAAGTGGTTTAATTGGTGATGAGCACGGAATGATTCAAGTGCCTGTGGTGAGTGGAGTGGGTGCGTGATTAGAGTCAATCAATCAATCAATCAGGGTTGGTAAAGCGCAACTACTCACCCGTGAGGGTCTCAAGGCGCTGGGGGGGGCAGCTCCGTTGAGTGCTTGGGTCATCCGAAGAGCCAGGTCTTGAGGTCCTTCCTAAACTCGGGCAATGTGGGAGATTGCCGGATGTGGATGGGAAGTGTGTTCCAGGCTTTGGCTGCTAGGTAGGAGAAGGGCTTTCCTCCCATTCTGGTCTTGTTGATACGAGGGACGGTGGCCAGAGAGAGCTGGGCTGGTCGGAGGTGTCTTTTGGGTGTGTGGAAGGAGAGGCAGCTGTTCAGGTATGCGGGTCTGGTGTTGTGAAGGGCCTTGTATGCGTGGGTGAGGAGTTTGAAGGTTATTCTTCTTTCGACTGGAAGCCTGTGGAGATCACAGAGATGTTGGGTGATTGCGATGGGGGATGTCGAGGATCAGTCTGGCTGCGGCGTTCTGGACAGACTGGAGTTTGCGAAGGAGTTTCTTATTGATTCCGGCATAGAGAGCATTGCCATAGTCCAGTCTGCTGCTGATGAGCGCATGCGTGACAGTTTTTCTGGATTCGGTTGGGATCCATCTGAAAGTCTTTCGGAGCATGCGAGGGTGTTGAAGCAGATCGATGATAGGGCGTTGATATGGCGGTTCATTGTGAGTGATGAGTCTATTATGATGCCGAGGTTTTGTACATGGTCCATCGGGGTGGGGGGATTTCCGAGGACAGAGGGCCACCAGGAGTTGTTCCATGCAGGAGGGGTGGAGCCAAGGATGAGGACTTCTGTCTTTTCTGAGTTGAGTTTCAGGCAGCTGTTCTTCATCCAGGTGGCGACGGCTGTCATCCCTTCTTGGAAGTTGTGTTTAGTGATTTTAGGTTCATTGGTGAGGGAGAGGATCAGCTGGGTGTTGTTGGCGTAAGAGACGATGTTGAGCCCATGGTTCTTGACAATGGTTGCTAGGGGGGCAATGTAGACGTTGAATAGGGTGGGGCTGAGGGAGGAGCCCTGGGGCAATCCACAGTTGATCTCTGTCGGTTCTGAGAGGTAGGGGAGAGTCTGACCCACTGGGTTCTGCCAGTGATGAAGGAGCGTATCTAGTCGAGGGCCTTGCCGCCGATGCCTGCATCGTGGAGTTTGATGGCTAAGGTGCGGTGGGAGACAGTGTTGAATGCAGCCGAGAAGTCCAGGAGGATGAGGGCTGTCGTTTTGCCCTGGTCGAGGAGGGAGCAGATGTTGTCGGTGGCGGCGAGTAGGGCAGTCTTGGTGCTGTGGTTGCTTTGGAATCCGGATTGGGAGATGTCCAGGACATTGTTGGCTTCAATGAAGTTCGCTAGCTGGGTGTTGACGGCCCTTTCGATGACCTTGGCTGCAAAGGGAAGCAGAATGAGAACGAGAGTTGTAATTGGGATGTGTGTGAGTGGTTTAGGCAAATGTTGGTGAGACTGGCTGTGAGTGGCAGTGGGTGAGTACAATTACTCAATAATATGTGGTGTCAAGCCGCTCAGTTAACATCGTTCTCCACAAGTCTATTCATCCAGCCAACCATCCAAATGCAAGTGATCCAGAAAGTGGCTTGAGCCGATTCAGTTAACAGTTGTTTTCTACATGTCTATTAATCCAGACATCCATCCATCTTTTCACAACAAGATGAAATTGCTCAGTTTTTTTTCAAGGTGCTCCATGCACGCACCCTCAAACTCTACAGGCCAGTCTTCTTCCTTTTCTGCTCTACTCACGTACTTTGGGTGGTTAATGGTTTAGTCACCATCTATGGAACCAGGAGACCTGTGTTCTGGATTACCTACACTTCACCAAAACCGTGTAACCCTGAGAAAATAAAGGTTTAATCTGCTACCGGTGGGGATGGACACAGAACTCTTAAGCACAACCTTCAATACTAAAGGACTCAGGGGCATATTTACAATGAAGTGGCGGTGCGCGGCGTTAGCCTCCTTGGCTTATCGCTGCACTTCTCCACTTCTGAAACGCAGGGCTGCACCAGTATTTACAAGAATATGGTGCAGCCTTGTGTTTCCCCCTGCGCTGGTGCTAATTTAGCTGTCTAGCACTAACACAGGCACCCTTGCACCATAGTGCAAGGGTGCCTGCTTTGAGGGGAATGATTGTTTATGTGGAGGAAGGTGTCCCTTCCAGCACATAAATATCTGAAATGGCGTTTTCAATCTATGTGTGCTGCTTAATGCAGCACACATAGAAGTTGCAAAACATCATTCTTTTTAATGATTGTTTATGTGCAGGAAGGGACAGCTTCCTGCACATAAACAGTCAATGGCGTTTTGCTGTTTCTATGTGTGCTGCAGAATGCAGCACACATGGAAACAGAAAAAACGAGAAGAAATTAAACATTTCTCCTTGTTGCGCCAGGGTAAGACCAGGTTTTCCCTGGTCTTTATTTTGCGTCTGTCCCATATTTATGCCACCCTTGTAAATATGGGGCAGCGTCAAAATCAATGGGTGCTGCGGTGGAAAGCCCACTACAACACCCATTGCCCGCCCCTTTCACGCTAAGTGTAGTGTGAAAGGGTGCCTTATTCACAAGGCGGCGATAAGATATTTTAAGTGGCTTAACACCGCCTTATGAATAAGGCGAAGCCCCTAACGTCACCACAATGTCGAGAAAAGTGACGTTGTGGTGGCGATAGGGGCTTGTAAATATATTTCTTTTACTGTTTATTTATGTATTTATAAAGTTTTGTATAGCGTGAACATGACCCTAGAGGGTATCAGAGCGCTTCACATTTTGGGTAGGTAGGACACATTTGTAGGAAAAGAACAATCGTTACATATATGTGCATAGCATGGTAAAGCTGGGGTTCACAGTTGTACAACAATGTTGTAGTCAATCAAGGCATCAGAATAGAGGGCAGGTAAGTAAACAATAGAGCCAAGGTCTTTTAGGGCAGAAACTTGTTCATTAGGATTGTTTTCACTTCCTTTTTGAAAGAAGCGGTGGATGATATTAGACGGATTTCTGGTGGAAGAGAGTTCCAAATCTTCGGAGCAATGCCTGAGAAGGCTCTGTAACTCATTCTCTTTTTATGGAAAATCTGTGTTTCAGAAGCAGTGACCTTGCACTTCGTGAAGGTCTGCAACCCCCTAATAATTCTAGCTTTTGTGCCAGATATATGGGGGTCTTGAAATGTAGGACTTTGTGAGACATGCAGGCAATCTTTAGCTGCATTCTTGCTTCGTACGGCAGCCAGTTTCGGGTTTTTAGGGCTGGGGATATGTGATCGTTTCTTTTTGTACTGGTAATCAGTCTGGCTACGGCATTAATGCAGGGACTATAATTAATGAACCATCTGTAAACAAATTAACATTAACAGCTTCCCTGGACATTTAATGTGCTACCAGTGCAAGATATATCCTGAGCCCTTTTGGTGTTGACAATTGAAAACACTAATAAACAGGTTATGGTATGTTAAAAAATTATTTATTAAGCAGACTTTCACCCAGAGGGGCTTCATTGTGCTGATATAAGATAGGTTTGTACTTATCCTGATGCCTACTACCTAAATGGGCATAGCTGCTTCTTAAGAGAGCACAACAATAGAATAATAACACTGAATATAGACATTAGTTACTTTAAAAAATGAATAAAGAGACCTTTGTTCAAATCCCAGCTTCCCTATTTGAAACCTTTTTTGACTCTGGGTAATTCACTTCAGCTCTCTGTACCTCTGTTCCATACGGGCTCAACCTCAGTATCAATTTCTCGATTAAAATACTGGGGAAATGGGTGTAATATCGCAAAGAAATCGTCAAGTATATCAACTCATGAATCTCCATGTGCTCTCAAAAATATATGATGCTTTGGGAAAATGTATCCCAAAAGTACATGGCCCAGTCATGTGGTATCCCTTGATACCACCCTCTAACCAGTGGTGTTATGAACCCCCAACTTTAGCCACTTAAGCAGGGGATGCCACTGTGCCAAATGGGCTGGTGGACTGGACCCCACTAAAATATTAATTAGTTGTTTAAGGACGTCTTCTGTCTGAAGGTTTGCGGGCAAAATACTCATGATTATGGGCCTCATTTATGAGGTTTTGACGTAGGGCAGCGCCGCAGGCCTTCCTGCTGCGCTGCCCTATGGCAAAAGAAAGGGCAGGAATGTGCCGTATCTATCAGATACAGCGCATTCCTGTCCTTTTCCCCTGCGCTGGCCCACAATGGGCTGCCGTGCGCCAACACAGGCACCTTTGCACCACGGTGCAAGAGTGCCTGCATTGCGAGGATGATTATTTTTGTGCAAGAAGGGAAACCTTCCTGCACAAAAACAATCACAAGAGGCTTTTTCCTCTTCCTATGTGTGCTGCAGAAAGCAGCACACATAGAAAAAGGAAAAATGAGGAGAAATAAAGATATTTCTCCTTGTTGTGCCTCCTTTATGCCTCCCCTGGGGAGGCGTAAGTTTTTGGTGCTGCCTCAGATTTACGATTTCTCACAAAATCTGGGGCAGTGTCAAAAAGCCATGGATGCTGCTGGAAACGCCCCCAGCAACCCCCATTGCATGCCCCTTTATTGCAGAAAACTGCGTTAAAGTTAAAAGGGAACGATATTCACGAGGCAGCATTAAGCCAAAAAAGTGGCTTAGTGCTGCCACGTAAATATGGAGCAGGCTCCTGCGCCACGGAACGTCACAAAAAGTGACGCACCGGTGGCACAAGGGGCTTATAAATGAGGCCCTAACACTTTTAGAGAATACTGTGTCAGGGGGTGTGAGGCCTGGGCTACCATGCACAGTGAAGGAAATAGAGACAGAGAAATGATTAAAAAAAACAGGAGAAAAACAACAGACAGAGATGCAAATAGAAAGAGTGAGCATGAAAGAAAGTCAAGAAAGAAAAAGTGAGGACAGTAGAAAAATCATGGGTAGATTGAAATGGGAAAGAAAGAATGGGAGAAGGAAGGAAGGGAACATAGAAGGAAAGAAGGAAGAAAAAACTAACTGTAGGACGGAAGAGTGAAATGAAAGAACGGTCAAACAATGAATGGATGGAAGCATCAAAGGAGGAATAGTTGGATGGATTAAAGGATGACCTTAAGGGTGAAATGATCGATACCTGAAAGGTTGAGGTAATGGAAAGAAAGTTAAAATGTATACATGTGTGAAAGGACGGAGAAAGGAAGAGGGAAAGGACCTTCCGACTCACACGGTGCCACAGTGTGCCACCCGATATTGGTTCCCGTCACACCATCACCCGCTGAAGTGCCAATATCACATGGCATGCACACAGCTGGAAAAACCCAGCAGAGATCTGGTTTCCAGCTAATTGGAGGTTCTGCGCAGCTGATGTCCTTTATGGGATGTGAAATCTACCCAGGACATCGACGGGTGCCTCAGTAACTTTGTTTGTCGGTGTTGGAGGGGAGAGGTGGTGAATTTAAAGGGAAACAGCGTTTACAACGCTGTCATTACATCACGTGCTATTACAACGCGGTTGTTACAACGACCGAGTTGTTAGTACGCGATGTAATGACATCGCAAGTCATTACAACGACTTCCAGTAGGGGGCGCTCAGGTATTGGAAATGAATTCCAACACCTTCCCTACTGTTGCGCAAACTGGAGTAGCAATAGTAAATAATATTATTCCTAAGTCCAGCGCGCCCCCTACTGGAAGTCGTTGTAAAGACTTGCGATGTAATACATCGCGTACTAACAACGCGGTCGTTGTAACGACCGCGTTGTAATGGCTCGCGATGTATTACATCGCGTTGTAATGTGCCATATTCGAATTTAAAGTGCCTCGGGCTGGGATCAGCACTAAGGTCCGCCACATTGCACTGTGAACATTTTTCATGAGTTGGCTGGCCTGCAGATGTGCAGATGAAAGAATGAATGTATCGATGGATACTTGGATATATTTATGTGTGAATGACTGAAAGGAGGTGTATATATATATATGGAGGGATGAATGGACGGACGAGGGGTGGACAGGCGGATGGATGGATATGTGAAGTGAAGAAAACATTAATGGATAAATCTATGGAAGGGTGAATGGATGGATGGATGGATAAATGGATGAAAGAGTGAAGGAAGCTCTTTTAAGGATGGTCGAGTTCGCTTATTTAACATGCTGGGTGTGTTAAAGATATGGATCAAAGTGGAAAGGGGCATTTTAATTTTCTGGCTACTCTCTTGCCTCAAAAATTTGTGTAATCAAATGTTCCGTCAGTAAAGGGTGTAAGTATAAGGCTAAGCGGTTTCATTGGCGGTGAGCACTGGGGGATTCAAATGTCTCTGGTGAAAGGAGTGGATGCGTGATTAGAATGAGAACGAGATTTGTAATTGGGATGTGTGTGAGTGGTTTAGGCAAATGTTGTTGAGCGTGGCCGTGGGTGAGTACAATTGCTCAATAGTATGTGGTGTCAAGCCGCTCAGTTAACAGTGTTTTCCACAAGTCTATTAATCCAGCCAACTATCTTCGACACGAATCCACACAACGCTCCACAACCAAGATTTAAGGTACTCTGTTCAGCAGCTATAACTGGTTCCGCGTGGCCGGCCTGTGCTCCATTGTGGTCGGCCTGAACTATTCACTTTGTCCTGGTCTGGCGTGACCAGATATCCCAAATTGGCACTTTGTGCTTTTTGGTGCTATTTACACTAAAAACTCTAAAATTCAATATCTACGGTTCTACTAAATGGATTTTTGTTGTTTTGGTCTTGTTTTATTTATTGAACATTACTCTATTCGTCTAAATCTATTGTGGGCTTCTTCTGCGGTGTGTTTTCACTGATTTACTGTTTGAAGTGTTGCACAAATACTCTAAGTTAAGCCTGAATACTCTGTGCCAAGCTACCAAGGGAATGAGCACAGCTTAATTTGACGTTTGCTTGTGCCTTACCCTGACAAGGACTGTGGTTGCTGCTTGACCAGGGCTTACACCCCAGTCAACCAGCAACCCAATTTCTTACAGTGCTCTTAATATTGAGCCCAGAACTGAACACCAAGTACTCAATTTTAGTACTTGATGCTCAGAATAACAAAGTTAAGCAGTCCAAGGCTTACTTTGGGAGGTGGTGTGGGGTTTGAGACTTGAAGACTTGGTTGCGGTCCCCTTGTTTCTGTTCCTGAACCAGGCAAGGGAAGTTGGCGGTAGTGACCTTAAACCCTTGAGCACAGAGAGAATCTCAGTTGCCACTATTGGAGAGACCCTGGATTCTGTTGGAGAAAGCTTTGTCCCATCTTTGCATTAAAGTTGTAATTGTGTATTCCAACAGTCAGCTCTGAGATCTATTTAAGGTAGTTGCTGCCCTTTTCTTTAGTCCACTCAAAATTCACCAGCCATGGTCTTTGTTGTGAGGTATTAAAAGGAAGGTGGAGTGGAAAAAGAAGTCTCCTGACAGGAGGGACTCAAATCAAGGATCAAAAGAGAAGGAGGCTGTCCCGCTTAACTGCCTGAAAACAATGGGGGTGTGGTGGTAGGCCTGCCAGTGAATAAGGGGATAGGAAAGGACAGCAGCAACTCCCTAAGCTTCAAAGGGGCCCTCTGTCTCCTAGCACCCACCACTGAAAGTTTTCTTACCCATAATACCCTGCAAACCCCAAACTGTGGCTAAAATCACACATTTTCCTCACATTTCCTTGAGGGAAAGTTTCAAAATCTGTTTGAATACACACAATTTCTATTACCCAGCATTCTCAAACTTCTCCCAATAAAACGGTACCCCACTTGTGTGACTCGGCTAAATACTCATGACATTTGTAACTTAGTCTACCTCAGTCTGCCGGCCCACTTGATTCAAAAGCTTCAACCCATGCACAACTTCAGACTCGGGCTCAAGTTAGAGGATCATATTGCTCAAGCCTTGATCTCCTTACCCTGGCTGCCTGTGAAAGATTGGATTGTATTCAAATCATTGTATCTTACACACAAAACCCCATTTTCTTCCTCTGTTTATCCCCTCAGTTCTCGGTTGTGTCTCACATATTTTGAAGTCAGAGGATAAACTCCTATTGATTGTTCCTCTTTTTTTATTCTAGTCATGATATTTTTTTCGTCTTATTTTATGCACATTGTGGATCGATAAAAAGATTCAGAATAAAAGTATTATGATGATGATTGTTCCTAGTGTACACCAGAATTGGGCTTTGGAAGCAGTCGACTGTAGGGAGATGTGCCTCCCGGGGATATTGGGCGAATGGAACAGCCCAGGCCCCTTATGGGCTGTATTTGGGATACATCTAATATAATTTACAGCCCGATATATAACCGGCCATTTTAGGTAATCAGTCACCATTTTGTGAAGGTGACATGGTGGCCAGCTGTATAGGGAATTATTTCCATTATTTCTGCAGTGTAGAGGGGATTAGAGCTATGGAGGATGCACGAGTGATGAAAACGATGCAACTGCTGGCAGCTGCAGGTTGCATGGATCTGTTAGTACCAGGCATGTGTGTTGCACAGGGCAGGACACCATGGAAGCGAGGGCCCACGTGGTGGGCCCTGCCTCTTCATTGGCAGTGACCATGTTGGAGGGGAGCGACGAAGAGGGACATGGCGTCTGGGAGGGGGTGTGTGGTTCGCGGGTGGGACCTTTAGGGGAATGGAGGCTAAGTCACCCTGGAGGGTATAGGAGCATAGAAGTAAGGAGCAGGGTGCAGTCCCGGCGCAGCAGGGAGGCATTCTGTGGTGACGGGACGGACAAGGGTGAAGGCAAGCTCCGCGTTAGGGCATCAGGCACAGTGGGACTGTGATGAGCCCGTAGGGCACGATGGACAGGGCAAGAAGGGGCGCTAGCTTTGGGTGCCGGAGCATGGTGACGAGCAGGCAGGTAGAGTGTTTAACCCTGGCATGCCGGACCTCCCCTTTCTCTTGCAGGCTCTTCATCACAGCAGTCAGGTGGACTCAGGAGAACCTTTTGTGGCTCAGTGACCCCGAGGAGAAGAGAAGGCAGGGTCTAGGGCGGCCAGCCAGATGCCAACAGGTGTCGGCAACAGCACTGCCACACAAAGGTCTGGTGTGGACTCAGCGGTGCATCAACCCGGATGGGTCAGTACGGCCCCGGAGTGGGGTGGAGCGGAATGGAGCAACAACAGGCAGGGACATGGCCTGGAGAGTGTACTATGACCCCCTGGCATCCCTAGGCATGGACTGAGATGCTTACAAAAACTACTAGATGGTGGTGCAGACACACAGGTGGTGGGGCCCACGGGGCTGTGGCCTATGGAGGAGGCACATCCTCAGTTAGATTACAATGAGTGGAGCCTGGTGGAAGGTGAAGTGGTGGATGATGATGCCCCTGCGGAGAAGGAGAACAGGTGGTGGCAAAGCGGTGCATGCGGGAGGGGGAACAAATAACGTGGTTGCCCCTGGTGTTTTACAGGAGTGCCATGACGATCGGAGAGCACGTTGCATGGCAGTTGGTGGCGACGCCCCCTTGCAGCTAGTTAGGTGGCTGGATCCAGAGCTGAGGCCAACATTGATGCCAGGTAAGGGTGCTAGGTGTTGTGGTGACAAATGGAAGGACACGGAAAAGGTGTCCTTCGAGATGGAAACAGGGTGGGGACAGAGGCACAGCCTTCCAAGGGCAAGCCTGGTGTGACACCATTGGCAGGGGCTTTGGAAACAGGTAAGGACGAACAGGTTACCCCGCAGGATAAAGGAGAAGGGCAGGGGGACAGGATAAGGTGGGGGCACAGGACATGGACAAGCAGGCGAGCAAAAACTCAAAATTAAAATATTGCCATATATGGGGGTGACGAAGCCCCTTGGTGCCCACTTAATGTTGGTAATGAAAGAAAAGATATGGAATGGGGAGTATGTCAAGATGTTAAAGCTGCTCCAAAGGGAGCTGAGGCTGAAAGAGGGTTCCAAAGAAGAGGAGGACGAGTTGTCAAAATGGCCTAAGGTGCAACGACAATTGAGAACTGGACCGCTGCATTTTAAATTTTCGCAAGTGTATAGTGCGAAAAATACCCAGAGAGGTGTGTGTTGCTCTTTAAATATATGGACCTGATCAGAAAGGCTCAGCTCACATTCAAAGGGTACCCCTGGACACAGTATGGTGAAGAGTTCCACGCACTGTTAGCCTGGGACCCTAAGGCAAAATGGGGGGAAACAGAGAATGGCTTATGGCAACAGACAATGGGTGCAGCAAAATTCGACAAAACAGTTTTTACGGCGAGTGGCCTTCTATTGGTATACCGGCCCTTTCAGCCCCGACCCACCCAAGGAGCGGTGGGGGAGGCAGCTAAGACTCAGGGAGGAGCTCTTGGGACATGCTGGTATTTTAACAAAGGCTTATGTACGCGGGAGCACTGTAAATGTTGGCACGAGAGCTCAAAATGCCCAGGTAGGCCTGCCCTCCTGCAATGCTACGGGGTGAGGGGTAGTGGCCAGGGCCAGCCCACAGGACAGGGGACACAACAGCAGGGAGGACAGCAGGATAACCAAGCAGGTGTTCGGGGAGGGCGAAGAACACATGGCAACATGGGCAAGGACTTATATGCCAATTGATTTGGGGCGCTTAGATTTCTGGTTGGCCCGATACCATGACAGGGTGGATACCGAGTTGTTGAGGTAGGGGTTTTGGGAGGGTTTCATACTGGGGTACGAGGAGCCACAGATATGGAGGTGGGCAGAAAATTTGAAGTTGACACAGTCACATAAACAGGTGGTACGGGCAGAGCTCCAAAAGGAAGTGCAGGAGGGTTGCATGGTGGGGCCATTCATTGACTGGCCAATGCCAGACTTGATCGTATCACCCATAGGCCTGGTATCTAAAAAAGAGAAAGGACAATTTAAGCACATACAACACTTGCCATGGCCGGAATGGACAGCTGTCAATGATTTCATATCACAGGAGGTCGCCTAATCCTTGGTGAACATGGCCATGGCACTGGTGGAACAAGTGGGTCGGGGGGCACAGATGGCAAAGTGTGATATTAAGTCAGTGTTTTGCCTTTTGCCAGTACACCCAGTGGACTTTCAATTGCTGGGTATACAGTACAACGGGCAATGGTACGTGGGCATAGCGTAACCCATGGAGTGTTCCATCTCTTGCGCTTTGTTTGAGCGCTTCAGTTCCTTTTTACAGTTGGTTTTCCATGGCACACAGGTAAAGGAATGGTGATGCATTACCTTGATAACTTCTTTTCATGGGTCAACCTGGTTCTGCGGACTGCCTGGCAAGTTTTCAAGAGCTCATGAGTAACCTCGGGTTGCCACTGGCTCTGGAAATGACAATGGGGCCAAGTACGGTACTCTCTTTTTTGGGTATCAAATTGGACTCGATATCCATAGAGGCATGCCTCCCGGCAGACAAGAAAATACATATGCAGTTGCTGCTAGACTCCATGTTAGCGAAGCTCAAGGTGACTGTCTTGACTGTTTTGCTAGGCCACTTGAATTTTGCATGTCGAGTAGTGAGAATGGGGAGGACTTTTTGCAGGTGGCTGGGTATGTCCCTAACAGACCTGCCTCATCACCACATGCAATTGTTGGCGGGTGTAAAGGAGGACTTTCATATGTGGCACAGATTTTTGGACGATTTCAATTGCATACTGATGGTGGCCCTGAAAGATTGTGACTGGTATTTGCAGATATATTCCGATGCAGCTGGGGGATTGGGATTTGGATTGTATTGGCAGGGCAGGTGATGTGCTGAGGAGTGGCCCATGGACTGGAAGCATGGGGTAAGGAGTATCGCATTCGTTAAAAAAATTTCCCTGGTGGTAGCAGTGACGCTCTGGGGTCGGGAGCTGGCACACAAGAAGGTTTTGTTCAGAAATGAGAACACGGCAGTGGTACATATTGTAAACTAACAGTCTGCAAGGGATGCACAGATACTCAAGCTTTTGAGATTGTTCGTGATGGGTTGTTTAAGGCATGATGTTTCTTTTAAAGTTAGACATGTGCCAGGGGTGGACAATGGCATTGTGGATGCTCTGTCTCGTTCACAGTGGGAGAGGTTTCATAGGCTTTCCATGGATGCAGATAAGGTCACAACATCTATGCAGGTGGACATATGGCCCATAGGCGAAAGAGGATGCTTCAGTTAGTGGTAGGGTCTTTAGCAGTCTACCAGGAGGTCTTATGCACATGCTTGGGAGGTCTGAGGTTTGGAGCACAGAAGAAGATGTAGGCCAGTTCATACTGGCAATGGTGGAAAAGGCTTTATCTAGGATCATGATATCAGGGAAGTTGGCAGGGATTGCATTTATGGGCAAACTTCTGTGGGGCTATGCACCATCGGCCGGGGAACTGGGAAGGAATATGCTAGAAGGATGGGCAAGAGAAAGGGGTCAGCGGCCCGAGTACAGAGGCATTGTCAAGGCTTCTTTTTGGCAATGTATTGAGGACACTGCTGACAATATGCAACGGGAAAGAAGAGTCAATTTTGTTCTCAACGCTAATGTCATTGATGTTTTTTGGGACTTTCTGGGTGTCAGACTGTTGGGGAGGAAAGAGGTTGGACTGGCCAAGGTGCTAATCTTGGGCTCGACAGCAGTTTGTTCAAATTCAATTGGCACAGAAAAGGTGGTATGAGATGGCGGGAGCTGTTGCAATGTTTAAATAAGCTAATGAGAAGACAAGTATGTCCAGATGTACTGATGCTACACTTGGGAGAGAATGACATGGTGGTATGCCAGGGTTTAGCATTGTTAAAAGTGATGAAGAGGGTTTGCTCGAAATCGAAAAGCAATGGTCTGGATGTTTCATTCAAGGGACGTAATACGTGCCTAGGAGACAGAGGAGGGGAGGCAAATAAGCCTTCCGCCATTGATAAGACCGGGCAAAAAATCAACAGAGGCATGCATGTTTTTTGCAGGGATAAAGGTTTTGGTTGGGTGGAACACCGGGACTTAAGATTAAGCGGAATTATTCAGGGGGGAAGGGGTACACTTGTCTCGCTAAGGGATGGAGTTATACTTGTTGCAGTTAAAAGAAGTGATAGAGAGAACATTGAATGTGCACAAGTGCAACAGCGGGTCCTGGGGGTGGGTCAGAAAAGTAGGGGGTGTCCTTTTCTGAGTGGCGGTTTGCAGTTAAATTGGCATGGTTCTACATTAAGATTATTGTTGTGAACATTGGTGAATCAGGACAAAGGGGTGGGTGGCAATAAAGTTACAACTGGAGGAAACAAGAGATGAAGATAGGATACTTAGATAGTTAGATGTTATGAGAGGTAGGTTACGAAGTTAAAAGTCAACAGTTCAATAACAAGGTAGGAGTTACACAGTTGCAAGATAAAGATGTAAGGGGGTGGGAATCTTAGGGGTGGGGGTAAGTGACTGTAGGTGACTTATTGTATAATGAGGTTTTGTTTTGTAAGGCAAATGCCTAGGTTTATGTTGTGATGTGCACCAATCTTCAATAAAGCGGCCTTTTCCACACAATAAAGCGAGTATGTGGTCTTTGCTGCTCCCCTTTCGTCCAAAACTTGTGGTGGCTGCAACTTTTCTGTAGCCTCTGCCGTACAGTGGAATTATCTGTCATGGCTAGGGAGCGAGTTCTACTTACTTTGGGGCACGATTATGGTTACTTGAGATAACAGCCAGGCCCTGTACCCAACTCCCCGCTGGTGCACGGCCTCTGGCCATGCGCAGGGAGGGTTGCTCGCTGGGCCTGGCCTGCACCGTGACCCTGCCCCCAACTCCCGTGTGGGTGACCTACTTCTGCAGCGCACGGGCTTTGGCCGTGGGTTTGGGTGCAGGGCCTTGCCTGAGGTCAGGCCCTGCACTCAATCCCCGCAAGCTGACTATGTGATGTTACAATACAATGGGTGTTATTTTAAGGAAGGCAGACTTACTGACTTTGTCATAGGGTCAGAACACCAAAATATATTAAGTGAGCTGATTGGCTTTATCAAGGGGTCAGCATACCAATATATATAAAGCAGACCTATTGTCTTAGTCAAAAAATCACCAATATCTATAAACAAATGTATATTTCACTAATTCACACAGTGCAATGTTTAATAAAAGTGATTGTCCAAAAAATAAATAAAGTTTTATTATAGAAAAAAAGTTGACGTCTTAGAGTCTTTCTTCAAACATTTTGCACTCCAGCTGAAGAGCATAGAACTCCAAATAGGAGCGCTTAAAAATGTTAAGCTCTCCTGGGGACATGAATTTGATGACACAGGAGACTTACCTTTTTTTTAATGTTGTTGGGGGACTGCTGCCCCTTGTGCAACCCCATACAACATAAACAAAATTGCTTGGTGATACCTTTGTCCCTTCTAGCGGCACAACCAGTCTAAAAAAAACATTAAAAGCTCTTGCAGGGAATTCCTTCCTTGGAACTCTGAATAATAAATGAGTGGCTCCTGCCATTAATTTATTATTCACTTATTCTGTGTTTTTTTGTTATTTTTTGGGCGTCCAGGTACCACCCCAGGACACACACATCTTTAATTTTTGTTGGGGGCCAAGAGTGAGCCCCAGGGCCCCCAAGGCCCCACCAGCTCCTTGCAAGCAGCACCATGGGCCATGCAGGAGGTAGCAAAGAATTTTTACTTATACTGGGGTGCCCCTTTGCCCACCCGGGGCACCCCACATCATTTTTTATGTTGGAGGCCATTAGGGGAGTCCCAGGGCCCCCCTGGCCCTGCTGGATCCCTGCAAACACAGGAGCCGGCATCTTTATGCCCCACCTGGGGCACCATACAGCATTGCCAATGTTGGGAGCTGTTGTTGGCGGGAGCCTCAAGGACCTGCATCCCCTGGCTGCACTCATACTGGGTGTCGCAGGAGCTGGCAAGACTCCAACCCTGCAGGAACAACTTTTGTTTTGCTCCGGCCTACTGGGAGCAATTCTGTGTCTCCCTGCCCCTCCCCTTTAATTTACATATCGAACCCAGGGGACGGGGTCCCCCTAGGTCTCGAGGAGGGTTGGGGAGGAACAATACACAATTGGAGCAGCACCACACATAGAATGAAAAGTTTAACTGAGATGATGTCAACACAAAGCAATCTAATATAACACTTCCGTGTGAATAACAGTGTCTGTGAAATCCATAGGTATTCTTTCTTCCTTTATTAAATTGTGTTTAGTTCTTAAAAAGCCATCAGCCAACGCGTTTCGTCCACTTAAACATTGGACTTCTTCAGGGCAGCTCAAACGTCAAACGCCTATACCAATCCGGAATATATCCACCAAAGTTGAAGGTGAAATTTTAAATCTGAAGCCGAAATATGGCTGCTGCACAGGACTGTTCCAAATGGCAGTCCTAGTCGTAATGTATTAATATAAATAAATTTCCAGATAATGATAAAGGACATATAGGCGTAGTTTTTCAGGTTGAAACAAATGGCATCGGTGTACTCGACATGATAAAAGATGCACCACATAGTGGAGATTATCCACCAATCCATCAGCACTTCAAATTCAGGCACGTCCCGTTGCAATAACAACTCTCCGGCGACACATGGGGAGGGCAATTGCACACCCCTGACCCCATTTAAGAACTGGGGCTCCAGGACGGGATCCCTGGGGCCTTAAGGAGGGTCGGGGAGGGGGCCGGACACTCCCCTCTCCTAGAAACTATATTGGGCCTCCCTACCCTGCCCCTTATATTTTTTTTTAACTTTTTTTTCAGGACTCAGGACTCAGGCCCTGAGTCCTAAAATGGCTGCCTCTTTCTTGATATGGTGGCAGCCAATCCGATCTTAGCTTAAGATCTGTTGGCTCCGCGGACCATCCGAGGCACAAAATATCTATATTTTTTAGCCTTATTATCTCTAAACCTCTTGAACGGAATTGCACCAAATCACACAAAGCACACTTTCTGGACAAAGATCTAGCTTTCTGCTGAATTGGGTGTTCCTGAGTGCAGAACCTCTGCAGGCTTAAAGATCCTACCCGTAAGTCTCTTTGTGAACTCCAAACTAGACTTTAGGTCTAAAGTCAGACTTTAGGTCTAAGTTTTCTTTGTGAAACAGGCCCCTTATGTCCAGGGGCGGGCTTAAATATTTTTTTAATGTGCCTAGGCTCCAATTTTACTAAAGATTCCAGCTTCCACTTCCACTGCCGACAACTTCATCTAATGCTTCATACTGGACTTCTGCCTTTTCTAAGTCCTGTGAATTTTATATGTTATTATTACCAAATTCTGTTATCCAGTTTCATACTACTCACTTTCCCACCTCGGAAGGAAGGACGACTGTGTAAGCCATTTTTGGATTTGAACTGGCTACCAGTATGGCTACTTTCGGCCTTATTTGGAGTTTGGGGATGGGATGCTCGGCCAAAACGTGACAGATGACCTGTCTCCCGCATTACAAGTGCCAGAGGAACCTCGGGCGGGAATCGAAATGCCGAGAAAAAAGTCGGACGTATTTGCTTCCTGATAAGGTACGGTGTGTGCTGAGCTCCATGTATATACTCATTGGAGCTATTCAAGTGACTATTATATCACAACATCACACCCGTCTTTTTGATTTGATTTCTACGTGGATACGAAAAGTTCATCATGTAATTGTCTCATTTAGAAGCGACGTCGAGGTATACTGAGGAGATAAATGAGTATAATCCCTAAAGGATAATCTGAAGTGAAAGACAACTATCCAATGCATCAATCACCTAGTGGTGTCGTGGAATTTTAAGATTGCCCTGAAGAAGTTCTGTTTGCAGAACGAAACGCGTTGGCTGTGGTTCTTTTAAGACAATCAATAAAGAAGGAACTTCGTCACTTTTTCAAAACGGACTGACACAAAATTATTTGATTGTATACAATTGGGAAGTGGTGCAGCTTTGATATAACTTATAGGGGCTATAATACACTTGCCATACATCAGACGTGATATCTGCCTCGTTTGTGACATGGTATTACGTCTGCCAAACTTTAAATGAGGCTGTTTGTTTTTTTATGACAGCCATACTGAGCCCTCATGCTAGCACTGGAGCATAGATGCAGTTTAAAGGGATTAAAATCCTAATCTTGATGGCAAAAACATCACACAGTTGGGAAATTACTCACTATTGTGACGTGGGATTCTGAATTTCCGGCCCATCAGCAGAGTCAGCAGTGTCACTGTCTCTGCAGACTGTGACTGTGTTGCTGTAAAGCAGTGTGCAATGGCTGCCACATGCAGCCTGTCATTTTGGTGCTGGATGCAAGCAAGTAAGTAGCCAGAAAATTAAAGCACACCCACTTAAACCCACCTTGAATGTCATTGAATGAGTGACGTGAGTAAGCCCTACCTACCCTAGAGGCAGTCTCTCCTTCTGTCCACCTATCTCTCTATTATTTAAGCCTTTTATCCATCCATCTGTCCAACTTTTCACACTTCCATCCATTCTTTCACCACTGCATTCATCCCTCCTTCACCAATCTATCCATCCATCCACCCTTTCATCATTAGTCTACCATCTTTCTCCATCCTTCTGCTCACACTTCCAACTATTCATCCATTCATTTACCCATCCATTCATTTTTTTACTCCATCCATCATTTCACCTCCTTTTATCAATGTACCCATCCATCCTTTTAGCCTTCAATCATGGTTTCCATCCATCCATGCTATTATCATTACAGCCATTGTTTCATTCCCCCACCAAAGGCAATGTTTTACCCTTCCATCCATCTGTCCTGGCATCCTTTTCACCCTTCCTTCTTGCCACAGTTTCCTCTTTCATATGACCATCTTTTCACTTGTCCTTCCTGCCATCTCTCTCTTTTTCTCCGCATTTCACCTTCTGTGACTCATTTAGTATGACTCGCTGCATCCCACACCTCTGTGCTGATTCTCCCTTACTTTGTTTAAGAGCTTTTGTCTGCAGAGATGCACATAGAACTGCCTTGTAAACAGTCAATCAGTTAACCCCCCCCTCCCGCTTAAGCTACTAAAGCAGGGGTTTCATAACGCCACTGGGTGCAAGGACATGGCTGGAGTTGTTGCATTGCACAGCGTGTGCCGCACAGCATGCACACTCTTGCTGTTGTTTCAAGGGGTAACCAGGGGTGTAGTTACCAATAGTGCAGCACCTGAAGTAGCATCGGAATGCAGGGGGTCTCAGCCACTCACTGAACTGCAGCCATGACTGTATTTTACTACCAAAGTAGTAGACGGGGAACCTTTTTAGGTCGAGCCTATAGCGGCAGCGCGCATGCGTTGCTCGCTTTGCGAGGCATGCAGTATTCAGTATGGAGTGGAAGCTCAGTGGAAGCTCCGCCCACATGTTTTTAATCAGCTCGCATCATTGTCTTTCGTAAATGCTGCCGTCTGATTGATTATGAGGCTTGTTAGTCCCTCCTTACTATGGCCATGTCGTCATTTGTACCCTCCCATGGCTACTGGCCCTTTATTTCGAGTGATACACAGTACGGTACGTGTTATTTAGACTGTGAGCACTACTTTGTCCATGCCTTCTCGCCCCCTTCTCCCCCCGCCCGCACTCCTGTTGTCCATGCTTCTCCCCCTCCCGTTGTCGGTAATGCAATGCAATAGGTCTCGCGTAAATGCGAGTCCTATTACATTGCAAATGTTTGTTTAATTTTCCTGTCGTAGCTCTCTGCTACAATCAGAGTCCCATCCTACAGTTCCTCGTTCGTGATTATTGAGGACGTTTTAAGCACATGTGGTGTTTGTGCTGCGTCAACGCGAAAAACAGCGATAGTGACGGTAGAAAATACACATTTAACGCGTTTCCTTTCCTGGGACAGTGAAAGGTTTCCCTTGTAGGGGTGGGGTGATAACCCTGGAAGTGAATCGCGGTTGGGCCGTTGTCCGGTTGCCTTGGTAGCGGCTGGCATGGGGCGGAGGCGGCTGTCAGTGTAGGGGCGTGGCGGCGATTGCTGTCTGGTGTACGGCAGGTGCAGGGAGTTGAGGCATGTCCGCGGCAAGCTACAGCGAGCAAGCAGGTGAGTTGTTGTGCAGGAGTGAGGTTCGAGGAAGGGGGTGGCCCATGGAGAGACCACATAAGTTACCTTGACCGGGGTAGCAGGAGGTTGGAGTTAATGTCCCTGTGCTACTTTTCTGGTTATTACTGTGGCTTACAGTGCAACCCTCTCTGGGGCTGCTGCTCCTTCATACATAAAAACTTTTGGCAACACCCCAAAAATAGACCCGAGAGCAATAAGGAAAGCCATCTTGAAGAAGAACGTTTACAAATGTCACGTAGTGTTTTAGGACAGTGAAAAAAGTTTGAGATGAAAAGATACTAAATATCCTCAGTTATGGCAACAAATCCAGGAGGAGCCCAATCACTTCCATTACCAGGAAGTCGGTTGGTTAATGCACTTTCTTTCTCTTTGTTTATTCCTTCCACGGTGGAATAATAAAGACTGGCAGGCTATTACATCCTAGAGTGTGATGTGTATGTTCTCCCCGCGGGTAGGATGTACTTCCCTGGTGCTGCTAGGTTGTACAGCAGTATTTATTCTTCTTAGGGGATTTGGGGCGAAGTGGATACTGGTTACTGCTTCATGCTTTGCTGACCCGCGTCCTTCCTTTGCCAGGCCTGCCACGGATTTTGATTCTCTGTGGTGATGGGAGAGGGGCAGTTGCATTTGTTGACCTATGTACTCACTCACGCGCTGTCTGGTGTTTCTGCCGCTGACTCTCCTCGGTGAGTTGCTGCAGTAGATGCTGACTCTCCATTGAGGGTTGCTGCCTGCCCTAAGGAGGTTGCAGCCCACGATGCTCCATGTCCTCTGTGGGTTGCTCTCCCTGAGGCTAATGCTTCTCTGGATATTATCGCCCCGGGCACTGACTCTCTTCTCGGAGTTGCTGCCCAAGGTGCTGACTCCTCAGGGTGCCCTTCACTCTGCTGGGGTGGAATGGAGCCAGCCCCCAAGATTTGTGGCACCGTAAGCAGTTGGCCCTACTTGAGCTCTGTCATTCTGCTCTTGCATGTTTCAATATCATATGAGGTTGCTGCCAAAAACTATTTTATAGGAGAAACTTGATTACATGGGAGCAAGTGGACTAAATGTACATCTTTTTAACACTAACTGTAGGATTTATCACTGTAGTGTTCTTTTTCTGTGTAAGTGCGTGGGGTTGCTGCTCCCTGGGGGCTTAAAAGTACTTTTCACTGCAAAGACAGACCATTCAGGTAAACATATAGAATGGCGCACGCCTAACAGCCATTTCGAAAACTTTTATGAACTGGATTAACAATCTAAACGTGAGGATAAGAAATTATGTGTTTTTGAGTTCTTTAAAGTGATGCGTACAGCGGTTTGGTTACTTAGGCGTGTTGAGGATGTCACAGTAGTAGACACATGTAAATAAAAGAGGGGAGTCTAAGTTGAAGTCCGCAACCTCCGAATTTGTATATAGTGCAGTTGATAGTCAGACTAAATGATGCACAAAGTAAAAAACATTATATTTGGTTAGACTCTGAGAAACGTAGTATGGTTGGTGGCCCCGAAATGCTGCTTGGCTCAAGATACATATGACTTCCGTCAGTAAACTTATTTCAGTCTACATTCCTCACTACTACTGCTTCTTGCAAATTAATAAGTAGGCACCAACAGGCCGTGCTTACATTTTAGTTGAAATCTGAGTTTATGACCTGATATCTTAAGAAAGTGTCGTATATTTCATCGTGGTGATTCTAGAATAATAAAATTGTCATTTGATATAGTGTCCGTTGTTCGGAGCATTTGTCAGCACACATATGTTCTAGTCAATACATGGGAGCTGCTTCCTCATTTGCTAGAATTTGACTAACCACAATTAATCAGAAGGTCAGAGCGTGCTTAACTTTTACCACATGCCAAATAGGTATTTATGTCTTTCTGTCTTTGTAGAAGACGCCCACCAGCAGCATTGGATTTACAAGCCCTGGGCACACTCAGTGCACTGTACTAGGGACTGACAAGTAAACCAATCATCCAATCATGGAGTCACTGATACATACATCAATTTACAATAGGGAGCACTTGCACTGTGGCACTGAATAGCAGTGGCACAGTGCCCAAAGCATCTAAACCAGCAAAAACAGATCAATAACATTGGAGGCATCATCAAAAAATGGAAGGGAGACCCACGCCAAGGATGCCAGGTCTAACAGGCACTATTTGCTACATATTGAATTATTTATGCAGCTTTTCTCAAACTTGTAGGTAGGGCCTTAGCGCACGCGGCAGAAGGCTGACGCTGCATCGTCTGATGGGGCCAGGTTAAACACTTTATAAGCTTTGTCTCTGGACAGCCAAGCAGCAATGTAATGTCAACAATGTATTGTCTTTGCCATTACCCAGTCATTCATTATTATAGCCTACTTATGCACACGCTATGTCAGTTAGTAACACTGCCTGCTTCTCCACATTATGATGTTGTGTCACACTACTGAGAGTTAAATTACATTATAAAGAATGAGGCCCTGCTCGACTCCATCATGGTATTGCAGAAATTCATGTTAACCTGTACTTCGTGATATGTTAAAGGTAGTTTTATTCCAGTTATCTCTCTCGCTCTCTCACAAGTGTGCTCTTCACACATCAATGTTACTGATTCAAGACTGGTCATGTAGGCACTCAGGTATTTCCTTAGCAGGCTTCGATGTAGACTGCAAAAAATCCCAACAACAAAAATGCAGTTTTTGCCAAATTGCACTGCTCCAAAAGCAATTCCTTATACTTTCTAGGTGCTTCCAACCCTGAGATTTCACTGCTTAAGAAACCCCACATAAACAGTAAATTGAATACAGCAACTGGAGGAGCACTCAATAAACCTATGTATAATCAATACTGCAATGTCCTTAATGCAAATATATACATTGTGCATTCAGTCCATTAACTCCACGAAACTGGTTAAACTTGTAAACAACTTTATTCTTTCATCTTCCGCAATAACTGTCCAGCCCAGCCCAGCCCAGCCAACGCGTTTCGTCCTTACAGTTTTGTTATTCCCATTTGTTGATTTGGCAAAGCAGTAATGCAACTCTGATCAATTTCAGAACAACACCATCAGTGTGGAAATTCAATGCAGCTAATATTCTCATGTTGAGACTTTCCCACAATGCAAGGACATTTTGAGAGAAACGGGGCTAGGGGAAAAGGTGTGGAGTGTCACTCTAGGGAGATACCAAGCTTTTTTTGCTAAACATGTTCTATCAAGGTTTACCCAACAGAATATACTCACATATAGATACCTGGTTGTGGAAGAAACATTAATTACATTGGCCAGCGTTAACGCTGCTATTTTTTCAGCTGTTGCACCCCACCATGTATGTATTATTAAGTGTACTCTTTACCTCTAGCAGCCCAGCCAATGCTATAATTGGGTATATTCACACATAGCGTGCTAGCCACATTTCCATTTGGCTAGCTTTGTCTACTGACTGCCAAACAATATTGACGGACACTAGACTGATTCACGGACGAACCGTGGCTGGACTTTTTTCATGGAGTTTTGAATTGATTCCTATTGGATATATCTCATGGCTATAACAATGTACAAGATTGCCCACTTCTGATGGATACCCTTTGTGGTGACACCACATCTGTTAACAGGAAGCACATACTGAAAGATAAATGAACTTGCTCATCACACATGAAATAATAGGAAACGTCCCTTGGAGTATAATTAGAAAGGATTTATACTGAGACTGCATGTAGGTCACACGGTACCAGACTTCATTGGGATATACTCAAAACTGACTCAGAAGATTCATTACTAGTTGGGCATTTCTTATAGGTGGCAACCATTGGAGAACGTCTCCAACATTACTTTTAGCTGTACCCCTACTGTTAATTGAAAATATATGACTTGGGATGGTCCTGAAGAACGTGGTTTACATCTGACATAGTCCACCGAAACACGCGCCGACCTTGTTGTATGCGCCCAGCTCACGACATGGTCATGGAGACTTTCAATATTCATGTCCCCTTCTGACCAGGATGTGTATGTGGTTTTTGGGTTGCTTGTTAGTTTGATTGGTTTTGATTGAGTGTGAATGTGAATTTGTGTACTTGGTACTAGAATATATAATATGTTATAAGGGTCCAGTGAAGAATATTGTATTGAATATGTATATAAAGACATGAATTCACTTGTTTATATATAAAATGTAAAAAAAGAAAAATATGTGAAATAGATTCTTATGTGTATATATATGTCTTTTTAGATTAAATTCTTTTTGATTAGATATTACTAATGCAAGTAAACAAGCATATTAAGCGAATACAATAAATAAGTATTTTGAATAAGATAATGGTGTTGTATTCATGATGTCTTCATACAATGTTTGTATAACCCATTAAGATTCATTCTATAAGGTAAAGAAATATAGGTCTTGAGGGAGGTGTAGTACTTATTGAGACTTTCCCACAATGCAAGGACATTTTGAGAGAAACGGGGCTAGGGGAAAAGGTGTGAAGTGTCACTCTAGGGAGATACCAAGCTTTTTTTGCTAAACATGTTCTATCAAGGTTTACCCAACAGAATATACTCACATATAGATACCTGGCTGTGGAAGAAACATTAATTACATTGGCCAGCGTTAACGCTGCTATTTTTTCAACTGTTGCACCCCACCATGTATGTATTATTAAGCGTACTCTTTACCTCTAGCAGCCCAGCCAATGCTATAATCGGGTATATTCACACATAGCGTGCTAGCCACATTTCCATTTGGCTAGCTTTGTCTACTGACTGCCAAACAATATGGTGGTATACCCTTGAATTTAGATAGTCCACCAACAAAGCTGCCCTGTTATTGATAGCTATCCATGTGTAATTCTGTGTGTGAAGTCTTATCATTGCTGAATGTTGCTTATACCTTCGTGGGACCACTATAAGGTAGCATTTGTTTAAAGAACACATCCATCAGTCCTTTCTTTAGTTGTTCAGATTTGTATTACTATTTGTGGAAATCAATCTATGAAACAATAACAAATCCCTAACGCAAATTATTTTATGTCAGTTGATCTGTATTCATGAAACAGCACTACTATTTATGTATAAGATGTAGAACAATGTATTGGAATGCATCAGGGCCCTGTCACCTGCTGCACCCCTACTCAAGTATCCACCCCTCCCTGTCCTGATCCATTGCACCCCTACTCAAGTGTCCGCCCCTCCCCGTCCTGATCCATTGCACCCCTACTCAAGTGTCCGCCCCTCCCTGTTCTTATCCATTGCACCCCTACTCAAGTATCCGCCCCTCCCTGTCCTGATCCATTGCACCCCTACTCAAGTGTCTGCCCCTCCCCGTCCTGATCCATTGCACCCCTACTCAAGTGCCTGCCCCTCCCCATCCTGATCCACGCTGCACAGTGTCACCCTATTTGTTAGTTAACTCAGTTTTGCACCTCTGCTCTCACGTTTCAGTAGGTACTTTTATTCGTTTTATTTCATTCAAGACATTAATGGCAATTGATTATGTATTTTATTTAACCATTTTTATGCCTGGGTTTTGACAGCTGAGCTGTCAGACTTGCCTACTGCTAACACTATTCATAGAGTGGGCTTTGGGGTTCGCCCCTTTCAATGTTGGCTTTCTTTGGTCAGTCATTGGCTTGAGACTTTGTCACTCGTGTCTTGGCTGAGCACAGTGGAGTATTCATCTCTCACCTAATGTTATTGGTTCTTTGTGGCTGTCATCCCTTTTCCACTCTTGCGATGAACTGCATGAGGGACTGTTCTTCAATTATAGCCCTATCTTCACTCCTGCTGGCTCTCTACTGTGTTTCTCGCTTAATGTGCTAGTGCTGCATGTGTTAGCGCAGTGAACCCAAACCCTTTGGCTTGGCCAACACTTTTTGTTTTGTTGTATTTGACATTTTTTGAGGTATGGGTGTTATTTCAGTTCTGTACTACCCAGGTTAAAGTTTTTTTTTTATAGTGCATGCAACAGGGCCACGATGTACATGGTGCACACATACCAAGGCACAATTTCACCTGGCACAATTGCACTCACAGCCACTAAATGCACGAATGGAGGGCACACATACAGACACTCTTAGTCGCCGACAACGCATTCAGGCACACACTCTCACAGTTGAATGGATGGATGACTGGGTTTGCTTGGATACATAAATACTTTTTTGTTGATTAATGGCTGTGCAGATTTAAGTGGAAAAGTATGCAAGTGGGTGGGGTGATTGGAGTCAGGATGTCTGAATGTGTGGTTGTATGGGTATATGTGTGATGTTAGCTTGAATGGATAACTACATGGGTGTCCACTCTATGATGAGTTGATAGATGTGTCTCTGTATATAAATGTGGGTGGATGTGTGTGTGAGTGGATGGGTAGTTTTCTGTTCTCTCTGCACTTCGTTTTTCCGTTCTCCTTTACTCTGTCACATAGAATCACTTCCACGGTCATACAAATGTTTTGTCTAAAATCTTCCAGTGGGCTTTTAGGTGTCTGTATGCTGCTCCAACCCAGCTACACCCAAAAACACTTTTCAACCAGAATAGTGCAGGCTAGCATCATGTCTTAGTCCTTTCTAATTTGTTTAGCGCCAAGAAGCCTCTGAGTGAATGTGCTCTCAATAAATCTAGTTAACATAACATCAAACACTCGTACTGAGCCTGACTCATTGAAGTATCAGGTATGTGAGGGAACAGGCCTCTAGTATCCCGCACCAATTACGTATAAAAAAGGTCAGCTCCTAAATTTCACATGTGGTGCCTGAAGCGCACATGTTTAGGTCGAGCATTCGAGACCTCTTGTATATACTTTAGTATATACTTATATGTGTATGTACTTTGTGGGCTCTGGAGATCAGCCCTAGGACTTGTCTGCTTCCACTTAGGGACTTTCTTTTCTGTTCAACTGCCTCTCTTTAACTGTCTAGATAGAAAACGACCAGTAGAGGTCAGTAAAATACCAGAATTGCTTTCTGCTTGTTCAACTGCCTCTTTTTAACTGTCTTGATAGAAAACGACCAGTAGAGGTCAGTAAAATACCAGAATTGCTTTCTATTGAGGGACTTTCTTTTTTTTATTTTTCTGGCAACTGCCTCTATTTAACTTTCTTGATAGAAAACGACCAGCAGAGGTCAGTAAAATACCAGAATCACTTTAGCATTCTCTAGATTCAGTCCATAGAAATTGTCTTCCATGAGCACCCGTAGACACTAATATTTTTTTCAAATCTTGTATTTTCAGTGATATGACCACTGAAAGCCCTGATTTTATATTAAAAACAAAGCTTTGGACTATACCATTTCCCGCTGACAGGCAATATTTCTCTCCATGTGTTCCCATACCTGGCGTTTCAGCACCCAGGCTAATGTGCTGCATAGCTAAATACATATAAGGTCCCAAAGGCGAGACCGATTGCATTGCAAATGCTTGTTTCTTTACTTGCTCCAGGGTCCATTGCACCCTTGCTACACCGTTGGGGACAAGGCTACTCCAGCAGCCTCATTCCATGCTGTGACAGCCACAGGTGGCACCAAAAGGAACTGCTGAGCAGGACACGGATGGGCAGAGAAAAGAGTGCACACATGCAGGCTTGATCCCTTGCTGGTATGCAGTCAAGAATTGCTGACCTGAACCACTGGCTCTGATCCTAACATTTAATGTGTGTAGTGGGTAACAATGAGCCGGAAGACAATCGGAGGAATAGCAGGTAGCAAAAACTCCAAAGACATCCACAAAGCTCTCACAATGCACCTCTATTCTGATATTCCCTGTGTAAGGGGGATGAGTTACCCACTGAGATCTCACAATGCATAACCATCCCCATTCACATCATGCACCAGTATACCAAAACTGAGACATCTGCAGAGCTCTAAAAATTCACTTCTGTCCTGAGTGTTAAAATGAACTGGACTCCAAGTCAGTGGCGTAACGAAACTTGAGGGAGCCCCCCTGCAAAGCACAATGAGGGGGCCCCCCCAGCGGCCCAGGCCTGGAGTCAGTTGTTCCTATGTCTAGGTTTGTGTTCTGTCCCTAGGCTGTAGCTACTCACATTTCACTTTTTTTGGATCAGAGTTTTTTTGTTGTTGCATGGAAAATTATTGTGTGCATTTTTCATTATTTAAATATACCAATTTGTGTCTTTCGATGTGGTCCTGTTGCATTCCCCATGTTAGCCCCATGCCTCTGCGTTTCCTGTTGCTTTGGTCTATACAACCAGTGCAATAATCAGAGCACCTCTAGATAGTTAATGAAAGTGTATGCTGGATGTCCAATCTTGGAGGACACATAAGTGTTATGTTTCACAATGAGAATAAATAAAGGACCCCAATCTCATTGATAAACCCCTGTCGTTACTTCGTAACCAAGAAATGATCCTCTCCATTGCCAAAGTGTTTCACACCCATATATACCATTTGTATATGGTTAGTAATAACCAACTTAGGCCCAAGGACTTTTTGCCCAATCCGATTTCTGACTTCTTGTGTAACCACTTCTAATCTCTCCATCCATACCACTTGTATTAAACTCTCAGGCCATTCTGGAATAAAAACCTAACAACATTTAATAGCTGCTAATGTCTTCTTCCAGAAGGCCTACATTTTTGGGCATGACCACCAAGTGTACAGAGTCATGCCTTGTTCACCACAGCCCTTCCAAACACTAATCCGAAGCATATCGTTTAGATACCTCAAATACATTATTTTGCACACCATTCTGTATTTTCCAGGTCCCAACAGAGATGATCAGCTGTAACTCTCTGTCCTACAAATCCATATGAGCAGTTTTTGATACTTCTGAAGGGTGAATCAGGTATTATTTCTGCAATTAAAGCATGCACCACAAAGAGTGTTCCAGAAGGTAAGTAACTTGTTCTTGTGATGGATATTTCTAACCATAGATTTGTAACTTTTTGATACCAAGCGGTACCTCCCAAAAGCTGGAGGGTTTGAGGAGTGGACTTACACTAGGAAGTCCTACAGACTGAGCTGCCGAAATGGCCCTTCCTCCAGCTTGGTTATTGAGACAGTTAATAAATACTTGGTGAAGGCGGGAGCAGACACCCATGTTGCAGCCTGGCAGATGTCCAGTACTGCAACACCTCTCGCTAAAACTGTAGTGGCGACTTTGGCTCTGGTGGACTGAGCCCTAAGGCCATTGGGAACCTCCTCCTTAGCACAGCATAGCGTGTTTTAATACATAGGGCGATCCACCTCGATAAGGTCTGGTTCTGGACCCCTTCCCCTTAGCACCGGCAAAGCCAGTAAATAGATGCTCACCAACCTAGTTTGCCTATGTGCGTTTGATGTAGAAGCTAAGAGCTCTTCTAGGGCCAAACATGTGAAGCCTCTCCATAAGGTGGGACAAAGAAAACAGAGAAAGAGTAATGGACTGTCCCATTTGGAAGGGCAATACCATCTCTGGCATGAAGGAGGAGTGGGTTTGCAGCACCAATGTGTCCAGAAAGAAGGTCGTTTATGAAGTTTGCACTGACAGTGCCTACAGCTCACTGACACGATACGCGGAAGTAACTGCTTTTAGGAATACCGTTTTAATGGTCAATAATTTTAGTGAGCAAAAGTGCATAAGCTCAAAGAGTATGTACTTCAAGCGCATGTACGTCAAGGACATGAGAACCAAGTTAAGATCCCATTGAGGCATAATAAAGGGCACAGTAGGAAACACGTATGCGAACCCTTTTAAAAACACATCAAAACCTTAGACTTGAATAACAAAGGTAGGTCTGGCAAATGCAGAATTCTGAAAGAGCCAATGAGTAACCTTTAATAGTGCCCAATACAAAACTTTGCTAGGCCGAGATAAAACAAACATCAAAACATCAGCCAGTTTTGCCTGGAGAGGATCAGTTTGAAGGTCTCCACACCAGACCATGAACTTTGTCCAACAACCAGAATAAATAAATTTGGTAGATGGGCACCTAGCCACAAAAATAACATTCTCTACTTCCGCGGGCAGATCAAACACAATCAGTTGGTGTTGCTCAATTTCCATGCATGGAGATGTAGCTTTTGGGGATTCAGTGGAGAAGCCTATCCTATTGTTGAGACAGGAGGTCCCCCGAAAAAGCAGGAGAACAGGAGAGCAAATGCTCACATGATCAGAGTGCCACACTCTCCTGGGTCAATCCAGGGCTTTCAGAATGACCTGAGCCCAGTCTATTATGACCTTCTTCAGAACTGGGGCAGGGGAGGTAGGTGCAGGAATGCATACAGGAGATAGGTGTCCCAATCGAAAAGAATGCGTCTCCCAGGGAGCCTCTTGGCGGAAACTAAAATGTGCAGTACTTATGACAATGCATTCTCGGTGGTGGAAAAAAGATCTAGCTAGCATACAGCCCATTGGCCAAGACGCCTTGAAGCACCTCCAGGTGGTTAGCAGATGGAATCTGCTGAACATATCAACCCTGGCATACTGCAAACCTGCCAAATGGTTGATCATCAGAGAAATCCTCTGGGAGTCCAACTACTTCCAGAGCTGCAGTGCCTCCTGGTACAGGACCCACAACCCTCCACCGCACTGCTTGTTGCAGTACCACATGACGGTAATGTTGTCTGTTCGGACCTGATCTGGCTTCCTTTTGATGTATGGAAGAAAGGCCTTCAGAACAACCAAATGGAGTGAAGCTCTGGCAGGCTGATGTGATGCCTTGGCTCTAAGAGCAAAGGAATGTGATCGCTACTTCTCTCAGATGAACATCCTAACTCAGAGGTGACAAATCTGTCACTACTGCGAGCGTTGGGTGGGGATAGGAAGAAAGGTCTGTCACATCTGGTTGGTGACCAACAGCCAGCATTGGAGGTTACAGGCTGTCTTTTCTGAAATATGGATGTTGTCCGAAAGCCCACTAAAGGCCTAGGTTTCACTGCTCAACCATCATGTGCCACCGGGCCAGGGGAAACATGAGAACAGCCCACAAATGGAACCAAGCATCACACTGGGATCATAGGTTAAATGTCCTGGACATGTTGTGGTGGTGGAAAAGCTTTGCATGCCACTGTGTCAAGGATGGCTCCTATAAAAGATGCTCTGCATAGGCTGCAGGTGGGACTTCGGCTCATTGATAGAAAATCCATCCCAGAGATAACAGATAGCTGACAGTTGTCCAACAACAGACTGTGCCAAGCCCACCTTCAGTAGGCAGTTGAAGAAGTTCACGAATACAAGTATCTGGCCCCAACTAACAGCATCACCTTCGTAAACACCCATGGGGCAGAGGTGAGGTCAATGACCAGGAAGGTTAAAATGGAAGTGTTCCAACCTTACCAAGAACTGAAGGAACATCTATGAGACTGCAGAATGGGTACATGAAAGTCTGTGTCCTGCAAATTCAAGGACACCATCCAGTCATCTGGATCCAGGATGGAAAGAACCTGGGCCATGGTTATCGTCTTGAGCTTGTCCTCTCGAAGGAAGGTGTTATCCTGGGTCTTGCGTTCTTTTGGGCACCAAAAAAGAGTGGGAGTAACACTTCTTGCCTTTCTCTGCCTCTGGAATCATCTCTATACACCCTCTAGCCAGAAGAGACTAATCTTCTTGTGCCAGAATGGAAGCATGATCTGCTGAAGTCTGAACGGAAACAGGTTGAAAACGAGAGGGGTGGATGCAAAGAGAAGGGCATAACCACGCTGAACTATTTGCAGCACCCACATGCCTGAAGTTGTAGCATAATAGCCAGACAGAAGAAAAACATATTCTGCCACCTATCAGACACACATGATCATGGGAGGGGGAATCAAAGATCTTTGGGCACATCTTGGGCTATAACAATATGGAAGCTACGAGTAGAGCCTCTTTGTTGAACCCACTTCATTACCAGAGTTAACATGTACCCTCAAAACAGAGTGTTTTGAAAAGGTGTCAGTTGATGTAGTTTACATTGTAATTGGTGAAATTAAAAGGCACACACAGTAAAATATCGCACAGTAGACCCTTTTTGCAAAAGACCTCTATTTTTTTGTATCTTTAAGTAAGTCTATGTGTGCATGCTTTTGCTTTGGGAACAAAAAAACATGAATCCAACAGCAAGTTATCATGACAGCAAAGTAAAACAAATAAATGTGCAAAGGTGATTAGAGAATAGTACTGTGTCTTGATGATAATCTAAGGCATCCAAATAGCATATACTTCATAAACAAATAAATCCATACATCAGCAATTAAAATGTGACTCTGTCTGCAAATGTATATCAAAGGACACACACTGGCTCTCATGTTGCATGTCAAGTTTAACAGAAGAGTTATTTAATGCCCTATAACCAAACACTAAGGGGAATACAAATGGAAGAATGGAACCATTCTCAAAATACTAAGGACTTGATGGATAACTCGTCCAAACAATCAATGACAAAGTATGACCAATACATGAAGGAAAATGGCTGAAGGGGCTGACCCAAATTCAACTGTCTCTCTTAACTACGTATTGCACATTAAAAAAAAATGATGACATGAAGTCTCAACAGAGCTGAACATATCTGAAGTCAGATCTAAACAGTAGTTAAATCCTCAAGTTCCAGCATCAGCCAAATTGCACAAGCCTGTTCATCCCAAAAGAAAATGCACTGACCCCGAATTAGGATCTGTCCTGATACAAGAGAACAGTAAAAGAGAAGAACATTTTATTGCTTTGCTGGTACAGGAGTCCTCCAATTTCAAATGAAAACAATTTTATGACTGAATAAGAACTATTTGCGATCAAAGAAGCATGCATTACATTGAGACATCATCATCCAAGACTGTGACTATAGATCACGATTCGAACAGATCATCACAGCCTCAAAGTACTGCAACAACTCGAGAGAAACACTCAACAGACCAGACGGACTTCTTTTCTTTGCACATATTTGTATTATTTCAAGTTGCTCAGACACATGCATGTTTTCAGAGGATTCGTTATTGCACATTTTACAAACTCATAGACCAAACTGTCACTCTTTATTTCCCAGTCCCTTCCACCCTGAGCTTCTCCCATCCCATCTTACACACCACATCCTCTCAATTTCCCCAACCAAACTCTTGGGGTCTCTTATCCATAACATAGAGAAATACTCCTGCCACGGCACCAAACTTTTTGAAACTTTACCTGGGTAACCTCTATTCTTAAATACCCCCTTCTCCACTAACATGTAATAGAAAATGCCCATCAACCACTTGGCAATGCATGGTACGTCCCTCGACACTGACTCAATGATGTATTTCTGTTTCACCAGACGCTAACTCCACAAAAATGATTTTGTAGTTTGCTGGCACTGCTAAGCAGAGCAAGCTTAGGTTCAATATCACAAGAAGAATAAGCTTAGGCTAATACCACACGCAAAGCGGAGCTTAACATCAAGCTATACTTCAAACGCAGTCACTCTAGTCAAAATATCTCCCACCTTCCTGCATAACTGATGGACAATAGGCAGTCCTAATGCAAAAATGCCAAGTCTCTCTCTGACTCTATACATTTCAAACCTGGGTCCCTAGCTCGATCTGTCATTGGGTCTAGAGCAGCATCTCACTGATGAGGCCCAACAATGGTGAAACTGCTCTGGTGCAGCTTGTAATTTCGTTCAGAGCGAATTAGTCCAGTGCTTCATTTGTAAAAGAATAAGTAGGGCCCAAAGTTTTGCTCAGAAGCCCGTGGCTGGCGCAATCGAAGGTCAGGGCCGGAATATCAAGGGTGTGTCATCTGGATTCCACCTGATGCTTCTTTAATCCACCACCAGACCCTTCCTGTCTCTTTATCTCACTCTTACCAGTTCCTGCTTTCTCTCTTTGTCACAGTTTTCTATTTTTCTCTTCTTCCTTCTGCGTTTTTCTCTCTCTCTTACTTTGTATCAAAGTCTGAAGAGGAAAACGAAGTGCCGGTCCCCAAAAATGAGTGCTGGTTGGCCCCACCTGCAACCACAAGCTAAAATTAAGCTCTGAGTTGGTCTAGAAGTTCAGGATAGGCTGTTCCAATTGGAGCAGTGCCAAGGCTGAATGGCATATGCCAGGTCCATGTCTGTAATGGCGTAGACAAGTTATAACGACACTGGCACCAGGTTTGACAGCTGTTTGGAGACCGTTAAACTCTGGATGGACAGAAATTGTCTAAAGCTCAACTCTGCTAAGACGGAAGTCCTACTGTTTGGAGCTCATACCTCCTTCTGGACCCCCTCCTGTTGGCCACAGGAGTTGGGCCCCCTACCATCTCCCGTAAAGAAGGTTCATAACCTGGGGATCTTGATGGACGATAGACTGTCTTTTTCAGTCCATATTAATTAAGTGACCTCTTCTGCTTATTTTTACTTGGAGGATCATTAAAAAGATTCTACCTTTTATTCCAATTCATCTCCAAAAAACTCTTATGACATCTCTGATCATGATAAAACTGGACTACTGCAATGGACTACTCTTCTCTGCCAACCAATGTGTTATAAACAAATTTCAAACCCTACAAAATGCAGCTACCAGGCTTCTTTTTAAGATCCCTAAATATCATTCAGCTTTCAATGCCATAAGACAATTGCAGTGGCTCCCCATTAAACACAGAATAACTTTCAAAGTACCCTGCATCGCCTATAAAGCACTGCATGGACCAGACCCACTCGTTATTCAACAGAGTTTCATATGGTACACTCCAGGTAGAACCTTACGCTCAACCTCAGCTAAACTTGTGGTGCCTACCAGATTCAAGCGGGCAACCTGGGGAGGAAAGATTGTTGTACTGGGAGCCACAAAAGCCTGGAATGCACTCCCACTGCATATCAAGGAGGCCCCAAATGTACTAGTCTTCAGGAAACTGTTAAAGACTAAGGGCATATTAGCAAGACCCGCGATAAAATTATCGCCGTTTTAGCGGCAGGAAACTGCCGCTAAAGCGGCGATAATAGGCTTGCTAATATGCGTTATGGAATTCAATAGAAGCCCAGGTTAGATGTCCTGCACATCTAACCTGGGCTTCTATTGAATTCTATAACGCATATTAACAAGCCCATTATCGCCGTTTTAGCGGCAGTTTCCTGCCGCTAAAACGGCGATAATTTTAACGTGGGTCTTGCTAATATGCCCCTAAGTTATTTAAGTCTCTGTAGCTTTTCTTCTTCCGGGTCCACCCGTTACACTACTAGCTTTAAAGCCAGCGCCAAGAAGCTTCCGGGTATTTGAGCGCTTTAGAAAACTTTATAACATAACATAACAAAAACAATTCCCAGAGCAATTATCAGTTTCTGATTAATTCAAGCATTTTCTGCCATAATTAATTTGCAGTACGTGGTGTGCAGCCCATTATTCATTAGAGAGAGGCAGGCTAAGCAATCCCCTCATAGATAAATTAATTCTGCTATAATAATTCAAAAATTAAAACACACATAAACATAAATTGCTGGTTTTTGCAATGGGACCATGTCTTAAAATGGTTCACTTCACTGTATAGGCAATATAGCTTCAACGAGGTGCTCCGTGCGCAGTGTAAAAAGTGGTTGTGCAATAATTGAAGGTGCGTGAAAAAGACAGACAATGAACAAGAATCAATTCCAAATTGTTTCTACCTAGTTACATAATGTATAAGTGTGTTCCATCTGGTTAGGTATATATTTGTTTTGACCAAACACAGTCACGTAGTACAGGCAATTCTATTTCCGGATTTGGAATTGATTATCTTTCATTGTATAACTTTTTCAGGCGCATTCAGTTATTGCACAAGCACTTTTTAGCATAGTTTACCTATGAGGGATTGCTTTGAGAGCCTCTCTTTGAGTATTGTAGCCTGAATTAATAGATCCGACAGAACTAAGGTGTTTTTATGTACTGTCACTAGCCCAAGTTCTGAGGAACACAGTGGGGCCCCATTGATTACTGCATAGCATTACTCATCTCATCACATTTTTTTTGGTGCAGATTTATATAGCGCGAACTTGACCCGAAGGTATCCGAGCGCTTTACATGAGCACCATTTACGTTACACAAGGACACATTAATTTTCTTTTTTTTTTGTTAGGCACGGGGAGATTAAGTGATTTGCCCAGAATCACCAGATGTGGAGTCGACCCCGAGGCTCGAACCTTGATTTCCCAGCTCCAAATAAGTCAGTCTAGCCGTGAGACCACAACATCCTCTCCCCACATGCATCAATAAATAGTAGGAAAAGAGAAGCGACCAATGAATTATTTTATAGGAGCTTTAGAACAAGTGTTATTATCACCCAGTTCAGAAGGAAACTTGTAATCAATATCAGACCAAGATATGGCTCAGCCATCTGCACCGAGAATGAAGCCAGTGACCTTTGGGTTACCTAAAGATATCTGCAGTGGGCGTATCCCCACACTAAGCAATTATATTATAACATCTATGTTTTTGACCAGCTTCATCAACTCAAAAACAGACCTCTATCTTTACCCAAAATCATTTGTATCATTGGAAAAATGGCACAGATATAAGAGGTGAAGAGGATAACTAAATTCACTACTAGTAAGGGATGAGACGCATGTGCCCTCACGCCGCTCCCGACTCCACGCTACCGCCCCACCAACAGCACAGAATTTTACAACTAGTCGCTGCGGATACAATACGAGGACACATTTTGTTAATTGTACTAGCAGTAGCAGGCAACTGGTTTATCTGTGCCCCCCACCCAGGTGCAGTAATCTTTAAATCAAACAAAATTTCCACCGATGTTACTGGCCTAATGTGCTAACAAATGCACCACCTGCAGTCATATTTCCTAAATAATCTTCGGGCAAATACCTCAACATGCCCCCTTAAGTAGTCTTTAAATGATATATGTTTTGGACAGTAAAAGCTGCCATAATGTGCTTACACATGCACTATATGTCATTACATTTGCGCCCAATGCCTCCTGCTAATGCCTGCCAGATGCCCACCTCAAGGTAACTTAATAAACTATGTCACACCTCCGACACCCATCTCCACCACCACCACCACCCTTCTCCTACCATCTTGGATACATTCCTGATTTGTAAAAATGTGCTGTGTTTGAAAGGAGGAGACAACGCTGCACCGTCTTTTTTGCCTCGCTCTCTGCTTTCTGTAAGGGACGTGACCAGACGAGCGTAACGTAAGTTACGTAACTCACAGCATCCGAGAAGGATCGGATGTGTGGAGTGCTAAGTGGTTGCTGGCTGCCGCCGGCCGCGAAGGGGGCCCCTGGAGCGCGGGGGCCCCCCCGCACCGTGGGGGCTGCGGGGGCCTGTGTTACGCCCCTGCTCCAAGTACTTAAGCATCCACTGACCACTCAAGACGTACCTCTATCCTTATTTGTCATATGCCTGGGCATCTTAGTGCTGAGATGTCTGCAGAGCTCTCACAAAGCACCTAGGGCCAGATGTACGACAATTCAGGTTTGCGACTCACAATTTGCGGCTTGCAATACGAAATATACTAATGTGTCTTAGACACATTTAGCGATTCCCAGTGGGGTCGCAAATGACCCGCCTCATCAATATTCATGAGGCAAGTCGCAATGAGCGACCCATAGGAATGGGAAAGAACACAGGGATGGTGGACGGCAGACCACCATGTCTATGTTTGCTTTTTAAATAAAGCATTTTCTTTCTTCAAATGCAGCCTGTTTTCCTTAAAGGAAAGAAAAAAAAGAAAAGTTTTCTTTTAATTTTTTAAGGGCAGGCAGTGGTCTGTTGGACCACTACCTGCTCTTAAAAAATATTTTTGCACACATTCACAAAGGGGAAGGGGTCCCCCCTTCCCGTTTACGACTGGCTTACCACCTACTTGAAGTAGGTGGTAACTGCGATTGTTTTACGACCACATTTGCGGTTGCAAAACAATCGTACATACCAGTGTGACTTGCTATTAAGAAGGGACGCCCTTGGCATGCCCTTCCTAATAGCGACTCCCAAACCTTATTTTGCGAGTCGGTAATAGGTTACCAACTTTGCAAAATAGGGTTTGCACATACTACAACCCTTTTTAGCGGTCACAAACAACACGATTTTCCGTTTGCGAGCGCTAAACATAGTCATACATCTGGTCCCTAATCCTGATTTGCCTCATGCACTGGTGAATTGAGCTGTGACACTGACCAAAACTCACAATGCCTGTCCTGTCCAGTTCTGCAGTATGAGTTTAAGTTCCAGTGCTAACAAGTAGACAGAGCTCTATCAGAACCTACACCATAAGCCAGCCATCTAGAGGACTGTCACAATCACACGTATTCTGAATGCACACTATGCACCACTGACACAGTAGTGAACCGTTCAAAAAGCACCAGCTTCCAGTGATCATAATTTTGCAACACTCTTCAAAGCAACTTTGTCTTATTCTGGATCAATTGGAATTAATCTATGTCAATGCCTCTGGAAAGGCACCTCAACTTGGCATTACGCCTTCTACAGAAATAAGCACATCCTATAGGTTTTCCTGTGAAATTCTTGAATAACCAGGCTCATACTTTTATCCTTGCTAGGTCGATAAAGTGACGTCCAATCAGTTGTGTAATACTAGAGCCTAAAAAGCAACTGAAGGTAATACATGATAATTGTGCACAGCAAAGTATTTTTTTTATTTCATCTGCGCACCCGATTTCGAATGGGAAATACTTCATAGAAAGGGTTAAACAGGCATAGCAAAATATGGCTGCACTTTATCAATAAAGACAAAAAAGTAGCTCGGTTAGTTAAGCGCCTGCTGGAGGGATCTGTGTGTAACCTGCAGGTCGCAGGGTCCAGTATCTTGGATGAGGGGTTTAAGCATCCACTGTGGAGCTCTGTAATTGACCTGCAGGCCGCACAGTGCTGTGCTACTAAGACAGCCTAACTGGCTAATGCACCTGCTGAGGAGACCTGGGTATAACCCGCAGGTCCTAGGTTGCAGTACAGGGATTTGTGCGTAACCTGCGGCAGCCTGCAGGTTCTATTTCCATAAAAAGGTTAAGTGTGAGGGTTACTGCTTCGTAGCACTGAGCCTATGTGTGTTGGGGAGTGGGGTGTAGTCTTTAGGTCCCAAGATGCAAATACAGTAAGATAACTCAATGTTAGATTTATCTGCCCAAAGATTCCTGTAACTTGCAGATCCTGCGTTACAATGCCGGTTGTGACCTTCGTTTTGTCGACTATAGAAAGATGAAAGGCTGAGTTGGCCTAGTGGAATTCAAACCTGCAGCCTTCAGGTAATATACTTATAAATGTACCCACTGCTGAGGTCTGTACATAATATGCAGATCACATATTTAAATTCGACTAACGCAAGTGAGTTTTCATCATTCTGTGACCAACAAAAGGAGTAACTTTGAATTGAATAATAAATACAGCTACTGTAGACACAACCTGGATCTCCCCAGTTTTTGGCCCATTATAACAATATGTTATTATTATTTTTAAACTGTCCCCCCAAAATGGCTTTCTTTTAAAATGTCTAAAATGTAAAAAATCAGGAGCCTTTGGGTAATTAGCCTCCAGCACCTCCCACAAACCTGTTCAACAACAACATGAGAACATACGCCTAAGCGCTTAAATGGTGCTGGTGTTTGCAGTGGTGGATACGACCCTTATTTTTGGGGATTAGAATTTATTATAAAAGGTGGAAGAAAAAGATAACAAAGCAGTGGCAAAGGGAAAAGGCAAGGACGAAAATGGGATGCAAGAGTGTGAGAAAGAGAAAGAAAGCATAGGGTGGTGGAGGAAATTGGTATGAGGTGGAATCAAAACTTGGCAGCCTTGGGCTGTCCCAGCATTCGACAGCCCTGGCGGTGGGATTCTCAGTAAAGCTTTGGGCTACTGACTTATGTATTTTATAAATGAATCACTGCAAACGTCCCAGTTGCGCAGCTAAGGGAAACCAAGGATGAAACCTGCCCCTCAAATATCCAGGAACAGGCACACTAGACTCCTACCACACCATTCAGTCAAAGAATGAATGCAGGCAATTGCAGCGCATTGCAGGCCAGCTCACTGAACTCCTGGGAGAATATAGGTTCAGCATCATGCTGTCAAGAATGAGGGTCTTTCAGGTCCGTTACACGTGACACAAATAGAAGTGACCTTCCAAAATTGAGACATACACATTTAAAGTATACTTCAGCAAAATTGTTTCTGTAATGCTGAATCCATCACCGTTATTATTGTATTTTGAAGTGACAGCCAAGTTGTTCTTCAGATCTGCGCTGGTATGATTTTGTTACAATAAACACACATCATGCAAATGATTATTTGATTGTATTATTGAACAGCATTTCCTCCCTGCTTTAAAAAGTTTAGCTTGCCACAAGAATCAATGGTTATCAGTTTAGCAAGCCAGGACGGCAATATATTTACCCTACATGGACCCAACACTGTACACTGAAGTACAAAACATCATTTAAAATGTGGCAAACTGACTTGTTGACTCAAAATTTAGGAACTGATCAAAGTTTCACACATAATATAAAGCAATTTTGTTGCCTTTTAGAGAGGGAATCTTGACTTAGTTCTTGGAGGAGCAAACTCTCTTTTCACTGATTTCACTCCACCCCCCAACCCGCCCTGCTAGTTTCTATAGAATAGGCTTGTAAAACCTAGGATTATCCTTTCCTGCACTTTCAGAGTAAACAATGTTACCTGACCAGTTGCATATAGGTTCTACTGAACCAGTTGAATCTATTGTATTGTTACGTCAAAGACAAGAAACACTTTAGCTTTGGGCTCTACCAGCCATTAAAGGCCCGCTTGAGGGCTTTTTAACAAGGGAGCAGGCCTTTAATGACCGGTAGAGCCCACTACGGAGGGATCTAAGGCTATTAAAATATTCCACCCCAGAGGGCAAAATGTTCTAATTTGTAAAACAAAGGCCTCATGGAGCCCGACGGGACTGAAATCCCTTCGGGCTCCGTAAGGCCTTTTGTTCACAGCAATAGCTGTGAACAAACATTAGAATGTTGGAGCTCCGGGCTTCTACTAGCCATTAGTAGCCCAGAGCACGCCATTGTTTTCAATGGAGCTCCCAACATTCCAATGTTCTATTAAGAATTAAAGCTTTATTGGGTTAACCAAGCTGGTGGCATCTTCTCCTGCAGAGCCTCATTTCTCAACTGTCCAACCAACTATCAGGCACCCGAATCCCATATCCGCAACATTCCAATTTTGAAACAAAAAGGAGAGGAAGAAAGGGAAGGGAGCAAAAGGAGAAGGTGAAGGCATACAGATGAGAAGGGAAAACAATATAATATAATGGCATATTTCCCAGTGTACAACATGCAATGCAGTAGCATACATATGGCTAGATATAACACATTTTCCCCTTTAATAACAGAAGAAACAATAACGAAGAGGATATTCCTGAATAACTCTCCAAGTAGGAGCTCTAATACTTGCTGGTGACTTCACCCATTGGGCGAGAGATGTATTTGGCAGGTCATCAACACTTTACATTTCACTAGCATCATCGGGAGAATCAGGACAAGAATCAATTTTCCCAACATTTTACATTAGCACATCTCTTGGATCATTCACAACAGAGAATTCTCCATTTACGTTATACACAAATCTAGGCTCAAAATCATTCTCAATACCTTTGAGATCAACATTAGTTTCGCCACCAGTCACTACCTTTGCCAAGTGTTTCATGCTCCAACGCTTCCTTTCTTGCCTAATACCGCTTCCTTTGTTCATTTCAACAATTTGTATAGGTTTGGAAAAACGAGAACATCCCTTGCCAACGTGACCAGGAATCTTAGTTTTCACCATTTCTCTCACTTGGAAATCATGTGGATGGACAGAGTGCAAAAATCATATCTTTAGAAAAAAAATTATCTTGGTAGGACCTCGCCTTGTCAGACACTCTTTTGGCTACAAGATTGCACTTGCTTCCCTTACCGAAAACAATTTTCTTCCTGAACCACCAGGGAAACAGCTCAGAAATGGATTGTCTGCCCTTCAATAGAAGAAATGGACTCACACTAGAACTCCCAATAGGACTCACACTAGTACTCAGACTAGGACTCACACCAATAACAGAATTTGGGGATATTCTGTTAGACCATAATCTTTCCCTTACAGTGGAATCATCGATCTGTGAGTAGAAAGGGCTAAATGAACACTGTCTTTCAGATAACAACTGAAACATTACACTTGGCCGTTGCATTTAGGATCGTATAAAGCGGTGGTGACATGAGCTATACCATGTGCCCATAAAGATTATCTCATTTGTTTGTGAACTCAGTTGCACACCATTATCTGTAACTATAGTTTCAGGACAACCTTTTTGCTGAAAACTTCCATAAGGAAGTTAATGACAATAGAAGTGGTGATATTGTCAACAAACTTTACTTCAGGCCACTTCAGGCCATTTTGAGTGGCAATCAAGGAGAATGAGGATGAATCTCATTGAAGAGGATAGATTCTTAAATGGTCCCACTATGTCAAGGCCAACCTTCTGCCAGAAATTCTATGGCCATCCAACGAGCTGCTAGGCTGGATATTACGCTTCACACATTTGTCACTTTTCCAACAAACTTCACATTCCCTAACAAATTGTCCTGCTTCAGAATCCATGCATGGCCACCAAAGGTATCTCATCAGGTCAAAAATATGGCTTGATGAGACTCTCTTCAATGCAGATATACCTATGTGGCCATGATGGCTAGTCTTGAGGATGAAAGGGCAAATCCCTTTTGGGGGAATACATTTTTCTTTGCAGAAAACCTAACCATTTTCCACACTCAATTCTTCAGAAACCTGGTGATAAGAGTGTAAAGAGGACTATAAAGTTTTGAATGATTACCAACCCTCATTAATATACTTCTTTACCAATTACAAAATGCAGTCCTTGGGATCTTGGGTCTTCCGTATGTCTTCAGTCATTTGTGGAATGGTGACAGCATATACATCAAGAACACTTTCAACTACATCCACCTCCCCTTCATTATCCTCCTCGATCTGAACATTTTTACTACCACATAGAAGGCGAGACAAACAATCAGCCATGCAATTCATCCTGAAACATGCTTAACATTAAAACAATGCTTCTGCAGCTTAAGTATAACCTTGCTATACGTGCAGTAGAAGACAAGCTCCTCCTGGGGACAAGATATGAACAAGGGGTTTGTTTTCTGTCTGCAAGGTAAATTTACTTCCCAATATAAAGTGTTGAAAATAGTTCCCATCCCAAACACATGCAAATAACACTCTCTCTATGACTGCATATCATCCATTGGCATCATTTGAGGTTTTGGATACTTATGCAGCCACCCAAGTGACATTGTTAGCAGACCTCTGGGAGAGAACAGCTCCTAGACCATATGAGCGGCTACCAACTGTAATGATGCATTTTTCCCCACAGAAGAGGATTTCAGAGTGGGAGCAGAAACAATTTGTTCCTTAGCTTTGCTGAAAGCTTTTTGTTGGTCCACACCCCGCTGATACTCCACTGCTTTGAGTAGAAGTTTTGTCAAAGGTGCCAATAATGTTGGAAAGTCTTGTATATACTTGGAGTAAATCACCAAGTGGAGGTGCTTCATTTATAGCGCAAACAGAGGAATGTTTCAGCACGACACCATCAGCATATATAATGGGCCCCAGGTTGTCCACTTGTTAACAATACCGACTATATTTGTCTGGAGCAAGCATAAGCCATTTTTTTTTCTAAGCAGGTACACGCTTCTCTTATCATGTTTTGACCTGTTTTTGGTGAAGACCAAATTGTTGTCTTGGAAACACTTGACCACGTCTCCTGTGTCTTTAAATATATGGTGATATGCCTGATGAAGGTCAAGAGTAGATCACACGGTGACACCCTCCAATATTGTTATCATCTCGTTGGTATTAGGTAAGAGATCGTGTCAGAAATTACAGTAGAGTTAAGTGCCCTTTGGTAGACACACATACTTAAACCTCCCATTGCTCTTCGTAGTGAAAACAATGGGAATGGTACTCCTCTTAGTTTCTGTTTAACAGGGACACATCCTTCTTTAAGTGGGATTTTGTGTATGAAATTCTTCAACATGCCCAAACCTGCATTGAACCCCTTGGGACACTGCCTAAAGATGCATTGCTTGGAACTCAGTTTATCCAAGGCTAAAACAGGATCTGGGTAAGAAGGATCAAGGACAATTTACAGCCTGTCTCTGATCTTGCCATCCCATCCCATCCCAGCCCACACACTCACCTCTTCTAGTAATGTAGATTATGATTACTGTTTGCCTTCCTTTAAAGCTAGCAAGAGAAGAAAAATAGTCCATGAAGTCTACAGCATGACCATCGAAAGACATAGCATTTACGCCCAGCTCCTCTAGTTTTATTTCCTTTTTGAAATCAGATGCTCATTTCTTTCATAGGTAATAATGGTGAATGGAGGGCCAGAGTCAGACATGACTTTAAACTTTTCTTCCTTTACCTCTAACAGGTACATTGGCAGTTTATCAGGATTGTCCTCCGTCACTTTGTCCCCCACTTCACTAGTGACACCCTAACGCTTGTAGACCGCTTTCCTTTCTTTCAAACTTTGGCAAAAGGTCCTGGTGTGCAACAGAAATTACAATTTCTGTTAAGGGCAGGACACTCCTTGTATGAAGCTGAATGGGTGGGACTCCGACAATCATAGCAACTTGGTTTATTCTCATGCTTTTTTCTTTGGAAATTTCACTCCTAATCATCTGACTAGAGCGCACACCTCACCATTTTTTCTTTTGTTCCTGTCTATAGTGGCTTCCTTCACCCATGACATTGACTGTTTAATGGCCTTGCCTGACTTGACCACTTCATCTCAACTGGGATTACCCAAGACCCATAGTTTCTCTTAGATGCATTTATTACAAGTATTGACCATAAATTGGTCTCCTAACATTACATTGGTGGCATTGCCAAAATCACATGTAACAGATAATCTTCAAAAAGCAGTAAGAAATTCCGTAAAAGTTTCACTTTCATTTTGTCCACGTGTATAAAAGAGGCATCTTTCCAAGGAAATGCTTGTGGTAGGTTTAAAGTAATTGTAATTGTATTTATATAGTGCTTACTACCCCTGACAAGGCATTGAAGTGCCTTTTGGTGAGTAGCATGCTACTCCGGAACCCAAAGATGGATTAATGGTGGATTAGTACTGGGAAATATAAATTGTTATTGGGAGTGGTGGGAGTGGTAGACATTTGGGTCTGTTAGTTGAATGAATAGGATATAGGATGGATAGAAGAGGAAAGAGTTTGGAAATGGGTATTTGGGAGTTCACAGTAGTAAAAGAGGTGTGGAATGAGTCAGAGAGTGGAGGTAGGGGGTACTTTGGAAGAGGAATAGGATGGGTCATAGAATGGTGATTTGGTGAGGTATGGGGCGATTGGTTAACTTTTATATTTTTTCCCTGCAGTGGGAGGAAAATATATAAATATGTAGATACATAACCACACATAAGACACTCTGGGCCAGATGTACGAAGCCATTTAGCATTTCTTAAAGGGCTGAATTGCAATTTCGGCCCATTAAGAAATGCTAAATGACCTTTTCATATGTATAAAGGCCTAAAATCGAAATGCAAATTGGGCATTTAGGAAATGCTATTACCATCGACTCAAATTCGATGGTAGCCATGTGCAAAATTAAAAATACATTTAAAGATGCATTTTTTAATGTGACATGAAGCGCACATATGCCCCCAGGGCATATGTGCACCTACATGTGCACTACGAATTTCCGGGTGCCTCTAGGGGGACCTTAAGGCCAGAGGCAGCCTTGGGTTTGGATTTCATAAATTGCGATTTCCTATTAGCAAATCGCAATTTAGGAAATGCAAAACCATTCGTACCTATGGGCTTTCAGTCCCAAAGGAACGATGGTTTAGGATTTCCTAATAACGATTTCCTAATGGCGATCCCTACTCTGTAGTAATCGCTATTAGGGACTCGCAGGGTATGTACATACCAATTTGCATTTCCTAAATAGCGATTTCTTGAGAATCACTATTTTGGAAATGCAAAAAGGAAACTTCGTACATCTGGCCCAGAAATACTTAAAGATTTTAACATGATACGCATATGGAAAATAATCTGGAGATATAAAATTGTTCTAGTAAAAGTTCCCATGCATGCATGAATTAATATTTACAAACTCAGGCTTTCCATTTTTGCTGTACATTAAGTTTTTTAATGTTATTTATTATTATGTTTTTTACCAAATTTTCTTTTATTTTTTGTAACTTATATTTGCCTCCCAGAATTTCAGTAGTGAAGCACTTATAGATACAGCTATAATCATATTTACACTTTGTGGCAGATATGTGTTGTTATAGGAAAATAAACCCATAAGTATACACTCATCACCTTATATGTTATCGATGTATTGATCTATTTATGTATGGATGTAAGGATACAGTTATACATATATGTATGTAAGTATACAATGCTTTTATTTTTCATTTATTTATGTTTTTAAAATATATTTATTTTTTATTCCTCCAGTAAGTATAAAAATGTATGTAGAGAGAGATACATACCCATATTATTTTGGTTTGTTTCTTTTTCATTAATTGATTAGTATTATTTATATTTATTAATTATTGTTAAATTATGTATTTATGATTTTTAAAGTAATACATGTATTAAATAGTTAACAGTTACACATACTTTCTGTATAATCGTGTTTTTATGTTGTGTATATCTTGTGATATGAGTAATCATAATAAAGAGACTCACAAGCATGTAGTGAAATATGTGATTTATGTAATGACCTATATACATTTTAAGTAAATATGAGTGTATATACTTTTACCATAAGTAATATTAACATTTGTACATTTGATAAGCATACATATAAGAAATTATATATACTTGTACCCATAAATAATATGTATATTTGTACAAAGAGATGCACATACCTCAATAGGTATATATAATCAAAGTATACATGTTTACAAATGCACATATATGCACCATGGGTGCCTTGTGCATGCTATTGCTGTACATTTGTATTTTGAATATAGTGGTCATGAAGGGAAGGGCCAGTTGTTGAGTAATCTAAAGGAAGATTCAATGCTTATCTGTGGACCTTATGTTTGGGCGTAATGAATTCCATAGTTTGGCTGTTTCAACAGAGAAAGATGTTCCACCCATGTTTTTTCTTGTATCTGGGATTTTGAGGAGGGATGCCAATCTCAATGGAAGTTTCTTTATTGTATGCATTTTGTGATTTTTTTTTCCCTGATGAAAAGTGGTCCTGCTCCATGTATTCCATTGTGGGTGATACAAAGCAGCTTGAAGGTGACTCTTCTGGCAACTGGTAACTAATGTAGGACCCTTAAGGCAGAGGAGATGTGGGCTTGTGGTTTTTTATATAGGAGTAGTGTTGCAGCAGAGGTTTGAATTCATTGAAGTCTTTTCCTAGTTGATAGAGGTGATCCATGGTAGAGGCTATTGGCGTGATCAAGTTTAGACAGTATAAGAGTGATAGTAGTTTGGACCTTTTATGGCAATCTTAGTTGAAGGAAGAGGCATCACAGTTTTCACAGTAATAAAGCTTGATCTTGCTAACATATACACTTGGGCATTCATTGATAGCTTTGACTCCATGGCAATTCGAAGGTTTCTTATTTTCTTGGAGGTGGTCCGAGATGGTCAGGCCAGGCGCAAAGTGATCATCATTTTTCCAACCGTCACATGTGAATATTTCAGTTTTGGGTGCACTCAAATTGAGATAGCTCCATGTCATCCAGTGATCAACAGCTCGGAGGCAACTGAAGATTTTTGAGTTCTCCAATGTCTTTGGGGCTTTCCGGTTGAAGAACTATTCGTGTGGCATCTGTTATATCATGTAAGTCGAAATTCATTGATCATTGCTGGCAATGACTTCAAGTAGATGTTGAAAAACATGGGTGTGATATTAGAGCCTTGAGGGACCCCTACTTTTGTGCAGTACGAATTGGATGAGAAAGGGGGAGTATGGATGACATTTGTCATGTTTTAAAGGTAGAATGTGATCCAGTCGAGAGCACTCCCCTCTATGCCGGCTTTGCAGAATCTTTGGATTAGAGTGCCATGATCAACTGTGTCAAAGGCTGTTGAAAGGTCAAAGAGAAGTTCTGCAGCGACCCCATTGTGGTGTTCTGTGTTTTTAATGTCATCCCAGATGGCGATTGGGTCGATTCTGTGCCTCTCCTGGAAAAAATCCTGTTTGGAAGTCGGAAAGTATGGAGTCTGGGTGAATGTTGCTCTTTCTATTAGTTTGTCGCGGAATGGTCCATTTGCAATAAGTCTGTAGTTCTTTGAGTCTTGAGAATCCAGGTTTGATTTCTTTAATAATGGGAGTATGTATGTCTTTTTTAAGTCTTTGGAAAACACTCCTGTTGTCAAGGAATGATGGATGATTATTCTCACTGTAGTGGCAGCACAGGTTGTTAAAAGGATGTTCTTGAAGATTTTTGGTGGACATAGGTCAGAGAGGCAGCCGCTGGCCAGTTTATTTTGACAAGATACATAAAATTAGTTTCTGATAGATGTTTGAAGTAATGCAGATGATGGGTTAACCTACCCTTGGGGGAGGGGGATTTTTGGTAAAGGGCTGTTGCTGGTGCTTTTCTTTTGGTTTAAGTAGGAATCCAACATGATCGCTTTAGTTGTGTAATGATTTGCCAGTTTGTCAGTAAATTCTTCTGAAATAGGATGGTTTCTTTCTGTGTATTTACGTTTACGAAATTCAGTGACAATTTTATAAACTTCTTTATCTGCACATTTTGCCTTCCTTTTGCGTGGACCTTTTCATAACTTTTTTGATAGATGACTTATATATTCTGTTGTACTTGTGTAGGAGAAGTTTGTCTTGAGTGTTGTTTGTTTTGAGCCAGGTGCGTTGCAGCTTTGCAATTCGTTTTTTTATCTTTTTTAGTTCTACATTCATCCAAGGTGCTCGTTTTCTATTGCCATGTTTTGTTATTTTTAGTGGAATGAGGATATCAAAAGCTTCCAGGAGCCACTCATGGAGGTTTTGAACTGAATTTCTTGTATCTAGATCTGTGTTGGATGTTAGCTGTGTATCTAGGTCCTCAAAATTTAGTTTGTTCCTAGGTCAATATGTGCTTGCTGGTAAGGTGCCTTTCGGTGTGGAGAGTTGTGTGGTGTATTGTGTTGGAAAGCTACCATGTGGCTGGAGTAATCCTTTGGAAAGTGACTAGTTCTGGATTGACAAAAATGGCATCTAGGATGTGTCCAGCAATGTTTGTGGGTTTGGGGACAATCTGATGTAGGTTCAGTGTGGCTAGGTTAGTGAAGTTAGTACTGGGATGGGGCATATCAGGTTTATGAAACAATATATTTAGGTCACCAAGGATGCATAGGTTGGAGTGTAGTGTCAGAAGGTTTGAAACCGTGTCTAGAAATTTGTCTGGGAATGTTCAATTGGTAGGTGGTGGTCTGTAAAGAAGAAGAAAGTTAGAGGAGAAAGTTGGTGAAAGGTTGAATATAGTGATGAGGGCCTCACAACGTTGTATGGAAATGTCCCCAGCTTGGTGAGATTTGTTGTATCCTTGAATATAACAGCTAGTCCGGCTTCTCTTTTGCCCATGCAAATATGTGTGAGAGTTTGATAGCCTGGAGGAACAGCTTTGTGCAATTCTTGAGCCACATCTTCCCCAACCTGATATATGTGTATTAATGGAAAAACAAAAACTGAGAAACCACATTGGAGGAAACCAAAAAACAGAAAACCAATTTTAAGGAAATACAAATAAATCAAAAATTGGAGGAAACATTTGAAAGGAAAGATAATTTTGAGGAAAAATCCAACATTACATTAAACTTGGGTGGAACTTAGGTCTAGTGAGGGCTTTTTGAGTTCAGAGATGGGTACTGTTTAGGGGTGATCAGACATTTTTAGGAGTCAGGAATGGTGGAGTTCAGGCATAGAAAGGGGTTTTCTAGGGTTCAGGGATGGGTGAAGGTTAGGGGCGGTTAGGTTTTTTTTGGGATAGAGTTTAGGGGTGGAGAGGGGTTTTTAGGGATCACGGATGAGTGGAGTTTGTGGGTGTGATGTGTTTTTGGGGTTCAGGGATGGGTAGAGGGTAGTGGTGTTAAAAGGGTTTGGGGGTTCGTGGATGAGCAGAGTTTAGGGCTGGTGAGGGTTAATAAGTTTCAGTGATGGGTAGAGAGTGGGGTGGTGATGTGTTTCTGGGGTTCAGGATTGGGTGCAATTTAGGTGGTGAGGGGTTTTAAGGATTCATGGATGTGTGGAGTTTAGATGTAGAAAGGGTGTTTTGGGGTTTAAGGATTGGTAGAGTTTAGAGGTTGTGAAGGGTTTTTAGAGGTCATGGGCTGGTGGTGTTTAAGGGTGTTGAGGTTTTTTTTTTAGAGGTCAGGGATTGGTGTAGTTTGAGTGGGGTGAGGAGTTTTAAGGGGTCAAGGATTGGTGGGGTTTAGGTGTATAAAGGAGTCTTTAGGGTTCAGGAATGGATGCAGTCTATGGGTAGTGAGGGGTTTTATAGTTCAGGAATGTTTGAAGTTTAGGGGTAGAAAGGGGTTTTAGGGTTCAGGGATGGGTGTAGTTTAGGGATCAGGGATGCGTGTTTTTTTAGGTGTAATGAGCAGTGTTATGTTTCTGGGATGGGTGGTGGGTGGAGTTTAGGGGTAGAAAGGGCTTTTAGGGTTCAGGGATTGGTGTAGTTTAGGTGTCGTGAAAGTTTTTTAGGGGGCAGGGATTGATGGTATTTAAGGGTTGTGAGGGGCCATGGATGCCTGGTGTTTAGGGGTGGTGAGAGTCAGCGAAGTAAGGAAATCTGAAGTAAATGTTTGACAATGTAAAAGATATAAATTTGAATTAATATATCTGAAGTAAAGCAATGAAATAAATACCTCTGACAAAAATGTTTCTTTAAGTTAGATCTGCAACCAATGTATTTACACCTTGAAAAATAAGCATGCAAAAGCTAATTTCAAACAAACAGACATTTTCTGAATTGGTTTCTATGAAATGGTAAATGCCATGCATTCTGAAAAATTCCATCAAACAGTTTAGGAGAAATGGTTTCTCAGTAATGGTATTCCATGAAACTTTTTTTTGTATGAAATCCCAAACAACCCCCCAACCATGATACGGTTATGAAGGCACTCGGGTTGTGTATTTGGAAGTAGGTTGTAGATCTGGTGCTTGTTTTTAGAAACGGATCACGCATTTATTATTAAGCAGTTTCAAGATTGTGTTTTGGTTGTTGTGTGAATTTGTTTTCTGGAAGAGCGAGTAGTATCCTTTGGGTTTATTGTAGGTGGACTATTGGTGATGTTGTTAACTGTATTGGAATAGCAATAGTGTTTGTCTTTATCATTATCCTCGTCCAACAGGCTTAGAAGGCATTTTGTTGGGTCTTTGTGTGCAGGTGGTGGGGAAAGTGGTTGAGTGCGAGTTGGTGGGCTGTGCAGTTGTTTTTGTGGTGTAGTCTTGTTGTGTAATAGACAAGGAGATCCAAAGTTGTGAACAGGGGTGTGTTGTTTATGTCATTTGTGTATGTTGAGTGTGAAAGATGTATGTATGTATGAGGGGTGGTGATGGAGCATGTGGATCATGTTTTAAGGCTCTAAATTGTGCGATGGTTGAAAGGCGTGAGTAGATGAGTATTGTTGTGTATTGGTGTTGTAAATGTTTGAAAATATGTGTGCAAAGTTGGTTTAGGATGTGTATCATTTGTGTGGGCATGTGGGAGGGAGTGGGTGTTTGGTTGTACTTTGTGATGGAGTGTAGTAAGAAACAGTGTGTGTGTTATTTTTGATTTTTGTGGAGTATTCATATGTGATATAGGTGTAGTAAGTTTGTGTGTAGGGTTTGGTTCTAAAGTACTGGTGAGGTGTGTATGTTGAAGGGGAAAGGGTGTGGTGATGTGTGTTGGAGGATAGTGTATGTGGTGTGTGACAGGAGATGAACAGGGGTTATGACTGTTTGTATTTGATTTTGCAGTATGAAGAGGTAGTATTTGGGAGGTAGAGTGTAAGGAGTGCTTGTTTTTGTGTTTTTGGTAAAAAGAGGAGAGGGAGCTGTTGGAGGATGATATAAGAGAGGGTTGAGTAAAGGGTTGCTGGTGCTGGAATGGGGTCTGTGATGAGTAAGTAGAGAGTAGTGCGTTTTTTTGTATGAAAAGGGAAGGTGTGTTTGAGGGGATTAAGGTTATGTGTAATGTGTTTTTATGCTGTGTTGATGACATGTGTATTTGATAGTGATAAAGGGCAGAGTAGTGGTTTGTGTGAGAATAAAGGTGCCATTTTGTGGCAGCGGGTGTTGAAAGGTATATATATGTGTTTTGTGGTGCTTGTAGCATGTGCTGAGGGTCTGCATTGTGGATTGAGTGTGTTTGTTGCTATGTCATGTGTATTTGTAAAGTGCACTATCACCTGCGAGGGTATCCTGGCACTGAGTATGTATGTGTGCCTGGCCCTACCTATGGTAGGTTGGTTATTTGAAAAGACGGGTCTTCAGCTACTTGCGGAATTCAAGCAGAGAGGAGGAGGCTTTGATGTGGAGACGGAGGTCGTTCCATGCTTAAGGAATGATGTAAAAGAAAGCATGTCCTCCTGATCTTGTTCTGTGTATGTGTGGGATGTTGGCAAGTAGGAGTCCCATGGAGCAGCGGTGTCTGAATGGTTGGTGGCAACAGATGCAACTGTTCAGGTAGGTGGGGCTTGAGTTGTGGAGTTCCTTGAATGTGTGTGAGGAGTTTGAATTGAGCGCTTTTGTGTATTGGAAACCAGTGTAGGTCCCTTAGGTGTGGTGTGATGTGTGTTCTGGGTGGGACGTTGAGGATGAGTCTGGCTGCCGAGTTCTGGATGGTCTGTAGTCTTCTAGTGGGTTGCTTGGTGAATTTGGCATAGAGGGTGTTCCTATTGTCCAACTTGCTGGTGACTAGGGCTTGAGTGACAGTTTTTCTTGTGTTGCTTGGGAGCCATTGAAGATCTTCCTCAGCATCTTCAGGGTGTGGAAGCAGGATGCAGTGACTGCATTGACTTGTGCAGTCAATTCAGTTTGCTGTTGATGATTATTCCGAGGTTCCTGGCATGGGTTCTGGGTGTGAGTGTGGGTGTGGGTCAGAGTTCAGCCAGCCACCAGTTGGAGTCCCATGGTGAGGTGTTCTTGCCGAAGATCACTCCTTCTGTCATGTCCATGTTGAGCTTGAGACAGTTGACTTTCATCCAGTTAGCAACTTTGGTCATGCAGGTGGTGAAATTGTGTTGGGGGTATTGTCCAAGAGGAAGAGTATGAGTTGTGTGTCGGCTGCGTAGGAGAGGATGTTGATGTCACGTGTGGATGACATTGGCCAGAAGGATCATGTACTCGTTGAAGAGCGTGGGACTGAGCAATGAACCTTGAGGGACTACGAGTTTAGGGAGTTCCGAGTAGTAATGTACCAGGCTGGTAGCTTGTGTTTTATCCGTTAAGGAGCAGATCCACCGGAGAGAGGGCCCTTGAATGCCTTTGTGCAGGCAGCTGATGAGGATGGGTATGAGACCATGTCAAATACTGAAGAGAGGTCTAGGAGAATGAGGGCTGCAGTGTCTCCTCTGTCAAGGATCATACGGATGTCATCTGTGGTTGCAATGAGTGCTGTTTCTGTACTGTGGTTGGGCCTTAATCCAGACAGGGTGGCAATGAGGAGCTGACAGTTGCTGAGGTGGTCGGTGAGGCATTGATTGATTAGTTTCTCTAAAACCTTTGGGGCATATTATCAAGAACGGCGTTAAAAATTATCGCCGGTTTAGCAGCAGAAAACTGCCGCTAAAGCGGCGATAATGGGCTTGATAATATGCCCTTGAGAATTCCAATAGAAGTCCATTTTTGGTGTGAACATGGGCTTCTATTGGAGTTCTCAGAACATATATCAAGCCCATTATCGCCGCTTTAGCAGCAGTTTTCTGCCGCTAAACCGGCGATAATTTTAACGCCGTTCTTGATAATATGCCCCTTGGCCGGGTATGGTAGGAAGGAGATGGGTGCAAATGAGTAGTGTGCATTTTCTGAGAATTTGTTTGTATGTTTAATGATGTGGATTTGTTATGGTGGTGGCTGGTTATTGGTGATTGGAAAAAAGGGCAGCATTTCTGGCCCTAGGCCCGCCCCAGCCTGAACAGGTCCAAACAGGCGACACCCATGTCCTCTCTGCACTTAGCTTAGATGCCCGGGCTGAGACACCCTGAGCCCTGAGGTTGAATACATAAAGTACTTCTCCAATCGAACAAAAGCCTCCTCATATTCATCATACTCATCCCCCCCTTCCGGTGTCTCAACTTTAGGGCACGTTCTATGAATTTCCTGTGACTCTGACCCCAAACAATGAAGTAATATTCCTTTACGACAGACAATTGGCATCCTTCCTGCATCAACCATATAAATCAATACTTTTCATGGTAAAGGTGGATCACCTTTGTCTGTAATACCTCCTGGGCAGCGGCTGCTCATCCACTATGGCGGAGGAGCATCGCCCCACTGCCCGCAGAAGCAAACAAAAAATAAAATGCAGACCATTTTATTTTTCGTCCTGTAGCCGAGTCTGGGGGACGGGTCCACACCTCTGCAGAAGGGGAAGGAGGAATGGTGGGCACTGCTGTCAGTGTGCATGACGGTTTGGCTGTCCGTCTTAGGATGGCCAAACCGATATGCGCACTGACATCTCTCCAACCCAGCTGTGTTGCTGGGTGGAGAGACCAGCTTGCACAGGCTCCCAGCTTCTGATGGAGCACAAAACAAGCCCACTCCGCCCAATCCTGACACTGCTCCCATGGATATGAGAGCAGTGTCTGGATTGGCCATAGGGGAGGCTGGGAGCTTCAGCCTGTGCCCAGAGGAGCAGACTGGTGAGAAGAGCGCCAAGCAGAAAGTTTTTTTTATTGTTTGTTTGTTACAGGCCCCCCTGCGCTGCCCCCCGCACTATAATTTTTCTACTGCCCAACAGCATGCAACTGCTTCATGTTCAATTGTGCTATATTTATTTCTCAGATTGACTTAGCATTTTAGAAGCAAATGCGATGGCGCGCTCTTCCCCTTCTACTTTTTGACATAGGATTGCACCCACACGTATGCTACTAGCCTTTACAGTTACTGTACATTCATGACCATGCGAAAAAGGTTTTAGTGTACATGCAGTCACAATCTTTAGCCACCTTGAAAACATTTTTCATCTCCATGTTCCATGCATATGTTTCTCTTTTCTTTAGCATATGCTTTAATGGTTCAATGGTTGCATAACCATTGATAAATCTAGAATAGTAATCACATAATCACATATTCTAATGAAATATCCCAATTGGTCTTTATCACATGTTGTCAGGACTTTTAACATAGCTTCTGCTTATTTGTTTTCAGTAAAATATCATTTTGTGTAATCGAATGTCCTAAAGCTTCTACCTCCTGTGTAAGAAATTTGCACTTCTCCTTAGCTATTGCCATGTCTTTTTTGCCCAACGCTGACAGAACTTTTTTTAAACACTTGTGTTTTTCCATATTTTTAGCAAAAAATTAAAATGTCACTTTTGAAGGCCAAGACACCTTCTATATCTTTAAACAATTAATTAATTAGTTTTTGGAACATGCTGGCAGCTGGTGTCAGTCTAAAAGGCATCTGAAGAAATCTGTAGGCTCCAAAAGGTGTTATGAAGGTTGTTAAAGTTTGAGATTCCTTTGCTAGAGGTACCTGATAATAAGCTCATTGTATCACCTAGCCTCCTTTTGTGTGCTATCACATCCACCAGTTTAAGTATTCCCTCCCTACACAACTTTTCCAACTCAATCTTTAACTCTTGCCTCACACTTAACGGAACAGTTGTCATTCTATGCGCAACTAGAATAGCATTTTTCTTTAACCTTATTTTGTGTTTGTAACCTTTAACCTACCCTATTTTGTCTGTAAATACATTTACAAAGCTCTCTAAAATGTTATTCAACTCAAGGTGGGCCTGGTCAACAAACAGTACAGGAGTATTAGTGCCAGATTTCATTGTAATACCTAACTTACCCTGGTCGAGCCAGTCCATAATGTCATGTCCTTCTTTTGCTACATACATTTTATTGTGGATAGATCGATCTTTGAACTTTAAATCTGTCTCAAAAAATCTTAAACTGGGGCCTGGCCAGGCAAGATGGCTGGGTGGACGTGATCCACACCAGCTCCGGAGCCTCATACCTGTCGGACACAGATCCGAGATAGCCAGATAGGCAGAGTTCGCCAAAAAACAGTCCTGAAAGTGGAGTGACTGTAAAGGGCGCTCGGGAGACCAAATCCGGCTCGCAGACGGCGTGGATTTAAGTTAATTCCTGAAGTGGTGTGGAGCATACAAAATGGCGCCGGTGGCCGTGTCTGTTTGGAAACGGAGGAGCGGGTGCGGACGTGCGTCTGCCCGAAAGGCGAGCAACACAAGAGTAACACACCGGCAAAAGATGCGCTCTGACTGCAGGGGGGCCGACGGCAGGCTGCCCGCAGCGGTGTAGTGCCCTCGCAAACCTGAAGGTTGTGCGGCCCCGGAGCATGCCCATGCGAGAAGTAAGAAACCTACCCGACTGGCTGAGGAGGTGAGCGGGGTCGCTGCGGAGCGGCGCGCTGAAGAGATCCGGTGGTGGGGGGCCCCCCCGGAATTCATCCGCATCGTGGCCAGGGGTGAGCGGTCTCCGAACAGGGCCGAGTTATGAGGGTTATGCCTGACCCCAAGATGGCACCCGGGCCGGGGGCACTTCAGAAACTCATGGAATGGGCAGTCTGATGGGGGCCAGGAAGGGAAAAAGGAATCAAGCCGACACCCATAAACCCGGTCCTATTAAACAAAAAGCAGCTGAGCAGTGCTTTCTGACACCCAGAGTCGCACCACTCGCCTGACGCCTAGCCGAATGCTAAACCAGGAGAGAGCAATTATTGAGGTCGCTGCTCATTGACAGAAGGTCACACAACAGCAACAAACAACACTAGGAGCTGTCATTTAGAAGGGGGGTTGACCTCCCAAGTGGAGAAGGCCTCCAACACTGCCCATATGCCACCAAAGAAGGCGGCAAACAAGGTCTCAAGCTTTTGTGCACCCACGGAGAGGAGGCAAGCCCACGACGGCGAGAGACAAGCAAGCACGATGGCACTCACCAGGGAGGACCTAGTAGCCTCACTCAGGGACTTTAAATCTGAGCTCTGCGCAGAGAAAAAGCAAGACTTAAGGGCCTCCATGGATCAGTTAAAGGACGACCTCACCGAGTGCATGTCCGCCCTCCAGCAAGACGTGGATTCTGTGGGCTCTAGAGTCCTGGAGATAGAGAGCTAGACACAAGAGTTGGACACTCTCACGGTGAAGCTACACGAGAAAGAACAGGAACTCCAGACGCAGCTTCAACAGGTGATCCTGAAGGCAGAAGATTTAGAAAATAGGTACCGGAGGGAGAACATTAGAATTAGGGACCTAGAAGAAGGTGCGGAAGGGCCGGACCTAGAAGCCTTTGTCGAGGGGCTGTTTGCTGAGATTCTAAGGCCGCGCCTGATGAAGATTAACATTGATAGGGCGCATCGTTTGGGGACCCTGCAGTCGGGGGAACGGAGATGTACCCGCGACATCCTTGATAAGGTTCATTCTTTCAAAACAAAAGAAGCGATATTACAGGCGGCAAGATCGAAAGACGAGATTTCTTTCCAAGGTTACAAGTGCCTACTGTTCCAGGATCTGGCTCCTTCCACATTGGCGCGCAGACAACAACTCCGACCAATAACATCTAAGCTCCGAGAGGGCAACTTGAGGTACAGATGGACATTCCCCTTTGGTCTGACCTTCGAATTCAACAACAAATCTCACTACATCTCCGACCTGGAGAAAGGACTTCGTATTCTGGGTCTCCCTACCCCCGAAGTTGAGGACGGCCAGAGCTACACAAGAGGGACGGGCGCTACGAAAGGAACTTCCTCCCAGCGGCATCTGTTATAGCATGTAAGTCAAAATTCATTGATCATTGCTGGCAATGACTTCAAGTAGATGTTGAAAAACATGGGTGTGATATTAGAGCCTTGAGGGACCCCTACTTTTGTGCAGTACGAATTGGATGAGAAAGGGGGAGTATGGATGACATTTGTCATGTTTTAAAGGTAGAATGTGATCCAGTCGAGAGCACTCCCCTCTATGCCGGCTTCGCAGAATCTTTGGATTAGAGTGCCATGATCAACTGTGTCAAAGGCAGTTGAAAGGTCCAAGAGAAGTTCTGCAGCGACCCCATTGTGGTGTTCTGTGTTTTTAATGTCATCCCAGGTGGTGATTGGGTCGATTCTGTGCCTCTCCTGGACAAAATCTTGTTTGGAAGTCGGAAAGTATGGAGTCTGGGTGAATGCTGCTCTTTCTATTAGTTTGTCGAGGAATGGTCCATTTGCAATAGGTCTGTAGTTGTTTGGGTCTTGAGAGCAGGGCCGGCTTTAGGAGCTGACCGGGAGCTGACCTATGGAGGGGGCGCTGTTTTCAAGGGGGGCGCTATGTTTAGCAATAACTTATGATTGGAGAGATGAGGGGCACTTTTGCCCAGTGGTTGTGAGAGAATCCTAGGAGGCGGTCTTGGGGTGTGGGGGCGCCAAAAATCATTGTCGCACTGGGCGCCACCAGCGCTAAAGCCGGCTCTGCTTGAGAGTCCAGGTTTGATTTCTTTAATAATGGGAGTATGTATGTCTTTTTTAAGTCTTTGAAAAACACTCCTGTTGTCAAGGAATGATGGATGATTGTTCTGACTGTAGTGGCAGCACAGGTTGTTAAAAGGATGTTCTTGAAGATTTTTGGTGGACATAGGTCAGAGGGGCAGCCGCTGGCCAGTTTGTTTTGACAAGATACATAAAATCAGTTTCTGATAGATGTTTGAAGTAATGCAGATGCTGGGTTAACCTACCCTTGGGGGAGGGGGATTTTTGGTAAAGGGCTGGTGCTTTTCTTTTGGTTTAAGTAGGAACCCAACATGATTGCTTTAGTTGTGTAATGATTTGCCAGTTTGTCTGTAAATTCTTCTGAAATAGGATGGTTTCTTTCTGTGTATTTACGTTTACGAAATTCAGTGACAATTTTATAAACTTCTTTATTTGTACATTTTGCCTTCCTTTTGAGTGGTACCTTTTTATAACTTTTTTGATAGATGACATATATTCTGTTGTACTTGTGTAGGCGAAGTTTGTCTTGAGTGTTGTTTGTTTTGAGCCTGGTGCGTTGCAGCTTTGCAATTCATTTTTTTATCTTCTTTAGTTCTACATTCATCCAAGGTGCTCGTTTTCTATTGCCATGTTTTGTTATTTTTAGTGGAATGAGGAAATCAAAAGCTCCCAGGAGCCACTCATAGAGGTTTTGAACTGAATTTCTTGTATCTAGATCTGTGTTGGATGTTAGCTGTGTATCTAGGCCCTCAAAATTTAGTTTGTTCCAAGGTCGATATGTGCTTGCTGGTAAGGTGGCTTTAGGTGTGGAGAGTTGTGGTGTATTGTGTTGGAAAGCTACCAGATGGTGGTCTGACCATGTGGCTGGAGTAATCCTTTGGAAAGTGACTAGTTCTGGATTGTCCAAAATGGCATCTAGGATGTGTCCAGCAATGTTTGTGGGTTTGGGGACAATCTGATGTAGGTTCAGTGTGGCTAGGTTAGTGATGTTAGTACTGGGATGGGGCATATTAGGTTTATGAAACCATATGTTTAGGTCACCAAGGATGCATAGGTTGGAGTGTAGTGTCTGAAGGTTTGAAACTGTGTCTAGAAATTTGTCTGGGAATGTTCCATTGGTAGGTGGTGGTCTGTAAAGAAGAAGAAAGTTAGAGGAGAAAGTTGGTGTAGGGTTGAATCTAGTGATGAGGGCCTCACAACGTTGAATGGAAATGTCCCCCGATTGGTGAGATTTATTGTATCCTTGAATATAACAGCTAGTCCGGCTCCTCTTTTGCCTATGCAAATATGTGTGAGAGTTTGATAGCCTGGAGGAACAGCTTTGTGCAATACTTGAGCCACCTCTTCCCCAACCTGATATATGTGTATTAATGGAAAAACAAAAACTGAGAAACCACATTGGAGGAAACCATATCACGGAAAACCAATTTTAAGGAAATACAAATAAATCAAAAATTAAAGGAAACATTTTAAAGGAAAGATAATTTTGAGGAAAAATCCAACATTACATTAAACTTGGGTGAAACTTAGGCCTAGTGAGGGTTTTTTGAGTTCAGGGATGGGTACTGTTTAGGGGTGATCAGATGTTTTTAGGAGTCAGGAATGGTAGAGTTCAGGCATAGAAAGGGGTTTTCTAGGGTTCAGGAATGGGTGGAGTTTAGGGGCGGTTAGGTTTTGTTTTGGGGTGGAGTTCAGGGGTGGAGAGAGGTTTTTAGGGATTGCGGATGAGTGGAGTATGTGGGTGTGAAGTGTTTTTGGGGTTCAGGGATGGGTAGAGGGTAGTGGTGTTGAAAGGGTTTGGGGATTCATGGATGAGCAGAGTTTAGGGCTGGTGAGGGGTTTTAAGCTTCAGTGATGGGTAGAGAGTGGGGTGGTGAAGTGCTTCCAGGGTTCTGGATTGGGTGCAATTTAGATGGTGAGGGGTTTTAAGGATTCAGGGATGTGTGGAGTTTAGATGTAGAAAGGGTGTTTTGGGGTTTAAGGATTGGCAGAGTTTAGAGGTTGTGAGGGGTTTTTAGGGGTCATGGGCTGGTGGTGTTTAAGGGGGTTGAGGTTTTTTTTAGAGGTCAGGGATGGGTGTAGTTTGAGTGGGGTGAGGAGTTTTAAGGGGTCAAGGATTGGTGGGGTTTAGGTGTATAAAGGAGTCTTTAGGGTTCAGGAATGGATGCAGTTTATGGGTAGTGAGGGGTTTTATAGTTCAGGAATGTGTGAAGTGTAGGGGTAGAAAGGGGTTTTAGGGTTCAGGGATGGGTTTAGTTTAGGGATCAGGGATGTGTGTTTTTTTAGGTGTAATGAGCAGTGTTATGTTTCTTGGATGGGTGGGGGGGTGGAGTTTAGGGTTAGAAAGGGCTATTAGGGTTCAGGGATTGGTGTAGTTTAGGTGTTGTGAAAATTTTTTAGGGGGCAGGGATTGATGGTATTTAAGGGTTGTGAGGGGTCATGGATGCCTGGTGTTTAGGGGTGGTGAGGGTCAGCGAAGTAAGGGAATCTGAAGTAAATGTTTGACAATGTAAAAGACATAAATTTGAATTAATATACCTGAAGTAAAGCAATGAAATAAATACCTCTGACAAAAATGTTTCTTTAAGTTAATGCAACCAATGTATTTACACCTTGAAAAATAAGCATGCAAAAGCTAATTTCAAACAAACAGACATTTTATGAATTGGTTTCTATGAAATGGCAAATGCCATGCATTCTGAAAAATTCCATCAAACAGTTTAGGAGAAATGGTTTCCCAGTGATGGTATTCCATGAAACTTTTTATGTATGAAATCCCAAACAACCCCCAACCATGATATGGTTATGAAGGCACTCGGGTTGTGTATTTGGGAGTAGGTTGTAGATCTGGTGCTTGTTTTTAGAAACGGATCATGCATTTATTATTAAGCAGTTTCGAGATTGTGTTTTGGTTGTTGTGTGAATTTGTTTTCTGGAAGAGCGAGTAGTATCATTTGGGTTTGTTGTAGGTGGACTATTGGTGATGTTATTAACTGTATTGGAATAGCAATAGTGTTTGTCTTTATCATTATCCTCGTCCAACAGGCTTAGAAGGCATTTTGTTGGGTCTTTGTGTGCAGGTGGTGGGGAAGGTGGTTGAGTGTGAGTTGGTGGGCTGTGCAGTTGATTTTGTGGTGTAGTCTTGTTGTGTAATAGACAAGGAGATCCAAAGTTGTGAACAGGGGTGTGTTGTTTATGTCATTTACGTATGTTGAGTGTGAAAGGTGTATGTATGAGGGGTGGTGTTGGAGCATGTGGATCATGTTTTAAGGCTCTAAATTGTGCGATGTTTAACAGGCGTGAGTAGATGAGTATTGTTGTGTATTGGTGTCGTAAATGTTTGTAAATGTGTGTGCAAAGTTGGTTTAGGATGTGTATCATTTGTGTGGGCATGTGGGAGGGAGTGGGTGTTTGGTTGTACTTTGTGATGGAGTGTAGTAAGAAACCGTGTATGTGTTATTTTTGATTTTTGTGTATTCATATGTGATATAGGTGTAGTAAGTTTGTGGGTAGGGTTTGGTTCTAAAGTACTGGTGAGGAGTGTATGTTGAAGGGGAAAGGGTGTGGTGATGTGTGTTGGAGGAGAGTGTATGTAGTGTGTGACAGGAGATGAACAGGGGTTATGACTGTATTTGATTTTGCAGTATGAAGAGGTAGTATTTGGGAGGTGGAGTGTAAGGAGTGCTTGTTTTTGTGTTTTTGGTAAAAAGAGGAGAGGGAGCTATTGGAGGATGATATGAGAGAGGGTTGAGTAAAGGGTTGCTGGTGCTGGTATGGGGTCTGTGACGAGTAAGTAGACGGTAGTGTGTTTTTTTGTATGAAAAGGGAAGGTGTGTTTGAGGGGATTAAGGTTATGTGTAATGTGTTTTTATGCTGTGTTGATGACATGTGTATTTGATAGTGATAAAGGGCAGAGTAGTGGTTTGTGTGAGAATAAAGGTGCCATTTTGTGGTAGCAGGTGTAGATATATGTGTTTTGTGGTGTTTGTAGCATGTGTTAAGCGTCTGAATTATTGTGGATTGAGTGTGTTTGTTATGTCATGTGTATTTGTAAAGTGCACTATCACCTGCGAGGGTATCCTGGCACTGAGAATGTATGTGTGCCTAGCCCTATCTAGGTTGGTTATTTGAAAAGCCGGGTCTTCAGCTACTTGCGGAATTTAAGAAGAGAGATGAGGCTTTGATGTGGAGACGGAGGTCGTTCCATGCTTAAGGAATGATGTAAGAGAAAGCATGTCCTCCTGATCTGGTTCTATGTATGTGTGGGATGTTGGCAAGTAGGAGTCCCACGGAGCAGGGGTGTCTGAATGATTGGTGGCAACAGATGCAACTGTTCAGGTAGGTGGGGCTTGAGTTGTGGAGTTCCTTGAATGTGTGTGTGAGGAGTTTGAATTGAGTGTGTTTGTGTATTGGAAGCCAGTGTAGATCCCTTAGGTGTGGTGTAATGTGAGTTCTGTGCGGGAGATTGAGGATGAGTCTGGCCGCCGAGTTCTGGATGGTCTGCAGTGTTCTAGTGGGTTGCTTGGTGAATTCGGCATAGAGGGTGTTCCCATAGTTCAACTTGCTGGTGGCTACGGCTTGAGTGACAGTTTTTCTTGTGTTGCTTGGGAGCCATTGAAGATCTTCCTCAGCATCTTCAGCGTGTGGAAGCAGGATGCAGTGACAGCATTGACTTGTGCAGTCAATTCAGTTTGCTGTTGATGATTATTCTGAGGTTCCTGGCATGGGTTCTGGGTGTGAGTGTTGGTGAGGAGTGTATGTTGAAGGGGAAAGGGTGTGGTGATGTGGGTTGGAGGAGAGTGTATGTAGTGTGTGACAGGAGATGAACAGGGGTTATGACTGTATTTGATTTTGCAGTATAAAGAGGTAGTATTTGGGAGGTGGAGTGTAAGGAGTGCTTGTTTTTGTGTTTTTGGTAAAAAGAGGAGAGGGAGCTATTGGAGGATGATATGAGAGAGGGTTGAGTAAAGGGTTGCTGGTGCTGGTATGGGGTCTGTGACGAGTAAGTAGACAGTAGTGCGTTTTTTTGTATGAAAAGGGAAGGTGTGTTTGAGGGGATTAAGGTTATGTGTAATGTGTTTTTATGCTGTGTTGATGACATGTGTATTTGATAGTGATAAAGGGCAGAGTAGTGGTTTGTGTGAGAATAAAGGTGCCATTTTGTGGTAGCAGGTGTAGAAAGGTAGATATATGTGTTTTGTGGTGTTTGTAGCATGTGTTAAGGGTCTGAATTGTTGTGTATTGAGTGTGTTTGTTATGTCATGTGTATTTGTAAAGTGCACTATCACCTGCGAGGGTATCCTGGCACTGAGTATGTATGTGTGCCTAGCCCTATCTAGGTTGGTTATTTGAAAAGCCGGGTCTTCAGCTACTTGCGGAATTTAAGAAGAGAGAGGAGGCTTTGATGTGGAGACGGAGGTCGTTTCATGCTTAAGGAATGATGTAAGAGAAAGCATGTCCTCCTGATCTGGTTCTATGTATGTGTGGGATGTTGGCAAGTAGGAGTCCCACGGAGCAGGGGTGTCTGAATGATTGGTGGCAACAGATGCAACTGTTCAGGTAGGTGGGGCTTGAGTTGTGGAGTTCCTTGAATTTGTGTGTGAGCAGTTTGAATTGAGTGCGTTTGTGTATTGGAAGCCAGTGTAGGTCCCTTAGGTGTGGTGTAATGTGAGTTCTGTGCAGGAGATTGAGGATGAGTCTGGCCGCCGAGTTCTGGATGGTCTGCAGTGTTCTAGTGGGTTGCTTGGTGAATTCGGCATAGAGGGTGTTCCCATAGTCCAACTTGCTGGTGGCTAGGGCTTGAGTGACAGTTTTTCTTGTGTTGCTTGGGAGCCATTGAAGATCTTTCTCAGCATCTTCAGGGTGTGGAAGCAGGATGCAGTGACAGCATTGACTTGTGCAGTCAATTCAGTTTGCTGTTGATGATTATTCTGAGGTTCCTGGCATGGGTTCTGGGTGTGAGTGTTGGTGTGGGTCAGAGTTCAGCCAGCCACCAGTTGGAGTCCCATGGTGAGGTGTTCTTGCCGAAGATCACTACTTCTGTCATGTCCATGTTGAGCTTGAGACAGTTGGCTTTCATCCAATTAGCAACTTTGGTCATGCAGGTGGTGAACTTGTTTCTTGTGTTGGGGGTATTGTCCAAGAGGGAGGGTATGAGTTGTGTGTCGTCTGCGTAGGAGAGGATGTTGATGTCGCATGTGGATGACATTGGCCAGAAGGATCAGGTACACGTTGAAGAGCGTGGGACTGAGCAATGAACCTTGAGGGACTACGATTTTAGGGACTTCCGAGTAGTAATGTACCAGGCTAGTAGCTTGTGTTCAATCCGTTAAGGAGCAGATCCACCGGAGAGAGGGCCCTTGAATGCCTATCTTGTGCAGGCAGCTGATGAGGATTGGTATGAGACCATGTCAAATATTGAAGATAGGTCTAGGAGAATGAGGGCTGCAGTGTCTCCTGCATCAACCATATAAATCAATACTTCTCACGGTGAAGGTGGATCACCTTTGTTCTGTAATACCTCCTGGGCAGCGGCGGCTCATCCGCTATGGCGGAGGAGCATCGCCCCACTGCCCGCACAAGCAAAGAAAAAATAAAATGCAGACCATTATATTTTTTGTCCTGTAGCCGTCCTGGGGGGCGGGTCCACACCACTGCAGAAGGGGAAGGAGGAATGGTGGGCACTGCTGTCAGTGTGCATGACGGTTTGGCCGTATGTCTTAGGATGGCCAAACCGTCATGCGCACTGACATCTCTCCAACCCAGCTGTGTTGCTGGGTGGAGAGACAAGCTTGCACAGGCTCCCAGCTTCTGATGGAGTGCAAAACAAGCCCACTCCGCCCAATCCTGACACTGCTCCCATGGATATGAGTGCAGTGTCTGGATTGGCCATAGGGGAGGCTGGGAGCTGCCCCCCGCACTATAATATTTCTACTGCCCAACAGCATGCAACTGCTTCACGTTCAATTGTCCTATATTTATTTTTCAGATTGACTTAGCATTCTAGAAGCAAATGCGATGGCGCGCTCTTCCCTTTCTACTTTTTGACATAGGATTGCACCCACACTTATGCTACTAGCGTTTACAGTTACTGTACATTCATGACCATGTGAAAAAGGTTTTAGTGTACATGCAGTTACGATCTTTAGCCACCTTGAAAACCTTTTTCATCTCCATGTTCCATGCATATGTTTCTCTTTTCTTCAGCATATGCTTTAATGGTTCAATGGTTGCATATTCATTGATAAATCTAGGATAGTAATCACATAATCTAATGAAACATCCCAATCGGTCTTTATCACATGGTGTCAGGACTTTTAACATAGCTTCTGCTAATTTGTTTTCAGTAAAATATCATTTTGTGTAATCGAATGTCCTAAAGCTTCTACCCCCTGTGTAAGAAATTTGCACTTCTCCTTAGCTATTGCCATGTCTTTTTTGCCCAACGCTGACAGAACATTTTTTAAACAATTGTGTTTTTCCATATCTTTAGCAAAAAATAAAAATGTCACTTTTGAAGGCCAAGACACCTTCTATATCTTTAAACACTTAATGAATTAGCTTTTGGAACATGCTGGCAGCTGGTGTCAGTCTAAAAGGCATCTGAATAAATCTGTAGGCTCCAAAAGGTGTTATGAAGGTTGTTAAAGTTTGAGATTCCTTTGCTAGAGGTACCTGATAATAAGCTCATAGTATCACCTAGCCTCCTTTTGTGTGCTATCACATCCACCAGTTTAAGTATTCCCTCCCTACACAACTGTTCCAACTCTGAGGGCCTCATTTATGAAAAGTGACGCATCGCTGCGTGAAAACAGCGATCCGTCACTTTTCATTGCGCCCTCCTTGCAACATGCTGGATGCGTCATATTTACAGTATGACGCATCATGTCGCCAGGAGGTACAGATACGTTAGTATTTCTGACATATCTGTAGGCGCAAAAATGACGCATTGCTGGAGTGTGTCACAAAAGTGACGCAACTCCAGCAATGGGTCATTTCACACTGGCAAGTCCAATTTCAAATGTGCCTGCGTCAGTCTTACGCCAGCTGTGAGGCAGGTGTAAGATATTGACGCATTTGCGTCCTAGAAGTGGCGCAGTGAAATCTCATAGATTTCACTGCATCACTTCTACGAGGCTTACTTGCGTCGGAACGCCCACCCTGCATACATTATACCTGGCGCAGGTATAATGTAGCGCAGGGGCTTACAAAGTGACGCATCTACCTAGATGCGTCACTTTGTAAATAAGACGCAACATGGCGCATTTTTTACGCCGCTGGTGCGTCACAAAAAGTGACGCACCGGCAGCGCAAAAGTGACGCAAGGGCTCATAAGTAAGCCACTCAATCTTTAACTCTTGCCTCACACTTAACGGAACAGTTGACATTCTATGCGCAAATAGAATAGCATTTTTCTTTAACCTTATTTTGTGTTCATAACCTTTAACCTACCCTATTTTGTCTGTAAATACATTTACAAAGCTCTCTAAAATGTTATTCAACTCAAGGTGGACCTGATCAACACACAGTACAGGAGTATTAGTGCCAGATTTCATTGTAATACCTAACTTACCCTGGTCGAGCCAGTCCATAATGTCATGTCCTTCTTTTGCTACATACATTTTATTGTGGATAGATCGATCTTTGAACTTTAAATCTGTCTAAAAAAATCTTAAACTGGTTATGGTGTGGCCACCAAAAGCTAATGCCTAAATATCATATTAACACAAATCAAACTCTTTCCACTGCTTGTAGTAAGTTATTTATTCTCAGATAGTGACAGGTGAACCAGAATCAGCCATAACTTCTATGCCACTGTCTCCAATACTCACACAATAAAATGATCCCCGAAGCTTAGCAGTATTCCCTGTTTCACTATCCGCATTCACCATCAACACAACATTAGATGCAATTTCAGATGCTTTTCTAACCTTATCACTTGAGTCACTCACCTTTACATTTCCTCACTACTCTTACACACCCTGTTAAAAGGTCCCCATTCTTTTACATTTCAATCTTTTCTTTCTAACTGCTGGATACTTAGCATAGCTTCCTATGTTTATGCTTGAACCACGTCTAAAGCAGTGTACATTATTTCTGTCCTTTTGTTGTCTGACTTCCTGTTTCTCCTGGCGTACAACACTTGCAGGTGTCATAGCATTGCTCTCCACAGTACTCGCTAATGCTTTCACACTATTAAAGGCCTGTCAATTCCTTTAGTGATGTTAATTGTCTCATCAAACGAAGGATTTCGCAACACAGTAAGTTTTCTTGTACTTCCCTTAAGTAATAGTACTAATTCGATCACCCAAATGTTGATCACCGCTGCTCTCAAATCCACCTGTAGATTGTAATACTCTTAACTCATATTCATCAATACTCTCCATCCATTTCCATTTTATTGATAGTTCGAGACATCAGTCTCATCATCACAAATACATCAACAAAATTATTAAAACACTATAAAAGTGTTAAGAACAATTGAAGACCAATAAATAATTATAAAAGCACAGAGTACATAATCAGACAATTAAAAGCATCATAAGTTTTAAGAACAATGTTTCCTTATGTTAAGCGCTAGACCTAGTTTTTTGGCTGATGCCCGGTGGAGCTACCTGATAGCTATAGAGGAGATGGCCCCCTTGGCCGTCACCTACCCAGCCGGACTTCGGGCAGACCTTCCTTCGTCTCCCCTTCGTATTCTCCCTCCCACCCCTTACCCTACCCCCTTTCCCCCTCTATGCTCCATTTTATCGTCCCCTATGCTTTTTAAATGTTTTTCCGTTGAGACCTAGCTATTTGGCCGATGCCCGGTGGAGCTACCTGATAGCTATAGAGAAGATGGGCTGTGGACTTCCCCCTCGGCCGTCACCTACCCAGGCGGACTTTGAGCAGACTCTCCCTCGTCTCTCCACCCTATTTCCCTCCTACCCCTTTACCCTACCCCCTCTCCCTTCTAAGCTCCATTTATCTCGTCTTTACGCTCTTGAAATGTTTTTCTACTAACTGATGTAACTGGTAACTGATGTAATTTTGTAACTTTGTGGAACCCTATGTAAAGCGCTCTGATACCTCCGGGTCTAGCCAGTGCTATATAAAACTCAAATAAATAAATAAAATAAATAAAATAAAATAAACATGCATAAATCCTTTGGGGCGTGACTGCTTATCTTAGCCGTAGTGCCTTGGTTCTAATTGCCTAGGCTGTATACAGAAACTTCGATACAGCCACAACCACAATCGAGGCAGGTTGCTTTTGCATATTCTAAGAGCTTCAACTCAGATTTGGAAGCTAAGGGATTTACACAAAGGGACGATCTATTTGCTTCTGGGTTCGACATAGAGTAGGCAGAAAAATAACAGGTGCTTGTCGCTTTCTTGGACAGTTTTGCAGTAAAAACAACAGTCAGATCCCTGTTTCCGCTTCCTCCAGTTAGCAGTAAAAGCAGCTACTGGGAGGGTCCCATACCTAAATTGAAGAAAGAGGGACCGAGCACGCACTGGTCGGATAAAATCCAGAAATTCCTCCGCCTTGGTTACAGATTTGTGGTGAAGGAAGGCACTTGTTAAGTGACCTAGCGTGGGTGAACAGTCTCTACTGCTGATAACTTTCTCCTGGGCCAGATTTTTAACTTTAAGAGTGTCTCCTCAGCGAATGGACTGGGGCTAGGACCACAATTTCTCTAGCCCCAATTTGAGCCAGGCATTTTTAAGCAACCCCTGCCATCTAACTTTGCACACCCTGTTGGACCCAATAAGTTCCTGCAGGCCCTCCCTAAGGTGGCACAATTCATGGGTATTCCAAATACGAACCCAAAACAATAAAGGTCTCAAAGCTTTCTGCAGCGTTGGGGAGTCATTGGCATAGTTTAATTGGTAGGCAATGCAGTTGCTAATATATAGGAGGAATTGGGTTGGGGCAAGGACACACTGCTGACGCACGCCTTGTTTTACTGGTAAGACCTCAGTTAATTCTTCCTTCGCTCTGCATCTTACTTGAGCATAATTCCCCTCATGGAGCAGCTGGATCAAGTGCAGGAGATCAGGGGGGTCCCCATCCTCCGAAGCCCCTCCCATAACCTCCCGCTAGGCACAAAGTCAATCGCGGCGGTCAATAAATGCCACATAAGGTCACCCTTAGACAGATCCACCATCTTCCACTTTACTAGGAGAAAGCAGAAGGCCTGGTCAACCTCACTAGTCTTGTAACTGAAACCTGCTTGTAATCCTAATAGAATGTGATTTTCCTTGCACCAATCCAACAACTGCCCTAGCACCTGCTTGTAAACATTTTTTTGCAGGTTGCCATCAGGCTGATAGGGCGGTAGTTGGAGGGCAGGCTGGGATCCCCTTTTTAGGTCGAGCTTCAGCGCGCATACGCTGTCTGCAAGACCTATTGCATTCAATACAAATGACTTTTTTCCCGCCCCTGCCTGCAATAGATTCAATTCAGTGCCGCTCTTCTTGAGTGCCTCCTAACTCGTTTGATAAGCCAATACCTCACTTCCATTTAAGCGTGAGGAGCACCGGCCAAGCACAGTTAACTTACGCTCACATTCCTTCTCTGTCCTGTAGGAGAACTATTTTTTTTTAATTGTTGTTTTCCGCCCGTCTTGCAGTGTGTACGGCAAAGTGAGCAAAGTTGCTAGTTTCTCTGGGAGACCTCTTATGATTGTTTGAATTGCTCCCACCCTGTTTATGATCCTGTACACATTCATGATGCAACCATGTAAGCGATGGTCTTGTATTCCATCCATCATGTACATGTCTATTTATAAAACGTTAACACTCTCAGAGTTGCTCTGACTTATTTTCAACAGAGCCCCCTCTCTAAATTCCTCCCTCCCCCTCCGTCAGTGATGCGCTGGGTTGCTGTTGGTTTCAGCTCTCTCATTTAGAAGTGCTTTTTGGGTAATTACTGTAAGATCCGTGTTATTGTGCGCACCCGTCTCACAGCGGTAATGGATCTGAACTTAAGAGACTGCAGCATCTGTTTCAGACCGGATCCACCGACCATGCTCATTCTCTCCTATCGCTAACTTTGCAGAATGCGCTCACCATTTTCACAGCCCACCCTCGTGAACCAAGCGCACCTACGTTTTGTCACCACTTCCACGGACCACACGGACCCTTAGCTGTCACTGAACACTTAAACCTGCTCCACAGAACATGCTCTCCCAAACATCTAGTCATCTCCACAAATTGTGCTAACACACTGCGTCACAGACTCTTTCACACACAGCTCCACGCACCACACCTACACTGACCGCTTTCATCCACATAAAGGTGTTACAAGGGTAACACAGTGTAGCACCAAGTGAGTAAGTAAGTAAAAGATTTATTGTTTTTGATTAATTAAAACCATTACAAAAATACACACAGATGAAAAGTTTAAAATTAGTTAAGCCATTTCAAGAAGCACTCGAATAAAAGTCTTGTGTGTTAAGAAATACAAATATGTTTCTAAAAACTGAAGAGTCCCGATATTTTCTTCGTACGCTGGGCCTCCAGAGTCTGTACAGGTGTTCCAATTTGTAAAGAGTCTTTTATTGTTTTTACGTTTCCTCATGGAGCCAATGGGCCTTGCTTAGATGTTACTAATGACAGGAACTTAAGTACCTTTCCATTTAGTTGCGGGTCCTTTGGATTGAAGCAGGCAAGTACTGCCTGTCTCCGTGATCGTATGCCTCGTTCGTTAAAATGGGTTTTTAAGAGGCCTACCCTTTCCTCTTTTAGCTTGATACAGGAGCAGATTAGATGTTCTATGTCCTCAGTTCCGGCCCCGCATAGCCTGCATGATTTCCCGCAATTCTCTCTCAGCCAAGGAGGAAGATGAGGTATGGCTGGGAGGATCCCTAACCTGTATTTTAAAAACAATTCTTTGGACTTCCTTGAGTACCCTAGATTAAAATATGCCTGCGGCCCAGATGATTTATAGCTGCTCAGAGTCATCCATGCGTGGCTCCTGCGTGCAAAGTCAGCTTTGTCTTCTATAAGGGAGAGTTTCTTAATGACCTTATTTCCAATATGTTTAAAGTGCGAGTGCGTTGTATTAGTTTCCCATAGGTCCGCTAGTCCGGCGATGGCCAGTGATTCCTCCAGGTAAGCTTTGGCCGGTGAGGTGGATGTATTGCACAATTCTTGCCAGAGCTGATGGTTTAATGTGTTCCTGAAGGAATTCTTGATTTTGTGCCAGCACTTGATGCAAGAGCCTCGCCTTGCAAGGAGTTGTTTCGTTAAGCCAAACTCAAGTCGAATCTGTGCTGGCGAGACGTAGGGCGGGAGGTTTAGCATGACTCTGTACGCTTTTGACAGGGTGGTGTCCAGCAGTGTGGCGTCCCTACCCCTTAATGCTTCGCTGCCATAAGTGATTGAAGGTGGAATTTTTGCTTCCGCAACACAAAGCAATGGGGAAAATATTGGTCCAGTCAATTTTGTTTTAAGTTGCCTTAATGTTGACGCTATCACCATCCCTTTCCTCTTAATGGCCTCAAGCTGTTTCACGAATTGTCCGCCCTTGTCAATTATTACACCTAAGTATTTGTACTCAGAGGAATTTGCAATCGGAATTCTCCCCAGAGACCAAGAATAAGACCGTTTTTTCCATTGATTGTCATGGTTTTGGTTTTGTTGACGTTGACTTCCAGACAATTTTCGGCTGCGTATACATTCAATTTATTAAATAGCTGTTGTAGACCAACTTGAGTGTGGCTTGCTAAGACAACATCGTCCGCCTAAGACATACTGGTGATGGCTTTCCCCCCTAGTCGAGGGGCGTGCGCATTGCAGGTACTAAGGACTGATGTCATGTCTGCTGTGTAAAGGTTAAAAAGAGTTGGTGCGAGCACACAGCCCTGTTTAAGCCCTTTAGTTGTAGGTATGCGCCTCGAGAGATGGGAGCCATTACCTAGCTTAACCTGTATCCACGTGTTGGAATGTAGTTGTATCAGAAGATTCAAGAGAGATGGAGGGATCCCCCAGAGGGCCAGTTTCCTCCACAGGTTAGCTCGGTTGACATTGTCAAACGCCGCCTTAAAGGCCATAAAGCAGAGATGGAGTGTTTGTTTGGTTAGTTTTGCCTTATCGATGAGTAATGACATTGTTAACAGGTTAGTTGCTGTGCCGGTCTCTCTACAAAGCCCTGTTTGACAAGGGGGAATTATGTTATGCTCTGTTGCCCATTCCTGCAGTTCTGTGAGTAGAGTGCCCACAAAGTATTTTGCCTCTACATGTAACAGTGCAATGAGGCGATACTTTTGTGGTAGGGTTTTATCTCCAGCTTTATAAATTGGTGAAATGATGGAGCCCTTCCATGATGCGGGCAAGGACCCGAACTGTCTGACAGAGCTGAAGAGTGGAACTAGAGTTTCTGACCAGTATTCCGGATCTTGTTTGAAGAGAGCTGGTGGAATCCCGTTTGGCCCTTGTGCTCCTTCTTTCCTCACTTTCGAGATTTGGACCTTGATCATAGCCGCATCGATTCCATTATCCTCAACCTCTTCGGTCGTCACAGTTTGAGTCGAAGAAGCTGGTTGGTTATCCCTATATGCTTGTGGTCCTGGTGCTTGTTGGTTAAAATGAGATTCTAAAAAGGATGTCCATATGTTTTCTGAGATGTACGATGTCAGACCTCCGTGTGCTGGTTGTAAGATTTTATTTATGGTTGACCAAAATCGAGCACTATTATTTCCTTTAGAATCTTGATAGAGTTTTGCCCAGAATTCATTTTCGTTGGACCTGGTAATGTCCCACTTAAGTTTCCTAAGTGCAGCCTTATTGTTACGGAGCTGTTGGAGTAGGTTCTCGTCCCCCGGGCGGTGCCTCAATGATCTCAGCAATTTATTTATGGATTTTTTTAGGAGTTTCAGGGTAGACCTCTGTGCACGCGTGGCCTTCCCTGCGACCGTTGGGTCATTGGGAGAAAAGTGTCGAGCTACAGATGAATAGGATTTCGCAAGCAAAGCTGTAAAGATTTCCCATGTGCTAGTAGGGTTTCCAGTGGGGTAGTTAAGCTCGTTTAGTTGTTGTTTTACAAACAGGAGCACCTCCCTGGTGTTTGCTGTAGATGATTTGATTCTTTTTAGATTTATGGTGTGACATGCATGCATACCTGCTGGGTTAAAAATCAATTTATCTGGAAGAGCTTGGATTAAAACTTCCTGTGGCCGATGATGACTGTCCCCTTTATCTCCTAGGCAAAAGCCTATTATGTGTTTAAAGAGTGAGAGAGACACTAAGGTGTAATCTATAGTGGAGGTCACGTGTTCCGTGTGAAATGAGACGGCCGGCGGAGAGTCGTCGACAAATCTTCCGTTTAGTACCCTTAGGCCAATGTGCTCCAGGTCTTCTAGCAGCTCTAAACCGCTCTTAGAGGATCTTCCGCGGTCGCTTTGGGTTTGCGTTGGAATGTTCCAATAAAAGGACTGGGCCTGAATATCATCATTTGCAGTGGTGCCTAGGATTTGTTGATTTAAGTCGCCGGAAAGAATAAGGTTCAGTGTAGTGTACAAACTCATTAATTGAAGCAGGTGTTCGATTAGGATTTTTGATTCCTGTTTCTTCCGTTTCGGATTTAAATATGTATTGATCAGCAACACCTCCTCCTTTTTACCTCTAAGGTTTAAGTGAACCTTGATGGTGTTGACGGTTGACATCGAAGAAGGGGATTCCTGCGCACTATGGATTTTTGCTATTTTGACATAAGTAGATAGGCCGCCTGATAGGCGGCCGTATTTGCATTTCCTTAGGGCGGGAGTATGGAAGCAGGTGTACCCCTCTATTTGCAGTGGCTCCTCTAGCCAAGTTTCCTGCAGGAAAACAATGTCAAAGGATTTTAAATACTCAAGGAATTCGGCGTCTGCTGCCTTGCTGTTCAGCCCATTAATATTCCATGAACATAGCCTCAGGAGTGATTTGTCAGGTTTCCACGATTCCTATGACAATCGATCTGTCATTGTGGACTGCTGACTGTATTAATAGTTCTGATAATCTGAATGTGATCAGAAACACTGGGATTGTGTTTTTTTATGCTCAATTGTGTGTTTGACGCCTGTTGCCATTGAGGAGACCGTCCTCGAGCTCCCCTGAGTACAGAGGATGTTTTGTCTCTATAGCTGAGCGTTCCTTCTCGTGTTCTGGCAAGCAGAGGGAGCGGGTACCCTGTGTTGTGGTGCATTGAGGTTCGTATCCCCCAGGCTTTGAAGGTTCCCTGTTCTTTCAAAACTTTGTTTGCAATTTGAATGGACCCCCAGGTAGCCTTAGTGGATTCCCTACCTTGTGCTTTGTCTAACTTTATAAATTCTATCGAGAGACAGTCAGTTGAATTAATGCCTTTTAGTGATGGTATTGCACCTAGTAGTTGGAGGATATTTCCTCTATTGAGGATGTCACAGGGACCTTTTGAGTCATACTCGGGCGTAAAGCGTGTGATAGCTGAGTTTATTGTTTGGTTGACTGAAGGGGCTCTTACTGAGTTTGCCCCCAAGCGGTTATCTCCGGGGGAGTTGTTGAGCTGCTGAGTTTGCCCGCTGGATTTAGCAGGAATTACGAATTCCTGACTCCTAGGGGCTGAGGAAGCTTCTGAGCCACAGTCTGTGTTTTTGGTTTGGTCTCCCGTTGCAGAGAGGCCCAGTTGCCCGATTGTTGTTGTCGTCGGCTCTTGACGGGATCCCTGCACCTCCGTGTGGGTATTACTGGTGTTATCATTTTTTGGTTTCACTATTCCTAACACCTGAGTCGGAGCTTGAGTAGTCCTATGGATTGGAGACTGATTTAACGTGGTTATTTTATTGTGATTGACGCCCTGTTGATACGACAGGGGTAGGACTGGAGTAAAAGCCAACGCCTGATTTGAGCCATGCATGGGAAGGGCCTCCCTTTCCTCAGTTGATAAGGATGGTCGGCGGATTGTGCTGTCTTCCTGTTTCCATGCGACTCTGGTTTTTCTAATGCCTGGGGTGCCAGTTTGGCTGATTGATGATGACAAAACTACCCACGGGGAAAGTGTTAGCGCTTGTTCCGCCTTTTTGTCTGTCATAGAATGTGTTCCCTTTGGCTGATTTGTTGTTCCATGAGCTGCTGGGGAGTGTGCTGTAATAACTTGCGAGGGCACTGACTGCTGTGATGTTTTTGTAGCAAAAAGAGGATAGACTTTTGTGAAGCTCGGAGATGATGTTTTGTTACGGCCTTTTCTCCGAAGTTGGCGACGTTCCTTGGCATTTTGAGTTAAGTTTTGCTCCTTAGGTGGTGGGGAGGATCCGAAGGTCGGCCTAGCCTCTTGATGACTCGGTTGGTTTGGGCCAGCAGTATTTTGAGCCACGGGATCCCTTTTTCGTGACCCGTTGGGCGCTGCTTTGTTTGAGTTTGCCTTGGCTTTACCTTGATTTGGGCCCTTTGGCAGGCCCTCTATGAGAGTGGATACGATTTAGGGAAGCAACGACAATTTGTCGATGATGGGACCACAGCTGCAATTCAGTTTGGCCTCCTGCTGGGCTCTGCTGATTAGAAGGTTCAGTTGGCCCAATTTTTCGTCTATCCCCCCTACAAAAAGAGCAAGAGTATCTAGTAATGTCAGTTGCAGGTCCATTTTGTCCGACTGATAGTGTAACACGTCAACAGTTCGTTGCATTGTGTTTAGTAGGATGTCCCATGTGTTCTCTGCTTGCTTACCATCTTGGAGTGATGGCTCCAAAGTAGGACTTGGGGAGCTGTGGCGTGAAGTAGGTCTATTGTCCGCTGCTTCCTGATCACTGCCTTGTTTAATGTCTTGATTAGAGCTGGTTCCAACCATAGGCGGTGGCTGTTATTCAGGAGTGTCCAAGGCATAGGAGGTGACTAAGTCGGCCCACTCCTGTGATCCCAGGTAAGAAAGGGCATCCTGCCCCTCTCCCCTGGTTTCTGGCGAGGTTTCGGAGGTCACTTTAGGTTTCTCTGTCTCTATCTCTGTCCTGCCCTCCGCTTCCCTTTCCACTACCCGAGACAAAAGGGCCTTTGTAGGTTTGATGGCCACAGGCTGTACTAGCAAATCTTGAGGCGTTATGTGGGGGTCTTTTAGGGGCTGGAGCTTATGCTGGTGTTCGAGAAAGTGACTCGATTGAAAATTGTTTATATCGTCTTGCCCTGAATTTGTGCCATTGCCATCGTCTGCCGTATCTGCCGCTATCACTTATAATTGTACTGCCACAAGTGGTTGCACTTCGTTCTGCTTATTTGAATTATTTGTGGCGGTGTGAGTGAAAGAGCAAATGGACAAGGGTAGACAAATGGGGTGCTCCACAGCTCTCGTTTCGACTTCCCCTACTTGTGGGTCATTGGAGTCATTTGAGCTGCTTTTTTTGTGCTCCAAAGTTTTGTCAGATGATTGCGGGGAGGCCATTAGATGGACCGCAGGAGTTTCCACACTGGCTTGTGCCGTAACTGGTGGCCTAGATGACTGTAGGGGGAGAAGGGGATCTTGAAGGCCTTGAATTTTGCCACTAGAAGAAAATATGGACGATGCTGGGTCCTTTAAGAAGTGAAATTTTGAGGAGATTTTCGGTTGGAAAAGAGAGGTGGGGGACCGCCGGGTCGCTGCTGTACCGGGCCAGAGAGGCCTTCTACCTCCTCGAAGGGCACTGCCAGATCTGTGGTACTTTGACTTGTATTTCCTTTTTGCTTGGCTTTGCGCACAGGGACCAAGGGCTGGCCTCTCTTCCTGCCTGACCTCATGGTGGAGAATTAAACCAGAATAAACCAAAGCCTTCTGGGGCCGATACCAAGCCTGGTACTAATAAGCTAATGTACCAACGTGCTGAAGTGCTAGAGTGCACGGGGATAAACAGGGGATAACAGGAGATAGCAGGGGATAACCAGGAGTGTACTGGAGGCCCTGGTCCACTTCTTCTTACTTCTCAGGATGTTGCCTGGAAAAATTAATGCTGCCTTATGGCAGACCTTGCTTCCTGGGGGCTTTGCAGCTTTCTGCTCCTGTATATTACGACGACTCTTTCGGTTCTATTCAGTTCTTCTGATGGCCCTGGACTGGCTCGGCCCTACTCCTCAGCGCTCTTAATGCTCTTACTGCTGCGCTGCTCTTGCTGCAGGTCTTATTTTCTCCCAGGCGGCAACGGCAGACTCTGGTTTCTCAAAGAGAAGAGAAGGGGGCAGGGAGCAGGGTCGCACGCACTCTCACGCGCCACCTCACTTGCCCCAGCTGTTCTCTGGTGGTTCCCTGGTTCCCTAGTGCCAAGAACAGTTCCGGCTGACTTTCTGCTGACTTCTGGCACCCTCCTCCTGCGCTCCCCTCTGGTAGTGGCACTGCAGCTACTGGGTAGAACCGGGAATTAAAGCCTGTTACCCGTGCCGTGCCGTGACTGTTGCTCTGGCTAAAGGCAGCATTGAACGGGGGGGAGTTTGGAGGTTGGAGGGGGGTCAGAGGGACGGAGGCCACAGTGGAGGATAGTAACGGCAGGAGCAGTGCACTCTAACGAGCCGCAAGCTGCACCCAACCTAGTTGGGCCGCTTCCACGGACTCGCAGGGCTCGCACTCTGCGGCCGCACCTAATGGCGGCCGCGCCGCGTTAATCTGCACGTTTGCCCCCCGCAAGTTTTCCCCACCCTGAGTTGTCGGCCTCGGAGGCACGCTCCGGATGTCACGGGAGGTCGCAGGGGGGTCACTTGAAACGCAGGAATTGCTGCCTCCCCTCCAGCTCACCGCCGACTCCCTGCTCCCTGCTTTCCTGCTCCGTGCTGACCCCGCCTCACGCCGCTCGCTCTCTCTCCACGCTGTGTGTCCACTGGTTCCTGGGGCGGGGGCTTCTGGGTTCCTTCTGTCTTACAAATCCGGGCTTCGCTCCGGTCTCGCGAGGATCGCTGCACAGCGCCAAGTGGGCTGTGCGCTTCCAGCATCTTCTGAAGCTCTGCACATTTTTTGGGGAAGTAGCTGGGCACCACAGCCAATACCATTTTGTAGAAAAAGTAGTGGAAGTGGGTCTGACCTACACAGCATTCTAGTACCACTGCGATACCAGTGATACGGTATTTAGCATGAAGCGACCCCGCCATAATAGAAGCTGCTCAGAACCTGATGGCCACTTTGGCAGTGCACACTACTAAACAGCCCTTTAAGAGGTGTGAGCTGTATGCCTAGCGTGGGAGCGGGGTCGGACTGGGCCACAAACTAGGCCAGGGCTAATGACGGGGTTCTGAACTGTCCTAGCTGACAGGTCTCATGGTAGTTACTCGAGAAGCCACTTGCCTACAGCGTGACAGGAAACGTGACAGGTACGCTTTCTAAAATCCTCACTACTTGTTCGCTATTTAGTAAATGAATGTTAGCAGTGATGACGATGCATCATCTTTAATCAATATTGTCTGAGAGGGTAACATTGCGTTTTGCGGAATGCAGCAGCCACAACTATACTTGGGAGTCTAAAAATAAAATGACCAGCATGTGGTGTTTTTTTCTCTGGATATGCAATCCTTAAAAAATGTCGAATAGAATGTTTTGAAGCTACATTTAGCACAAGTAAGTGTGTATGAAACCAGATAGTCAGTAAACAATGACTAACGACTCCAAAACAGAAAAGTAAGGTTCCTGTGAACCAACATGCACTAGTTGTTGACAGTCTTTTATCCCCATTGCTGCTTTTGATTTATAGGATTGAGAAGGTGGTAATTAAAATGTGAGTAGGCGACAACTGTACAAAATTCTGTCTCTCAATATTTGAATAGTGATATATACTCATTGTACTGTCAGGTGATCCACAAAATGTGATGTTTACATTTTATCAGGATTTCCGGAGAGATGTGTTTAATGGGCGTGTTTAGATGGCAGGGAATGCATAACAGCTGAATTTAGTTTAGGTTTAAAAAAAATTGTCTCATGTGCACCACTGCTTCCAAGAAATGTGTTTTTATTGCTTTAAGACGTTTGGACGTGTTTTGGGAAGTCTAGCCAAGGTGGAAAAAGTATAGGTGCAGTCGAAACATGGTTTACTAATGCTGCTGCTGCTGCTGGTACCTTTTTGTTAATCACTAGTATTGCTCACAAAAATCTCACTCAGGTCGGAAGTTGAGTTGCACTTGCCTTGAGAAAGTGTGTTTTCACATTTGATCAAATTGATTCTTTTGATTAGTTTTAAAAATATTACATTAAATGACGTTATACATCTCATAAGAAAATAATATTTAATTGACTGCTGTCGTAACAGAAAACTATATGATGGCACCAGTGATCTAAAAAGGAAAGAAATATATTTCAGTGCAAAATCCATGGAATTCTGAAAGTAACAGATTATATTATATAAGCTAATCGACTAGTTTATTACAAAACTCTTAAACTTCATTCAAGCGTATTACCAGTGTATGTCAAGTCACAAATCTTGTTACAAAATATGACACAAAGCTATCCATTCTAACTAAAAATTGAGAGAGAGGGCACTTTGTGGAATAAGTAGTAATATAGCCTCGCAAACATCTGAAATCATGCAACAAACGAAATTCCTTCATTCTGCAGCAGAGCCATTTATAGGGTCTGTTCGTAAGTGTAAATGGACTTGCAAGGTGGAAATGTCTGATTATAAAGCACTTCGAACCCTCACCCACAGTCTTGTGACAAACGTCATCCTCATGGATGGTCTTATGTGAGAATGGTCAACCACTGGTGGTCAGTGAGATGGGGAGTGCAGTCTGTATGATGTTTTATTCTCAGTCATGAGAGTGTATACCCATCCTATAGAGATTTCTTATCTCGAATTCTCCTGGTTCAGCTTCATCGCTTTGTTCCTCGCTATGTGTATTCCCTTTCCTCTTAGATACACTACCTTTGAGTCCTGTCACTAGGAAACCCTAAATAATATTGTGTAAGCATAGTAAATGCAGATTTATTTTCACCTCCCTTCCACAATTCTAAATACAAAAATGCAGCATTACTTCTATGTCATTGACGTCGTTGCTTATTTCAGTGCCTTGTGGTGCCCTAAAGGAGTTATACACATTTATCATGACATTAAGCTAGGCTCACGTGTGACTGTTATTCTGGTTGAAAATATGATAGCCCCAATTTAGTATTAAAGGATATCAACATAACTCGAGAAAAGCAGCATGGACTGATTGAAGCAGAGCCCACAGGCATCGGATGATGGTACATTCCACTCCTCTCCAGTCTCTATGACAACAACCACAGACTGTGCTGCCTTGACTCCTGTACTAGGATCCTTCTCTGTGCTTCTGCAGGGCATGCCACTGATGTCCTGCGCCAGTAGGGTTAGATAGGTGTTGCCTCATGGCCAGACTCACTCACAGGGTTGGAGGCCCTATTGCAGTGATCCCACATTAATCTCCATGTACTATCCTCAGTTTGACACATGCTGCTGTGTTCCACCTCTTGGATAAATTGCATCCCATGTCCTGGAGTCCGGGAGAGCAGATTGAAGTAGGGGAACACCCATCAGTGGATGCAACTACTGCCAGCCTGTCCAACTCTCAGGATACCACTCAGGGGAATCCATGCCAAGACGTCCCCCAGGGAAAGCACTGCGTCTCTTGACATCGGCATACCTTAATGTTGTGTGTCTTGATGTCAGCATATCTTGATATTAGTATAGATTGGTCTCTACACAGCCTGATATGGGCTATCTATTCTGTGCAGCTTTCACCCCTATCTATCCACCATGCCACATAATTCCCCTACACAACTCCACTCCACACCACACAATTCCACCACTCACAATTCCACAACTAACAATTCCAATCCAGCCCACATAATTACACTCCACACCACATACATCCACTCCACTCCAAACCAAAGCACATGGGTAAACACATTGTCCTGTCTGCTGGTAATCTACCAGGAGAGACAGGCCTACCTCCCCAGGTGTTCAGCTGCCTGCACAGTCAGTGTTATTAAAACACTCATATCCTTAGTCTGCTGAAACCGGGGCCCGCTGGGCAAAGCAGAATGAATGCCTCGTTCCGGCAAATATAATGTATCCTCTCATTTTTCTCATGATTTATTTTCCAAAATGGGCTCATTATTTTTCTGAGTATATTTACATAATGCATAATTTGGCAATCTTAAAAAAAAAACTGTCCAACCCTCAAAAGGATAAAACTTCCACTGTTTGGTTATCTAGTGGGTGAAGCCCTGTGGCCCTATATTAATTTCAGAAATGCCAACAGTGCAGGACAGCACCTGCTTTCCTTGGCCCCTCACAGTCTCTGCCTGTTGAATGCCTAACAAACACCCACCACACATTACTTACACCCATCTGTCTGTCACTGCATACCTCCCTACAACATGAAGATGTAATTGGGAATTTGTTCTTTTTCTATAAGCTTGCCTCCACCTCAGCCATTGCTCACAGTAACTGTCTCCTTGCTGTTAAAACACATAGGTAAAACGAACTGTCATTTACATCCCCAATAGCTTTAATTCTCGTTACCTTTACTGATTGACACAGCAGCTTTGGTGTCCATTTTAATTTAAACTTAAAAATACTGTATGCAGTCAAATTATATTTTCCCTTTCTTGTACAATGTGAAACTGTTTATCCCGTTCTCTGCAGTTGTCCTTCTTTCGAGCCTTTGTGTAACTTATATGGTCTCTTGCTGCCAAATTTACTCACCCGCCGGCCGTGCGTCAGGGTCAGTCGCTTGGGGCTAAATGGAGTGGCGAAGGGGGTTAAATTTGAACAATTGCAAGTCATTTTTTTACAGCTTTTTATTCTTAAAGCATACCTTTTTGTCCCCTCTTTATTCCTTTTCCCACACTCAGCGATGGTGTCCATGGTGAGCAGCTCTTACTGTGATACAGTTTCAGTACTGTGCGTCAGTGGCTCACATCACATGTTTCCTGATCCATAGGTTGACTACAGTCAAAGTACCCTGATGTTAACAAACTATCAACAAATCTTTTGTACAGTGCAGACTCTCCTATAGTCCGGGCACATTGCTTAAGCCTGGTTTACTGTAATGGCATGGGTTGGTCACTCTAGCGGTATAGATCTTTTAACATCCTTAAGGTGAAATGGGCTCTGGACAATTTTATAACAAGCTTTCATGTGGGTTTCAGATTGCCTGAGGAATGCATCTGACATCTCACGAGCCTTCCCAGTGTATCATAATGCCTAACGATTCTAATCCACTCCACACACATCCACAACACTCGAAACAAAAACACATGGGTAAAAGACATTACCATTTACAACACCAATAGCTCTAACTCTCGCAAATGCGAGACCTATTGCATTGCAAATGCTTGTTTAAAGATGGGCACATTCTCAGCCCCCTTCCATGATTGGGGGATCACCCCCTCCTTCGAGATGGCATTGGAAACCACATTAATGTAGGAGCCCCAAACCCCAGGGTCGAATTTGAACACATCAGCAGGGATTTTGTCAAGACCTGGAGCTTTCCCGGGCTTGAGTGCAACCACAGCTCACTCGGTTTCCTCCATGGTGAAAACTACTGGAGGAATGGATGGTGGCTTAGCATTGTTATAGCCCCTGCAAGCAGGGCCAGGCTCAAGGGCGTGGGTGGGGGAGTACAGACACCCAAAGTGGGAGACCCAGTTACAGGGTAGAATGGATGTTTTAGCGGGGCTACCTGCCCTCCCAACGCTCTTGCTGACCAGTACCCAGAATTTCCTCAGGTCATTGGCTATAATGGCATCCAGTAGGTCAGCACAGATGCCATCTTCCCAAGCACCTTTAGCTTCTTTTAGAGTGGGCTGATAAATGGCCCCGATTCCCCTTATAACCTGCGTGTACCCCTCTTTATTGGATTGAAGCAGGTTTGCCTTAGCCTTTTTACGCTGGCCATTGAACCAACCCTTAGTCTGCACTGTGTTAGGGCACCCCCTTGACTCCTTGGAGAAGAGATTCCTCAGCAATACTCCCATTTGAGCCCTGTTTCCTTGAGTAGAAATTGTGTCGCTCAACCACCACACTAGGTTCATCCTTAAATTAGCGTGCCAACATTTTTACTGCTTCCTTATAAACATTCCAGGTTACATATTCCATTGGTTTTGGCTCAACTTCCCGAAGATGATCAAATAACATCTGTCCTTCCAGACCCAACGCAATGAACAATCGCAAGACATCCTCAAAGCTTAAAAATATCAGGAAATCCACAGATATTTTCCCCTTGGTATTTCCCTTAGCCAAAACAACAGACGTATGCCCAGCCTATACCATCATTGTGCATCATAGTGCCATATTGCTTCTACTCACTATGGGTATCTAGGCAGTGTCCCACCACGTGAGCTGTCAGAAGCATGAAACATGAACACTTGCTTGAAGTTTATTTCCTGTTGTACATGTCCCCTTCATGTGGGTCTGGTCCTTTGAAGAGACATTGGGGTCGATTCCGATCTCGGCCGGTAGTGCTCCGAATCGGATTCGGATTTACCGGATCCGATTCGGAGCCCTGTTTCCCGACCGAATCGTACGCGGTCCGGCCGAGCGAGTACGATGCGAGCGCACGCGAAATCTCCGACCGACTCGTTCGCAGGACCCGACCGCTCCGACCGACTCGCACGGGGACGACTCGCACCTCGCAATGGAGACGTTCCCCGGCCGGGTAAGTACGATGCGCATCGCGACCGCTCCGACCGACTCACGCAGTCCGGCTCCAAGGAGCTGTCGGAGCCACACTTTGGGGGTCCGTGTCGGACCCCCTGGAAGCGTAGGCACGCGAGTCGCACACAGGGGGGACACACGGGTCCCCCCTACACGTGCATGTACGGCGTGACCCGCACCGACGCGAACACGCTGTAGGGGGCGCCCTTGTTCGCGTCGTGCCCATTGAGTCAATGGGAGCCCGTGTACGCGTCGTACGACAGGCTCCCATTGACTTCAATGGGAGTCCGACCAAATCGAGTCCGATGGCATACGTGCGCATCGTACTCGTTCGGTCGGACTGCACGGGTCCGATTCGGTCGGAAATCTCTCCGGGTCCGGCTCGGTCGGAGAGATTTCCGGCCCGAATCGGAATCGGCCCCATTGTCTCCTGCATCATTGCACATGAGTGACAAGTACTCAGGATTGGAATTGAACGTATGACGCGCACCCGTCACTCATTTACAGTGGAACTCTATTTCAGAGGGAGAATAATATCTCTCAGTCAGAGAAATGAAGACGCAGACTGTCAAGTTTCCACCAACCTGCTAATCCGAATTCAAAAGGAGCGATGCTAATAGTCACGCTTCCCAGACGCCACTAACAACGATGCAAAGGATATTTATGCGAGTTAGCAGTAGTCCAGGGGAAGGGACAATCACACAAAAGAGAGAAAGAGAAACACTGGATAAGTTCACTCAGTCTTTTTTAGCAGCTGGGCTCATCCTGCACGTCAGAAGTGTTGATATCTACAAGAAATAGCTTTTTTAATATTTTATCATTTGCATTCTAGTTCAATATTTCTAATATGGCATACAATATTCTTTCTAACAGTCTCTCCACAAGAACCCTCTAGCGTTGGTTGGAACTCTGTGGCATCCTAAAGATGAAATATAAATGAAACCTTCATGATGGATGTACGAAATAACCTGAACCTTTGCATGTTTCTAAAAAGAGAGTTACCTTCAGTGATTTGCTTATCAGGTCTGTGATCTGAATGATTCTCAGTGTAACAGGTTCATCATCTATAGCATAATGAATACACATGTGTTGTGCTTTGCTTCCTGACAATATACATTCGCTTCCTCAACACTGGCAATACTTTATTGCCATATATAACTCAAAAGTGATATAAACAAAGTCTGTACAAGCCGAGGCCTCCTTTTGCTCCTCTTGTGAAATATTACCTTTCAAATATTAAGGTCTAAATCCTTCATCTCTAATATTATCCCAGAATATTTCCCTGTATCCTGCATGTCTTTGATAACTCCATGAGTATGAATCTCATATCTCAGTTGCCTAGCAACAAATACTCTGAAACACGAAGAACTTATACATTATGAATCCTCAGTGGCCGCCACCATTGCAAGTCTCATGAAGACCCTGTGGTGATCTGGGACATATAGTCTGCCTTGACTCCACATGTGCAAGTGTCACAGATAGAAAGCCTCAATCCAAGTAGTAGCAAAACTCTGTATACACTGCTGACCGCCTTGCTTCTTTTTGCCCGCCCAACATACAAAATGTGAGCGCGAGCCATGGATCATGACACCAACCAAAGCAACAAGCTCTCTGATGGAGTGCAGTGCTGCCATGATGAGAGGCCAGCTGCGGATCTTCATGACACACAAATTTTAAAGAGGGACATCAGGATTTGCCGCAGGGCCCTGCCCAATGCACACACAAACTGGGTACATAAAACAATGCAAATAACAAAGTGGCTTAAATGTAGGTTGCACAGTGATTGGGCATGTTATGTGGCCCCATCATTTGTGTGAGGGGGTGCTTTCTAATGAAGACACCCATCCCAAAGACAGTCACACAGGACAGTGTAAAGGGGGGAGGCAGCTTAACTATAGAGTGGTCACCCACTTGCAGTTATGCAACTGTTATATATTATTCTTGTCTTTCCTATTCAGAACAATTACATTAACAACAGGTACACATACAATCTGAATTTTATATTAACTCCATCTACTAGCCTTTGATTTTTCTGGGGGGTGGGGGGGGCAGGTGAAGGAGGAGTGACAAATACCCCATGTCTTGACTCCATATAGAGACACTATTCATCCATTTGGCCAACCAATTAGCCTTCACTGGTCGTGAATATACCATTCTCTGCTACATGTAAGTGCATTTTTTCTTTTTTTTAGATGCCAAAGCATTAAAATGGCTCGGTATTTGCACTTACATATACTGAGCAGAATACTACACTTTGTATATATTTCAATAACAATACCATTCTAAATACAAATGTATATTGGGACAAATATACATCTGTAGCTATGTCCTTCCTAATAAGTATGTCTCTGTTGATTAGATAAGCCAAACTCATATGTTTATGATTTTGACACACAAAAGGTGACATTGGAGTGATCTGACCCGACAAACCCTATGATCTAGAGTAAGGTTCTCCAAAGTCGGTCCTGGAGGGCCGGATCCATGCCAGATTTTTCAGATAACTTCATTTATCTAAATGGGGAAATGCTAAAAATCTGCCATGGTTCCGGCCCTCCAGGACCGACTTTGGAGAACCCTGATGTAAAGTGAGACAGGTGCCACAGTGTTTCAACGAGGTCCAAAATATCCTAGATATAAAATGCCTGAGTATCTGATAAGGGGGAGTCAAGATGTTATATTTTGATGTTTTTTTTATATTTATTTTTATTGTATGCACTCATGGTACAACTGCACAACATCAACTTGGCAATCCCACTACATACAAGTGTTTCTACATGGCTCGCCCCACATGTCCAATGTATCACAGGTGACCCAATAGAAAGATGTATAGTCCATCTGAGAACCTCCACACACAGTCTACTAATCATCAGCAAAGTAAATGTTTTCTTATCAGCACGTATGCCTTTACCGGTCAGTGGGGGGTTGATGAACATTAGTCTATAATCTCTCTTCGATTGGGGAGGAAGTGTCCAGTTCATCCATCTCATCAGCTTGCAACTGTGTAAGGTAGGACTGTAGTGGTGCCCGGATATTGGGGGTTGACATTAGGCCTGGGCGGAAAACTACGCTACGCTCGCGTAGTTTGCGAAGTTTGCGCTACTTCGCACTACGCGAATTGCACGTAGCACAGTGCAAACACGCGTAGCGTAGCGTAGTGCAGCAGTCATTTTTTGCTTGCTCGCGGTCCTCAACGTCAAGTTGGCGACCGCGAGCAAGCAAAATGACATCCCGGCGAGACTTTTTCCTCGTTCGCGATCAGCAACATCAAGTTGCCGATCGCGAGCGTGGAAAATAAACCTCCCGGCGAGATTCTCAACGCGGGGAGGTCAGGTTTCTCATTGCGAGTGGTCGCGTATGCTCGCGACCGCTCGCGATGAGAAACTACCAGTCCGCGTTGAGAAAGCTGCCGCTCGAGTAAAAATCTACTCGAGCGGCAGTAAAGACAGCTCGCACTGTGCAAGATGCCGTTTTCAATGATTGCACAGTGCGGACAAGCATCCGGCACTGTGCAATCATTGCGAACACGCACTACGCAGTTCGCGTAGTGCTACGCGTAGCTCGCGTAGTGCGAACTGCACTTTGCGTAGCTTCGCGAAGCGTTACTTCGCGAACTACGCCCAGGGTTAGTTGACATTAGTAGCTGCATATTCTCATACAGCTCAGTATTTATATCACAAACAGTGACACTTTTCAGCCTTCCAGTTTGAGTCAGTATCGGGCACTTCAGCTGGTGAATGGGGATATCTTGTTTGGCTAATAATTACAGTATCACAGTCAGTCATAGTCCAGATTTAGGCACATCAGCAACATATCCCATTATCACCACATCAAGGGACCTTGGCACCTCCTAGCCCATAATCTGGGATCTCATTCCTAGAATATCCTCTCAGAAGCCAGTAATATATCGACATGCTGTTTAGTTCCACATGCTGGATTATATATAAAAGTAGTTTATTGGAAGCAGCACAGTACAACAGGACTGCACACAACAAGTCCTGGCGGACGAATGGTCTTGCCACTCTTTTTTGCCCGAGATGCCACAGATTCATCTTTACAAGAATGTCCCAGACCAATAGCATCAAACAACGAATCACCACTTGACCCAGCACTTCCACTCCTGCACCTGACCACCTTTCTCAGATTCCACACTCTGCCATCCTGAGTGACCACACTGTTCTGGTTAACTTTCACCACTTTAAGAGCACGACCAAACTTAGAGCCACCTTTTACAGTGAACCCCGGTTTGAGTATTTCCGTCCATTTTTCCACCACAAAATTAGGCACTCTAACTTTCCACTTGTCATCATACCTTACTTTTATCTTCCCTTGTTTCTCTTTCACCCTTTCTACCACTTCACTAAGATCCATACTGTTTGCCCATGTGATTTTCTTTTTAAATCACCATGGACACAACTTAGATACCGGATCCCTCCCTTTCAATAAACAGAATGGACTCACTTCTGTAACAGAATGGGGCGTAATGCGATACATACATAATCGTTCCCTTAAAGCATTACTTCATTCACCCCCAGGCTTGTGAGCCGCTTCAATATCATCTTTGAGAACAAGGTTGAAGCGCTCAACCTGAACATTCTCCTGTGGTTCATATAAAGCTTTGGTGACATGCTTGATGCAACAATTTTCCCAAAATTCCTCAATCTCACATGATGTAAGTTGCACCCCATTGTCAGTCACCAGCACCTCTGGACACCCTTCCCAAGCAAAAGCTTCTCTAAAGAACTCAATCACTACCAGAGAGGTGACATGTGCCACAAACCTGACTTCAGGCCACTTTGAGTGATAATCAATAATAACCAATGCATAGCTGGGCTCCTGGGGTAAACTGTAAAAGGGACCCGAGATATCAAAGGCCACTTTATCCCATGGAGAACTAGGCCATGACACTGGCTTGAGAGGAGCAACACCTTAAGCATTTTGTCACTGATGACGCACACAGTACACTCCCTCACACACCAGTCCACCATCTTGTCCAATCGCAGCCACCAAAAATTGGCTCTGTTGAGAAGTTTCATGGAAGACATCCCCTGGTGCCCTTCATGCACCAATTTCAAAATCTCTTCCTGCATGGCACCAGGAGGAACACATTTTCCTCCTTTGAACAGTAAATCCCCTTCCATTTCTATCTCCTCAGACACTTTTAAAAACAGTCTTACCTCAGGAGACACACATTTACCCTTGGGCCACCCTTCCATCAAGTATTTCTTCACAATTTGCCACACTGCATCTCCATCCATCTCTCTTTTCCAGTCCTCCTCTGAAACTCCTGTGAACTCTGCACTCCAAAATCCTTAACCACTGCCACCATCTCAATTTCATTTTGCTCCTCCATGTTTCTATCATCCGGGCATGGCAATCTGGACAGACAATCTGCCGCCACATTAAATCTCCCTGGTACGTACTCCACACTAAAATTGTATTCCTGTAACATGGAAGTATATAATTGTAAATATATAATTGTCCAAGCCTAATCGCTGTTAAAATGTAATCCTGAGTGAATTTAATATTTGTATATATAGAACTCTAACCACTAGTATATGTAGTAGACCTTTGTACTTACTACCATTCCTATGTGATTTTAGAGTTTATCTGTTTGTATCTCTTCCCTGAGTGACTTTACAACTTGTACATGTGCAATTTTTTCCTGTTTATATCTCTTCCTTGAGTGACTTTACACCTTGTACATTTGCAATTTTTTCTCTGTTTGTATCTCTTATGTAACTCATGTAATCCAAAGTCCTTATGTAACGCAACTGGTTCTTTTGTAAAGCGCTCTGACACCTTCGGGTAATGTTCGCGCTATATAAAATCGCATTAGATAAATAAAATAAATAAATAAATAAAAGTAAGTCTGGCTATATGTGAAGTGGCGTTCTACCCATCACATAGTGACACAATTCCCACCAAAGGTTTATGGTCAGTTCTAAGAATGAATCTACTCCCCCACACATAGTTGCTGAAATGTTCAACTGCCCACACACAAGCCAAAAGTTCCTTTTCAACTACCACATATCATCTCTCTATTTCACTCAGTTTCCTGGATGCAAATGCCACACACCATTCATTCTTTCCACATCTTTTACCCAACACTTTTCCAACCCCATACAAACTAGCATCCACAGTCATAATGCAAACTTTGTTCAGACAATACGGTTTGAGAGTGGGTGCTTGCCCAATTTCTTGTTTGATCTGTTGGAAGGCTGATTGTAGTTTCTCAGCCCAGATTAACTCAGGTTCATTCCCTGTCAGTTCTCTGAGAGGTTCCATCTTGGTGGCAAAGCCTTGTATGAACTTTTTTTTTTAAACAGATTTGATTGATTTTGTTGCATTTACACCACATCTTGTAACCCAGCCATGTCAAAGCATACATTTTCATATCGCTCATATACATCTATAAGTATGGCAAAGCCTTTTATGAACTTGCTGTAATATTCACATAGCCCTGCAAATGATAACAACTTTTCCTTATTGTCAGGCGCAGGAGCCTTGACAATGGCATCTACCAAAGACTTTTTTGGAACCACACCATTCCCAGACAATGTGTGTCCTAGATATTCCACTGAATCACAAAAGAACTTGCACTTTTCCCTTTTAAGTGTCAGATCATGACACTCCAATTGTTTAGACACTTCCACCACATGCCCCATGTGTTTTTTTTCATTCTTGGAGAATATGAGGATGTCATCCTGGAAACATTTCACAAATTTGTCTAAGTCCTTAAAAATATGAAACATTGACCTCTGAAACAAGGATGCCACTGAGGCTAAGCCAAAGGGCATCATCATAAATTGGAATAGACCTTGGGTGTTATGAACTCAGTGAAGTGCCTTGCTTCCTCGCTTAGTTAAATCTGGTGGTATGCTGAATGGAAATCCAACGTAGAGAAGACACTGGCTCCCTCCAGCATACACACTATTTTGTTGATGTTTGGCAGTGGATGACAATCCAGTCCCAAACTGGCATTTAGGGCTCTCAAGTCCACACAAAACCTGAGACTTTTATCAGGGTTGCAAGCCAAAATAATAGAGGAAACCCACCCTACTTCCTCTATTATATCCTTATTAACCAGACTCACCAACATGTTTTTCAACTCCTCCCTCACATTCACTGGCACCCCCCACCCCCGGAGCTTCTGCCTCACAGGAATAGCACCTTCTTTCACCTTGATCTTATGGCTAAACCAAATCAATTTTACCAATTTCTCTACAAACACACTGCGAAACTGCTGAATAACTCCATCTTCTTGCATACCATCAGAAACTATCAACAGAGGTTCCTTACTTCTAGGATTAAGAATGATACCCAAAACATTGTCACCTTTAGCTGCTACATTCAATTTAATTTGAGCCACCCTGCCCTTGAATTCAATTTGTACCTCTTCATAACCTTCAACGTCAATCCTAGAACCATCAAAACTTTCCGCAATGATGTCTCACTCCTTCAGGGCATCCAACCGCACTCTATCTCCAAACTGTTGTACACAATAATCCTTAGTAATAATTGTCCATGGCGAACCAGAATCCACCATCAATTCCAGCTCCACATTCAATATTCACACCACGCACCTGGGAGGCCCTATTGCACCCTACCTCTCCATGCACTTTCCAAAATCCCTTATAGATAGCACAATGCCCATTTTACCTCCACCCTCTCCACCATGGTTAAAATCCTCACTCACACCTGACACCTAACCTTTGGCATTGTTTCTACTACTCACTTTATTAAAATCTCTACACACTTGTGCAAAATGTCCAATATGCCCACATTTGCTACACTCCTTCCCCGCTGCTGGGCATTGTGATGACGACACAATATGGTTAGTGCTTCCACATCTCAAACAATTACAATTTTTGTCACTCTTCTTATAACTCTGAGCACCCCCACGTGAGTTACCAGCCGTGGTTAAATAGCCAAAGCTTGCCAAAAAACACAGGAACACAATACAGGGTCGTAAATCCCTGGGGAAAAACTGTGAGTCTTCTCAGACGAAGTCCTCAATGATGAACAAGCTGAACCATTAAAATGTGCAGAACAGATCATGGGTTCAATGAAGACGATGTCACTCCTGTGCTGTCTGAAGTGTAGCAGATATGTCTTCATTACTCGTCGCCATAGTTGAATTGCACATACTGAATAATATGTAAAAGTAGTTTATTGGAAGCATCACAGTACAACAGCACTGCACACTGTTCCTCTGGAAACTGCCTTCCAGAGAAATTCTAGAACCTTACTCTGGATACAGCAGATCATAACAGCACTTTAAAGTAAACACATGTCTTCGCATATGCAGCACATGCCCACGCCAAATGGAGGAAATCTGCCAGGGTTTGATTACATGGAAAACATTCAGGTGGTCTAGTACTGTCAAATTTGTGCAGATGTGTAGCAAAACCAATGCAGATGATTAAAATGTATATGTTTATGTCTGTAATTCATTGAGACAGTGTCTAATTGCACACAGCAACATGACCATTTATGAATGTCCCAAAGGTCTCCCAAGTCTTTTTCCCACAATGCCATTTCTGGTGTGGTTGATCCAACAATTTTCAATAGTCAGTTTACTTATCTGTGAGACCCAGCCCTTACTTTACATTCAATGTTCATGAGGTTCGTAAGTGTCACACACTCTTTTGGCTCCTGTTGGTGTCCACATCATGTGCATTCACTGCATGTCTCAGCCTATGATATAAATAAATATATAAATGTATCAAGAGCATTGGTTGGCCCTTGTCTATAAATTGTTCCACAGACAACAAAATTCACTCTATATTCATATGGCATAGCATAGTCATGTTTTGTATGTTAACTGAGAGCTGCATCACTTTTTCAGTGCGGCTTGTTTGTGATGGATGCACATGGTGAGTACAGTTGGGGGTTCCGATTAAGTTACCCATTTCATACCACACATCCATTGTGGAAGCCATTATACCTATACCATCCCCATGTCATAATATTTTCTTTAAAAGGCAAGTCTGTAGATTACCCGGTTCAATTCTATTAGACTCTATCCCTTTGTGTGGTATAAGTGGTTGGGGCAGTTACCAGTAAAGTGCAAAGAAAACTTGAGGATATAAATAGTATATTTTGGGTTTCTGGTACAGCCATCCCTTCCTTGACAAGTGCAAAGTCATATTGCCCCAGTGTATTCTGGACTGTTTTCCCATCCATAATAGTCTTGTAAAGTCAGATCATAGGATTCTGAAAAAGATCTGTGATAGCGGAATTGGAATATTGAGAACCAAAAGCAGAAATTTGGGCATGACTACCACTTTTAAAATTGCAATTCTGCCAGATATGGATAGTATTAATCTTATACGTTCATCAATCTTTTTGTGCTGCTGATGCAGCACGGAACCATAGCTGTCTCTAATTGCAGTCTAATTGTCTCTATGTACCCTAATGCCTAGATATTTTATTGAGTGTTCTCTCCAAAGTAGCGGGTGATCCGACCTGACCACCTTGGTAGTCATCAGCATCACATCTGTGACTTATTCCAATTTATCCTCACTCCTGAATAGGAGCCAAATTTCATAATCTTGCAAAGTGTTGGCACTAGATTATCTTCTGGGTTTTTGATAAATAACATATAGTTTGCATACATTGATATAATTAGGTGCCTATTTGTAAAGGTCAGGCCCCTATGTGCATGATGTTGCCTCACTTTTCATGCTAAGGGTTCTATCACAATTGCAAATAAGGGAGACAAGGGACAACCCTGTTTCATGTCTCTAGTGAGCTGTATAGAATGCAAAGTAAGGCCACTTACCTGAACTCGAGCAGTAAGATCCAATTATAATAGTGCTATCTTATGAGTAGGTATGATCGGAACCCCAGCCTGTGCAAAATCTTATGCAGGAAAGGCCACTACAGTGATGCAGAGGCCTTCTTGGGATCAAGAAAGGCCCCAATTGCCAAAACGTCAGAGTTCACGTGGTACATCATAGCAAACAATGTGTGAATATTATGTGCAATGGATCTTGCAGGTTCAGTACATGCCTGGGTGATAGGACGTGGTGGGTTTTTGGTCCTTACCAGATTTCAGCAATGTAATAATTATGGCATCCCATGTGGAGGGCAGTAAGCAATTTGTTTGCAATGCCTCATTGTAGAGCTCCAGTAATTGTGGACAGATCAGTTCTTTATAAGCTTTAAACAAATCTACCATGAGGGCTTCAGATCATGGAGCCTTTCCACTGGCTAGGCTATTGTTTGCTTCCGAGATCTCATCTAACGACAGGGACTCATTGAAAGGTAATCTGTCCACATGTTCTAGAAAGGCCACAGAGATGCCATTCAGCTATTCATTTATCTGAGATTCAGAAGGGTCCACTCTGGCTGTATGATGTGTGTAAAATTTGGTAAAAACCTCTAATATCTCAGACGAAGCCTGCTGGAGTGTATCATTCTCATCCCTTGCACTAGAGATGTCATCCACTGGAGCGATGCCTTAGCAACCAAGCCAGTTTCCCACTTTGGGATTCATCCTCTCCATATCTCATAACCAAAAGATCAGGAGCCAGATGTTTTGAAGCTATTTAGTGGTTGCAAAGCCTGCGATTCACAAAACAGGATTTGTGAACGCTAAATGTCTTTTACAAATGTACTAAACCCATTTAGCGATTCAGTAACTTGTTATCAAATCGCTACATGGGTTTAGAAAATCGTAAGGCATCTCTATTTGGAAGGGGCGTGCTTATGCCCTCCCTTCCAAATAACAGTAATACTTTCCCACCTCCTCAAAGGAGGTGGTAATCCATACACTAACGGGAAGGGGTCCATTTGAGAATGTTAAAAAAGATTTTTAAGAGTTGGCAGTGGTCCCACAGCTAATCTTAAAAAATAATGTTATACGTTTCTTTTTTTTAACACATCCTTTAAGGAAAACAGGTTTCATTAAAAAAATGTTTTACTTAAAAGCAATCATAGACATTGTGGTCTGCTGACCCAGGCAGGCCACCATCCCTCTGATAATCGTCATTCCTAATAGGTCGCATATTTCCTCATTAATATTCATGAGGTAGGTCGATTTGTGATCTACCAGGAATCGCTAATTTAAAAATAAAACTTTCATACATGAAGAATAGTGATTTCCTTATTTTGATTCGGAGAAAATCCCAATTTGTGAATCGCTATTCCCAATGTTAATTCAACTGGCCCTTAGCCAACTTACCCTCAACATAATAGACCTTTGGTGTAACCACTGCGTAGACTACTCCGTCACTACCCTGGTTACGTCCCACTGGAGTAAGGGCCATCAGAGGTTGACCTCTTTGTCCGCCCACCTAATGTATATGGGTGGACATACAGGTAGGTTTTCACTGCCCGTACCTGCCAGGAAGACTCTGGCAGTAAGGGGCAGTGAAAGTTGTCTCATGCCACCCTCGCCATGGAAGATAACTTCCATGGCGAGGGGGGAACTTTTTCATATTGAAACTAAAAAAAAAACCTGTGTAACTTTGACGAACAACTCCATCATGTTTACAGTGACATCTTCCCTAACGATCTTTAATCACACTTTTATGTGTATAAACAATAGACTTTTGGATCAGTGTTGCCATTCCCTGTGAAGCAAGATACAATGACCTACCCACTTATTCGAAAATCTGCATTTCAAATGTGTTTCCTGCAGTAGTGCAATAGAAACATTGGGGCCGATTCCGATTCGGGCCGGAAATCTCCCCGACCGAGCCGGACCCGGAGAGATTTCCGACCGAATCGGACCCGTGCAGTCCGACCGAACGAGTACGATGCGCACGTATGCCATCGGACTCGAGTCGGTCGGACTCACATTGAAGTCAATGGGAGCCTGTCGTACAACGCGTACGCGGGCTCCCATTGACTCAATGGGTGCGATGCGGACAAGTGCGCCCCCTACAGCGTATACGCGGCGAAGCGATTTGCGCCGTACACGCACAGGTAGGGGGGACCCATGGGTCCCCCCTGTGTGCGACTCGCGCGGCTACGCGTACAGGGGGGTCCGACACGGACCCCCAAAGTACGTCTCCGACTGCTCTTTCGAGCCGGAGTGCGCGGCTCGGTCATACTGCTCGCGGCGCGCATCGTACTTACCCGGCCGGGGAACGTCTCCATTGCGCGGTGCGAGTCGTGTCCGTGCGAGTCGGTCGGTGCGGTTCGACCCGGGATCGAGTCGGTCGGAGCGGTCGGGACGCCCGGACGAGTCGGTCGGCGAATACGCATCGTACTCGCTCGTCCGGACGCGCGTACGGATCGGTCGGGAAATAGGGCTCCGAATCGGATCCGGTTAAGCCGAATCCGATTCGGAGCCCTACCGGCCGAGATCGGAATCGGCCCCATTGTGTCTGTCTAAATATGCTTGCACAAGTCTAAAATATCTAGGGCTAATAAGGCTATGAACGTTCCAAAGATACAAATGATATAGGTCTATCCTCTTGAGACCCTCTTACACTTCGTGGCACTGATTTTGGGGACCTATGACAGTTCCAACACTGGACCATATCATTCTGCTTGTGCATACATTGAGAATGCAATGCTTGAGTCGACAGTGACGTTGGGATAAAACCTGATCAATAAAGAACAAGTGCATCTTCAACTGAATCCTATAACCCATTCCACCTCACCCTATACTACATCTACCAACATGTAGTGTCACACCCACCCGATAACCCCAACAATCAGCACATAATTTCCTATAAAGCAATTCATTTAAACCAAAGATCTCAACTTAGTGTGCTCCACCCTTTAGGCCATAGCTTCAGCCTCCCATCCACTGACTTAACCTCTCCTGGACAATAACCAACAGCAACACATCCTCCAAACCTGGCGACACAATCTTTACTGGGCAGGCCACTCTCATTCAACATCTCTCAATGTGTTGTGGTCTTGATTTCTATGGGCAGCTGTCAGCAAGGAATCGTGGAGGCTAATGTATCATCCAATTTGAGGCATTGTTTCTCAAAAGTCAACACTGCCTCAGGATCCATGAAGGACCTTGGTTTTCCACCAGCTTACACTAGCAGTTTTGCTGGGTATTGCATGGCATATTTGATGCCCTTAGGGCTTACTATTCTTTTAGTATTCATGAACTTTATTCTGGCATCCTGCTCTGCCACAGTAAAATCTGGAAAGATAGCAATGTCTGCTCCCCAGTCGTGTAACGAAACTTGAGGGGGCCCCCTTGCAAAGAACATAGAGAGGCCCTCTCCGGACTCACTCAGCTCTATGGCCAGGGTACTGTGTTGAGGGGGCCCCCTGGAGCTCAGCCCCCCCTCACTGCGGGGGCAGCAAGGGCCTTTGTTACGCCACTGCTGCTCCCTGGTAGTGTACAGGCCTCTCTCCCTGGCAAGTTGAAGTGCAGTGTCCCTGTCACGGTTTATTATTGTTTCTATAGGATCAGGCTTCTAAATCCTTATTCTTTGTGATCACTGCCACCAAAGTCTTCTTCATCGCGATCAGTTTGCTCGCAATTGCAACACCATCATCCCCCAGGTCAGAGAACCGTTTTTACGCGCAATCGAGTTTGCCTATCCAAGCGCTCTGTTAGGTCATGCAGTCTGTTCGTTACCATATCTACTTTTCAATCTACTGCCTTCAAACTTGCTGTCAGATAAAGTACCAGTGTTTTTCTTTCACCATCTGCTATCTGGACTGATATGATATCCAACACCAGTTCGCAGGATTAGTTTCTATTGGAGCTATGTTGCTCAGAGGTCAGCTTGTTCTCCTTTTCATCAGTTTTACTCATGCTGTACCTCTTATTGTATGATTGCTCCATGTGGCAGTGCAGGTATAGCATTTCCTTAAGGCCTGTCACATTTAACCAAATGTTGAGTATCAATTGTCGTCTAATAGGTGGGAGTCCTGCTTACATCATATGATCTTATAGTGGGTGCCAGGTTTTTATTGTTTTACTTCCAGCATGCTGGGGCATCCCATCACACCTGCCCATCCCACCCTCCTCCCCATAAGCTCACAGGCAGTATATGTTTTAAAATGCTTCTGTTCATTTGGCCTGCTACTGCGCATTTAACTGACCATGAGTTCTTAGGCAATAATAGTAGAGCGAGGGCACTGGGTTCCCCCGCAGGTCTGCAGCGCACGTCCGCCAGCTGCAATCAAACAGGAATAGCTTGTAGGCTGCCCACTTAGTGGTCTCCCAGCACTTCCAGCAGGTAGGCCCGATGGGACTCACCTGCACATTTAGGGTGGCGCAGCCTGTGCCGGCACAGGATTACTTTCTGGGGCAGCAACAGCCTTGCCTATGTCAGAGCCCATTCTCTTCTTTGCTCTGGAAATGAAACACTGTATTTCAAGGTGGGGCGACGAGAACGCAGCTGATACAACGTTTTCTGGGCCCACTTGCTTACCATTAGTCCTTCGACTGACCTTTCTATCCGACTGAGAGGTGATGGGAGTTAGCATTAACATCAATCAAATTCAATCATCAGTGCAGCCCATTTGACTACACAATGAGGACCAAGAATCAGTAGCTTGGGTTAAAGGGTTTATTACAAATTCAAAATTAAGTTTAAATATACAACTCTTAACACCATGCTATAAAGATACAGAATAACAACTGGGAAACCCAACCTCCTAAAGAAGTTTAGGCGTACCAGTATTAAACAAACAAGGAATTCTGTACAGCTATGCAAAAGATTACTAGAAGTAGTTGATACTCACGGAAAATGCTCAAGATTTGTTGTCTATGCATAGTTAAATCTAGAGTCCCGGACATTAAGGTCCAGGCAAAGAGGATGGTTCGGTTAACCCAAAAAGTCTCAAAATCAGGAAATTACATAAAGGAAATCAGAGACAAGCAAGGAAAATTAAGTTTAGGAAGTGTCAGCATCACAGAAACACAGTCAAGAGTCCTCTATGGGTCAGAGTAAAAGTGTTAGCCTAAGCCACACTTAGGAAGGGATCAGATAGGCATTGAGGTCTAAACCTCATAAGGTTCAGGGGAAATGCTCTAAGCATTCAGGATCTGCAAAGAGGGGTCTGGAAGGCACCAAGAGAGAAATCTGAATCTGAAGTGGGGTGAACACACAACAACATACAAAGTCTACTAGGTAACACCCCCTTGGTAGGCATCATCAGGGGTTCATTGTTCTTGTCAGGTTCTCATGTTGCAGACTGCAAAATTGGGGGAAAGTGTCACGCTGGCCATGGGAACAACATCAGTTTCTCACATACAAGTCAAGTGGCAACATTTACTCAATATGCCTTTCAATTGATGCTCTGGTTCTCCATAATCCTTCGTCAAGGTCTTCTTCTCAGGTTCTTTCTCTATCTCTAGCACAGTAATGTATCTATTCTACAACTAACAATGCATGTGACTACCTGCAAGAAATGTCACATTAGCAGAAAATGAAATCATCTTTAGGCAGCATGGTGAAATACAGGCATTCTTAGGACAAGTTAAAACATTAACACAATGGTGCACATTTAACATGCGTGTGCATAGTTAAACACAAATTAATATAAGTTGCTAGTGCATTCGATTTCACATTACATATAATGGGTAGTAAATCTTCAAAATGATCATGTGTAAGTATGGCTAGGAACTACATTTAAATAAAAAATATGAAGCATTAATGCACATATTACATAATTATTTTATCGTTTTAAGTAAAATCACATTCTACATAGGCGAGGATGGTTGCTATTTAGTTTGCACATCAATAAATGTTATACACAATATTAAAGCACACATTTAGGAAAATAGAATCTCATCTTCATAGTGAGCACAATATCTACTGAATGAGGATGGTTTATTACTTTCTCATTGGATTCAGTTAAAACACATGGGGGCAGATTTACAAGCCCCTTGCGACATCTTTACGACACCGTTGCGTCACTTTTGTGACGCAGCGGCGTCGTAAACAATGCGCCACTATGCGACAGATTTACAACGTGACGCATCTAGTGAGATGCGTCACGTTGTAAAGCCCTGCGCTACATTATACCTGCGTCAGGCATAATGTATGCAGGGTGGGCGTTCCGTCGCAAGGAAGCCCCGTAAAAGTGACGCAGTGAAATCTACAAGATTTCACTGAGTCACTTTTACGTCCCAGCTGCGTCAAAACCTGGGAGTAACGCAGCATTGCAAGTATAGGATGCCCCTGAGCAGTGCTGGAGTTGCGTCGTGCTTGCCACACGACTCCAGCACTGCGTCACCTATACGCTGCCATGGCGCTGCCTATCCTTGCGCCATGGTGCGCCGCATTGTAAATGCGGCGCATCCATGGTGGCGCAAGGGGTTCCTAACGTCAAGCAAAATAACTGGCGCATCCCTGCTGATCTGCAGGGATGCGCCAGTTATTGTAAATCTGCCCCGAGGTATCAGTAAATTCTCTAATCCTACAGTGAATGCACCCTCAAAAATTATTGTCAAGTGCAACATTTACAGTAGTTTGCTAAACCATACAAGAAACATGTGCTAAGTGCACTTTCTTACCGTGTGTCTGTTACGTATTTGTGAAGCATAAAGAGTGAGCAACCTTTGCGCTGCACCACAGCAATTTAATCTTGTCCGGAGAACAGTGCTGTAGTCAAGCTGCCATCTTATCAGGCTGCCAAACTACACACCCCAATTTTGATGATCACTGAGACTGTGTCATTATGCTTCTCATCATAAAATAATATCTCCATTCCTCAAATTCTGCCTTGACAGCAAGCATTTGGCTGGGGCAGTTTCTGGGAATAGGTGGTATTTGGACATAATATCGGCTCATTAATATCGAACTACAGAAATATCAAGTTTTTAATATCGTGACATTAATATTATGATGCAGAAATATCGTGGACATAAATAACGAATTTTAGGTAAGTAATATCGTTTGCAAGAATATATGTGTTTTTTAAATAGTTTGCAATAATATTGTTGTAAAAATATCGTTTTTTAAATATTTTAATGTGTTTTAGTTCATATTTTAATTGTATATGTTATATATTGTTTGTATAACTGTTGTTAATATTTATTAAATATAGTTTTTAATTTTAAGTTATTTATAAGTTTTTAATGTAATTGTTAATAGTAATTTATAGTGGTGTAGAGGGTTGTGATGTTTGCAGGGTACAGGGTGGGAAGTTAATTAAGTATAATTAATTAATAATTGATTTTGAATTACTATGAATTATTTGATTGATAGTTAATTATGTAAATTGTGTAATTATTATAATTTATAAGTGATATTTTAGGTGCGGGTTGTTTTGTTTGTAGGAGTACAGGGTGGTCCAACGCTTTCCCTACTGTTGCACAGACTTGAGTGGGAATAGTAAATTTTACCCCTCCGGAGTCCAACGCTTTGTCTACTGTTGCACAGACTGTAGTGGAAATAGCATTTCTAGTTTTTACTATATTTTTATTATTGTTTAAATATAGGTAATATTTCATTATTTGTTTATTTTTTTAATTTTATACTATCTGTATATTTATATGTGTATCTTTTTTTAAAATTGTTTTAATATTTTTAGTAAATGTATTTTTAATATTTGTATTTGTTTTCATTTTTTATGTTTTTATGTGTTTATATATATATATATATATATATATGAATATATATATATATATAAATATGTATATATATGCTTTTTATATTAGTAAATATAAAAAATCAAAAAAAAGTATATAATGTAAAATATATATATATTTAATATCAATAGTTTGTTATAGATATGTATATGCCCTTTGTAGGTTTATGTTGCAATAAGCTAGCACAACAACAAAAACACAGCTGCAACAGTCTCAGTATCACTTGGTTAGGTGGTGGAGGATCGTGCCATGAGCAAGTGTGTTTTCAGAGTTCAGTGCCTGGTTCTGCTTCAGATGAACAACCAAATGTCATCCTTTCTTGAGAAGGCAAGTTATGGGCATGATAATGATAGAATGGCCTTGTATAAAATGTAATTGGAAGTTCACAAAACTCTATGAAACTTTGAGCATCCTAAATGGAGATGGGCAAAGGCTAGTTAAGAACTCCACCTCTTCTTGTCAATTTAGAAACCCTCTGGGGTCATGATAAAACCCAACAATTTTATAATGTTCACATGAAATTTATATGTCATTAGCTTAGCATGTAGCCTGTGGGCTTGAAGCAGACTTCACATGTCTCCATCAGGAAGTCATATATGATCCTTAAAGGTCTGTGAATAATTTGGGAAATTATTAATACAGACCAGGGTACAGACAATAATGTCCCAAGTGACCTCATTTGCAAAATAATTGGAGCATTACAAAGACCATAAGGGCTCACCTTGCACTCATACAGACTGACCTTTGTCCAAGACTCACCTTGCACTCATACAGACCGACCTTTGTTTTTTAAGGTGTAGTTTTCTATTGATCAGCTTCTTACCAATATATAAGCTCGTTAGAGATCTGACTACATCATCCTGTTATGAGCTTTAAGTTGAAACACGGTTTGAGTTACCTGTTCTCCTTGGAAACAAAGGACAGGGGTGAAGCAACAACGTCTTCGACTGCCTGATAAATACATTGGCCAGATTATTTTCACAATACCTTTTCAGATACATTTTTTTCTGTTCTACACCGATGCAACAACAGGGTATACTGGCTTGATGATGTAGATCAACTTGGCCATCAGATTACTGTAAGGATAAGGTACCTGCTTCTTTATAAAATATTTCAGCATATTTCTGATATTGAGGAATTCTTAGATGTTGCTACAGCAATGGTGGATAAATAGGCTGCAGCAAATTCTTTCAACTGACAGGTTCAACACTATAAACAGTTCTTGTTACAACAATCATGTTTCCTTCACGCTTCTACAGTGCCAATCTCTGTCTAAATTACTTTTGGATGGCCACGGTATCCATATTGAATTTGGTTTATTGTTTATTGCTATTCAGATATTTTGAATGGACTATTTCGATATGCTTACTAATTAGGCATGTGGTGAAATTAATCCCATCCACCTCTCAAACCAAGATAGCAGCTGGTGTGCTTTTAGCCAAGCAACCTAAGTAGTTTTCCATTCCCATTGGCTCAAAGTCAAATAAAACAATCAAGATTTGTATAAAATGTCTCCCCAAAAAGTCACTTTGTCGAATTGAATACTGTGAATTTGAGACAATAGCAAAAGTTCGTGAAACCTTTGAAAATTATGTCCCTAGCAATGTGGACTTGGTTATTGCTATTTGTTTCCCTTGAGGCCGTCTTAGTCCTAGTTGAGTGCTACCAAACTAAGGGGCAGATTTACCACTTTTTCACACAGCGCAGTGCAGCAGTCGTAAATGCTGCGCTGCGTGAAAAGAAGAGAGGAGAGCGCCAAATTTACTAAAATCTGGCACTCTCCTCCCCTTTAGGTGCATCTTCAAGTCTGTACCTTGGGTGGTGCCCTATGACCCAATGCATTGCCATTCTTCGTCTTGATAGCAGAAGCAACATCACCAGCTGCCTGTGAGCACTAGGTGGGACATCCCTGACAAACTCCAGGAGGTCAACCATTGGTGTTTTGGGGACAGTCAGGTCACAGATTTCCCCTATACACTTGTAAACTTCTGACCAGAACTGAGCTACCTCCGGACACAGCCACGCGAGCTGTAAAAAATTAGCCCCATCTGCAGCGCATTTGGAGCAGGAGGGGCTCTCTAGCAGGCAGGGAGAAAATTGTGTTGCGCTGCCTGGAACGCCAAGGTGACCTCTGGATAGATCAACACTTTGCTACCTTGATACTGCAGGTCTCCAGTTTCCCTCACGAGCTTCAGGATAATACCACTGTCATGATAGTGGAGGAGCCGGGTGATAATTGGGAATGCTGGGGCACCACTGGGGGGAGGCGCAGGCACAAAGTCCAATGTGTTCACTTAATGAAAAATAAGCGAGTAAGGACCTCACTGAAGAGTGACTTTAGCAGTGATTCTATGTAAATCTCCATCTTGACAATGGCTGTAGATTCTGGTATGCACAACAAAACTACTTGAAGATAATGAAGTCGCCACTGTTGTTTCTCAGTTCAGACTTATTAGAGGAGAAGATCATCAAAAGATGTTTGAGAGATCGTCTCATCCTTAACGTATCAAGGCATGCTTCATCATCTGACAACCTCTCACACTAGGGTAGGAACAATGCCACCCCAGCGGACTCAAACGAGGGGAAAATATTTTTACCCTGGGAGTTCTTATAAATCTGTTTTCACTACATTTACTTTGGTCCTGTTTCAGGCAAGAAGAAGCTAAAAAATACCTAAAGGTATACTCAAAGATTTCCTTTATTAGTGAGTACCTCTGGTATGGTTAAAAACATTAAAATTGGTCATAAGGTGAGATACAATGAGTCGCCTAACCTGAAAAAATCCCTAAATTACCAACATGCTTCGACCTCTATATCAGCCTAACAAGGTCCCAGGTGCTCCCACATTATGGCAGTGGAGGAGACCCACTAGATCTATTAGACACCTCATCCTTCTGACGAATGTGTGGTGCCCATTCAGCTTAAGGGCAGCACGGGCTGCCTGTTTTCCGCTCTGTGGCCCCCTACCTGCACTGAAGGGTGTGTGGCATCATCTTTGATACAGTGCCGTCGGTACCCGAGCCCGCAGCACAGTGCAGCAAAGTGTTCTAACAGAAGTTCATAGAGGCATCAAGGCGCAATGAGTAGGCCGTAACAGATACTCTTCAGGCATATGTAGTCTCAAGCTCTAGGGGATAGCAAGTTCCCCAGCGGACTAGTAGCAGGAATCCTCCGCCACAGTTACAGATTGCCATCCTCTGATTGTGGGCAGGTAAGTATCAGATTATACCCTCATGCGGCAGAGCCTCATTAGATTGCGGCCATCTTGCGACCCAGCTCTCTAAGAAAGAAATGACCAAATAGGCATTTACCAGAAACTCGAAGGTTCATTGGGCCCAACTGGACAAGACCTCAGCATCTACCCGAGTACGGTCCCATGTGGCATACTTTTTTTTTTTCCAAGAGACCCTTAATATCCAACAATTTATCCTGGACGAAGGCTTAGACACAGCTAACCCATTTTTTTTGTATCAAGATAATACTTTGAAAAGAAGACCATTCTTTTTAGGATTAATTCAAAAAGATTTTACTACCTTAGAGGATCTTTGCCATTTTTATGAACTCACTTGTCCATGGTAGTTCTGATGTGATTGTTTACTTACTTTGCTACCTGTACTGTGGGATTCAATTATCCATCAATGAGTGAAGATTAGCACTCAAATATTATCATCCGGTTTGTTCGCCTAGCCTCCCGGTCAGGTCTGGGAGAAAGACAGCAAAAGTTGTAAGGAACATAAGAGTGCCCCAACACTTGCAACGGGGCACTAGGAGTCCCAAAATGCCACACAGCATACAGAGTACAGCAATATGAGACTCACTGCATGGATGTCGCTGTGGTTGGTGAAGAGCTGAGTACCCATGTCTCAGACTGAAAAAGGACCCTGAAGCTTGGGAGACCCTACAGCAGAACTATTATTTTAAAAAACACAGAATCACCAAACTTTATAAGAAAAACTGCCAAATCAATGCTAAACAAAATTATAGCTGAAAGTCAGCCAACTTCCAAAACTTTCATTTAGCATTGTCTTCTTGGCTGCTGTTACAATAAAAGACAAAGAGAATGGATAAGAGGAACCTCTCTTCTTGCAATTAAAGCCCAAGATGTTGTTCCCTACTTGAACAATTTAACATCTCTGTACAAACTGCGGTTTGCTCAGGGATCAGAATTACAAGTAAAGTGATGTTTACAGCACCTGGTAATTAATGGGGGGGCCTGATTACGAGTGGGTCGGAGCATGGGTAAACCTCTGTTTGCGCAATCATGTGGCGCAACGGAACACACTGTCACTGCTTGTGGGGTGAAAGGTAAGATTTATTTATGTTCTAATTTCCCTGCAGCAGGATAGCTGCGCCTCCTTTGCCAGCCAGTCTCCAACTGTTTTCTTGGAATGCCACAACCCACACAGGAATGTGGAACCCGAGCGGAGACCGTGTTCCACATTTCTCACATGATAGGTGATGGCAGAAACCAAGTACAACACATCCCCTCTCCTTACCACAGCGGGACCGCCGCACCTCCGGCGGACGGTCCTATTCACCGTTACGGTGGCATAGGCCCCAAAGTACATCAGGATTACATTTTACATCATAGTCAACATTGTAAGTATATATTGAAAAATGTATATGTATAAATAACAAATGTATACTGTATTATTGTGAGTAATTTTTATATACATTTCTCTTAGCATTAAAAACAACACAATGACTGAAGGCGCACAATTTATTACCTCTCAAAAAGGAAAGATGTTACTATGTTATATGGGGTACGTCTATACCCAAGAAAAACAAAGTGGACTAAAACTTAATTGGAAATGCAGTAAATACTATTCCAATAAATGTTATGGGAGGGCTACAACCAAAGAAACAACTGTTACATATGTGAAAGAACATAACCACCGCCCAAATGTGACAGAAATTGAAGTAAGAAGTGCTCTAGATACCATTAAAGAAGCTAGCACTAGCTCAGACAAATCCACCACAGAAATCTTAAAACATGAGTTGCTTAGAGTACCCCAACATGCTTCTGCCCAAATGCCCTCTATTGCTTCATTAAAAATAATAATAGCTAGACAAAAAAAAGCCACTACCACCACCACACCTGCCCCAAAAACATTTGAGGAGGTACAAATTCCCCCAGAACTAGCAATAACCCATAACGAAGAACCATTTATACTTTACGATAACAAATGCAAAGACAAAAGAATTATTATGTTTGCTACTGCAAATAATATAACCAAACTTCAACAATCAGAAACATGGATGATGGATGGGACTTTTAAAATTTGTCCCAAACCATTTTATCAATTATACACAGTCCACGCCCTATACCAAAACACAAACATTCCTTTTATCTACGCCTTACTCCCTAATAAACAAAACTCTACCTATATGGAAACCCTAAACAAGATAAAACAAGAAACCAATAATTATTTCCCTCAGAGAATAATTATTGATTTTGAGCAAGCAATGATTAATGCAATCCTAAAATGCTACCCACATACAGCAATTCAGGGTTGCTATTATCATTTCAATCAATGTCTATGGAGACACCTACAAAAATCAGCTTTAAGGGGCCTATTACGATGGCGGGCGGACTTTGTCCGCCCGCCACCGCAATGGAGCACGGGACCGACGACCGATGTTGCGGTGGTCACGCCATGCAAATTAGGATGCGCCCGCCACACTGGCGGGCGCATCCTGGCCCTTTTACATTGCGGGTGGATCTGCTGGCTGGCCGCCTGCCACGTAGTGCATTGCAATGAGGGGGGGTACCATAGGTACCCCCCATGTGCACCCCCCACCCCCCTGACACCCTGGTGGCCCGCAACGGGCCCCCAATATCAAACACCGCATGCCTTTCCATGGCGGCAACGCCGCCACGGAAAGGCAATGACCGCACGCATCCTAATATGAATGGCGGTATCTTGCAGACACCGCCACCATATTGTGTCCCTTTTCCGCCCGGTCAAAAAGTCGACCAGCGGAAAAGCGGCGGACGGTCTTTCCGTCCGCCGCGGTGCCCCCGCCATACTAATATGGCGGGGGGAGTACCAGGGACATTTGGCGGGCGTATCACCACCGCCGGGCCGGCGGTAGCCACCGCCGGCACGGCGGTGGCGATCCGCCCGCTATCGTAATGGGCCCCATAGCGTTGAATATGCAACTGACAGTACTTTTGCATATCAAGTTAAAAAACTTATAGCACTAGCCTACGTCCCAGTTACTGTGGCAGAACACTACAACCTACTACTAGAAAGCCCCTACTACCAAAGAAACAAACAAAAATTAAGTTCCCTTTTAGATTATTTTGAGGATACCTGGGTGGGAAGACTCCACAGATCAGGACATAGAAGACTACCTAAATTCCACATACCATGGTGGAATGTATACCTTAGCACACTAAATAAACAAGCCAAAACAAACAATTCTGTTGAAGGATGGCATAATGCCTTCCAAGCAACAACAGGCAGGGGTACACCTACCCTACTAAAACTCCTACAATCTCTCCAAAAAGAACAGAGCTACCAACAACTATGAATGGAGCAATCTGTAACCCAAATCGCCCCAAAACTTACCAAAGAAACTAAACAAATGTTTGAATACCTACAAAGTAAAGTAATACTATATCCAACAACAAGAGGCCTAGAATACCTATCAACAATAGCTAAAAGCCTACTTTAACCTATAATTGCACCAAAAATACTAATACTTTTCTTCAAAAACAATTTAAAAATAAATATAATTTTTTTATATTTTCACAAATATAATTTTTTTGTCTCATATATTTATTTTAAAACATAAATATATATTGACATCTTAATTATATTTTAGAAAATATAACACACAATAACAGTAATTTCTTTAACATTTCCCTCCCACAATAATTAATAAAAATAACTTACCGTTTCTGTAGCTGAAGAAATAATATCCCAACTCCTGTAAATCCATCCTGGTATATCATAATACCAAACGTCCCCAAAAAATGCCCCAAAAAAATGGAAAAATACATCTGTTTAAAAAACAATCCTAGGTCCGTGAATCCAAATCGAATAAACCATAAAAAACCCGAAAAAAGTATTAAAAAAAAGAAACGCTCCAGGAAACCCGAAAAATTAAGAAAGTGTTAAATAAATATTAGTTTACTAAACTAATACACACTTCTTAATTAAAAAAACGCAATTTCCTCCAAACGGCGACTTCCAACAACGAAAACCTATAATAAAATACAAAAACAATCCCACCCACACAAACATACACATATACTATAATTAAACACAATTACAAACATTTCTAATACCATATCTACACATATTGCAACAAACTCTAACCTCTCTAAACTAGGCCGCAAACACTAACTATCGACATCTCGGTAAAATCTAACTTACACATAAAACTCGTCAAAAATACAAAAACATAACACTAGACACACTACCTACCACCTACCTAGCTTCAAATTACAGTAAAAATTTAGTTAAATTAAAGAAAATTACACTTACCTTCCTCAACGCGACGCAGCTTCCAACTGCGAGCTTCTCCCCTCACAAATGACTCCAAAAAAAAGTAAGCGGTTACAAAATACTAACTGTAAAACAAAAATGGCTGCTTAAATTATGAAAATGCAATACTTTTATTTAAATACAGTTATACAGTAATTAATAAACTTTAAAATGGTTATAAAAAATACAACAAAATTGTACTTGTATGTTAAAAATGATATATCATTGTTTCTACATTGTAAAATTATAATAATAAATATTATAAAATATATAATATATATTATTATAATTCCATATTAATTTATATTATGTACAATGCTTATTAGAAATATGTACAAAATGTAACAAATGTTAAATAAATATTTACAAATTACAAAACATTTATACATAACATTAAAAAATGTAATAATTAATATTATAAATTTTTTATATATTAATAATATTAATTAAACATTACTATTACATGTCAAAAAACTGTTATTCATTTTAAATGTTTACTTGTATGAAAAACATGTCTAAAATGCTATATTATTTTATGTTTACAACATATGTAACCGAATAAATGTTCAAAGTACAAAATAAAACTGTACAACTGTTATAAAAAGTTATATTTTGTAAAATAATTATGCTTAAACATGTAAAACAAATTTGTTTACTGTTAAAAAATATACATACCTGTATTAAAAATGTCACCAATGTTACAACTTTTTTCTCCATTATTATTATATATAAAGTATAAATATTTCAAATATCTATTATATTTAAAAAAGAAACATTGGGGGTCATTATGATAGCGGGCGGATCGCCACCGCCCGTATGGCGGTGGTGATCCGCCCGCTATTTCTCACCGCCCGCACTCCATTTCCCCCCGCCATATTACGATGGCGGGGGGGACCCCGGCGGACGGAAAGACCGTCCGCCGGTTTTCCGCCGGTCTGACAGGGGACCGGGCGGAAAAGGGCTCTTACATGGTGGCGGTGTCTGCAAGATACCGCCATCCGTATTAGGATGGTGGCGGAAAAGCAGCCTTTCCATGGCGGTATTGCTGCCATGGAAAGGCTTACGGTCTTTGCTTCTGGGGGCCGTTGCGGGCCCCCAGGGTTTTGGGGGGGTGAACCTATGGTACCCCCCTACATTTGAATGCACAAGGTGGCAGGCACCACGCGGTGCCTGTCACGTTGTGCATTCAAATGCACGACATGCGTATTTCACATTGCGGCGGGTGCTGCTGACAGCACCGCCCGCCGCAATGTAAACAATACGGGATGCCACCGCCACGGTGGCGGTGGCATCCTAATACACATGGCGGGACCGCCACACCTCTTGCGGGCGGTCCCGTTTGCCGTTGCGGTGGCGGGCGGATAATAGGCCCCATTGTTTTTTTTGTATCTCTCATAATTTATATTGTATGCATTAAATAAAATATATTATTCTACTATGACTACTTCAATGACCAAAAATAAACATCATTAAAACATTTTCACATGTGTAATCATTGTCTATAAACAACTTTATGTTTTATATATTATTAAAATGTATTTTTAAGTCAATGTATATTTTTTATAATATTATATATCTACTAATAATATTTATACACATTTTTTAATTATCATTTTTTAACATATTATAATTCAAACACATTCCCACTACACACCAAATAAATGTTATAACTTCACAAAACTATACACATATATAATTTACTGTACCCACTCCAGTAAATATAAAACAAGGGAAGATGCTGGACACTAAACACATATAATTTACTATTCCCACTCCAGTTAGGATTAAGTCAGGGAAGGTGCTGGACACTAAACATATATAATTTACTCTTCCCACTCCAGTTAGTATTAAATCAGGGAAGGTGCTGGACACTAAACATATATAATTTACTATTCCCACTCCAGTTAGTATTAAGTCAGGGAAGGTGCTGGGCACTAAACATATATAATTTACTATTCCCACTCCAGTTAGTATTAATTCAGGGAAGGTGCTGGACACTAAACATATATAATTTACTATTCCCACTCCAGTTAGTATTAAATAATGGAAGGTGATGGACACTAAACATATATAATTTACTATTCCCACTCCAGTTTCTATTAAGTCAGGGAAGGTGCTGGACACTAAACATATATAATTTACTATTCCCACTCCAGTTCGTATTAAATCAGGAAAGGGGCTGGACACTAAAGATATATAATTTACTATTCCCACTCCAGTTAGTATTAAATCAGGGAAGGTGCTGAACACTAGGGGGTCGATTCCGATCTCGGCCGGAAGCGCACCTAATACGATTCGTCCGGAAAAAATACGAGCCGAACGCGTTTTTCCCGACCGATTCGAACAGTCATCCGATCGAGCAAGTACGATGCGCATTACTGCTAATATTCCGAGCGAGCCGTACGTACCCATTCCATCTCCATGTCCCCGTCCGAGCTGGATCCGGAAACGCCGAATCGAGTCGCACGGAAGTAAATACACAGCACCCTCCGGCCGGACAAGTACGATGCGCACTCCGTACGCGCCGAACTGGTCGCTACGTCCGGCACGTCAGAGCATCCGGGAGAGCCGCACATAAGCTCCGATTCGCGCCACAAGACGATCCACGGCTACGAGACGAACAAGCCAGCTACGAGTACGAGTCGAAGCCACGAGAAACCCGAATAATCCCATCGCGCAGGTCCTACCAATACTCTACATCTATTACCGGAACCGGTACGGACGCGTACGGCGCAGACGGTAAGTCAAACACCCACCACACAAACAAACGACACGTACCCGACATATGTCACACACACTTAGGGATGCAGAAATGACGTACACTAGCAACAGCAGAACCACAGGGGCGGGATGGCTATCACCAATGCCATACACACCCATAGGGGCCTGGATGCCTACCACTACCACCACCCCTACTCAGGGTGGGCTGGATGCCTGTCACTACCACCACCCCTACTCAGGGTGGGCTGGATGCCTGTCACTACCACCACCCCTACTCATGGGGGCCTGGATGCCTACCACTACCACCACCCCTACTCAGGGGGGGCTGGATGCCTACCACCACCACCACCCCTACTCATGGGGGGCTGGATGCCTACCACTACCACCACCCCTACTCAGGGGGGGGCTGGATGCCTACCACTACCACCACCCCTACTCATGGGGGCCTGGATGCCTACCACTACCACCACCCCTACTCAGGGGGTGCTGGATGCCTACCACCACCACCACCCCTACTCATGGGGGGCTGGATGCCTACCACTACCACCACCCCTACTCAGGGGGGGCTGGATGCCTACCACCACCACCACCCCTACTCATGGGGGGCTGGATGCCGACCACTACCACCACCCCTACTCATGGGGGCCTGGATGCCTACCACTACCACTACCCCTACTCAGGGGGGCCTGGGTGCCTACCACTACCACCACCCCTACTCATGGGGGCCTGGATGCCTACCACTACCACCACCCCTACTCAGGGGGGGCTGGATGCCTACCACTACCACCACCCCAACTCAGGGGGGGCTGGATGCCTGTCACTACCACCACCCCTACTCATGGGGCCTGGATGCCTACCACTACCCCTACTCAGGGGGGGCTGGATGCCTACCACCACCCCTACTCATGGGGGGCTGTATGCCTGTCACTACTACCATCCCCACTCATAGGACGGGTAATGCATGACACAACCAGCATACTCCAACATAAGGAATGTCATCAAAAGACATCCCCCCAACATCATGACAAGAGTGTGTAGTCTGTGTCAAATGCCTACAACACTGAACATTACATTGAACATACAATGTGACCCCCTATCATATGTGTCACACAAAAATGTGTGTGGCCTTCACAATGCAAGCAGACCATGACCACTGTGGGAATGGGGTCTAAACCCCCATCATCACAGTGACCAAAAGGTAAGTGTGGGGTCCATAGCTGAAGCACATTTTGAACATTGTGGCAATGGGGTCTAAACCCCCATCATCACAGTGACCAAAAGGTAAGTGTGGGGTCCATAGCTGAAGCACATTTTGAACATTGTGGCAATGGGGTCCAAACCCCCATCATCACAGTGACCAAAAGGTAAGTGTGGGGTCCATAGCTGAAGCACATTTTGAACATTGTGGCAATGGGGTCCAAACCCCCATCCTCACAGTGACCAAAAGGTAAGTGTGGGGTCCATAGCTGAAGCACATTTTGAACATTGTGGCAATGGGGTCCAAACCCCCATCATCACAGTGACCAAAAGGTAAGTGTTGTCATGGAAAAAGCTGCAACTGCCAAACAGCATGGATGATTCCTGGTCACAGAACAACAAACACATCAGTGGCAAAGTAGTGGTTGTGTCCCATAGCAACATAGATTGGGTGAGGCAAACAGTGCAGTGCAAATAAAACATACCTTTGGTCATGTGCAGACAAACACCACCCATGGGGACTGACATCGTCTCCATTTATCAATTACACAATGCCAGAAGTGACCATCATAATGCAGACCCACATATCTGCACTAATGGACACACAAATGTAGATATCCTGGGGAGACTGTAGATGTGAGGTGAACAAATACCATACCATGGCAGCAATGGGACATACGAACCATGATTATTGTGCTGACTGATGACCTAGGAGTCCCAGGGACAGCATGGGAAATCCTCCAAACAACATACAGGCAATGGCACACCAAAGATATGCCAATGCAGTGGTGCAGATGCACAAACACAAACAGGCAGCCTCACACTGCATATCAAACACAACAGGTGATGGGGGGGTGCCAGTGTCCCCAGGCAACCACACAACACATGAGGAGGCCTGAATTCCAATTACACAGATGTGTATACAGTGCCATACAAAAGTAACTCATGGATCGGATTCCCCTATGTGGGCAAACAGGCATTGTTAGATGAGAGGGAGCCCAAATTACACATGTCACACAAGCTTGTAGGAACAGCAACTAACACAGCAAGACACAGACCCACCATAGCACTACCCCCAGGGACCACACATTGTGGTGACACTAGCCTGCATGATAATCCCACTGTGATGACAAAGGTAGATGTCGTTCACACTGTGAAACACAGCCATGTCTCCTGAGCAACAAACTACCATCACACCTACACAAGCACAAATCAATCAGCACGGCCTGTCAGCCAAGGCCAATATGGAGGTAGGGGTCTAGCCGTGCAACAACTCACATTTGCACACACTCAACACCACACACCTTGATCTCCACCAATGTGCAGCAGTGAAGCGCACATGGACAGGTGACATTGCACATGCACCCATGACAATCCCAGGGGTGGTTGTGGGAACTAAGGTGCAGAAACCCATCACACCTGGCCAGTCAACAAGACTCGGGAATGTCTGACACACTGCACAGTACGCCGTACATGGGCATGACGTGAACTCCACCCCAATCAATGGGATCCCGGCCACAGTCACACACCAATGAAGAAGCCAAGGTCACCCACAAAGAACACACGTAGACAACTTACAACATTGCAGCTCTGACCCTGAGGAGTGGCAGCAGTCACACACACAACGTGTCACAATCACTGAAAGCTACCACAAGCTGTAAATTACATGACTTGTGTAACCAACAAGTGCCAAGGGAATCCTGACTGTGTCTCATCTGCGTTTGCCCACATCCCCAGCCCTGACAACAAAGACAACTAGGGATGACAACCTGATGAACATTAGTTTGCCATGCACCCACATCACGGAGAAACCAGGTACAAGATGCTGGATGAACACAGGACAACTCAGCAAGCATCACAAACAGGAACATCCGTAGGGACACAGCCGGTGTAGGAAAAGGGAAGGGAACACACACAGACATGCTTACACAACACACAACACGGGCCCAGGCAATGTCACGGGATTACACACTGCCATGAGGGCACTCCACTCCTGTGGAAGGTCCGCTGTGCCAAACCTTGTCTGTGCACCACTCAAACATGTCAGCAAAACACTCGGTCAGTGAGTCAACAATCACAACACACTGAAGGCTCTGCTCACATCAGCCTGGGTACGGGAGTGTCACGTCAGTCATCTGCATATACCCAAAACACGTGTCAAGCAAGTTGCACTGTATACACAGATGAGTCCTTCAACATTGATGTGCTAAACTGCATGTCCAGTGGAGATGAGCACACAGTCAGGGAAATAGAAACATTGAACAGTGGTAAGCCCACCAGATGTGCATCAGTGTAAGCCACAGATGTCAATTTACAAATGCAAAACGTACATCCCTGTGTCAAATGCAGAACATTACACCCTCAGACTGCAGCAAAGGATGCTATGGATCCAGACTAGATTAGGACACATATCCCATGGACCACAAGGAGTCCATCACAGCAACACTTCATTTACCTGATCTGAACACTATTACAACAGCAAATGCATGATGATACTCATCTACATCATGTACATCAAAAGAAAAACCACTAGTAAACAAAAAGAGGCTTTATTCAGCAAATTTGAAAGAAAAACTTGAAGTACAAAAGAAACTAAGGCCAATGGCCAGTCCACATACACAGTCCGAACAGGGTGATATGTGACAACTTGTCACCCATTGCTTGCCTGCACTGGTACGGACAGGGGACATCCCCCTCAGAGGGGCATACAAGGGGCAGGCCAGGCACCGCAGGGACAGGATCAGGGGATGCCAGAAGGAGGTAGTGAAGGGGTGGTGGGTGCAGGAGTGTCACCGGCAACTGCAGTGGAGGTGTCTCACTCAGTGGGGGCCGGCACCACTGTAGGGCACAAGTCAGATGTTGTGGGTGCTGGCACCACTGCAGTGGGCCGGTCAGATGGAGTGGACTGGGTCCCCACTGCAGTGCCCAAGTCAGACGGGGTGGTTGTGGACTCCACTGCAGTGCATAACTCCAAGGGAGTGGAAGGGGGGGCAGATGAGGTGGGCAGGACAGAGGGGGGGACCTGGTCTCCACACCAGTGGCACAAACAGGCCGAGCGTCTGGGTTGGGGGTGGAAGAGCAAGTGGTAGGGGGGGAGGGCCTAAGCATTTTGGGGATGCGGTATGGGTGTGTGGGGGAACCTGGGGCAGGGGTTGGCGGGGGAACCGGTGGAGTGGTGGCCTGGGGGATGGAGGAGAGAGACTGTGTGGTGGAGCTGCGTGGTGGTGGTGGTGGGGTCTTGCCCTTCCTGGTCTGGGGGGACTTCCGAATGGGGTCCTCAGTCTGCCTGTGCCTGGGGGAGGGTGTGAGGGGCACTCCCCTCTGTGTGTGGTGGTCACCTCTTCCGCCTGTGCGTTGGCTCAGATGTATCTGTGGGGAAGAGGCCAAGCTCACAGAGGAAGAGATTCTGGGAGGGGGGGGGGGTTGCAGGTGAGGCAAGGGAAGGGGTTTTGGAGGGAGAGGTATCTGAGGACTGCGCAGTGCTCGTGGATGCGTGTGTGTGTTCCTGGGCCCCATCCCCTGTGAGTGAGGTATCAGTCCCCTGACTGTGCGTGCGTGTGCGTCTGGATTTTGGCGTGTGTGTCTGTGTGCTGCTGGTGTCTGTGCTGGTGGGTGCCTGTGCCGGTGTGTGTGTGCTTGGGACAGGCAGGGTGCTGGGGATTGTGGATGGGGTAGAGGTAGGAGGGGTGAGGGTCTGTTGCAGGAGGGACACTGCTGCCGTCAGTGAGGAGGCCATGGACTGATTGGTCCGATGTAGGGCAGGCATGCCAGATGACATGCCCTCCATGAATGACACCAGTTGTGTCAACAGACCCGTGTGTGCATGGAGGACACTCAGCACTGATGTCTGCCCTACATGGATCTGTTTAAGCAAGTCCACAGACTCCACACTCAGGGCAGCAGGGGAGACAGAGGCAAGGGGTGCGGTGCCTGGCATGAAGGAGACACGCTCCCCTACACGGGAGCCTCCACGGACATGTGGGATGGGAGCAGATGGGAGGGTGGAGATGGTGGCGGGGGCAGACTTGCTTGATTTTGCCTCTGGTCTGCTGACACCCGCCTCCAGAAGGGAGTCCTCACTGGAAGTGCTCTGGTCCTCAACCGAGGTGGTCGTAGCTGAGGTCTCCTGAGTGTGGCTCCCCTCACCCTCCGTGCCACTGGGTCCCTCGGTCTCCCCTGCAGTGGACCCAGTCTGGCTCTGCCGCTCCTCTTGGTCCGTGGAGCTGTCTCCTCCTGTGGCCGTGGATGTATCTGCAAACAATCAGGATAAACAGAGCAACATTAGTCACCTGTACTGACCACACACGCCGCAGTAAGTACAGCACATCACAGAGCAAGCCCTGCCATCATTTGCTAGACATTGCAATAAGTGCTGACACTGATTTGAAGAAGCCCATTGTCTGCCTGAAAGTCTTTCATGCCACACATATCCTACCTGTCCATGCACCCATCTGTCTGGTGCCTGTTGTATGCGACTAATCATATGTGCACACATGCACCACATGCACAGTTGTTGGACATCCAAGAGAACATGTGGAAATGTGTCACTCCAAACACATGCCATCTCCTGCCACTAACTCAGTACATGTGTCAGGAAAAGTGACGGGCAGAGTCTCTGTCGATATGCGGGTTTTGCTTCCATCACCAGACACAATGATGTCCTCATGTCCTGATAGACAATGCGACAATGGTGTGCTTGTAGGACATATCACACTACTGCTGGATCACCCTCTGCGAGTTGAATGTCATGGCACAGGCCTGTCTGGCAAGTCAGTCATAACTGTCTCCTGTCACAGGGGCAGTGCATACACACAACACCAGTCTACACTGAGTCACAATCATGGACGTTTTGGGTATGCAAGCCCTGTAGCTGACAGGTGCACATGTGCACCCCTGGCCACCCACATCATGAGGACTAAGATGATCCCACGTCAATCAAATGAGACATTTGAGTGACTGCAAACACAAATCCATACACATGGGCACTTCACCGTCTGATGAGAATGAACCAAAGCTGCCTGCACCTCAATGTTTCATACACCTTTGTGCACAGTCAAGGGATCAGAGACCTATGCATCAATCAATGTGCAGATCCTATAGTCACAACTCAGATGGCTGGCCACCCCAAATTGTTAAACACTCCAGGAGTCCAAAAAGCAAGACCACACCACGGTGACACAGAGGCAGACACCTGAGTGCACTCTTCACAATGCCCAATATGTATGCTGACACACGGGAGTGGGAGAACAGAGTGCCTTCGATGTACGGAGTAGGCATTACAGTCCTGGTCCATGTGCAACATGGTATTACCCTGAACACTAGGCAGGTGGCTATGCATGTGTCACACACATGATGTACATACTTCTGAGGCTCCCCCCTTGGTCTCTGCTGCAGCATGGGTGTGTGGCACATACCCCAGGCATGTGGTGAGTCAGAGAAGCAATTGGAACACATTGTGAAGCCATACACAGAGTACATGTCAGATCACAGGCATTGTGTGAGCAATTGTACCACCCATGCAGCAAACAACAAAGTTCCTGTAACTGATGCTGTCCCCAACTTGAACCACAGGTAACTGCAAGTACACAGTACACAAGTGACCTAAGTCACAGACTGTAAGGGCCACACCTGTGTATCAGATGAGGAGGGGGCATGACACAAATGAGGGACATGAGTCCAGGACGACAAGACAGTTGTACTGTGGAAGTGGAACCAGGCTAAAGGAGTGCATAGAGCATGTTAGTCATAGTACACAGAAAAGGCTAGCACTTACCCCCTCCTTGCTGCTGTCTGGCCTTCAGCTGCCCATCCAGGTCAGGGAAGACCACCACCAGAATCCGGAGCATGTGGGGGGTCAGGGTCCGGTGTCCGCCCCTCCTGCGAGGAGGCGACAGCTTCAGCTGGACCCTTGAGATCCTCCGGGTCCAGCCACGAAGGTCCTGCCACCTCTTCTGGCAGTTGTGGATCCTGCGCCTGTAGACCCCCACAGATCTTACTGGCCGGACGATGGTCAGCCAGATGTCCTGCTTCTGGTGGGCATCAACCTGTGAGGATGACAAAGTGAAAAGGCCATTACTACACATGCAACATATCCGTGCATCACACAGTTGGATATACATGTCTCAGTCACAGGGGCATATGATGTACACAGGTAGTGCAACTATGGCTATGAACAGTTGTCCAGCAGTTACTAAATTGTATCATTGCCTGGGAAGTAATACCTTGTTGGAATGCACTGTTACTACACTATACCTGTTCAGTGCATGTAACTACACACTTTGGGGGGTGACAACTACTCAGTGAGCATGCTAGCCAGTGGTGTACACACTGTAAGTCTTGCTAGTCAGACAACATGCACAATTAGTAAGGCAGTGGACAGCACACTCACCTGCTCCCCTGGTTTCCCATACAGCTTGCTGTACTGTGGAAGGAGGCTGTCCAGCAGGGCCTGGTTCTCCTCAGTGCTGAAGGCTGGGGCTCTCTCCACAGTACGTGCCATTGCAGTAGCCAGAGGATGCAGAGACAGCAGCAGTGGTGGTGGCAGATGTCGTCCTGGAGCATGTAGTGCAGGCAAGTGAGCTCTCAGGGGAACAGCCAGCATTATATGTGTGCTGCAGAGGCAGATACTGTCCCATGTGTCCAAAGTGATAGGTCCAACTCGTTTGCATCTTCTGAATCTGGGCAATCCATGGAATTGCATCACTTATACACGCCCACAGCATCCTTCAAAACTTCAACTTCATGACACCCATGAATTTGCAACATTGTTGTGGGTGGCCAACTGAATTCACTGCATCAGACTCGTAAAAGCTTCAAAACGCGTCCGTTACCATGTCAGTCCATAGCCAATGCGTGCGCACCGATCGGTCCATTGCTGTACAACGCGTATTTCGGAAAACCACACGCATCCGTCCACATCATATGCAATGGCCAATGCGTGCGCACCAATCGGTCCATTGCTGTACAACGCGTATTTCGGAAAACGACACGCATCCGTCCACATCATATGTAATGGCCAATGCGAGCGCACCGATCGGTCCATTGCTGTACAACGCGTATTTCGGAAAACGACACGCATCCGTCCACATCATATGCAATGGCCAATAAGTGCGCACCGATCGGTCCATTGCTGTACAACGCGTATTTCGGAAAACGACACGCATCCGTCCACATCATATGCAATGGCCAATACGTGCGCACCGATCGGTCCATTGCTGTACGACACGTCACTGTACAAGTCACTCGCATATGTCACCATGGTTGTCACTGGTGAACGTATGCCAGCCACAATTACTTGCCAGGGACTCAGGGGCACACCTACAACACCACAGCCTGTCCACACTGTATCCTAAGGCATGTAAGGCTGCATTACCTGTGTGTGTATGGGGGTCAACATGTGGTTTGTTGGGTGGCACTTGGGGGCAGCCACTCCCAGGCTGGGCACGTGTTAATGGGGACAGAATCCTTTGTGTGTTGTGCACATGACCACTGTGATGTGCAACTATTCAGTTCAGAGCATGTGGCATGGTCACATCTCCAGGTTGTGTATGTGTATGTTATGTCACATACACCCTGAGTCCCATGTGGGATGGTATGTACGTCACAGGGTGACCCATTGCCACAATTGTGATGGCCCTCCACAGTCTGTGTGCATGTTGTGTTTCAGATGTCTCGGATTCCATGTGCACAATGGGAGAGAGTCTCCACATCCACGTTGTTTGTGCATCGACTTTGATGTTGTGCGTGTGTGTGTCACAGACGTCCATGTTTGTCCTGCAGAGGCAACAGGGGCCACTACCTGTGGGAGTCATGGTTGTTTTGCTGACGTGTACATGATACGCCATGTCATGCCAGTGTCCATGTGGCAATACAGGGTCCCTGGGAATCTACCTGTCAAAGAGCTGTGATGCCTGGGGCACATCTGTCCTCACTTGTCACTGTGGTGTGTGTTTGGAACGTGACAGCAGTACATGGGTACTGTGACACAGCCGAATGATTTCCCATAGCACAACCTGGAACTTGTTGTCAACACATGTTGAACTGAGATGTTAGATGTTGGCCATGTAGGTGCCATATATGCCCATACAGAACGGCACACACATCAAGTACTTGTGTCTCGTAATGATGTATCATGTGATATTGAGTATGGTCAATGCCACATATGTGGGGTGACTGACAATCTTTCTTTGTTCACCTATGCACTGCAGGGCACCAGCTGTCCATAGACCATTCCCTGACCTTGCAACCATTGTTGAACGTGACTGCATCCGATGGTACCGCTTCAACAGGCCGCTTATTGAGGAATTGGCGGTGCAGTTGGCCCCACATTTGCAACCTGGCTGGTCATACCCTGCAGCGCTGACCCCCAAGGTGAAGGTGATGGCAGCCCTACACTTCTTTGCCACCGGTACCTTTCAACACACTGTGGCGTCTGCTGGTGGGATGTCACAGACCATGTTCAGCCGTGTGCTACGCGATGTTTTGGAGGCGATGTTGAGATACTTGAACCAGTACATCTATTTCCCTAAACGTCAACAACTCACTGACGTCAAGAGTGACTTCTATGCCCTGGGGAGGATGCCACATGTCATCGGCTCCATTGATGGGACACATGTGGCTTTGGTACCACCACAGGCACATGAGCAGGCATACAGGAACAGGAAACATTACCATTCTATCAATGCCCTGGTGGTATGTCTTGCAGATATGAGCATCTCACATGTGTGTGCACGTTTCCCGGTTCTGCACACGATGCCTACGTAATGAGGAGTAGTCGCATCCCGAGGATGATGTCACAGATGCAGAACCAGCGTGCCTGGCTTGTCGGTGTGTGCTGACTTTGTACCATTGTGTGTGTTCTGCAATGTTGTATTCCACCCTCTTTTCCAACTCAGCTAATGTGCAATTGTCTGTATGTAGGTGACTCCGGATACCCCAACATGCCGTGGTTGCTGACACCCCTCAGGAACCCAGTGACACCAGCCCAGATGCGCTACAATGAGGCACATGGTCGGACCAGGAGAGTGATCGAGCGGACATTTGGTCTCCTGAAGAGCCGCTTTCGCTGCCTGGACAAGACACGAGGGGCCCTCCCATATGCCCCTGCAAAGGTGTGCAAGATTGTCATCGTCTGCTGCATGCTACACAACCTGGCAGTGCGGAAGGAGTTGCCTCTCATCCTGGATGACGATGACCAACATCCGCCACCAGTGGAGGATCCTGGCCTGGGCCACGATGCCATTGATGATGATGATGATGAGGGGGATGTCCACACACAGCTCATCACCAACTTCTTCAGCTGAATGTGAGTATGCAGAGTTGGTATGTCAAGGATTTGAATTTGCATGATATGTGTTGGTGGTGCTCTGTTGCTGTTTGAGTGTGGCCATGTGCTACTTGACTGTATGCATGCAGCGATGTGTCCTTACAGGTAGTCTGTACTCCCCAACAGTGTTGACATGCTAACTTGGTTTTGTGTAGGTATCTTGTGACATGTATTGGGCATGAGTATTGCAGTTCTGTCCTGTTCTTCAGTGCTTTTGACTGTGTGTCATGTCTGTCCTTCACAGGGTACTTTCAGAGTTGTTTGGTCAACTGTGATCCCCCGACACCACGATTCAACTTCCAGGGTGGAAGTAGTCGTTTCCCTGCAGGTGATGTGCCACACACCCCTGGACTTTATTTCCTCTACACTTGGTGACTGTGTGGCCACTGCCACGTGGGATTACCTTGCATCTGTAGTGGAACTACATGTTGCAAATGTGTAATAAACCTGTGCTTCACTTTGGGATGTGCGTTGTCTGTGGTCACACATCTGACTGACATTTGCTTACTTCACCTGTGGGCTAGTTAATACAGACTCTGAATAGGTGTGGTGTCTGTGCATTCCACTGTATTTCCTGGCAACATCAGTGTAGGCGATGAGTCAGATGGCCCTGGTGTGTATGTGTTGTGTAGCCCTAGTGGTGTGCCTCCCTCATATGTGTCACGTCGCCATGACTCACATGACGGTGTTGAACTTGCTGTAGCAGTTAGCATGCACAGTGTCATTTAGCAGATCATCATCTCCATGACATAAACAACGTTGGAATCACAACAGAGGCAAATATGGTGTATTAGTGAGTTTATTTACATACATGTGTGAGGATAGTGCACAGGATGGTGGGTGCTGTACATTGGGATTCGAATCCAAAGTTCCCAGATGAGTTGGAAGTGTTGGTAGCAGAAATGTCCTGAGTAAAGTCCACAGTCATCTGATACATTGGTCCAACTTAAACTCCCCATGTCATGTGGGAGAGTTGGGTTGCATTCGACAGGGTGAACAGTTTGCACACAATGGAGTATTTCCAGAACAGGTGTTGGGTTCCTGGGAGATGTACATGGCCATCAGCCTCTCAGTTTTCCTTCCTCGGACGACCCCTCTTCTTTCGGGGGGACCCTCACGTGCAGGCCGCTGCGGTGCAGAGGACTCTCCACCAGACTCATCCTCCCTCCCTGTGGCAGTTGCAGTTGTTGCGGCACCAGATGCTGTGGGCACACAGGGAGGTGTGGCCATGTTGGTGCTAATCTGGCGGAGGCATGTCAATATGTCCCTCTGCACCGCTGTCAGTTCTTCCAATGTGTCCCACTTGGACTCGATGCGAGACATGTGTGTCTCCACACGGGACATGTGGGAGTCCAAGCGGGCATGATGGGCAGCCTGCTGCTGTTGAATGTCCTTGAGGATCCCCACTACCTGGCTGACCTCTCCGGGTCTATTTTGGTACGCATCAGCAATGCGTGCCAGTTGTGGGTCATCATGCAGTCCAGACCCCTCTGCAAACAGCGACCTCTGCCTACCACCCCTCCCACCACCCCTGGCCACACGTGCGGGACCTGCGGTGGCACGCACAGGTGACCCTAGGCCCCCTTGGGGGTTGGTACTGGGGTTGTTGTCCGTTGCTTCACGGTGGGCCGGGGTCCCTGTTCTGTTGTCATTGGTTGTCCTTGGTCTGTCGGTGTCGGCGGGGGTGGTCTGTGTGTTGGCAGATGTTGGAGGAGTGGGTGCAGGGGGTGCAGATGGTGGTCCTGCTGGTGCTGCATGATGACTCACACCGGAGGGGCCAGGTAGGTCTTCGCCATCCGAGGAGGGCAGAGGCTGTTCCACACCAGAGAGCTCAGGGGCCAGCGGAGCCTGGGACCGGGACTCCTCATCTGCTGCTGTGTCCCCGTCATCACCTGTTTTTGGAAGAGACACACAATGTATGTTATGTTTCTACAGGCATCAATGGTTCAAACACCTGACAGTTGTGACTGTACCTCTGGATGTGGGCCTGTACATTGCATTGTCCTAAGTTGTCAGAGTCAGAGGTTGATATTGGTGTAGCACATTGTCCTGCCAACCTGAAGCATTTCAATGTGAATGTTGAGGTGTGTGCATGACCAGCATTGGTGGTATTTTGAGGTGTGTGCATGACCAGCATTGGTGGTATTTTGTTGACATCCGGCCCTCCTTCTCCCCCCAGCCCAGTTATCCCACCATGAAGCATGCCACCCTTGCAGTGGGTGCAGGTTAACTCTCAGGATGTCAGTCAGTGGTGTCCTGCTGTTGGTCGGTGCCCAGTTCCCAGCAGGGCCTGGTACTCCCCACAACAGAGCACCATTGTCAGACATCTTTGAAGTGGCTTTTCACTCCCTGTGAGGTGTGCATGCTTCAGTGTGAGCTTGCTGGGCCATGTGGGTGGGGGATGTTGAGCTGTGACTACCACTCCCATCATGCTATTGCCTACACCCCCCTTCCCAGCATGCCCATACTTCCTTCCTCTTGAGTGGACTTCACTGTGTGTGAGTGTGACAGCAATGGCAAGATGGCCGACAGTGTGGTCCTGTTGTTTGTTGGTGCCCAGTTCCCAGCAGGGCCTTGTGCTCCCCACAGCTGAGGCCAGTGTCAGACATCTTTGAAGTGGCTTTTCACTCCCTGTGAGGTGTGCATGCTTCAGTGTGAGCTTGCTGGGCCATGTGGGTGGGGGATGTTGAGCTGTGACTACCACTCCCATCATGCTATTGCCTACACCCCCATCCCAGCATGCCCATACTTCCTTCCTTTTGAGTCGACTTCACTGTGTGTGAGTGTGACAGCAATGGCAAGATGGCTGACAGTGTGGTCCTGTTGTTTGTTGGTGCCCAGTTCACAGCAGGGCCTTGTGCTCCCCACAGCTGAGGCCAGTGTCAGAGATCTTGGAAGTGGCTTTTCACTCCCTGTGAGGTGTGCATGCTTCAGTGTGAGCTTGACATCCGGCCCTCCTTCTCCCCCCAGCCCAGTTATCCCACCATGAAGCATGCCACCCTTGCAGTGGGTGCAGGTTAACTCTCAGGATGTCAGTCAGTGGTGTCCTGCTGTTGGTCGGTGCCCAGTTCCCAGCAGGGCCTGGTACTCCCCACAACAGAGCACCATTGTCAGACATCTTAGAAGTGGCTTTTCACTCCCTGTGAGGTGTGCATGCTTCAGTGTGAGCTTGCTGGGCCATGTGGGTGGGGGATGTTGAGCTGTGACTACCACTCCCATCATGCTATTGCCTACACCCCCCTTCCCAGCATGCCCATACTTCCTTCCTTTTGAGTCGACTTCACTGTGTGTGAGTGTGACAGCAGTGGCAAGATGGCTGACAGTGTGGTCCTGTTGTTTGTTGGTGCCCAGTTCACAGCAGGGCCTTGTGCTCACCACAGCTGAGGCCAGTGTCAGAGATCTTGGAAGTGGCTTTTCACTCCCTGTGAGGTGTGCATGCTTCAGTGTGAGCTTGCTGGGCCATGTGGGTGGGGGATGTTGAACTGTGACTACCACTCCCATCATGCTTTTGCCTACACCCCCCTTCCCAGCATGCCCATACTTCCTTCCTTTTGACTGGACTTCACTGTGTGTGAGTGTGACAGCAATGGCAAGATGGCTGACAGTGTGGTCCTGTTGTTTGTTGGTGCCCAGTTCACAGCAGGGCCTTGTGCTCCCCACAGCTGAGGCCAGTGTCAGAGATCTTGGAAGTAGCTTTTCACTCCCTGTGAGGTGTGCATGCTTCAGTGTAAGCTTGCTGGGCCATGTGGGTGGGGGATGTTGAACTGTGACTACCACTCCCATCATGCTATTGCCTACACCCCCTTCCCAGCATGCCCATACTTCCTTCCTTTTGAGTGGACTTCACTGTGTGTGAGTGTGACAGCAATGGCAAGATGGCCGACAGTGTGGTCCTGTTGTTTGTTGGTGCCCAGTTCCCAGCAGGGCCTTGTGCTCCCCACAGCTGAGGCCAGTGTCAGACATCTTTGAAGTGGCTTTTCACTCCCTGTGAGGTGTGCATGCTTCAGTGTGAGCTTGCTGGGCCATGTGGGTGGGGGATGTTGAGCTGTGACTACCACTCCCATCATGCTATTGCCTACACCCCCCTTCCCAGCATGCCCATACTTCCTTCCTCTTGAGTGGACTTCACTGTGTGTGAGTGTGACAGCAATGGCAAGATGGCCGACAGTGTGGTCCTGTTGTTTGTTGGTGCCCAGTTCCCAGCAGGGCCTTGTGCTCCCCACAGCTGAGGCCAGTGTCAGACATCTTTGAAGTGGCTTTTCACTCCCTGTGAGGTGTGCATGCTTCAGTGTGAGCTTGCTGGGCCATGTGGGTGGGGGATGTTGAGCTGTGACTACCACTCCCATCATGCTATTGCCTACACCCCCCATCCCAGCATGCCCATACTTCCTTCCTTTTGAGTTGACTTCACTGTGTGTGAGTGTGACAGCAATGGCAAGATGGCTGACAGTGTGGTCCTGTTGTTTGTTGGTGCCCAGTTCACAGCAGGGCCTTGTGCTCCCCACAGCTGAGGCCAGTGTCAGAGATCTTGGAAGTGGCTTTTCACTCCCTGTGAGGTGTGCATGCTTCAGTGTGAGCTTGCTGGGCCATGTGGGTGGGGGATGTTGAACTGTGACTACCACTCCCATCATGCTATTGCCTACACCCCCCTTCCCAGCATGCCCATACTTCCTTCCTTTTGAGTGGACTTCACTGTGTGTGAGTGTGACAGCAATGGCAAGATGGCTGACAGTGTGGTCCTGTTGTTTGTTGGTGCCCAGTTCACAGCAGGGCCTTGTGCTCCCCACAGCTGAGGCCAGTGTCAGAGATCTTGGAAGTAGCTTTTCACTCCCTGTGAGGTGTGCATGCTTCAGTGTAAGCTTGCTGGGCCATGTGGGTGGGGGATGTTGAACTGTGACTACCACTCCCATCATGCTATTGCCTACACCCCCTTCCCAGCATGCCCATACTTCCTTCCTTTTGAGTGGACTTCACTGTGTGTGAGTGTGACAGCAATGGCAAGATGGCCGACAGTGTGGTCCTGTTGTTTGTTGGTGCCCAGTTCCCAGCAGGGCCTTGTGCTCCCCACAGCTGAGGCCAGTGTCAGACATCTTTGAAGTGGCTTTTCACTCCCTGTGAGGTGTGCATGCTTCAGTGTGAGCTTGCTGGGCCATGTGGGTGGGGGATGTTGAGCTGTGACTACCACTCCCATCATGCTATTGCCTACACCCCCATCCCAGCATGCCCATACTTCCTTCCTTTTGAGTCGACTTCACTGTGTGTGAGTGTGACAGCAATGGCAAGATGGCTGACAGTGTGGTCCTGTTGTTTGTTGGTGCCCAGTTCACAGCAGGGCCTTGTGCTCCCCACAGCTGAGGCCAGTGTCAGAGATCTTGGAAGTGGCTTTTCACTCCCTGTGAGGTGTGCATGCTTCAGTGTGAGCTTGCTGGGCCATTTGGGTGGGGGATGTTGAACTGTGACTACCACTCCCATCATGCTATTGCCTACACCCCCCTTCCCAGCATGCCCATACTTCCTTCCTTTTGAGGGGACTTCACTGTGTGTGAGTGTGACAGCAATGGCAAGATGGCTGACAGTGTGGTCCTGTTGTTTGTTGGTGCCCAGTTCACAGCAGGGCCTTGTGCTCCCCACAGCTGAGGCCAGTGTCAGAGATCTTGGAAGTAGCTTTTCACTCCCTGTGAGGTGTGCATGCTTCAGTGTGAGCTTGCTGGGCCATGTGGGTGGGGGATGTTGAACTGTGACTACGACTCCCATCATGCTATTGCCTACACCCCCCTTCCCAGCATGCCCATACTTCCTTCCTTTTGAGTGGACTTCACTGTGTGTGAGTGTGACAGCAATGGCAAGATGGCCGACAGTGTGGTCCTGTTGTTTGTTGGTGCCCAGTTCCCAGCAGGGCCTTGTGCTCCCCACAGCTGAGGCCAGTGTCAGACATCTTTGAAGTGGCTTTTCACTCCCTGTGAGGTGTGCATGCTTCAGTGTGAGCTTGCTGGGCCATGTGGGTGGGGGATGTTGAACTGTGACTACCACTGCCATCATGCTATTGCCTACACCCCCCTTCCCAGCATGCCCATACTTCCTTCCTTTTGAGTGGACTTCACTGTGTGTGAGTGTGACAGCAATGGCAAGATGGCTGACAATGTGGTCCTGTTGTTTGTTGGTGCCCAGTTCCCAGCAGGGCCTTGTGCTCCCCACAGCTGAGGCCAGTGTCAGACATCTTTGAAGTGGCTTTTCACTCCCTGTGAGGTGTGCATGCTTCAGTGTGAGCTTGCTGGGCCATGTGGGTGGGGGATGTTGAACTGTGACTACCACTCCCATCATGCTATTGCCTACACCCCCCTTCCCAGCTTGCACATACTTCCTTCCTTTTGACTCTGCTTCCCTATGGGGTAGTGTGCCTGTGCTGACAGGATGGCTGACAGTGTTGTCCTGGCGTTAGTTTGGCTACAAGTCCCAAAAGTGTCCCTGTGCTTCACACAGCATAACCCAGTGTGGTAGTTCTTTGTGGGATATTTAATTAGAGTGTGAGGCAATGCATTCTCCCAGGTGAGTTGTGTGGAGTTTGTGTTAAGGGGGTGTGTGAGAAAAGCTGCTGGTAACTATGGTCAGAGCTGTCAGTCCTCCTTCCCACCCAGCCCGATATCCCACCATGGAACGTGCTTTCATTGCAGGGAGTGCAAGTTGGCTTTCAGGATGTCAGTCAGTGGTGTCCTGCTGTTGTTTGGTGCACAGTTCCCAGCAGGGCCTTGTGCTCCGCACAGCAGTACCCAGTGTCAGCCATCTTGTCAGTTCTTTTCCACTCCCTGTGATGTGAGCATGGTTCAGAGTGGTGTTGATGGGCCAATTGTGAGGGTGACCAGTATCTGTGACTACAACTCCCATCATGATATTGGCTACACTGACTTCACCAGCATACACACAATTCCTTCCTTTCAGTGAGCTTCCCTGTGAGGTGGTGTTCTAGTGGTGGCAAAATGTCTGACAGTGTTTGTTGGTTAGATTTGTGCCACTGCCTTGCTCTATTTGTTGTTAGGTTTGTACATGTCATGACACAGTTACATATTACTATGAGATGGCAGGTATTGTGTTTGTCTAACTAACATACACATCTTGGGATGATTATCTTTTGGTTACTGTGGCTTTGCTAACGGTGCATGGTTTGACTATCCCCTTGACAGTGATGTGTGTGTATTGTCACACAATATTGGGTATATTGGTTGTGTACTCACCAGGCTCTGGGATGTCTGATAGTCCATGTACGCTCTCTGGTGGTAGGATGACCCGCACCTTCTCCTCCCAGGGCCTGAGGTATACTGGTTTGGCAGGAGGGCCACTGCCGGTGCGATGACTCAAGGCGTAATCCTTCTTGACTAGGTCCTTGACCCTCCTGCGCACATCATACCACCTGTTCTGGATGTCTTCCTTTGTGCGCAAACATGGTGATTGTGCGTTCACCCTGTCGACGATCCTCTCCCACATCTTGGTTTTCTGCGACATGGGGGTGTGTTGGACCAATGTACCAAACAACTGTGGCTCTACCCTGAGGATTTCGTCTACCAGGACTTCCAATTCACTGTCTAGGAACTTTGGATTCTTCTTTGGGGGCATGGTGATGGGTGGTGGTGGGGATTGATGTGTGTGTGTGTGTGCAAGTGAGGGTGGGTGAGTGTGGGTTTTGCTGGATGTATGTGAGGGTGCTATTTGGGAGGTGCTATGGTGTGTGGCTTGTGTGATGGATGAGTTGTGGGTGTGTCTGTGGTTGCTGTCTGATGGTGTTCTGTGCTGGCAGGTCAGTTGAATTTGCAAAGGATCATGGTAGGGATTTGTGGCCTTTATATGGGTGGAGTTGTGGGTGCGTCTTTGTTCCATGTTTTTTCCCCCCTGTATTTATTGACTTTGTCATTGCTTATCTGGCCCTTTTTTTTGTATTTTTTCCTTTGTAGTTTTTAGGCATGTAGGAGACGTTCTTCTGACCGAGTAGGACGCTGCAGTTGGCTCATGCGAGCTTCTCCGAGTCTTTCAAGCTGTGTTTCTGCTGTGTTTCATGTGCGGCGTACGCGTCGGTCGCGGAGTATTGGGTTGCTTCGGCTCCCTGTTTTGTATGCATGTCGGTCGTACGGCTTGAGCTCCGTGCGACTCGGTCTGGTTTTCCACGCATTGCATCGTACTGCGCGGGTCGGAGTTCGCGGGTACGTTTCTGTCGGGTTCATTCCTGGTGCGTGTCGGTCGGTTCGATTCGCGTAGTTTTCCGGCCGGATAGCTGGTTTCCGTGCGGTTTGGTCGGTCGGCTTGTGTTCCGTACGAGTCGGTCGTAATTCACATGCATTGCATCGTACTACGCGGATCGGGCAGCGCCGGTACGTGTCAGTCGGACTCAATTCCCGTACCGAGTCGGTCGGTACGTTTTCCGGCCTGAATCGGAATCGGCCCCTAAACATATATAATTTACTATTCCCACTACAATTACTATTAAGTCAGGGAAGGTGCTGGACACTAAACATATATAATTTACTATTCCCACTCAAGTTAGTATTAAATAAAGAAAGGTGCTGGACACTAAACATATAGAATTTACTATTCCCACTCCAGTTACTATTAAATCAGGGAAAGTGCAAGACACTAAACAAATATAATTTACTATTCCTCCTCAAATAAAAACTACATTTGTAAATAAACAGTACAGTAAATTAATTTCCTTTAATAATAACATTAACAATAATTTACATTATTTAAATATAGTAAATTATTTTATAAATATATTATTATAAATCTTTATTTTTAAAAAACAGTAAATATAACAATATACATAAAAAATGAATACATTTCACAAATAAATAAAAAAATTATGTACATTATACATATTAATTTTTTAATGTAATATATTTTAAAAAATTATCCTCACGTAATACTTTATTATTAATATCCATAAATTACTGTATAAAAATTTATATTTTAGATATTTTTCCTAGGAAACATAAATTGTATTTATTATTTATTAATATTATTTAAATATTAAATATTATAAATTGTTTATCAACTATAAATTATATAAATAATATATATTAGATTTTCCAGTATTAAACAAACATATTACAAAATATCTTCAAAATGTAATTTCTGTTAAAATAATTTTCAATATTTTAATAACAATATTACAAATATTTCATCAAATTACACACCTTCATTATAAAATTTAAACAATATAAAAATATAATTTATTTTAAATCAATTTTCAAAATTTAGGGGCCCATTACGATACCCGGCGTAAAAAAATCCGCCAGGCATGGAAGCGGCAAAAATCCGCCCGCACACACCGTCTGAACACCGACCACGCCATTACGATTACACAAACCGAAAACCGCCATCGGCGGAAAAATCACACAAAATACCGCCCGCCAACGTCCGAGTCGGAGTCAAACCGCCCGCCACGGATGGAAACACGCACGACAACACAAAACCGCCCGCCCTCACGGCCGACACACCGCACGTGAAATTACGATCGCACCGCCATGAGCGCGGGAAAACTACAAATATACCGCCCGCCAGCGCAAACAACGCCGATGATAATCGACACGGCAGAAGCCATGGCGCCCACGTACCTGCACAGAAACCATCCGCTCACAAAACCAATAGCACACAACATGGCCAACAAGTCCACACAGCAAGGCACGCACAAATACACAAGCACAGTACACATCCCGAAAACACCCCCGGACAAACAAAAACTACAAAGGCCAGAACCCCAGACACAACACACCTGAAAACAACAGACCATGAGGACACACCCACATAGGTAAGTACAAAAGCAGCACTCCCACAGACCACAACCCCTTGCAACATTGCAAACCAGAGAGGAGAGGAGAGGACACAGTGACACAGCAAGGACAGCAGCACACCACAGAAACGCACACATCACAACCACCACCACCACCACCACCAAACACCTGCACCACAAACCCCTGCACATTACACAACACACACCGCACCAGCACCACAAACACCATGGCACCACAAAGAATGCCCAAGTTCACGCCCATTGAGCTGACGGTCATGGTCGACGAGATCATCAAGGTGTACCCACAAATCTATGGGAACATGGTCCAGCACACACCACTAGCCACCAGAAACAGAATGTGGAACCGGATCGTAGACCAGGTCAATGCAGTCGGGACCCTGCCCAGGAACAGAGGAGAAATAAACAAACGTTGGAATGACGTCAAGAGCCTGGTCAAGAAGAAGGAGGGCAAAAACAGAGAGCTGGCTGCCGTCACTGGCGGAGGGAATCCCGCGCTCTTCAAGACCTTCAAAGCGTGGGAGGAGAAGGTGCGAGTCATAATACATCCGGAGATCCTCGCCGGATTAGCAGGGGGAGTGGAGGCTGGTAAGTACAAACTAATGTATACCAGCACACCGCTATGTACTCACATGCACTACCACCATGCCACAGCTCCCAGGGACAAACACCCCCATGTCCAGCACACAATACACAACACATCACACACACATGCAACAGACACCACCACACACAGCCCAAACCGAACAACTGTAAGATACGTGGGGACATGTGTACACTCAGCCAGCCACGTAACCACCAACAGGTCCCCAAATATGCCAGAAGCGCCACAACGAGCACCCACCACACCCATGTGTCCGCCACAGCTGCACTAACCGACAAGTAACAGGTAAGTGGCAGGAACACAAAGTGCAGTGGGTGGGACGGTGGACAGCCCAAGTACAACACACACCAGGCCCCTAGTCCCACAGCACAGCAAGGAGGAGCATCCCCCACACCCCACAGCCACGTGTCAGCCACCGCAGTGCACAACGACAGCCGAAAGGCAGACATCACGGTCCACAGCAATCGGTGTCAGTGGGTGTCCAACCACCCCCACGACCCACAACACCCCCCCACCCCCACAGACCTGCAACATGGAGCACCCCCCGCTTAGAGCCATGTGGCATCCAGTACAGTGCACGCATGAACAACTTGCAGGTGGGAAACTGGACAGGGCTGGATTACTGGAGGCATGAGGACCGGAACACGACCAACACATGGGACATGTCACGTAGCAGACGAACACGCAGCACCGCCCACCGTCACGAACAAGTGAACAATGTGCACACAGACATGAACAACAGACTCACACCCCACATGACCCATCACAGACATAGCAACACCCAAGGAGCCACGTCTGCATGCACAAGCCACACTGAATATAGTACCACACGGCAGCCACTGTGCAACTCATCACACACAACCGAAACACCATTGAAGTCCTGTCCATGTAGCCCCTACTGCCTGTCAACCACACACCCCACAACTACGCCTATGTAAGACAAACAACACTAGACGCAACAGAGCGGAACAACATAAATGCACACGAACACCACTGAACCCATCAAACACACAGACACACCATGCACATACAACATACCATCCATCCCATCCGTCAGCCCCAGTCTCATGAAAGGCATGTCATCCGCACAGCTGCCACACATACAGCAGTCACGCTAAGATACATGCCCATGACCAACCATGTGCCAGAAGTCAATGAAGCGCACGACACACTGTGAGCAACAACACACAACATGGGCCACACCCCCCGAGCACTGCAGTGATGCACATGGCACAGGGCAGCACGCACACCAAGGAGATGGGACAACTGCAATACGTTGGCTGGCACACAACCATCACTCACTCATAACGATGCGTCCAATGCCATGTCCAGTAATCACAACAGACAGCAAATATGCAGGCCATGTCAAGCATGCACACACCTCAAACCATGCACTGTCATGCTGCCACAACACATGTCACGTTCGGCACCCATGGCTCACAGCATGTACCCCAAAAGCATATTCCCTCCCAAATGCGAATCTGGGGCATGGCCCCCATGTTGCCATATGCGTTCCTAAGCGTTCCATTTGAACCCCAAAAGCATATTCCCTCCCAAATGCGAATCTGGGGCATGGCCCCCATGTTGCCATATGCGTTCCTAAGCGTTCCATTTGAACCCCAAAAGCATATTCCCTCCCAAATGCGAATCTGGGGCATGGCCCCCATGTTGCCATATGCGTTCCTAAGCGTTCCATTTGAACCCCAAAAGCATATTCCCTCCCAAATGCGAATCTGGGGCATGGCCCCCATGTTGCCATATGCGTTCCTAAGCGTTCCATTTGAACCCCAAAAGCATATTCCCTCCCAAATGCGAATCTGGGGCATGGCCCCCATGTTGCCATATGCGTTCCTAAGCGTTCCATTTGAACCCCAAAAGCATATTCCCTCCCAAATGCGAATCTGGGGCATGGCCCCCATGTTGCCATATGCGTTCCTAAGCGTTCCATTTGAACCCCAAAAGCATATTCCCTCCCAAATGCGAATCTGGGGCATGGCCCCCATGTTGCCATATGCGTTCCTAAGCGTCCCATCTGAACACCAAAAGCAAAGTACAAACCAGACCCAGGATGGGCCAGGAGCCCGCATACACCAGAGTCACAATAAGTAGGGACACAGCAACACACCCATCGGCATGGCCAATCCGTCCCATGCCACATGTGCACAGCACACAGTCCCATTGCCAAGCACACACAACTACAAATGCTACAGCCACACACACGCCTCCGGGAAACCCATGTACGAGATTGCACGAACTGTTAATGTCAGACGACAAATACATACTTCGCCAGGTGCAACACAATAACAAATCTCATTCTCTCCACAGGTGACGAACTGCTGGATGCTGGGGATGGAGCCAGCAGCCAGCACAGCCAGCCTACAAGCCCCCAACGAGGACACACGGATCTGGAGGATCTGTCCTCCTCTTCGGACACGGACCACCAAGCAGGCCCATCTGGTGTGGCAGGGCCCAGCCGCTCCCCGGACCCCTCCTACCCACCAACCCATCATCCAGGGCTGCTGAACATTCCCAGCCCCCTGCTGCCACTGTCGTTGCGGCCACACCCACGGTCATTGTGGCCACTACCACTGCCGCAACCGCCACCATCGCCGCACCGACCACCACCGCCGCCACCACCACCACGTCTTCGCTGGCACCAGCCCCAGCGCAGGTGGTGGCCCGGCCGACTGGATCCACCCTGGGAGCCACAGCGAGGACCGTGGTGAGCAATGTGGCTAGTGGGCAGGCCGGTGGCAGCAGGACTGGTAGGAGGAGCAGGGTCAGGGAAACGCCAGCCTCCCTGGGAGCCATGCCCTGCCTCAAATGGGCCAGAGTCCTTGGGGCCTATGAAGAGGCCCAAGGACAATGGGTCCGGTCTGCTTCAGACACGCGTGAGGTGCTGGGGGTGCTGAGGTCCATGGACGCCCGTATGGGTCAACTCGTGGACCTCATGGGCCAGCTGGTGGTGGCGGTGAGGTCACAGCCAGGGACAGCAGCTCCCCTCCGCCACCACCTGCCGGGGCGCAGGGTCGAGCAGCAGTGTCCAGTTCCCCTGCGTCCACAGCCAGTGAGCACACCTCAACCACCAGCATGTCGCAAGCAGGCACCCCCTCGCAAACGTGGAAGGGGCCGTCCGAAGTGGAAACAGATCTCCCGGGAGGACTTCGCACGCTCCAAACGCAAGTGAGGCAGCCAGCCAGCCTTCCGCCAGCCTTCCTTGACCAGCCACTGCATTGACTTGGACTACGATCCCACTCCACACAGCCATCTGGATGGCATGTGTGTGTTGGACTATGGACATAGAACCAGTGGGTACACCCTGAGCATCACGCAGCCATGACCGACAGCTCATTGTCACTGCACGCACCACTTTTGTCATCACCTTACACACAATCACATGTCACAGTTTGAAATAAATGCACCTCTTACACTAACTGCTGTTTGTGCCCTGTGTTTTATTTGTACGGAATACAACGGCCACCTTGGGCGGAAAGGCACCTGATGCGTGGCATGGCAATGGAATCCGGAGGGCCTGTAGGGACCTAGGGGTGGGAGACACAACAGGAGCACATTCAATGAGTGTGTCACACACCCATCACACAGTACATGTCAACAACTACAAGCAATGTACACACATCGCACAGAGCAATAGGGCACAATGCCACAGCCACCAACAGTGGCATACTACCCTGGCCATGGAGCGTTGACACACAGCACGCAGTGAACAAACGGCCACCCTGACACAGCACACACACACCTGCACAGATACAGCCACATCAGCCGTCGTACATGGACACTCACCGTCAAGTGAAGTAGCGGGCGATGAGGTGCTGCCGCACATTACCAGCTTCCTCCTCTCCGCTGTCCTCCTCACTCGAGCTGTCCTGGTCTGCGGGCTGGGGCCCTGGTTGATCTCCGTCATCCACGATGAGGGGGATCTGCTTCCGAATGGCCAGATTGTGCAGCATGCAGCACGCCACCACTATCCGGCACACCTTCTGTGGGGAGTACGCCAGCGCACCCTCGGTGCGGTCCAGGCACCTGAACCTGGACTTGAGGAGGCCAAAGGTACGCTCGACCACACGTCTGGTCCTCCCATGTGCCTCATTGTAGCGATCGTCTGCTGGGGTGCGAGGATTCCTCAATGAACTGAGCAGCCATGCCCCATTCGGGTACGCAGAGTCACCTGGGTGTGAGGGACACAGAGAACCGTTGCTATTCCAACTGGACAGGGGACAGCATCGCACAACCAGCACGCTACACCACTCCACATACTCACCGACAATACAGCCACGATCCTGTTGCATATTGGACATCAGTCGTGGCAAGATGCTGCTGCGCATTATGTGTGCGTCATGGGCCGAGCCTGGGAACTTTGCACACACGTGTGTGATCACCATGTCCGCAAGGCACACCACTTGCACATTCAGGGAGTGCGTGTGCTTCCTGTTGCGGTACAGGTGCTCAGTGGCCTGTGGTGGAACAAGGCCGACATGTGTGCAGTCAATGGCTCCAACGACGTGTGGGATTCTGCCAAGGGCATAGAATGCACCCTTCACTGCCGCCAATTCACGAGCCCTGGGGAAGCGGATGTACCTGTTTCGGTACAGCATCATGGCTGCCAGTACATCCCTCAGCACCTTGCTGAACATGGGCTGGGACATCCCTCCTCCAATGCCCACTGTGTGCTGGAATGACCCAGTGGCGAAGAAATGCATGGCGGCCATCACCTTAGCCGTGGGGGTGACAGCAGTCGGATACACCCTGCGGGGACGGAGATGGGGTTCTAACATGGCACACAGTCGATGCAGGGTTGGCCTGTCCAGCCGAAACTTCCTTATAACCTCTGTATCGTCCATGTCCGCCAGCAATTGGTATGGGCGGTCAATGTTCGGTCTCCGCCTAGGGACAATGGCAGAGGACACATGTCAAAGCAACACGACACATAGCAATTTCGCATACACATCACTGACATGACTGAGCAAGCACATGAGCCACAGCCCAGCTGTCAAGCTGGGACGGCACGGCCACAATACACTTACACAGGTCTCCCAACAATGGCAATGGCTAGTGATACAAACCACTGCCATGTGCATGCACATGGGGATCTAGGCCCCAATGACTTGCGGGGCGTGCTGATGGGGACTGACTGCATATCCGTCAAGCGGCAACGCCACGGCAACATGAATGTCTGCTGAGCATGGAACTGCTTCCGCGGCTGGATGAGTATGGCACACGACGACGATGATGTGGGCACAGGCTGAGCGGCCAAAACAAGTGGGACCTGTGGCACGAGGGGATATGAGACAGTAGTAGGTGTCAGCACTGCACCCTATGTACAGCACTGTACGGATCACACCTCCCGAAACATTGACAGGTGTCCACATTGACAGCCCCATGCCAAGACGGCTGTGTGCTTGCAGTCACACGTCACAGGTGAGAGGTTACATTGCACGTGCCAGGTGGCAGACGTACATAGTGGGAGCTGGCATGTGTGTGCATGTGTCTCCTGTTCAGGATCCACCAGATGGGCGCTGACTCTGTACTGACCATTGGACACAGCATGTTCCGTGGAAGGCTTGTGTGTGTGGGATGGTTGCACTGGATGTGCCTCCGTTGGGTGGGGGGCCATGCACAGGGCGGGTACGTCGATGATTGCGCATTGTTGGTCACGGTGGGTGCACCAACTAAGATGTGTTGCCCTGTGTTCAATTCCTATGTCCGCATGATGATGGACTGTAGATGTGGGCAGACTACACATTGGTCGATGTGCTGTCTATATGCATGTGCCTTCACACCAGGCACAGCTGCCCCTGCACATGTGACCCCTGCTGGACTCGCTGCTGGGTCTGTGGAGCTGATGCACCTTCTGCGCGTGGGGCGGACAGCTCTCCTCACTTCCCTCATTGCGCATGTCATGACTTTGCCGCAGGTGACATGGATCATGGAGGGCCCACATGTACGCGTGGGTAGGCTACACATGATTGTTCACTGGTCGCCACCCCCAGTCAGTGTTTCGAATGGGAAGGTTGTCGTGCTGGTGGTATGTTCGATGTGGCGGATGGGCGGGCCTAGGTGCGGGCTTACATTCCGGACATGGGGGTAGTTGGATTGGCGACTAGTTGCAGTACACACGGGACACGTCTCTTCCTTTCCACATCTGGGTCATCCCTTGTACTAACTGACAGTGATACAGTCATCTTCGCCCCAGCCCTCATGTCCTCCCCTCGCTCCCCCAATATGCATGCTCACCTGCGAGGCTAGCGCTTGCACAGGCAGCCCCAAGCTCGCACCAGAGAGGGCAAGGAGTGTATGTGTGGGTCCAGTTGCACGAGTGGGCTGTCTCAGGGTATGATGTGTGGCGGGACGCCGTCCACCTGCGTGGTGCCCCAAATGGAGACCCGGCCTGCATGGACTATGCATCACAGTCTTCGCCTTCCGGATCCGCCACCTGCGACACCCAGTGGCTGTGGCTGCCCTTGCGGCCAGGCCGCGTCCGTCTGTGGCTGATGGCCCACACATTCACTCTTTGGCCTCTCTGGGGAGGGCTCGGGGGTGGTGGCGCACGCGCTTGCACTTAGTCGCAATGGCATGTGGCGTGGTTGGTATGATGGGCAATGGATGGGATGGTGCGAGCCACCTCCCGTGACTTCAGTGCTGCTCGTGCTGTGGTGCGTCCCCCCTACACTTCCATTTGACTTGTGCCATGCTAGACGTTGAGGTTCTATTGCCTGCGTGATATGACCAGGAGGAGCGCGAGGAGACCTCTCACACACCATGCTCCACTGCCATCCCGTGCCCTGTATCGCCTGTGCGGATTGACTATGTTGGGGTTACACCTGGTCGACTGGGGCTGTGTGTGCCTTGTCAAGGGGCATGGCGGGCGCACAACAGGATCCAGCTTGTCCACAGAGGGTGGGCTGAGGTGCGCCTGGTACCGCTTTGTACGTGTGCCCGGCTGCTGTGCACACACGTGTTCACTCCCCCGACAGGTGTCCTCTCACAATGCCCAGGGAAGCGGTGGTGTACTGTTCATGACCCCTCCCAACACGGCGTGCTCCAACTTGGCATGTGCGCATCTACCCGTCACACCCACCCACCTGAGCACTGCGTCCATACGACTTCACACGACACATGTGTGTCTTCCACAGTTGTGCTACTCATTTGCGTTGACATCCAATACCAGTGGACTACATGGTCATGTCACGACTGCCGTGTACTTCACATACTCTCATCCTCTCTCATTCGTACTTGTGAAATGAGTCAGCGGAGACAGTTTTGGTTTCAAACATTATATTGAGTCTTCTGTCCTCTGTGATGCAGTATAGTGGACACTACTGGCAGCGGAATACATGTTGAGGATATACTGAGCATGATTGCAAATGGGATAGGGTGTGGGGTTACATGTGATTGGCTGTTGCATGTGGGATGTGGGCTTCAGAGTGACATCTGCTTGGCCAAGGCTGTGCTAATGTACATTTACGTATAGCTGCGGAGCTGCGGACTTTGACACAGACGGTATACATGTAGCCTACCAGACCGCTTGGCATCATGGGCACAGTCCATCTCAGTTCCATGTGACAGGTTTGCTGCGGTTGTTCCTCATGCACGCGTGCATGTGAGATGACATCAGGGCATGTGCTTGCGTGCATGCAGCGGCGTGCCACTTGTTGTTGCACTGTGGTGGTTACTGGACATGTCACAGTCACTGGGGTCGTGTTGTTGTTGTATGCACTTGTCGTCCATGCAAAGGTCCTGGTATGGGATTCCCGGGGCGGGGGTGGGAGGGGTGCAGCACCCACAGACTCCAGGCGACCTATTCATGTCCACTGAGCGGTGTGTGTGTCCATGTGCGCTGGATCCATGTCGTGTCCTGGTTGTTCGTGCAGTTCCGTCCATGTGGGTGCGATACACAGAGCCCATGCCACTGCCTCCCACGATGCATGCGGTGTTCCTGGATGTGATGGGGAACAGTGTGCATGTCCCGGTCATATCCGATGTCATGGCGATGTCGTTGATGGTGTGGTTACAGTTGCCGGTCGTTTGGTATGGCTGTTGTGGTGGTGACTGGCCAGTCCGTGCGGAAGCTAAGCATGGGTGCGGGGTTGGACATCATAGGTCAATCGGGGAACCTGCGTTGTGGTCCGACGAATTTACAGGTTGTCAGGTATGCGATGCCGTCCAGCAGGGCTTCCATGTCATTGGTGGTGTACATGTTTGCCAGCCAATGTAGCGGATGGTGGCTGTCAAGGTGTTGTTCGTAAGTTGTCCCTTGGAGGACCATGATGGGGCATGCTGGGTGACATTCGATGTAGCTGTTCTCGATGATCCGTCGTGTGGAGGCACAGTGGTCCCATTTCAGTGCGGGTGCGATGTTGGCCACATACGCCATGCCCCCATAGGCAGAGCAGGCCCTGTTGTGTGCGTCCAGAGGGAGGAGTAGTGGTAGCAGGTCCGCCTTCAGACATGCCGGGTTGGAGAGGCATATCTCCACGGGATGCTGGTAGGGACACCTCCGACAGTAGAAGACGGGCATGACGCAGCTGAACAATGTGATGCGGTAAGTCAGTCGGTAACTTACGTTCAGCAGGGACAGGAGATCGCATCCCAATATATGAAACAGGTTGGTTTTGTACAGCTTGAGCTGTTCGGCGTAGTTGGGTAGGTGTGTTGCGGTTGCCATTTCGCAGCGGTGCGTTGTGGTGGCGTGCTCCGGCTGTGTGTGCAGTTTGCAATGTGCACGCTCCGAGGTTGCTGTGAGCTCTGTGTAGTCGTAGGGAGACAGGACTTGTGTTCTGTTGGCTTGTTTGGAGGACACGGGCCCTCATCCCACATGCTTCTCAGACAGTTCAAGGTCAGTGATGTGTGACTCCTTCCAATTAACTTGCATGTGGCCGACATGGGGAGTGTTTTCTTCTTTCTTCCCCGTCCGTTGTGTGGTTCTGTGATATGCGCTATCTGCCCTGTGGTCGGTCTCCTCGGCAAGCCTGTGTTGGTCTATTCTTGGACAATGGCTGTATTCACCGGCTTCTGTCGTAGGGCTGTGGTTTCGGAGTTGGAATGGAAGGTCATTCAGTGCTGTCTGCTCTCCCTTGTGTGGGCGGCAGGCTGCCTTTCCGCTCTGCGTTGGGCCTTGTGTGTGAATGTTATTCTTGGGCCACCTGTTGTCGGTCCCCGGGCTCTTTGGTGTTCCGTTTTATATGTCTTGTTCATATGTGCAGGGTGGTATGGGTGTTTCAGTGTGGTACTGGCGTTCCTCTTCCCGAAGGGGCCCTGCTTCTCCTAGTTGGTGTTGCCGCCGCTGTGTGCTACGCCATGTTTGTTACACTGGGGTGTGTCCTGCTGTTGCGTGTCTTCACTGACATGTGTGCGTCGGTTGTGTGGCGTTGGGTGTTGTCCGTGAATTGGGCGTTGGGGACATGTCTGTGGCAGGCCTGTCACGTGTCATGTGCGTTCGGGGTGGGGCTGATGTGTGTGCTGCTTGGTTGTGTCCCTGTGTCTGTGTGCGACGCATGCATGGCGCTGCGGTTGGCCTCTGCGTTGTGCGCATGTGTGGCGGCGTCATCGCCGCTTTGGGGCCGTGACGGGGTTGTTGGTTCCTAGTCCCAGGTGGTGTGTACACATGTGTTACGCGATGTTACGATTTGGCCTGTGTGTCATATGTGGATGCAATGGTGGATGTGTAGTGTACACGCGCTGGTGGGGGTTGTCCGCTTTTTCCGCCCTTGCACTGTGTGCGCTGTTTGCGTGCACTTGTTGTGTGTGTGCCTACCTGCGTCTCCGCGGTACGTTGCGTCCTTGGTGGTGCATCAGCAGGAGCATGGGGAGGGCCTGCAGTGCTGGATTCATGCTCGGGGAGCCGCTTCTTCGTTGTCCGTGCTCGGCGTCCGTGTTACCGCTTCGGTTTGTCGTACGGTATCTCTTGGCCGTGGGAGCCGTCTGTTTGCGGCATCGTAATTTATGCGCCGGGCGGGACGTGTTTCGTCGGACGGTGTGTGTCAGCTGAGCTGCGCCGCTACGTCTACGGGTGCACTTTGATGGCGGACGGTGTTGCTGGCTTGCCGGCGGTGTTTGGCCTACTTTTCGCATCGTAATTGGGCGGGCGTGTGGACTGCTGCGTGCCGGCGGTAACTGGTGGTTTTTGCATCCGCCAGCACGGCGGTTGTGCTTCCGCCCGCCATCGTAATGAGCCCCTTAGTTAGCTAATTTATTAAAATTATTAAATTAATTTAATATACTACCCACCATTAACCCTTATAAACTCAACATCACACTCATGAAAAATTTTATAAAAATAATTTCATAATTATTATTTTTTTATATATATATTTTTTTAATTTTAAACCCTCCCCACCCCTATTCCCTATAAACACAACATCCCACTCATAAAAATTAATTTTAAATTGAAATGTTAAAAATTTTACATTTTTGGGTAAATATTTTATATTTTTTAAAAACACTCCCCAACTTTCTCACCTATAAACGCAACAACGTACTCCCAAAAAAAAAAATTTACAAATAATTTTGTAATTTTACATTTTTTCAAAATAATTTATATCTTTAAAATACTCCCCACCCTTACCCCGTATAAACCCAACATCATGCTCCTAAAACAACATTGTAATTTTAATTGTATAAATTAAAAAAAAAAAATAATAATAATAATTTCACATTTTTTAAAACACTCCCCACCCTTAACCCCTATAAACACAAAATCCCACTCCTAAAGCAACATTGTAAATTTAATTCTATAAATTTAAGAAAAAATTAAAATTACATTTCAATTTTTTTAAAACACTCCCCACCCTTATCCCCTATAAACCCAACATCCCAATCCTAAAAAGTTAAAATACATTTTTTATTTTTTATAACATTAATCAACTCATATTATACCAAAAAGAAACATAAAACATAACATTAAAATATAATAACGATATTTTGACATATCGATATTTTTACATTCGATATTACCGACATCGATCTTTTTAACATCAATATATTTAACATCGATATCTAGTACTGTCGATATACTAAACTCAATATTATAATATATCGATATTAGAAACTCGATATTAAGACCACTTACCGCTTCTTTTAACTTGTGCAAGGCTTGTCTGAGTAATAGGTTGTGCTGATCAACAGTACTTCCAAAGACAAGAATATCGTCCTCAAAATAAACAATATTGGTCATGTCTTTGAAAAGCTCACTCATCATGCGTTGAAAAATGCTTGCAGCTAGACTTAGTCCAAATGGCTTCCTTGTACATTGAAAGATTCCCTCCATAGTAATGAATGCAGTAATGGGTTTGAATTGATCATGCAACCTAATTTGGTGATATGCATTCTTTAAGTCCAATTTGGAAAAATATTTCCCCCCACTCAAAGACAAAATAATCTCATTTATATTCGACAATGGCTAGGTATCCACTACTACATTCTGGTTCAACAATCTCAAATCAATACAAAATCTGAGCTTACCATCAGACTTTTCAGTAATAACTACTAGAGAAACCCACATGGAACAATCAACAGGTTCGATCACCCCAGATGAAACCATATCTCTGAGCATTTCTTTGACAGCTGCTTGGGAAACCAAAGGAATTCGACATAATTTGTGTTGTACAGGCACAGCATAAGGCTTCAAAACGTTTTTGTGCACATAACCTTCCAGGTACTCCAGGGCCTCTCTAAAACTTCCTTAGCTTCTTCTACGATGTCTCTCAAACATAAGTCTTCAACGACCATAACCTGAATTGGAGCTGTGGGATTAACCACAATGCAGAGGTCGTATTGGTGCATCCAACCTAAAATGGGTGGTCCATCCTCGTCGCCATATTCTTGTGGTGTAATGGAACACACTGGCACTGCTTGTAGGGTGAAAGGTAAGATTTATTTACGTTCGCATTTCCCTGCAGCAGGATAGCTGCTCCTCCTTTGCCAGCCATTCTCCAACTGTTTTTCTTGGAATGCCACAACTCACACAGGAATGTGGAACCCAAGCGGAGACCACGTTCCACATTCCTCACATGATAGGTGATGGCAGAAACCAAGTACAACACACAACAGTTGTAATTACAATTTGAGAGATATTTGATGTACCTCATAATTATCAGATGCGTTAAATATCTCAACCTTCATTACATTTCGGCAGGTCAAACCTGCCGAAATGTAAAAAGGGAAATGTGTACAGTATTTATCGTATCTGAGGATTTTGGTATGTTAAATGCCAAAATCCACATGTTATATTTCTTGCACCCTATAAATAACGTATACCGGGGTATCGTTATTTATGAGGTGCAATAAATAGCCCCTTTACTTGTAATCAGGCCTTCGGAGCAATAAAGTCCACATATCCACAGACGTCATTTAGGGATCTCCAGGAGTCGAAGCTGCGACCTCTGGTCTTCAGCTTGCGACCCCTGGTGTCATCAAGGGGATGAGGCAAATCCACGGGAGACTGGAGCTCCCGGATGTCATTTTCATTGTCCCATGCGGTTGCATCACTACTTAGGGGCCGATTAGGATGGAGGGCGGACTGTAGTCCGCCCGCCATCCCAGTGGAAACGGGACCGGCCGCCAGACATGCGGCGGTCCCGCAGCCCTGATTAGGATGTGACCGCCACCCTGGCGGTCGCATTTCGCAAGTTAACATTGCGGCGGATGCTGCCTACAGCAGCACCCGCCGCAATGTCAAAATGGCATGTCGTGCATTTCCATGCACAACGTGGCAGGCACCGCGCGGTGCCTGACACCTTGTGCATGGCCAAGTGCACCCCCCACACCCCCCAAAGAAAATTCCAGCCAGCCTTTATCGCCGCCATGGAAAGGCCTTCAACCGCAGTCATCCTAATATGGATGCACCGCCACCATATCAGGGGCCAAGTCCGCCCGGCCGGCAATCGTAACGATTGCAAACCGGCGGAAAAGCGGAGGACGCACTTTGGGGCCGATTCCGATCTCGGTCGGAGGCGTACCCAACACCATTCGGTTGGGAAAAAAGCCATGCGAAAGCCTGTTTCCCGACCGATCCGTACAGCACACCGAACGAGTAAGTACGATGCGCACAACAGCAAAGAATCCGGCCGAGCCGTACTCACCCAAACCAGGTCCTGTTCTCCGACCGAGGCGAATCCGGAAACGCTGAATCGAGTCGCACGGAAGGGAAAATGCAGCTCCGTCCGGCCGAACGAGTACGATGCGCTTCCGTACGCGCCGAACCCGTCGCTACGCACGGCACGTCAAAGCATCCGGGAGAGGCGCACATAAGCTCCGATTCGCGCCACAACACGATCCACGGCTCCGAGACGAACACGGCAGCGACGAGGATGACGCGAAGCGACGAGGACGAGGTGAAGCGACGAGGACGACGCGAAGCAACGAGAAGGACGAACGACACGAACCAACCATGAATCCCTTCGTCCCGATCATACCAATATTCTACATTTACTACCGGAACAGGCACGGACACGTACGGCGCAGAAGGTAAGCCAGACACCAACCACAAAACACATACAACACGTACACGACACATCACACACACACAGAGGGATGCAGAATATACTTACACCAGCAACAGCAGCACCATAGGGGCGGGATGCCCATCACCAATGCCACATATGCACACAGGGGCCTGAATGCGCACCACCACCCCTACCCAGGGGGGGCTGGATGCCTACCACTACTACCACCCTCACCCAGGGGGGGCTGGATGCCTACCACCACCCTTAGCCAGGGGGGCTGGATGCCTACCACCACTACCTCCCTCACCCAGGGGGCAGGATGCCTACCACTACTACCACCCTGAGCCAGGGGGGCTGGATGCCTACCACTACTACCACCCTCACCCAGGGTGGGCAGGATGCCTACCACTACTACCACCCTTACCCAGGGGGCAGGATGCCTACCACTACTACCACCCTTAGCCAGGGGGGCTGGATGCCTACCACCACTACCACCCTCACCCAGGGGGGCAGGATGCCTACCACTACTACCACCCTTAGCCAGGGGGCTGGATGCCTACCACTACTACCACCCTTAGCCAGGGTGGGCTGGATGCCTACCACCACTACCACCCTTAGCCAGGGGGGCAGGATGCCTACCACTACTACCACCCTCACCCAGGGGGGCAGGATGCCTACCACTACTACCACCCTTAGCCAGGGGGGCTGGATGCCTACCACTGCTACCACCCTTAGCCAGGGTGGGCTGGATGCCTACCACCACTACCACCCTTAGCCAGGGGGGCAGGATGCCTACCACTACTACCACCCTCACCCAGGGGGGCTGGATGCCTACCACTACTACCACCCTTAGCCAGGGGGCTGGATGCCTACCACTACTACCACCCTCACCCAGGGGGGCTGGATGCCTACCACTACTACCACCCTCACCCAGGGGGGCTGGATGCCTACCACTACTACCACCCTTCGCCAGGGAGGCTGGATGCCTACCACTACTACCACCCTCACCCAGGGGGGCTGGATGCCTACCACTACTACCACCATCACCCAGGGGGCAGGATGCCTACCACTACTACCACCCTCACCCAGGGGGGCAGGATGCCTACCACTACTACCACCCTTAGCCAGGGGGGCAGGATGCCTACCACTACTACCACCCTCACCCAGGGGGGCTGGATGCCTACCACCACCCTTAGCCAGGGGGGCAGGATGCCTACCACTACTACCACCCTCACCCAGGGGGGGCTGGATGCCTACCACTACTACCACCCTTAGCCAGGGGGGGCTGGTGCCTACCACTACTACCACCCTCACCCAGGGGGGGCTGGATGCCTACCACTACTACCACCCCCACTCATAGGATGGACAATGCATGACACAACCAGCACACCACAACCTAGGGAATGCAAGAAGAAGACATCCCCCCAACACCATGACAAGCGTGTGTAGACTGTGTCAAATGCCTACAACACCGAACATGACTTTGAACATACAATGTGACCCCCTAGCACATGTGCCACACATATATGTGTGTGGCACCCACAATGCAAGCAGGCCATGACCATTGTGGCAATGGGGTCCAAACCCCCATCATCACAGTGACCAAAATGTAAGTGTGGGGTCCATAGCTGAAGCACACTTTGAACAATGTGGCAATGGGGTCCAAACCCCCATCATCACAGTGACCAAAATGTAAGTGTGGGGTCCATAGCTGAAGCACACTTTGAACAATGTGGCAATGGGGTCCAAACCCCCATCATCACAGTGACCAAAATGTAAGTGTGGGGTCCATAGCTGAAGCACACTTTGAACAATGTGGCAATGGGGTCCAAACCCCCATCATCACAGTGACCAAAATGTAAGTGTGGGGTCCATAGCTGAAGCACATTTTGAACATTGTGGCAATGGGGTCCAAACGCCCTCATCACAGTGACCAAAATGTAAGTGTGGGGTCCATAGCTGAAGCACATTTCGAACATTGTGGCAATGGGGTCCAAACCCCCATCATCACAGTGACCAAAATGTAAGTGTGGGGTCCATAGCTGAAGCACACTTTGAACAATGTGGCAATGGGGTCCAAACCCCCATCATCACAGTGACCAAAAGGTAAGTGTGGGGTCCATAGCTGAAGCACATTTTGAACATTGTGGCAATGGGGTCCAAACCCCCTCATCACAGTGACCAAAATGTAAGTGTGGGGTCCATAGCTGAAGCACATTTCGAACATTGTGGTAATGGGGTCCAAACCCCCATCATCACAGTGACCAAAATGTAAGTGTGGGGTCCATAGCTGAAGCACATTTCGAACATTGTGGCAATGGGGTCCAAACCCCCATCATCACAGTGACCAAAAGGTAAGTGTTGACAAAGAAAGAGGTGCAACTGCCAAACTGCATGGATGATTCCTGGTCACAGAACAACAAACACATCAGTGGCAAAGTAGTGTATGTGTCCCATTGCAACATAAATTGGGGGAGCCAAATCCTGCAGTGCAAATAAGACATACCTTTGGCCATGTGCAGACAAACAACACCCATGGGGGCTGACACCGTCAACAATCATCAATGACACAATGACAGAAGTGACCATCAGAATGCAGACCCACATATTTGCACCAATGGGCACACACATGCAGATACCCTGTGGAGACTGCAGATGTGAGGTGAACAGATACCATACCATGGCAGCAATGGGACACACAAACCATGATCATTGTGCTGACCGATGACCTAGGAGTCCCAGGGACAGCAGGGGAAACCCACCAAACTACATACAGCCAATGGCACACCCAAGATATGCCAATGCAGTGGTGCAGATGCACAAACACAAACAGGCAGACCCACACTGCACATCATACACAACAGGTGAGGGGGTGCCAGTGTCCCCAGGCAACCACACAACACATGAGGAGACCTGAATACCAATCATACAGATGTGCATACAGTGCCACACAAAGGTAACTCATGGATCCAAATCCCCTATGTGGGCAAGCAGGCATTGTCAGATGAGAGGGAGCACAAATCACACATGTCACACAGGCACGTAGGGACAGCAACTGACACAGCAAGACACAGACACACCACAGCACCACCCCCAGGGCCCCCACAATGTGGTGACCCTGGGCTGCATTACAATCCCACTGTGATGACAAAGCTAAATGTGGTTCACACTGTGAACCACAGTCATGTGTACTGAGCAACTAACTACCATCACACCTACACAAGCACAAATCAAACAGCATGGCCAGTAAGCCAAGGCCAACATGGAGGCAGGGGCCTAGCCGGGCAACAACTCTCATCTGCACACACTCAACACCACACCCCTCGACCTCCAACAATGTGCAGCAGTGAAGCACACATGCACTGGTGACATTGCACATGCACCCATGACTATTCCAGGGTGGTGGGTGGGAACCAAGGTGCAGAAACACATCACACATGGACACTCAACAAGACTCCTGAATGTCTGACACACTGCACACTACGCTGTACATGGACATGACGGCAATACCACACCAACCAATGGGATCCCAGCCACAGTCACACACCAATGAAGAAGCCAAGGTCACCCACAAAGAACACACATAGACAACAACCAACATTGCAGCCCGGACCCTGAGGAGTGCCAGCAGTCACACACACAACGTGTCACAATCACTGAAAGATAACACAAACTGGAAATCACATGACAGGGGCAAACAACAAGTGCCAAGGGGAAACCTGACTGTGACCCATCTGCGTCTGCACACAAACTCAGCCCTGACAGCAAGCACCCTGATGACCAGTAATGTGCCATGCACCCACATCACAGAGAACCCAGGGAGAAGACTTTGGGGGAACATAGCTCAACTCAGCTAGCATCACAAACAGGTACAACACTAGGGATCACAGCATGCACAGCTAAACGGAAGTGAACACACAGACATGCACATACAACACACACCTTGGGCGCAGGCAATGTCACAGAAGTACACACTGCCATGAGGGGACTCCACTCCTGTGTGAGGAAAGCTGTGCCATATGTTGCCTCAGTAGGGCCCCACCATGTCAGCTGAGCACTTGGTCACACAATCAACAATTAGCACCAAATGAGGGCTCCCGTCACATCAGCCTGGTCATGGAAGTGCCAACGGAATCATCAGCACAGATCCAACACACTTTGTCATAAGGTTTCTGCACATACACAGAGCTATGCACAGGAAAATGGGACCCCGGAATACAGTGGTTTGCCACCATATACCGTAGCACCCAAAAACCCCAACCCAACTAGCTTAGCATCCCATTAGCACCCAAGTACTAATGTTTGGACAACCCAGAACACGGTATCTTTATCTCAGGACTCACAGAAGCAAGAACACTCTTTCGTCACTCACTCGTACTTGTCCACAAGGTGCGTAGGAAGAGACACTGGATAGGTTAAAATGTTTATTCCAACTTACGTGCTCTAATGTACAGTACACGTGTCAGTACTAATAGTATAATGCATATGACTAATATAAGCAGCATGGTTACAATTCCATAGAATACAAACGGGGAAAGCATCTCAGAGCTCAGTGGATAAACGTATAAATAACATTACCACCCTCCCCTTGCAGTAAGATAGTTTATTATAATAATAGAAGACCTCCGGGCTTTGACTAGCGAACCCCCATACCTCAGTCTCTAGATGCAGAGTTACATCAGCAGGACATCATAGCTCTTCTCACTGAAAGGGATTTCTCCAAGTGTGTTAAGCGCTAGTAAACCACAGTATTAAAAGCATACCAAATTCTTCATGGCAATTGCACATAATGTTATGTCTGGGTGCGCGAGACTGGCCATATCAGGAAGAACCGAAATACATTGTTATGCGACCTTGTACATGTTTGTGCAGACTGAGCCCAAAAAGGTGAACAACAGAAAATGCAGACAGTGCAAAAGAACTTGGCACGAGCAAAGGGCGAGGAAGGCCCGGCTCAGTGTAACGTGCGCAAAGAAAAGCAGCATGGCAGCCAGGCCTAGGCCAACATAACAAGGCAGGTAACAACCCACAAGACACCCTCCCCTGGACAGTCCGGCGGCCAGGACAGAGGCCCATCAGAGGAAAAACACAGCCGATGGAGCACAGGGAGCGCCCAAACGGCGAAGGGCAGGTCAATCCATGAAAGTGTAAGTGCAGAGAAAAGCCATACCCTCCAAGAGTTCATCATTGGAATTGTCAAAAAACATAGATGCTATCCAATCCATGAGATCAAAAGAGCAGGAATGCTCCTCAGCAAAGGGAGCATCCAGAAGCAATGCGGGACAGCTTGCGTGATAATTGAAACAGCTTCGTTGAAGGAGATCCTGGGCAGCCGCCCAGATATCCCATTGCGCCAAAATCCCCAGTGCAGCCGCACGCGCCATACAGCCAGCGACGGAACAGTCCTGCTCATGGGCCTCTAAGGGACCCATCAACTGAACAAAATCCGGAACAGACAATGACGAATTGGAGAGGCAATAATCCAGAGTCCAGGTGAAAGGACAGCGGACACAAGTCATCACAGGTTGCACGCAAGTGAAATACGCAAAGCGAAATGAAAGAGTATATGACACACTCAGTGTCGCCAATGGCAAGACACCAAAACCGGCCAAAAGGCGCTCACGGAGCAGCTGGAGGCGTTCTGGATCGAGCAGGTCCCATCGGGAAGCAGCCATTGCGCAGAAAGCAAATTAAGAGCAAGACACCAGCTGCTAAAGCGAGGATCAATGGGAAACCGCCAAAGACACTGGAAAAAATAGAATGTATGAAAGCCGGGATGACACCAAAAATAGTTTGGAAGGAGGACACCAAGCCCGACCCAACGACCTTAAAAAAGTGTACTAGGCCTTCAGTGTTAGATGCGTTAAAAATACGATGTATTAACTCCCCAAAATGTTGGGGGAGATTAGTGTTTAAAAGGGCCTGTATTTCACTGTGGGTACTCGCCACCTGGAGAATGAATGTCTCCCGGGCGGACGTGAGCATAACTTCCTCGTTTAATAATAGTGCCTTTATTCTGCTCAGTCTATTGAAATCTGCTTCCATGGTAGGGATGGAAGGCCAAATAGAGATATCAACCTTGCCATGAGGGGGAGGAAAAAGCACATTTTTGCAACAGACAACCCTGTGCGAAACTGTTACAATGTAAGGAATGCCAGCCTGCAGGCCACAACAGTTTTCGTTATTTAAAAGTAAATAACTACCATTGGAAAGGAGAGTGAAAGTAGGTGAAATAACAGGAGCAGGAATACCTTTCAGCACACAAGCAAGATTAGGAGAGGAAACGCTACATGAGCCATGCAATTTAATGTGTTTACAAATAAGCGAATGACCCATAGTCGAGTCGCAGTACTCCCCCGTGAGAAAGACTTCCTTGCCGTCCCGAAGGCATTTATACATGAAAGGCAAGGACCAGAGTTCATGCAGGAAAGCACTGCCCAATGGCCGGTAACGGCCCACAGGATAATGTTTCATGCACGAGTCAAATTCAAACAAGGAAAAAGGTAAAACGATAACCCCATGAACTAGCCATACAGCAGAATCGAGTTCTGCAACAGAGAACGGCAAAGGATCCACCTTTTCGATATGTAATAGAGTGTAAGTTGCATCTTTCATGGACATAAATTGCTGTTTATCAGTTAAGTTAAAAGGTAGAAATAAGGCAGAGGTGTTCAAGAAATGCCAAGGCACTTTACCTAACTTAAGTGTTTGTAAAGTCCATGCAAACTGCATAACTGAGCGCAATTGATTCTGACCATGATATAACACCGAAACATCATCTTGTACAATATCAACAACAGAGGACACAATATTCTCTAAAGTGTAAATGCGAGAAGACAGGGTATTAATACTATTGTCAACAACAGCAAGCACCTTTTCCATATTTGCTTGATCTATTTCCCGAAGACGGGAAGCAGCTTCCATTTGTGATAGCTTCCAGAGTTCATTATACGTTTCATAAATGAATCTCTTAGGTCGGGGACCACGAGGTCCCAAAACAAAGTCGGACAGATCAATATTGCCTGAAAGGAGGGACAAATGTTGTTTAACAGAATCAAGGGACGAATGTTGCAGCCATTGTTTGCATAATTTACCAACAGAATATGTAGTGACAGTACGAGAAGTAATAAATCTCGGATCAGGCCTATCCTGTGTGTATCTAGTACCTGAGTCGTGAAAACGCATTTGACATGCATTAGATGATATAGGCCATACCAACCAGGGTGACTGATCCAGTCCGGAAACATTAAATGAATTATTCTGTAATAGAGCCTGTAGGGTCGTCAGGGACAGGTTAAAACGTGAGCTATCATTGGGAAAACTCGAAAGGGATGGAATTGAGGGCGAGTTTAATTGTTTAGTGGTAGCTAAGCCCCAACATGTAGTTTGATAGATGGAAGCATTTAGGAACATAATTTGAGTAGGGATGAGACAAGCACGATGCAACGCCTCAGTTCCTTGTACCTGCCATGTCTTGGAGCCCCAAATAGATTTCAAATCCACTGTACTCTCCCAGTACTCATAACCACCCACAGCTAGGGCACTCAAAAAGGAACCCGAATATAGCAATTTTGTGTGTGTTAACATAATTTTCTGAGTTGATGTTGTATTAAGTCTAAAATAATAGGATGCAGGGTTCGACCGATTAAAATCAGTAAAATAGGTAAACTTATTTCGAAGAGCCTGTGAGCTACCTGGCAAGGGGTTTGGACAATGTTCCCATTGGGTGTAGTTAACAGAACTACGCAGAGCACTTGGCTTATGGAGAAAATGATTACCCCAATGTTGGTAACAATACAAATCAGCATAATTCGCAGAATTCATATATAAATCCTCAGCATTAAAAGATGCATAATATTTTAAATCGGCAAACAATGCTTCAACGGCATGCACATCCCAACCATCAGAATGAATATTATTTTGTACTACATCACCCATTGAAACACGAAGGACATTAGGTACATTAATAATTTCCGTCGGACCATGGATTTGATAGTTCACCGCATCCCATACGATGCCATCAGCAACTGGAAAAGCTGAAATGTTCACAAATGTGTGGTCACGCTTCATTATGTGAGACGAGGAATGAGGAGCCAAAGTTCCAGAAACATAGTCTACAGCAGAGCGTTCAGGTAAATAGTGACCATTGATTAGTAGAAAAAACACGGTGACAAAGCCAATGGACATGAACAGAAAAAGCAAGAAAAGTACCAACCAGAGGTATGTCCAGGGTGGAATCAAAAAATTGTCTCTAAACCAGGATACAAAAATACTGAACTTGGATGGGACTTTTGAAGAGGTGGAATCCGAATCAAAGGAATAACGAGTCTGGCTTAATGGCATTATTGGTTGATGCGCCACCGATTCAGATGCATGATAAGTATACTCGTCCTCGTCGATGTTGGTGGAGAGTTGGGGATAAATTATAGTTTCAGGCAAAGTAGAGGATTCAGGCAAATCAACCATCTCAATTACAGCATCAGCGATCGTTCGCGCAGATGGACTATGAACATATGTCCGATAAATGGCAGGACAAGAGACCGCTGGTGTGACACTATTCAGGATCGGCCAGGCGCTGTAGCTTGACATTTTCAACTGAGATGTATCTGTTCTCTTTGCGACCAGGAATCGGTGGTAAAATGACTGTACGTGTTCCCTTCAAGCCCAGAACTGGAACCGGTGCACGAAAAGAGGGGCCAAATTCTTTTTTGTTTTCAACCTTCTCTCGAACCAGTTCTCCAACCTTTGGAAGCCAGCCGGCTACCGGAATCTGCAACGCAGGATCTGTGGCTGAAGGCAAATGTGTAGTTGCAAGTTTGTCTCGGGCTTCTTGTAAGTCCTGTAACATAGCAGAATGGTTATCTACATCAAACTTGGCGGATTGCGCCGCGATGTCTGGACCCTCAAGGTCAGGCACAAACATTCTTATGCCAAAGAGCATTTCGTATGGGGTCCGCCCACCCAGAGGTCTTCTAGGGAGATTATTAAGTGCACGCTGAACGGTATACAAATGGGCCAGCCAGTTCCTGCCAGTACCTATAACCCTAGCTGTTAAGGATTGCTTTAAGTCACGGTTCATTCGTTCAACGATAGAGTTGCCCTCAGGCCTATACGGAGACGAAAATTTCACCCGCACCCCAAGCGAAGCCATTGCATCCTTGTAAGCCCTAGAGGCAAACGCTGGACCTTGGTCCGAATGGAAGGTGCCGCATGCGAAAATTCCCACAAAGACACGCAAATCCCTGATTACATTTCGGGCGTCAGCACTCCGTTGTGGCCAGACCCAGAGAAACCGTGTGCACGAGTCCACTGCCACTAAGATGTATTTATAGGCAGTGTCTGATGAGAATGGACCGCAGTGATCCAAGTAAACACACCCAAAGGGTCTGTTAGCAATGCAGAGCGGGGTTTGTGGTGGACGTGTTACCGTGGAAGGCTTAATCTGTTGACAAACATCGCAAGAAAGCACAAAAGCACGGGTGTCTTTATATAACCCACGCCACCAATAACGCTGCTGCAAGATGGAAACCGTAGCTGACACACCTGCATGAGCAGAAGCCATGCCTTCGTGTGCAGCTGATATCAAGGCACTCCTGCGGTCCGCGTTGGGGATCAGCCGATCTCCAACGTCAGGTATAGTTACATAAGGAACCTGATCGGGACTTAATGTGTAAGAATACTTGGAAGGGAAACCTGTAGGGTAATTATTACCTTCCTTGGTTGCAGCAATAGCTGCTAATATAACAGGGTCTATTTTAGACATGGACCTGGTAACCGCTGCTACTGAACACGTGACCACTGCTGAACGGGCAGCTTCATCTGCCAGATCGTTACCAATAGCGTGTGCGCCCACCCGCTGATGGCCTAAGGTGTGAACCACCTGTGTGAGGGGCAGACTTTGTTGCAATTCTGCCACTCGAACCCAAAGCATTTTATGCTTAATTGTGCTCCCTTTTGCGTCCTTGTAGTCGTTTTCGACCAGAAAAACAGATTGTCATTGTAAGATTGTACACAGTAAAAAGAATCACATACAATAAGAGTGGTCTCATCCTGAGAAGCGAACTCAAGTGCAAGTAGCAATGCATGCAGCTCGGCCAATTGTGCGGTACTATCTCCAAGTGTGCGAGTATGCACTGCAGAGGATTTGAACTTTCCATCTACAAAGGAACCCGCAACAATAGCACATGCAGCTGAATAAGCGTGCTTGGACCCAGTGGCCGGTTGCGCCGAACCATCGGTGTAGATCACACATTTGTAATCCTCAAGCGGTAATAAAAACAAAGGAGGAGGATGAACAAATTCATACTGTAAGAACTCCTGAGTCTGAAGAGAAGAATCGAAAATAAAGGTGACGTCTGATGACGTCAAGGATGTAGCCCATTGTATCCAACGGGGATGCATTGCTTTTGAGTTCGGTACACTTGCCTTCGTTACTGCCTCTAGGGCAGGACAGGGTGTTACCACCAGAATTCGCTTTCCCTGTGCCAGTGCGCGTTCTTTTAGAATCGCCATTTGCACTGCAGTTAGAACTTTTTCGACAGAGGTAAAGCGCAATTCAGCGGAAGTGTACAGATGTGACTTGTATGCGATGGGTACTGTATCACCTTCATTAAAGGTTAAATATGTGAATCCCACCGCCCCGGAATTATTCTAATCACCAAGTTTGTGTGGTTATCACGAGTCAAAAGATATTTAGACTCCAAAGGTCTGTCTGCAAAGACTGCAGAATTGAGGTATGCTCAGGCAGCCAGCAAGACCTTGAATAAGTAGGTTGTATCAAAGCATACAAAGGCTTGATACGCTGGGCATATTCGGGAATGTAAGTACGCCCGAAATTCAGGAAACCCAGCAAAGACTGAAGTTTCTTCAGAGTATTTGGGGGGCACAAATGTGCAAATTTTTCCAAGAAATGGGGGCTAAGCCCTTACCTTCGTTGTTGAGCTCATAGCCCAAGAACAGAACTGTAAATTCAGCAATGTGTGATTTAGCAAAGTTAAATTTGTAACCCTGTTCCGCAAATTCAAGAATAATGCGGTCCACACGGGACAAATGCTGAAATAATTCGTCGTCCGTCAGATAGATGTCATCTACGTACGAACATGCGTCTTGATCAATGTCATTTAACAAAGAAACAACACGGGCGGCGAATATACCCGGACTATTTTTGTAGCCCATGGGTAAACGCCGGAACTGGAATAATTTACCACCGGATGTGAATGCGGTCCATTGACCACTCTCCGGGGCTAGGTTGTGCGTGTAGAAACCGTTTGAAAGGTCAAGTGTCGTTTTGTATTTTTTACGAACAAGACTGTCTACAAGCGCAGAACTGTGTGTATTTTGCACCGCAAAGTTCCGACAATGAGTATTTAAATGCCGGTAATCCAAAACTAAGCGGTACGATCCATCGGGTTTAAAACCACGAAAAGGGGATTGTTCATAGGTGATACGCATGGTTCAATTACTCCCTGATATTCCAACTGTGTCAGAATTTCTGAGACGGGGCCTTTTGCCTGCCGTTTGATGGGATATTGGGGTTGTGGCTGCGGTAGTGACCGCAAAGGTATTGCATGAGGAGGTGATTCTTCATCCCATCCCACATGGTTGCGGTATAACGCTGGTGCCAGGTACACAGCCCACTCAGCTGCAAGTGCTTCAGCTTTGCCTTTTGGGACATGCCTTGAAAAGCTTGGAAGGATTACCTCCTCTCCTTTATGTGCAGCTAAAACGAATGGGGGTGGCCAATCCACCTCTGCTAACAAAATGTCATATGAAGAGGTTAGATTTTCCCAAAAATCCCTTTTATTTCACGCGGTATGTCACCTTCAATTTGTATGACTAGATTATATAGTCTGTCAGGGGGTGCCACTCTCGTGTCAGCTGTCTCTACAGTAACGAATGTTTCAGTTGCTGTCGCCTCCATATGAGGACGTAGCGCCTCCCGCACTATGGTAACTTCCGCGGCGCTGTCTAGGAGGGTCACTGCCCACGTCCAATTCTGGAGTCTCGTTCTCACGGTCTGAGGCATATTTCGCTGTGACAGCGGCAACTTTTTCTTCTGAAATTGCGGTCGAGGAAGATGAAAGTCTTCTGCTTTCCCTCTGACTTGTTGTCGAGGTTGGTCTCGCTCCTGGGGAGCCTCTCGGCCCCTTCCTCTATCTTGCCGTCCTCCTCCACCAGCCTGTGACGACGTCTGGGCCTGTGAAGAACGAGGAGAACGCGTATCAGAGCTCTGAAACCTTTCTGGTGATTTAATCCTTGACCTATCACGTAAATCATAAGTACGTTCAGAAGAAACCGAAACTGGGGAAGCGCCTCTCGACCCCGGCTTCTTTTGTTGCTTACCCTGTTTTTTCTGTCTCCAACTCTTTTTAGTGAAGACTGGTTTATCATCTTTCTCAGATGCACTTTTTGTTTGTATAACTTGTGTTTGCGATTGAGTTTGCATTTTTACAAAAGGCTTGTTGCCTAGGCTATTTCTTCCAATTGTTTTATAAGCCCGGGCTATTATTTTCGGTAATTCGCGAGGCCTGTCCAACTCTGGGACCAAAGCCAAAGCATTCGCTACTTGAAAGTTCATAGCATCGCCCTTGACATTTCCAAGGATCAGCTCAGCTACTACATCAAACACTCCCACTAGTCTCATCCCTAATTCCACAGCCGCTTCAGGGCCATGTTCATCCTGTACTTTTTTAATTACAGAGGGTAGAACCGTCATGGAAGGAGTTCCAAAACATTTTGAATAAACTGCTGCGAATACCTTACCCCAGTTTTCACATGATGTCAAATCGGGGATTATGTCTTTTGGCAAACTTATCGTGAGGATGCGGTGTTTATCTACTGGGGATGTATGGGGAAACACTGCTTCTATCTGATCGAACTTTTCTGCAAGCCAGTAAGGATAGTCGTCCTTATTTTGTGGACGTTTGCCCATCACAGAATTTACCATGACAGGACTTATAGTCACTCCAGCGGCTATAGCTGGTTGGCCTGCGACTACAGGAGCAGCTCCATGTAGACTACCTGTAACGTATGTCACTAGGGCTCGATGCACTCGCACCAATCCGGTATGCATAGTGCGCAGTTCATAGCGGTAATGCCAGATAATTTGGATGCGGGGTATACCCGGCCAATACAGGCCAAGTGGCCCCCTGAATTGACAAGGGGTCTAAACGAACTGCGGTAGTTGGTTGTGGTAGGGCGCCATTAAACCAAACACGGTGCTGCCAAGCCGTGAGAGGTACTTCAAGAGTGGTATAGGGTCGATAGGCAGCAGGAATAGCGGTGGGTTTATATTCATGAAACAGATTATCATCTGCCTCCACCGCTTCAAAAGTGATCCAAGTGTAAAACACCTCAAAGTGGTAAGCCGGATCGGCTTGAACCACAAAGACCAAATCGATCCCTGTATCAGGCACTCCATACACCCGTAAGTGGTCTCGGAGTGCCCCTCGACTATGTGCAGCAATCGCCACACCAGCCATGACTAAACAGATATATTCGACAACCTAACAGGGAGCACAAAAATGGGTCTATTAACTAACCTTTTTTAATAATATCAAGCTTGAAATAACCTATAAAACATTCAATATAGGAGGTATCACCGTCACATACGCCTCCGGAAGCGTACGCGAGGGGTTTGTGGACAAGCACAAGTACTACTCAAGCGTCTCGCAGATAAGCTGCCCCACGGTGGTCGCGCCATGTCATAAGGTTTCTGCACATACACAGAGCTATGCACAGGAAAATGGGACCCCGGAATACAGTGGTTTGCCACCATATACCGTAGCACCCAAAAACCCCAACCCAACTAGCTTAGCATCCCATTAGCACCCAAGTACTAATGTTTGGACAACCCAGAACACAGTATCTTTATCTCAGGACTCACAGAAGCAAGAACACTCTTTCGTCACTCACTCGTACTTGTCCACAAGGTGCGTAGGAAGAGACACTGGATAGGTTAAAATGTTTATTCCAACTTACGTGCTCTAATGTACAGTACACGTGTCAGTACTAATAGTATAATGCATATGACTAATATAAGCAGCATGGTTACAATTCCATAGAATACAAACGGGGAAAGCATCTCAGAGCTCAGTGGATAAACGTATAAATAACATTACCACCCTCCCTTGCAGTAAGATAGTTTATTATAATAATAGAAGACCTCCGGGCTTTGACTAGCGAACCCCCATACCTCAGTCTCTAGATGCAGAGTTACATCAGCAGGACATCATAGCTCTTCTCACTGAAAGGGATTTCTCCAAGTGTGTTAAGCGCTAGTAAACCACAGTATTAAAAGCATACCAAATTCTTCATGGCAATTGCACATAATGTTATGTCTGGGTGCGCGAGACTGGCCATATCAGGAAGAACCGAAATACATTGTTATGCGACCTTGTACATGTTTGTGCAGACTGAGCCCAAAAAGGTGAACAACAGAAAATGCAGACAGTGCAAAAGAACTTGGCACGAGCAAAGGGCGAGGAAGGCCCGGCTCAGTGTAACGTGCGCAAAGAAAAGCAGCATGGCAGCCAGGCCTAGGCCAACATAACAAGGCAGGTAACAATCCACAAGACAACTTGTATAGCAATGTTGCACTGACAACACAGATGAGTCCTTCCCCATTGATGCCCAAACCTGCATGTCCACTGGAGATGGCCACACGGTCAGGGAAGTAGACGAATTGAACAATGGCAGGCACAACAGATGTGCAGGGGTGGAAGCCACAGATGTGAAATAGCCAATCTAAGTAGGAAATCCCATTGCCAAATACTGAACACATGACACCCTCAGATGCTGCTATGGATGACATGGATACACCACAGGATAGGACACATTCCCCCTGGACCACATGGGTTCCTGCACAGTAACACTTCATTATCATGAGACCAAATATCACCATCACTGCAGCAAGGGCATGGTTAGCATCATCAACATCATGTACATCAGAAGCAAAAGCACTAGAGAACAGAAAGTTGCTTTATTCAGCATATGTGGCATTACAAGTAGAAGTCCGGTAGAACATAAACAAAGGCCAATGGCCAGTCCATCAACAAAGTCACAAGTGGGTGACAGTGGCAGATGCCACACTACACATGCATGCACAAAACCAGGGACAATCCACTAGGAGGGGCAACCGGGGGGGTAGGCCAGGTACCGCAGGGACAGGATCAGGGCTCACCAGGAGGAAGCAGGGAAGGGGTGGTGGGTGCTGGAGAGCCACTGACAACTGCAGTGGAGGTGTCTGACATGGTGTGTGCCGGCACAACTGGGGGGCATGGCTCAGATGTTGTGGGTGCCGGCACGACTGCAGTGGACCCTGCAGATGGAGTGGACAGGTCCGCCACTGCACTGCCCAAGTCAGACAGGGTGGTAGTGGACTCCACTGCAGTGCCTACCACCAGGGGAGGAGAATGGGGAACAGGCAAGGTGGGCTGGACAGAGGGGAGGACACCCTCACCACATCAGTGGCACAGACAAGCGCAACGGGGGTGTGGTGCCGGGAGAGCAAGTGGCAGGGGGAGAAGGCCGGAGCCTCTTGGGGATGGTATATCTGTGGGTGGGGGAACCTGGGGCAGGGTGTGGTGGGGGCACCTGTGGAGTGGGGGCCTGAGGGATGGAGGAAGGAGACCTGGTGCTTGAGCTGCAGGGCGGCGGCGGGGTCTTGCTCTTAGCACTCCGGGGGACTTGCGGGTGGGGGCCTCAGTCTGTCTGCGCCTGGGGGAGGGTGTCCAGGGGCGAGGGGCACTCTGCTCCATGTGGGGGGCTTCCTCTTCCCCCTGGATGCTGGGGCAGCTGGATCGGAGGGGAAGAGGCCGAGGTCACTGAGGAAGAGGCGCTGGGTCTTTAGGGTTGCAGGTGAGGCAAGGGAGGGTGCTTTGGAGGGAGAGGCAACTGAGGACTGCGCAGTGCCCGTGGATGCGTGTGTGTGTACCAGGGCCCCATCCCCTGTGAGTCTGGTTTCAGTCCCCTGACTGTGTGTGCGTGTGCGTTTTGTTTGTGGCGTGTGTGTCTGTGTGCTGGACGTGTGTGTGCTGGTGTGTGCCTGTGCCGGTGTGTGTGTGCTTGGGACGGGTAAGGTGCTGGGGAGTGTGGATGGAGCAGAGGCAGGAGGGGTGAGGGACTGTCTGAGGAGGGACACTGCTGCCGTCAGGGAGGAGTCCATGGACCTATTGCCCCTCTGTAGGTCAGACATGCCCGATGAGATGCCCTCCATGAACGACACCAGCTGAGTCAACAGTGCGGTGTGCGCATGGAGGACACTCAGCATGGCTGTCTGCCCTACATGGAGCTGGCGAAGGAGGTACACAGACTCCTCACTCAGGGCAGCAGGGGACACAGGGGCAGGGGGTGCGGTGCCTGGCCCAAAGGAGACACGCTCCCGAACATGGGAGCCTCCACGGACCTGGGGAATGGGAGCCGATGGGAGGGCGGTGGTGGTGCTGGTGGTGGCGGGGACAGCAACACTAGCTGGGGTGTGGTGGCTGCTGACACCCGCCTCCACAAGGGAGTCATCCTCCGAGTTGCTCTGGTCCTCAGCTGAGGTGGATGGTGCTGAGGACTCCTCGGTGTGGCTCCCCTCGCCCTCCGTGCCACTGGGTCCCTCCGACCACTCCTCGGCTGCTGACCCAGTCTGGCTCTCTGGCTCCTCCTGGTCCGTGGAGCTGTCCCCTTCCGTGGCCGTGGATGTATCTGCAAACAATGGGGAAACAGACAGACATCAGTCACCTGCACCAAACGCACACACCACTGTGAGCACAGCACATTACAGAGCAAGCCCTGGCATCATTAGTTGTACATTGCTAAAAGTGCCCTAACTGAACAGGAGAAGCCAATGGTCAGTCTGATGCCAAGCATGGCACTCACATCCCACATGGCCTTGCACCCATCTGTCTGGTGTCTGTTGGATTGCAACACCCCAGTGTGGACACATGCACCAAGTACACAGTAGTTGGACAGTGCAGAGGACACGGTGTGGCATGTGGACATGCACACATCACAGCTCTTGCCACTGAGTCAGTACAGGTTTACGGATGAAAGGGATGCCCAGAGTCAAATAGGAAATGCATGTGATGCATACCAGCGACAGACACCATGATGCACCCATGTCCTGATAGCCATCGCCACAATGGTGTGCATGTAGCACATGTCACTCCCCTGCAGGGCCACCAATAAGTTGACACATGCCATGGCAGAGGCATGACTGCTAAGTCATACATCACTGTCTCAGTGATGTATGACTTGGCAGCCAGACAACAACACTATGCCCTGTGTCACAATAGTAGGTCATGGGGAATGCAAGTCCTGGAGCTGCACAAGTGCACATGTACATCCCCCACACAACACATCATCTTAACACTCATCTGTCCAGGTCATACCTATTGGACATATGGGAGACCTGTGACACTACCCTCTGAACCTGAGCCCCTCACAATTTGCTGTGAATGGGGAACAGCTGCCTGAACTTCACATTCGCATACCCCAGTCTGCACGCGCAGCTGATCAAACACCTATGTGACACACAAGTATCGTCTCCTATGGTCACATCTCCAGGGGCATGCTGAGCCCCTACCAAGAAACACCCCAGCAGTCCTGGCAACTAATCCACAGCACACTGACACAGAGGCAGACACCTGAGGGGTCAAATCACTGTGCACAATGTGTCAGCTGATACACGGGAGTGGGAGTACAGAGTGCATTGCATGGCCTGGAGTAGGCATGACTGTCCTGCTCCACATGAATGAGGGATGTGCCCTGGACAGTGGATTGCTGGCTATGTATGTGTGACACACGTAATCTGCACACTCCTGGGGCCCAAACATTGTTCCCACCCGCTGCATGGGCGTGTGCCACATACCCCAGGCACATGTGGTGGCTCAGCTCAGCAAGTGGACCGCATATCAAAGCAACACGCAGATCACATGTCCAAACACAGGCGTTGTGTGAACAATGGACCCACCCATGATGCCCACAACAGAGTTAGGGAAACAGATGCTGTCCCCCACCTTTAGTGAAGCAAACTACAAGGTCACAGTCCCAAGTGACACAATTCCCTGACTGTAAGGGCCACACCTGGGTCTCAGATGAGCAGTGGGCAGTGCACAATAGAGGGACATGGCTCCTGGACAACATGACTGCTGCACTGTGGCAGTTGAACCAGGCCAGAGGAGGGCACAAAGCATGTAATACAGAGTTCACAGTGCAGTCTTTGACTCACCCCCTCCTTGCTGCTGTCTGGCCTTCAGCTGCCCATCCAGGTCTGGAAACACCACCGCCAGGATCTGGAGCATGTGGGGGTCAGGGTCCGTGTTCCGCCCCTCCTGCGAGGAGGCGACAGCTTCAGCTGGACCCGTGCAATCCTCCGGGTCCAGCCCCGAAGGTCCTGCCACCTCTTCTGGCAGTTGCGGATCCGGCGCTTGTAGACCCCCACGGACCGGACCGCCCGGACGATGTCCTTCCAGATCTCCTGCTTCCGATGGGCATTAACCTGTCAGGATGACAAAGTGAAAAGGCCATTACCACACATGCAACATATCCGTGCATGACACAGTTGTATATACATGTCTCAATCACAGGGGCACATGATGTACACAGGCAGTGCAAAGCTGCCCATGGACAGTTTGCCAGACGTCACTACATGGTATCATTGCATGGGAAGTAAAACCATGTTCAAATGCACTGTCACTGCACCATACCTGTCCAGTGCAAGTCACTACACACTATGGGGGGTGATAACTACTCAGTGAGCCTGCTAGCCAGTGGCGTGCAGACTTTCAGCCTTGCTAGTCACACAAAATGCACATTCAGAAAGGCAGTGCACAGAACACTCACCTGCTCCCCTGGTGTCCCATACAGCTTGCTGTACTGTGGAAGTAGGCTGTCCAGCAGGGCCTGGTTCTCTTCAAGGCTGAAGGCTGGGGCTCTCTCCACAGTACGTGCCATTGCAGGGTCCAGAGGGGCAGAGACAGCAGCAGTGCAGTGGCAGATGTCGTCCTGGAGCATGTAGTGCAGGCAAGTGAGCTCTCAGGGGAACAGCCAGCAATATATATGTGCTGGAGAGGCAGATACTGTCCCTTGTGTCCAAAGTGATAGGTCCAAGTCGTTTGCATCTTCTGAATCTGGCCAATCCATGGAATAGCAGCACCAAAACACGCCCACAGCATCCTTCAAATCTTCAACTTCATGACATACATGATTTTGCAACATTGTTGTGGGTGACCAACTGATTTTCCAGCAACCGACTCGTTCGAAATTCGAAAACGCGTCCGTTGCCAGGCAAGCCCATTGTCAATGGGTGCGCACCGATCGGTCCATTGCGGTACAACGCGTACAGGGGTACAACGCGTACCCGCACACATTGAATGCAATGGGCCGGCCGGAGGCACCGATCGGTCCATTGCAGTACAACGCGTACAGGGGTACAACGCGTACCCGCACACATTGAATGCAATGGGATGGCCGGAGGCACCGATCGGTCCATTGCAGTTCAACGCGTACAGGGGTACAACGCATACCCGCACACATTGAATGCAATGGGCCGGCCGGAGGCACCGATCGGTCCATTGCAGTTCAACAAGTACAGGGGTACAACGCGTACCCGCACACATTGTATGCAATGGGCCGGCCGGAGGCACCGATCGGTCCATCGCAGTACAACGCGTACAGGGGTACAACGCGTACCCGCACACATTGAATGCAATGGGCCGGCCGGAGGCACCGATCGGTCCATTGCAGTACAACGCGTACAGGGGTACAACGCGTGCCCGCACACATTGAATGCAATGGGCCGGCCGGAGGCACCGATCGGTCCATTGCAGTTCAACGCGTACAGGGGTACAACGCGTACCCGCACACATTGAATGCAATGGGCCGGCCGGAGGCACCGATCGGTCCATCGCAGTTCAACGCGTACAGAGGTACAACGCGTACCCGCACACATTGAATGCAATGGGCCGGCCGGAGGCACCGATCGGTCCATTGCAGTACAACGCGTACAGGGGTACAACGCGTGCACCGCACACATTGAATGCAATGGGCCGGCCGGAGGCACCGATCGGTCCATTGCAGTACAACGCGTACAGGGGTACAACGCGTACCCGCACACATTGAATGCAATGGGCCGGCCGGAGGCACCGATCGGTCCATTGCAGTTCAACGCGTACAGGGGTACAACGCGTACCCGCACACATTGAATGCAATGGGCCGGCCGGAGGCACCGATCGGTCCATTGCAGTTCAACGCGTACAGGGGTACAACGCGTACCCGCACACATTGAATGCAATGGGCCGGCCGGAGGCACCGATCGGTCCATCGCAGTACAACGCGTACAGGGGTACAACGCGTACCCGCACATTGAATGCAATGGGCCGGCCGGAGGCACCGATCGGTCCATTGCAGTACAACGCGTACAGGGGTACAACGCGTACCCGCACACATTGAATGCAATGGGCCGGCCGGAGGCACCGATCGGTCCATTGCAGTTCAACGCGTACAGGGGTACTAACGCGTGCCCGCACACATTGAATGCAATGGGCCGGCCGGAGGCACCGATCGGTCCATTGCAGTTCAACGCGTACAGGGGTACAACGCGTACCCGCACACATTGAATGCAATGGGCCGGCCGGAGGCACCGATCGGTCCATTGCAGTTCAACGCGTACAGGGGTACAATGCGTACCCGCACATATTGAATGCAATGGGCCGATCGGTCCATTGCAGTTCAACGCGTACAGGGGTACAACGCGTACCCACACACATTGAATGCAATGGGCCGGCCGGAGGCACCGATCGGTCCATCGCAGTACAACGCGTACAGGGGTACAACGCGTACCCGCACACATTGAATGCAATGGGCCGGCCGGAGGCACCGATCGGTCCATTGCAGTACAACGCATCACTGTACATGTGACTGGCATATGTCAGCATGCCTGTCTCAGATGGACATATGCCAGCCACAGATAGCTCCCAGGGAGTGAGGGGCACACCTACATCACGACAGCCTGTCCAAACTTTATCATAAGGCATGTAAGGCTGCATTTCCTATTGTGTGTATGTTGGTGTACATGTTGTCCTGTGGGTGTCACCTGTGGGCAGCCACCCCCAGGCTGTGCACGTGTTCATGGGGACAGGATCCTGGGTGTTACGTGTACATGACCACTGTGATGTGCAACTGTTCATATCTGTGCATGTGCCATGATCACATTTCACGGTGGTGTATGTGTATGTCATGTCACATACCCCGTGAGTCCCATGTGGGACGGTATGTTTGAGCCAGGGTGTCCCAGTGGCACAATAGTGATGGTCCTCCACAGTCTTTGTGCATGTAGTGTTTACAATGTCTCTGATTTCATGTGCACAGTGGGAGACAGTCTCCACATCCACGTTGTGTGTGCATGGACTTTGATGTTGTGCGTGTGTGTGTCACAGACGTCCATGTCTGTCCTGCCGTGGCAAGTGGGGCCACTACCTGTGGGGGTCATGGTTGTTTTGCTGTGGTGTATACATGATACTCCATGTAATGCCAGTGTCCATGTGGCAATACAGGGTCCCTGGGAATGTACCTGTCGTTGAGCTTTGGTGCCTGGGGCACATCTGTCCTCACATGTCACTGTGGGGGGTTATTGTGACACGGCAGCAGGAGATGGGAACTGTGACACGGCCTCATGATATCCAATGGGCCAACCTGGGACTAATTGATGCCACCTGTTGGACCGTGTTGACAGATGTTGGCCATGTATGTACCATACATGTCCTTCCGGAACTGCACACTTCATGTAGTTGTGCCTCATAATGATGTATGTTGGGATCTTGAGTGTGTTCAATGCCACATATGTGGGGTGACTGACAATCTTGCTTACTTCTCCTCTGCACTGCAGGGCTCCTGCTGTCCATCGACCATTCCCAGACCTGGCAACGATGGTGGAACGGGACAGCATCCGACGGTACCGCTTCACCAGGCAGCTGATTGAGGATTTGGCAGTGCAGTTGTCCCCACATTTGCAGCCTGGCCGGCCGTATCCTACAGCGCTGACCCCCAAGGTGAAGGTGATGGCAGCCCTACACTTCTTTGCCACCGGTACCTTCCAACATACTGTGGCGACTGCTGGTGGGATGTCACAGACCATGTTGAGCCGTGTGCTCCGCGATGTTTTGGCGGCAATGTTGCTATTCCTGAACTGGTACATCTATTTCCCTAGACTGCGACGACTCACTGACGTGAAGAGTGACTTTTATACCCTGGGGAGGATGCCGCATGTCATTGGCTCCATTGATGGGACACATGTGGCTTTGGTACCACCACAGGCCCAGGAGCAGGCCTACAGGAACCGCAAGCACTACCACTCGGTCAATGCACTGGTGGTGTGTCTTGCAGACATGACCATCACACACGTGTGTGCCCGTTTCCCTGGTTCAGCACACAATGCCTTTGTGATGAGGAGTAGTCGCATCCCCAGGATGATGGCACAGATGCAGAACCAGCGTGCCTGGCTTGTCGGTGTGTACTGACTTTGTGCCATTGTGTGTGATCTGATCTGTAGTATTCCGCCCACTTTTCCAAGTCAGCTAATGTGCACTTGTCTGTCCGTAGGTGACTCGGGATACCCCAACATGCCGTGGTTGCTGACACCCCTCAGGAACCCTGTGACACCAGCCCAGATGCGCTACAATGAGGCACATGGTCGGACCAGGAGAGTGATTGAGCGGACATTTGGTCTCCTGAAGAGCCGCTTCCGCTGCCTGGACAAGACCGGAGGGTCCCTCCCATATGCCCCTGCGAAAGTGTGCAAGATTATCATCGTCTGCTGCATGCTCCACAACCTGGCAGTGCGGAAGGAGTTGCCTCTCATCCAGGATGACAATGACCAACATCCGCCACCTGTGGAGGATCCTGGCCTGGACCACGATGCCAGTGACGATGATGATGATGGTGATGTCCGCACACAGCTCATCACCAACTTCTTTAGCTGAATGTGAGTAATCTGAGGTGTCATGTCAATGATGTGAGTTGGCATGATGTGTGGGTGGTGCTCTGGTGCTGTTGGAGTGTGTCCATGGGCTACTTGACTGGATGTGTGTTGCGATGTGTGCTAACAGGTGGGCTGTACTCCCCAACAGTGTTGACATGCTAACTTGGTTCTGGGTGGGTATCTTGTAACATGTATTGTGCATGAGTTTTGCTGTTCTGTCCTGTACTCCATTGCTTTTGACTGTGTGTCATTTCTGTCCTTCACAGGGTACTTTCAGATTCGTTTGGTCAACTGTGTCCACCGACGACGTGATTGCACATCCAGGCTGGTAGCTGTTGTGTCCCTACAGGTGATGTGCGCCACACCCATGGACTTCCTTCCGTCTACAGTTGTTGACTGTGTGCCCGCTGCCAGGTGGGATTACCTTGCATCTGTAGTGGTTACGACATGTTGCAACTGTGTAATAAACCTGTGCTTCACTTTGTGATGTGCGTTGTCTGTGGTCACACATTTGACTGCCATTTGCTTACTGCACCTGTGGGCTACTTGACTACAACTGGGAATGGGTGTGGTGTCTGTGCATTGCACCGTCTTCCCTGGCAACATCAGTGTAGGCAATGAGTCAGATGGCCTAGGTGTGTATGTGTTGTGTAGCCCTGGTGGTGTGTCTCCCTCATGTGTGTCACGTTGCCTGTACTCACATGCCTGTGTTGTCCTTGCTGTTGCAGTTCGCATACACAGTGTAATTTTGCAGTTCATCATCCCCATAACAGCACCCACGTTGGAATCACGACAGAGGCAAGTATGGTGTATTAGTGTGTTTATTGTGATACATTTGTGTTAATAGTGCATAGGATGGGTAGTGCTGTACATAAATCTTGCAATCCGAAGTTCCTAGGTGAATTGAAAGTCCTGGTAGACAGGATCCCCAGTATCGGGGCCACAGTTGTCTGACACATTGGTCCAACTTGTACTCCCCATGCAATGTCTGGGAGTAGTGTTGCCGTCAACAGGGTGAACAGTCTGTGCACAAAGGCGAACATCCAGAACAGGTTCAGGCTTCCTGGGAGTTGCGCTTGGCCATCGGCCTCTCACTTTTCCCTCCTCGGACGACCCCTCTTCTTGGGGGGGCCCCTCAAGTACAGGCTGCTGCGGTGCAGGGGACTCTCCGCCAGAGTCCTCCTCCCTCCCTGTGGCAGTTGCAGTTTGTTCGGCACCAGATGTTGTTGGCACACAGGGAGGTGTGGACTGGTTGCTGTTCATCTGGCGGAGGCATTGTAAAATGTCCCTGTGCACCGCCGTCATCTCATGCAGTGCATCCCACTTGGACTCCACGCGGGACATGTGTGAGTCCACGCGGGACATGTGTGACTCCACGTGGGACATGTGGGAGTCCAAGCGGGCATGATGGGCAGCCTGCTGCTGTTTCATGTCTCTGAGGAGCCCCACTACCTGGCTGAGCTCTCCGGTGCTGGACTGGTACGCATCAGCTATGCGTACCAGTTGTGGGTCATCATGCACACCAGCAACGTCTGCAAGCAGCGACCTCTGTCTCCCACCCCTCCCACCACCCCTGCTGACATGTGCAGTGTGTGCAGTGGCACGCACAGATAACCCTGGTCCACCTTGGGGGTTGGTGGTGGTGGTGGTGTCCATGGCCCCAGGTTGGTCCAGGGTCCCTGTGCTGGTGTTGTTCCTTGTTCTGTCCATGTCGGCAGGGATGGTATTTGTGGTGACAGGCGTTGGAGGGGTGGGTGCAGGGGGTGCAGCTGGTGGTCCTGCTGGTGCTGCAGCTGGTGGTCCTGCTGGTGCTGCATGTTGACTTGCACCGGATGTGCCAGATTGGTCTTCATCGTCCGAGGAGGACAGAGGCTGTACGACGCCAGTGAGCTCGGCATCCTCTTGAGCCTGGGACTGGGACTCCTCAGCGTCTGCTGCTGTGTCCCCATCATCACCTGTTTTTGGGAGACACAAACAATGTATGTTATGTTTCTGCAGGCATCAATGGTTGACACACATGACAGTTGTGACTGTGCCTCTGGGTGCGGGCCTGTACATTGCATTGTCCTAAGTCGTCACAGTCAGGGGTTGATATTGGTGTGGCACATTGTCCTGCATTATTTGGGCATTTCTATGTATTTTCTGGGGTGTGAACATGGTCTGCATTGGTTGTGTTTGGTTGACAGCCGGCCCTCCTTCCCACCCACCCAGCCAGTCAGTTATCCCACCATGGAACGTGCTTGCGTTGCAGGGAGTGTAAGTTGTCTCTCAGGATGTCAGTCAGTGGTGTCCTGCTGTTTGTTGGTGCACAGTTGGCAGCAGGGCCTTGTGCTCCCCACAGCAGTAGCCAGTGTCAGCCATCTTGTGAGTCCTTCTCCACTCCCTGTGATGTGAGCATGGTTCAGGGTGGTGTTGATGGGACAGTTGTGGGGGTGAGCTATGTCTGTGACTACGACTCCCATCATGCTATTGCCTCCACCCCACTTCCCAGCATTCCCATACTTACTTGCTTTTGTGGGGAGTTCAGTGTGTGTGGGTGTGAGAGCAATGGCAAGATGGCTGACAGTGGTGTCCTGCTGTTGGTTGGTGTGCAGTACCCAGCATGCCCTTGTGCTCCCCACGACACAGCAACAGTGTCAGACATCTTTGATGGGCCTTTCCACTCTCTGTGGGATGTGCATGCGTGAGTGTGAGCTTGCTAGGCCATGTGGTGGGGGATGTAGAGCTGTGACTACGACTCCCATCATGCTATTGCCTCCTCCCCCTTCCCAGCATGCCCATGCTTCCTTCCTTTTGACTCTGCTTCCCTGTGGGGTGGGCTGGCTGTGCTGACAGGATGGCTGGGAGTGTTGTCCTGGCAGTTGTTTGGCTAGAAGTCCCAAGAGTGGCCCTGTGCTTCACACAACATAACCCAGGGTGGTGGTTCTTTGTGGGATCTTGTGTTAGGTTGGGGGGCATTGCATTCTACCAGGTGGGTTCTGTGGAGTTTGTGTTGGGGTGTGTGTGAGGGGAGGTGCTTGTGACTATGGTCAGTGCTGCAAGTCCTCTTCCCACCCAGCTAGCCAGATATCCCACCATGGAACGTGCTTGCATTGCAGGGAGTGTAAGTTGTCTCTCAGGATGTCAGTCAGTGGTGTCCTGCTGTTTGTTGGTGCACAGTTGCCAGCAGGGCCTTGTGCTCCCCACAGCAGTAGCCAGTGTCAGCCATCTTGTGAGTCCTTCTCCACTCCCTGTGATGTGAGCATGGTTCAGGGTGGTGTTGATGGGACAGTTGTGGGGGTGAGCTATGTCTGTGACTACGACTCCCATCATGCTATTGCCTCCACCCCACTTCCCAGCATTCCCATACTTACTTGCTTTTGTGGGGAGTTCAGTGTGTGTGGGTGTGAGAGCAATGGTAAGATGGCTGACAGTGGTGTCCTGCTGTTGGTTGGTGTGCAGTACCCAGCATGCCCTTGTGCTCCCCACGACACAGCAACAGTGTCAGACATCTTTGATGGGCCTTTCCACTCTCTGTGGGATGTGCATGCGTGAGTGTGAGCTTGCTGGGCCATGTGGTGGGGGATGTAGAGCTGTGACTACGACTCCCATCATGCTATTGCCTTCTCCCCCCCTTCCCAGCATGCCCATGCTTCCTTCCTTTTGACTCTGCTTCCCTGTGGGGTGGGCTGGCTGTGCTGACAGGATGGCTAGGAGTGTTGTCCTGGCAGTTGTTTGGCTAAAAGTCCCAAGAGTGTCCCTGTGCTTCACACAACATAACCCAGGGTGGTGGTTCTTTGTGGGATCTTGTGTTAGGATGGGGGGCATTGCATTCTACCAGGTGGGTTCTGTGGAGTTTGTGTTGGGGTGTGTGTGAGGGGAGGTGCTTGTGACTATGGTCAGTGCTGCAAGTCCCCCTTCCCACCCAGCTAGCCAGATATCCCACCATGGAACGTGCTTGCATTGCAGGGAGTGTAAGTTGTCTCTCAGGATGTCAGTCAGTGGTGTCCTGCTGTTTGTTGGTGCACAGTTGCCAGCAGGGCCTTGTGCTCCCCACAGCAGTAGCCAGTGTCAGCCATCTTGTGAGTCCTTCTCCACTTCCTGTGATGTGAGCATGGTTCAGGGTGGTGTTGATGGGACAGTTGTGGGGGTGACCAATATCAGTGACTACGACTCCCATCATGCTATTGCCTCCACCCCCTTCCCAGCATGCCCATGCTTCCTTCCTTTTGACTCTGCTTCCCTGTGGGGTGGGCTGGCTGTGCTGACAGGATGGCTGGGAGTGTTGTCCTGGCAGTTGTTTGGCTAAAAGTCCCAAGAGTGGCCCTGTGCTTCACACAACATAACCCAGGGTGGTGGTTCTTTGTGGGATCTTGTGTTAGGATGGGGGGCATTGCATTCTACCAGGTGGGTTCTGTGGAGTTTGTGTTGGGGTGTGTGTGAGGGGAGGTGCTTGTGACTATGGTCAGTGCTGCAAGTCCCCCTTCCCACCTAGCTAGCCAGATATCCCACCATGGAACGTGCTTGCATTGCAGGGAGTGTAAGTTGTCTCTCAGGATGTCAGTCAGTGGTGTCCTGCTGTTTGTTGGTGCACAGTTGCCAGCAGGGCCTTGTGCTCCCCACAGCAGTAGCCAGTGTCAGCCATCTTGTGAGTCCTTCTCCACTTCCTGTGATGTGAGCATGGTTCAGGGTGGTGTTGATGGGACAGTTGTGGGGGTGACCAATATCAGTGACTACGACTCCCATCATGCTATTGCCTCCACCCCCTTCCCAGCATGCCCATGCTTCCTTCCTTTTGACTCTGCTTCCCTGTGGGGTGGGCTGGCTGTGCTGACAGGATGGCTGGGAGTGTTGTCCTGGCAGTTGTTTGGCTAAAAGTCCCAAGAGTGGCCCTGTGCTTCACACAACATAACCCAGGGTGGTGGTTCTTTGTGGGATCTTGTGTTAGGATGGGGGGCATTGCATTCTACCAGGTGGGTTCTGTGGAGTTTGTGTTGGGGTGTGTGTGAGGGGAGGTGCTTGTGACTATGGTCAGTGCTGCAAGTCCCCCTTCCCACCCAGCTAGCCAGATATCCCACCATGGAACGTGCTTGCATTGCAGGGAGTGTAAGTTGTCTCTCAGGATGTCAGTCAGTGGTGTCCTGCTGTTTGTTGGTGCACAGTTGGCAGCAGGGCCTTGTGCTCCCCACAGCAGTTGCCAGTGTCAGCCATCTTGTGAGTCCTTCTCCACTCCCTGTGATGTGAGCATGGTTCAGGGTGGTGTTGATGGGACAGTTGTGGGGGGGCAATATGTGTGACTGCGACTCCCATGATGCTATTGGCTACACTGACTTGGCCAGCATACACAGATTCCTTCCTTTGAGTGGTCTTCACTGTGTGTTGGTGTTGTTGTGGTGGCTACATGTCTGGATGTGTTTGTTAGTTCTTTTTGTGCCACTGCCTAGCTGTAGTTGTAGTTGTGTTTGTACATGTGTTTGCACAGTTGGATGTGACTTTTTTGATGGCATGTGTTGTGTTTATCTGACTGACATACACATTTTGGGATGATTCTGTTCTGGTTGCTGTGTAATTGCTATGAGTGCATGGTTTGACTCTCCCCTTGACAGTGATGTGTGTGTTTTGTGGCAGTATATTGTGTACATTTGTTGTGTACTCACCAGGCTCTGGGATGTCCTCTAGTCCATATACGCTCACTGGCGGAAGGATGGCCCTCACCTTCTCCTCCCAGGGCCTGAGGTATATTGGCTTGGCAGGAGGGCCACTGCCGGTGTATTGGCTGTTGATGTAGTCTTTCTTCAGCAGGTCCCGTACCCTCCTGCGCACGTCATACCACCTGTTCTGGATGTCGCTCTTTGTGCGCCGACATGGTGATTGTGCGTTCACCCTGTTGATGATCCTCTCCCACATCTTGGTTTTCTGGGAGATGGGGGTCTGTTGGACCAGTGTGCCAAACAGCTGTGGCTCTACCCTGAGGATCTCGTCTACCATGACTTCCAATTCACTATCTAGGAACTTGGGATTCTTCTTGGGGGCATGGTGATGGTGAGTGATGTGTGTGTTGGTGTGCAGGTGAGGGTGTGTGAGTGTGTGTTTTGCTGGGTGTATGTGAGGTAGGTATTTGTTGGTGTGCTGATGGTGTGTGGCTTGTGTGAGGGATGAGCTGTGGGTGTGTGGTTGCTTTCTCTTGGGTGCTGGCAGTGGAATGGCATTTGCAAAGGCTCATGGTTGTGATTTGTGTCCTTTATATAGGTGGAGTTGTGGGTGTGTCTTTGTTCTCTGTCCCCACCCCCCCAGTATTTATTGGCTTGGTAATTGCTTGTTTGGCCTTTTTTTGGGTGATTTTTCCTTTGTGCTGTTTGTGTATGTTGGAAACGTTCTTGTGACCGAGTCGGACCCTGCATTTGTCTCGTACGGTATTCTCCGTTTCGTTCACGCTGTTTTTGTGCAGTTTTCTATGCTGCGTACGCGTCGGTCGCGGTGTTCTGTGTTGCTTCGGCTCGGTTTTGTATGCGTGTCGGTCGTACGGCTTGTCCTCCGTCCGACTCGCTCGTGGTTTTCGCGCCTTGCATCGTACTTTGCGGTTTGGCGTTCGCGTGTACGTTTCGGTCGGATTTGTTCCGGGTGCATGTCGGTCGGTTGGATTTGCGTGTTTTTCCGGCCGGATTGCTGTTTTCCGTGCGGCTCGGTCGGTCGACTTGGTTTCGGTACGTGTCGGTCGGATTTTTCACGCCTTGCATCGTACTTGGCGTGTCGGGCGCCACGGGTACGTGTCGGTCGGTATTATTTCCGGATCCGAGTCGGTCGGTGCTTTTTCCGGCCCAAATCGGAATCGACCCCTTTGCGTCTGCCGCGATACCCCCGCCATTATAATATGGCGGGGGTTAATACTCGTTACGATGCCGTAACGGTCGCCACCGCCAGCTCGGCGGTGGCGAACATTACGACATCGTAATGACCCCCTTAGTATCTATTAAAATAGTACAGCATCGTTTTGAACATTCAGTGCTGTTTGTGGTTTAATTTGCGAGTCAGTTTGCTTCACAGCTCATACTCTGTAGCATCGGCAATACTTGCTGCAATTTAACCAGTGAGGTGGCAAAAAGCAAACTGTGACTAAAGATGAAGGTGAGCGAAGGTAGACCCTGCTGTTTCAATCTAGCAACAATGTTGTTTTTGCCAATAAAGAGCTAGTGGTGTAACGCAACTTGAGGTGGCTCCCCTGCAAAGTATATGGAGGGGCCCCACCTCCAGAGTCAGTCAGGAGCTCTCAGGCCAGGATACTGTGCTGAGGGGGCCCCCTGGGAGCTTGGGGCCTCCCCGCACTGTGGAGGCTGCAGAGGCCTAGTTTACGCCACTGTAAAGAGCATAGATTCCAGTGAGGTAGCATTTTACAGTATGCAAGCACCTGCATTTTGTCCACGCGCTGGCTGACATCTAGGTCAACGTTATTTATAGAAGTAAGAGCACGAACCCCCCAGAAAAATATGTTTTCATTTTGTCATTTGGGGCAGTATGTATTTGCAAGTTTGCTTGGAGACAACTTAAATTGATATGTTTACTTAATAACCAAATCAGATAGGCTGCTGTTAACACAAGTCTAACTTAGAGGTATTTTTCTTAAAAAGTGACTTGTCCTTAAATGCTGAAAAGCTATTTTGATTTTTTTGTTGTTGTTGATACCTGTGAAAGCCTTTCATTATTGAGAATTGAGTGGAGTGTCAAAATGAAAAGCTATGGTGCATTTCTATTAAGCATATGAAGTGAATAAGTATCTATTTACCAGTTTTGTAAGGGGCTGTGCAGAATAGGAGAAGGGGATGCGTCTTGCCATAAGTGCATTATTCAGACTGCCAACACCTAAATGAAAGTAGAAACAATATGTGAATGCGCTGCAAAGCTCTCAAGTTGTCCCATGACTTGCATGAGTAATTCGCACAGTCCCGTTGTTGTGTTTGACTTTGATACCTCTGCTTCTGCATTTAAAATGGGGAAATTATAGCTCCTAGCACCAGAATACTAAGATAAAAGCAGGACTTACTGTGCTTCTAGCTACAAAGAACGTCTCCATAGTTCTAACTTCTACAGCTCCAAGTTTTCCAGAAACTACACGTGTAAATATTTTATTTGTGTGGTTTTCTGGTTCTTCACATGAGATATTCACATATTTATGTCAAAATAGACACCTGTTTGGGCACTGTGAAATTCAACAGTTCTGTTTTTTTTTAAGTGCTGTCTGGATGTTAAAATTAGAAATTAATTTGACAGCCCTTCAATATATTAAAAGAACCTGCTGATACGAGCAGCCCTTCTACCCATAAAACCATGACACTCATAAGCGGGGAATTGGCTGTTACCCGTTGTAAAAGGCCAGTTCTTGTCAATGCTTAGATTTACATTTCGACCTCTAAGTTGAGGGTGATAATGCTCTGCGCCCTCTGCTTGTTCCCTTGCAGAAACAAGATCAGAATTGCCACAGGGAACTAGAATTGCATCAAGTGCACATTCCAATGCAATTCTCTGTGAATCAGAAATGCGTTAGATTCTACACTGGCCAGATCCATGGCACACCCTATGATTATAATTTTTTGTGGGGGTAAGATGTGTGTGTACAAATCGCATTTCGCTCTTGTGTAAATCATGTTGCTAATTTACACATGGGCAAATTGAAACCTTTTTTATAATCTACAGTAACTTGGCTCGGGTAGGAAGAGTCTAGAGGCAACAGGTAGGGGGGCTGGGCATATTGGGTGCAAGAGCAATCAGTACACACAAGAGATAGAGGAATCTGTATTCATAGTTTATAGGGGGCTTTGTGTTCACAGATGAAAGAGCACTAGGTGCATACATGCACATAGGTGAGGAGGGGTTAGCTGCACATAACAAGCATTTGCAATCCAATCGGTCTCGCCTTTGGGGCCTTATAAGTGTTTAGCCATGCAGAACTTTGACAGTAGCGGTTCCACTGGGATGCAGGGAAGGGAAATAGTGCTCTAAAACGGGCATGCTGTTTTTTTTTAAGAGCCAAATAAAGAAAGGACAAAAACAGGTTCAATTTACTAGGCCATTTGAAAAAAAATTAAAACAGTACTTTGTGCTCAAGAGCTGCCTTCTAGGTACAGCCATGCTATATGAAGGACAGCAATAATGCCACGAGAGGAAGAAACTTCCCGCAAACTGTAAGAAAAAACAAGCAACGGAAGTGATGTTTCAGCTGGACAAAAAGCATACATGCAGACGCACAGTCTTTTTCTGATTGGTTAATGCTCGTCAATCACCGATTGGAGCTCGATGACACGCACTTTGACGCACGTTGTTCTAGGTTGTAGCGCATTGATATTGCATTATTTAGTTGCTCAGTATTTTTCAAATGCGCCTCATTGTTTCTGAAGCCAGAGAGGAATTCAGGGATATTGGAGCTCACAGCACGCCCAATGGTAGGCAGAAACAGAAAGCGTCAGAAAACGCACCACTTTGGAAATTAAAACTAACCAGGCACAAGGGGGAGTGGGAGGGGCTGCAATGGCTACTGAGCTTGTCAGCGCTCCACTCAACCTAAAAAAATGTAACTCGGCCACACCCACCCAAACACACTGTCCTATGCCGAGCAATATTTGCAGCAAGGACTTGGCGTAACATCCAGAGTTGTCGACTTTGGCACTGGGGAACCAGGTTTGAGTCTTGGCATTGATTTTTCCCGTGCCTAGTAAAAAAAAAGAAATTAAATACATGATAATAATTTATTAGCAAAATGAAACAATGGTGAAATGGAAGACAAATATAGAATGTGACACAGTACCTGAGATGGGAGCTGTTGGTGAGCCACGCACACAAAGCTCTCCAGGCTCAGCTCCAGAAATGCAAGGGGGTTAGTTGTGGCAGCGTCAGCGGCCTCGCACATGGGGCCACGTTGAAAATAGAAATGCAATTAGTCCCTCTGCTGTGCTGCGCATGGGTGCCATGCATAATATTTAAAAAGGCATGCACATAAACACAATCACATATGTGAAGAGCTGTTCAGAATGTATAAAAACTTTCCTGAACAGTTTGTAAAATCGAAAAAGCAGAAGACAAGTCTTGGGGCAATAGAGGAGTCAACTAGTTGCAGAAAGGCGGGACAAGCAGGAACCATTATTGAATTAGAAGCAACATTTTTTAAAGGACACTGACAAAAGCCAATGGTTACAGGGATGTTATAGTTAGGTTCAGATTTTACACACACAAAACCATAGAAATTCAGCAGGTATAGTTATCTCAAGTAACTATAACTTGTGCCCTAAGGTAACTATAACTCATGCTCTTGCCATGCACTGATAATTACCCCACATAGTACATCACTCATGACATCTTCTATGACATCATTGATATCACTACAACATTTGCAGTGAAATTATTGATGAAAAAAATGTGCAAGTAGGGGGCGCAAATTATATTTACTTTAGGGCACAAGTTATACTTACTTGAGATAACTAACTGCTGCTGAATTTCTATGGTTTTGTGTGTGTAAAATCTGAACCTAACTATAACATCCCTGTAACCTTTGTTTTTTTCAGTGAATTTCTAAGGTTTTTTAAATGTTATTTTCTAACTATAACGTCCCTGTAGCCTTTGGTTTTGTCAGTGAATATATATACATACATATATATATATATACACACACACACGGAGGCTGCTGCCGCCAGAACTGCTGTAAACAAGCAACCCCCTGCACACCGAGCGGTGGAGGAACTGGGGGATCACAATCGGAGAGTTGTCATCAGCAGAATGAAGCCTAGTAGGTAAGCAGTGGTGGGGAATTACTTATGAAAGCATCACTGGCAGTTATTAAAGGATCCGCATGCATGAGTTATAAATAATGAAAAGTGGAAACAGATAACTTAAGAATCAAGGACTGTTAAAATAAGTGGAACAAGTGGGTTTTTGCTATTAAATGAAAGTAGAAAACAGAAATTTGAAAATTTAAATGGAATCGAGGGAAGCACAAATTAATACTGCCATGACAACACTGTTTGACAAAAACAATGAAACCAAACAAAAATAACAGTTTCAAAGGAACAACAAATAAAAAAACGACACAAGATGCAAGTTGAGTGAATGGGAAAAGCAGTCGTGCAAAGAAATAAATAAATGGTGGGAATTATCAACTTTAAAAAAATGTGGAAGTACAAAGGGTACCGAGAGGTCTTTTAATCTCTATAATGCGAAGTCTCTATTTTTATTTATTTATATATTTATTTAGCGCACTAATACCCGGGGGCGTCTAGGCGCTGAAATCCCGTCTCCAGCCAGCCATGGGGAATCGAACAGAAGAGAATTAATCACTGCATAGCTTTAGGCCTGAAAAAGCCAGGTCTTCAGACTCTTCCTGAAGGATATCAGGTCCGATGAGTTTTTCAGTGCGAGTGGTAATTGATTCCATAATCTGGTAGTAATGTATAGAAAGCCTTTGCCTCCCCAGTTAGAGAGACGTGCCTTGGGAACTTCCACCAGCCGATGGAAGCCAGACCGCAGCATTCTGGGGGGAGTATACCAACAGAAGAGGGGAATTATTACAGGAATGGGGGAATACGTTTTAAATGCCTCCTTGGAATTAATAGTAATATTAATTAAACACACAGAAAAGGCATTAATAACCATACAACAACAATTAAAAAGTCTAGAGCAACAATTGGAAACTTTGGAATTAACAGATGATGAAAAGAAACTGAAGGAAGAATTCACTTAAAGAATTGACAAACATGAAGAGGAAGTAAAATTAAGAAAACAAACAAAATTCCAAGGGGACAAAGAGGGCTTTGAGGGGGGTAGAATCTCCACCTTTGCCAGAAGATTTGACACATTAAGGAAAAAAGACAGAATTAACTAAACAACAATAGACCTATCCAGCAGTGAATCAATGCTATCTGATACAGATTACAGTGAAGAAGGTGGCTGTTCAAATCAAGAAGCAAGAAATCCTCTTTTTTAGAAGAAATGCACCTTGCCCTTCCAGCAACTGAAGTGGGAGAAAATGCAACAGCTACCAAAAGGAAGATGACGAGGTCGGGGCACAAAAGGAGGAAACCAAGAAGAGGCAAAAGGGGAAAAGGCTCCAGAGAGACCGTGAGTTTGAACTCTGGGAAATACAAAACGATTGAACAACCAATAGGAAAAGAAACTCGGGTACTAAATGTAATAAGCCTCTCAAAAAGAACAATAACAGAATCAGAAACCACTTGACTAAAAAAAAATTGAATTTTTGCCCAACGTCAAATATGGACATTAAACAAACTAGAATTGACTCATACAAATATATACACAAAATAAATTTGGCAAAAATCTTCTCAGAAAAAGAAGGAAAATTCAATAAAGGCAAACAAAAAGAAGAATACAAATATGATCTCACTGTAGGAGACAGACCACATCTAGTTATCCTAATGACTGTGGATGAAAATAATGATAAAGAAGAAGCAGCATAATTAACTGACAAATTAACTTAACTTGAAGCGGGTCTTAGTGGCAAAAAAACTAAATTATTGTTCTATCCAAATCTCCCACTGGGAAACAAAATAGATCTATTCCACGGAGCAACGGTTCATGATCTATATAAAGTACAGAAAACACATTTAAGACACAATTTAACTAAACAAGAACTTGATGTATTAAAGGTATTACAGGATGACAAAACTGTGGAGATAAAGCCCGCAGATAAAGGAGGGATATAGTAATTCAGAATAAAACTGACTATGTAAAAGAAGGTAATCATCAATTGTCAGACAGATCTTGTGTCATTAAATTGACAAGCAATCCAATACAACAAATAAAAAGTGAGTTACAACAAAAATTAAACGAATGGATAAATTAGGATCTTATTGATATGTATGAACCAAAATATTTGACAAAAGAACAAACAATAACACCTAGAAGATTCATAAAGATCATAAGAATCCATCGGGAAGTCCTTTAGTTTCTACGAATGGAACTTTTAAGAGCCAATTTCAAATTACATTGATCACTTCATAGCTCCATTGGTGAAAGACCTAAGCTCTTATCTAAAAAGACACTGGAGATCTATTATTACACCTACAAGAGATACCATGGCAATCGACATATAAACAAGTGGCAATAGATGTTATTGCATTATATACCAGTATAGAACATCAAATAAGACTCCAGGCTTATGAGTATTTTCTGTAGAACTGAAATATTTCTTTTTTCAAACAAAACCAAGTGCAAACAGAGATGATTAAAATGTGCTTACATAACAAAAATTCATTTTTAACAAAGAGATATATAAACAAACAAAAGGAACTGCCATGGCTTTTTCTTTCTCGCCTAGCTACGCAAACTTGACAATGGGCTGGTGGGAACAGCAAGCGGCATGTGCTTCAGAAAATGATATATTTGTAGAGAAAACAATCATATGGCTCTGATTCATAGACAATCTTCTCCTGATTTGGTATGACAGAAGAAGAATTTGAAGAATACTTTGACATACTAAACAATAATACAGTCAACCAAAAATTCACATATGAAAGAAGTGAATCACAAATAATATTTTTGGATACAGAAATATATATACATAAGAATAAGATCCACACAACACTTCACGAAAATTGACTGCCACAAACTCAGTCCTACATGTGGACAGCTTTCATCAAACAACTTTAAAATGGAGCATTGCATATGAAGAATGTTTTCAAATCAAGAGATCCTGTTCTCAAGAAGAAGAATATGAGAAACATAGCAGTGAGACAAGCAAATGTTTTAAAATGAGAAAATATCCTAAAAAAAGCAAAGTCGACAGCAAAGTCGACAGACAGATCAAATTCTGCAAGGAAAAAATAAGCAACTGGAATCAGAAGAAATTAGAGTAAGAACAACATATTCAGTAGAGGCAAATAAATCAAAGAAAATACTGAAAAACACTGGGGATTATTGAAATTAGACCCAGGGAATGCCAACATAATAGGAGATCATCCATGCATAACATTCGAAAGAGCTTATGATCTGAAGGATAAACTAGTACACAGCCACTTCAAAATGGAGAAAAAAGAAAATTGGATGAATCATCCTGGCTTCTGGAAGTGTAAACAATGCAAAGCTTGCAAAATTGCCATCAAAACTAAGGAATTTTTGATTGGAAATGGCCAGAAATGCAACCTCAAACAACACATTACATGCAAAAGTACATTTGTAATTTGTGATAGAATACCCATGCAACTTGAAATACATTGGAAGTACGAGTTGTGAAATTAAAAAAAGACTTCTTGATCATATTAGAGCAATAACAAACTAAGGGGTCCATTACGATGGCGGGCGGAAACACGTCCGCCGTGCTGTCGGAGGCAAAAACCGCTAGTTACCGTCCGCCAGCAACTGCCCACACGCCCGCCAAATTAGGATGTGAAAAGTCAGCCAAATACCGCCCGTAAGCCCGCGACGCCGCCCGCCATCAAAGTGCGCCCGTCTACGTAGCGGCGCGAGCTAACGGAGACACACCGTCCGATGAAATGACGTAACGCCCGGCGCACAAATTACGATGACACAACCAAACAGCCTCACCTGCAAAGAGACACCGCACGAGAAAAGGAGGCGGAAACCACATTGCTGACCACAGAAACACAAACCCGGCCTACACCGACATGAATCCTGCTCTCCAGGCCGTCCCAATGCTGTACCTGATGCAGCACCTAGCAGTGAACGCGCAACGACGACGCAGGTAGGCAGACACACAACAAGGGCACGCAAACACTGCACACAATGCAAGGGCGGAAAAACTGGACATGGCCCTCCCAGACACCCCTGTGGCGACAGGACACATCCACCACTGTACCCACTAATGTTCCACCAGTAGAATACAAACAACTCGCAACATCCTGGGCACCCACTACCCTGGGCCAGGAGGTGACGTCCCCGTCACGGCACCGCAGCGCTGCGGCGATGACGCACGTACACATGCGCACAACGCAGAGGCCAACGTCAGCGCCACGCATGGGCTGCACACAAACACCACAGGGCCACAACTACACACCCCACACACCAGCCCCACCCTGAAGGCACATGGCACGTGGCCCACCTGCATCAATCATGTCCCCAACCGACAACTCACAGTTGGCAACTGGATGTCACACAAGTGTCCCGAACTGGGGAGTAATGTGACGTCAAAATAGGACACACCCCTGTGTGCAAAACATGGAGAAGCACACGGCGTCTGCCACATAACAGCGCAGAAAATGGACATTGTCCGCAAAAGGCACGCCAGTCGCATCTAAAAATACCTATACCATCCTGCACGCAACAACAAGCCATGCAATGTACAAAAGAGAAAAACCCTGCAGCCTGAGAACAGGTGTTCCCAATTACTACGCCCACACACAAGTCTCAATGTACAGAGGAAACGAAGTGTCCCCCCCACACACGGGAGAGCAGATAGCAATGAATGGCCTTCCATTCCTACACGTAAATTACATTGCAACAAATTCTGCAGGAGAATGGAGCCATTGTACCAACAAGAAGCCAAACATAGCCATGCTGAGTAAACCTTCCACTGGCAGATAACGCCTAACATGAAAGAAAGATAATACCACAAAATACAATTATACCACTGCTCCTTGTGGCTCAAATGCAAGTAATCAGGAAAGAGTCAGACACCACTGTCCTTGACCATTCATTGGAGCATGTGGAATGAGGGCCTGTGTCCTCCTCCCAAGCCATACCCAAAGTTCTGCCGCATAACATCTATTCAAGAATTCCCAGCATCGTCCGAGGTTGCACTCAGCAGACAGCTCAGGCAGCCGGAGCACGCCATCACATCACCCTGCAGCAAAATGGCTGGTGCACCAGTGCTTCACAGCTACGCCAGACAGATGCAGCTGTACAGTGATAGCTTGCTACAGATAGTGGGCTGTGCAAATCTGGCCATGCTGAATGTAAGTTACCGAGTAACTTACCGCATCGAAATGTTCAGCTGCATCATCCCCGTGTTCTACTGTCGGAGGTGCCCGTACCACAGGCCTGTGGATTTATGTCTCTCCAACCCGACATGTCCAAATGCGGACTTGGTACACCTGTTTGCACCCCTGGACGCCCACGACAGGATCTGTTCAGTGTATGGGGGCATGGCGTTTGTGGCTGCAATCGGACACACACTGCAATGGGACCAGTGTGCCTCCGCACAACGTATGCTGGATTACAGTTTCATCGAATGTCATCCGACATGTCCCATCAGGCTTCTACAAGGGACAACTTACGATGAACACGTTGCAACCCACCATCCGCTTCATTGGATATCATCCATGCATACCACCAATGCGAGGGATGCTCTGCTGGAAGGTATCGCATACCTGACAACTTGTCAATTCATGGGTCCCCAAATCAATACCCACAATTGAACATTCATGTTCAACACCGTACCTATGCTTGGCTTCCGCACGCAGTGGGCAGTTAGCTGTGCAACAACTATACCATGCAATCGGCAACAAACACCTTACCATCAGCTCCACTGCCATGACACTTGACATGTTCGGGACATGCACTCTGTTCCTCACCATATCCCGTGTCCCTGCATGAACAGGGGGAGGCAGAGGTATGGGACTTGTGTACAGTAACCACATGGCCAATGCTGCACGAACAACTATGCTATAATATGTCTTCTGCGCACCTGAACACATGCTCCTGTCAGTGCACGCTTATCTGTCTGCTGTATTACGTGAGAACTGTCAGCTCACCTTCGTCTGTACTTCCGTGCCAGGACTATTGCATGGACAACAAATGCAACCCCCTACAACATGGCCCCAGTCATTGTGTCACGTTCAGTAGCCACCATATCGCAACAACATGTGAGACGCTGCTGCATGCATGTAGGCTCATGCTCTGATATCACCTTTGACGCAGGTGTGTCGGAGTCACTATTGTAGTAATCCTGTACCATGGGACTGAGATGTATTGTGCCTATGATGTCAAGCTGTCTGGTAGGCAAAATTAATACTGTATGTGTCAAAGCCTAGAGCTCTTCAGTAATGAGCAAATGTACTGTAGCATAGCAAGGGTAGGGCATTCGTAACTCTGAAGCCTGTATTCCATAATCAACAACTAATCACATCTACCTGTACCCCCTTTTGTATGTGTAATCATGCTAAGTATATCGTCCACATGCATTTCGCTGCCAGTAGTGTCTGTATCCTGCATCACAGAGGAAGTAAGTTCAAATACATGCCTTGAAGCAAATATGTGACTCTGTAGAATTATTGATCGTAGACAAGTACGAATGAGAGAGGATGAGAGTGCGTGAAGTACACGAGAGTCGTGAGATGACCATGTAGTCAAGTGTCATTGGATGTCAATGCATATGAGTCGCTGCCACAGTGGACCCAGTGAAATACCACAGGTCGTGGGCCTTGGCCCTTTCAGAGTCTGACGTGGCCCAACAGATCATCACATCAACACTGACGGCCTGGTCACTACAAAGCACAGTCCTACATATGTGTACAATTACCTTCACAGTCTGACATCACACACATCAGGCAAATATAGGAGCCACGCAAGAAGCATGCCACAGCAATGCATGACAGAACACACACACGATATCAGTGTGGGTGGGCAGGGCAGCACAGTGAGTACGAAATGCAGAAATTCACATACATGCTCAATTAAACAAGGCACAATCTTCACCTTCACACACCCTGCAGACCCACAATGGGCAATACATATCAAGTAGGACTCATCCTGAATTGCAAGGACACACCCACACACTGCACACTGTGCAACAGACAATACACACATGTGCTCACATTCACAGACCTGAACACGGATACAAACACCCACCATGCCCCTGGGTAACACATGTGTGTAGTCGACATTGCCACAGCGCACACACACACACCAACACTACCCCAAAGTCACACCCTTCACACCACACACACCTACACCTCCCAAATGCACACATTGAAAGTAAGCCATGTGCCCAGGCTCAATGTTCATCACAAGATTCACATACACCTACACTGCTGGCCAACCATAAAGTAAGCTCTCACATACCCGCACACTCTGCACATGCTACCTGTCATCCTGTGGCTAGACTCACACCCTGTGCTTTGCTTGCACACACACATGACACGTATACATTTGCACCGAAATAACACCAAATACATGCAGACAATCCGTGTCACAGACATACGTCTTCATCACACACACAAGTAGCAGAGTCTGAAAGAAGTGAAGTTCCAGCCACGTATGATACACATAGGGATGTGAGACCAGACATTGCAATTGTTGAGGTACCATACACGGCATGTGCCTCACTTAACTATGCACACACAGTAACAACTGCAATCAGCAACTACACAGACACAACCCACTACAGGAACAACAGCATCCAGTCACAGATTGCATAGACAGGCGGCAACATTGTACAACACCAGGGACAGTGGCCAGTCCGATGTGCAGAGTGGTGATACTAAAAGCTGCGTATGCACTGTGTGTGAGTGTACCCTGCCATGGTGATCAACACTGCCATGGCAGTCACAATAGCCAGCACAGCCACCACTGTGTCACAGGTAGTTGTGTGAGGGTGCCTACCATTCAAACAGGATGCCAGTCCGACTCGGTGCTGTCTGTGTGCTACGGGACAGTTGGAGGTCCGCCCCTGAGAGAGAAGCACAACTGTGGAAGACACACATGTGGCATGTGAAGCGGGAGGGCTGCTTGGCCCAGGTGGGTGGGTGGCACGGGTAGGTGCACCCATGCAGTGTTGAAACAGACTGTGTGGGGAGGATCCCGGAGGGGTAGATTTCCACTGTGTTGGGTATTTGGAAAGCCTACCTGGCTGGGGATGAATGTGAACTTGTGTGGGCACAACAGGCGGGCACACGATCAATGCTGCATCAGGTGTGGACGTTGGCCCTCCCTCTGGGGACATGCTGGATACTGCTGTGTGTCTGCCAGGCCCTTGCCAAGGCACCTACATCCCCTGTCCTCCAGGTGTACCCCCTACATTGTCCACCTGCACGGGCTACCCAGGGCACGGAATGGCAGTGGAGCTTGGTGGGTGGGAGGTCATGGCGCCCTGCTCCTGGTCACATCTCGCAGGCAACACATTCTCAGTGTGCAGCAGGGCACAAGTCCCAAATAAGAAGTGGGGGGACGCTGACGTCAGGACAGGAAGTGACGTCACGAAAGGTGGCTTGCACCATCAGACCCATTGCCTCCCCTCGCTCACCCCTTAGATGCGATTGCATCAGAGAAGCCAGCGCGTGAGCAGCAGTTCCAATTTCGCCCCAGAGAGGCCAAAGAGTGAATGTGTGGCTCCATTTGCTCCAGTTATCGGGCTCACGTTAATATGAGTTGGGGGACGCCGTCCACCCGCGTGGTGCCCCGACTCGAACCCTGGTGTGCAGGCAAAGTGTCCTATTGGCTTTGCGAAATGTGTGAGTTGCATGACACTCGTTGGCGGCAGATGGCTCGGAGGCCCGTCACCCTGAGGCCCATATCACACTCGATGGGTCCCTTGTCAATGGCAGCGGATGTAATGACTATGCGCTCCGGGGTGTGTCTACCTTTCGTCTGGGATGGTGTCTGCGGCCTGGCCCGCTCGGGCGGCTACAGCTTCTGTGTGTTGCATGTGGTGTATCCGGACTCCCGAGACTGCCATGCATTGTCACTGTTGTCCAGGGCTCGAGTCGGGGTACCACGCGAGTGGACGGCGTCCCCCCACTCATATTAACGTGAGCCCGATAACTGGAGCAAATTGAGCCACACATTCACTCTTTGGCCTCTCTGGGGCGAGATTGGAGCTGCTGCTCACGCGCTGGCTTCTCTGATGCAATCGCATCTAAGGGGTGAGCGAGGGGAGGCAATGAGTCTGATGGTGCAAGCCACCTTTCGTGACATCACTTCCTGTCCTGATGTCATCGTCCCACCACCTCTTTTGTTAGGACTCGTGCCCTGCTGTTGTCGGATGTGCCACATTCCAGGGATGGAGAGAGGGTCAGGAATGTCAGCCTGAGAGTGGCCCAGTTGAAGGCCCACCTTGATGGGGGGGGACAACCATTGGACAGTCTGGTGTAGCCCACCCACGCGTACATGTCGGACCTCCATGAACTATGTCACCTGCGGCAAGGTGATGTCATGGGCAATGAAGTTAATGATGAGAGCTGTCTGCCCCACGCAGAGATGCCGCACAAGCTCAACAGACCCAGCACTGAGGGCAGCAGGGGTCACATGTGCAGGTGCAGCTGTGCCTGGTGTGAAGGACACTCTATCCTTCATCCTTGTGCCGACACGTGTTGCACCAGTGGAAGTAGATGGGAGGGCAGGCACTGGCCTCCGCGTGGCTGCAGAGGAGCCAGTGTCCATGTCCCCTGTGCTAGCAAACATGGATGCATGACCTCTGTCCTCAGATGACGCAGCAATTGCCGTCTCTGCCTTTGATTCATCCAGCACACGTCTGGCCCCTCCGAGGCGCAGGTCACATCTGTCCCACCCAGCTCCTGTGCAGCTGCTTCATCCGATGCCTCACCACTGTTGACCATCCCCTGTCCCTCAGCACCCACGGGAGATGCTACATGAGGGTGAGCGAGGTGGCCTCACTCATTTGGCATCAATTAAATAGACATGTGCAAGGGAGGCAGCACAGAACATTCTCAAATCCACATGTTGCACGATACCTGTGCAACTGTATACAGCCACCACAATCAACACGTAATGGCGGGCGTACAGGAAATGAAGCCGCTAATAAGTGGCACATGTGTTGTGCACATAGCACAACACCCGGCCTGTGTCACCCTGCGGTCAGAGCCACAAATCGCTGTGTGCACACCCACTGTCCTGATGGTGGCAAGGATGACCACTACGTCATTAGGCCAGGGACATACCTGCATGGAGCAGAATGGGACACCACTCACACAGTCTGCAACATGACAGTCCACAATGGTCATGAGCCCATGCCATACACCTGTCTTTCGCACGAGCACAACTACTGTTGCACAGTGTGCCGGATGTGTAAGTATCAGGAATATGAGGTGAGGCATCGCACACATATGTCCGAACGAAATCAGAGTAGGCACAGTGCCTCAAACATACATGGGAATTGCCACTCCAGCATACTACCTGCTGTTCCTGAGGCCTACGACTCGGAATGCATTGACAATGCTGAGTGCTCAAATTACATCTTGACCCTCAGGATTCGCATATGCATGTCAGATGCACCCAGCACAGAGTACACTTACAACCCACTGCATCACACAACAAACATCACATTACCCAGATGATGGGTAGGCTGCGGACACATGCTGCCTCTCACAGCAAAAGACACCATCCCACAATACTGTCCACCTGTTTGCTGCTGATGCCCCTACAAACGTGCATCCGGCACAGGCTCTGTGACTGTCAAGAAGCAGACCAATAGTGGTGAAATGCAGCACCGTGCTAACCTGACAATACGAGGGGGCATCCCCCGATTCGTCTCCGCCAGGTAGTCGCACATCCGGCAGATGACGTCACACCCTTTGTGGAATTGGCTGCACTGTCGGTCACACATACACAGAGGCATCAACTTGGATGCAATGGCACATCACAAGGCCTTGGGCTGGAGGACTTCCAACTGCAGGGAAGGTACACAGGAGGGTAGAAATATCACTCATACACTTCTCATCATCACCCACATCCACCAATCACAGTGGCATGATGCTGAGCCATCCTAAATACTCAGAGATGTGTAACAGAGCCAAGAAGGTATCGGACATGGCATAACAGCATGTGTACACCACACGTGAATGCATGCTGGTCGGAGTGTGTACACAGTACCTGTCCATCCCATTCACATGCAGGATGCCAGCACTTTGAGCAATGTGTAGTCTGCCCACATCTACTGTCCAGTGTCAGGTAGACCAACACATAGTTCACAAGGCAATACATCTTTGTGGGTGGACTCACTGTGTCCAACACTGCGCAGCCCTCAATGTACTCGCCCTGTGAATGGCACACCCCGCAATGGAGGTCACATTCAGCGCCACTATCTCTCACACACATCACTCTCACAAGGCCTGGAGTGTCCAATCGACAGGGCTGAGTTTGCGCATTTCCTGACAGTTGTGAACTAATGACACATGTAACCCACTGTACAGTCAGTGTAGTTTCCTTCTAGGATTGGGCGGTCAATGTGCAGCCCAGGTCTGCCGAGACTGAGAAGGCCAGCAGGGACCCAGCCAGCCATTCACACAAGCAATAACTGCCCTGAATCATGCATTACCAAGTGGCTGCGTCACTGGATGTCTGACCTGAAAATGCCATGTACCACCACTCGGGAGGGACAAGCATGGGAAAGCGCAAGAGAGCCTACATAACCCTTCCACCTGTAGTAAGCATGGTAAGCAGTGCATGTTGGAACCCCAAAGGCTCTGACTCATAGTGCTGCGGATCAACGACATGTGTGTCCCCCACATGCACTCCCACACACACAGTAGTTGTCTTACACACACAACTTTTGCAGGTAATAGCCTTGGGCAGTGTGCGTGGAGCTCGGAATCCAGGAACTCCAGCTCCTCGCTGGTGAGTGGACCTGGACATATCATCAGAGTCGTCGACATGAGGGTGGACAGGTGGCAGCAGCAGCAGGTGTTGGTGAGGGATGCCAGTCAGCAGTCCCTGGAAGCTGTGGTAATGCCTGTCACCCTCCCACACTCATATAGCCCCCTGGGGCTGTTTCAGCGTGTCCAAGCTGCTGCGATTGGTGTACCGCTCAGCCTGTGTACGTTGTGTTGTTGGTGTGTGCCATACTCACCCAGCCTCGGAAGCGGTGTCAGGCACAGCAGCTAGGTATATTGCCGTGGTGTTGCCGCTTCCCACATATGCAGTCTGAAATCTTCATCATGCCTTTCAAGCTATTATGGCCTAAATCCCCATGTGCATGCTCATAGCTATGGTTGGTGTCAGTGGTCATTGCTATTGGAAAGGGGACCTGTGTAAGAGTAATGTAGCTGTGCTGTCCCTACTTGTCAGCTGTTCTGTGATTCTATTGCTTTGTCAGTGATCTTTGTTTTGTGTATGTGAAAATGCCATGTGGTGTGTTGCATTGACATGTGTCCACTTCCATCTGTCCTAGGAGGAGACCAAACATACATCGCCCCTACCAATTGCTGGCAGACATGGAGGATGTGGAGGTTATCCGGAAGTTCCGTCTGGACCGACCCACCCTGCATCGTCTATGTGCCATGTTGGAACCCCACCTTCGTCCTCGCAGGGTGTATCCTACAGCATTCACCCCCACGGCTAAGGTGATGGCTGCACTGCATTTTTTCGCTACCGGATCCTTTCAACACACGGTGGGCAGTGGAGGTGGGATGTCCCAGCCCATGTTCAGCATGGTGCTACGGGATGTCCTGTCAGCTATGATGCTCTACAGGAACCGGTACATCAGATTCCCCAAGGCTCGTGATTTGGCGGCAGCGAAGGGTGCTTTCTATGCCCTTGGACGCATCCCCCAGGTTGTTGGTGCAATTGATTGCACCCATGTTGGCCTTGTTGCACCACAGGCCATGGAGCACATCTACAGGAACCGGAAACATTTCCACTCCCTGAATGTGCAAGTGGTGTGCCTGGCGGACATGATCATCACACACGTGTGTGCGAAGTTTCCCGGATCCACCCATGACTCGCACATCATGCGCCACAGCATCCTCCCACATATGATGACCAATCTGCAACAGGACCGTGCATGGATTGTTGGTGAGTATGCATACTCGTGTAGCGTGCTGGGTGTGACATGCTGACTTGTGTCCTGTTGGAAAAGCAACGTTTCTCCGTGTTTCTCACACCCAGGTGACTCTGCATATCCTAATGGGCCGTGGCTGCTGAGCCCACTACGCAATCCTCGGACGCCAGCTGATGTCAGATACAATGAGGCACATGGGAGGACCAGACGTGTGGTGGAGCGGGCTTTTGGGCTCCTGAAGTCCAGATTCAGATGCCTGGACCGCACCGGGGGTGCACTGGCATACTCCCCACAGAAGGTGTGCCAGATAGTTGTGGCATGCTGCATGCTGCACAATCTTGCAATTCGCAGGCAGATCCCCCTGATAGTGGATGACGGTGATCAGCCAAGGCCCCCGCCTGCAGGTCAAGCCGTGTCCAGTGATGAGGACAGTGGAGAGGAGGAAGCAGTGAATGAGCGTCAGCAGCTCATCGCCCGCTACTTCACTTGACGGTGAGTGACCATGTACGACGGCTGATGTCGCTGTGTAGGTGTATGTGTGCATTGTCACGGCGGCCTATTGTTCAATGAGTGCTGTGTGGCAATGGTCCATGTCCAGGGTAGTATGCCACTGACAGTGGCTGTAGCATTGTGCCCTGTTGCTCTGTGAGATGTGTGTACATTGCTTGAACATGATGACAAGTACTGTGTGATGAGTGTGTGACACACACATTCAATGGACTCTTGTTCTGTTTTTCACCCCTAGGTCCCTACAGCCTCTCCTGGCCTATCGACATACCACACTACAGATGCATTTCTGACCATGGTGACGGTTGGGCATCCTTGATTATAAAAAGAGCAGATAACACAGATTGTGATACAGGTGTATTTATTTTGAAGGTGACGTGATTGTGGGCAAGGTGATCAAGAAAGTGGTGCATGCTGTACAATGAGTTGACGGTCATGTCCGCGTGATGGTCAAGGTGCACCCATGTTGTTCTGGGTCCGCAGTCCAACAGACACATGCCATTCACCTGGCAGTGTGGGGTAGGATGGTAGTCCAAGTGAATACAGGAGATGGCCACCGGGGCTGGCTGACTCACTGGCGTTTGGAGCGTGCAAAGTCCTCTCTGGACACCTGTTTCCTCTTCGGACGGCCCCTTCCACGTTTGGGAGGGGGGGGTTGTGTTTGTGGGCTGCTGGTGGTGGCTGAGGATTGCCCACTCGCTGTGGACGCAGGGGAACTGGATGTTGCACGTCCTTGCGCCCCAGCAGGTGGTGGCGGAGGTGTTGTGGTTGCCCTTGATTGGGCCCTCACCGCCACCACTAGCTGGCCCATGATGTCCACAAGTTGGCCCATGTGGGCGTCCATGGACCTCAACACCCCAAGGACTTCCCGCGTGTCGGAAGCTGACCTGGCCCATTGTCCCTGGGCCGCTTCATAGGCCCCAAGGACTCTGGCGATTTGCGGCAGGGCTTGGCGCACAGGCTCTGATGGCGTTGGCCTGACCCTGCTCCTCCCACCTGAACTGCTGCCACCGACCTGCCCACTCACCACATTGGTCACCCGGGGCCTCCTTCTGGCTCCCAGGGTAGATGTCGAGGTGCGTGCCACCCCTTGCGCAGGGTGAGTGGTCAGGGAGGCCCTGGTGGTGGTGATGGTGGTGGTGGTTGCGGCGGTGGTGGCCACAATGACCGTGGCTGCAGGGGCCTGGGACTGGTCACCAGCCCTGGGAGATGGGTTGGTGGGTAGGAGGGGTCCTGGGGAGCTGTTGCGCCCTGCCACACCAGATGTGCCTTGTAGGGAGTCCTCGTCCGTAGAGGTGTCCAGGTTTTCCACATCCGTGAGTCCGGGTGGGGGGCTTGTGGACTGGCTGTGATGGCTGCTGTCTCCCTCCCCAGCATCATGCTGTTCGTCACCTGTGGGGAGGAGACGAAAGGTTATTGTGTTGCACCTTGCAGGGTTTGTGTTAGATGTCTGACATGCACAGTTTGTGCACAGTTGTGCACTGATTTGCCAGATGCGTGTGTATGGCTCTACAATGTGTGTGCGTGATCAAGGCAATGGAATAGTGTGATGGGTGCATATGGCATGGGACGGATTTGAAATGCCAATTGGTGTGTGTTGCAGTACCCCTACATTTTGTGGCTTTGGGGGGAACGGGGTACAGCCCCATGAACGCTTTTGAGATGATATATGTTCTTGGGGTTCAAATGCAACGCTTAGAAACGCAGATGGCAAAAGGGGTACAGCCCCATGAACGCTTTGGAGCTGAAATATGGTACTGTTGTACATACTGTGACATATGGGTGCAAGAAGGGGACATGTGTTTTGGCCACACGACACTACAGAGACTAAGGTGTGTGTATGTCTGACTTACCCAGCATATCAGCTCACTGTTGTCATTTAGGGACATTACACTGCAAGCATTGTAGTGAGTGAGTAATGGTTGTGTGCCACACAACGTGTTGCAGATGGGACAATTCCTTGGTGTGCGTGCTACCCTCAGCCATGTGCAGCAATGCTGTGCTCTTGGGGTGTTGACTATATTTGGTATGTTGTAACTCACAGTGTGACGTGCGCTTCAGACACAGCAGACACATTATTGGTCATGGGCTGGAATCTTTGCTGAACTACTGTATATGGGACAACTGTTTAGATGATATACCTCTCATGACACTGGGGCTGAAAGATGTGATGGATGAGATTTTGAAGGTGCATTGTGTAGGTGTGTGGTTCATGGGTCCAGTGGTGTATGTGACATTACTGGGGTTCCACTCTGTTACATTGAGACAGGATAGACATACATGGGTGATGTTGTACGATGTCAACGGAACAAGCTGACACGACTACATGGACAAGACTTGGATGGTGTTGCTGCTGTGTGTGATGACTGGCACAGTGCACGCCATGTGGGTCAGTACTCCAGTGAGACTTGTGCATGCAGACGTGACTCCTTATGTGTTACTGTATTTGAGATGGCTCATGTGGGCTATGACTCTGTAATTCATGTCCGTGTGCACATTAGTCACATGTTTCTGTCAGGGAGCAGTGCTACCTGTTCCTCTGCTATGTGACATGTCCCAAATGTTAGTCGTAGTACAGTCCTCATGCCTACAGACACCCCACCCTGTACAGTAGTCTACCTAGTTGTTGGTTTGGAGGGAGCAATGCAATGGCTACCACATGGTTATGTGTGGGAGGGGTGCTCCATCTTGCTGGTCTGTGGGAGTGGGGGCCGTGTTGTGAGTTGTGGTGATGGTTTACCAGCCACAGACACCCCTCCATGTCAGGTAACATATCTACCTGTGGGATGACGGTGTGCACTGCAATGGCTGACACATGGGTGTGGGGAGTGCACCATCTTGCTGCGCTGTGGGACTGGGGGCCTGATGGGGGTTGTACTTCTGCAGTCCCCCCTCCGATACACGGACCTTGTGGTTCGGCTACTTACCTGTTACTTGTTGGTTTGTGCAGCTATGGCTGACACATGGGTGTGGGTGTGGGCAGTGCTCCTTCTGGCACATCTGGGCTACAAGGGGAGCTGGTGGGAGTTGTGGTGCTGGCTGACTGTACACATGCCCCCATGGTTTTGTTTGTTGGTACCTTTGGGCTGAGTGTGTGGGAGTGTCTGTTGCATGTGTGAGAGTTGTCTTGTGGATTGTGTACTGGACATGGGGGTGTTTGTCCCTCGGAGCTATGGCATTCTGGTGGTGCATGACAGTACATAGCAGTGTGCTGGTATACATTTGTTTGTACTTACCAGCCTCCACTCCCCCTGGTATTCCGGTGAGACTGTCCAGATGTAGAATGCCTCGCACCTTCTCCTCCCACGCCTTGAAGGTCTTGAATGGCACGGGATTTCCGCCGCCAGTCCTGTCAGCCAGCTCACGGTTCTTGGCCTCCTTCTTCCTGACCACGCTTTTCAGGTCCTGCCACCTCTTGGTGATTTCCCCCCGGTTGCGTGGCACGTTCCCAACTGCATTCACCTGGTCTACGATCCTGCTCCACATCCTGTTTCTGGTGGCTACTGGTGTCTGTTGGACCTGGTTCCCATAGATTTGTGGGTGCACCTTGATGACCTCGTCGACCATGACCGTCAACTCTGTGGCAGTGAACTTAGGCATTCGTTGTGTTGCCATGGTGCGTGGTTTGGTTTTTGTGTTGCTGGTGTGGTGGTGGGTGGTGTGTGATATGCAAGTGGTTAGTGGTGCCGGTGTTTAGGTGGTGGTGGTGGTGTTGTTGGTGATGAGTGTGATGTGTGCGTGCGTGTGGTATGCTGCTTCCTTTGTGGCTCTCTGGGTTCTCTGCTGTGGTCTTGGCTTTGTAGTGGTGCAAGGGATTGTGGTCTGTGAAGGGGCTGCTTTTGTACTCACCTATGTGGGTGTGTCATGATGGGCTGTCGTTTTCAGGTGTGTTGTGCGTGGTGTCCTGGGATTTGTGTTTTTTTGGTTTGGCCAGGGGGATGTGTCTTTGGGATGGGTTCTGTGTCTGGGTATTTTGGAGTCGTTTGCTGTGTGGACTTGTTGGCCGTGTTGTGTGTATTTCTTTGGGCCGCCAATGATTTCTGTGCACGGACGTGGCCGCCAGGCCTTCCGCCTTGTCAGTTATTCATCTCTGTTGTCACCGTGGCGGGCGGGAAATATGTTGTTTTACCGCGGTCATGTCGGGGGGATCATAATTTGACGGCCGGTGTCTAGTTCGTCAGCGCGGTCGTATTTGGGTTTTCGGGCGGTATTGCGTCCGTGGCGGACGGATTATCTTCTACTCTGACATGGACGGGCGGTATTCTGTATGTTCTTTCCGCAGCGGGCGGTGGTTGCTTCGCGTCATCATAATTGCTCGGTCGGTATTCCCATGGTGCAGGCGGGCGGTTTTTTCAGGCTATGGTAGATGGCGGTTTTTTTACCGCCGGTTATCGTAATGGGCCCCTAAGGGTGGGAGTAATGCTGTGGCAAAACACATAGAAAAAGAACACAAAAGCGATTAGAACCAATTACAATTTTATGCAATTGACCTGGTGGTAAAACAGAAAATCAATCAGAATTCAATCAATCAATCAGGATTTATAAAGCACGGCTAATCACACGATAGAGTAGTATCCAGGCGCTTGCAGGTCCCGGAGGCTTATTCGAACAGCCAGGTCTTGAGGGCTATTCGGAATTCCAGAAGTGAGGTGATGGTCTGGAGGTGCGAGGGGAGGCTGTTCCAGGTCTTTGCTGCGGTGTGATAGAAGGAGCATCCTTCACTTCTGCTTCAGTAGATGTGGAGAGTATGGGCAAGTAAAAGGGAGGCGGAGCATAGTCTTCTCAACGGTTGGTGGAAGTTCAGGCAGTGGCTAATGTAGGCGGTTCCTTGGTTGTGTAGAGCCTTGTGTGCGTGGGTCAGCTGCTTGAATTAGCATCTCTTCTGTACGGGGAGCCAGTAGAGTTTTGTGAGGTGGGGTGTGATGTGGGATCGTCTAGGGAGTCCGAGGATGAGTCTGGCTGCAGAGTTCTGTATGGTGTGAAGTCTCTGTAGGAGGTGTGTGGCGATTACTAGGTAGAGGGAATTGCTGTAGTTCAGTCGGCTGGTGATGAGGGCTTGTTTCACGGTGCATCTCATGTGTAGGGGTAGCCACTTTAAGGTCTTACGTAGCATGCGCAGAGTGAGGAAGCAGGCGGAGGAGACGCGATGATCTCTGATTTTACGGTGAGCTTGTTGTCAATGATGATTCCGAGGTTTCTGGCGTGGTTGGAGAGAGTGAGTGCGGATCCTAGGTCTGATGCCCACCAGGAGTCATTCAATGTGTTGCTGCTGTTGCCAAAGATCAGTACTTACATCTTGTCTGTGTTCAGCTGCAGGCAGTTGTTCTTCATCCAGTTGGCAACGTTTGTCATGCATCTGTAGAAGTTGGTTCTTGTGGTGGTGGGGTCGTCGGTAAGTGAGAGGATGAGTAGGGTGTCATCTGAATAGCAAATTATGTTGAAACTGTGGGATCTGATGATGTTGGCCAGCGGGGTCATATATGCGTTGAAGAGTGTGGGGCTGAGGGATGAGGCCTGGGTGATACCGCAGGTGAGCTCCTTGGGTTCAGAGGAGAAAAGCAGAAGGTAGATCCTCTGGGTTCTTCCGATGAGGAAGGAGGTGATCCATCTGAGCGCGTCCCCTTGGATGCTGATGTGGTGGAGTCTTTTGATCAGTGTGAAGTGAAATACGGTGTTGAAGGCTGCTGAGAGGTCAAGGAGGATCAAAGCTGCTGTTTCTCCTCAGTCGAGGAGAGTTCGGATGTCGTCGGCGGCTGCGATCAGGGCAGTTTCGGTGCTGTGATTGCTGCGGAAGCTGGATTGGGAGGCATCAAGTAGCTGCTTCTGCTCCAGGTGTGTCATGAGTTGATTGTTGATGATCTTTTCCAGTACCTACGCTGGGAATGGGAGCAGGGAGATGGGCGGGTAGTTTCTGTGTTCGTTGGGGTCGAGGGAGGGTATTTTAAATAGTGTTCTGACTTTGGCATGTTTCCAGGTGTCAGGAAATGTTGCGGTGGTGATAGGTGTTGAGTAGGGTGGTGAGTTCCGGGCAGATTTTTTGGCTTCCGAGGCTGAAGATGAGATGTGGACATGGGTCTGTGGGAGCTCCCGAGTGGATGGATTTCATGGTGGAGGTGGTGTCCTGGATAGAGAGGATGTTCCAGGTGGTCAGTGTGTGGTTTGTGTCGGTTGCGGTGGTGGCGTATCTGTTGGGGAAGTCCGTAGGTGTGGGTTGGGGTTTGAAGTTTCTGTATATGTTTGTGATCTTGTCGTGAAAGAAGTGGGCGAGGTTGTCGCACACCTCCTGTGAGGGTGTGATGTTGCTTTCGCTGGCAGCTGGATTGGAGAATTCCTGAACAATATTGAAAAGTTCCTTGATGTTGTTAGTGCTGGTTTCGATGCATGCGGCAAGGGCTGTCTTCTTTGTTGCCCTCAGCAGGCGGTGGTAGAGGTTGAGGGAGGTCTTGAAGGCTGCCCGGTTGGAGGTGTCCTTGCATGTGCCATCTCCTCTCCAACTGTTTGCTGTCTCGTTTCGCTGTTCTGAGTTCTTGGGTGTTCTTGGGTGTACCAAAGAGGTGGATATAGAGAAAAAAATTCTACGCCAAAAGGAGTCATGCTGTATTATGTTGTTGCATACTTTAACACCAAAAGGATTGAATTAAGATGAAGAATTATATGTGCACCTTCAATAGAATAAGGAAAAAAGGGAGAATATAGAAAGAGTACCAGAAACACATAATAAATTATCAAAGATAACAACTTAGCATTGGAAATCAGATATCATGTATTTTGGTTAAACTCAAATAGAATAGAAATCGATTAAACATACGAGGAAATGAAAAAATCATGCAACTCAAAAATATTGTTGAAGGTGAGAAATTGGTCTTCAAAGAAAATGGAAAAAAGAGTAAATGAGATTGCCCACTGGAAGGCTTCAATATAAATTCATAAAAATAAGTTACAACAAATAAAATACTGAAAAAAGCAAAGCACGATAACGCAAACCACATTTACCAAAATGTACCACGGAAGAGGTAAAACCATGTAAACATGCACACAAAGAATCAATTGCAAGAAAAATAAAAAATGAATTGCATGTGGAAAAAGAGGAGCTAACGCTTTGAATCATTCCCTCTGCTTCCTTTTTTCAAGGTTTAGGTGAGAATAAAATCAAAATTGCAGTATGAACTGAGCACATTTATCACTTTACAATCAATTGCACATGAAGCACGGAGCACTTTGTACACTTTTTAGAGAACTACAAACTGTGAACTACAGTTCCCAAAGCAGGACAAGGAAAAAATGGAAATGAGAGGATCAATGTGGAAAGATATAAACATTGAGAAAGGCTTTAGCAAACAGCCTGCGAGCAAGGTCTGGAGGGACTGAAACGCGTTTGGTTATGTGTCAGATTTCAAAACCATTGCAAAATAAATCAAATTACACCCCACTCGTGAGTGCAATTCTTCGATGTTACAGGTGTAACATTCATGGAGAGACTGATACGGCTTGGTCCAGCTGTGGAATCACACCACTGACTATGGAAAGCGCCACAGTCGCCTGGCACACTGGGGCATATATATATATATATATATATATATATATATATCCAAGAAAGAAGTGACTCAAACAGATAGATTCACCAAAGAACAAAAATATATTTCAACTACAACGTTTCAGCTTCCGCCTTCCTCAGGTAGTACAAGATGGTTTGCTCAGTGGCTGCACAGATGACACAGCTGAATTTTCAAAAAGCATCATGAGTGAAGATTCTATTTGAATATATATATATATAAGATTCTATATATATATATATATATATATATATATATATCCACAAAAAGGTTGCCCTTAGTGAGAGCGCCTCACAGAAAGCAACTCCATGCGGTGAGGACCCCAGACACCTCACATTACAGCTGGCATCAGAGTCAATGGCTTTACGCGTTTCGAATGTCACTTCTTATTCACAAGCCTCAGCAAAGAAAAGACAGCAAACAAACATAGAGACCACCTGTGCTTTATTTCAAGAGTCAAGCCCTCCTGGGCGTGTTCTCCCGCCCGCTTGGGCGTCTGGTATTTGGAGTCTCTATTAATGAAATCCCAAGTGGGTGTTGCTGTCTGTCTTAATAAAGTGCAATAAAATCCCCAGTGGGTTGACATCAGCAAGAAATGCCAGGCAGACTGTGCATTACCAGTCACTCACGTTCGAAGCTCTCTGTTCCTCTCTCCGCATCGGAACTTCCGAACGATGAGGATCCGCATTGACGCGGCGGGCTGCTCTCGCGACTAGACATAGCCGCTATTAAATCCACAAAAAGGTTGCCCTTAGTGAGAGCGCCTCACAGAAAGCAACTCCATGCGGTGTGGACCCCAGACACCTCACATTACAGCTGGCATCAGAGTCAATGGCTTTACGCGTTTCGAATTTCACTTCTTATTCACAAGCCTCAGCAAAGAAAAGACAGCAAACAAACATAGAGACCACCTGTGCTTTATTTCAAGAGTCAAGCCCTCCTCGGCGTGTTCTCCCGCCCGCTTGGGCGTCTGGTATTTGGAGTCTCTATTAATGAAATCCCAAGTGGGTGTTGCTGTCTGTCTTAAAGTGCAATAAAATCCCCAGTGGGTTGACATCAGCAAGAAATGCCAGGCAGACTGTGCATTACCAGTCACTCACGTTCGGAGCTCTCTGTTCCTCTCTCCGCATCGGAATATATATATCTATATCCAAAACACCAAAGTCTGCCCCTCCTTCGCCTCTTCCTCACTGCGGTCGCAATAGAAGGGCACGAACTCCACTTCAGGTACGTATTTATCTTTATTACACGTTCAGGCAGTCATAACGCGTTTCGGTAACATCCGTTACCTTGATCATATATATACACATACGTGCGTACATATATATATTTATATATATATATGTATATCACTGAAAAAACCATAGGTTTTAGGGACAGTTATAGTTAGTTGGACATTGCACTCGTACAAAACCCGTGAAATTCCCCCGTTATAGTTAGTCCAGCTAACTATAACTCACGCCCCGCAATGCACTGCTGATGACGTCACATATTACATCACTCATGACATGGTCAGTGACATCACTGATGACATCACTGATGACATCTCAAATGACATCACTGATGACATCACTGATGACATCATGCAGTGACTGTGTGTTTCTGTAAAGTTTAAATATTTTTAATATATATAGGAAAAGACGTATTGAAGAATGAGTGGGTGTGTAAGTGTCTGTATGGATGATTTAGTAGGTGCGTGACTGACTGTATAAGTGAGTGATTTAACGTATCTTACTGAATGCATGGGTTAGTGACTAAACTGGGTGAATGTCTGTATCCGTCTGTCTGTTGCTTTGTAAGTGGCTGCATGTGTTTGAGAATAGCTACATGAGTGTCTATATGAGTTATTGAATGCTTGTGTGAGTATCTGTATGGGTGCCTGAGTGTTTGTGTGGGAGGGGTGTGTGCGACTCTGTGCATAGATGTGTGAGTGGGTGATTCACTGGGTGGATGGTTTCAAGAGTGCATCTGTGATAGACTGTATGGGTGGGTAAGTGTGTGTAAGAGTGTGTTAGTGAGTGAATGTATGTCCCAGTGGTACATGTGTGAGTAACTACATATGTGAAAGGCAGTATATATGTATGTTGGAGTATATAAATAGCTATAAGCAAGAGTGACTGATTGTGATAGTGGCTGTATGGATGAGTGTGTGCTTGTATCAGTGATTGTATAAGAGCGTAAGAATGTGCTAGTATTTGTATGAGTAAGTGAGCTGGTGTGTGTATAACTGTATAGGTGAGTAAATGGTAGTGTGTTTAATTATTTGCATGACTGACTAGGTGTGTGAGTACCTCTATGGATGAGTGGCGGTGTTTGAGTGTCTATATAGGAGTATGAGTGCATATGATAGTCCTGTACTGAGTGACCGTAAATATGAGTGACTGTTCGGGTGAGTGAGTTGATGTGTGTGTGTAGACCTAAGAATCAGTGAGTGGGTATGTAGTTATTGGTGTTGGAGTGTCTATGGTTTTGCGACTGGCAGTCTGTACTTTAGAGTGGGTGTATCAAAGGTTATATTAGGGTGTGAGAAGATGCATGAAATTATCACATGGATGATGTCATCAGTGATGTCATCAGTGATGTCATTTGAGATGTCATCAGTGATGTCATCAGTGATGTCACTGACCATGTCATGAGTGATGTAATATGTGACGTCATCAGCAGTGCATTGCGGGGCGTGAGTTATAGTTAGCTGGACTAACTATAACGGGGGAATTTCACGGGTTTTGTACGAGTGCAATGTCCAACTAACTATAACTGTCCCTAAAACCTATGGTTTTTTCAGTGAATTTCAAAGGTTTTTTAAATGCTAATTTGTAACTATAACGTCCCTGAAACCTATGGTTTTTTCAGTGAATTTCAAAGGTTTTTTAAATGCTAATTTGTAACTATAACATGTCTGAAACCTACGGTTTTTTCAGTGAATTTCAAAGGTTTTGTAAATGACAATTTTTAAATGTATTAATTGTTATATAAATTTTTAAAATACTGATTTACTACATTTTTAGAAACAATTTTTTTTTACATATTTTATTATTTAAATTACATTGTAATTACATTATACATTACATTACAAAAAATACTTTCTCAGAATGAATTACTTTAGTTTAAATACTTTGCACATAGGCAATAGACTTTTAAGTACAGTAGTTACAGTTGTTGCAATGTGCAACACATTTTCAAACACAATGCAACATTCAGCTCAATGTGAATTTCTAGTTAAATGCAATTAGTTACTTTATGGATTACTTTTCTAACCACCTGACTGGATCCTAGATTCAGTCCTGGCACATCTCCTGTAAACAGTTGAGTAAAAGCGTTTTGGTTACAGTCGTGATTTTTAAGGAATATTATTGTACTTTAAAAGTTGACACTTAGAAACTTTTTCTCATAGAATCACCAATGTTATCCTATGGAAGGAAATTCACTTAGCAGGTAAAAACTGTTATCGTTACTTTTTCTTACTCAGTGTTGGATCCTGGATCCAGCACTGGTGCATCTCCTGTAAACAGTTGAATGAATGCGTTTAAGTCATACAGGCGATTTTTAAGGAATATTTGTAGTTTGTGAAAATCGACACTTTGAAAGTTTTCTGCTGAAAACCAGACAATGGATTCCTATGTTAGAAAATATAAGTTACTGGTAAGTACGGTTAAAATTACTTTTCAGGGTCAGTGCTGGGCTAAAAGATGCAGCACTGGGTTCTCTCCTGATAACAGGTGAGTAAATTGGAATTCGTACTTTGGTTGATTTTAGAGGAATATTATAAAGTTCCAAAACTCCACACTTAGAAGAATTTCCAAGTGAAACCAGTCAATGTTAGCCTATGAAGGAAATTCAAGTTACCGGTAAGTACGGTTAAAATTAATTTTGAGGATCAGTACTTGGCTGAAAGATGCAGCACTGAGGTCTCTCCTGATAACAGGTGAGTAAATCAGAATTCGGATTTCGGCTGATTTTAGAGGAATATTTTAAAGTTCCAAAAATCAACACTTAGAAACTTTTTCAGCAAAAAGCAGGCAATGATATCCTATGCAAGGAAATTCAAGTTACTGGTAAGTACGGCTAAAATTACTTTTGAGGATTAGTACTGGGCTGAAAGATGCAGCACTGAGGTCTCTCCTGATAACAGGTGAGTAAATCGGAATTCGTATTTCGGCTGATTTTAGAGGAATATTTTAAAGTTCCAAAACTCCACACTTAGAAGAATTTCCAAGTGAAACCAGTCAATGTTAGCCTATGAAGGAAATTCAAGTTACCGGTAAGTACGGTTAAAATTACTTTTCAGGACCAGTACTGGGCTGAAAGATGCAGCACTGAGGTCTCTCCTGATAACAGGTGAGTAAATCGGAATTCGTATTTCGGCTGATTTTAGAGGAATATTTTAAAGTTCCAAAACTCCACACTTAGAAGAATTTCAAAGTGAAACCAGTCAATGTTAGCCTATGGAAGGAAATTCAAGTTACTGGTAAGTACGGTTAAAATTACTTTTCAGGACCAGTACTGGGCTGAAAGATGCAGCACTGAGGTCTCTCCTGATAACAGGTGAGTAAATCAGAATTCGTATTTCGGCTGATTTTAGAGGAATATTTTAAAGTTCCAAAACTCCACACTTAGAAGAATTTCCAAGTGAAACCAGTCAATGTTAGCCTATGAAGGAAATTCAAGTTACCGGTAAGTACGGTTAAAATTACTTTTCAGGACCAGTACTGGGCTGAAAGATGCAGCACTGAGGTCTCTCCTGATAACAGGTGAGTAAATCGGAATTCGTATTTCGGCTGATTTTAGAGCGAATATTTGCACAATGGTGAAGGGAGGGGGCGGGGCCTCAGGTGACATCTGTGCAAACGCGCCCCGTTGCGCGTTTTAAGTTGGGGGATTAAGTCCCCTTGAATCCTGAGGGTCCCTAGGGGCCAACTAGCCCACCAGGAACCTCCAATATGCGCCAGGGGCTGCGTTGCAGAGACGTGTAGAGAGGCCACACCCCTTTACACCTCTCTGCAACGCAGCTCTGTGGCGCTTTCTGGATGTACCTGTTGGGCTAGTTGGCCCCCAGGGACCCTCAGGATTGAAGGGGATTTAATTCCCCATCTTAAAACGCGCCACGGGGCCTGTTTGCACACATGTCACATGAAGCCCCGCCCCTCCCTTCACCACTGTGCAAACGCGCCCCGTGGCGCGTTTTAAGTTGGGGGATTAAGTCCCCTTGAATCCTGAGGGTCCCCGGAGTCCAACTAGCCCACCATATACCTCCAAAAGCGCCACAGAGCTGCGTTGCAGAGAGGTGTAAAAAGGGGCGTGGCCTCTGTACACCTCTCTGCAAGCCAGCCCCCTGGCGCATACTGGAGGTACCTGGTGGGCTAGTTGGCCCCCAGGGACCCCCAGTATTCAAGGGGAATTCGTTCCCCCTCTGCAAACGCGCCAGGGGGCGCGTTTGCAGAGTGGTGAAGGAAGGGGGCGGGGCCTGCGGGCCCGATCGTTTTAAATTTTTTTTTTTTTTTTTCTCCCCTGAAGGGGGGCTGTGTGGCCCCCCTTCCTTTTTTCTTTTTTTGGGCCCTGGGGACCCCATCCCCCAGGGCCTTACCCCTTTTTTAAAATTACCTTTAAAAAAAAAAAACGGGAAGGGGGCCGCGTGGCCCCCCTTCCCTTGGCCTGTATTGGCCCCGGGGACCCCATCCCCCGGGGCATGGCCTCTATATTTTTTTTTTTTGAGGGGGGCAGCGTGGCCCCCCTCCTCTGGCCATTTTAAGGCCCCGGGGACCCCATCCCCCGGGGCCGGCCTTTCCTTTTTAAAAAAAATTTTTTGCTCTTTTTTGGGGAGGGGGGCCGCGTGGCCCCCTCCCGGGCCACTACTTGCCCCGGGGACCCCATCCCCCGGGGCTGGCCCTCTCCGTTGGGGACTGTGGGGGGTCCCCAATCCCCCACAGTCCCGCCGGCTCCCCACGTCCCTTGGGAGCCGGCATTGCTGTTCCACATGGGGAGCAGCTGACATGCTGCTCCCCATGTGGAAAAGCAATCGCTTTGGATATTGGAAGAGAGAGCAGGTTTCCCTGCTCTCTCTTCCAATATCCAAAGCAGTTTGCTATGGCAGGACGGGAGCCGCGAGGCTCCCGTCCTGCCATAGCAAACTACAGTGTCCCGGGGGTAGGCACCCCGGGACACTGCAGGAGCCGGCCCTGGGGGTGGTGGTCCCCAGGGCCATCAAGGGCTCCAGGAGGGGGCCGCGCGGCCCCCTCCCTACATCAGCACAGCCCCGGGGAGGTGGTGGTCCCGGGGCTTCGGGGGTCCAAAACGGACCCCCATTTTAATTTGTTAGTGCCCCGGGGAGGTGGCGGTCCCGGGGCGTGTGGGGGCTGGAGCCCCCCACACAGGTTGTTTAATTTTTTTAAAAAGCCCCGGGGAGGTGGTGGTCCCCGGGGCTGCGGGAGGGCTCAGAGCCCTCCCGCACCATTTTTAAAAGAAAGCCCCGGGGGTGGCGGTCCCCGGGGCTTGGGGGCCCTTTGAGGCCCCCCATACATAAAATAAACCCCCCAGCATGCCCCCGGGACTTGGGCCACCCGGGGGCAAAATACAGTCGAAGCGCAGGAGACCGCGCTTCGATTTTTTTCGGCAGGATTCGCGCACCCTGAGCGCATCCTGCCGATTTTTTTAAAAAAAATGCTTTTTTGCCCAGGGGGTCCTTGTGGGACCCCCTGAGCAGGCCTAGGGGGTTAGGGTGTTTCTACCCTGCCCCCTTTGTGCGTTTTGCACACTTGTTTCTTTTTTTTTCTCGGCGGGATACGCGCACCCTAAGCGCATCCCGCCGATTTAAAAAAAAAAATCTTTTTCTGCCCAGGGGGTCCTTCTGGGACCCCCTGAGCAGACCTAGGGGGTCAGGGTGTTTCTACCCTGCTCCCTTTTGCGCTTTGCGCACTTGTTTCTGTCCCTCGGTTCTACCGAGGGACAAAATGGCTGCCAACACTTCCTGAATCGGAATGTTGACAGCCAGCTGACAGCCAATTAGCATGCAGCTCGTGATCGGGACGGTGAGCGCAGGGTGCGCTGAGGGTACGCGTATCCGACGCGCCCATAGATATATATGTACTTTTACTTTTGATTTTCTCAGGAACTACTGAACGGATTTACACCATTTAAGCAAAAGGCACCAGTCTGAACCAAGGACTACCTCTTTGCCAAATTTGGTGTAATTCCGTTCAGCAGTTCGGGCTGTAGCTGCGACTAAAGGTTCCTATGGAAAAATGAATGGGGAAAACGCGTTTTGGGACCCCCTTTTTCTCGGCCCCCGCTTCACGTATCACCCCGAGACTTTCAGGGTAGGAGCGGAGCGGAGCGCCCCAACAAGTTGGAAACTTTCACGAAGATTCGTCAACCGGCGCCAACGTTATTTCAAATAGAATGTCGCGGATTTCCTATGGATAATAGGTTGTAACTATAACTATCTACTGGCGACCGCCAGTAGATATATATATATATATATATATATATATATATATATATATATATATATATATATATATATATATATATATATATATATATATATATATATATATATATATATATATTACCTACTGGCGGTTGCCAGTAGGTAGTTATAGTTAGGACCACGTTTCCATAGGAAAAGCATTTTTTGATGTGCTTATAACTTTGGCGTCGTTTGATGAATCTTTACGAAATTTTCCAAAAAGTTCCTCTTTTCAGGTCAGCTCCTATCCTAAAAGTTTGGCGGGGATTCGTCAAGGGGGGGCTAAGAAAAAAGGGGGTCCCAAAACGTGTTTTCTCCATGCAATTTCCCTAGGAAACTTTAGACAAGGCTACAGGTCAAACTGCTGAACAGAATTACGCCAAATTTGGCACAGAGAAAGGTCTTGGTCCAGAAAGCACGCTTTTGTTTAAATCGGGTAAATCCGTTCAGTAGTTTTAGAGAAATATCAAATTTTCCAGATATCGATATTTAAGAATACTGACATCTGATTGGCTGAAGCGTTACGAGCACGAGCTTGCGGCTCATTGGCTGCGAACTGTTGAAACTAGGAAGTGTTGGCAGCCATTTTGTGATTCAGTCCGTCAGCTCACAACTCTCCCTCTGCAAGGCATCAGGTCCGTAGTTCTACCTCTGCGAGGCAACACTAAAAATATACCGCAGCTCTGTCTGTGCGAGATACCCCTTTCACGGTCCCTCTCCCCACATCACCAGCTCGCGGCTATGCCTTTAGAAGCCAGTCCATCGGCTCGCAGCTCTGCGACTGCGAGCTGTGAGCCATTTTGTGACTCAGTCCGCCAGCTCGCATCTCTCCCTCTAAAAGGCATCGCATCCGTAATTCTACCTCTGCGAGGCAATACTGAAAATATCCCGCAGGTCTGTCTGTGCGAGATACTCCTTTTACGCTCCCTCTCCCCACATCATCAGCTCGTGGCTATGCCTTTAGAAGGCAGTCCGTCGGGCCCGCAGCTCTACCTCTGTGAGCCACCTCGTTAGCTCGTAGCTCTGTCTGTGCTAGCAGGCCCATCGGCCGTTATTCTCCCTCTGCGAGTTAGCCCGTCGGGTTGCAGCTCGAAGGGCTCGCAGCTGTATATCTGCGAGCCAGCCCATTAACTGATTGCTGTGTGTCTGCTAGCAGGCCCGTTGGTCTCCCTCTGCGAGTCCGGCCACAGCTCTCCCTCTGCGAGCCAGTACGGTGCTGTGCTTTTGCGAGCCAACGGCTCGTAGGTCTCCCTCTGCGAGCTGAGCCCACGGGCCGCAGCTCTTCCTCTGCGAGCCTGCCCGACGGCCCGCAGGTGACACTCTGCGAGCCGAAATTGGGAATATAAGGCGGCTCTAAAAAGAGCCCTTGTGTTTATTAGTTGGAGCTACATGTAAGTGCGAATGCACAGCTTCAAGTTAATCAGGAAAACTCGGTTTCTCTTATCTGTGAAGTGTACTCCATCACTTCTGTAGATATCAGCCATATCAAAACGTATGTTGTTGTTGTAAATCGACCCCATTCTATGGTCTCTGAGGTATGCAGACACAGCTTTGTTGACATTCTACCTAGATTTTTCAATCTTATGACAAAATTGGTTTGACCATTTCCACTTCTGTCTTTGGCATATATTGGAATATACAAAGACAGTTTGAGGCAAAAGTAACATCAAATGTCCAAAGGTGTCTTTCATAAGCATTTCCAAACCTACCCCAGTCAATGTGCCTAGGTCGTTACCACCACAGTGCACAATCATGAGATCAGGGTGTTGGAGATGCAAACAGGTTTTAACCAAAGGGAGCAATTGGTGCCACTTCAATCCTCTCTGTGCAAACCATTTAATGTGCACATTTTGTAAACCTAGGTCTAAGTCAATACGTCTCTGTTCTGCATACCTCTTGCACCAGAAAACATAGCTATGTCCTACAATCCACACTAGCATTTTGAAGGTATGGCTACAAGATATGGATAAATGTCTGTAGCTCATGCAGTCCGTTCGTAGAATAAGAGATATGTTTAAACATGGGGAACTGCTTTTTTTTTTACATACAAAACGTTAACCGATTGGGAGATGAAATGTATTGTGTCCTAAAAAGTAGGGTGTATATTAGTTTTGATGAAAAGCATCTTTGTGATTAGTTAATAAAAAAGCAGTTTATACGTGGAGTACATATTATAGAATGAAATTTGCTCAGCTCAACCACATCTGCTAATTGTATTTGGAAGGTGCAGTTCAAACTTGAAAGAATGGTAAACTTTTGACCTCCACGTGCCGTTAAATGTTGAAAACAATGTTGCAAAAAGAAATATCGGTAGGTTTAAAAAAATGATGAACTTTTAACCTGTACGTGTCGTAGAATGTTCTAGAAAGTGGTGATACAATACCTTGAACTTTTCACCTGTATGTGTCCTTAAAAAAACTGTTTATATGGAAAGTTCTAAAATATCCAATAAAGAGAGGTTTTGCAATCTAAAAAAATAAGGAACTATTTTGATTTGTTATTTATATGTATTTATGTGTGGAGCAACAGGGAAATTCTGCCATTACTGGTTCCATTCTTGATGAAACCGGTGCATTAGATGTACTGTGTGACAAGAAAAGAATTGCATGCGTTTGTGACATTTGAAATCTGCATACCAACTACGAAGGTAAATTAGAAATTAAGAAGGTGTGTTATGTGTTTTGTAGTAGTGGTTAAGTATTTGAGACGATATTTTTAACTTTCAAAGTGAATGACAACAGATGCAATGGAGCCAACGATCATGCAGCTCGGACACCCAAAACTGCTCCGACACCCCCGCCACCAGCCCCTTGTCCGCCATCCCCCCCTCACTTTCCCCCCCCACACAAACAAATGTGACTGCAACCTTAGGAAATCTGGAACGTAACAAATTGGCTGATGTCGCACAATTATAGTAAAGAAGATGCATGTGAGGTTGGACAAATAAGAATCTCAGTCATCTATGGATTTACATATAAAACATTTTATTTAAACAATACAACAAAATAAAAGTAGGTACAGGTATGGCGTGTCATCCCTCGACAATTTGTGAATCACAGCCTGCAAGACAAAAAGAAAGATAAGATTGTGCGTCATGCGTCCATGAAAGGAGAGAGAGAGAAAGAGAGAAAGAGTGACAGAGAGGAAGAGACAGAGAAAGAAAGAGTGAGAGAGAGGAAGACAGAGAAAGAGAGAAAGAGTGAGAGAGAGAGGAAGAGAGAGAGAAAGAGAGAAAGAGTGAGATACAAGGAAGAGAGAGAAAGAGAGAAACAGTGTGAGAGAGAGGTAGAGAGAGAGAGAAAGAGTGAGACAGAGGAAGAGAGAGAGAAAGAAAGAATGAGAGAGAGAGGAAAAGACATAGAAAGAGAGAAAGAGTGTGAGAGAGAGAGAAAGGAAGAGATAGAGAGTGAGAGAGAGAGAAAGAGTGTGAGTGACAGAAAGGACGAGATGGAGAGGGAGAGTGAGTGTTGACACTGTGGAGAAAATCCTCACAGCTCACCTTTCTGCAACCGGCGTGTCTCCAACCACGTGCCGGGACATAGTGCAGTCTTCAAGTTTAGTCATCTGAAACATAGTATAGAATCAGTAATGGCAGAGTACATACAACTGCACATGCCTAATTCTCTGTTTTGCCCCTGCGCACCCAGGCTGCTGCACCCCATCGACTCCCGCCGCCCAGAGGTGTCTGCCTGCCTCTGCGCACCCAGGCTGCTGTACCCCATCCACTCCCACTGCCCAGGGGTGTCTGCCCGCTGCTGTGCACCCAGGCTGGTGCACCCCATCCAGTCCCACTGCCCGGAGGTGACTGCCCGTTCCTGCGCACCCAGACTGCTGCATCCCATCCACTCCCACTGCCTAGAGGTGTCTGCCCGCTCCTGTGCACCCAGGCTGCTGCACCCCATCCACTCCCACTGCTCGGAGGTGTCTGCCTGCTGTTGTGCACCCAGGGTGCTGCACACTATCCACTCCCACCGCCCAGAGGTGACTGCTCGCTGTTGCGGAAACAAGCCTCTCTGCTCACCGCCCGTCACCGGTGTGTGTGTCTAAGAGGGTCCACCACGTGCCGAAGCAACCTCCTCAGGCGTTGCAGGATGGCCACGCATTATCGCAGGCTGCACACGCGCTCAGCTCTGGTGGCACTAACTGAGTGGAACTGAAGTCATCGCCTCGTGGCTGAAGGTCCGTGTCGGGGGGGGGTCGTCAATCTGTGAATCACAGCCTGCTAGACAAAAAGCAAGATAAGATTGTGCGTCATGCGTCCATGAAAGGAGAGAGAGAGAGAGAAAGAGAGAAAGAGTGAGAGAGAGGAAGAGACAGAGAAAGAAAGAGTGAGACAGAGAGGAAGACAGAGAAAGAGAGAAAGAGTGAGAGAGTGAGAGAGAGAGGAAGAGAGAGAAAGAGAGAAAGAGTGAGATACAAGGAAGAGAGAGAGAAAGAGAAACAGTGTGAGAGAGAGAAAGAGTGAGACAGAGAGGAAGAGAGAGAGAAAGAAAGAATGAGAGAGAGAGGAAAAGACATAGAAAGAGAGAAAGAGTGTGAGAGAGAGAGAAAGGAAGAGATAGAGAGTGAGAGAGAGAGAAAGAGTGTGAGTGACAGAAAGGAAGAGATGGAGAGGGAGAGTGAGTGTTGACACTGTGGAGAAAATCCTCACAGCTCACCTTTCTGCCACCGGTGTGTCTCCAACCACGTGCCGGGACATAGTGCAGTCTTCAAGTTTAGTCATCTGAAACATAGTATAGAATCAGTAATGGCAGAGTACATACAACTGCACACACCTAATTCTCTGTTTCGCCCCTGTGCACCCAGGCTGCTGCACCCCATCGACTCCCGCCACCCAGAGGTGTCTGCCCGCCTCTGCGCACCCAGGCTGCTGTACCCCATCCACTCCCACTGCCCAGAGGTGTCTGCCCGCTGCTGTGCACCCAGGCTGGTGCACCCCATCCAGTCCCACTGCCCGGAGGTGACTGCCCGTTCCTGCGCACCCAGACTGCTGCACCTTATCCACTCCCACTGCCTAGAGGTGTCTGCCCGCTCCTGTGCACCCAGGCTGCTGCACCCCATCCACTCCCACTGGTCAGAGGTATCTGCCCGCTCTTGTGCACGCAGGGTGCTGCACACTATCCACTCCCACCGCCCAGAGGTGACTGCTCGCTGCTGCGGAAACAAGCCTCTCTGCTCACCTTCTGCCACCGGCGTGTGACTAAGAGGGTCCACCATGAGCCGAAGCAACCTCCTCAGGCGTTGCGTACACGCGGTCAAGCCGAGCTCACAATTCAAAGTGGGTTTTGATTGCAGGATGGCCACGCATCATCGCAGGCTGCACACGCGCTCAGCTCTGGTGGCACTAACTCAGTGGAACTGAAGTCATCGCCTCGTGGCGGGAGGTCCGTGTCGGGGGGTCGTCAATCTGTTAATCACAGCCTGCTAGACAAAAAGCAAGATAACATTGTGCGTCATGCGTCCATCAAAGGAGAGAGAGAGAGAAAGAGTGACAGAGAGGAAGAGAGAGAAAAAGAAAGAAACAGTGAGAGGTAGACAGAGAGAAAGAGTGAGAGAGAGAGGAAGAGAGAGAGAAACAGTGAGAGAGAAAGAGAGAAAGAGTGTGAGAAAGAGGAAGAGAGAAACAGAGGAAGAGTGAGAGAGAAAGAAAGAGAGAGAGAGGTAGAGAGAGAGAAAGAAAAAAACAGTGAGAGAGAGGAAGAGAGAGAGAAAGAGTGTGAGGGAGAGAAAGGAAGAGATGGAGAGGGACAGTGAGTGCCCACACTGAGGACAAAACCCTCACAGCTCACCTTTCCGTCACCGGTGTGTCTCCAACCACGTGCCGGAACATAGTGAAGCCCTCAAGCTTACTCATCTGAAACGTAGGATGGAATCAGTAATGGCAGAGTACATACAACTGCACACGCCTAATTCTCTGTCCCGCCTTTGTGCATCCAGGCTGCTGCACCCCATCCATTTCCACTGCCCAGAGGTGTCTGCTCGCCGCTGCGCACCCAGGCTGCTTCACCCCATCCACTTCCACTGCCCAGAGGTGTCTGCCCGCTGCTGCGCACCCAGGCTGCTGCACCCCATCCACTCCCACTGCCCGGAGGTGACTGTCCGCTGCTGCGCACCCAGGCTGCTGCACCCCATCCACTCCCACTGCCCGGAGGTCACTGCCCGCCGCTGCGCTAACAAGCCTCTCTGCTCACCTTTCGCAACCTGCATGTAGAAAAGAGGGCCTACCACGTGCCACTGCAAGCCCCAAGCCCGGGGCCCGCGGACACGGCACCCTGCATATCATGCAGCCCCGCTCCGCAGGCCACTAGGTCTTACATTTGGTGCTGGGTCTTGATTTCGCCATGGCAGAGGACATACCAGTGCACCGGGCTTTTCATCGCAGGCTGCACACCCGCTCAGCCCTTGCGGTGCCACTAACTCTGTGACCAGTGAGGCGACGCCACGTGCCGGTAGGCCTGCGCTGTCTGATGGCTCAGGTCTACACTGCGGTCCAGCAGGGCACACAAAACCTGAGCTGTCCAGACCACCGGGATGGGCCATCAACGCAGGCTGTACACCCGCTCAGCAGTTACAGTACCCGTACCTCAGTGGACCGAAAGTCACCGTCCCGTGCTGGCCGCAGTGCATCCGGTGCGAGCAACTCTGAAATGGCGTCGAGCACGTGCGCCCGGTCTTTTTTATTGGCAGGGTCACGTGTCCTGTGACACCTGTGCTGGATGGGTGTGGTGTGGGTGTATACTAGCTGTGAGGGAGTGGCTGTGGCGTACTGACAACTAGGGTGTGACCAGCAGATCACTGCAATGAAAATCTGGGCCATGTAGCGTTGTTGTCCTTCCCTGTAAGAGTAAGTGGAGTGGGCTGGCCTGGCGTATGCCAGTCCTGCGTGAGGCTGTGAAGAATGACTCTGGAGCTATGGGCGTGGCTCCGTCCTGGGCTGTATGAGGAATCAACTGATGCAGATGTCCCTGTTGTAGTGCTGACGTCACCCGGGTCGCAAGCGCCAATGTGTCACTCTGTGAGCCAAGTCCCACAACATGGCCAACATGGAAGGTACGGGGAATCACTGACCCTACATTCATCCATAGTTCCACACATGAAAGATGGTGGACATGACACATCTGTGTGGATATGAATGTTTATTGCACATTCAGTGGAGTGTTGCAGCTGTAGCAATACAGGGCCATGCAAAGTTCAAGTTTCAGTTTTTGGCACATGGAGGGCAGCCAATTAGAGCCAAGCTTGTGTTCGGGGTTAGGCTGCGCCAACATATGTACTTATACAATTACTCCGCCAATCTCCAAGCACTTATACATTCACTATACACTCTCCTTGCAGTACTCTAATGATCCAGTCTCTACGTACGTACTTGTACAATGACCGAGAGAAAGTTACATAACCAAAGTTTTCCCCACTGCCAGAGGTAACATGGTTTCATACCCTGTCCACAGCACAATGTAATGTGGTAGGGCCCAGGGGCGGCATCTTGTATACATAATGAACACACGGACACAGATAGATAGTGGAACTGGGTACGGGCACGTGCGCTCGACTCATTTTTATTACCAGGGTCATATGTCCAGTGATGTCTGTGCTGGATGCGTGTGGGGTGAGTGTAAGCCAGCCGTCCGGGAATGGTTGGTGCTGGCAACAAGTACAACAGTAATCATTTGATCAGACACACAAATTCAATCATATAGGGTCAATGATTTGTGCTGCACTAAGGTAGGGGCAAGAGATGTGAAATAATACACACAAGATTGTATTGTAAAGGGTCCATGACTTGTGGTACACTGAGGTAGGGGCAGCAGATGTGAAATTATACACAAAACATTGTATCCTAAAGGGTCCATGAGTTGTGCTGCACTGAGATAGGGGCATCAGAAGCATTCAGCGTGTGCCCAGCCAGCGATGATGCGTGGTGCGGGCGAGCCGCACTGGGAGCAATGTCTGTTGCCTACTGGACTGAGTCATCTGCAATCGCGACTCGATGTGAATTGTGAGCCCTGCTATCAGCAGTGTAGATCGAAGGCAGTAGTCAGCACAGACATCGAAGAATGCTTTTAGTCACTTCCTGTTTACAAAATTCGAGGACATAGAGTACAATTCTCTCTGCAATAAATAAATCATGTCTCAATTTAAATTGTGAGCCCTGCTAACCGCAGTGTAGGTGTATGGAACAAAAGATGAAACATTTATGGAATACACTGTCAAAATATGTAGGTTTCAGGGACGTTATAGTTAGTTGCCTACTGGACTCTGAAATTAATGAATGAAGACTGAATTTGAATTGTGAGCCCTGCTGAGCACAGTGTAGGCCGGAGGCAGCGGTCAGGAAGGGCCTACAGCCACGTGGCGTTGACTTGAGCTGCATACAGTTAGTGGTAGGTGTGGCGCTCAGCGTGTGTGCAGACAGCGATGATGCAATGTCTCTTGCCTACTGGACTGCGTCATCTGCAATCGCGACTCGATCTGAATTGTGAGCCCTGCTGACCGCAGTGTAGGCCGGAGGCAGTGGTCAGGAAGAGTCCACAGCCATGTGGTGTTGACTTGAGCTGCATAGAGTTAGTGGTAGGTGTGGCGCTCAGCATGTGCGCAGCCAGCGATGATGCAATGTCTCTTGCCTACTGGACTGCGTCATCTGCAATCGCGACTCGATCTGAATTGTGAGCCCTGCTGACCGCAGTGTAGATCGAAGGCAGTAGTCAGCACAGACATCAAGGAATGCTTTTTGTCACTTCCTCTTGACAAAATTCGAGGACATAGAGTACAATTCTGTCTGCAATTAATAAATCAAGACTGAATTCAAATTGTGAAGCTCTGCTGTCCGCAGTGTAGACTGCCATTCAGTGTTCCTTTGGACTTGCAAGATGAAGTTGGTCATTGTACTAAAGCTATAACTGATATAAAACAAGTTCTTGAAGCAAGGATACTAAAAGGATATTATGTAGGTTTTAGGGACGTAATACTTAGTTGCCTACTGGACTCTGCAATTAATGAATCAAGAGTCAATTTTAAATGTGAGCCCTGATGACCGCAGTGTAGGCCGGAGGCAGCGGTCAGCAAGGGCCCACAGCCACGTGGCGTTGAGTTGAGCTGTACAGTTAGTGTCACTTGAAGCAACCAGCGTGTTTGGAGCCTGCGATGATGCGTGGTCCGGGCGGGCCGCACTGGTAGTAACGTCTTTTGCCTAATGAATTCTGTCTTAATAAGTCCACGTGGCGTTGACTTGTGGTGCACTGAGTTAGTGGCACCTGAAGCACTCAGTGTGTGCGCAGTCTGCGATGATGCGTGGTCCGGGCGGGCGGCACTGGGATCAATGTCTCTTCCCTACTGGAGTGCGTCATCTGCAATTGCGACTCGATCTGAATTGTGAGCCCTGCTGTCCGCAGTGTAGATCGAAGGCAGTAGTCTGTACAGACATATGTCTGTGGTGCTCTGCTGCTGGGTTCGCAGCGGGCCTGTGTCGAGGAGGCCGGCGGCCATGGCAGAGGCCTTGTGGCAGGGTGAGGGCTGCCGCCCTGGCAGACGCTTTGGCCTTCCCACAAGTAAGCCACGCCCACAGCCCCAGCCTATTTATTCATACTCCTATGCTGGAGTGCCGTACGTTGGACCAGCACACTCTGCTTCCGCTTCCAGGGGGGTCAACACAGCTACATGACCGACATCTTCCCCACTGCCTGAGGTAACATGGTTGCGTCTATTGTCCACAACACTACAAGCACCAGCAGTATATGTCCACATGGAGAGGTTTGTGTTCTGCATAGTGAGGTCTGTCCACCACATCACCGCTACACTTGGTATTGTGTGCATTTTTATTGATGGGTGACTTGCGTCCTTCACACATACTTGGTTGCCACATCTCCCAAGATTCAGCTATTGTGTGGCTGAGGGACCATGGAAGGTCCGCTGTCCTGTTCTGCACTGCCTCGGTGGTAGTAGGGAGGGGGGTGGTCCGAGGGGGAGGTCCTGAGGGAGATGGCAGTGGGTGTTGTGGCCTTCTTGGGTGTCGGAGCTGCATGGTCAGTAGCTCTATGACATGTGTTGGTCTTCAGATGTGGTTCTGGGCTGGGCTCCCTTTCACACTGTAGGTAGTCGTCCTGCTTTACACCAGTAAAAGGCAGATGTTAAATTCCTACTGCTAACGCAGCGTATCGCCTGTTTTTGGATCGCACCCCAGATTTGGCTGCACGTTTAAAATATCGGGAAGTGGTGTTTTCGTGTTATTTTTGCATGGGAACGCCTACTCTGCATATTATTAGCGTTAGTTGTCGCTCTCATTTGTGGCGAATTTTTTTGCGGAAGCTATTGTTGGAAAACTGGCGATATTGGCTGTTTTCACTAGGTTGAGAATGGAATGATAATTTAAAATCACTGAAAATACCATAGGTTTAATGAACATTATAATTAGAAATTAGCATTTAAAAACGTTTGAAATTCACTGAAAAAACCATAGGTTTCAGGCACGTTATAGTTAGAAATTAGCATTTAAAAAACCTTAGAAATTCACTGAAAAAACCATAGGTTTCAGGGACGTTATAGTTAGAAATTATCATTTAAATAATCCTTTGAAATTCACTGAAAAAACCATCAGTGATGTCATTTGAGATGTGATCAGTGATGTCATCAGTGATGTCACTGACCATGTCATGAATGATGTAATATGTGATGTGATCAGCAGTGCATTGCGGGGGCGCGAGTTATAGTTAGCTGAACTAACTATAACAGTGGAATTTCTATGGTTTTGTACGAGTGAAATGTCCAGCTAACTATAATATATATATATATATTCACTGAAAAAACCATAGGTTTCAGGGACGTTATAGTTAGTTGGACATTTCACTCGTACAAAACCAGAGAAATTCGGCCGTGATAGTTAGTTGAGCTAACTATAACTCGCGCCCCCGCAATGCACTGCTGATGACGTCACATATTACATCACTCATGACATGGTCAGTTACATCACTGATGACATCTCAAATGACATCACTGATGACATCACTGATGACATCATCCAGAGACTGGGTGATTTTTAAAAGTTTAAGAATGAACGAACAATTTATAATCTTCAGGATCAAGCTGATATATTCCTTCAGACATGGTCACCCTTCCTAAAAACAAAAGCTACTGACCCCTCTAACCCTTCCACTCTTCCCAATACTCTCAACCAAGGAGAGGGATTCATTATCATATTTCCTTGTTTACTCTGTTTTATTAATTATTTTGTCTCTCCCTCTCTTCCCATATCCTTCTCTTTTCTTTTCTTATTCCTTTCTCTTTCTACCTATTTTTCTCCTCACTCATTCTTTTGTGCCCTGGCTCTCTCTCCTCCCCCCCTTTACATCACTTTACATTACTTCTCCTCCCCTTACATTAATCCTCATATCATCTATTTTTCTCTTTTCTAATATATACACCATTACCTTTTCACCTCCCCGATCTACTTTGTTTCAATCTTTACAAGGTGAGTATTTGCCTGTGATAACACTCTTTTATATGATTATCTTATTGCCTTTTTATATATCTTTTGACTTACATCTATATTGTGCTGATTCTATCTATTGCATTTCTATTACATGCTATGTTTATTCCTCATTATGTCATCTACATTTTATTAATTCTTCCTCTTATTACTGTCTTCTTTCCTTCCCCCTTTTAGCCCACCTGTCCCTTTTACTCTCACCTTATTTGCTCTTTACCTATTTATCTATTAAATTATTCAATATTTATTCGTTATATATTTATTCATATATGCCTTATTTATATGCTCCATATAATTAACAAGCGTTACGCATTTTTGTTATCTTTTATTTCTACAGATTTTATTATCTATTTTCTATTAACTTTTACTGTCTTAATATTCTAATTATTATGATGTAATTTTTATTGTTAAAACTCAATAAAAAATTTCCACACAAAAAAAAGAATGTTATATATAGATACGCAAAGGTGTATTGAAGAATGAGTGGGTGTATGAGTGTTTGAATGGATGATTTAGTGAGTGCGTGACTGACTGTATAAGTGAGTGATTAAATGTGTCTTAGTGAATGCATGGGTGAATGAGTAATCTGTGTAAATGTCTGTATCAGTCTGTCAGTTGATGTGTAAGTGGCTGCATGGGTTGGTGAGTAGCTACATGAGTGTCTATATGGGTTAATGGTTGGTTGTCTGAGTACCTGTATGGGTGCCTGAGTGTCTGTGTGGGTGGGTGGGGGTTTAACTCCCTGCATGGATGTGTGAGTGGCTGATTTAGTGGGTGTATGGGTTCATGAGTACGTCTGCGAGGGGCTGTATGGGTGAGTCAGTGTGCGTATGGCTGTGTCGGTGAGTGAATGGATGTCTCAGTGGTATATGTGTGAGTAACTACTAACTAGGCAGTAAATGTGAGTGTTGGAGTATATAACTAACTATATGTGAGAGTGAGTGATTGTGAGAGTGGCTGTATGGATGAGTGTGTGCTTGTGTCAGTGATTGTAGAAGAGAGTAAGTATGTGTTAGTATCTGTATGAATAAGTGAGGTGGTGTGTGTATAACTGTATAGGTGAGTAAAAGGCAGTGTTATTGATTCTTTGGGTGACTGACTAGGTGTGTGAGTAACTCTATGGGCGAGTGACAGTATGTGACTGTCTGTATGGGTGTATGAGTGCATATATCAGAGGCTGTATCGGTGAGTGAGTGGAGGTGTATAGACCTATGAATCAGTGAGTGGGTATGTACTAACTGGTATTGGTGTGTCTATGGTTTCGAGAATGGTAGTCTGCATTTTAGAGTGGGTGTATGAAAGGTTATTTTAGGGTGTGAGGAGGTGCATCAGATATTAACCGGATGATGTAATCAGTGATGTCATTTGAGATGTCATCAGTGATGTCATCAGTGATGTCACTGACCATGTCATGAGTGATGTAATATGTGACGTCATCAGCAGTGCATTGCGGGGGCGCGAGTTATAGTTAGCTCAACTAACTATAACGACCGAATTTCTCTGGTTTTGTACTAGTGAAATGTCCAACTAACTATAATGTCCATGAAACCTATGGTTTTTTCAGAGAATTTCTAAGGATTTTTAAATGCTAATTACTAACTATAACGTCCCTGAAACCTATGGTTTTTTTCAGTGAATTTCTAAGGTTTTTTAAATGCTAATTACTAACTATAACGTCCCTGAAACCTATGTTTTTTCAGTGAATTTCTAAGGTTTTTTAAATGCTAATTTATAACTATAATGTAATAGTTGCATTTGCAGAGTGGTGCTGAAAGGGGGCTGTGCCTCCGACCAGCGCTCCAGAATTCCGCTGCCTAGGACTTACAGGAGGTACCAGGAGGGCTTCTTGGCCCCCAAAGTCCCTCAGGAGTAAAGTGGACTTCATCCCCCAACCCGTAGTGTGCCAGGAGGTGCGTTTGCAGAGTGGTGGAGAAAGTGGGGCGTGGCCTCCGAAGACCTCTTAGCAATACCACTGTGTGGGACTTACTGGAGGTAACAGGAGGGGTGGTTGGCCCCCAAGGACAACCTTGGGGGCCAACTACCCCTCCTATTACCTCCAGTACATCCCATACAGCAGCATTGATAAGTTCTTAAAGCAGGCCACGCCCCCTTTGCCCACCACTCTGCAAATGTGCTCCCTGGCGTGCTCTTGGATGAATATTAAAGTCCCCTTTGCTGCTGGGGGTCATTATGGGCCGACTAGCCTACCTGACACCTTCAGTAACCCCCAGATAGTGGGATTGCTGAGACGTGGACACAGGCCATGCCCCCTTTCTCCACCACTCTGCAAACGCACCTCCTGGCGCGCTCTTGGTTGGGTGATCAAGTCCCCTTGCCTCCTGAGGGTCCCTGGGGGCCAACTAGCCCTCCTGTTATCTCTAGTAAGCCCCACACAGCTGGAATGCTCAGAGTGGTCCGAGGCCATGCCCCCTTTTTACACCACTCTTCAAACGTGCCTCCTGGCGCACTGCTGCTCGGGAGATGAAGTCCACTTCAGTCCTGAGGTCCTCAGGACACAAGAGGACCTCATCGCCCAACCAGCAGCGCACCAAGAGGTGCGTTTGCAGAGTGGTGTAAAAAGGGGCATGGCCTCGGACCACCTCTCAGCTATCCCACTGTGTGGGGCTTACTGGAGGTACCTGGTGGGCTAGTTTGCCCCTAAGGACCCTTAAGATTCTAGGGGACTTAATCCCCCAACCCAGAACGCGCCATGAGGCGCATTTTCAGAGTGGTGCAGGGAGGGGGCGGGGCCTCCGGCGAGATGCCGGCTTCTCTTTTATTTATTGTTTTAGAAGGGGGCTGCGTGGCCCCCCTTCTCTTAGTAAGTTTTAGGCCCTGGGGACCCCCATCCCCCAGGGCATAAGCCTTTTTTTTTTTTTTTATTAAAAAAAAAACGGGAAAGGGACCACACGGCATCTCCGCCCGAGGCCGATTTAGGCCCCGGGGACCCCATCCCCCAGGGCATGGCCTTGTTTTCTATTTTTATTATTTATACGGGAAAAACAAACGGGAAAGGGGCCACGCCGCCCCCCTTCCCTGGGCCACTTTTGGCCCTGGGGACCCCATCCCCTGGGGCCTGGCCTCGTTTAAAAAAAAAATTATGTATGCGGGAGGGGGGCTGCGTGGCCCCCCTTCCCTGGGCCACTATTGGCCCCGGGGACCCCATCCCCCAGGGCCTGGCCAGACTTTATTTCTTTTTTTGCTTTTGGAGGGGGGCCACGTGGTCCCCCTCTTGAGGCCATTATGGCCCCGGGGACCCCATCCCCCGGGGCCTTGCCTTCTGCGGGAGCCGGCATTGCTTTTGGACAAGGGGAGCTGCTGACATGCAGATCCCCTTGTCCAAAAGCAATCTGCTTTGCTTCATGGAAGCGAGAGAAGGTTTCCTGCTCTCGCTTCCATGAAGCAAAGCAGTGTTTGCAATGACAGGGCGGGAGCTGTGCTCCCGCCCTGTCATTGCACACTGCAATGTCCCGGGGGTGGGCACCCCAGGACATTGCTGGAGCCGGCCCTGGGGGGTGGCGTTCCCCAGGGCCATCTAGGGCTCCAGGAGGGGGGCCGCACGGCCCCCCCTCCAAACAAGTTTAAAGCCCCGGTGGTGTGGTGGTCCCCGGGGCCGGGGTTTGGCAACGGAACCCCGCATTTCAATAATTAGTGCCCCGGGGAGGTGGTGGTCCCCGGGGTAGTGTGGGGGGCTCGAGCCCCCCACACATATTATTAATAATAGCCCCGGGGAGGTGGCAGTCCCCGGGGATTTGGGGGGCCCGTGAGGCCCCCTGCCCCATAATAAGAAATGCCCAGGGGAGGTGGTGGTCCCCAGGGCTGTGGGGGGGCCACATGCCCCCCACACATTATGAGCAAAGCCCCGGGGAGGTGCCAGTCCCCGGGGCTGCAGGGGCCCTCGCAACATAAATTTGGATTGCCTCCGGGACCTGGCCCACCCAGGGGCTTAAGGAAAACGAAGCGCGGGAGTCCACGCTTCGTTTTAAAAAAAAAGTTCTACCGGATTCGCGCACCCAGCGCGACTCCGGCTGACAATTAAAAAAAAAAAGATATTTTTGGGCCTGGGGGCTTAGGGGGTCAAGGTGTTTCTACCCTGCCCCCTTTTCTTGTTTTTATCTTTTTTTTTACTGTTTTCTTGTGACTCGGTTTTACCAAGTCACAAGATGGCTGCCAACACTTCTTGGTTTGAAGTGTTGGCAGCCAATCAGAATGAAGCTCGTGATCGGAAAGGGTTCGCGAATCCTCCTCAGTCATCAGATATCGATATTTTTTATTTTTAAATTTCTCAGGAACTACTGAACGGATTTACACCATTTAAAGCAAAGAGTGCACTCTGGACCAAGAGCTACCTCTCTGCCAAATTTGGTGTAATTCCGTTCAGCAGTTCGGGCTGTTTCCTATGGAAATTAACATGGAGAAAACGCGTTTTGGGACCCCCCTTTTTTCTCGGCCCCGCTTGACGAATCACCCTCAAACTTCCAAGACAGGAGCTGACCGGAGCGGGCCATTAGTTTTGAAAATTTCACGAAGATTCATCAAACGGCGCCAAAGATATTGGCAAATCAAAAAACGCGGTTCCTATGGAAACTAGGTCTTAACTATAACTAGTGTGTGTGTGTGTGTGTATAACTGTGTGTGTGTGTGTACACACACACAAAAGAAGCAGAGAACTCTGCGTTGTTCTCAAGTTTAGGTAGAAAGCAGCTCCTGTATAGAACACCCTCAACACCAGAAACACTCTAAATTTGCTCACCTCAAATGTAGTGTAGGATTAGCACAGTGCCATCCACGCTGAGATAGATAGGGAGAAAGTATTTTGCCATTCCTACAGCAAAGTTTTGAGCATAGGACTAGCACAGTGCTATCCATGGCGAGCTGTAAAATGACAAAAGCCTTTTACCACTCCAGGCACAGTATTACAGTTTTGAATTGGTAAAATACCAACCAAGCCAACCTGAAATGATTAAAAGCAATGCCTGACACGTGTTTCGCTCACATTAGAGCTCTTCCGAGAGGTATAGCTTTGTCCAGACACAAGGAAGCACCCAGTATAAGTCAAAACAATACCCTTATAAAGCCCCAGACGGGTTTACGGCGCAGTTCTACCACACCTTTGCCGCTGACTTAGCCCCTCAGCTCACTATCCTATTCAATGATATTGCGGCAACCCAAGCGGTCTCACCCTCTATGGGGGAAGCCCTGATATCGATAATCCCGAAGGCAGGTAAAGACCCCCAACAATGTTCCTCCTACAGGCCTATAGCTTTGTTAAATCTAGATGCAAAACTTTACTCCAAAATCCTGGCCACTAGATTGGAGAAACTTTTACCCACTCTAATTCACCCCGACCAATCAGGGTTTATTAAAGGGCGCCAGACCCATGACAATCTTCGCAGGGTTTTCCATCTTATAGATAGGGCCCAGAAAAAAAGGATACCGGCGGCCCTTTTATCGCTCGACGCAGAGAAAGCCTTTGACCGGGTCGACTGGACTTTTTTACAGCTCTCTCTGCGTCGATTTGGATTCTGTGAGTCCTTCCTGGGGATGGTAAGAGCAAACTTTAGTGCCCCGAGATCTAGGGTTGTCGTCAACGGAGTGGCCTCTGATTTTTTTAACTTAGCTAGGGGCACCAGACAAGGCTGCCCTCTCTCCCCGATGCTCTTCGCTCTCAGCATCGAACCTTTTGCAGCTAGGGTGAGAGCAAACCCGCAGATAAGTGGCATTCAGTTTGGTACAGATGTCCATAAAATCTCGCTGTTTGCCGATGATGTTCTCCTGCCAATAACTAACCCGTAGCCTCCCTGACCGAGATACATCAGGAGCTATTACAGTTCGAAAAGGTCTCAGGCTTCAAGGTTAACCTCTCTAAATCCTTTGTTCTCAACTTAAAATTTGCCTCCAGAGGTGCAAAGATTGGTTGAAGGGATGTCTTCCTTTCGTTGGGCACGTAAGGCAATTACATATCTTGGGGTACAAATCACCCCCAAACTGTGCGATCTGTACAGGGCTAACTTTCCTCCATTGCTAAGGCAGATTAAAAATGACTTTAAAAAATGGAGTGCAGCCTATATCTCCTGGATAGGTCGAATCAACACGGTAAAGATGAACGTGCTCCCACGCCTTCTCTATCTTTTTCAGGGGCTCCCTATCCTACCTGAAAAGGGGCTATTTCCTGAATTGAAATCCATGATTATTAACTTCATATGGCGGGGGCAAAGAGCGCGTCTGTCTCACCTTCTTCTGACGAGACCTCGCCTCAAGGGGGGCCTTGCTCTCCCAGACTTCTTAATATATTACAGAGCAGCCCAGCTACGGGTCCTGGGTGAATGGTCATTGAGGGAATCAGAGAAATTGTGGCTTCACATAGACAGGGAGGTGACGGGTAGAACTATTTGGGACTTGCCTTGGAGGCAGAGAGCAGACAGATCAGCTAACGCTTATTTGAGCATTCCCACAGCAACGACCCTCCAGGTATGGGACACGGTGACCAAAACCCTACCGGTGACCACGTTTCCATCGCCCTATACTCCCATTCACTTTAGCACCGCCTTCCCCCCAGCGCTACATGAAGGGCCCTTTGATCGTTGGAGGGAGGGAGGTTGCCTCATGATCTCCGACCTCTTCTCTGGAGGAAAGATTTGCTCCTTTACCGACTGTGTAAGTCATTTTCGGCTCCCACAAACTGAAGGCTTCCATTATGCACAATTAGTTCACTGGGTCCAACAGCCGCACATGCGATGGGCAGCCACTAGAGAACTACTCCCGTTGGAAACATTTGTCCAATCTGGCAACACAGGGAGGGGGTGCATCTCCTTTCTCTATACACTCATGCTCACATTGGGTTCTCAGAGATCACTACGTCATAGAGCATTTTGGGAGGATATCCTGCCAACTGCGCCGTCAGATAAGCAATGGGAATGCCTGTATAAAGACATAGCGAAATACAATCGTTCCATGTTCCTGAGGGAAGCCCACTATAAAACATTATATGACTGGTATCTCTACCCACAGAAACTACACTCAATTTTCCCCAATACGACAGATCGCTATTTGGCGAGGTTGCGGCCTTCTGGGGGACTTTAAGCACATATGGTGGGATTGCCCGGCTATACAGCCCTTCTGGAAGGAAATACTCTCCCAGATCAAGCTAATATTAGGGTACCCGATTGGTGATTCCATGGAACACATTCTCTTGGGGGTTCGCAATCCAATGCTCAAATATCAGACCCAAGAGGACCGATCCATCATGTGGTTATGTCTAGGTGCGGCAAAGATGGCTTTTGCGGCAGCATGGAAGAAGCCGGAAGCTCCCTCATTCACACAATGGCATGCCCGCTTATGGCGCGCACTGGCCCTGGAACGATTGTCCGACATCATCGACGACACTCGCAAGGGTTTTGACTATGTTTGGACCCCGCTAGTCAGCTACTTATCGGAGGGACTCCCTCTGTTTGCATGCAGTCCCCGGCTGTGGGCACTACACCTCTTCCTGATTTAATAAGGGATTCCCCTCCACCGAGGGTAGGGACTCAGGTGTCCCCCCCACATGTGAACCCTCCTGCACGGGACGCGGGAGACTTATTTCTCGACCCCCCTATCCACATATCAAAATATAAGCCTTTGTGTTTTCCTGGGTTTGGTTGGGCTTTTTCTCTTTTTATTTCTTTCTTCTTACTTATTCACTGGTGGTTTGCTTCACTACAAATGAAAACGTTCGAATATTTTAGAACTCAGCTTCTCAGAGTTATTCGCGGGGGAAATCCGACCCTTGTTACGAAGCTGTACCGATACTATATCTATCCACTGCATGGATTTTGCTCCTGTGAAAAAGGGTTGAACGCATTATGGTTTTTACAAAATGTTTGTAACCTGTGAATAAAATTCAATAAACAGATTTTGACAAAAAAAAAAAAACTCCTTTCAGGCTTAGAGTGACGCATAAATTAAGCAAAAAAGAAGCAGAGAACTCTGGATAGTACTCAAGTTTAGGTGGGAAGGCAGCTCCTGTATAGAGCACCCTCAACACCGGTGACACTCAAAATTTGCTCAGCCCAAATGTCTGCTTCTCTATCAAAGTCTTTAAGTGTAGGATTAGCACAGTGCCATCCACGCTGAGATAGAAATGGACAAAGTCTTTTGCTATATATATATATGTATATATATAAAAAACAAACCATTATTAACAATCATAGGTTAGGTAGATGCCACACAATTTAGTTAATAAACTAAACCTACTCTTCCCAGAATAAGCACTCAATTCTCCATACCTGCTGGCTGGCAGTTGTGACACAAAAAGGGCAAAGGATTGGAAATTGGATGTGAAATGAGTGTTTGCTTTTTTGGTGGCCATATTTGTACCCATAGTTGAGTCTATGGAGTCTGTGTGCAGACCTGGTCTGATAAGGAGAGCCTACGCACCTGTACTACCCAAAGTCAGCTGTGTTTAATGATTACATTCTTCAGGAACAGCACTGGTCACTTAGGGTAATGCCTTGGCATGTATTGGTTTAGCCCTTGCATATGGAGATTCCCTCTGGACTGTAGAGGCTGTTTGTGAGCATTAGAGGCTATGTCTAGGCATATTGTGGTTGTTCTGAGGCAAATACTGGTCATGTTTAGCAAATTATGGCTGTGTCTGGGAGTTAGTCTGTGACTGGGCATTTGAGCCTATATTTAATAATATGATTACGATAGCTGACCTTTGAATGTTTTTCCCTGGTCTATGATGGCTTTGCTCCTGGTTTTTTGTGATTGCACACTTGTCATAGCATGACAGCAGCCTACTCGGTATGTGGTCGAAAAACAAAATGTTCTTTTATCTACTTTAGTATCCCTTTTTCATTACTACTTATTGTAAATTTTTTAACTTTACTACAGTCACTTATGGTAATTCCAAAATGGTCAAAGGCAAAGTGACACTATTTCCTGTGATGTCATTGGGGTCAAAGATCATTTGATGTCACTTCCTGTGGTGCCATCTAAGGGTCAAAGGGCACATGGTGTCACGTCTGTTGCCCCCAGCATTTTTGTGTCTGGCCCTCCATGAGCATACCCCCTTAAACTAATTATGGCTAAAAAGCATTACAGTGATATGTAAATGTTGTTGCAGCAAGCCCCAAAATCGTAATAGGCGCTATTTATAGCACCTGACGAATTCCAACACCTGTGGCATATGATTTTGAAAATATCGCTCCAAAATTGAAGCCACTCATAAGGAGGGTCAAAGTGGCAAACAAAACACAACAGAGAATGCAAACCCTGGTGTGAGAAAGTGCCCTCTTTCTGCATGGTATGCCCCCACTTTTTGCTGAATTGCTGATGTTCTTTGACTGAGTGTGCCCTGGGCTCCTGCTAATCAGGTACCCAGGGCCTATGTTCCTTCCCTAAAAACTGCATTGAAGCCTAAACCCAATTGGCATCCCTGGCCACAGGTAGGCCCCTGGTAAAAGGTACCACAGGTACCCAGGGCACTGTGACCAGGGAAGGCCCCTAAGGGCTGCAGCACTTATTGTGCCACCCTTAGAGGCCCTACACCTTTTCACATACACACTGCCTTTGCAGGCTGCGTGTCTTGGTGCAGAACAAAGTGAAGAGTCGACATGGCACACATCCCTGTGTGCCATGCCTACAATCCACTGCCCTGGCATAGATCAGTCACCCCTCTAGCTGGGTGCACTATGCCAGTGGTGAGGGTACAGGTGCATGAGCCCTGTACCCCTACAGTGCCCAAGTCCATTCCTGGGCACTGTAAGTGCAGTGCTGCCATTAAGAGTATATGGTGCTGAGAGTTTGACATTACGAACTCCACAGCACCATAATGGCTACACTGAACACTGGGAAGTTTGGTATCAAACTTCTCAGCACATTAAACCCACACTGATGCCAGTGTGGGATTTAATGTAAAATGCACAACAGAGGGCATCTTAGAGATGCCCCCTGAAACTCGACCAACTTCTTGTGACCTGACTGAGTGAATGCTTAGGCTGCCACCAACAGACATTTTTCTGGACCCCTGGGTCGAGAGCCTGCTGCTCTTTGGGGCCTGAAACAATGCACATCCTGGGACGAGGTGCCAAGCCTCCTCCCCCAGGATGGGCAGGGTTCACGAAGGGGAAGCTTCAAAGGCATGCCACCTTTGTGAGCCTCCCCAGACCATTGGCTGCTTTCAGCAACTGGTCCCCACTGGTTCTACCCCCCACTTTGGGCGGGAGAACTGGCGGGAAAAACAAGTGAGGGAAAGAGGTGTGCCCACCTCTGCCAACTCCACCCCTCAGGTGGGGGAGGCGAGGTGAAGCACAACTCTGAGTCCCCACCATCTTGAGGATGGGGGGACCCAACCAACCAGCGACAGGCTCCTGCCCCCTCCCACTGGAGGGTGGCACGATAGGGGGTGTACCCACCCCAGGGAAGGGACCCATTGGTCCCTGCCGTTTGCCTACCTGTAACGCCCCTAAATCTTGTATTTAGGGGGCACCCTGAACCTTGCTTCCTCAGATCCAGCAATGACAAGAAGAAAAGAAGAAGAAGGACCGAACAGCCATGCAGCCAGCTAACAAGAGGAAGATACCCACTGACTTGGCCCCAGCCCTACAGGCCTGTCTCCCCTCGAAACTGCTCCTGCGAAATCCCGGTGTGTCCTGCAGCCAGCAACCTCAGAAACCCCGGAGGACCTGCCTGCCTTCACTTCCAAAGACTGCTTCTCCCGTGAACACCGGATTTGTTCAACTGCAACCTCTGGCAGCAGCCGGAGACCGCAAATCCAGCCCACTCTGCACCCGCCGAACCTGGCCCGAGCTCGAGTGGAAAAACACCACGAGAAGGTCACCCCGGCAACCCTGACCCGAGATCCGGTGACCCCTGACCTGCCTCAAGCCTCCAACCGACGCCTGCAGCCTAAATCCAGAAGGCCCCCCTGAACGCGACCCGGAGCTGGTAAGAAGATCCGACCCCAAAAGGCACCCCTGCACCCGACGCCCCACAGCCTTGTGTGCCCAAACCGACAGTGCCTAACCAACCCTTACCTTCCCAACTTACCTCTCGAAGTGGTGGTCGCACCCAGAAGTCCTTCGTCTCCTTGCCTGCAGTGCTTCTTCAAACCGGAAGTCCTCCATTGAAAACAACAGGGCACCGACGTCGAAACAGCACTCTGCACCCGGCCGCCTCAGTGCCGCTGAGGGTGCATGTTTTGTGCTACTTTGTTTCCCCATTTGCCCTGACCTTAACCCTAGGAGCTTTGCTCCCACAACCCAGTGGCCTGCTTACCAGCAGCCACCAACCGGAGACCCCCTATCCCCATTGGATAACATTGGGCCTCAACACTCTGCACCCGGCCACCCTAGTGCCGCTGAGGGTGTAACAAGAGTGCATCACTGACCCTGGGGGACTCCTGAGTCTAACCCCAGAACCTTAACTCCCACAGTCGATAACTTACCTGTGAACCGATAACCTGTTTTTCCTCCATAGGATAACATTGACATTTTTCTTCCAAAAAGTTTCTAAGTGTGGAGTTTTGAAATCTAAAAATATTCTTTAAAAATCGCACAAATAACCAAAACGTATTTACTTACCTGTTTGCAGGAAATGTCCCAGTGCTGAATCCAGGTATCCAGCCCTGAGTTAGAAAAGTAACGTAAAAGTAACTTACCTGTAATTTACTGAAAAAGCCTATTCATTTCAATGTACTGTATTTGCTAAGTGTTGCAACCTACTGCATCCCCTGTAAATCAAACAAAGTACAATTTCTATTGCATTTTCAAACTGTTCTATATTCAGCAACTTAGTACTGAAAAGTATTTAATGCTTACCTGTGCCAGGCTTGCTTGGTTCTAAAAATAAAACAACAGTATATATTTTTATACAAAAACAATTGGCCTAGAGTTCAGTCCTTGAGTGTGTGAATTCATTTGCTGACTGAGTGTGTACATCAAATGCTTAACACTGTCCTCTGATACTGCCTTACTGCTCGACCACTCTACCACAAATAGAGAGTAAGGTTCTATCTAACTTTAACCTCTGCCTACCTCTGTGGTCACTTGGACTCTATACACACTATACCTCATTTTGGTGTAGTATATATAGAGCCAGTTTCCTACATTGGTGGATCAGCGGTGGGATATACAACTTGCATTTGTTGGACTACTTGGTTACCACCTGATCACACGACAGAACTCTTAAATTGCCTTTAGAATTCTGATTTTTTTCAAATTGGCATTTTTACCAAACTACTAAAAGTCTTGTTAGGGCCTTGCTTAAGTCCCTTTAGAATTTTAGAAAATAAAAAGTCACTGTAGTCAAGGGTAGAGGGGTTAGAACTTTTTTGTTAGAATGTCTCAAAAACAGAACCCAGCTATTAGTGAAGATAATAATGACATACAGGACATGGTGGAGGAGCTTGACCTCACCCCTTACCTTCACTTGTCTTTCAAGGAAGTAAGGTCCTTATGTAAAATTAAAAATATACCAATGGGCCCTCATCCAACCAAACAAAAGCTCCAGGAGCTATTGGCTGAGTACTCAAAGGCCCACCCCTCTGAAAATGGTGATGACCAGTCAGAGGGAGAAGGAGGTGAGGAGGATGGAGAAAGGTGCCCACCTCCACCACTTCCTAGGGAAGAAAGGAACTCTGTTCCCATACTTCCAAGAATCAACCTCTGGGGACCTAGAGGCCACACAGGTGGCTCAGGCTCTGGTGAGGACATTGAGGACAGTCTCAATGAGGAGGACAGCCTTTAGCAAGGCTGACCAAAAGAATGGACCTAGAGACCAGACTCCTGGCTCTCGAGAAAGAACGAAAGGAGATGGGTTTAGCACCCATCAATGGTGGCAGCAATCAAAATAAGGATAAATAGCAATCTTATAATCCTAAAATCCCCAAAGGGATTGTCCCTAAATTTGAGGAGGGTGATGATATCACTAAATGGTTCACAGCCTTTGAGAGGGCTTGTGACATGAGAAAGGTGAAGAAACCTCTCTGGGGGCACTCCTGTGGGAACTGTTCTCTGGTCACTGCAGAGACAGACTCCTGACCCTTTCTGGGCCAGATGCTGGGTCTTATGACCTCATGAAGAGAACTCTGATTGAGGGATTTGGACTCACAACTGAGGAGTACAGAATTAGATTCAGGGGGCTCACAAAACCCAGAACCAGTCCTGGATTGATTTTGTAGACTACTCAGTAAAGACACTAGATGGTTGGTTAACTGGACACAATGTGCATGACTTTACTGGACTTTACAATTTGTTTATGAAGGAACATATTTTAAGTAACTGCACGAATGAAAAGTTACATCAGCATTTGGTAGACCTAGGTCTAATTTCTCCCCAAGAATTAGGAAAGAAGGCATACCACTGGGTCAAGACTGGAGTGACCAAGACAACCACTGGGGGTGACCAAAAGAAAAGGGTTACAAAACCTCCCCAGGGGAAGGGTGGTGAGAACCCCCAAGATAAAAAGTCTGAGTCTTCTAAAGGGCCCCAAAAACCTGCACAGGGGGGTGGGTCCCAAAATCTTCCCTACACTCCAAAACCATATAGGGGAAAGAACTTTGATCCTGCAAAGGCCTGGTGTAACAACTGTAAGAAGTTGGGACACTTAACTGGAGACAATGCTTGCCCTAGCAAAAAGGCCCCTAGTCCTACAGCTACAGCTACTCCTGGTGTAGCAAGTCTCCAGATGGGATCAACAGTGTGCCCAGAGCAAATCAGGTTGCACACTAAAGCAGTTCTAGTTTCAGAGGGGGAAGTTGAGTTTGCCACTATAGCTGTGTGGCCACCCAACTTAAAGAAATACTTACAATACCCTTGGATTAATGGAACTAGGATAGAGGCTCTGAGGGATACAGGTGCCAGTGTCACTATGGTGAGAGACACACTGGTTTCCCCTGAGCAATATTTTATTGAGCGTACTTACCCAGTCACCAATGCTGACAGTGTTACCACTAACCATGCAATGGCTATGGTGACATTAGACGGGGGGTTACTGGCCTGAAACAGGTAGTGGTCTCTCCAAAGCTACCAGCTGCATGTCTGCTTGGCAATGACCTGGAAACCTCAGCCTGGGCTGAGGTTGAACTAAAAACCCATGCAGCAATGCTGGATATCCCTGAATTGGTGTGTGTAAAAACAAGGGCACATAGCAAAAGACAGGGTGAAAAAGTGTTGGAGCCTGAAAGTATGGCCCAACCTTCCAAGAGAAAAGGTAAGAAGACTGGGGAACCAGCTTCTGTTCAGCAAAAGGATTAGGACCTGTTATGTTTCGTATAGAGGCCCTAATATAGACGCGTTCATATAGGCCGTATATGGTCATATTCGCATATGCCCTATTATGGTCATACTCGTATATGCCCTATTTTGGTCATAATCGTCTATGCCCTATTATGGTCATGATCTTCTATGCCCTAATATAGGCATGATCTTTCACCTACATTAGTTCCCTACAGTACACAACGAGCTCTGAGGGTTGAACGTTATCTAGTCTGTGGTTAGAACACTGCAGGGTTTTTCCCGAACACAGGCCTACAATGTACTCATAAATTATGCATGAGCATTCACCAGCTACATCTCCCGCATAATATGTATGTACAAAGTTCACCCCTGACGTCTTCCTCATGTCTAACAAAGACCAATACAAACCATAGTGAGGGACGAGACACTTTACGGTATAAATAGTAAATACACCACATCTTGCCACGGTAAGATAGAGGGAACCGAGACTTCCATGCTGACACACTGACCCGAGACGCTGAGGCTCCTGCATGCAGTCGCTCCAGCTGACAGCGGTCTAACACAGCCCTTGCGGGGTGTCCAACTCGAGACCAGGACAGGGTCCCACACTCTCTCTATTCAGGTATGGGGGTTCGACTAAATCCTAGAAGGATTCTTGGCTCTTAGGCTTTTAGACCTAGACACATGCTAGGTACAATTAGGTACATCTAGTTAGGCATCGTAGGAGTATGCGCACTTTTCATAATGCTTTTTATATTCATGTATGTATTCATGATTCTTGCAATATGGTAGAACTGTACTACCCCTTCACTCTTATCGTACTGCTGATAATATATCTCTGCTATTGTATGCTGGTTGCTGCAGCACATAAATTTTACACTAGAATAACAACTGTTCAATAAATACTTATTGAAATGCCCAGACTGTTTATTCTGTGTAACTCTCTGAGACAAACCGAATAAGTAAGCACGAGTGACTGAGCGAAAAGTAGTACATTGTTTCCATCATTCTGAGGGATCAGGGTTGTCATGATCTAAGGTTGCCAGGAACTAATCTCTCCCCGACAAGAGGAGATTCTAGTGGCACTGTGAGCTAGCTAATGCAAATCCGGCTAACATACATGGTGGGGGTGCACAGAGTCAGTCTAACACCAAGCCCACAGTTTATGTTATCCAAACGCGCAGGTCCCGCATGGGTACTATAGGAACTACACGACATGGCGCCCAACGTTGGTTGGGTACTTATTTAACAGTAGAATCTGAGTAGTTCAGTCGTGCTATTCTCAGAGAACCTACTCACAAAACCCCAGAGACGTCTGGAGTGGGTGGGCACAAAATCCGCCGCAGCTGAGTAGTACAAAAATACTATTTATTGGCTGTTGGTTATTCAAGCTTGAAAGGACATACAGGCACATGCATCAAAGTAGGCTTTTGCGAGTCCTTAATTGCAATAATTAAGGACTCGCAATTAAGGACTCGCAAAAGCCTATGCATGTAGGAATCGCTATTAAATTAGCGATTCCTACATATTCCATATTTGCGACTCGCAAATTGCGAGTCACAAATAAGGAATGGCATCCCATTCATTCCTATGGGCCTATGGCCCATAGGAATGAATGGGAAGTACATGCGCAATTTGTGAGTACCAATAGGTACTCGCAAATTGCGCATGCACTTCAAGGTGCAAGGGTGTCAAAGGACACCCTGTTGCACCCTGAAATAGTGATGTGCACCCATGTTGCGCACACACATGCCCCAAGGGCATGTGTGTGCGCAACATGAAACTTTGATAAATGCACTTTAGTGCATTTTTCAAAGTTTTTGCAAATTACTGACCAGTTTAATTGCTCCGTAATTTGCGGCCCCAAATAGCGAAATCGCTATTTTAAAGTGGTTCTTGCATTGCATTTAAGGAATCGCAAATTGCGATTCCTTAAATGCAATCGCAATTTAAGAAATCGCAATAAATTGCGAATTCTTAAATTGCAAGTGCCTTGAACCTTGATGCATCGCAAAAGCCCTTTTTGCGGGCGCAAACGGCCAATTTTTGCGAACCGCACCGTTTGCGCTCGCAAAAAAGGTTGATGCATGTGCCTGATAGTGTTCCTAAAATTGTGCCTAAAACCTTATCATAGTTTCTTTGAAACACTAGTCTGTGTTCTATACACGATGACTACCGCAGTCTTAGATCCACTACAAATGCCACTGCCTCCGTCAGACGAGGAAGAAGATCCTGAGGATGCAATACAGATTGCACCAAAATTCAGAAGGACAGTCACCATAAGTCTATTAGAAAATGGCTTACAAGCCAAGGGTGGCATTGTAGTTTTCGTGATTGAGGCACACGAATCAAACAAAACAGAGGTATTCTATTCATGGGTTACACTCCTGGAAGCAAATGCAATAACAAAGACATTTCACTGCTATATAGAGGGAGATGCACCACCGGAATATGCTCCGTTTGAGGACGTAGAGATTCCACTCACTTACCAGGAACATTATTACTGGTTAAATGGCGCCCTACCCCACGTACGAAGAAGAGTAATATTAGGCCCGCTCGGAGGAGACGGGGCCACATGGCCAATACTAGCGGCTTACACACCGCATCCTGACATTGGCACAATGCCACAGCCAGACTTACTCATACAACACAGAGATTTAATTAAAATCTACAGAAACCTGACACAATTTGTCATGAGGACTTTAACAATCCAACCTGCACCAGGTGCAGCAAATAGTACTCCAGCTCAGGGTACAGGAAATAAAATTACTCCTCAAACATTACACGCGGTAATGGACAAAATGCCCGCAAAACGCGAACAAATACCATTCTGGATAACTCAGAAAATAACTCAGCTTGAGGCAGTATTCCCGAATACTACCACCTGTGATAAACACAGAATACTAACAATCTGCTTGCCCAAGGCGATCACACCACAAATAGAGGACTGCACCTCTTGGGGTACAGTCTTTGCTGCCATATATACCAGAACGCATGGTATCCCGTCATTAGCAGTAGTACCTGACGTATTGAGACAGATACAAAATGAGTACGGAGCAGAGCCTGCCCTTAACTTAGGGATGAAGTTACAAAATAACTTTGACCAGGTATCAGCCATAATACTAGCTAACATTAAGGGGGAAGCAGCTTCAGTGGCGATCCGCCAACGTCTAAGGGAGTTCAGTCCAGTAGATCAACCACACGAACTACCCAAAATAATTGAAACTGCATATGCAGAACTAGGCAGAGACAGTCTAGGTGGGAAAGCATTAAAACCACAACTGGTGGGCAGTCCTGAAAAGGACACTACAAAGCAGACACCTACTTCTTCTAAAAAGAAGTGGGAAAATAAAAAACAACAAAAGTCTAAAGACAGCAGATCTCAATCCAGAGGTAGGTCTCCTCAACAGGAGCCCTCTGAAAGGAGGTATAACCTCTGGAATAGGGATAATATTAAAAAACCTGACAGGTATCAGGATACTGATACTCGTTCCTCTCGTTCCTTTCAGGGTTCATCAAAAAACTCTGAGAGGGAAGGACGGTCAGAGGAGCGTACAAAGTCCAGAGACACGCAACGCGCTGCGGACTACGCACCTAAAAAAGAAGATAAACAAAAACAAAAACCTCAGTTCAAAAAGAAGAAGGTAGCAGGTCTTAAGATGAGACATGCCCAGAATTCTGAGGACACAGCTTCTGAATGGGGAATGGGCTCTGACGATGCTAGACAGCGCGGCAGAAGTAACAATAGCTCGCCAGAACCTGAAGGAATTTCTGGTGACAGCGGAGTTGAGTGAGTATATCACGGTGGAAACACCTGATACTCGGGTAAGCGTCCCACATAAATTACATGAGATAACACTCCGGATGGAGGGGGACAAGCCCAGAAAAATTAAAGGTCTATTTTGGAAAAATCTGTCATCTGGATATGACATTCTATTAGCAGAGCAAGACTGGCCGCCAGCATTCGTCATGGAGTGCCCTAAGGGAGAAAAGGTAATTTTCCCAGCATTTTCCGACCTCGTTCCCATACATTTAAAACATGCATATGCGCAGGAGTGGGCGGTTGCCCTAGCTCCAGCATTGTACAAAAATTATGCTGGTTGGGATGAAGATTCAACCCACCACGTGATCCCGTTAAAAGGTTCCCCAAATGCTCAAAGGCAATACCCTATAAACCAGGAAGCTAAAAAACAAGTCAGGGAGATCCTAGATCAACTTGAATACCAGGGGGTGATAGAATATTGCACCTCACCAATGAACAATCCTTTGTTCCCCGTATCAAAACCTGACAACACATATCATTTAGTTTTAGATTACAGACATTTAAACACCTGCACAAAGACATTTGCAGTTCAAAATGCACACAGTGCCACATTAATGAATAACATTTTGCGGAAAAAATACAAAACAACACTTGATATCTCAAATGGATTTTTCTGCCAAAATATAGCGCCTGAAAGCAGGTACTTGACCGCATTCTCAGCGCTAGGGTCCCAACGGCAATTTTGTCATTTGCCCCAAGGGTATAAGAATAGCCCGGGGTTGTTTTCAGCAAGGGTAACAGAGTTACTCCAAAATTTGGATGAAGAAGCATTGTCCTATGTAGATGATATTTATCTGACGGACGATGACTTACCGAGGCACTTGACCAGGGTGAGCACCATTATTATGGGATTCGCCTCTGAGGGCTATAAATTTAATTTCAAGAAATCAAAAATTGCCCATCTCAATGTCCTGTTTCTGGGATATGAGCTGTCAAGTGAAGGAAAAAGCCTAGCAGCTAACTTTTTAGAAAAGTGTGCACTGCTCCAACCTCCAAAATCATTAAAGAATTTAAAATCAATTCTGGGATTCCTAAATTTTGGTCGAACATACATTTTGGATTACGCAGAAAGAGTAAAACCTTTCTACAACTTAATAAAACCTGATTTTTCAGTCAGACAATGGACACAGGAACATACAACCATCCTACGTTCACTACAGGAAGACATGATAGCTTCAAAACATTTACAGACACGCGTAAACGTACGCAACTTAGTGATCCGAGTAATAGCGGGTCAATGCGGGTACACTTATTTAACTTTCAATGAAGGCGAAACGGTACCAATCGCATATAAATCACACCTGTACACAAACGCAGAGATGCGTTTCACTTCAACAGAAAAAATCCTGACAGCAGTGCAGACCGCTGTAGCAAGAGAAAGAGCTCTGGCTCAGGGAAAGCGCATAATAGTCGTGACCCCAGTACCAGCCTTAGAGGCTGTTACAAAGGCTAGCATTCCAAATGCGAAAGCCTTACATCCCAGATGGATACAATGGGCTAATTCTCTTACTGCAACGGATGTTGAATACAGATTTGATCCAAGTTTAAAAACACAAGCATTTCTGCAATACGAACAAGAATATCCTCTTCCAAATGAGATTTTGCCTCTAGATCAGTATGAATACATTATTTACACTGACGGATCTGCTCAACCGGCCGTAGGGAGTAAGCAAGCTTACAGCGCAGCGTGTGAAATCATGAAAGGTCGCATGCGCGATGGAAAGTTCCATCCAAGTTGCACTAAAACGCATCTCTAGGAGACTGCATGGCTCAGTTGGCAGAATTAAAAGCACTGATACTGGCACTGGTAAATATGGAACACGAATTCCCCACACTAATTGTGTGTGATTCCTTTTACTGTGTACAGTCGTACAATGAATATTTACATCATCTGGAACAAAACGGGTTTAAAGACACAAAAGGTGGCACAATTAAGCATAAAATGCTATGGGAACAGGTAGTGGAGTTGAGAAACGAACTACCAAGGGCTCACGTGGTACATACACTGAGTCATCAGCGTGATGGCGTTCACATTGAAGGGAATTCATTGGCTGATGAAGCCGCAAAGGGGGCTGTACGCACAGCATCCGTAGCTGCAATCACTCGTTCAAAAACAAGAATAGACGGCGAGATTATGGTAGCTGTCAATGCTTCACGCAAAGGCAGCACAGCAGTACCAAAGAAATTTCTACTCAAGTACTCCTACAAGTTAGATGCACAAAACATTCCCTACGCTCAGATTCCTGGAGTGGGGGATAGAGTAATACCAAATATGGATCGTAGGCAAGGCTTAATTCTAGCAGCACACAAGGGTTTGGGTTCTGCGCATACAGGCGTTACAGCGATGATTTCTTTACTGAAACAGCGCTACTGGTGGCCAGGGTTAACCAAGCAGACCAAAGACTATGGGGTCGATTCCGATCTCGGCCGGTAGGCCACCGAATCGGATTCGGCTTTACCGCATCCGATTCGGAGCCCTCTTTCCCGACCGATTCGTACGTGCGTCCGGGCGAGCGAGTACGATGCGAGCGCACGCGAAATCACCGACCGACTCGTTCGCGGGACCCAACCGCTCCGACCGACTCGCACGGACACGACTCGCACGGCGCAATGAAGACGTTCCCCGGCCGGGCAAGTACGATGCGCGCCTCGAGCAGTCCGACCGACTCGCGCAGTCCGGCTCCAAAGAGCAGTCGGAGCCGCACTTTGGGGGTCCGTGTCGGACCCCCCTGTACGCGTAGCCGTACGAGTTGCACACAGGGGGGACCCATGGGTCCCCCCTACCTGTGCATGTACGGCGCGAGTCGCTTCGGCGCGTACCCGCTGTAGGGGGCGCCCTTGTTTGCCTCGCACCCATTGAGTCAATGGGAGCCCGCGTACGCGTTGTACGACCGGCTCCCATTGACTTCAATGGGAGTCCGACCGAATCGAGTCCGATAGCATACGAACGCATTGTACTCGTTCGGTCGGGCTGCTAGGGTCCAATTCGGTCGGAAATCTCTCCGGGTCCGAGAGATTTCCTGCCCGAATCGGAATCGGCCCCTATGTCTTAAAGTGCAACATCTGCCAGCAGATGAAGGGCTCCACCGTAGCACGCCCAGCGTAGACACCATTACTAAAATCAGACAAACCTCTCGCATGTGTTTATTTGGACCACTGCGGACCCCTACAATCTGATGGGGCCAAGAAATATATCATGGTTGCAGTGGATTCCTGCTCTAGATTCCTATGGGTTTGGCCTCAGCGCTGTGCTGACGCTCGAACTGTTATAAAAGATTTGCGAGTCTTTATCGGCACATACGCAGTTGGCACGTTACATTCTGACCGTGGCCCGGCGTTTAGCTCTCGGGCTTACAAAGAGGCCATGGAAGGAATGGCATTGCGGTACTCCTCTCTGTACCATCCTGAGGGAAATTCTGTTGTGGAGAGGAAAAACCGTGACTTAAAGCAATCTTTAACAGCTAGGGCATTAGGCAAAGGCGGTAGATGGGTTGATCACTTATATGGGGTACAAAGAGCCCTAAACAATCAGCCAAGAAGCTCTCTAGGGGGTGTCACTCCTTACGAGGTCCTATTTGGGACAAGAATGTGGGTACCTGATCTTGATTGTGGAGGCACAGTGGCGGATGAAAAACCATTTGATATCCATGATCGTTTGGCTGTTTTACAGGATCTAAATGAATCCAGGACACAACAAAGCAACGTCCACTTAAAACAGACCGCCACTGAGGAAGTCAAGGCAGTAACGGCAAGACCTGTCTGGATCCCAAAAGTTGGGGACCTGGTCAGAGAAAAAATTGCAGACAAGAAAGAATTCGGACCATCCTACAGAACAGCTGTACCGGTCCTAGCAATCCAAGGCACAAGAACTGTACTTCTGCCGCCTCTTGCCGGGAAAAAGGAGAAAAGATTTGTCTCAATTGACTTAATCAAACCACACTATGTGGCCGATACTAAACAGTAGGCCTCGTGGACTCCACAGTAGCAGACGCCCTCCTCTCGCTACAATCCAAGAAGTCCAAACAGAAAGACTCATCACGTTTGAAGAGCCACCGGTACGGAATGAAGGACTAAGCAACAATGCTATAGAACTCGTTCCACTTCAACAAGAAGTTCAACTTCAAGAAGAAAATCAACTTAACAACCAAGTTGCAATAAGACCGACTACAGACGTCTGCGTCAACATGCCTCGTCAAGAGCAAAATCCAATTTCAACAAATCCCGATGCAATTCCAACAATTGATCGAACTGCTTCTGGCTATTTGATGAACTTTGATACGTTTTCACTGGATCCAAGCGAGCCGGAAACGAAGCCAGCCAAAAAATCACACAAACAGAAACTCATTGACTTTTTGAACTTTTTTTTAGAAAGACTTACCTGGTGTCACCTTGGATAGAACTATGGTATATCACTGGGATTCTATTTTTTCTTTTCTGGCTAGGTTTAATTATAACTTTTAGTATGCTTATTAATGGACGATATCTCCAGCAGAGCTCTACAGCCCAAAGAGTCAATTTGATTTTAAAACCACACCAGTCTTCACATCGTGAACCAAGAGACTTGTCTTCAGTGAACATCACAGCAGTTCCTATACCGGACGGTATAGTATGGGACAAGATTGATTTTGATATATTCGGTCCGACTGAACTTTTAAAGCTTAAACATGTATTTAAAATTTCTTTAAGTGATATCATTACCTCCAGTACATTGTCTGATGATTGGGACACTGAAACGGTAAACAATATGATGTCTGATTTAGAAAAAACTGCAGCATTTCCGAACAATGAAATGTTAGAAGGTACTTCAGACTATGATACATTGTACTGTTACCAACATTATGGTCATCATTTCTTGCACAAATCTATAACAGCTAGAAATGTATTTGAATACCACCAGTGGGAACACTGCCCAACACCTCCAAAAGGTAGTTCGCAAACTTTTGCACAGAAATTCACATACTTTTCAGGGTTTAATACATCTGACCCGAAGTCATTTTATTACAAAGTGGCAAAAACATCAGCACAGAAAATTATGTTGACTAACACCAAACAGATTTACTCTGCTTCCTTTATGGCCCAGTTGTCTACACAGGGTTTTGACCTATGGAAGGACACTCTAGAGTTAAAATCAATCTGGGGTTCGAGGGACTGGCAAGTCCAGGGAACAGAAGCGCTTTTTAGAGCATGCCTCATTCCACAGCAGATGATATTTCTAAATGACACTGTGCAACAGACATCCTGTCTTGGACTAGCCAAGAACAAGGAAATGAACACACCGGGGTTTCCAGCACCATCACAGATGGGTGGGAGGCAGAATTCAACCACACAGGGGGTAGGATTAGATGACATTCTCCAGTACAACAGGTCAGATCCCAATTGGACAGATTGGCTGATTTGGCCCATTGACACAAACACATGTCAACAGAGATTCCTAGGTATAACCGAGGGGTTTAGTATCAGTAGGCCAGATACACGCTATGTACAAAGACAACACCCAGGGGTAGTGACATACTATAGTGTTGGGAAGTTGTGCCTTGATTGGCTAGAGACCTCAACACTCACAGAAGTAAAACATCACTTGACCTTACTCACACCTGATGTGGACCTTAGGGATTTCTTGTCAGGCCCAAGGAAAACACGTCAGAAACGTTTCATATATACTGGTATTTATGCCTATTATAATGAAAACTGGAAATTATCCCAACAGGAGGCCGCAGAAAGAATACGGGAAATAGACCGTATTAACCTAGAGAAGGCATTAGCTGTAGTGGATAATGGGTTAACAACTTTGACCTCCAGGATTTACTCCTTAGGCAACATTGTATCTTCGGCAATTGACATATTAGAACAAGATCTGGCCTTGTTACAACACGGGCAATCACAGCTACGTTCTATTGTGATGTTAAGCTGGACACTGCAATCTTTGCGTGCAGGCTATGTGCCCTGGCGTTTTATAAACACCACGTCTCTGTTTTCAGAATACAATCTAACTGATAAACAGACAGAAATGGCACAAAGGGGAGCCAAATATACAATGCTGCGTATTGAGAAACTGGAAAGGTTACCATTCACTGTAGCCAGATTACCATCAACTGAATGGCTAATTCATGGCCAAATCACTCTGCCGGTCACTACGTTTCAGTTTCAATATTGCCTTGAGCAAAGGCAGGCAGGCAAATATGAAAGAATGGGTAAGGGTTACATTAAGGAAACTTGGGAGTTACCATATAGATATTGATGCCGGAATGGGGATCGAGAAGTGTATCTGAGTGGTACAAACTGCAAGAACGCTTTAAGCGGTTCTCTCATGTGTCAGGATATTTCTCTGCACGGAGCATGTAGTGGTTCGGTAGCGAATCTATCTTGTCACATGTCAGGGACCCCAGCGGCCATGATCACGCCGGTTTTCCAGCTGCTCTCGAATGGGAGTTACTTGATGCTAAACGATCAAGGTTGCTGTGGGATGCTTCCGGGCGTCTCCTATCTGGTCACTGTTAACTCCAGGGTTACTTGCTGTATGCAAGTATTGTTTCCGCCACTGAACACAGTCAGGGAGGCGCTGTTATGGCCTTCGTTGAATGTTTCCTTTATACAATTTGATACTTTGAGCAGACTGAAAGCCATGCTTTTACAGCAACCCGTGCCCTTAAACTCCGCTCGAGAAATCTTTGAACTTCAAGTTGCAAGGACCTCGACTGAGATGCAAGCACTTATACATACGAACTGCCCCTTTCATTTCGCAGAAATGGTGGGTCGTATCTTTAACATGTCTGATACGAGCGGTATTATACACCTATTTAAGACCATAGGGTCAGGACTATTAAGCACCTTTCAGACAGTCCTCGGAGTAATCCCAAATGTTATACACTCCGTATTGGGAAGCGTGTTTGGAGGTCTCCCGCTTATCCTGTTCCTAATTGCAGGAGTCCTGATTGTAATCTTACTGCTACGCAATGGACGGCCCAATTTCCGAGGAAATGGCGAATGTACTCATGGAGCGGAAATACTGTGAACGCATGGTACAGCTTCTGGGTATACCTTGCCTAAGAGAACTGAACGCCTCTTGGTTTCTATCGTTTAGACCGGTCTGGGTGGACTGCATCTTACCTGTTCTTCGATGCCTGTTTTGCGGAGAAGAATGCACGTTGGATCTCTGTCTAACGTTTCCATCAGATACGCCTCCGGACATGGATGCTATGCTGGACCCCCTAAAGGCCCATGCTCTGCGTTGTCCCCAGCGTCTTCCAATTCTGATGAACGCATTCCTTGAGAATCCACAGGTGCCGTTTGCTCCTGCTGGGTTAGGTGGCTCCTCCACAGGCACTCAGGTAACAACTGCCGCACAAGCTGCCGCAGCACCGACTGTTGGCAGTGCTGAATTCCATCTATGTGCGATTGACGTTCTCTGTGAGGCATTGGATTTGTCGTCTGCAGTAGCTAACACCGATAATGCTGTATCTCCCAGCCAGGACACTTAATCTTGAATTGGCTCATCGCGTCCTGGGAAAGAATTCGGCTTCTCCAATCCAATCCAAACAAGCTTTATTCGATATATTAAGTCATAAAAGCACATACAAAACACCAGCTAAAATGAGATACAAAGCCTGGATGGAAGGATAAATAAAATCACCTTAGAATTGATATATACAACATTTAAAACCCGTTAAAAGCACATATGATAAAAACTTATTTTAAAAAGAATTCAATTTATGGATTACAGAGCATAATTGATTAGGACAGGCACATAATTCAACCTAATATCTACTACATTAGCTAGATTGGGTACAGTTTAACACTGCCTCTTTTAACCCTTTGCTAAACGGAGAAAACGTGATCTTATTGCCCAAGACCACCCCAAATATTTTGCCATCGCTATTGCAATCGGTGTTGCTGTGTCAGTTCGTAGAATTCTTTCTGCTTCGCTAGCCCTTCTTGTTCCTAAAAGCTTGCAGATTGGTGTCAACCAGACACGGCGTGGAACATCGTATCCAACACAGGCAAACAATAGGTGGGCCAGCGATTCTTTACTAGACTGACATACCGGGCACGAATCATCACTGGGTTTAGCCCATCTAGTAGTAAATACTCTTAGTGGCAGTGTGCCCACCCTAAACTGGAAATATAGTTTCCGGTTTTTTAGGGATGCCATCTCAATCTGGTGGTTCCATTTCAGATCATCCTGGATGTTAACCCATAAGTATGAGACTTAAGGTCAACGAAGGCAGCATGCAAGCTGCCCTTGCCCAAAGTCACCGTTTTCCAATATAACAAAATGAACCGAAACACCTGATCAATGGTGCCTGTGAAAGCCCGGAAGCCTGCTTGAAGTGGGGATAAGATACTAAGCTCATCAATCCATTCTTGGATTTTATTGAGCACTAGTCTCCCCATTACCTTTTGCAAAGAGTCTATTAAGCTGATAGGCCTATAGTTCCCAGGGCATGATTTGTCCCCTTTCTTAAAAACCGGTATAATTTCAGCTCCTTTCCAGGAGTCGGGGACTGGCGCACCCTGGGCAATGGCATTAGTCAGCAATAGAATGTACCGGTACCATCTTTCCTTATCATAGAGAAATACCTCCCCAGGGATACCATCTGGGCCAGGTGTTTTCCCAGCCATTATAGATTTAAGTGCTGCTTCAACCTCAACCCTACTAAAGGCCACGTCTTGATAGAACATTCGAGTGATATCACCCTCTTCATCATCTACATTTAAGGCATATTGGGGTTTGAAATGGTTAACCCAATCCATCTGAGATACATGATTTTGGGGCTGTCGGGCCTGCCCTCCTCTGTCCCATTTGTATACGTTCCGTTTGGGTTTTCTCGTGGCGCATGCCTCCCTGAGTTCCTGCCATCTTTTATCATCCCATATTTTCTTTGCCTTTATCTGGGTACCCCTATAGGTAGCCCTGGCTGCTCGAACTACTAGTGGGTCACCTGCTTTGACAGCTACCCCTAGCGCTACACGTGCCTCTCTACAATCTTTGTTAAATCAGTGTCCTGCTTTCCGGTTTATGGCTTTTTTAGGTCTGCCCTGCTTGAAAAAATTAGTACGCAGGTGAACGAAAAATTTGTTGTGGATGCAAGTTGATTGCTCGAGTGCCAATGAATTTGCTACACTGTCCTGAAGCTCGCTTATGGCGCAATCCATATCCTTTTTAATGCTGTCTAGCAGTTCGGGCATCTCTATTATTTTCACCCATTTAAGGCGTCTCATATCGTTGGTTGGGATAACATCACATGTGGGATATTCGTTTCCTAGTTGGGTAGGTGCCTTGTGCCTTGTTAATTCCAGAGTCACACACAAGGGGTTATGATCACTTTCTAGCCTATCTCTAACCATCATATCTCTAAGGGCGTGCCATAGTGTCAGACTAATCAATACATAATCTATTCTACTAGCACTATACCCGTTGTTAAAGGTATTAGCCCCAGATCTATCTGAAGGTACACGACCATTTACAGCCCGCAATCCCTTCTCCATGCAAATGGAATTAATTTGGATAGCCACATCAGTCCACTTTTTTATAGGGTCAAGCTCCAGCTTTGGGATGCCCCACTTAGTATCTTCCTCTTCTATAAAGTGACCCTCCTCATTTGTAAGGGGCTCAAACGTTGAGTTAAAATCACCCGTGACTAGGATGTTCGGAACTTCCAGGTATAAATCAAGAAGATCGTCGAGAGCCGCCAAAACCCCTGACTTCTTGCCTCTAGTACCTCTCACATAGACATTATAAATGTCTATGTACCAATGTGAGCCCATGGCCAATCTAACTGCCTGAATATCGTGACTCTGGGTTGGAAGCACCTGTATATTTAAACCTAAATCCTGCCGCACCCAAATTGTCAAGCCCCCCGATGGCCTCCCTTTAGCACCTTTAATGGCCGGGATATAATAATTTAAGTAACCTACACAGGAGAGAGGAACCTCTGCCCAGGTTTCTTGGAAAAGACAGATGTCATATCCCTCTATGAAAGCATGCCACTCGGGAGAACCCATCTTCGTGCTCAGTCCTGCGAGGTTCCAGGACAACAAGGAATCCTTAGCAGGGACTGTACATGGTGACAATAGCCCGCTAGGTGTAATAGGAGGTGGGCTACCCACCTCCAACACACCATCTATCTGGGTAGATAAAACAGAAGTAATCTTTGGGGATTGAGCTAGCCCTACAATAGAGTGCTTAGAACTCGGGGAGCTGCCCCTAGTGATGGAACTAGCTATTGTATGTTCTTGTTGCTTTGGGGGTAATACTTTCCTCGGTCAATCGTTAGTTTCCAGAGAGGAGCTTCCCTGCATACTAGATAGCCTGTGCCTTGGTAAGTGGGCAGTCCTGCTAATCGGAGGGCAACGTCTGAACTGGATAGATGACTGTCCTGGTGGAGTGGAACGAAACTCTAATGCAAAAAGGTTTTCTGCTAAATCTGCCCTAATCAGGGTAAGCTCGATACAGTCTTGGTGATGGACTGGTGAGGTTAGCCTACAAGCTTTTACTATGTCTTCCCTTATCACTGATCGACATCCCCTGACATGCCGAATCCAGTGAATAGCTTTATTTGTTAGGGAATCCGCATTCTCTATACCTTTACTTGCATTGAGCTTAGGTACATTCACCATAAAGATTCTATGGGTACTAGATAAGTTAGATGAATGCTGTTCTCGATGCCCGGGCTGGCAACCAAACTGTGGATGTTCGGCGTAAGAAAGGGTATTTCTACTGTACGATGTCTGGTCACTCATTAATGCCTCCTTATAGGGATTGTTAGGGTTACTTGCTATAGACTATGGTAAGTGCTTAGGCATCGGTGGTGGTGTCTTTATTTTATTTGTCATAACCTTTACAGGAGGAGGTGGTAGCCTGCTGGGAGTGGCATTAATGCCTATGGTAGTAGTAACCGATGCAGCCAATGAAGTTGCAGGATTGGCACCCTGTGGACGCACTAGGTGGCTATTTTCCATTACATTTGCATTCCCTCTTCGAGATAGATCAGATGTTAGGAGCTTAACCATCGAGGTTAGATCCTCTATCAGACTTTTCATAGACCCCACTTCCTGCCTTAATTTGGTGACTAGTTGGATGATGTCCTGACATTCTGTGTTAGTACCTAGCACTACATATTTGCTTTGTGGTATCTGAGCAATCTGGGGCCTTTCTCCCCCACCTTTCTCATCGTTAGCTCAATCTAACAAGGGCAGAAATCTGTTAGTACAAATGATTGTAGGGTCTATATGTTCAGTATTAGACTTAAACTTAGTCGGACTAGTGATTGAGTGGGATGCTCCTGTTGTTTCACGTTCTCCGTCATCATTGTTAGTGGCCGGTCTTTTGTTATGTGTTTTGCGAAACATTGCAGGGATAGCAAGATTAGGGGGTTGAATTAGCCTGGGGGGGGGGGTTTACGCAGATAGGTTGTGAAGTAGGCGAAGACTCTAATATACCCTCACACTCACTAATTATGGTATCAATACGATCTATTACACAGTTACTACCTGCGTGTTTTTGAAGCTTCCTGGCCTTTTTTCCCCTATTACCCCGACTTGTTCCATTCCCTCCAGCCTCACCCCCTTCCCCGCTTCCTTCCAGTATCTTTCTTTTCCCCATATTCCTAGGTTATACAGCCAGACCCCTTATGACTGCTAGTCCTTCCAACGCAAACGCTGGGACCTCGCTTAGCCTCAATGTGTAGATTAACTTACAAGCACTATACAGAATACAACAATGAAAGAGGAATAATAAAACGTTTAGGATCGATAAATACAACAAATCCAAATGGCCAGTCCATCAATGTTTTAACCATCTCAATGGGGGTCAGAGAGTGTAGACAGTACCTTTTAGTTTATTCCAATAGACTCAGGATGGTCCCAGCATCAGTTCCACTACCAGGCCACAAACGAAGGAGGAGTGGCCCTGCCCTGCCTCTTCCTGCCGATGACGGGCAAGGACAGGCCCGCCCTTGGCCCGGGCTTCGCCCGTGCGCGTCCCGTGCCGCGGGGGGAGAGGCAGCGCTTTATGCGCGATGTGAATATAGCGCCTCCCCCTCGCTAGCGGCACCTGTGGTGGAAGCAGTGCACACTGGGACTAGCAGTCCCCTGGCGGAATGTTGGGCACCACAGAAGTGATGACGGTGCTGGACACAGTTAGCCCTGGGACTCCGGTCCCACCAGGGCTCAGGAACGAGGAGGCAGTTTTCCCCAAAGCAGCGGGGCAACAACAAGCAAAACAGGCTCCCGTACCGCTGGGGGAGTGGCAGCGCTTTATGCGCAATGTGAATTCAGTTCCTCCCCCTCGCTAGCGGCACCTGTGGTGGAAGCAGTGCACACTGGGACTAGCAGTCCCCTGGCGGAATGTTGGGCACCACAGAAGTGATGACGGTGCTGGACACAGTTAGCCCTGGGACTCCGGTCCCACCAGGGCTCAGGAACAAGGAGGCAGTTTTCCCCAAAGCAGCGGGGCAACAACAAGCAAAACAGGCTCCCGCGCCACGGGGGGAGAGGCAGCGCTTTATGCGCGATGTGAATTCAGCGCCTCCCCCTCGCTAGCGGCACCTGTGGTGGAAGCAGTGCACACTGGGACTAGCAGTCCCCTGGCAGAATGTTGGGCACCACAGAAGTGATGACGGTGCTGGACACAGTTAGCCCTGGGACTCCAGTCCCACCAGGGCTCAGGAACGAGGAGGCAGTTTTCCCCAAAGCAGCGGGGCAACAACAAGCAAAACAGACTTCGTTTCATAAATAAACGAACTAAATTTGGAACATTTCCTAAATTGACACTTTCACTTGAGAAAGAACGGCCTTCTTCTGCTTATGGTAATGCAACTTTTATAAGTGAGACAGAATTGACTTTTTCAAGTGGCAACATAAGAATAGCTGACTTTTAACATTTTTCATCATTTTTAAATGTCCTTTTTGAAACCATGTTTTTAGCTGTTTTAAGAGAATTTTTAAATTGTCCAGATTTTAAGTGTGGTCATTGTCACCCAATTCGAAAGTGGAGTGGGTGTTATGTTTCGTATAGAGGCCCTAATATAGACGCGTTCATATATGCCGTATATGGTCATATTCGCATATGCCCTATTATGGTCATACTCGTATATGCCCTATTTTGGTCATAATCGCCTATGCCCTATTATGGTCATGATCTTCTATGCCCTAATATAGGCATGATCTTTCACCTACATTAGTTCCCTACAGTACACAACGAGCTCTGAGGGTTGAACGTTATCTAGTCTGTGGTTAGAACACTGCAGGGTTTTTCCCGAACACAGGCCTACAATGTACTCATAAATTATGCATGAGCATTCACCAGCTACATCTCCCGCATAATATGTATGTACAAAGTTCACCCCTGATGTCTTCCTCATGTCTAACAAAGACCAATACAAACCATACTGAGGGACAAGACACTTTAGGGTATAAATACACCACATCTTGCCACGGTAAGATAGAGGGAACCGAGACTTCCATGCTGACACACTGACCAGAGACGCTGAGGCTCCTGCATGCAGTCGCTCCAGCTGACAGCGGTCTAACACAGCCCTTGAGGGGTGTCCAACTCGAGACCAGGACGGGGTCCCACACTCTCTCTATTCAGGTATGGGGGTTCGACTAAATCCTAGAAGGATTCTTGGCTCTTAGGCTTTTAGACCTACACACATGCTAGGCACACTTAGGTACATCTAGTTAGGCATCGTAGGAGTACGCGCACTTTTCATAATCCTTTTTATATTCATGTATGTATTCATGATTCTTGCAATATGGTAGAACTGTACTACACCTTCACTTTTATCGTACTGCTGATAATATATCTCTGCTATTGTATGCTGGTTGCGGCAGCACATATATTTTACACTAGAATAACAACTGTTCAATAAATACTTATTGAAACGCCCAGACTGTTTATTCTGTGTAACTCTCTGAGACAAACCGAATAAGTAAGCACGAGTGACTGAGCGAAAAGTAGTACATTGTTTCCACGATTCTGAGGGATCAGGGTTGTCATGATCTAAGGTTGCCAGAAACTAATCTCTCCCCGACAAGAGGAGATTCTAGTGGCACTGTGAGCTAGCTAATGCAAATCCGGCTAACATACACGGTGGGGGTGCACAGAGTCAGTCTAACACCAAGCCCACAGTTTATGTTATCCAAACGCGCAGGTCCTGCATGGTTACTATAGGAACTACACGACAGACCCCTCACCTCAGGGAGAGGACTTGGACACCCCAGAGGGAACTGAGCCTATGGAGCTTGACCCTTACCAGGTTGAACTCTTGGGCCCAGGGGGACCCTCTAGGGAAGAGCTGTGCCAGGGGCAGCAAGACTGTCCCACTCTTGAAAGCCTGAGGCAGCAAGCTGTTTCAGAAGCAAAGGGAGATGTCAGTGGTACCCACAGAGTTTATTGGGAAGAGGGATTACTGTACACTGAGGCAAGAGACCCCAATCCTGGAGCCACCAGGAGAGTGGTAGTGCCACAGAGGTACAGGGAGTTCCTCCTAACTTTAGCTCATGACATCCCCTAGCTGGATATCTGGGCCAAACCAAGACTTGGGAAAGGCTAGTTAGCCACTTTTACTGGCCCCAGATGCACCAAAAGGTGAAGGGGTTTGTCAGCTCCTGTGTTACCTGTCAAGCCAGTGGCAAGACAGGTGGCCACCCAAAGGCCCCCCTGATACCACTGCCTGTGGTGGGGTTCCCTTTGAGAGGGTAGGTGTGGACATAGTGGGTCCTCTTGAACCTCCCACAGCATCAGGGAACAAATTCCTTCTAGTGGTAGTGGATCATGCCACTAGGTACCCTGAGGCAATTCCACTTAGGACTACTACTGCTCCTGCAGTAGCCAAGGCCCTCATTGGTGTCTTCACCAGGGTGGAGTTTCCTAAGGAGGTGGTTTCAGACAGAGGTTCTAACTTTATGTCTGCTTACCTGAAACACATGTGGAAAGAGTGTGGAGTGCAGTACAAGTTTACTACACCCTATCACTCACAAACCAATGGCCTTGTTGAGAGATTCAACAAGACATTGAAAGGCATGATTATGGGGCTCCCTGAGAAACTCAAAAGGAGATGGGATGTCCTCTTATCCTGCATGCTTTTCACTTACAGAGAAGTGCCACAGAAGGGAGTAGGGGCCATATGTATCAAGCCCATTTCCCGTTCGCAAACGGGCCGATTCTCAGAATCGGCCCGTTTGCGAACTGGAACTAAGCCTTTGGGATGTATCATCCAAAAAGGCATTCGCAAATAGAGAATCGCAAAAATTGCGATTCTCTATTTTGCGAATGCATTTAAGGAATAGCAAATTGCGATTCCTTAAATGAAATGTATGAAGCACCTAAGTTGTGCGATTATGGCTTAAGGAATCGCAAATTACCACCAACTACAGGTTGGTGGTAACTTGCGATTTCTTTGAGAAATGCATTTTTTGCATTTTTCAAAGTGGCATGTGGCGCACATACATGCCCTTAGGGCATGTATGTGCGCCACATGTGCACCCATGCTCATTTCAGGGGTGCAACAGGGTGTCCAAAGGACACCCTTGCAACCTTGAAATTGCATTCTCAATTTGCGATTCTCTAATTGCTAATCGCAAATTGAGAATGTCCTCCCATTCATTCCTATGGGCCTCTAGGCCCATAGGAATGAATGGGGAGGGTTTACTTAACTGCGATTCTCAATTTGCGAATCGCAATTAAGGAATATGTAGGATTCGCAAATTTTCTTGCGAATCCTACATACATCTCGTTTGCGATTCTCAAATAGCGATTCTCAAAAATTCGCTATTTGAGAATCGCAAACACAAACTTTGATACATATGGCCCCAGGTTTTTCCCCATTTGAATTTCTGTTTGGCCATCCTGTGAGGGGACCACTCTGTCTTGTAAAAGAGGGTTGGGAGAAGCCTCTCCAAGAACCCAAACAAGATATTGTGGACTATGTGCTTGGCCTAAGGTCCAGAATGGCTGAGTACATGGAAAAGGCATCCAAAAATCTTGAGGCCAGCCAGGAGCTTCAGAAGCACTGGAATGACCAAAAGGCTGCACTGGTTGAATTTCAACCTGGGCAAAAGGTGTGGGTTTTGGAGCCAGTGGCACCAAGGGCACTCCAGGACAGATGGAGTGGTCCTTACCCTATCCTAAAAAAAAAGAGTGAGGTCACCTACTTAGCTAAAGCTCTCCAATGACAGGGCTGACATCACCATGCTGATGGTGACTGATGAGGACAGGAAGCAGAGAGTGAACCTCTCCCTGACCTCCTCTCATGCAGCCCAAAAGAGGGTCAGCAGATGGAGTTGTCTTCTCAGACACCCTCTCTGCCCAACAGCAGACTGACTGCAAGCAAGTCTTGCAGCAGTATGCTAAGCTTTTTTCCTTGTCCCCTGGTCTGACAAACTGGTATACCCATGATGTGGACACTGGTGACAGTGCACCTGTTAAAAAAAATCTATCAACAGTCAGACCAAGTCAAGGAAAGCATCAGAGCTGAAGTCAGCAAGATGTTGGAGTTAGGGGTTATTGAACCCTCTGAGAGCCCCTGGGCTAGCCCAGTGGTTCTAGTCCCCAAACCTCATCCACAGGGTGGAAAGAGAGAAATGAGGTTCTGTGTGGACTATAGAGGGCTCAACTCTGTCACCAAGACAGATGCTCACCCTATCCCAAGAGCAGATGAGTTGATAGACAAATTGGGTGCAGCCAAATTTCTAAGTACCTTTGACTTAACTGCAGGGTACTGGCAAATTGGCATGGCCCCTAGAGCAAAAGAGAAAACAGCATTCTCCACACCTGATGGGCACTATCAGTTCACTGTTATGCCCTTTGGTTTAAAGAATGCCCCTGCCACCTTCCAGAGGTTGGTGAATCAAGTCCTTGCTGGGTTGGAGTCCTTTAGTGCAGGTTATCTTGAAGATATTGCTGTCTTTAGTTCCACCTGGCAGGATCACCTGATCCACCTTGGGAAGGTTTTAAAAGCCCTGCAAACTGCAGGCCTAACTATCAAGGCATCCAAATGCCAGATAGGGCAGGGAACTGTGGTGTACTTGGGCCACCTTGTTGGTGGAGGCCAGGTACAGCCCTTACAGCCCAAGATCCAGGCCATCCTGGACTGGGCAGATCCAACCACCCAGACCCAAGTCAGGGCATTCCTTGGCTTGACTGGGTACTACAGGAGGTTTGTGAAGGGATATGGGTCCATTGTGACTCCCCTCACAGAACTCACCTCCTAGAAGATGCCCAAGAAGGTAAACTGGATAGTTAGTTGCCAAAAGGCTTTTGACACCCTGAAAGAAGCAATGTGCTCAGCACCAATTCTGAAGGCTCCAGATTATGCCAAGTGGTCCATAGTGCAGACTGATGCCTCTGAGCTAGGGATAGGAGCGGTCCTATCCCAGACCAATGATGAAGGCCAAGACCAACCTGTTGCTTTTATAAGCAGAAGGCTTCTCCCCGAGGAGCAGCGTTGGAGTGCCATTGAGAGGGAGGCCTTTGCTGTGGTTTGGTCCCTGAAGAAGCTGAGACCATACCTGTTTGGTACTCCCTTCCTAGTTCAAACTGATCACAGACCTCTCAGATGGCTAATGCAAATGAAAGGGGAAAATCCTAAACTGTTGAGGTGCTCCATCTCCCTACAGGGAATGGACTTTGAAGTGGAACACAGACCTGGGACTGCGCATGCCAATGCAGATGGACTTTCCAGGTTCTTCCACTTAGACAATGAAGACTCTCTAGGGAAAGGTTAGTCTCATCATCTTTCATTTGGGGGGGGTTGTGTGAGAAAGTGCCCTCTTTCTGCATGGTATGCCCCCACTTTTTGCTGAATTGCTGATGTTCTTAGACTGAGTGTGCCCTGGGGTCCTGCTAATCAGGTACCCAGGGCCTATGTTCCTTCCCTAAAAACTGCATTGAAGCCTAAACACAATTGGCATCCCTGACCACAGGTAGGCCCCTGGTAAAAGATACCACAGGTACCCAGGGCACTGTGACCAGGGAAGGCCCCTAAGGGCTGCAGCACTTATTGTGCCACCCTTAGAGGCCATGCACCATTTCACACACACACTGCCTTTGCAGCCTGCGTGTCTTGGTGCAGAACAAAGTGAAGAGTCGACATGGCACACATCCCTGTGTGCCATGCCTACAAACCACTGCCCTGGCATAGATCAGTCACCCCTCTAGCTGGGTGCACTATGCCAGTGGTGAGGGTACAGGTGCATGAGCCCTGTACCCCTACAGTGCCCAAGTCCATTCCTGGGCACTGTAAGTGCAGTGCTGCCATTAAGAGTATATGGTGCTGAGAGTTTGTCATTACGAACTCCACAGCACCATAATGGCTACACTGAAAACTGGGAAGTTTGGTATCAAACTTCTCAACACATTAAACCCACACTGATGCCAGTGTGGGATTTAATGTAAAATGCACAACAGAGGGCATCTTAGAGATGCCCCCTGAAACTCGACCAACTTCTAGTGCCCTGACTGAGTGGCTGCTTAGGCTGCCACCAACAGACATGTTTCTGGACCCCTGGGTCGAAAGCCTGCTGCTCTCGGGGGCCTGAAACAATGCACATCCTGGGACGAGGTGCCAAGCCTCCTCCCCCAGGATGGGCAGAGTTCACGAAGGGGAAGCTTCAAAGGCATGCCGCCTTTGTGAGCCTCCCCAGACCATTTGCTGCTTTCAGCAACTGGTCCCCACTGGTTCTACCCCCCACTTTGGGTGGGAGAACCGGTGGGAAAAACAAGTGAGGGAAAGAGGTGTGCCCACCTCTGCCAACTCCACCCCTCAGGTGGGGGAGGCGAGGTGAAGCACAACTCTGAGTCCCCACCATCTTGAGGATTGGGGGACCCAACCAACCAGGGACAGGCTCCTGCCCCCCTCCCACTGGAGGGTGGCACGATAGGGGTGTACCCACCCCAGGGAAGGGACCCATTGGTCCCTGTCCTTTACCTACCTGTAACGCCCCTAAATCTAGTATTTAGGGGGCACCCTGAACCTTGCTTCCTCAGATCCAGCAACGACAAGAAGAAAAGAAGAAGAAGGACCAAACAGCCGTTCAGGCAGCTAACAAGAGGAAGACGCCCACTGACTTGGCCCCAGCCCTACAGGCCTGTCTCCCCTCGAACCTGCTCCTGCAAAATCCCGGTGTGTCCTGCAGCCAGCAACCTCAGAAACCCCGGAGGACCTGCCTGCCTTCACTTCCAAAGACTGTTTCTCGTGTGAACACCGGATTTGTTCAACTGCAACCTCTGGCAGCAGCCGGAGACCGCGAATCCAGCCCACTCTGCACCCGCCGAACCTGGCCCGAGCTCGAGTGGAAAAACACCACGAGGAGGTCACCCCGGCGATCCTGACCCAAGATCCGGCGACCCCTGACCTGCCTCAAGCCTCCAGCCGACGCCTGCAGCCTAAATCCAGAAGGCCCCCCCCCTGACCGCGACCCGGAGCTGGTAAGAAGATCCGACCCCAAAAGGCACCCCTGCACCCGACGCCCCACGGCCTTGTGTGCCCAAACCGACGGTGCCTAACCAACCCTTACCTTCCCAACTTACCTCTCGAAGTGGTGGTCGCACCCAGAAGTCCTTCGTCTCCCTGCCTGCAGTGCTTCTTCAAACCGGAGGTCCTCCATTGAAAACAACAGGGCGTTCGACGTCGAAACAGCATTCTGCACCCGGCCGCCTCAGTGCCGCTGAGGGTGCATCTTTTGTGCTACTTTGTTTCCCCATTTGCCCTGACCTTAACCCTAGGAGCTTTGCTCCCACAACCCAGTGGCCTGCTTACCAGCAGCCACCAACCGGAGGCCCCCTATCCCCCATTGGATAACATTGGGCCTCAACACTCTGCACCCGGCCGCCCTAGAGCCGCTGAGGGTGTAACAAGAATGCATCACTGACCCTGGGGGACCACTGAGTCTAACTCCAGAACCTTAACTCCCACAGTCGATAACTTACCTGTGAACCGATAACCTGTTTTTCCTCCATAGGATAACATTGACAATTTTTCTTCCAAAAAGTTTCGAAGTGTGGAGTTTTGAAATCTAAAAATATTCTTTAAAAATCGCACAAATGTCCCAGTGCTGAATCCAGGTATCCAGCACTGAGTTAGAAAAGTAACGTAAAAAGTAACTTACCTGTAATTTACTGAAAAAGCCTATTCATTTCCATGTACTGTATTTGCTAAGTGTTGCAACCTACTGCATCCCCTGTAAATCAAACAAAGTACAATTTCTATTGCATTTTCAAACTGTTCTATATTCAGCAACTTATTACTGAAAAGTATTTAATGCTTACCTGTGCCAGGCTTCCTTGGTTCTAAAAATAAAACAACAGTATATATTTTTATACAAAAACAATTGGCCTAGAGTTCAGTCCTTGAGTGTGTGAATTCATTTGCTGACTGAGTGTGTACATCAAATGCTTAACACTGTCCTCTGATACTGCCTTACTGCTCGACCACTGTACCACAAATAGAGAGTAAGGTTCTATCTAACCTTAACCTCTGCCTACTTCTGGGGTCCCTTGGACTCTATACACACTATACCTCATTTTGGTGTAGTATATATAGAGCCAGTTTCCCACACCTGGAAACTCTCACACACCACAAAAGAAGATACTCTGAACAACTCTTTTTTTCTTTTTCTATTTCTATAACAAGCCCGTTGAATCGTGGGAGAGATCCCTCGCGTGATAGCAAACCCTGTCAAATCTGGGACACAATGCAAAGGATGAGGACGTCTCTTTCTTCCACTCGTTGCTATTAAAAGAACAAAAAGTACCCTGCGCGGTCCACAGAGATTACTGCTTCTGCAACACGGCCCTAATTATTCCCATAATTATCTCATTAACGTTCTTCCTGATTCCCCTGGGCCCAAGCTTAGTTCTTTCAACACCTTCAGGGAGCGTTTTAAACATATTTCTTTTGTCTCCCAAAACTTTTCCTATTGTATATTATCCAATGGGTTTTAACTGAAAAAGCAAGCTTCATGTTATTAGGTCTGGCTTACAGATAGCTTATTTGTCGCACCAGATTCAGGCTTTCCAAAACATTCACATTAAAAATACATATTTATATACATCCATACAGGGGTTTTTGGTCGGCCTCCGTCTTCCACTAGTCTGTTCAAGTCCAATTCACATTTTGTTTCCGCCCACCACAGCATATGGAATGGGGCACAGGGTCACCCCTCTTCATCCATCTGACTGTCTTTCAGTGTGAGTGACGACATAGTCCTGATCACATGTGCACAGCTGCCTGAAAAAAAGTGCGCATCACTGCCAGGGCTGGTGCGGTGTGGCCACTGGACCAGTCCTTTATTTTGATATTGCCAGTTTGTTTTTACATATTGACTTTGCAAATGTTTGCTTAACTTTTGTTACGTAGCAGTGATAAACCAGTTGTTGTCAATGTCGTGCACAGCTGGAACATCCTTTATTATCAACTACTTTCTCTTCCAAATAACAGTAGTTACTTAAGTTGAAATGTGCCCACATCCTACAGACAGTCCACTAGGACCCCAATTCAAGGCCGGTTGTAAATCGAGTGGATACTAAGCATTCACCTACTATGGAAACAAAAGAGTGGACCATGCTCTAGGTGGTAAGAACCTGTTGTACACTCACATAGGACTGGTCAATTAAAAAAAAAAAAACAGTAAGGTATGAGCAGTGATTAATTTGTGAAAGAACAAGCATCAGTGCCCAAAGTTTTTCTCAGAAGCCTGCCGCCTGAATTCTCCTCCCTAATGCATAACTGACACCTTACAGGTCATTGCTCTATAACACTGCCAATCTACTTCTCCTTCCTTTTTTTCACTCTTTTTTCTTTTACTTTTTCTCATGATAAGGAATGGCGCGGACTTGTTTAAGTATTACAGTTTGCTATTGTATTTTCAGTATTACTGGATTCACAAGATCATTTCACAGTAACTCCATGATACCAACATGGGCCAATCATATGTTTTATAGACTTGTCGAAATGTAGGAAAAATTTAAATCTTGAAAAACTAAAAGATTCATACAAACAAATGAAGCTTTAGCCAGTGTTCTATCATCCAGTTCAGTACCGTAGAAAGACATCCTTGCAGTAATGGATCATCACTGTTAAAAATGCTCAGTCTGAACAGAATTTGGGTATCGTCTGCATATGAGTTGACGTTTGACCCAAAAGAGCTATTGAGTGCAGCCTGTGACTTCAAGTAGATGTTACAGAGATATGGGGGATAAGGGTTTGGGCATTCACAATTTAGGAGACTCCTTATTGTGGCAAGATTTGGGTGCTAATGCAGACATTAGCTAGGGCTAGGGAGGAAGGGAACTGAGTGAACTGATTTTGTTTCAGATTGCATCAAAGGTTGTCATCAACCATGTTGTCAGTTTTCATAGTATTTACATTTCTTGCCTTCATTTTAATTACTGTAACGTTTATATCTGCAATTATGTTTTTTTCATATATCCTGCACTAAAGGCATTAATAAATAATTAAAGTCTATTAAAATAAGCATTTATCAAATTTGGACTTGTTGTTTGTGTGCATCCTTCGGGGAAAAGCTTTCCAGTAACCGACTTTAAAATAAAAGGTATTTCTGACAGTCCCTGGTAGGATTTGATGGTTATCCAATAAATATTAGTTCCAGGTAAGTTGTGGGAAATAGAACAGTCAGAGCCTATCTGTTTCTCCCACCTAACCTAGTAAGTTGGTTCAACCCTGTGCTTGCCTTAGAACCAAGGAGAATCTACTGATCCGTATTAACCAGTGGACTTATAAAAACATATCAGTAAGTCCATAAATTTGAAATGTGACCAAGAGGGTAACATGAGCCGCAATACCTAAGGCGGAAGCAGCAATGTGCTCTCTAGCAATATCTAGTCAGTTCTTTTCAATTTTCTACATAAAAAATAGAGATTGTTGGTCTTAGAAAGATCGAGAACAGGTGAATTAGTTATTTGTGGAGTTAATAGTGGAGATACATTTTCCACCTTAAATATATCTCTCTCTGGTTGTACCCAGCTCGCAGGATTCTCTCAGAGCAGTACTGACTTTTAGCTTCTCTGATGATCATTGTACACTTTGAGAGAATATTTTGTAGATTTATATTTTTCTACGATATAATATGATCATCTCCAGGCTCGTTCATCTCATCGGACTGCTTTCTTTGTGGAATGCAGAACGCTGTTAAACCAATGAGCCGGTTTGCAGTTGTTTTTGCTGCGTATGAGATTACTTGTAATGGTGATAAATTAGTCAGGCTAAGAGTAGTACCAGAAACAGTGGTAGTACTATCTATAGTGAAAGTACTATTAGTAACAGAACAGCAGTACTAGTTAAGGGTCAGGTTGAAAAGGATCTGATGCAGACGTTAAGGGTCCGGTAGACAAAGGTTATTGCAGACGCTAAGGGTCAGGTAGACAAGGGTTTGTTGCAGACATTAAGGGTCAGGTAGACAAGGGTCTGGTGCAGACGTTAAGGGTCAGGTAGACACGGGTCTGGTGCAGACGCTAAGGGTCAGGTAGACAAGGGTCTGTTGCAAACGCTAAGGGTCAGGTAGACAAGGGTCTGGTGTAGTCGCTAAGGGTCCAGTAGACAAGGGTCTGTTGCAGACGCTAAGGGTCAGGTAGACAAGGGTCTGTTGCAGACTCTAAGGGTCAGGTAGACAAGGGTCTGGTGCAGACGCTAAGGGTCAGGGAGACAAGGGTCTGGTGCAGACGTTAAGGGTCACGTAGACAAGGGTCTGGTGCAGACGTTAAGGGTCAGGTAGACAAGGGTCTGTTGCAGACGCTAAGGGTCAGGTAGACAAGGGTCTGTTGCAGACATTAAGGGTCAGGTAGACAAGGGTCTGGTGCAGACGTTAAGGGTCACGTAGACAAGGGTCTGGTGCAGACGTTAAGGGTCAGGTAGACAAGGGTCTGGTGCAGACGTTAAGGGTCAGGTAGACAAGGGTCTGGTGCAGATGCTAAGGGTCAGGTAGACAAGGGTCTGTTGCAAACGCTAAGGGTCAGGTAGACAAGGGTCTGGTGTAGTCGCTAAGGGTCAGGTAGACAAAGGTCTGGTGTAGTCACTAAGGTTCAGGTAGACAAGGGTCTGGTGCAGACGTTAAGGGTCAGGTAGACAAGGGTCTGGTGCAGACGTTAAGGGTCAGGTAGACAAGGGTCTGGTGCAGATGCTAAGGGTCAGGTAGACAAGGGTCTGTTGCAAACGCTAAGGGTCAGGTAGACAAGGGTCTGGTGTAGTCGCTAAGGGTCAGGTAGACAAAGGTCTGGTGTAGTCACTAAGGTTCAGGTAGACAAGGGTCTGTTGCAGACGCTAAGGGTCAGGTAGACAAGGGTCTGGTGCAGACGCTAAGGATTAGGTAGACAAGGGTCTGTTGCAGACGCTAAGGGTCAGGTAGACACGGGTCTGTTGCTGACGCTAAGGATTAGGTAGACAAGGGTCTGTTGCAGACGCTAAGGGTCAGGTAGACAAGTGTCTGGTGCAGACGTTGTTGGGACGAGTAGGTATTATTGCATTTACAACCAGCGGCTCTTCATCGGAATGTGAAACAAAAACCCTTAATTTATCATGTACTTAAAATGTGCAAAGGTTTACTGAATATTATCATGCAATAATGCCTTCTAGGCGTTCTGGTGACATTTAAAAGTCACTCAACCGATATTACTGAAAGCACTCTGTGACATTATAGAACCATAATAAGAGGTTGCTGTTATGTAAATACATAAAGGAAAATCAAAAGCAGTAAGAATCTCAGGGCTCTAAGCAATATAATAAATTCCCCATCTGAGATGATTTCAAGTCAAATAAATTCCATGGCTGGATCCACTCACTATACATAAAATGTCAATGTGATTCTTAATTAAAACGAGCGTCGTAACTTTTCATTAACAAAAGAATGAGAAACAATACAGTTCATTATCATGAAGTGAAGGATATATGTCAAACATCTAAACAACTACAGTGTTTTAGAGAGTTTATCTGCATAGATTAGTTTTCGCCAGCACTGTGCTTTTGTGAGCATGGATAGAGAAGAAGGACAGCTGCAGACACACAATGCAATCCATGCCCAAAATGAGGATGGCATGCTCTGACATTTAGAGCCAGAGTTACACTACACCAAATATAGGCAGAGAAGGACCAAGGGCCTGGTATCCTGCTTTGCACTGGTGACTGGGGGCATCAAAACCACGAGTATGCCCTTACGTGGTTCTTGTGCTCACTGTGCCACTGGAACGAAGCTATACCCGACTGATGAGCCCTAATCAGGGAAAAATCAGTCTTAGATTGCTTGTGTTCCGGTTCATGAGGGACCCGGCCTGGCAGTTCTGGATGGACTGTTCCTCTTGGAGCAGGGCCAAGACTGATTTGTATATGGCTGGGTCCAAGCTGAGGTGGCATGGTGGCCACAAAGCAATGGACTGGGATGCGGCCCAGAGTGATTGCCAGTAGCTGAGATTAATTCAAGTATTCCATTCATCACCTTGTTGTTACAATTGCACTGATGACTGAGTAACTTTTGTGAGAGCCTGATTCCAAAAGAACTGCTCGCTCCAAGGAGCCCACCTTCTGGCAGCAGTATCTTGAAGGTAGTATTAAGGATAGGAGGAGGTAGTTGACGGAAGAAGAATTAAGAAAGGTGCTGTGGGCAAAGAAACCTAGAGCAAGATATTGACAGCAGTGGGAAAGCTGTTACTAAAAAATTATTACCATGTAATGTAGCAGCTTAACAACTTTTAATAGTTGCAAAGTATATTAGAACTGTAAAGGAAGTAAGGTGAACATACACATAGAAGTAGTGCACAAAATCAGAATATTTATTGAATAATTATTAGGCTGAGCTTACTAAGAATAGGGGCATTGGTTCCTGATTAGTTGTGTATGGAGCCTTTGTGTATACACATTACTTGCCTACAGGGCATCCTTTTTTGCTTGATAGGGGACATTCATTCAGGGAGCCCCAGGTCCTGACCAACATGTACAGACAATACTCAAATCTTTGCCTTTCAGGGGCTAACAGAAGCAGGCTATGGAGAGGGTTACTAAAGTCTCTAAACTCATTGGGGCCTAGTTACGAGAATGTCACTAAGCGCAGCAAGTCACCTTGCTGCACTGCACTGCGTGACAGGGAAAGGGCAGGAAAGCGCCATATTTAAGGCAATGCAGCACATTCCTGCCTTTTCCCCTGTGCTGGTGTCCTTTTGGTAGCCTAGCACCAACACAGGAACCCTTCCATCATGGTGCAATGGTGCCTGTGTTTCATGCAGGATTGTTATTGTGAAAGAAGGGACACCTTCCAGCAAAAGAACAATCCTGAAAGACATATATTTCTATCTATGTGTGCTGCAGAATGCAAGAAAAAAATGGAAATAACAAGTAATGAGGGGAAATAAAGATATTTCTCCTTGTTAGGCTTCTCCTGGGAAGGTGTATCTTTTTTGGCACATTCCCAGGTTTACCAGGTCTGATAAATCTAGGTATGCATCAGAAACCATGGCCCACGAAATGCCCATGGAACGCCTTCCTTGCACAGAGTAGGGCAACGCAGCGATTTGCGCTACATTGCTTTACTCCAGATTTATGGAGCCACTCAGGGCTACGCAAAGTGACCTTACATGGCTTCATAAATGGCATTTAAGGTTTGCGTCGCACATGTACCACGTTGTGTGGTTCAAACGGGACGCAAACCGGCTTGTACATAGGCCCCTTGTAGTGCAATAGTGCTAAACAGAAACAATGCACAAGCCACAGGTTGTGTATCATGACCATCACTGGGCCACATGTCTTGTAGATATGTTGCATAGATGCTCAAACAGTGTGAGCAACAGATATGCCCAAATCAGGATGCGCTGACCAGGAATTCGCTTAGTAGTACCTGGAAGTGTCAAGGCATGTGTTACAAATGTGCCATGATCAGAATTGCATCAAAAACCCCAAAAGCGCACAAATCCTACATTATGTAATCTTTCCAGGCCAGGAGCTGCAGGGAAGAGAGCTACAATGAGGAGCTAAATGTGAACCACTTCTCAACTGGAACTCTGCCAACAGCCACCAGGAGAGCTACCAGGGTGTTACCTGCTGCCTGCCGCAATGAAAGAATACTGAGCCGTGGCAGCCCGGCATGGCTCTCTTTTATGTTGGGGCAGTTAAAAATGTTGCGCAAATAAGCAAAAATGATCCAAGTTGGCCCCAACGTTCCCCAAAATAGCCCTTGGCAGGATCAAAGCTGTATGTGGCCACATCTCTGCCTACAGCACTAGAGCCAAAGTAGAGTAGGAGCAGTCATGAGAGCAAGAGGGTCAATGATGCAACTGATTAGACTGTGACAATTTGGCACTGATAACGAGGCAATTTTGCACCTATATTTACAATGATTGACCAGTGCAAAATTTAGTTTTCAGTCAGTGCAAAGGTTGTTCTTGCAATCATTGGTCTCTGCAATTGTCATTTTGCATTGCTTGATTGGCGCAAATGCTGGTGCAGAATAGCCTCTTCACCATTGCAAATTTGCTAAATCATCTTTACAATGCCTTTAATCTGGCCTCTTTCCATGCTTGGGGGAATATAACTGTATGGGACTGAGATAGAGTCTTGGTGCCAGTGTGTACTGATCCTGCAATTGCAGCCCCATATGCCACTGCCTGTGGTATCACATTATAATGTTGACACTGATTTAAGAAAGTTTAATTAGAGTCTGAGGAGGGAAAGAACCAAGGCTATAACTTGTGTGTCCTGCTGAATAGGCCTTCCTTCAGTGAAAGTCCTCCAGCACAGCTCTTGCTTTAAAGCACTACAGAGGACCTTTCTCATGGTTAGCATGGGAGACGTCCCAGGCTTCCATTATTAGGCACAAACCGTTAGAGCCCTCCTGACAACAGTAAATCACTGAGTTCAGTGGTAGATCCTTTTTGTAGGAATGTAGGTAAATTAACAATTCAATAACAGCTTGTTTTTATATATTGCTACTTACCACACTTTAAGCAAAATAACCCCTTAACTGCTGAGGCTTTCCCCCTAGTGCTGAGCCCTTTTTTAGGTTGAGCCTAGCACAGCGCGCATGCACTGCTCTAGGAAAACGACCTCTTGGAATCACTCAGGACTTTTCACACGCTCGTGCGTGTGTTTTTTTTTTAGTATTTTTTCTATTGGGCTTTGCGTGCGTCTTTCTAAAAAAGACAGCACGCAATTGGGCAAAGGCGGGTGCATGTCCCACCTTTCCCAGGAAATGTATCCGCCCACGGCCTACGGCTTGCTGTTACGAGCAGGGGTGCCATCTGTTTTTAATTAGCACGTTCGCGTCGCCGCACTTGTTCCTTCCGCTCTCACCCCAGCCGCCATCTGTTTTTAATTAGCGCGTTCACCGCGCTTGTTCCTTCCGCTCTCACCCCAGCCTCTTCTCTTCTCCGCTTTACTTTGCGCTATTAACCATACGCTCTATTGCCCATGCATTTCATTTTATGCTCAGAAAATTACAAAACGTAGGTATTGTGCATGTTTTAAAATGATTTAATTCGGTAAAGCCTACCCGTGACATGTTTTTGTCTCGGGAATCCTCCTGCTTTACGAGTGTAGTACGAGGGGCAGGGTTGCGCGTGGAGGGGGAGGGGACATTGTCTCCGGCTGGCACGCTGATATCAAAGCGAATGTGCTTCTGGACATAGGTTTTAGCATTCATTGGTTGTCTGAAGAAAGCCATTTCAAGAGTGGATTGGACAAGGAGCTGCGTCAATTGTGTACCCGTCTCCAAGGCACTGATGATGCTGCCTTCACAGGCTGCCAAACGTCACGGCTCCATCATCCAGTGGGGTGTGGGCTTTTTATCATTCCTCTGTCTCGAGCTCCCTGTTCAATTCTCATATTTGTCTGCAACTGCATTTCTTAATCCGTTTAATACGGGGGTGGAGGGATGCCGATGGGCTGTCAGTTCTAATTGACTGCCCGTATTTTGCTTCGGTCCATTGCCAGACGGGTTCTGGGACTCGCATTATTGTCGCCTTTGTGGTCCGCTGAGGATAGAGCTTTGTCGCTGCTGAAACGGTGCACCAATATGGTGGTTAGGAGGTTAACACCTGAGAGCACGTTGTCTGTCTTTCCTTTTCTCTGTACTTAACCCTTAATGTATAGAGACTACCAATGCACATCTTGTCCTCAGAGGCCATAGCAGAGTTTAAAGAAATAACACGAAAAGCCTTATGTGGTTTCGTCAGTGGGTGCTTTTCAAATTGCGCGCTGAACGTTTTTTGCTTTTAGGTGCCCTGGTTTGATGTTAATGGCCGATGCTGTGCAACCCTGTAGTATCCTGCGCACACATTGAATGCATTAATAATCGCATGCATATTCAGATGAAACATTCAGGAAATGGCTCTGTGCGCAGGGAGAAGCGGATAGTAGGGGAGAGGATGGGAGTGTGAGTAAGAGATATTTAAAGGTACAGGCTTGCCTTGGCAGGTTTAAGTATCCATAGCAGCATGTACCGAGAGAAAGAACAAGCATTGGCATAGCCAATAGGTCCCAAGGGCGAGACCTATTGGCTATGCCAATGCTTGTTGTCTATTTGGGGATAGTTCGGGATGAGGGCTCCATAACTTTATTTCCACATAAGGAATCCACGCCAAATGTATGTACTTTTTTTCCAACATCCTGGGGATTCTAAAGATACCCAGGGTTTGTGGATTCCCCGGCAGGGGTCCTAGTAATTGGGCAAAATATAGCAAAACTTGTAGGTTTGGGGGTAAAAAGTGCTCTGCAAAAAAGTGTCTGTTTTTTTCCTAAAAATGGCATCAATGAAAGGTTTGCTGTGCTAACGTGACCATCTTCCCAGCTTTCAGAAACATGCAGAGCTGAAAAAAAAAAACTTTTTTACCACAGTTTTGGCATTTCATTATTTTTTCAAAGAGGTAGCCCATTTATCTGATTTTTGTGCTTTCAACCCACTTCCAGTTTGTGGTGGAAACAGGTGTGAACCACATGGGTGATCCAGGAAAGCTATAGATTTCTGAACAGTAGACAAAATTCTGAATTTAGCAAGAGGTCATATGTGTCAATCCCTCAAGGTTTCACAGAGAACCTAACTGTTAAAACAGATATATACTGAAAGTGTGCATGAAAACAATCACCATTTGTGACATTTTCATCTGTAACGTTTTGTCACAATGCCCGATTTACAACAGCAATATACCATTACATTCACAAGACCCTTTTGGCTGCAGGGATATATAGGGTTTGTAGGTTGTTCAAGAACCAGAGGTATCCAGAGCCAACAACTGAGCTGCACCGAACAATGTTTTTTCATTGTGTACCAAGTATAGACCAATTAATATGGTAAAATATGTAGAGTGAAAAATAAGTATCAAGGAACTCTATTTATTGCTGAAATGGATGCCAGATATGGAGTTTAGGAGCGGTGTCTATTTATACTTCTCTCAATTTGTGGGTACCGATACTAGCATGTGATGCAGGGGGATTTTCACAATGTATTCTTTTTACATGCTGGCTTACATTGGAAGGCACAAATGCAGAAAGATCCAATTGGTAATGATAAATATTGTACCATATTATGTTCCCACTTGTCTTTCAATAAAAATGATACCTCACTTTTGTGGTTAGGCCTAGTGCCCGCATCACGAAAGGGCAAAAAAGCAACATGGACACATCACATTTTTCCGCTGAAAACGGACCCTTTTTTTGCAATGTGGGTAGCTGTGGATTTTGGTCCCTATCTCAGTAGGAACGAATGGAAACTTAGAACACCTGCACATTTTTTAAAACTAGACACCAAGGGGAATCCAGGGGGTGACTTGCATGGCTCTCACAAGCTTTTCTTATCAAGACGCCTTTTTAAACCTCAAACTTTGACTAAAAACACATTGTCCTCACATATCTGTGAGGAAAGCTTCTAGAATCTGTGGGGGAGCCACAGATGTCCTACCACCCAGCATTCCCCAAGTCTCCCAATAAAAATTCTGCCTCAACATGGGTACATCACATTTTTCCACTGAAAAGTGACCCTTTTTTTTTTTTTTTGCAATGTTGGTACCTGTGGATTTTGGGCCCTAGTTCAGCCAGCACCTAGGGAAACCTAGCAAACTTGTACATTTCTAAAAACTAGACACCTAGGGAAATTCAGAGTTGGGTGACTTGCATGGCTCTAATCAGATTTCCTTGCCCATAAGACTTTGCAAACCTCAAACTTTGACTAAAAACAGACATTTTCCTCACATTTCTGTGAGGAAAATATCTGGAATCTGTGATAGCCACACATTTCCTACCACCCAGCATTCCCCCAAGTCTCCTGATAAACATGCTACCTCACATTTGTGGGTAAGCCTAATGCCTGCAACAGGAAAGGGCTCAAAATGCAACATGGACATGTCAGATTTTTCCGCTGAAAACTGACCCCTTGCTTGCAATGTAGGTAGCTGTGGATTTTGGGCCCGAGTTCAGCCGGTACCTAGGATAACCTAGCAAACCTGTACATTTTTTAAAGCTAGACACCTTGTGGAATCAGGGTGTAGTGAGCAGGATGGCTCTCACTAACGTTTCTTAGCCAGAAGCCCTTGAAAACCTCAAACTTTGACTAAAAAACAGATTTTCCTCACATTTCTGTGATGGAAAGTTGTGGAATCTGCGGGAGCCACAAACTTCCTACCGCCTAGCATTCCCGCACGTCTTTCAAGACAAATGGTTCCTCCCTTGTGTGGATAGGCCTAGTGCCGGCCATAGAAAAGTGCCCGAAACGCAAAACAGACATATCATATTTTTGCACTGAAAATTTAACCTTGTTTTGTAATGTGGATAGCTGTGGATTTTGGGCCCTAGCTCAGCTGGTACAAGGGTAAACCTAGCAAACCTGCACATTTTTGAAAACCTGACAACCAGAGGAGTCCAAGAGTATGTAACCTGTGTGGCTCTCATCAGGTAAGTTTTCCAAGAAGCGCTATCAAATCTCAAACTTTGGCGAAAAATATACATTTTTCCCACATTTCTGTGACAGATAGTTCTGGAATCTGCGGGGAGCCACAAATTACCTACCACCCTGAGTTCCCACTCATCTCCTGATAAGAACAGTGCCCCACTTGTGTGGGTTGGCCAAGGGACCGCCACACAAAATGACCTATTATGCTAAACTGAGAGATAATCAAAAGGGGTATCTGCGATATTTGGGACAATGCTGGGGCGCCACCCATACGAACCTATGAACCACTGACATTTTTAAAAACTAAACAACCAGGGGATTCCATGGTGGTGTGCCTTGCATGGATCCCACAAGGTGTTCTTACCCATAATGCCCTACAAACCTCAAACATTCCCTGAAACTACACATTTTCCTTACATTTCTGTGATGTAAACTTCAGGATTCCGCAGGAATCCATAAAAGTCCTACCACCCAGCATTACCCCCATTGTGCCGATAAAAATGCTGCCCCACTTATGTGGCTGGGCCTAGTGCCTGCGACAGTAATGGATGAAACTTAGGAACTCCCATTGACCTTAGTGTGGTAAAGGAAGCTAGACACTGGGTTCTGGAGGTATGACATTTTGATTTATTTCAATCGGAGAGTTAACAGGAGCGGACTCCTCCCAGCTGGTCAGGAAACAACTGACTCGCAGAGGAACGTTCCGCTTTGAAACATAACATGGAACTTTAAAATACCAATGTTTTAATAAACTAGAAAGCATACAAAGTATAACACTTAGCTTGATCCGTTCCTCTCGTGGGCTCTAGACCCAGCAACACATGTGGAAACGCTGGTTGGTTGTTCAATTTGTGGATTGCAACAGATTTAAGAAATATCCATCACAAAATGTAAATAAAGAAGTGATCTTAGCCATTTACGCAAACTTTCAAGTTTTTTAGGGCATTGTGAGAAAGTGAGTTAGATCAATGCAAGTTATACCACGCTGGACACCTGCGGGTGTTCACTTTAAAAAAAAATGAGGGGCTATTACTGAACTTTCAAAATAACACCACCACTCATGCAGGTTGGTTTTGGCACCTCCAGAAGTGCTAGCTTCAAAGAACAGATACTAATCACTGTATCAGAATATTGAAACCAAGACTACTGAAGGTGAGTGATAAAGGCACTTTATCAGCCATTCACACGCCATTCACGCACCGAAACAAGACTTTCATACCACCAGCCACGGGCCCACCCCAACACATCAGTACACTCACATCAACATACTGCGCCATTCAATGACCCATCGTATTCATATGCCACAGGATAGAATCCCCAGTCAAATCAACTCTCCCCCAGTCATCAATCAACCTGCATACAAACACAGCACAAGCAAACCTCTACACACATATGGCCAGACATGTTGATGGTTGGTGCCTCAATAATCTTCACAAATGAAAAATGTTTGGCTACATTTTTACTACCTGTCAAGTGTCTGCCTCCGTCAACAATCCGAGCATTACCAAAGGCATGCCTAGTTGAACCTTTGCTAACGGCTCCCATGAAAGCCACATAAGGCTCAGGAAGATGTGTCCTTCATGCACCTTTAGCGCACTCACTGTGCTAAATTCAACTCCTTCCAATTGTTGATGCAAGTCAGGGGGTGTACAAGACTGCCTTTCAAGGCCCACATTCCTCAAACTGAGTGAGCATATCTACCTTGGAAACTAAGGTAAACATGCTGGGAAAGACCGTCCTAAGTTCCCTAAAGAGCACATTCTAATCTGCGAAGAACGTTAGTTTTTGACACAGAGCATAGTCAGTCAGAACGTGGGATATGTCCCATCCACCATTATGCACAGTGCAATGACTGTAATCCACTTGTAATACAGCAAACTGAACATCTACTATGTTCTGAAGGAGAAAGAAGATGGCAAGCAGGACAAATGTTTTACCCATGCGTGTAGCGTTGGGCGAGGAGTTCTCAGTAATGTTATGATTTTGTTTAAAGCACACTATCACCCGGGAGGATATACTGACACCAATGCAGGAGCAGTAAGGGATGGTCCATGGGCTCACCTAGTTGAAGAGACAGGTCTTCAAATTTGTATGGAATGCAATAATGTTAGAAGCGGTGTAGATGTGTAGGGGCAGATCATTCCAGTCTTTCGGAATAAGGTAGGAGAAGTCACTACACCCTGACTTGGTGCTGTGTATTCATGGGATGTGTACGAGTACAAGTCCAGCTAAGCAAAAGTGTCTAAAAGTTGTCTGAAAGGTTTCTGAAATCTGAGGCGGTTTTGCGGTGTGCTGGGCCAGTGTTGTGTAAGGCTTTGAATGTGTGGGTCAGGAGTTTGAAGAGAGCTGTGGATATGGAGCCAGTGAAGTTCTTTGAGGTGCAGTGTGTGTGAGGTTGAGTGGGAGGCTGGCTGCTGCATTCTCTGTGGGTCTTCTGCTTACTTGAGTGAGGGCCTGTTAGAAATTGGGTTTTAGGTTGACTGGAGTATGAGCCCTAGTCAAGCAGCAACCACAATCCTAGTGAGGGTAAGGCACAAGCAACCCCAAATTAACCTGTGCTCACCCTCTGGTAGCTTGCACAGAACAGTCAGGCTCAACTTAGAGACAATGTGTAAAGTATTTATGCAACACTTCAAACAGGAAAACAGTGAAGACACCACACAAAAAGACTCCACACCAGGGTAGAAGAATAGAACTTAATGTAATAAATAGAACAAGACCAGAATGACAAAGATCCAATAAGTAGAACTGGGGATATTGAATTTCAAAGGTTTAGGTTAAAATAGCGCCTAGAAGCGAAAAGCACTAGTTGTAATATCTGGTCGTGCTGGATCAGGACAAAGTAAAAGTTCAGACCGACCGCAATGGAGAGTGGGCCGAATACATGGACCTAGTTAGGCCCGCAGAACAAAAGTACCTTAATCCTGGGTGCGTCAACATCAAGGATGTGTGGTACAGTCGAAGCAATGCGTTGATGCAGATCCACGCAACGGCGATGATGCGCTGGTCCTGATCCGCGCAGCAGTGGCGATAAGTCAGCTCTGATGAGCGGTAAGCTGCGATGTGGAGGCTCGGCATTGTTGAGGCTGCCATCAATGGAGATGTGAGGACCTTGCGCCAGGAAGAGTAGTGGGTCTGAAGGCGATGCATCTGGTCCGATCCGCGCAGCAACGGTAATGCATTGGTTTGACAGCGGTTGCATCAGTTCTGCTGGAACAAGCATCTTAGGCCCACTTCCAAGGGTCCAAGACTGGGTTGGCACCACTTGGCAGGGCAGACTTACAGATGGCAGAGTCCAGGTGCTGAAGCAGGGTGGTTGGAAGTCTTTTATGTCCCTGAGACTTCAGATCAGGAGGCCAGCCAGCTAGCCCTTGGAGTCACTCTGGGTTTAAGTGATGCAAGGAAAAGCAGGCAGCAAGGCAGCACAGCAAAGCAGGAGTCCAGCAAAGCATCACTCCAGCAGAGTGGTAGTCCTTCTTCCTGGCCGAGTCTTCACAGATCCAGAAGTGTATTGAAGTGGTGGTATCAGTGGTCCAGTACTTATACCCAGTTGGGACTTTGAAGTGGGTGAGACTTTAAAGACAGGTCTTCGAAGTACACAGAGGTCCTCCCTTCCTGCCCTGGCTCGAGACTCACTATAGGAGGGTAGGCAGCCATTTGTGTGGGGACAGGACACAGCCTATTCAGGTGTAAGTGAGGCTGGGTCCAGCTCCTCCCTCCCATCCTCCCAGGATGACCCATCAAGCCGCATCCATTGTGTGTGGCTGTCTAGGGGGAATACACAAAGCCCAGCTCTCACTTATCCCAGACTGATCAGAGACAGGCAGCAGGCAGCAAATGGCTACACTAAGAAAATGCCAACTTTCTAAAAGTTTCATGTTCCGAATTGTAAGTTAAAATCCGACTTCACCATAAGTTAAGATTTTAAATTAAGAATCCAGGGATACCAGACTTGGAGTTCTTATCTCTTCACAATAGGTAATTACACTTAGAAAATGTAATAAGGTAATCCCCATGTTATCCTATGGGAGAGCTGGGCCTTGTAGTGGTGTAAAAATGGCTGTGAGAGTTTTTCACTACCAGCACATGTCAAACTTAATAGTACATGTTCTGCCTTTTAAATATATTGGGCCTGGAAAAGGTTTATTTTGCCAGGTTGACATGGCAGTTTAAACTTCCCACACAAGCTCTGCAGGGGCAGGCATAAGACATGGTTAAAGGGCTACTTTAGTGGGTGGCACAATCAGTGCTGCAGGCCCACTAGTAGCATTTAATTTACGAGCCCTGGGTACAGGGGTTACCACTTTACTCAGGACGTATAAGTAAATTAAATATGCCGATTGGGGATGAACCAATGTTACCATGTTATGAGAGAGAGCACAAGCACTTTAGCGCTGGTTAACAGCGGCAAAGTGCACAGAGTCCTAAAGCCAGCAAAAACAAGGTCAGAAAACTGGAAGAGGTAGGCAAAAAGTTGGGGGAAGACCACTCTAAAGCTGTCAGGGACTAACTGAGTATCGGTGTGAATGTGACACGGATGGGGTTGAGTACTTTGGTGAAGATGAAGTGACTGCATGTGTATCTCTACTACCTTGGCTTTCTGCCTTCTACCTATGCAATATACCTGTGAAAGCACACCTACCCTAAGCTTTTCCTACTGTTCATGTCTCTGTCCCCCTTCAAAGTCCTGACTAATCCAGTATAATGGCCAAGTGAACCTTTACTAACGCCTTCCGTTGCTAACTACCTGAAGCTCAAGAAAACATGTCTTTTATGCACCTTTAGCGCACTCGCAGTGGTAAATCCAACTCCTTCCAGTTTGTGGATGCAAGATTGACATATCCGAGACTGCCATTCAGGGCTCACATTCTTTGAAATGAGTGAGCATACTTACCTTTGAAACTAGAGAAAACATGCCGGGGAAGACTTCCTAAGTTCTTGCTTAGAAGAGACTCTGCAATGACGACATGGTCAAGTCTTTCCAGCTATTGCAGGAATGTAGTCAGCAAAGTGTTAATCCTGTAGCCTTACCACGTCCTCCGAAGCATATGAAGTGGAGACTGCTGCTTCTGTAGAAATAAGACTTTCTATGACGGTCAACTGAAAGTCAAATAAAGACATGTGTCTTCCTGTGGTGGTCTGACGATAAACAACATATGCATTGTATGTTGCCATCTGGCTCAGGTGGGTAAACAGCTTCTTATACCAAGTGTGAGTTTTACGAATCATGTTGTAAGACTGAAGAACCTGGTCATTCTTATCCACTCCCCCATGTACTTGTTGTAGCTTGTGGGCTTGTGAACTTTGGCCAACTGACCCCAAACCGTGACGGGTAGTGCTCTCATGGATTGTAGTGAACACGTACACATCACGCCTATCAAAGAACTTGAATGTGAGCAGTTCGCTGGAACACAAGACAGTGCTCTTGGAATATTGGAGCTTCTTACAAACAAGCTCCTGCAGGAATCCTTTGTGGAGACATCGAACTGTACCGCATGCCACAGTGTTAGCTTTGCACAGATCACTTGAAAAGCTATAACCACGTATAGAAGTTGTCGACATAAAGGTTATAAGTAGGGGTGGGCAGTAGACTTTGCTCCGCCAGCTGAGATTCAGAGTTTTGCCACTCTGCGCTCTGCTTGGAGCACAGAGTTCAGCAAAAAAAATCCACTTCTGCCCCGTGGGAGAGTTACATCGGCACCCACACACCCCTGCCTCAAACTCGACCGTTTACTTCACCTTCAAATTCAAGAAAATGGCGCTTAAATGTCAGAGTAGACATATTTTCCCCATTTGTTTGTTGGTAGTGACCACAGGGCTTATGTTTCTTAACTGAGAAGCCTTCATCAAGTGGACCACGTATCACATGACTTTTCATAAAAGCTGCCAGTCCAAACCCATACTGCTTCTCATAAGCAGCCAATGTCAGTCAGCACGCTGACAGCCAATCCAAACCCACACTGCTGATCATCAGCAACCAATGAGAACCAGGAGGCTGTTTATTTAATGGGAGTGAGTAAGTTGTCTGCAAATAAAAATCAACACTGCTTCTCGTAAACTGACAATGGAAGTCAGCAGGCTGTCTCCTGTCTGTCAATCTGAACCCACACTGCTTATCAGGTGCAGCCTCTCAGTCAATCCAAGCCTGCCGAGTGCAGTAACTCTGTGCTGCAGGGTCACGAGAGGCAGACCTGTGGGCTTCGGGTGACACGGTGAGTGAGTCCCTGTGCTGTTCTGTTGCTGCTGTGGTGGTCTGGGCTAGAGGCCCGAGTGGAGTTGTGGGTGCTAGGGCAAGGGGTGTATATGTTGGGGTGCGCAACTATGAGGTGTTTTCTTGCTTTCCAGAAGATTAGTGTGACGCTGAAATGGAAAAACGGTGCTCCGCCCACTCGTGGAACTCCGTGGAATTTGACAGAGTTTTCCGGTAACTCCGCTGAATTCGACAGAGTAGAACTCCATTCGCTCAGCCCAGACCAAGTTATAACTTTTATGAAAGAGTGGCTGGACAAGCTCCCTTACAATTTTTGCTGTGACTCCTACCATGGGAGAGCAACCTACAGGATTCAGAGCAGAGTCCTTCCCTGTATTCAGTCTCAAGCTCTATACATAGTCAATAGAGCTCTCACATAGCATGTACAACTCGATGCCTAATGGGCTCTTTTGCTCGGTATGTACTACCTGAATAACAGTCACCCCTTGTACAGGATCAAGTACTAATCAATTGCTATATTCTATCCAGGAGTATAAATCTCTGGAAACCTGACTGACTAATTCTCCTTGACAGGCCAAATTTTGAACAGTCTGTCATGGTCTGGTTGGTCTCAGGACAATGCAGCAGAATTATCACTGAAATGCAGTATACGCTGCAATATCAGAAAACGATTTCTGCTCATGTACGGTGTGAAGATGGGTATTGCCCTAACTGTGTGAGTAGACCAGTAGGACTGCAAGCTTGGTTTGGGCAGTAACTCCATTTTGAGCGTAAGACCCAAACAAGTCTTCAACTCCTCAAGTGAAGTGAAAGTCCACCAGTGTGCCCAAGAATGAGGCCCTAGAGTGCCTCTATGCTCCCTCAGAAATTGTTCTGCACGCAAATTTGTTTGCTGCACAATTTCCTCAAGGAAGTCAACATCCAAAAAGAGATGGACATACTTAATCGGCAAAACGTTTGCTGTGTTGACTTTACATCCAGCTTCTCCAGTGAACAGGGGAGAAAGAAAAAAGCACTCCCTCCATGCTTGCAAACGCCTGCTCTCTGGGTTGGTCGACCTTGCTACGGTCACTCTGCTGCACAGACTGTGCTTGCTAAGGGACTTCATGACTGCCATGACCATGTTCCTCAGGTTTGAAGTCTGAAAAATCACTTTCAGATTCTGCTCCATTTTCTTCTACCTCAGATGCTGTCTCAGTATCTGATCCAGTCTCTGAGTTGTCCTCCATAACTCGAGTTAGGGCCTCGGCGGCACTCATCCACTGAGCTGCCATCTCTGCTGCCTGACTAAAACCTTCCCTCTAAAACACTGTCCTATATGGAAGGCAGAAGTATGGTTCTAAATCATTCAGTGGGTGTGTGCATCTGTGAGATTTGTGCAACAGTAAAAAAAAAGACTAATCTTTTTCACTGCAGGTTCTCCAAAGACCCTAAAAAAGACACAATATTACTTCACTTTGCCATATACCCAATACCACAGCATACTTTTGTCATGGCTTATGCAAAAATTCATTGTGTGGGAGCTGCTGGGCCATTGCCAGTATAAAAGTAATCTTCTAAAGCCAAAAATCTACCTTTGATCTCAAGAAGCTCGCTTTCAAATAGTAGCCCCTTCAACTTTGTGCCTACATGTGCTCCTTGTACTAGGTTTTCAAGTCCAGGGATCCCAGTACTGGATAGTGTTGCCCAATATGAAAATGAAAATGAATAGTTTCGGAGGAGGTTCACTCGAGGCACTGGACCTCTCTGGCCTCAGAAATAATTCAAGTAGAGCGTTTCTTGAGTTAATGCTCCTCCATTAAAATTGAAATAATCAAAGAGAAGAAAACTCGAGTCCTTTTATGAAGCGGTTTGTTTTGTTTATTTTCAATAAATATTCTTGGGAAAATCCACCACAAAGGTTACATCCTTATTTGGATGAAATGTTGTTGCAAAATCACATTGATCAAGAACTGTCAGCCGACACGTGTTTCGCCCACAAGGTCGAGTAGACCAGGGCTTTTTCAAAGCTGAAAGAGATGTTAATGAAGCAAGGTTATGCAGTGTTGTATCAAGATCTCAGTGTGACCAAGCACCCCAGGTGAAAAAGTGCAAAGAATTCAAAAGATCAGTGATATTATAAAATCCGATGCAGTGATTGTGCTCTTTAAATGTGAAAAATTATTGGAAGAATAAAAAAAAAGAAGAGAAAAGTAATGAAGGGCCCAGGTAAGGTACGACAACAGGCTATATCTGCACTTTAGTTGCGGCAGATAGTGATGTTAGAAAATAAGAAGGGAGAACATTTATAGCTATTGTAGTCAATGTGCTTGATGCTAGTGAGGTTTAATTTCAAGTTGCGTTATAGATCCAATAGTACATGCTGGCAGCAAAAGCAGAGTGACACGACGAAGTACTGAGTGAAGTCTGGTCATGCATTTCATTTAACATTCGAAGTGTGTGCCAGAAATTGACATACATAATTGTTTTTACACAAGACATATCGTTTTCCATTCTCAAAGAGCCATAACATTATCGTTTGAACATTGTCAAATATTCATGTTTCCTTTAAATAGATGTACCTTATATTTTAGTGAAGTTATGCATCACAAGTATATTTCGTAACCTCAGAGAATTGTGTTTAGTCAGTCTTCACGTGTGCAGATGATATTGGTATCTGGGAAATGAGTAGAGGGAGAGCAAATGGAACAGGGTAAATATGAGGCAGCACCCCATTAGTTTTGTTCTACAGAGACAGTCGGGGAGGAGGGAAGGAACAAAATATTTGTAGAAAAGGAATCTACCGCGTAAATACGTAGTTTACGGCCTTCGGACAACAAAGTTAGAAATTCTGCAGCCTATAATTACCGCCACTGTTGACTATAAAGACGCGGAGAAAGTTACTTAGGCAATACACCAGCGCGCAGGAAATTTTTCAACATCATGCGTCTTAGCTGCATTAAACATGGCAATGTCTTTTAAAATCAGAGGAAGTTGTGATAATAATTTTAGGAAAAGAAATGCAGCAGCGCGTTATCTAGCAAGACGGCGTTGTCAGTTTGTATACAATAACTAGCTTTAATATACCGCGTTTCATGTAATGAAACACTCTGTATCCTATTTCCACTTACTTGTGGTTTAGGTCAGGAGAACATGGTCCAGGGTCAATCCCGCGTCAGTGTTTCTCACTGGGCTATCGGCATCGTAGAGCGGGGCCATCTTTAAATGGATAAACGGGTGTAATCACGTGTAAGAGTTAAAGCCGTAAGCGGGTGCCATCTTAGAGTGGATACGATTATGCTGGATTGTACCGAACGTCAGGGTAGTCAAACACTTTTTGACAAGGTTTGTAAGTCTTAAGGTGATTGCGGGGCCAAGAAGCTAGTATCATCTTGTGATATATTAGATGATCTATAGGCATACCTCCAAAAGTAAGCTGCTGGTTGAAAAGCGTTTTTATATGCGGCCAAGAACAAGCCTCTAACAGCTTCGGGGCAGAAGTGACCATTTCAGTTACATGTCTCTCAGCAAATTAGACTCAGTCAATGTCAGTTCGCTACATTCAAAAAGAGATCATTCTTGTGACTGATGTCAGGTTGCTCTATTCAGTGCCGTTAGGTATTGTTGCCACTGCACAAATCAGGGAAAAGTTTGGCCTCCATCTTTAGGTGGCCACGCATTCTCTTATAGCGTCGTCTGCAACCAGTACAAAGAGTATGTAACAGAGTCAGAGTCAGACAGGTAGTACTGATAAGTCTGTGACTGTAGCTCTCGGTACAAGGATAGGGACTACTGGGTGGATACTAAAGATACAGGGCTGACTGAGAGTTATTGTTCTGTCTACAGGCAAAAAATATAACCCTTTTGGGGTTTACGACCATTGGGGGAACTGGGGTCAGTGAACATGAGGGTCTAAGCACATTCTGAGAACAGAGCAGAAGTATCCTTGCGGCAGCAAGGTGCTAAAAACAACATCAGTTTCCATGCCTTCTAAGCACATTAAGAGAGGACAAGATTCAAGAAGCTGAGGCATGTGGAAAATAGACATTTGGCATATGCATGAGTGAACACTATTTTCGACAGAGAGTTGTACATTGGTATGTTAAGTATCTTTGCCATATATTTACACCAATTTCCTACATTTACCATTCTATCACCATTGTCCAAAATTTGTACAGTTCATGTCATGGTACAGTGGAGAACGGCCTAAACAAAGAAAATGAATGGCACTATTGGCTTTGACATGACTCATTGTGAACTGTACAAATTGCGACCGCAATCCACAACAAGGAACCATTTCAGAAAGGCATTGTTAAAAAGGGGAGACTCTTTCCAACGATGTTTTCCCTTAAACCTGGGGAGGCATTGCGGTCCCCAGAAACACCACCGGATGGCAGAGATGGCACTCACTTGTTGGCTCCTCTGCCTCCAGTGGGAATCTGTGATGTCAGCGCGCAGATGAGTAGGAGGTGGCAGGGGATGAAATTCACCCCTGTCCTTTGAAAAAAAAAATCCTTCTGTGCTTGCATACCTTTTCATGCCTACCCAGTGTCGGCCAATGGCCGATGAATGCACTGGGGAGGTAGTGCGGCCATCGGCTATTGGCCGATGGCTGCACAAAAGGGCTTACTGATACAATAATAACTTGCTTTTATAAAGTGCTACATGCCAGTCTTCTGCTGATTCTATGTGCTGTGAATAACAGGTCTTCCTATTTCCCAGTTCAACTATATTCAATTTACCAACCTCAGAATGATAATTCGCCCTTGCTGGTATTCAAACGTATGGCCTGCAGATCACTGAATATCTCAACAGCAAACGTCCAATTTACTGAGGATTCCTGCGACTGCAGTCTTAATGAGGATCCATTGCTGACAAGTGACTGGCAGCACGTAGATGGATATTTGAGTAAGTGAAAAGTGTTTTGGAATCCCTTAAAGTGAACAGGGATCCATATTACCACATGCAGACAGCCCATCCTAATCGCTTCTATTAAATCCTGGACATCATGGTATATTAACAGTAACAATATCCTTCTGTCCGTTCTACAGTAAAGCTGGATGCCAGGTGATGGAATGGAAAAATATTGTGTTGCATTTACGAGCGCTTAGTCCGCTGAGTTACATGATTGGAATAAGTGTAGCACAATCCCCATTGGTTGACATAATCAATTTATAAAGGGCTGAAGGTACAGAAACCCTCAATGGGTCAATGTGAAGCATTGACTGTCCTACAGTACTAGTATAAAGAACCCACCCATGGTCCATAAATTTATGATTGGAGGTGTTGAAAGAACAACAGCCCTCATTGCGCCCCAGTAGAATTAGCAGGTTTTGTAAATAATAGAAACCCCACAGGGTCATGGTCATGGGTGTTTTGAAAAAGGCTCAAGTACAATAGACCTGGGCAAGGAATTTGCAGTGTTATGAATGCTGAGTTTGTTGACAGGCCCTGAAAAGCCTGTTAAAACCTGGTCACTTAGTAAACAGCTCTGAGATCAAAATACCATCACATAGTCCTAAGTGTATTTCTGAAGAGGTAACCTGTTCTGGCCGATATATAGCAAAGAGCATTAGCAATGCCAAAGTCTGTTAAAATGGTGACAATTAAAGACACATTGTTGAAAATAATGCAAGGGTTTAATGCTGCACTTGCGTAGTATATCCTCAAATTCTGCACCAAATACCCTAGATCTTTGGAATGGCATCTTCAGAGCAGCAGCTCTCTAAGCTGCATCCATATTGCAGTCTTTCAGTAAAAGATGTCTTCTAGCAGCAAGAAAGACACCACAGGATAATGCAGATGCTCTCACCATATCAAATGAAATGTCCAAAAGAAATTCTGGTTGTTTCTCCATGTTTTCTAGGAGATACGAATACTTAGTGCATTCCCGAATTGATTTGAATAACTTCTTAAAGTCAGAAAGGAGACTTGGAGCTGTGTATGTGCAATAAATGCCCGCACACAGTGCAAGGTAAGACCCAGAGTAGACCGTCTTTAGCACCACAGCCACTTTCCTTTCAGTTAGTTCTTTAAGGATCTTCTCTTCTGCCATTGAGGAACGACCTACCAAACATGCGTCCACTAAATCCACATGGATGACTTCAGGGAACTTCTCCGCCATTCCTTACAGAGGATAACGCTTCAACATGAACTTAGGCAGATTGATCTTGTAAGGGTCTTTCCATTCTTTAAGGATGACATCCATAACAAACTGTTGTATGGGAACTACCACACTGGCTGGTTCTTTTAATTCTCTTAATACTGAGTCCAGCCACTTTCTCCTCAGAAAAGCCCATATTCACTTTGATATAGTTCAATAAATCTGGTAGCAAATCTCTGGAAATGTACTTCCCCTTTTGATCTGGATGCAGTTAGGAACAATCATCTGATAGGTCTGAAACAGAAAGTTCTGAATAAATAACTTTGTTGAGCCGCTTCTGAGATATCCCATTTCTTCTTTTTCATGGCTAGTAAAGTCTCCAATATTAGTTTCATGTATGTTCATCTCCCTTTGAATCTTTACTCCTCTTAGCAGGTGGAGAAGGAAAAGATCTGCTTGAAGAAGGCGAAGATGATAGCAAGCAATGCCTTCTCTTGTGAGAATGCTTCCCATAGCAGCAATGTTCCGCAAAATCAATTTATTCTACGCCAATACCACATTAATGTACTCAAAATCCGAGCAACCTCTTACCTTCATAGTTGCTGGTTGTGACTTACATGGTTGAACGTGGAACAGCGTTCAAATTACATATTCAGCATGCACAAGGAATGAGATATGGTCCCAAATCGATCACGCATGTGTGAAACTGTTATATGCTTCGTCCTTATGAAAACTACTAGCGCAAACATGCGAAAACGAACTGCCTGACCTTCTGCTGTAACATATGTAAGAGTCCCCAGGAGGAGGGCTGTGAGGGGAAACTTAAATTTTTCTGCTTTCCAAGTTTTCAAAATGCAAAATATGAAACCATGCCTCCATGTGCATATTGTGCTGCATGATTAAAACGCGTCATCGCCCAGCCAGACATGTTTGATCATCAGTTAAAAAAAAATCACTTAAATACCGCTTGAGGACTTGTCCGCTGTCTCCCCACAGCAGGTTGCTTCTTCGTCTGTAAAAGGACTTCCCCCCAAGCCTGCAGGGAGGGAATCGCTTTTGTTATTTGGAGTTTGAGAACTGGCTCTTACCTCAGCACTCCTGGTCCATGTCAACGCAACATTGGCATTCCTGTCCTGTGATTGGGTACAATCTTCATGGCTTAATGACTGGGTCAAGGACAAACGATGTGGAGGTTCTTTGTTTTTTGTTAGTTATGGGTGGGTACTTTTGCCGCAGCAGTGGATAGTGAGAACCTTAGGTGCACCAGTAGCAGGAAAGATAGGGGCATATTTACAAAGAATTGGCATAGGGCAGCACCGCAAGTCATTTTGCTGCGCTGCCCTACATCAATTAGAAAGGACAGAAATGTACCATATTTACAAGACACGGTGCATTCCTGTCCTTTCAGCCAGTGCCGGTGCAAAAACTGCAGCTTTGCACCAACGCAGACACCCTTGCACCATGGTGCAAGGGTGACTGTGTTGGTGGCATGATTGGTTTTGTGCAGGAAGGGGGACCTTCGTGCACAAAAATACTCCATGGAGGTGTTTTCTCTTTCTATGTGTGCTGCTGAATGTGGAAAGAGGAAAAAACGAGTAGAAATATAAACATTTCTCCTCGTTTCCCCTGCTCTGGGGAGGCATATGTTTTTGGAGCTGCCACCGATTCACCTTATGTTGTAAATCCCAGGCAGTGGCAAAATCCATGGGTGTTGCATGGGAACACCCACAGCAACACCCATAGCACGCCTCCCTGCCGCAATGTAAGGCAACACAGCGACTTGCACTGCGTTGTCTCACACTATATCAACAAGGCCATGAAAAGCCATGCAGGGTGGCTTTGCGTGCCTTCTAGATATGGGCCTGCTCTATGCGCCACCGGAGTGTCAAAAAAAGTGACCAAGGGGCTTGTAAATATGCCCAGGGCTTTAAGTGTGATGAAAAAACTGGGGGTCTCTCAAAGGGGCGTGGCCAATGTAATTAAGGGCGTGGCTTAAAAACACGTAAGCTAAAATTCTGTGCTTAGCATAGTGTGCCCCCGACTTGTATTTTGTTATTTCTGTCATTGCATCGAGATATATGATACAACAAGTAACATTATACCTACAACAAGTCAGGACTATTGGCTTTGCCACTGGTTGTTAGTTGCTAAGATAAATAAGCAGCAACTCTGGCTTGTATATAATATATTAAAAAGGCTTCCACTTAAAGCCCTGATGACACCACCACAATGTTGCTGCTGCTGAGTTTCAAAAAGAAAAAGGAAATCCAGAGAGAAAATTACTCTCTTTAAAGGATTTCCCTTCCCCTGCAACGCTCACCTGGCATGACGTCATGCCGTAACTTCTCCACTAGTAAGAAGTGAGCAGTGTGAGCATGTGCACATGATGTGCCTGCCGTAAGTGCAGTCCGGAAAAAAAACGGACCGCCTGTTCCAGGGCTCAAAACAGAGCCCGCTAGACAGGCGCCGTCAGTGGTAGGAGTGCCGGTCGGGCGGTGACGTGGGCGGGGAGGGACAGGGTGGGGTAGTAACTACGGATTAAGGCCCAATACAGGTAAGTAAACATTTAAATAAATAAAACGAATTTCGTTAGTAGCGCTGCATCGCCAAATGCGATGCAGTGCGCGCAACGAAATTCGTTTTATTTATTTAAATGTTTACTTACCTGTATTGGGCCTTAATCCGTAGTTTACTACCCCCACCCTGTCCCTCCCCCGCCCCACGTCACCGCCCAACCGGCACTCCTACCACCGACCGCGCCTGCCGATAGAGACCCGTTTCGAGGCCCCCTTTAAAAAACTGCCGGTGCTCAGCACCGGTGAGACCCGGCCCACTTAAAGCCCTGAATATGCCCCATAGTGTGGGGCCACATCATTGTATGGTATACCTCTGGCATGAGCCCCATGTTTATGAGATTCCATCCAATTCCACTACTGGCTATTTATTTCCAAAGTGTAATTTGCTATTCACGGAAATTGCTAAACCGGTCTCTATTTTCGAATCTTCCTGGCCATCGTTCTTTGTCTTGCCTCTACGTCAGCACCATTCTCTGGAACGCCGCCATTACTCAGACCAGCCAGATGAATGGACTGCGGAGAGAGAGGCAAGTAAATTGCACTGAGGCGACTACAGCGGTACAGGGGTATCCATCACCCATCGCTGAAAGCTCGCTGATTGTAGAGCAGATTGCAACTCCCTCACTATCAGCGGCAGGAGCAGGAGACGCGTTTTAACTGATTGGGCGTCAGGTAAAAAAATACAGGGCAAATAGCTTGTTCCTTTTGTCTCGCAGCTAATGATGGGCGCTTTCCACCTGAGCTGAAGCAAGCAGAAATGCAGGACTTTTTTCCACCTGTGGCACATTCTGTGAAATACAAATGATGTCATTAAAAGGAAGAAAGGCCAATTATCTTTTAAACCAGTTGACATCCTGCACGTGTCATTGCTCATTTGAGTGTTAGCAAAGCAGACACCTGGTTTTTCTTACTTGTCTGGCTCTTTCTAATCAATTCGATAAAACGTCAGTAGCCCAATGAGCCTCAAAATAAGTGGCAAACGAACAGGTGCTTTAAAAATAATATCTCAAATAAAATAAAATGACGCAACATAAGCATGAAACTGATGACCATAAAAAGCAATATGGATGTCTGCAAAATATTTTGCCAGCCATCCTAGAAACTAACCTTGCACGTTCTAGAATCTGGTGAGCAGCAGACTCAGCAGAACAGCAAGGATCCGAAATAAATATTGAAAGGCATTGAATAGTCCCGTTCTGAGGCCAACAATGTGCCTAAAGTAATCATTCAGATTGACAAAGGAATCGTGGCATTTGAGGGTTAAAAGAGGTCGTAGTCCAAGACATTCAACTGAATCAAATACTGCGGCTCCCAGAATGTATTACCTTGTCCAGTGGAAGGCTAGGCCTGGAAAGATGGGGGCTCCTTCAAAGGGCATTTAGGAGTAGGTAAAGTAGTGCTCTCGCGGAACTCTTTTACCGACTCTAGCATGCCTTTGTGAACTGCCCTCAAAACATCTAAAATGGGAATAAAATAGAAATACTCGGGAAGTCCTTGCCCTCTTTGCACGTTTAGTAATGGGGAGCTGGACGTGTTGGAGCCAATTTACGAAGACACATAAGAAAATACGTTAAAAAAATCCACCTGTACTACTACTTGCCTTATTCATAAATGCTTTTGTGAATCACCTCCAGGCTGTCTTGGCAATATGAGCTAAGTGGTAACCAGGTTTGCAGGCCACGGACTGGGGTGGATATTAAAACTATGCGTAGGTCGATGTAAGGATGCTATTCTGGAATGAAGAAAAGATTTGTACATTTGTGTGATCGATCTATAAGCAAGCCAAGCTCGACCATCAAACATTAGAATACCAAAACTGTTAAATGGGGCCTAGATTCTGAAAGCTCTGCAGAGCGAGACAAAGGGTAGAAATGTCCTACACAAAATAATAGTACCATTATATAATATTGGGCAGCGAGAACGTCAGCTGGAGAGATCTTAAAATGAGGTCTGGCGCCTCGAACACTCGCCGGTGGGCACGAACGCACGCGCTGCATATGAAATCGCGCGACGCCTATGTTATAGATTGGCAGCTGCTTCGAATTTGTCCTGCGCAGTCCCCGAGGTCTCAGGTGTGGGATTCACAAGCCAGAATGTCACAGCTAGAACAGGTGTCTATCAGTGTGTACATAGCAATTAGGCCCAAATTTCAGCCTTCTTTTCTTCGCGATTTTTTTTCTCCAAATCCCTATCTGTGGAAAGGGCCAAGAATAAACAGTTGCTGCGACGGCCAAGGGTATTGTGTGGCGTTATAGCCTCCAGCTGGGCTATTACATAGACGGGTGAAGAATACGAGCACCTGACAGATGTGTTCTGTTAGCTTCATTAGAGAAGAGACAAAGAAACGCCTCAATTAATAGTGGCGCGGCCCAAGGGGGGAGTAGGCAGAATGCAGCCTGTTATTTGAAGAGAGTCAGGAATCCTGAACCCGCACAAAACCAACCCACGTCCTGTGAACAGCTACATCCGCAGAAAAGAACAGCGCCCTTAGGAAGTTCGCTGCTAGGCAGGTGATTCGACTGTACCCCACCGCTAAATCACAAAAGGAGACGGCGATATCAATGCGCGGTTTCTTTTGACCGTGTGAGTTTGAGCGGAAGGAGGCGGCAAGGTGCCAAGCCAGAAAGGCCTTAACGGGTCCCCGGTGACTTATGTCAACTGTTGTCCAGCGAGAACTGTTCCGCACATGGAACAGAGGGCTCCCTGTCCCCCTGACACGTTCAAACATAAGATTTGCTGAAAAAGGCACTTGTCCCTCGTGAGCTACACAAATGTGGCTAACTGAAGGCTGCGTGGTGGCGATACCACTGTCCTTTGATTATCTAGGAACACGTGTTTTAAGCTAAAACAGGTCAAGTGCATAGAAGAGAAGCCCTGGGAAACAACTGGTAGGCAGGTCTGGGAGAGGGGAAAGGGGGATACATTAGGAAACAGCCTTTGATTGAAGAGGCAGTTAATGGAGAGCACACAGATAAAGGAAACTATAAATTAATTACGGTGGCTTTTGTAGAGATTTGTTTTTCAGATAAATATCCTTTCTGAAACAATCTGTCAATCGCTGATACCGGGTAATGTGGTGATAAGACACTTTTAAAATAAGAAAATACTTAACATTTCAGTAAAATGCACATTTACTTTGTAAGAGGCCATGACAAAGTAATTGGGGCCTAATAAATGAAAGTATTACGCATAAGAATGCACCCTGGGAGTTTTGGAAAGCCAGTGGATAAAGGTGAGAAGGGATTCCTGTTTTTCAGGTTATTTACAGTTGTAGACTTGAATTTTTTTTTCTTGTTGCAAGGAAACAAATAGGTAATTGGTGCAGAGTTTACCGTGTTTAAGCATTTTAGTACTTAGTCATGTTTTTTTTTATTTTTTAGAGTTTTATATAGCGCGAACTAGACTTGAGACATCGGGTATCAGAGCGCTTTACATAGCACCAGTTTCGTTACAGAAGGACACATTCATTTTTGTTAGGCACGGGGAGATTAAGTGATTTGCCCAGAATCTCAGGATGTTGAGCGCCATTGCCGAGACTTGAACCTGGTTCCCCAGCTTCGAGGTCGACCGCTCTAGCCGTAAGGCTACATCCTCTCCCTGTTGGTTTGGCCAGCTAGTGCCAATAGGTGCTGGACGCTGAGGAGTGCTGGGTTCAGTGCTTAATTTGTAAACAAGTAAGTGCCAGGGCCCTCATCAGGAGGCCACTGCAGCTTGCACCACCGTTGCCTCTACCAGAGCTGCCAGTGACAGCATCAACACACTACTAATCATCACAGTCTTAAAAGTGTGACAATTCCAGGCCCCCAAAGTTATTAAAAAAAAGGCCTGGGTGGTAGGTATTAGTCATTTTTTATTGCGTATTGAATTAATAAACAGCTGTTGTCCTTATTTCTAAATTCGACTGACCGTACCACCATGTGCAGACTGTCATAAGTGCCGGTGCTGACAATTAAGTGCTAGTGCCGAGCACCGGAATCCACTGGCTCAAATTAAGCACTGACTGGGCTACTCTTTTGTGTCAGTGACAGTGTGTCTAAGTGTGGTGTCCTTGTGAACGTATGTGATCATTGTGAAAAAGAGTCAATGTAATTTTGCAGAAAATTTGCATAATTACGCTAAAGCAAATTAAACAAATTTCGCACACCCCTAATTTCATTCCACTCAACTCATACCACTAGTCCCACAGTTTATGTGAGCAACTACCTGCCAAAAAAGAATTACAGCTAATGGCTGCAGGCAGAGCTGCATGAGCTGATCATAGAGTGGGTTTCAAGTTGAAGTGGAGGGAACAAATAAATAAGCCTTGCAAGTGTGCAGGTTTGTTTGCAAACATGCAATATTCAAAAATAATTTGGAGAAAAACATAAAAAATGAAAAATAAAGGGGTAGCTCAGCAGCCCTGGCACCCTAGCCCTCACACTGAAGCACACTCCTTTTCAGCCAGTTGTGCACATGTGATCAGGCAAAATGCTGCCACTCACAGTCCAAGACAACCAATGGATGAAGTGGGCTTACTCACTGACCATGCTGTAAAAGCATCAGGGAATTGGTCTCAAACCAGCAGCACGGTACCAGTGCCTGGGAGAGCTGTGAGGGTGTCTGGTGTGTTGTGAGGTTGTCAATTGAGAGCTCTAGGGGTGTCTGGAATCAATTTGAGGGTGCAATAGCACATTGTGATACTACCATGTACCTACATTGGCGGTTTTAATTTCTTGTATTCTTTGTCCACTTTAACCATTTGCACTGCAGTTCGAATTTTATTAGAGTTGCAATGTCTATAAGAAAACGCTATGAGTTAATATAGCCGAATAAAATCTGTGTAACCCTTTTATAATAATTATTTATATTTATGAAATTTTATGGTTGATACCAGAGATCGATGCACCGGGTATTTGGCGTCAGGGTTTATATTTCCTCCCAAAACTGTTTGAATGCTATCTCTTGTCTGCTTTTTTATAGTTTGTTTTTATTTATGCCTCTGTAACCATATGTTATGAAAATTTTATCTTAGAAAGTATGTGAAGAAAACTTTTATGGTCTCTGGAACCAAATAAAGTTATTTTGACTTGACTTGACTTGATACTACCTGTGTATCAGTGTTTCAGTGTGAGTGCTCCAAGTGTTTGTGGAGGAGTGGTGAGGGTGTCTGGATTTGTTGTTAGGAGATTTTGGAGATGCGTTTGTACTGTCTAAGAAGCACTGTAATGGACACACAGACATAGTGAACAGGAAGATACTTTCATTTAGACTTATTTATAACGACAAGCAATATGGTGACTCGGATGATGTTTCTTTAGCATAGCAAGAGCAGTTCTTATGGTGTACTATCTGATTGGCAACCTGCCTCTGTCTGTCCAGGATTCAGAAAGCTGTGTCCCCTTGATTCCACTCTGCACTTAGCTGAGCATGGGCAGGGGAAGCGCTGTCACTGCTCAATGGTCAGAGATGCTTCACAGTGAACACCCTGTATCTCTTCCCATTTAAATAGCAACTGGCATTTTTCTGTCCAGGACTTGAATATGTTTTTCAGAATGTTGAATGATTTGATGGAGGCACCTGGACAGGAAAGCTACAGAGGTGGAACTTAGTATGATTCAGGTCATGAGAGCCTGACTGAAGAGTCAGCTGGAGAGACCACCACATCTTGAAAAGGGGCGTTTGGGGACAAGTCTTTCAAAGTTTGAATCTCAGCTGGTGGAGTCTCACCGTCTGTTTTCTTTACATCAGATGTCAGAATGCAGGGTTCACCATTCAAAGTGCAGAGGTATGAAGAGTTCTGAGCCGTAGGGGGTCATTTAGAGTCTAGGGGAGTGGGAGCTCTCCAGAAAGACTCCCTGTACCTCAGGGCCATTTTTAAGAAATAAACTCCTACTTTTAGAGTTTGTTTTCTAATAGCAAAAAACTCAAGCCAACTGGCACAAAAAATCTAGCATCTTTTCCACAAAGAAGCATCAGTGCCTTCAGTAGAGCTGCCACAATGGCTGAAGGCACTGAAGTCTTCACCTGCCTGGGGTACGGGGGCTTCCAAATATAGTCCACAAGAGGAGCAGAGGCTATCGGTTCCATTTACCTGGCTGACTAGCGTAGCACGAACCAGGGTCTAAATCACACAATGGTATCCCCATTACTCCATTAGGTGATATTGAGCTTTTGACATTTGTGATCAAATATGTATTTGGATCTAAGGAAGGACCATCTTTGTGAGATCCTTTGAGGGAACTAGAGCCTTGTCAAGCTTACAGAAGTGAAACAACCTGGCTGTCCTTCTTCTGTCAATATAGCCCTTCATATATTGTTTCCTTTTGTGGGCCTTGTACTAGACTTCTGAGTAATTTGACGTGTCGAGGACAAGTGCTGCAGAATCCATGTCCAACATATATTGCATCACAATTTCAGTCAGCTTCAACTTTATTCGATTTAAGAAAAATCACAAAAGTGCACAGTACATATTAAAATGGTTTTAGCAGCAAAGAAAGACACATAAAATCGCAGTCTCATAAAAGACTCATCAAAAGTATGTCAAAGGGGGAGCTGGTCTGGCCACGCAGCAAGATGGCCGCTTGATTCCGGAGCTCCCGCTGTGGGGAGCCCCGGACGTCGATGAAGAGCTTCCAACTACCTGGATATCGTCTGACACATGGGTTTTTATCAGCGGAGTAACGGATGATTTCGATGCGGAAATCCTGTAAATTTAGACTATTTCCAACCTTTGGAAAATAAGGAGAGGCCTGAAGACAGTTGAAATACTGAACAGCTGCGTCACCACTGAGGTACTCACCGCTCCCTGACGAAGACGCCGGACGACTCTGGAACGGAGTTCTGTTCACCCGTCTTCCTCGACAGACGGTTGCTCTGCGGCTCGAGGGCCATCCTTGGTCGATGCGGTTTGAGCCTCCGTTACCGCTGACTGGAGTGTGGTCTTTCTGTCGGATGACATAGGCGCCTGAAGCGAGTTGGGGCCGCCCATTAACCTCAAAGCATGCTTTCTGTCAGGAAATGACGGGCGACTCTGAGGCGGAGTCTGGTCTGCCTCTTCTGGCCTAGGTTTTGAGTAGAGAGAGCTTGCCATTTACTGCCATCAAGTGGGCGAAACACGCCATTGCCTAAAGTAATAGAGGCAGGTTTACTGTTGATCCTTCAAGACCTGACTTATTTTCCTCATACTGAGTGTTTTGTTTTCCCTTCAATCGAGTGAAACATGCCCACTTTGCTATAAAGTATTGCAGACCTTAATTTCAGAATTGAGGGATATGCTGTGGTTGATCTGTCCTGATAATATAAGCTTATCTTTAACTGGTTCTCATGCTCTTTCTTGCCTTGCTCAAAAGAGGTCCTCTTGTTTGAACTTACCTTTAACAAAAACACACAGGATATATATATTTCATTAAGAAATGTCACAGAATGAGATCATTATTGGGAGCATCTACTTATTTATACTGAGGAATACTATATTTACGCATTTCAATGATTACTTTTCGACCAAATACTCCAGCATTGCAACTTCACTTACGCATCTAAGAACTGTGTGGAAGATCTGGTGATGCCTTCTGGTAAGGCGTCTAGTAAACCTGCTAGACAACTTCTCTTTTCAGAAGCTTTAAACCAGGGCTGTCCTACTACAGACACAAGGAGAACTACTTCTTCGACTCATAAATCATCCATTTCTACGATGGCCACCTCGTCGGACTCTGATATGGAACGGATCCTCCAGGAAATCTCTGCAGTGGGTCGAAGGTTGGAGGGTATGGAGACCTCTATACCCACCCTCACGTTGGAGACTAAATCTCTCTGTACAGACATTGCTGTATTCCAGAGCCAGATTGATGGTCTAACAACGCGAATATCAGCAGTAGAGAACCGTCTTGATGATATACCAGACCGAGACCAAGAGCTTCTTTTTCTCAGGAGCAAGATTGTGGATCTGGAAGATAGGTGCCGTTGAGATAACGTCCGTCTCTTTGGCTTTCCCGAGAAAATAGAAGGTTTAGATGCCAAATCCTTTCTTAGAGAAACTCTCCCAAAGCTCACTGGCCTTACATTTGTTCCACCATTGGAGATGCAGAGAGCTCATCGTATAGGACCACTCAACCCAGGGAAGAGCGCAAGACCACGACCGCTCATCGTTTGCTTCCTTCGTCATGAACAAGCCCGTCAATTGATCACTGCTGCTCGAACACATGGACCGTATGCATTTGAAGGCCATGAGATTAGAATGACAGCGGATTTTTTGAAAGAAACCAACGTACGTCGTAAAGCTTTTCTCTCACTGAGACCTCGGCTACGGCAGCTTGACATCAAATATGGCCTTTTTGAACCTGCACATTTGCGGATAACTAAAGATGGGATAGCCAAAGAGTTCTTTAATCCAGAGGACCTTTGTCATTTTCTAGACAGCCTTTCTCCTCAAAATATGGAATGTACTGCATCTTTACCAGAACCTGGTTCCCAAATGCAGTCTTTGAATTCTACAATACACTCAGTTGAATCCCGACGTAACCCGGGCCGGTCCCAAAGTAGAGCACGAAACCCAGATCGACCTATCCGCTCCTTGGGAGATCGTACACAGGCCCTCCAGGCAATGGCTAACCTCATGCAAGAAAAGACAGAGACAAATCACGTTCTCCTCTAAAGCCTTCTTCATCAGAGGAGGGTGTGTCTTGAACTAGTTTGATTGAGAGACCTCTCTATGATAATGAGAAACTGGAGTTTGCTGTCTTTATACCTACTCAAGTTGGCGATTATTATTAAAAAAGAGCGAGACACTTTAAGTAGTGGCAATCTCCATATAGGAAAGTAATTGAGACAAAAACACGCTTTCCTCCAATGATTCCTTCCCTTCCTCTGGAGATGGGTTACTCAGTTTTCTTGTCGAATGATTTATCTTTATACATTGAAGCCTTAACTAAAATCTACTATATTCCTGCCGAAGACGACGATTTGATGAGTACATGAACATTTACTCATTTTTGTTAAGCATTACTTACATTATTATACTTCTATTTTATCCTGTTTCTTCTTCAACATATGCCTATGATAATATCTCATTGTCCTTATAGTGTTTTGCAAAACAAGATTGTCTTACATTTTCAGTATCATACATTCTATATGAAATGTTTTAAAATGACTGGTTATACATTTGAATTCCTGCTTATTTGATATACGTTGCATGCTCTATAGTATTCTCACTCTTTTTCACCCCTTCTTACTTCTTTCCTCCCCCCTTTCTTCCTTCTTTATTTGTTTAATAAGCACTTATGATATTATTTATCAATGATAATATTTAACTACGCTAATTGTTTACTGTTCTAACAATGATAATATTCAACTGTATTAATATTTAGTTACTACATTACTTAACTGTTATTATACTTAACTATGACTATTTTTTAGCCACCACTACTATTTTAAAGCTTAATTGATAGCATCTTACATGTAATAATATTATATGATATAGACTTTCTTCTTTCTTTTTCTTCTTTCTTTTATTTCTTCTCTAATTTCCTCTTCCTCCTCCTTTTCATGTTACTCCTTCCATGTTATTTCTTTCTTTCCCCTATCCTCTCTCCCTTTACTCTCAACTCCGATCTTTATATTATGGTCTGCATACTTGTACACTTATTGCATTCTAATCTTTGCTCACCTGTTGTAAATTATATTCTCTATAACATTTTCCTTCTTGTTATTCCTTTTTACATTCTTTTCTCCCCTCTTTTCTTTCCCTATTCAGTAAGTATTTATGATATTATTTTATTTAATTTTTAATATTATTCCACTGCTCTAGTATTTAATTAATTAAGTGTAGTAATATTTAACTGAGTTAATATTTAGCTATTATACTATGTAAACTGCCATAATATTTAATAACTGTTATATTTAACATTTAATTGTTATTATAATGTTATACAAAGCTTTTCTAATGATATTCTGCTTCTACATCTAATATTTCTATATTTTCATATGATATTGATTTTCTTTCTTTTCTTCTCCTTCTACTCCGATCTCGTCTTCTCCTCTTTCATTATATGTTAATATTACCTCTGTCTCTTCTTTACCCATCCCCTTTCCTACTTTTTAATTTCATTCTAATGACATGGTTTGTATGATTTAACATTTGACTATCTATGCTTTTTTATAATTTTAACCGTATTATTATTAATATTGTTATGTAGCTATCTCCTTTTTGATTCACTTTGTCGCCGGATGGGGCTCTTCCGGCGCATACAGCCCGAAAGCTTAGACCCACAGAAAGCAGTCCTATCCCCCAGCACTGCGTTATTCTTACGTAGTGCACCTACCCTCTTTCTCTTTTTTATTTCTTCTCTCTTTATTCTTCTTTTAGTCTCTTTAGTATCTTATGCCTTCACCTTTTACTTGATCATCCTCTGTATAAGCAAGTGATACATATCTAATCTCCCTCCTTACCCGGATGTTGCGCCTTCCCTTTCTATCCTTTTTCCCTTACAGATTTCTCCCTAATTTCATACTCTTATACATCTTTTTCTTTGTACCCCTCCCCTCCCTGCACAGCTTTTACTTTATAATCTATTTTTATTCTTTTCTCTCCCTCAAAATTTAATGTTTTCTTCCCCTACATAGGATTTTCCTCAAAAGCTCACCTCTTTCCTTTTTAACGCACACATGGCAGTGAACATTCCCACTACTTCTCACCCACTACGTATTATCTCGTGGAATGTTCATGGACTTACGCATTTCATTAAGCGTAAGAAAATACTCTCATATCTGCAAACAAAAAGAACTGATATAGCTCTCTTGCAAGCGACTCATTTGGATGCTCTAGAATCTTCTAAACTGCGGCGAGATTGGGTGGAAAAGTCATCCATTCTGAATTGAAGACACAATCTCTTCCTGAGGAGAGTCAACCTCGGAAATGTGTAGTGGCCATTCTACTACACAAATCCTTACCCATTACAATTATTAAGACTTGGGTTGATCCAGATGGTAGATATTTTTTTGCAAAGTTAAAAATAGGCGATAAAGATCCTTTGTGTTGGTTCAGTATATGCTCCAACAGGAGCTAAACGCTCTTTTTTTCTCAGTTTGAATCGCTTATTGGTTGAAATTGGGGCATCCAACTATATCTTTGGTGGTGACTGGAATCTCGCCCGAGAAGCAGTGACTGATAGAACAGGTCCCTTGGATAGATGTAATGAGGGAGACAGAGCTTTTTTGGGTGACATAACATCGGACCACGAGCTAGTGGATCATTGGCGCCTTTGTCACCCTTCAGATCTCGAGTATACTATCCTCTCTTCTGCTCATGGCACCCAATCTAGGATAGATTATTTTCTTATATGTCATTCGGCAGTTGCAATTACTACTGAATCCAATATTCTGGAAGCTGCTTTATCAGATCATTCTCCTGTTCTTCTTACCATAGAAATAGGTTTAACTTCCCCATGCCGTAAACCATGGCGTATGAATATTCAGAGATATCGTTCACCCAAGGGTAAAACCCTATTACGTTCTCATCTTTCCGATTATTTAACTATTAATGAATCATCAGTTACCTCCGGCAGAACCGTTTGGGCAGCCACGAAAGTAACTATTCGTGGTCAATTGATGAGAGATGCAGCTGAGGCCAATAAATCGGCATCCCTTCGTCGTATTGAACTAGAAGCTCAAATTATCTCTCTTATACGTATATATTCATCTCGTCCCACAGTACCTAACCGTCATAAATTAGAGCTTGCCAAAATGGAGCTTAACAACCTATATACTTCCAAAGCGGAATATGCTCTCCAACGTCTGAAAGGTAGACATTATGAGCAAGGGGAGAAAGCAGGCCGGTTACATGCAGAGCAGCTGAAACAGCGTGAGGCAACCATGGCTATCCCTGCAATACGGACAGATACGGGTGTACTTCTTACTAAACCACAAGAAATTGTAAATACTTTTGCATCTTTTTACAAAAAGCTTTGTACCCCTGAAACTTCAGTAACTGAGGATCAATTAGTTGCCTATCTTGCAGAGATTGACCTTCCTTGCCTCGCTGATGAGGGTAGGGACCTTCTTGGTGGTGACATTAGCAAAGAAGAAATTGCTACAGCCATTGCCAAATTACCTTATTATAAATCTCCGGGAGAAGATGGTTTCCCTGCGGAGTTTTATAAATGGTCTGGTACGGAAACAGTTGATACTTTATACTCTGCCTTCCATGAGGCTGTTCAGACAGACTCACTTGGCCCTATTTCTAATAAGGCATTGATTGCAGTTATCCCCAAACCTGGCAAAGATCCGCTTGCTTGTGGTAGGTACCGTCCCATCTCACTAATTAATGGAGATGTAAACATTTTGGCAAGTATTTTGGCAGCACGGCTTCGTAAAGTCATCCCATCTCTCATACACCATTCACAGGTTGGTTTTGTCCCAGGTCGTTCTTCTAGGACTCACCTTCGAACATTAGCTCATACTTTATGGACTGCACAACAGATGATGGAAGATGACGTGGCTCTTTCATTGGACGCAGAAAAGGCATTTGACCGTATTGATTGGGGATACCTCTTTGCTACTAAGAGGCGCTTTGGCATAGGCGATCAATTTATTTCTAAGGTTCGCCTTCTATATGACAACCCAGTAGCTCAGGTCAATTGTGGTGGATTTCTCCCAGACCCTTTTCCAATCCGAAGGGGTACTCGGCAAGGCTGTCCCCTCTCCCCCCTTCTATTTCTGTTAGCGATAGAACCCCTCGCCCCACTTATTCGACACTCACCACAGATTGAGGGTATACCTATAGCGGGAGGTGAATCTAAACTATACTTATATGCTGATGATATTCTCCTAACTTTAAAAAATCTTCCTCATTCTTTACCAGCTTTACTTGAGATTATTAACTGCTTTGCAATCCATTCTGGTTATAAAGTGAACTGGGATAAAAGTGAGGCACTTCCGCTTTCTTCTGGTACCACAAAAGCATCAATTGATGGATACCCCTTCTGTTGGAAATCATCGCAAATAAAATATCTAGGAATCTTGGTCAATAGAGGTTTAGTAGGTATGGTCTCAGACAACCTCTCACCCCTTTTAACACAAATGGAAACTGATTTTGCTAAATGGTCTGTCTTAGGATTTTCTATGTGGGGAAGAGTGCAGGCCATAAGGATGGTCACTTTACCTCGCTTTACTTATACCCTTGGTATGCTCCAGATAGTGGTTCCTTTATCTATATTACGTCGGATTGATGCTCGTATTAGGTCTTCTGTATGGGGTTCTATGCGTCCTCGTTTAGCGGCTGCCAAATTAATGGCTCTCCGCTCCCATGGTGGTCTGGGTTTGCCATCTCTGGAACATTATTCTTTAGCGTTACACCTCTTGCAATTAGTTTATTTACTTCCAGGTACGATTGACCCCCCACAATGGGTCACAACAGAACATTCGCTACTTAATTGAGATGATGGCCTTGACTTTTTGTATGGAATTCGTTGCCCAGGGTCTTCCCCCCTCATCCGGTGATGCAAGCTACATTTCAAGCATGGCAACGAGCACATCGTCTTTTACGGGTTGCTCATCGTTTGCATTTTAAAGCTCAACTCTGGGGTAATGAGAGTATTCGAATAAATGGTCATGCACTTCACTGGTCCAGCTGGAAAATGAGAGAAATTCAGACTCTTGATCAGGTTATATTACATGGAGAATTAAAATCCTTTGATTTGCTCCGTGGGGAGTTTGATCTCCCTTTACACCAGATTTCACGTCATTTGCAGTTACAGCATTGTCTGAGCCGGTGTCTGGGTCCACTACCCTGGACGTTAGATTCTTCACCCATATTAGATTATCTCCTTCTTTGGGGACGACATAAAGGAGTGATGTCAGGTCTATATGGTGTTCTAACTCATTACTTATATTCAAAACCACTTCTCAAAACTCTTCATGAGAAATGGCAGGAACGCTTACACATCACCATTGAAGAATATGTTTGGTCGAATATATTGGAAGCGATCGACGACTGAAATTTTGCCTTTTTAAAATTTTGCATAATTGGTATTGGACACCCTTGAAATTGCAAAAAGCAGGATTATTGCCACTTTCTAAATGTTGGAGGTGTTCTGGAGTCAATTGTGACCTTCTCCATATACTCTTTAAATGTCCCTGTATGCAGTGTTTTTGGGCTTGTGCAGGGGACACTTTGAAGGAAACAATTCCTTCCCTTCATCTCCCTCTAACCCCTTCCATCATTTTATTGCATGATTTTGGGAACTTACCTACCATAAAACGTCCGCAACATCGTCTTTTACATACTGCACTCTCTACTGCCAAAATTTGTATCTTAAGATACTGGCAATCACCCAACCCCCTCACACAGGAAGACTGGATGGTTGCAATGATTCAGACTGCATCCAATGAATGTGTAATATATAGATTATAAGATCACAAAGTTTTCCAGCAAGTTTGGGCTCCTTTTCTTCGAGATTCTTGAATGCTCCCTCCTCCTCTGTTATACCCTATTCATCTTTCTTTTTCTCTTCCTTATCCTCTCCTTCTGCTCCTTCTATCACCCCTTCCCTCTTTCCTTTCTTCTCTTCCTCCTCTTTTCTCCCCAATCTCATTCTCCTTTATTTCTTTTCTTATGTCGTACATATATCATTCACCTTTATCCTTCTCCCATTTTCCTTCTTTCCTCCCTCATATTCCTCTTCTTCCTCTTGCTTTTGCTCTCTTTTTATCCGGGTAAGAAATCTACATTTATTCCTCTTTGCATATTTATATATTTATATATGTATATATTTATTTATTTAGTTATTTAGTTATTTATTTTCTATTTATTTATTTATGTTCTATTTATTCATTTATTTATGACCCATATTTACTTTTCTTTAAGATGATTCCCCATCATTTTCAATGCTCGGCCCATCCAATGTACTTAATGCTCTACGGATTAAACTCTACTCCACTTTTCATATTTATATTCATGTTTCATTCTGTTCCAACTTTTCTATAATTATATATAAAGAAAGTTATGAATTTACAAACATACTATAATACTATATAATACTATATACTATATTCTTCTTCTCCATTATTTGTTTATTGTACACTATACAACCCCCTTTCTTTACTCGTATTTTTGCTTATTCTATATAATCCTTTTCCTTCTTGGAGATAGAGTGATACCTTTGTTGATAGTAGCCTTTTGTGAGCCCACAATGACATGCAGCACATTTATGTATTTATGCATTTATTTACATATTCATGTATTTATGTATCTTAAATTTGTTCCAATAAAAAAGTATGAAACAAAAGCATGACAAACATGATGATGATTATAGGATGAGGCACTCAAATGTCTAACACAGACAAATCTCTATATATACACCCTTAAAACTCCTGATAAAATCCAGCTACATAAAACAAATAGTAGGGGTTGATAAAAGCTGTAAGTATAAGAAAGCAGGTCTTGCCTGTCTGAAATTCAAGGGCAATAAAGTGGCCTGATAAGTTTGTGCCGGAGCATATTAGGTTTTGGGAGATAAAAATTATGTGCAACATATCACGGGTAGAGATATTATCACATTCACACAAGGGAGGATTTGACTTCTTAAATCAGCAGCCATTCGGGAGCAACAGCTGATGCAACATTCCCAGTCTGAAATACGTCAGCAGCCGCCAATGATGGCTGGACGTAACCAAGACAAGGTAAGGCTCCAACCCAGTGACCAACTTAACTATATAAACTGTCGTGCAGAGGGCAGAAGCCTCACGGCCTGCAGCCCCCCTTAAAAAAAGGCCTGCTTTAGCCAGGCAACATCTTCTTTGACTACTCTGGCCGAATCATAAAAGAGTTCAGACCTACAGAGCTCTTGAAGATCCTTCGTAATGTAGTGTAGCCAAGGTATGTGCAACATATTGTCCAGACCCAAACAGCCCTGAATAATTAATTTATTTAGCTTCAGCTCATCTTTCAGCCATATGTTTAGCCAGAGCAAAACAGTTCGGAGTTGTATCTGGTCTGTAATATAACTTAGGCTTTGTTCCTTGTGGACAACCTTAGAGGGAATCCCCTGTAGGATGCCCAAGAGGCCCCTTAGATACATGTTTTCCACTACCTGAAGCTGTACAATGGGCAAACAGCCCCAAATATCACAGCCAAAGCTGGCTACTGGTAAGTATTTGGCCCTAAAAACATCTAACAGAATTTTGATGGGCTTTTGGCCCAGTTGTTGAGAAAAATCCCCAATGCACGCCGCAGCCCTTTTAAAATAAATCAAGTTCTTCTTAACAAAGGGTTTCCAACTACAATGTAGGTCAAGTAGAAGGCCCAGATAGGATCAATTCTCTACCCTGGTCATATGCTGGCCTTTTACAAAGAACTTTTTTGTTTTAGTATTCTTCGGGCCCACCACCATTACATGATATTTTTTAAAGTTGATTGACAAGTCAAGACAATTCGTAAAATCATGGAAAACTTCTAAAAGCTGCTGACGGTCAGTTGCAGTACGGGCGACCAAAACAGCATAATCTGCATACAAGAGAGTGAGTGAGTATTGGCCTTTCCCCCACTCTCAGAGCATCCAACCCATGTTTGGAGAGTACTTCCTCAAGCGATAAATATATAAAATAAAAAGAAGAGGAGCATCACAATTTGTTTTGTATTCATCAGGACTATTTTTGTTTTTTTTTCTTTGTGTTGCATTAGTTTGCCAGAATTGCCTTTGGATTAGAGGTAAGAAGTAGACTCCTTTCATTCAATATGACTTGTATACGGCTGCCTTCTATCTTGTCCAGTCTCCTTTAGGAAGAACAAAGATGTGCATGCTGATACACCACTTTAAGACACTGTTTCTGGGTTCTTTGTTATGAATCCATTGTTGGAACCATAAGACACGTTGTATTTCACATGAAGAAGTGTTTTTTTGCACTAGAAGGGAGATCCCTTGGCAGTATCCACCTATTATGTCATCTTCCCTGGTGACCCACAGATCATGGAAATGCTTATCTGCATGTGCTGATATGCCCAATTCCTACAATGCTTCACTGTTGCTTGTTGTCAACTTATTGCTGTAATCAAAGGAAAGAATTCCATTTTAAGGTGGGAGTGTTTGTGTTCTAAGCGGAGAAGAAGGGTTTGTGGGGGTCCCATAGAGGCACAGCCATCAGCTGTGACTTGCACCATCCTGGAGTGTAAAGCTTCCTAGGATGGTATACCCCATATCAAAATATTTCCGTGTTCTGTGCTCTGGAACCATTTACGTATCCAAAGGAAAAAGATTGTATATATTAGAGAGAAGTGATTGCCCGATAAAATGAGTTTTTTGTATTATTTAAACATTTAAACGTTTGAAAATTATAATATAAAGTAAAATTATTAGTTTAATAATTGATTTTTAAGTAGATATGTGTAAATATATATTAATTATTATATATGTGTGTTTACCTTTTTTAAATTAATGTTACTATTTAATATCTATTATTTTATTTTATATATATTGAAAAAACGATATTTAATACAACAAAATTAATTACATCGATATTTTTGTACTAACCATTATAAGTATAGGATGACGATATTTTTGACATCGATATTTTGGTCACAATATTTTTGTATGGCGATATTTTGAGGGTCGATATTTTGACAGTGAACCGGAACACACATAATGATCGGTAGTGTCTGAATGTGACAGGTATCCATAAAATAATGTACCAGAGTGTGCCATTTTACGTGCCCATGTTGGCTACCTAACCTCTTGCATAGGCCCCAAAAATATATCAACTGTCAACACATAGGTTGAAATTGATGCACATACTGATTGTCACATATCTATCCATTACAGGTTGAAAATGTAGTGAACACTGGCTTTCTTTCAAAGTATGAGGGATACCACAATTAAATATGAATTTACTTGACACACATTAGGTGCAGAAGTGGCAATCCCTCAATGATGGGATGTAAAGGGCATGGAATGACAGCACAGTGTGCAAACCATCCTTCCTAGGAACAGCATACCCGTCCACTTTCATTTGTTGAGGGAACAACACACAAGACTGTCTATAGTGCATGATAGAGCATGGCATACATAGACAACTGACACATTTGCACTGCTGCAAGTCACAGGAACAGGAGTCCAGAGATGAGGGGACACCACATTCCAGTAGTACATCAGCCAAATCTCAAGTCACCCTGAGGGCCTCCACAGGTGGCCACTAAAAGGCCCCAGAACCAACACCAGCCCTGAGTTGGCCCACAGTGCCACCCACATAGGCTCCAGAAACAATACCCACGTCTGGGCATACCCTGCCAACGTAGGGCGAACAAAGCAAACACAAGGAGATGATGGGTCTGAACTGAGGTGGCGAAGTGAGCTAAAGAACTATGATGGATTCAACCCAGATCTGTGCCTGGGGGTGAGTGTCTGAAAAGTTTCAGCGTTCCGTCCATCATATCCTTGTGTTTGCTTTGTATCAGTACTGAATCAGAGTTAGCAAAAGGTGAAAGGAAATCCATACAATACACCTTGGACCAGTTGCTTGAGAGGCTAGAGGTAACATTGTCACAATAATGAAATTTACAAGACAAGAAAGTTCAATTACCTCTATCGCACCATCTACCACATCAACCTCTCCCTCATCACAGGCGTTCCTAATGAGAGGTAGAAAAAGGTCAGGGTTTGTGGCTTAACTTTCAGGTCACCTGAGCCTGCAATGAAGAGGAAAGAATAGGCCATGACAGCTGTCTTAGCAGAGTCTGTTGAAGCAGTTGCAAGACTTCCAGTCATATGTCTTGGATATTGAGTTATGTTTTTGATATGATCAAGATAATACCTATTTTGCATTGTCTTAATCGGACCTCACTTCTTGCAAAAAATATTGCTTACCATCTGGATGAGTGTTTCATTTAAAAATAAAAACATTTTCATACACATTCTCTTGTGACACAAACATTGCATAGTGCAATCTATGTCAGATCGCACACATATTCACATTGAATCACTGATGTCCTTTCACTTGGGTAAACAATTGTCTAATGCTGCTTATTGCATCTGAGGGCATTAGACTACAATACATCAATGCATTGAATTGTAGACAATAAAGATTTGGATTGACTTGTCAGATGTTTACCAAGTAACCATGTTCGCTGAGGGTGATGTGTCTCCATGGTATGGCCAATGTTGCTTGTCCACAGGATCAAGGCATCATGGTTGGGCACAGAATATGTCTAATGGTAACTTATGAGACAGAATTCTGCATCACAAAACATGTGAACATTAATGATGGGCTTCATTTTGCCATTGCAGTACACTTGTTTCCATTTCAATGGCAGGGCTGGACTGGGAACCCAAAGCAGCCTTGGCACTTTTCTCGCACCAGCCCCTGGGGAAGCACTACCTGACCCTGGGTGTCTGGAAACACTTGCTTGCTGCTTTTGATACTGAGGGCCAATATTGCAGCACCACTGCACAACCAGCCCCCACTGCTGCAAATCCGGCCCCCACTGCTGCAAAACTGGCCCTCACCCTTCCAGCTTCTGGAGAAAAGCCCGATGCTCGTTACGGACAGTCTGGCCCTGGTCAATAGAGTCACCAGGTCTACATGTCTGTATTCCCCAGCCCTCAAGACAACAGGAAAACCCATTATGGCATAACATTTTCTCTTGGTGGCATGGAGTGTGCCGGAGTCCACGGGCAATTGTATATGCTGTCCACTCACACTGCTTATCACCTTGTTCAGAGTTTTTCATAAGCTGGCTATGACATGCCATGGGACAATCTCACTGTCTCCTATGTATTGCATGTCGAAAACATTGTAGCACTACTAGCATTTTCAGGCTGTGATGGTAGAGTGGATGCCAGGCCATAGGCAGGTGCAGCAGGGTTAGGACTGCATCTGAAGGCTGAACACCAGGCCCTGCTCCCATTTCCTGCTGCTCATTGCCTTCAGCCCCACAGACGCCCAAAGGACCTGGCATAACCCTGCAGCAAATTATGCCTTTACATTTCCCCACATGAGATCTCTTGACTGGGCTTTACATGCAAAATGCCTTTCAAACACCAAGCAGATTCATTAACCAGTGCTAAAGTTATTAGCAAATAAATATTTTTTGGATCCCCTTCAAACTTTACCCCCTCTTAATGAATTTGCATTAACTCAATATATTAGGAGTAAGGTAAACATGTTAAAATTCAGCCACATTTTTGCAAATCCGCAATAAGGCACCAAAGTTATTAGCAAATCATAGATTTTATTAATCCCCACCCTTAAATTTGACCCCCTTGTGCAATCTGTGTGAAACCAAAGATTTGTGGATTAGGCATAACTTGATAGCAGTTTCTAAAATATCATATTGATTCATTAACTACTGTCATTGTATTAGCAACTGAACACTTTTTTGATCACCCCCATTTAACTGTGTCCCCTCTTAGATGGACTTACACGGACATGATAAGGGTCTGCAAAATCTATCTCATAGGAGTGATAAGGCACCAAAGGTATTAGCAAAGCATAGATTTTATGAACCGTTAAATGTGCTCTTCCTTCAACTTGACATACCAACAGAAACTAAACATACTAGAAGTTAACCAAATTTGATATGGATTCATGAAACGGTATCACAGTTATCAGTAGATAAATACTTTTTGAGCCCTGTTTTAACTGTGCTCCACTTTGAAGATTCAGCATAAATTTGAACATATTAAGAGAGAGATGAACTTGTTAAATGGTTGCCAAATTTTATCTCTCTATGTCTCTCTCTCTCTCGTCATAGCTAAGTCAGTGGTGCCATTGCAAGAGAGTTTTTTGTTTCGCTAATAACTTCAATGCCGTTGGACAAAACGTTCCCAAAAAAAAGTTCATCCACCTCAGAATCTTAGTGAAAGGTTTCAAGGTCATCCATCAAACGGGGGGCAAGAAAAAGAGAGGTGTGGAGTCAAAAAACAATGATTTCCTATTTTGATTCCCGTAGGAAAGTTTGGGAAGCACTACATAAAAAATGGCTGAATGGAATTGCACCAAATTTGGTAGACAGAACTTTACTCAGAAAGCATGTTTTTCATTAGGTGGTATAAAGTTAAAGATGTGCTTAAGGGGTTAAAAAGTTAGGTAGATGTGGACAGTTGGTCCCGTGGTTCATGAAATAAAAAAACAGGGCCCTCTGATTGGCTGTGGGAGCCTTTTCTCCAGTAAGTCTTTTAGGTACCACAAGACTGTTCCTGCGGTACCAAGTGATCTGATTGCCCAGCCGCACCATTGAAAAAACTGTTGCAGCGGCTATTACAGCACCTGTCGAAGGCCATGTGCAGCAGGGGTTTGGCCATCTGCAGGGGGGATTGTCCACATTCAATGGGGCTTGGGCACAGGGCAGGGTCTGACTAGAGGCCAGGCCCCATGGCCAACCCCCTGCTGCGCACAGTCTATGGCTGTGTGCAGTGGCGGTGACTGCCTGCAGAGGGTTGTCTGCACAAAGGGACAGCCTATAGGTGGCTGCCAGCACAGCAGCAGTTTGGCTACAGGGCCTGACCTGTGGCCAGGACCTGCCCCCAGGCTGCGCTGTGCATGGCCTACGGCAGTGTGCAGGAGAGGTTGTCCACCTGTGGAAGGTTGGACACAGTGGAGGTAAAGCTTGAGCACCAGTACAGGAGGAGTATTGCTGTATCACAAAAAATGTTTTAAAAAACATGCCCACAGGTGCATGGGTAGCCGCGGTTGCCTAGGGGCCAGGCCCTGTAGCCAATCACCCGCTGCGCATGGCCAAAGTGTTGGCCATCTGCAGTCGGGGTTGCTGACACCAGAGTGTTGTTCCCAGGTCACGGCCAGAGTCCAAGCACTGCAGCCAACTCCCACACTGTGAAGGTTGTGCGCAGTGGGTGGCTGGATACCTGTAGCAGGGGGTTGGGGTAGGGTCTGACTAGAGGCCACGGACTGCAGCTAAACCTAGGTTGTGCAACACTGCGCTTAGCTGAAGGGCCTGTGCAGTGGGGTCAACCTGCCCGTGGGAGGTTTGGACGCAGGGCCCCGCTGGAGTCCGGGCCCTGTGGCCCACCCCATGCTGTGCATGGCATGCAGCTGTGCGCAGTGTGGGATTGGCAACCCATGGGAGGTTGGTTACACTGAGGGGGGGTCAAACTATAGCGCCAGTACCTTGGTATCGCAAAAAAGTTAAAAGAAGAACAAATGAAAATAAAATGGGGGTTAAGGTTTGGGTCCACAGGGGTTGGGTGTCTGTGCTTGCCTGGGGGCCTGGCCCTATGGTTGTCTTCCCCCTGCGCAGCGGTGGATGGCCTCCTACAGTGGGGGGTTGCCCAACCAAAGGAGGCTGGCCGCTGGGCACAGCCGTAGGCCGAGACTTGCAGCCAAACCCCACTGCACAAGGTCGAAAGCAACACATAGCAGGGGTTGCCTGCCTGCAGCAGGGAGGGTGGTACAGGGCTTGGCCAGAGGCTGAGACCTGCTGCCAACAGTCGGCTTGACATAGCTGAAGGCTTTGTGCTCTGGGGTATTGGCTACCTGTGGGGAACTCGGTGCAATGCACGGCATTCATTTAAAAAACAAAAAACACTGAAAGTCACTGAGATGACTATAAATTGTTTATGACCTCACATATTACATCACTCATGACATGTTAAATGACATCATAGATGACATCATTGATGACATCATCAGACTTACTACTTCTCAAATTACTCTATAGACCATTTGTTTTAGAGAAACAAGGTAGGTAGTAAAGCGACCCTAAACATATACAGCATACATTGACTATGTGCACATGTACAAAATAGGAACAGTTTAGTAATGGTGAAAATTCTTATTTAGTATAGTAAAAGTTATATGATGCACACTGTAGCTAGCACTGAAGTTTTAACTGCAAGCAGTACTTCATTTAACTAAGGTAGAGACTGAGAGCAATTAGTGTGACTTGCAGGCGTGTGTTTCAAATAGGTTGTGAATTAAATCAAAGGCCTCTTGCCAAAACATACAAAAAAACTAAAGCTTTTCCTTACAATACATTATTCACATGTAGATTTACATATACTGTCATTAAAGAAATCTTAATCAGTGCTCTCAACTATATATATATATATATATATATATATATATATATATATATATATATATATATATATATATATATTAAGAACCAATAAGCTCCCACTGTTTCCTTACGGTGAAAGGAGAGCGACAGACCCAGCGTATTAGGCAAGAAGTATATTTTATTGCTCACTCCTCACAAAGGATAACGCGTTTCGGGCCACGAAAGCCCTTGTTCACATGTGGAGCGTAGTTCGACATTAAGTTTTATAATATGCTTTGTACACACCTCTATGACGTGCATATCACATGATCAACAACATGAAAGACAGACTAACACTCGGATTAACAAATGCTCTGTAGTTTGACTAGGAATAACACATTAAATATAACGCAGTATTCACAACGGCAATTGCTTGTTTGATACAATTATTATACATACATAATTAAAATGTTGTATTTGTTGAGGCAATATGATATATCTGAATTTTATCTCCACATAAATGCTTATTTCAACAACGATCAAAAAACTTTATTGTTCTCCTCAAAAGTCATTGCCAGATTAATTGGATAATCCATAAACTTGGGCTCTTACTGTATAAATACATCCCAATTTGTTGTCCTTCATGACCAATGTTAAAAATGCGATAATTGTGCAAAAGTGCAATAGCAGCAAAAAAGTGATTATGTGCAAAAAGTGCAAAATGTGCAAAAAAAATTGTGCAATGAGATTTATAGCAGCGGCAGGTGGTATCGTAACAGATCAGTCATAGGATTATACAATGTTCCCTCACATCTTATAACAGTAAAAACTTGCAAATTATCAGTTAATACATGTTAAAATGAGATATTAAATAGTAAAAAACAGCCCTTATTAAAACCATTACTTCATGATTTAAGAAAAGGGAGAGGAAAAAAAAAACAAGAATGGGACAGATCAGTCATAAGATTATACAATGTTCCCTCACATCTTATAACAGTAAAAACTTGCAAATTATCAGTTAATACATGTTAAAATAAGATATTAAATAGTGAAAAACAGCCCTTATTAAAACCATTACTTCATGATTTAAGAAAAAGGGGAGAGGAAAAAAACACAAGAATGGGAGTGCATAATTATGTTAGTTGTTATCCTTAAAAATTTCCAGGAGATTTATAAATAATTTTGCCCCAAAAATTCCATTTATAAATAATTTTTTATAAAAAATTTTTTATAAAAAATTATGCATATCTTCTGTGGTGTTAAGCCCATTAGGTGCTTTGCAATCAAATTCAAGGATTCTACGGGTTTCTAGCTGTCTAAGTTGACGCTCCCTATTGCCACCCCTATAATGTTTGGGGATAGCGTCAATAACATAGTATGTGAGGCAGCTGACATTGTTGTTGTGTACCCTCTTATAATGTCTAGCGACAGAATAGGCAGTGTCATTATTAATGATCGCTCTTATATGCTGCAAGATTCTGACATGCACCTGCAGTTTTGTGCTTCCAATATAATTAAGGCCACAGGTGCATGTCAGAATATAGACTGCATATTCTGTTCTGCAATTAAAGCTTCCTCTGATGGCAATTTCATTGTTACAAAATGGGGTGCTGTAATGTGTTTTATTGATACCAAATTTACAGGCTCTGCAAGATGAACATTTAGTAAAGCCCTGTTTTGGTTTAAGCCATGTTCCCTTCTGATATATTTCTGGGCTACTCTTGACTAATGTTGATCCCATAGTTTTTGATTTTCTAAAAGTAATAGTAGGTGCCTCAGGAGTCTATTCCCCAAAACTCCATCCGTTAGTACTATGGGCCAATTCTTTTTATTATTGATCTGATCTTCCTTTCTTCACTACTAAAGGTAGTGATCAGACGCGGGGCCATCTGTATCATTGGCCTTGGTCTCAGCCCCAACAGTACTAATTCTCTCTTCTCCCTCATTAGTTGGGAAGAAGCTATGTCTTGATTTTACATTAGCTTTCAGTATAGCTGTTTCTAATATACTGTCACTGTATCCACGTTTTTTAAGTCTATTTGTAGTATCAGTAACACATTTTTCAAAATCAGATTCACAGCTACAGATACGCTTTAGTCTTAAAATTTCACCATAAGGTATACTTTGTATCAGATGCTTTGGGTGGGCGCTACTCGCATGCAGTGTTGCATTTCCGGCTGTAAGTTTTCTAAATAAAGTAGTTTCAAACCGACCATTTTTAATATACCCCTTGATGTCCAAGAATTCAATGCAAGTGTTACTTATATGTGAGGTAAATGTAAGGTTCATATCATTCACATTAATGGCCTCTATAAAATCTCTGGCTGCTGTTTCAGATCCCTTCCATAATATAAAAACATCATCTATAAATATGAGCCAGTATAAAACATGTTGATTAAATGCTTTATGATGTTTGACTTTAAGAACCTGTTCCTCCCACCAGCCTACATGTAAACAAGCATAGCTGGGGGAGAAACAGGCTCCCATCGCCACTCCACGTAGCTGTTTGAATAATTATTTGCCAAACATAAAGAAATTATTATTGAGGCACCAAGCAATCAGTTTTAAAAGCATTTTTGTTATGTTCATAAAATTCACAGGGTCTGTTATTTAAAAAGTGTTTCACTGCTTCCAACCCTTGGTGGTGGTCTATACTCGTATAGAGAGATTCTATGTCTAGTGTTATTAACAATAATTCATCTGTCCATACAATATTTTGGGTTTTGACCAAAAATCACCTGTGTCTTTTATATAACTGGGGAGTTCTTTTACCTTATCTTGGAGGAAATAGTCAATATATTGTCCAACTTGCTCCCCCACGCTGTTGATTGCCGAGATAATTGGTCTTCCCGGGATCGGTACTGTATCTTTATCGACTTTGGGGATTAGATAAAGCGCTGGAATGACCGGAAATTCTTTGTGCATAAATTTATATTCCTCCACTGATATGAGTCCCTCACGTTTCCATTGTAACAAACTATTTCTCAGTGTCTCTTTAGCCATATTGTAGTCTTTCATTGTAGCCTTTTCATAGCACTGTATGTCATCTAATTGTCTTCTTTAATATAATCCTTGGTTGGCCATAGAACAATATTACCCCCCTTATCCGATTTTTTTATAGTAACTTCTTGATTTTCACTTAATTTTTTCATTAGCTGTGCATATTCCCATTTTTTATGCTCTCTACGTTTTTTCTGGTGTTTCACTTGGTAGTGCAGTTTTTTAATGTCCTCGATTACACATTCATGAAAAATATCCACGGCATCCTTAGGCATCATCGGGAGGAAACTAGATTTAGATTTAAATGGACTACTCCCCGCTCCTTTTTGAATCATGTTAATTTTCTGTAATCTTGTTCTAGTCTGTTCGTCCAATTCATTTGGAGAATCTGAAACGCTCACATCATTTTCAAGATCATGTAGTGTTAAAAGGGTTGGGATATCAGAGACCATGAGTGTTCCCAAGGTGGTATCGTCATCTCTATTATCCAAAACTGACTTAGATGTTCCTGTTGCCTCTTTTATAGCAAAGAATTTTTTTAGTTTTAATTTACGGATAAAACAGAATACATCAATTCTTGTACCTGCGTAGTCGAAACTACTTTCTGGACAATAATTAAGTCCCAATGACAGTAGTTGTTCCTCAGCCTTCGTCAGAATGATATTGGATAGGTTGATAATAGTTTGGTCCTCATTCAGCGCCGTTTGTTCCAGTTCGGTTTTTTCTTTTGTTTTTTGTTTTCGGCATTTTCTGCGTTCACGTCTGATTGCATTCTTTCTCTTCCGACTGGTTTCCCTCTTTGTCTCGGTCTCAATGTTTGTAGTCTCTCTTCTACTAAAAAATTCAATTCCTCACCAAGGCTAAGTACTGTATGGCTTTCCACTGCATTCGCGTCTTCTGTGCCTGATTCACTTGTGAGTGATTCTGATTCAACGCTGGAAAGTTCTTCATTCGGACTTCTTTCTTGTATATCTCTATTAGGGATATCTCTTATTTTGTCACTGTTTTGCTGTCGTTTTGTATTGTCAAATTTCCGCGCAAAGGTGAATATTTGTCCATTATTGTAATCAGCCTCATCACGTGAAAATTTCTGGGCCTTACGGATCTTTATTTTATCTTCATGTTTCTTTAATCTTTCCTCAATTTCACTACGTGATTTCTTTATTTATTCTGTCATGTCTGAATTGATAAGTTCCGCATTAATTTTTTCAATTTCTGTCAATATTATTTTACGGTCAATCTCGGCATACTTTACTAAAATGTTCACTAAATTCATAGATGCTGCAAGGTTGCTCTCACCCCATTCTCTGAGCATATTCGGATTGGGTCTATCAAAACTTGGCGCCAGCAAGATCCTTAGTCCACGCGGGACTCGTCCCACTTCCATGTATTTTGTTAGGCTTCTATGCTCCCACCATTTTGTTATTTCAGACTTCATGTTTTTCTCCAAGTTTCTCAATAACACTTTCACATCATTTTCTATGACACTTTCCATGTTGCGTTGACCTGTTTGACTGGTCGATGCTTTAGGCTGTTTGCCAAATAGCTCATTTGCCGCCATTTCTCTCGCTCGAACTGCTTCTGCAGACATTGTGAGTTATTATATTTACAACGGTGAGCGTGAGCCTGAAATCCTTCGGCTCACCAATTTGCTGTCCTTTGCCGTACCTCCCCACCTATGCCTTATGCCGTCTTACTCACCAACTGATTTCGATCGCTGGCGGGTCCTCCGACCCGGTTGCTGTCGTCCTCTGTTGTGTGACTCGATATGCGGCTGCAATAGGGGGCGGTCGCCAATTTCCACCACGGATCCTCTTTTTGCTTCGGCTGAGGGCGGCCGCCAACTTCTGGGAAGGGGGTCTGACAACGGAAGCAGCCGTCTTCCGTAAAATCAATTAAGAACCAATAAGCTCCCACTGTTTCCTTACGGTGAAAGGAGAGCGACAGACCCAGCGTATTAGGCAAGAAGTATATTTTATTGCTCACTCCTCACAAAGGATAACGCGTTTCGGACCACGAAAGCCCTTGTTCACATGTGGAGCATAGTTCGACATTAAGTTTTATAATATGCTTTGTACACACCTCTATGACGTGCATATCACATGATCAACAACATGAAAGACAGACTAACACTCGGATTAACAAATGCTCTGTAGTTTGACTAGGAATAACACATTAAATATAACGCGGTATTCACAACGGCAATTTCTTGTTTGATACAATTATTATACATACATAATTAAAATGTTGTATTTGTTGAGGCAATATGATATATCTGAATTTTATCTCCACATAAATGCTTATTTCAACATGATCAAAAAACTTTATTGTTCTCCTCAAAAGTCATTGCCAGATTAATTGGATAATCCATAAACTTATATATATATATTATACATTATATATATATATGTGTGTGTGTATATATATATATATATATATATATATTTATATATATATACGGGTATGCACGTGATTCATCAACCTGCTCACTATGGCCTTGGAAGAAGATGAAGTGAGTTCATCGAAACGCGTCGGCCAGGAGAACAAAAGTATGAAGGGGAAGCTGCATGAATTCTACAATAAAGAAATGTTTCTCACCTTTGACGGAGTGCGGCCTTAATTGCTGGAGCAATTCTTGATGTTATATATATATATATATATATATATATATATATATATATATATATATATATATATATATATATATATATATCCAACACAAAGAGTTGCCCCTCATTGGAGCAGCGCTCCCAGGTAGGTAGCGCTTTTAAAAGCAAGGCGGCTGCTGCAGACAAACTTCTCCACTAATTCTGCTGCTCCGATGCGTTTCGGGCTACGCTCTTCTTCATGGTCAGCATGCAAAAGAACCACAGCCGGTACAATCAAACACCAGTGTTTTCCCTCTTTTTATTTCCATTAGCACGCCCAAGTGAGCACCACTAAAGCATTATAGGACTGGTAGTATGCACTGTTTTCCCCTTGTGGGTTAATGCTGTGGAACAAGTGTACAAAAGTTCCTGGGAAGCCAAACAAAGTCTGCTGCATTCGCCTTTTACCATCAAACAAAGCACCTCCTGTTCCGCCTCACCCTGTTCAAGTGAAACAGAAGCGGACCCGCTCGAGTAGCGCGGTGGGCCGCTCCGTGGCCGGGCAGACCACACACATCCAACACAAAGAGTTGCCCCTCATTGGAGCGGCGCTCCCAGGTACGTAACGCTCTAAGAAGCAAAGCGGCTGCTGCAGACAAACTTCTCCACTAATTCTGCTGCTCCGACGCATTTCGGGCTACGCCCTTCTTTATGGTCAGCATGCGAAAGTACCACAGCCGGTACAATCAAACACCAGTGTTTTCCCTCTTTTTATTTCCATTAGCGCGCCAAAGTGAGCACCACTAAAGCATTATGGGACTGGTAGTATGCACTGTCCTCCCCTTGTGGGTTACTGCTGTGGAACAAGTGTACAAAAGTTCCTGGAAAGCCAAACAAACGCGTCGGAGCAGCAGAATTAGTGGAGAAGTTTGTCTGCAGCAGCCGCTTTGCTTCTAAGAGCGTTACCTACCTGGGAGCGCCGCTCCAATGAGGGGCAACTCTTTGTGTTGGATATATATATATATATATATACTTGAGATATATAAAGCACAGATATTTATTCCCATGAATGTAGTGAAAAATCTGATACAGAATATATTGTTGTTGAAAGTAGAAAGTATGGCCGACTCACAGACGGTTCAAGTCGTAGTATGATTGTAAGCGTTGTTAAAATGGTGTACGCCATTTGCCCACTTTAGGAATATGTCTAGGGTACTCTTATGAACAACAGAGCGTTGTCCATAGCGCCTGGTTGTGCATGCCTAATCATTGGCTATTGTATAGATGTGAAGCCATTCACTTACTATTCTATGTCAGATGAGGTACTTAACAGGCACCTCTCAATAAGGTAAATAATGATCAAACACTTTTTTGAACGGTTAGTTACTGATCGCATTCATACCTACAGAGCCTTTACGTTTCTTACCACTAAAAATAGACTGTAATACCAATCAAAAGTGGGTGGTTTCACGGATATGCTTCATGTCCTGCATGTTGCGAAATGTTATGCCCACTAGCACGACAGAAGTGATAGAAACTTGGGTCTGGATGTAGCTTGCTGAATATCTCCAATTTGAAAAGTGTATAGCAATCTGTCGCATTGATTGGCTGATGTCATCAGTGATGTCATCAATGATGTCATCAATAATGTCATTTAACATGTCATGAGTGATGTAATATGTGAGATCATAAGCAGTGTATGGTGGGGATGGAAGTTTTAGTCAGTGCCACTGGAATTATGTCATTTTGCAGCCGCAGCGTTTTCTGCAAAAATATGGATTTGCCACATTTGCCACATAATCCATCATCTGCTGCATAATCTGCAGATTTAAACAAAACATGTTTTTCTAGCTCAAATGGATCAAAGGTTACTTAAAACACAGGAACATGTGTTGTCGCGCAATGGAAGGCTCTTCAAAAAGGTTGACTGATCACCTTTCTGTTGCCTATTTCTGTATCTGGGTGTCAAAGTGGTACTAATGTGGTGAAACATTTGCCCAGAAAGTATTAACGTGTGTAAAAATGAGGAAATAATGAGGTAACACTAACGTAAAATGTGACCCATTACGGCACATAATTTGCCTTTTCTTACAGCATAATCTAGTTAACCCTGTTGCAAAATTTGGTCTTCCCCTTCTACATAATTCCAGTGGCCCTGGTTATAGTTAGCCCATTAAACTCTGACTGGTGAATTGCAGTCGTTATTTGGGTTTTAAATGTACTTTTTGTGTTATTTCAACACCTAACTATAATATCCCTTTAACCTTTGTTTCTTTTCAGTACATTTCTAGGGTTTTCTAAACATAAGATATCTATATGTTATGCTGTTAAATGGAAGACTGCGAAATCTTCAGTGTCTACCATAATTATACTATTCTAAAACTAAGAAGGTATTAATCAGCAGAGAGGATGGATAGTCTGAGGAAACAGAGGAGAAAAGGGGGTGCTGGACATTGGTAGGAATCTCTCTCATTAACTATTTTGAGACCTTTAAAATATGTTGCACCATAAATACAAAAAAATATACAGCTACCCTCACATATTTGTAACCACCTGGTTTCATATCTGCAAACACCTCAAGGCTCTTTTACTTCATCCTTCTGCATAGGAAAGACTTTAAACTGAACACCTCATTTTCAGCAGCAGGGTATTCATTTTGTTCTGAATATAAAATATTAGCCCTGTAGTTGTTCATTAGAAATTTGTGGTGAAGCTACAGTTGATAACTGAGAAATCAACTTACAAACTGTTGAAAACACATGTTTCACTCAGTCTGCCAGATTTATTGCTGACATGGATGAGAAAGATATTTGAGAATTAATATAAAATGCAACATAATTTTAGCATTCCAGAGTACTGACTGTACTTTCTATGACAAAATAAAACACATTATTTTGTTCATTTAGTGCAGCCTCTTCTATAGGAAACTATTTCAAACCTACAGCTCCTATCCCAGCAATATAGCATTAAGGTGTGCTATACTCTTTCATGAATAAAGAATGTTAGCGGTCTAGTTGTTAATTGGAACTCTGTGGTGATGCTGCTGTAGAATACTCAGGAGTGCACTGAGAGTCTGCTGCTTCATTTGCAAAGTACATATTTTAGTCAGCATATCAGACATTTTCCTCTTCTGGATGTGGAAGGTATTTGTCAATTTATAGAAAATGTATCCTCGTTTTAGCTTCTGGAGCACTTACCATCATTTCCATGAGAAAACCACATGAGAAAGAATTTTCTATCAGATATGGTTCATCAAATCTGAGCAGAGGGTCGGAATTGTTTACATGGTGAAATCACCTTAAAACTCACAACAGTTCTTAGCATGTTACTAGCAACATCTGCATTACATTGTGACTAAAATCTGTCACCCTTTCTATATCCACCTTTATGTAAGCCTCAAAACCAGGTTCTCATTACTGTGTGGTGCATTTCAAATGGACAAAATGGCAGAGAATATTCACCCAAAGAATTCTAGCAGCTGTGTGTCTTGTAATTTTACACTGAAACAGATCCATGAAAACACACCATGTAACAATTTTGTGAAATTCACTCCAAATGTTAAGGGTCTGGTTTACAATAGCAATTTTCTTCAAGAGAGAAGGAACTTCCAAGTAGGTATTTACTGGGTTGGAGTAGACCCCTCAGCTCTGCCTCGGGATCCTCTCACCACACCCTGGTCAACACCTACTTGGGAGTGCCCTCCTCCTAGATAATATTGTGTAGATATAAAATTCCAAGTTTGTCTCTAAGCAACAGTCTTTTCATTTCTCATAAATCTAGACTACCCCATGGCAGGTCATGTTCAGGAGACACTCTGGACCTTCACCAGGGTTTTACATGAGCATAATTGTGATACAGGGCTCTGGATCTCAGTGGTTTAAATAGATATCCATTCAAGCAAACATTAGGTCCATTAAGCGTTATAATGGCATTCCCTTATAATTAGGAGTAATCAATGTTTGGCCAATCAATAGATGTCTTTCACCATAAAACATTTAGATAGCCTATCTGCACTCAGTTTTAACATTTTCAAAACAATTAACTTCAATAAGGCCGATAATCACCAAAATTGAAGAAGTGTTGTACAATTCTTTAGTTTTTAGATTGATGCCATTCCTTTTAGCTCCATCTAGTGGGGTTGTTTGCTCCACATTCACATGTTTATCCCTAGGCAAATAGGCATTATATTACGTTCATTAAATTCTTAATGGCAGTTCCTATGCTATCATTCGTATTTCTTTATTTTATCCCTTCAGTTGTAACATTGAAATGTACATATCCATTTTGTCTCTTTTTAGCACAGGATTCACCTTCTATCACCTCTTCTAATGTCTGCAGGAACATTTTCAATAGCTAGAAACTTAACACCAGATAGATTACCATTGAGTTCACTATGTACATGTTCTCGCTAACACATATTTGAAATCCTTATTTGCTACATATGTAATGTTCAGAGATGTGTTGCTTTAATTGCCAAATTGTGTTTTCAACATATAGTGAGCCTAATACTGCACAGAAGCCAAAGCTTGTGAGGCAGTTTATAGAGCAGGTGTCTCCAACAAGTTGCTCACATACAACTTCAGAGTAGCTCACAGCCTTGAGTTCATTTAAAAAAAGCACAGGATCACATTTTCCTTTTAAAGTTAAGGGAAGATTGTGTTTATTTTTAGGGCCAGATGTTGAGCAGTGGTCAGTCAGATTTATGACCCAAGCTGGAGCACAGAGGTGAAGAGCTGAAGCACTAAGGTTTTTAATCTTAAACAAAAGTCCTTGTCAACTCAGTATTGGAGAGTGAGAACAAAAAGATGTTTCTGAATGCTTTTAAATGGGGAAAAAATAAAATGAAAGGTCCCCTTAATGATTAAGTTAACTCTTAATTTTAATTTTCTGCCATTTCAAAGTGTTGCATTTACAAACAGCTGGCCTCTTGTTCCCAGTGGCCTGAGGCACTATGCCATATTTATAATTAAAAAATGCAGTCATTTTTTTAAATGAGAGAAATTTAAAGTGGAAATAAATATTTCTGTGAAACAATGTCTTAATGTTTTTTTTCCATTTTCAAATAAGCCAATTACGTCTTAATGTTTTATGCAGCATGTTTCTTCAATTTAAATTCTGTACTTTTCTGATATAAGTATGGCACCGTGTCTACAGGCCACTGTTATCAAGTTGACTGCTGTTTGTAAATGTGACACTTGGAAATGGGAGAAAATGATGAGTTTTATGGAATCGATATAAACATAAAGTTAACTCTTGAGTTTAATTGTCTCCCATTTCTAAGGTTTGCCTTTACACACAGCATGCATCTTGCTCCCAGTGGCTGGTAAACACAGTGCCATATTTATAACTGGTAACTCCAGCCATTATTTTAAGTGGGAGACTTTTAAAGTGCAGAAAAATGTTCTGTATTATGAACATTTTTGCAGAACATTTTTCTGCACTAGAAATTTCTCCCATTTAAAAAATGGTTGTATGTTCGTGTTACACATGTAACGGTGCCACGTATGTCAAAAGGTATGTCCCGTGCCACAAGTACATAAAACACAAGCTCTCAGTCACCCATACGCATATATCCCATTCGAACGCACACATGTTCATACATCCCCAAAGACCACACTCTCACTGACACACATTGCAGCCCTGTCATTGGCCCATAGTCAAAGTATTTTGTTCAAACCATAATATCTGTCTCTATGGACATTCTGCTTAAAGTCAATGAAGCTGGGCGTGGGAATGTCTGGTAACAATGCATGAGTTGCTTAGACTTCAGTAGCTCATGATGATTTTCACTGATCAGAAGTAGCACTTGCTACAAAAAAGGTTGGAGATCCCTGCATCAAGGTCATTGATGTCAAACAGGTCTGTTCAGTCTTCTGCTCTTTTCAAAACAGGTACAAGTAACTTGTCTCACCATTTAAACTAGGGACTTTTTGCCACGTAAGAAGAAGCTTGCCATCACAGACCTTGGTCATGGATGCTATGAAGTTGCACCTCTCTTGTTACCCTTCATGCTAGAACAGCATGATCTTTAAAACTGTGGAACATCATTCCCCAACCAAGTTTATTTTTTCTCAGATGCCAGGTCTACTAGAACCCATTTTGTCTTAAAAAACGTGATGAAATTGTCCACATCTGATAAAAAAAATACAAACCACCTAACCAAGACCCACAGTTCCTCACACCAGATGAGACCAGGGGCCGCATTATGTAAAGTGCTCCAGGGGCACAAAGGGGGTGTGTGTACTGGCTTTCTACATAGCCAGGGCACTTTGGTATTGCATAAGGGTCTGCAGAGACAGGCATGCCCCAATCTGTAATAGTACCAGAGCACATGTAGCACAAGTACTATTCTAAGGGGTGCATTCCCTCACTTGCATGCGATGTATTATGGAAGCAGGCACAGAGGCAAAAATGGTGTCTGGGGGCGCACTGACTGCGTGCTACAAAGAGTTTGTGCATAGTTAGAGTGCCTATCAAGGGTACCCCTCTGGCAGGTCGGTCTTTCACTAATGTGCTGCCCCAGGGCAGCGCAAGTTCACAGTTACCCTGGTGGCATCAACCTATCAGTAATAGGGCACACGGTTTGCACCCGGCACACCTAGTTAAAGGAGTACTGTGCAAACAAGGACAGTGAGCCCATACTGAAATACGCCCACATTTTCTATAATTGGGACCAGATGAGAAGATGGATTCACTTGTTTTGTTTCTGTGGTTTGGAATAAATATCCTTCTTGAACTACTTCTTCTGCAGGCAAACAGAGCAACATGATGGATTCAGTTGCAGGAAAATTTCCTGAACCTCCTCCATGATTATGAGGGCTTCTATCTTATTTTCTCTGCTGAAGAGGTGCACAAGATCACTACAGTTTATGGTACAGCGATTAATAGAGCATCTTGGAGAAAAGAGGCAAGGCAATAAAGGCCTGAGGGTCATTACTGCAGGAGCAGATATTGAGGCATTTGGATACTGCCAGATCTTCATGACTAAGTCTACCTGTTTTTAAGCCTTTTGCTTAACAGAAATTGATGAACCAGCAGTACCCAGCTTGGATCCCATGGAACAAAAGGAAATGTATCACATGAAGGAGAAAATTGGGTTCTAGGCTTGGATAAGAGGGAGTTCTGCGATGCTTAATGTGTAAAAAAATAATAGGTGCGTGTGATCTCCACAGGCACTGCCAAATTCTATCTGGGGTTATCAAGGCTACTCCCTGAGGTAGCACCAGTCAGTTTGTCCTTACCTCTGGCATCAGGCCTGATTTAGATCTTGACGGACGGGTTACTCCGTCACAACAGTGTTGAATATGCCGTCCACCGAAATATAAATCCCATTATATCCTATGGAATTTATATTTTGCCGGACGGGATATTTGTCACTGTTGTGATGGAGTAACCCATCCGCAAACATCTAAATCAGGCTGATAGTTACTGTTAAAAAAGCGCTATTGTTAAATAAAGTGCTTAGATGTTCGACTTGTTCCTGCATAGCGCTGTAGAAATACCAACATGTGTAGTTCATTTTTCCATTTGCTTCAATTAAGCAGAGTTCCAACTTGCAGATCGTAGTGAATTCTGATTTGTTCAATGACTAGCTTCTTAATCGTGCTTTATTGCTACATTCTGGTTCGTGTAGCATTTCATTCGTAGTAGAAAAACCATGCAAGCAACCATATTAAAAAAGTACTGGATAGTACTGGTGAGCCAGCCAGAGTCATGTTTTATGCTGGCTACTCCGTTATTCAAAATGCTTTCAGAAAAGTGGGGCGAGTCAGGATTCATTCTTTAGCAGTGATTTGAACCTTCAGATAAATGATCTGGTTGGTAGAACAAAAGTAATTTAGGCACTGACCTCATCCTGCTAAACTAGGGCGTTTTCTAAAGCTCAGGCCGCAGGAAATTAGAAAAATATGGGTTTTAAAATCGTGAGTCATTCTTTAGGGCAACCTCTGGACATCTTTTCTGTGTGAACTAGCGACTGGCAAGATGGTTCTAATTTTTCCTCTCATCTTTAACTGTAAAGGGCATATAAGGTAGCCACATGTCTAAACTAAATTATGATCAACTCAGTATTTCATCATTTATAGTGATATTAAAATATCAAAACGAGAAGCAAATTATATTGTTCAGTATAATGAAGGAACTGTGGCCTGATGACTCAGTTGCCAACAGTGTGGTCCTCTACAAGTTCCTTTATTGCCCTGTGATTCAGTGTGGAATGGGAACATTTTGAAACCAACCAGCTAAACCGATATTAATAAGTGTTATTCAAAAATGGGCAATTACGGGTTACCTAGCATCATGTTGCATCCTGTTTCTCATCCGCTCTTTTCTATGTTAGTGGGACGTGTCTCACCATCTCCCACAGCATCGATCTGTAGGTCATTCCACTTTTGGTGAGAATGGTCAAGGTTTTTAAAAGATGGAATAGGTCACCAATGAGAAACAAAAAAACTGCCTGTGGGTGCCTACATGAACCTACCAGACTGGCATCCAATCATAGTTGTCGGGATTAGGTGTGTGATATAAGTGTTGAATATTTTGAATCTTGAGGCAAACTAGCTGTTGTATCGAAAACATTTATCTGAAGCACTGCCATGAATGTCTAAGCATTTGAAAGAGAGAATTTATTCCAGCTAGCTCCAGGGTAACGCATGGAGTGTTAGGAATTTTTTTAGCAGGTGCACCTGTGTCAATGGTCAACACAATCAAGGGCAGAGGAATGCCTCGGTGTATAGGTCTGAAGTGTGAGATTTGATTATTTACAAATTATTTACAAATTTGGGGGTAGGATGTGCTCAATGAAGTTAGGATTTAACTTCACTAGGGCTCTCGTTATGAGTGGCCAGTAGTCTTGTTTTGGCCAAAAGGTCCAAAAGAGAGTTACAAGTGATGTGCTGTTACTTCGCTCTGTGTTATCAGGTTAGGTAATCCAGTATGTTTCCTGTGACAAATCCTCCAGGTCATGCCTGGAATTAAGGGTCACGTGGGATCTGTGAGGAAACCCAAATTCCTGCCTGTTATTGCCATGGAGGTCGATTCACCAAAATGCCAGGGGTAGCGCAATTGACATCCTATGCTCTTTGACCCTAGTGACTTTGCAGGAAATGACATCACTTGACCTTTGACCCTGGTGATTTCACAGAAAGTGATGTTGCTCAATCATTGACCCTGGTATCTTTAACAAAAGTGACATCATAGAAATTGATTTAAAAAAAAACTAAATATGTGGTATGTAAAAACAACAAAAGTATATTAAAGTAGATAAAATTGTGCTTTAGTTATCAGCAAAAATTACTAGGCTGTTGTGATGATGTTCCAGGGGCTCTTTCACAAAACGCCAGCAGCATAAACTAGGAGAACAACTATCATAGACCAGGAGAACAACCATCATAAACCAAGAGAACAGCCATCATAGACCAGGTACAGCCATCATTCTCTTAACAGTAGCTTCAAATGCTCAGACATAGGCTCATACCCTGGCCTCCGCCTTCATATGACGACCATAAGTTGCTTATGCAAACAGTAAAAAGCCTAGACATAGCCTTAAAGAGCAAAATACAGACTCAAAAGCCCAGGCAGAATCTCCATGTGTCATGGCAAAACCAGTAGATGCCGGGCAAAACCCAATATGCCTGTGCTGACTTATAATAACATAACCATTAAGCAAAGGCTGACCCTGGTTGGAACATATGTATAAACTCTCCTTATAGGAGCTAATCTGCACACAGAAAGCATCTACTGAGTCCAAAGGGCAAATATACCCACCACAAAATGTAGTCACTCTGTTCACACACAATTTCCAATTCTTTGGTTTTTCTTCAGTCAAATCTGACTGCGCGCACAGGAAATCTGTGTACCTATTCTGGCATAAGCTTTTTAGCTTAATCTCTTATTTGTGTAGAATATACCTACCTTTGAATCAAATTATTATTATTTTTGTTTAAATAAGTTGATATTTCTAGGATAATCACTTTATGTTATGTACATATTAAATAACCGGCACAGAGTGGGCCTTCCTGGATCCGCTTTGGGCCCCCATTACATACATGAATCATGTTAGCCTGATGTACAGTTGATGTCTCAAATTAAATTGTCTCTTGAAACATTATTTTAGTAGGTGGTACCCAACAGAACACATTTTTTAAAAATGTAAACCTGTGACACCACCATGTGTGCATGTAGACATGTCTCGCTGAAGTGCAACTAGTGCTTTAGCACCTTTCTTCATTAAGTAACATCCTACCTGTGTGCATGTTCTGACTACATCTCTTTTGTATGTGGGCATAGGACCCACTTACTTGTGTGTACCTAGCCACATCTTGCCTGTGTGCAACTAGACACATCTCCCCTGTGTACACCTTTCCCCTTTTACCTGTATGCAAGCACTCATATCACCTGCATCCACATAGAATCCATCATTTGTGTGCAGTCAGGAGCCTCTCATTTTTGTGTACCTGTATTGCTTTCAGCTGTGTGCACCATGGCTTTCAACAGAACCACCCCAGCTACTCAGACTTAAACTGGACAGCTTGAGATTTCCAGGGTAACCTTGTATGCCTGCAGTTCCCTTTCATTTCTGGGCACATAACCCCCTCTTATATGTGGGCTTTAATCATTCTTACCTGTGTGCATATAGCCTTATAACCTGTTTGGACCAATTATTCTCTGACCAATTTGCATCTACCACTCAAGCATATACACCCTCATCTGCGTGCATACAAGTCCCCCGACAAGATACACCTAGCCCCCTCTCACATGCAGGCACACAGGCCCCAGTCACAATTATGCACCTAGTGCTCATTAATAGGTAGGTACAAAGCATCCTCTAACCTGTGCCCAGCAATCCTTCCTCAACTTTGGGCTCTCGCCCTACTCACATTTTACACCTATTCTGTATAGCCCCTAGACTGCAGCTTGCGGCCGCTGGCAGGCTGCTTGGGACTCCTCTGGGGAGAGTGTCCTTGTTTTTGTGTCTCACTTCGAATGGTATATCTGTCAAAAAGTTTTTTTAATGTGTGATCTGCTGCGTGTTTAAGGAATGTGTGTTGGTTCTACCTTTGTTAGAATGTATTTGTGTGTGTATGTGTTTTAGGAATTTGTGGCAGGTTGTGTGTGTCAAGAATGTGTGTATGACTGTGAGCATGTTAGTTAGACATGAGTGCCTAACATACTCACATTCATTCACATATTGTTAATGCATACAACCTGGTGTACATTTCTAAAACACATACGCACACAAAAACATTCTAACATAGGCACAACCAACAATTAATTAAACATGCAGCAAAGCACACATTAAAAAACCAATCAGTCGCACGCTTACAGTTTGACAGCTATACCATCCAGAGTGAGGCACCCAAACAAGGTTCCGTCTCACTAGGGGTCGCAAGCAGCCTGATAGATGTTGCAAGCTGCAGTCTAGGGGTCGCAACTGCGACCCTTGGTGACCTCTAAATGACATCCACAGTTATGTTATTTCCCATTGCACATGAGACTATATGGCATCAGTTGGTAATCCCCCACTAAGAGAACTACCCCAGTATCGGAAACACCAAGTGAGTTTTTACCAGCCCATGACACTAGCCCATTCACAGTAAGGGCCTTAATTGAAAATCTAGTTACAGGGCACGAGTAGATTTTTGTGACTGCATTAGTTGGAAACGATGGTGATAATAAACATTCTGAGCTTGTTGGAGGAAATTCCAAAATCCAGCCTGAAACTGCCTGGACTGGCAGCCAGTTAACATGAGCACAGGAAGTCAAGGTTAGTGACTAGAGACCTGTAGGTGCAAGAGAAGCAAGTTATTAACATCGCCCAAGAACAACAATTAGGGAGGATGGAATTGCAATTTTTGTGATAGCCTCCCTGAACATGGTCACAAGCACATCAGAGAGACAGATTAAATATTTTTATTTTATTAATTTAAGTACCTCATAATGTGCAGCAGAGGGCATCCCGGCGACAGTGGAGAAAGGTAGTTGAAAGAAAAGAATTAAAAAGTATTAATAAAATACAAAAGAGCTAGGTAAAATAAAAAGAATTACAAAATGACCAGGTTTTGACCAGTTTACTGAAACTAACAAGAATGCAGCTAGGGCGATGGCCTCGGAGATACTGAGCCTGGGAGAAAGACATGGGCCGGACCGGACCAGTTCGCAGGATGGAGGATGGCAAACTGTCGCCACCGAGATTTGAAATTTCATGGGCTCGGCCACCACTGTGGTCATTATTTGGGCCAAAAGCTGCGGGGTCCTCTGAGTGGTTGGTGGGGGCAGCAAGGACAGGCAAAGCTAGGCAAAGTTACCTATTGACACCTTCATACCTGTTTGCCCCCTGACGACCACTGACGCTCCCGGATCCGGTCCTGCTGCCAACGAGGCTGTCCAGTTTGTCTGCCTCCAGCCCTCCCTGCAGATATTTCCCTTGCTTCACACTTGTGCTCTGTGCTCGGCCATGGGCCTCCTCTGTGCTGCCTGCTGGGACTATCTATGCTCTTAGACCCTGAGATCTCCTTTGGCTCCAGTGGCAGTGGCTGTAGTGGGGCGACAGAGGGCCCAACCGGTCATTTTTCCACACCTGAGGGCTTCCGCTGGTCACTGTCTGCAGACACCAGGGACAGCAAATGTTCAGTTTATGATTAGACGGGATGGTCCTGGGGGCCGGTAGGGCTCCAGCGAGGCAGTAGAGTTGGAGCGCCGGTTCAGGGAAGGGTTGGCGGCTTGGCATCCTCTTGGGCAGAGTCAGCCACTGGGGCGTGAGTCTATTGTGGATGTCAGCTGGGCACTGTAAAGACAAAAAAAGTGTGGGTGGCTGCTCCAAAAACTGCTGGGGATCTCGTGGCAGCGCTCGTACTGTATGGGAATTGATTGCTTAGCCGCCCCGTTTTAACCCTGGCAGTCAGTGCAGTGTAGAGCAGCCTGACCCATCCAACCCACCGTTCCCCCAGACCCATGCACCGCATAACCTCAAACAGGAAGTCCCATCGCACTGTATCAAAAGCTTTTTTGAGATCAACTAATATCAGCCTCAGTCTCTCATCTTTGAAAGAAATTAATTTCTGTCATTTCACTTCAAGGTAGTCATTCCCCTAACAGAGCATTAAGCCTTTTGTCTCAAACCTAGAGGTGTGCTTATACTCCAAGTACAGATGTCAATGCTTAAGCCTCATAAAAAAGTTATAATCAGGATCATTCTTTTAGAGCAAAATGTTATTCAGCTGAATAACATGGGCACTCCTGAAGCTGCAGCAAGATGTCTGACAAACAACTCTAAGCACTGGTAGGTATACCCTCGTCCAGCAATGGACATTTGCCTAAACAGTTCACATACCCTTCCCTTACTTCATTCAAATTCATTTTTTTATAGTGATGTTGGGGTGCAATTATATTATTTCTTCTGGCCACACAAGCACTAGTTGAGTGTCCTACAAAATCCCTGCTTCCCATGGCACATTTCTTTATAAAAAAAAAAATGTTGGGTTCTTGGGAGCACATTGAAGACTACTGCTTCAAAATGGCCTTTAAATCAATGTCTTTTTTATTCATTTTCCCTGGGAAAATTTGTGGAAACATGCATATTTTTTTGCTCTCTATTTTTTGAAATTTTCATAGGAGGCCACTCTTCCTTGAACTTTTATTGGGAGAGTTTGACTTTGGTCTTGATAAAATTTGGGACAGGCGTTTACCTCAAACCACTATGAAATGTCACCAGCTGCCCCAGACTGTGTGTGTGTGGCGTGTGTTTGTGTGCATCTGTGTGTCGTCTGTGTGCATGTCTATGAGTGAATCCGTTGAAAAGTGGTATGCCTCCAAAATACAGAAGAAACTCTAGTGTATTATAGAATAGAACCGGATTCTCCTGGGTTTGTAAATTTTGTAAAAAATTGTGATACAAATTCAGCTTTTAAAGAGTCCCTTTAATCAGATGTTGAAATGAGAACGAAGTCAGGAAACAAATGTAACTTTTCAAATGAAATTGAAACAATCTTAGGCAAAAACAGATGAATAAACTTGCAATTCCAACATTTTCTCTAGTAAAACACTGTGAGGCAACTCAGCTGATAAAGACAGAAGGTGTCTATTCTGCTAGCTGGTATCAGCTACACAATCAGTGGGGTTGTGGGAGATCTATATATCTAGCCAATTTTGGACCAATCACAAACGCCCAATTTATTGGTAGCGTTCTGAAAAAGTACGCATGTAGTAGCTGGAAGCCACAACGGAAAAAGAGCACTGCTTGGTAGACCACCGGATGGGTTTCAGCCACGCAGAGTAACCCAACAACATTGTTACAGAACATCTTATCTCAGAGGCTGTCAAGTAGTATATATATGATAGGGATGAATGCCCTGTCGGCAGACGTGACAGCATTGATCATGCTGTCCTCCTTGAAAGACTGAAACAATAGGCAGTCTAACAAAACCATTGGCTGGTTTGGGTCATTCTTAAAGAAATGCATATTGAGAGATCTCACTGATATTAATCAGGCAGCCAACTGATATGTGGGATTCTGCAGTGTTTACCAGTGCCCGCTCACGTTTTTAATATTATACATGTGTATCATTGCATGAAATAGGGACAACTAAATGGACAGCTTTTAAAAATATATTTGCACATGACATACAGCTGTTTTTTCCACCTTTCGTGAGGGTATGTAAAAACTCTGAACACTATTCAGTTTTTGAGAACTTAATGGTTAATAATCAACTTGCGCTAAATGGTAACAAAATAAAATTCAGGATTGATGGTCTGAAACAGGTAGTGCAAACGCTCCCAGCATAATACAAGGACTTTGCCATAGAAGAAGAGGTCATACACAATACTATGAAGGTTAAAACATTAAGGGGCCGATTACAATACGGCCCGTAAAGGCTCTGACCGGGCTGCATCGTAATACGCCTGTCGGATTCCTTTCCGACCGCCTCATTTCGATGGAGGCGGTCGGAAAGGAATCTGACTGGTCATTCCGGCTGACTTCCGACGGGCTCGGAGAGCCAGTCCACCAGTCGGAATGCGGCCTGTTATCTCAAGGGCGGCTCTTTCCACCCTTGAGATTACGATCACGCTTTTCGACATGGTTTCCATGCCGGTCTGTCCGACATGGAAACTATGGGGGTGATTATGATGGCGTAACAATCACCGTCACGCCATCGTAACCACAGTTACCCACCGCCAAATTACAATGGCGGTGGGTAACGCGGCGGACGGAAAGTCCGTCCGCCGCTTTTCCGCCGGTCGGCAATCGTCACGATTGCCGGCCGGGCGGAATTGAGCCTGAATATGGTGGCGGTGCCTAGCAGGCACCGCCATCCATATTAGGATGGGAGGTAAACTGAGCCTTTCCATGGCGGGAAAGGCTGGCGGGAATTGCTTTGGGGGCCCGCTGCGGGCCCCCGGGGGGGTGGGGGTCTGCACTTGGGGGGTACCTATGGTACCCCCCTGCATTGCCATGCACAAGGTGGCAGGCACCGCCCGGTGCCTGCCACGTTGTGCATGGCAATGCACGACATGCCTCTTTGGCATTGCGGCGGGTGCTGCTTACAGCAGCACCCGCTGCAATGTAATAGATGCGGAATGTGACTGCCAGGGTGGCGGTCGCATCCAAATTTGCGGTGCGGGACTGCCGCACCGCTGGTGGCCGGTCCCAGCACCGCTAGAGTGGCGGGCAGACTGAAGTCCGCCCGCCATCCTAATGGGGCCCTATGTCGGAAAGCGTGTTAGGGGTCCCCAGCAGGGTCCCCTTTGGTGCACAGCCTCCGGTTGGAGGCTGAGGGGGCCCCTATGGTTTCCCCCTGTTGATTCCTGCACCTTGTGGCAGGAACCTTGAAGTGCCTGCCACGTGGTGCAGGGATGAACCGCATCTCCCATTTCACTATGGGAGCATGCATTACAGCCGGTTTATGGCCGTAATGCATGCTTCCATAGTGAAACATTGGAATGCGACTGAAGAGTGTTCTGTCACATCCTAATGGGGCGGTCGGGACAGCCGACCGGGTGTCGGTCAGTCCCATGACCGAGTCGGTGTTGGGCAGAAGTGATTCCACCCAACATCATAATGAGCCCCTAGGTGTCATGTTAGACGTCGGTCTATCAGTGAAACAACAGTGGAACAGCATCACAAAGGCTCACTCAGAAGTACTGCTTGAGATTGATGTGTAGACTTCATCCTTTTAGAAAAAATAAAAATAAAGCTTGTGCAAGTCTGAGCAAGTCGCCAAAGAGGATAAAACGGAATTCTTGTAATACTTTTAATGTAGACTTATATATTATAGAACTCAGTGACCAGAACTGAGAACAAGACCTTCAGATTCTATAGACTACCTATCTTCATGAAACTGAACTGGCTACAAGTAATATTTACTGTATAAACCTTCATTCATAAAGCTATCTGGGCTGCTTCCCCATTACTTAAAAGATAGATTCTTGTTGCATCGCCTAGTAGAGTTGTGAGACTTGTGGATAATGTTTTTTGGGTTATTCCTAAATTTAAAATGAACATATGGGGAGGAAGAGTCTGGCAGTGGTTAGCAATAAACTCTGTAATGAGTGCTGGAGGACCTTAGATTGGAAATCTACTTGCTTAACTTTATAAATTACAGCATTAAAATCATTCCAATTTGTTTATTCATAGCATTGGAGTATGTTTGTAAGAATGTTAAAACATCCAATACCGTATGAAGGTTTGATAAAACGAAACAAGCAGCGAATGTCATCGAAATGACTTCGAAAAATCTCACTCAGAAATGAATAGTTAAAGGGGTGATGAGATAGCGTTCAGTGGTAAAAGGAAATCTTGACCAACTACAGCTAAGATTCAAGGATCGTGAATTATTCACGACCAAGGTTTGTTTTTTGGAATGGGTTATTCGTAGAAGGTAGGAAGAGGCCACTGGATCTATGGTCATTGGCCTACATTCTTTGGTTGTTGGGAACGTAGTTAGTTCTGGTCCCCTTACTTGCTTCATGCTGATAAGACTAATCAGTTAAGCATCTACCTGCAGCGGAGAAATTCTTAGTGTAAGACAATGATCCACTGAATGACTAAATTGTTATGGTTGAGAGGGACTTACCAGTAACTACATCTGTTTTACTAAAAATAGTTTGTTTTCCATCAATTTGAAAGTCTGGAAATCTATCTTGCACCTCTTAGGTCAGTTTAGAGGAGTTCCATGGACAAGAAGTAAGTCCTCCGTGTACTCCATAATTTGCACTCCCAATAATTGGCTGCTATGTTTCTACGATTTTGAAGGTGTATTGAGAAATCAGGTGCACAGTGTGCATGAATGAACATCTTTTTTAGTGAACAATCAAACATGTTCCAGATATAAATCTGGACTCCAGTAGATGCCATGGATTACATCATGTGTCATGTTCTTACAGATTCAATGATACCCTGGCAGCCTGGTTTTGAAGTTGATCTAGTCTAATGATAGCCTTTGAAAGACCCATAGACAGCACACTGCAGTAGTTTTTGTTTTTTTTAGATTTTTTTTATTAATTTCAATTAAGTAACATTAATAACATCTGCATGACGATTCAATCTGGCTTTTAACATTATATATTAGCAATAAAAATCGAATGGCATAGGTAGGGGTATACGGAGACACTCATTTAGGTAACATTTAGTGTCCATTTTGCTGGCTGGCTTGCTGCTTCACTCCGCAGCGCCGCTCAGCCGAACGCAATCAGATTGTATCAGGAGTACTAAAAGGAGAATCGGCCATGGTTCCTCAAATCCAGTTCTACAGTAAATTGCATACAGTTGCAGAGTAAATTATAAACTTGAACAAGAGGAACACAACAAAGAATAAAGGTAAAAGAGTTAATGAGTAAAAAAGAAAAAGAAAATAAGAACCGATCTCTACATGGAAATACCATCGTGAGTGCGTTTGTCAGTCTGGTGCAATAATAAGTAACGTATGTATAATTGTAGGGGTGTGGTGGGCCTTTGCATAGGTATGTGTATCAAGGATACACTGCAGTAGTATAAAGAGCTGTATATTAACATCCTTAAATTTAAGACTGATTTGGGGTCAGTAGGGAAAGGATAGCATCAAATATGGTGAGCAGGAATGATGATTTTTAAGGTAGCCCGGTGTACTGTAGTCTAGGATAGAGTAAGTACAGTTCATAGTCGGGCCGGTGCACAGATTCAACAGTGATTAGGGCACAGCACTCGCAGTAAATAGCTCTGGACTTCGAGAAGCTCTTTTGCTGATCTATCCATTGGACCCCACAGATTTTGTGGTGAACGTTTCTGGTTCCTATTCTGGGGTAGTTAATGGAAGACAGGCAACTCAGACAGATAGTGGAAGCAATTGTCAGTCATATGGAAACTCTTGCACACAAGAAGATAGCTTTTTAGCTGTGGAGACCATTAGACCCAAAGGATTTTGTAGTAATCAGCCACACCTCACAAATTCAGAACTGCTGTGCTTTTGTTAGTGTCATTTTAAAATTCAAATCAATAATAAACCATTCCACCTGCTGCACCTATTGCCATTTTACAGCAGGGTGAGAATCAGGGACAACACGTGTATTCTGCCAAGTCATTTTTTTTCGCTGAAAAGATTATGCTTACCTAAAAATTGAAATATACCAAGAGGAGGACATTAACAACATGTCATTCAATATCCTACAATGGTAAGGGAACTACTGTATCAACTTCAACCAAATTATTTATGAATTCTCTTAGAGCCAATTTAGGGATAACATAGTATTAGCATCCGGGCTACAACAGTCACTACTTACAAGTGCAAAACGAATGGTGTGGTTATTCTTACTTAGTCAAGATATTGCAGTTCTATCTAAGATACATTCATAGTCTCATCGTTCAATGCCAAAACGTTACTCCATATTCTTTAATACGTTTGAACGTCATCACATGACTTCTACAAAATGTGTTTTGCGACTTATATCATTTCTGTAACACGGGATTCTATTATTAAAAAGTGAAGGGAATTTGCAGTTCTTGAGCACTATTATCTTCGACAACATAAGGCTCATTAGGATGCCCGTTTTGAGGCTTTGTTTTTCACTCCCAGACCATGTTGAATTACCATTGAACAGATTTGCTTATTTGGACAGCAGAATATTTAAGGAAAGTGTTAAACAGATCATTTTGGCTATGCCAATACACCAGGTCGCGAATCTAACATGGCCTATGAACATGTGCATTAGATTTGCATGAGAACTTTTGCATCTCTGGCAGTTCTCTTTGTTGCATGGACGCAGTCTGGTGATTTTGTTCGGAGCACACTAGATTCTCAATATATTGTATTAGAGTGTAAAATGTATGCACTTTTAAGCTTGTTGTACAAACATTTAGTTGAAATCTGTGACATTTAGATGAGGAGTTGGCTTTGTTGGTCACCAAATCTAATATCAAACAGTCAGCTTCTGAGAGCATTTATGGTAAAGCAATCCTTCACATGGCCTTTAACATTTGTTTTACAGTTTTTAAAGGAAGGCCATGCACCGTGACCCAGCTGCTGGGCTAGCTGCAATGGAAAGAACGCTTGCAGAATAAGGCGGAGGCACACAAAGAGAAACACTTTCCTTCCACTGCAGGAAATCAATGTACCCCATCTCTATATCTCCTTCTGATATAATAAAAAAACATTGTTCACTGGGGACACGATAGGTAATGAACGCCTACATTAATACATTTTATGCACAACCAATTAACAGAACTTCAGTGAAGGTTGGAAAAGGCACACAGTTATGTTTAATTCCTCAAAATCTTCTTTTTGAAATAGTGATAAAAAGAATCAGTCTAGAATTATGATTTTTTTTTCACAAATTAGTGTCTGTTTTTTCAAAGACTTCAGTAGTGAAAAGAATGATTTAACTTGTAGCCTAGAAGTTTCGTGCTGCGTCTGTGCACTGAAATCAGACCACTGCAACACTATGTATTATTAGATATATTCCACCGGACTTCAGAGAACTACTAGAAAGTACATTATTACATGCGGGAAGCTATCTTGGAGTACTGCTACACTTAAATTAGATATGAATGTACAATTTGTGATGGCTGAACATAGATAAATGGGCACCAAACATCACCTGACATCACCTGCTGTACATAAATGGGTGCAAAGGCAAAGAAATCTAGCGTAAAGGAGAGGGCAGGTGAATTTCCTTTATTGTGAGTCCGCAATGACATGGAAATAGCAATTGTTGCAAAAACTATTTGTTGGACCTTGTGTCAAATTCATTCAGGTCAGTGAAGAACTTGAAATCGCCTGCCTTATTCCTATTTTGGGCCAGTTTGGAAAAAAAGCATCCCAATGTTTCACAAACGATTACACTGCAAGTACAATATGTTAGTGTCCACGGATTCTAGGGATTTTTGTGGATCTCTAGGTCAGGTTTCTACGGTGGAGGTAAAATGACATTGGCTTTGTGACTGTAGATAGTCAATTTCATGTTTTCTTGTTTGACTATTCTCCCAAGCAACTATATTGATGTGCAACTGATAAACATAGAAAAGCATGGAAATAATTTGGAAATTCCATAAATTGTGGGGTATTTGAAAGACACTGATGATCTGGATTCCAAACAAGTCATCTTTGTGATCACACTTTCACCCTGATTGCATCTAAGGGACTAATTCTGTTTCAGGTGTAAACTTCCATTGGCATCCAAAACGTAGTTACAAGTTGAACGGTATTTGCCCATTCGCTAATTGCACATGCGCTATTTGTTCTTGTGAAAAAAGCATATCCCGCTTTATTTGCCCACAGGTTTACCAGAGAAAAAACCTGGTAAGAATGTTGTTGGCAAAGACTATGAAAATCCGGCTTGTGCACAATGCAGTGTGGTCTAGATGGGCATGCAATCACTTATGCTCATTATTTGGATACAGATGTTGTCAATATACACACGATGCAAGGAAGGCTGTTGTCTTTCTTTCATTTTTATCATTATTCCTTGTAAATGATAAATGCAAGATAAATGGCATGGAATTATAAATATGCATACTGGTTGTATTGGCCTTTACTAAAACTTAATTTGACAGTTCTAGCACATTCTATTTCACTGGTCAAATATTTCAAATAGCAGAGGTTAATGGGTTGCTCTGTATTTATTATAGAACTGTTCCTTGCTCTGTTTCCACAGTGGAAGAAGTGATCCCGTTTGATAGCCAGCGTGAGGCTTCTCGCTTGCAAATGGAAGCTGACGTTTCAAGAAGTATTAGGGTGAAGTACAGTATGGTTTGACATGGCATGATGGTGGCTAAAAAGTCAGAATATATTATTTGCAACAATATTTTTGGAACAGTGGGTATTCTAGTCTGATTTCAATCAACTGTGGCATTGAAGCGTTGCTTTATGTCAATGCTTGAAGTGCACATCACTGTTTTTCGAACATGGCTGCTGGTAGATGGACAAAGTCAACTTCCATAGCACGACTGTGCCTTTCTAGCTCAGAAATGGAAGTTGAAGATCCAAGTTGTAATTGGGTGAAGTCCTTGCAGTCTGATGTCGTATGGTGTATAAAGACGGAGGACAGGTATATGGAATCCCTTTGCCATCTGTGGCTTGCCTTCCCATCCCACAAGTCCTATTGCATACCATGTATCTCAATCGATCACCGAGACAATCTGAGGCCAGCATAGAGGGCCATTTTATTGTACCTCAAAAGGTCATTTAGAGTTGGGTGGACTAGTCTAGATCAGCTGTACTCCTGCCCTGCCTGTCTTGCGGTTCCCCTGCTCTATTTTGAGTAGAGGCAAGAAATGGATTTATACTGATGTTGCTTCAACGGGTTCTACTAGCATAAACCCTTGAAATGGCAGCCTGACTGCCTCTGGGCTTCAAAGACACAGTGTCACTCACCCTACCCTATTTAAGGTGGAACAGCTACTACTCGTTTAATCTATCTGGGAATACAATGCAATGTGTAGTAATTCTATGCTCCAACCTACACGGATAAAACACCATGTGCATCAGATCATTGGCTTTTTTGATGTCTGAAAAGAAACTCCTGCTTTCAGGGTTTGTTTCCTGGAAAAATAACTTTGCTGAACCAACGCATGAAACATGGTGGCCACTCTGCAAAGGAACAGTATCTTCAGTGGAGCTGCCATAGCAGTGGCTCCATTCATGGCACAAGAGGTCCCCGTCTGCCTAAATCCGGGTGCAAAAACCATTTGCTCATGGTACTTCCCATTACTCCCCACTAGGTCATAATCAGGCATAAAAACACTTCTGATATCTGCTGCTAACATTACTGGTGCCTGGGTGTTTTTACACTTCTATTTATCCCAAGCACTCTGTAAATGATTGAAAACAGATATGGGAGATATGTGTGGTATAAAACACTGTGTTGTAGTTCGTCTAGTATATTAAAAGTACAAAACCCTCAATCATACCAAGACTGAGGAGTCAGGAGCTAGGCATCACTCTTGGGTAATTTTCTCTGAGAATCCTTTTATCCTATAGCAGGGGCCCATCCTTGCCCTTTGACATCTGCTTCCAGCTGCCAAAGGGGGGTAACGAGCAGGAGGGTGGTACTGATAAGACTAGCAGTGTATATTGAAACAAGAATATGATGTAAACATTTATGCTGCAACTCTTTACTACTGTTGCTTCTGTCCATAGCTATCATAGAACAGTACCTCCTCTGTTTTGCAGATGAGGATTATACTAAGAAGGTGTTGAGTTTGTCCATCACTAGGGTTCCTTTGGGAATATGGTTATTCTCCTTTGATTTCCACCAACCTTGCTTTCATGTAACGTTGTCTTACCACCCTTAATGACTGTAGAATGGAGACAAAGTTATAACAGCTGTTTGCAGTTTGAAACATTTACTATAAATTCATTCTACAGGCCACTTTGATTTCTCTCTGCGATGCTATGTGATGAGAGTCCTTTTTAAAGCATTCAAGGTGCCTGTCATCATGTGTCCTTCTGCTCCTTTCATTTTACATCACAGCCATAAACCATCCTGAAACTATCTTTTATCAAAGCCGCATTGATGATGGATAATTCATCACAAATGATTGAACTATATGATTTCATCCTGGCCCGGGCTGTGACTGGGATATCAGAGGCAGAACAAACTGAATGATGCACAGAGGCGGGAGCCTTTACATTCAGAGCTTGTCTTACTTTGCAATACCTTCTCTGAGCAATCATCTGTCTTTGTTCCAAAAAGGCATCAGCCAGGGACAGTGGTTCATTTGTTTTGCTTTCCTTGCATAGAAGGCAATAATATGCATATCCAAATTTTATATCAACTAACAGCCCTAGTCTTGGCTCTTGAGAGCAGTGTCTGCAGTGTGTAGAACAGTGTGGACCAAGTGTCTGGTCACCTCCTTCAACTTTTGCCATGTTTCAGAAAAGGGACTCCTGAAATCCTAGCTGCAGACTGCTCCAGAGTGTGCTAATGTAGACAGGAATAGGCCAGTAAAGCGCAATGTACTCTTGTAACTTCAAGACCTCGAGATGAAGAAGAATGGAGTATTTGGTTTGCCTTTCTGCTGTGCACATGACACGTTTGTGTTCTGGCAGCTTAGCTATAGCCTTTGTTTCGGCCTCTACTGCTGCCCAAATGGAGTTCTTATTGGTGTTCGCTCAAGTATTTCCGTTCTTCACTTTTTTGAATGGTGTTTTGCCACATTGATTTCAGGCCATCAACATTGTTACAAGTAAAATCAAGTTTTCCCTTGGTTCCTACACACTTGATTAAAAGCAACTCACATTCAACCACTCAAATCAGACTAGAATAGAAATACTAACAAGAAGCCCACTCAATAAACAATAAAATCAGAATCATAGATAATTACAAAATGATTGCAGTAATTTTATTAAATACATGTTTTTTGTGTTTATAGTTACGATAAAAAAAGATGATTTAAAAAACAAAGGGGCCTATTAGGATCTCGAGCGGATCGCCACCGCCGAGCCGGCGGTGGCGATCTGCCCGCGAAATGCTCCTGTTTCACCCCCGCCATATTAGTATGGCGAGGGGCACCGCGGCAGACGGAAAGACCGTCCGCCGCTTTTCCGCCGGTCGGATGGCGGAGACTCTGCCATGGAAAGGCATGCGGTGAATGACATTGGGGGCCCGTTGGGGGCCCCCGGGGGGGGTGGGTGGCTGCACTGGGGGTACCTATGGTACTCCCCTTCATTGCCATACACAAGGTGGCAGGCACCGCGCTGTGCCTGTCACGTTGTGCATTGCAATGCACAGCATGCCAATTTAACATTGCGACGGGTGCTGCTTACAGCACCGCCCGCCGCAATGTTAAATGCCAGAATGCGCCCGCCAGTGTGGCGGGCGCATCCTAATTGGCCTAATTACCGTTACAGTGGCGGGCAGACAAAGTCCGCCCGCCATCGTAATGGGGCCCAAAGTTCTATGACACCAAGATTGTTGTTGCTAATTCTAAAATAGATCCATAAGCTTTTTGTACACTCTAACTTCCCTTACCTAGTAAGGAGAACACATACATCGAATTAAAGAGAACAGTGCAATAGACATTTGACTTTGTCATTTAATTGTACACATTTGTGTGGACAGGTTTATCCCTAAGACCTGGTACACTTCAATGTATTCTAGTATCAACAGGTCTAGTCACTTAAACAAATCATGTAGAGGATGCGTCGATGCATTTCGATGGTTTTACTATATATATCCCATCTTTTTCAAGCCAAATACTCAAAGGTTCTCTATGTTGCACTGTGTGGTTGCACCAAAAATGGATCCTGTGTATAAAGCAAATATATCTATTTAAAAACAGGTACATACATCGATTAAATATATACCAACTGTAAATAGCAATAAAGTTTTTGGAACAATATGTATTCTAAACAAAATAGCTAAAACCTCAGATTAATTACATGGGTAAGGAATGTTAATACACACAAATTAATGTTCATCAATATCTCCTCTGTGGGCTGGATGTAGGTAGAAAGAAAAGAAAAGAGGGGATAACGGAAAAATCCAGGAGACATACGCTCATTCATTCACTGCTTAAAATGCCTTATTCTTTAACCTACTAATTCATGAGTTTATCTATACTGATATATACTTGTTATACTGACAAATAATTAATTTTTGTTCAGAAAAAATTCATTACCTTGTATAACAATGTCACCGCTTATTGTTTTTTGTTATTTATATTTTTAGTGTCCCACTAAATCTGGTTGGTACCATTGAAACAAGACTCTTCGTCTTTTAGGTAGCAAATAGCTAAAATTTAAAAAGAAAGGACATATATTGTAGCCTGCACGAGTACAGGACCAAGTTCTTAAAATCAATCTAACAAAGCCAGTGTAATTCACATACCTTCTCTATGTTTAGAATGCCAACAAGCGACCTCTGCCTCAATGGGCCGTAGTGTCGCACGAAGCTTGGTTAGTTGTAAGGGGCCAGGTCTTTCAATGACCTCTTCTCTATCATTTGGGGTGAATCTGAAAGAAAACTGTCCATAGACTCAGGATCATGTGAGCTACAGGGGAAGACTATTCGCATTATTTGCACATTCGGAACTTCCCTTACCTCTTAGTATTCAAAGTTTGGCTCACGGTTAAAAGTCGTAAAAATAAAAACAGAGGCCGTCCAATGTCGCGAGTCCTCACTAGTTTAAAATCTACACCGAAAAAAAGAAAAAATCGTGGAGATTAGCCCATTTACCTCCCCGGGGTAAATATAGTCCAGAGTATTTCAACGTTTCACAGTTCGTATATCGTTCTTACCTCGTTGAGACGTTATAGTTGGGCCCCAATGGTTTTCCTCATTCCAGCCAGCATTTAAGGGTGACGCGATAGTCCCGCCCTTAAATACCCGTTGGCCAATCTAAATTGATCTTTAATGCCTGCCCGACTAAACCTGGACCTCACTAATTAGTTCATTCACCAGAAGTTCTTCTCTATTCGCTTTGGGAAACTACAGTTTTTCTGGCATTGACCCGGAAGTAATGTTAACGGCATCCGGCCGGGTGTATACTCTGTCCGCGATGAACCGGAAACAAAACAAAGGTTCAGTGCCAAATTACGGATCGCTCAACTGCGATCTCTGCAGGTCTCTAGGACACGACCCCATGCATATTCTGCCCACGATGAACCGGGACCTAAACCTCCACGTCCCCATGTCTAACTTTTCCAATGTAAGTTCTATGGTTCTTAGTGAAAAAGGCATCGTAAGGGTGATTCCTTCTTTCGTTGGGCAAGTAACTTTGCTACTGGTATGAATAAAGTTCCACATAAATTTAGCTAGAAAAGTTATTACTGTACTAAAAAAAGGTATCTTGCTATAAGGGGATTATTATATTATCAGTTTCATCCAGGTAACACATAAACCACAGCTCACGCTTTTTTCTTTTGGAGTCCAAATCACCCCCTCTTCTATTTATACAGATTTTTTCCAAGATGAACCAACTAAACTGATTACAGTTGTGGATCAATTTGTGGAAGTGGTCAGTTAAAGGGGCATTTTCTTTGTTAGTCCTCAACTCTGATTTGTGTTCTAACAAACGTACTCGTAGTTCCCTGCTTCTCTCCCCGACATATCCAAATCCACACGGGCAGACAAGCAGGTATACTAAATGTTTGCTCCTACAGTTGTTGAGGGAGGAAGATGTCAATATGTTGCCATTGAATTCAAAGCTTTTAACTTCAATACAGTTTGGACATATCGAGCATGTACCACATCTGTAGTTTCCTACAGCCTTTTGTCTGTCTAGGGTAGTTTGTCTCTCGGGCTCTACATTTTTATAAGTTTTGACTAAGGAGTTCCGTATATTTTTATTTCGTCTGAACGAAAACAAGGGTTTCTGGAGCTGACTTCCCAACCCATTATTTAAAATTTTCCAATTTTTGTTGATAATATTTTTTATTCTATTGCTCACTCCTGAAAACTGGCTGACAAATACTATCCTATCTAGATCCTTGCTCTTGTTTTTCTCTCTAGAGATATCTAAAAGATGGTCACGGTCATAGAACCGTGCCCTTTTGAATGAGTGTCTGATTAACTTTTTGGGATATCCCCTATCCTTAAGTTTCTTCTTCATAATTTCAGAGTGATTGCTAGCGAACAGCTATGGCAACTAAAATGTGGGCCATAAATAAACATAAAGTGTAATAATGTTTGCCAGGTCAATAGAAGGTATACAGTGGATCCAACTCCCCAGTATCTAGAATCCCTCTGCTTTTAAATGTGGGGAGGGTGGTTTCAAAGAGTCCTGTCTTTTCCAGCAAGTCTCCTGCCTTTCATGGGTTGGGTTGTGAAAAGGAAAAAAAGCTACCTGACAGAATCAGGCCTGAAGAGATGAGTGAGTAATTAGCAAAGGGAGACAGCATTTGAGGTGTAGCACGTTAAAGGAAGGTAGGGAAGGAGTGAGCAGTGTGGATGTCTTTCTGTGGTAAACAGCAGAATGGAAAAGGGAGCATTGTAGGACATAAAATATGCGTCACCGTGGGTGGGAGCTAGTGGGAGACAGAGGTTAATGGGTAGGATAGGGGGGCACATCTGAAGCAAAAAGAACAATAGGACAGGGAATTTTTTTTAAAAAAAGATGGAAATGGCCTGAGTAAAATGGACAAAGCAGCATGTTGACTGAAGTCTGAAAACAAGAATTGGAAATAAATAGCCCAAACTAAATGCACCAGCAAACAAACTTAAAACAAAGAATGCATTTTGGCTGTTCCATTGGTACATCAGCCATCCTGGCCTGGGACCTTTATTTTATTTATTTATTTTATTGTAAAGTTGCTACAGCTAATTGGTAATAATGTTTGCAAACCATTCATTTATGCCTTGTAATCCTTTCAGACAATTTAACTCCTTATTCTTTTCCTCAAGTTCGGTCTCTGCTTAGATTTATATAACCAATCCCTCATATTTGGTATCTATCCATCCTTTTTCAAATTAGCTGTAGTACTACCTTTACTAAAAAATCCACAGCTGACTCTTACTTCTCTTCTAGCCTGGATAATGAGGGGTGTTACCCTGAAACCGGTCCCAGGATGCTTGTTTGCGGTCCAGGGAAGACCTGGCTTGGCAGTTTGGGGCGGACTATTCCCATGAGGAACAGGGTCAACAGTGGCGGCTCCTCCGCTATGGCGGAGGAGCGTCGCCCCACTGCATTCGAGCATAGGAAAGGAAAGGAAATATAAAATGATAATAACGTTAAGTTATTATCATTTAATGTTTCCAATTCCTTTGCGGGCGGGCCGGGCTGCTCTACTCTCCGAGCAGGGCAGGGGAGGAGTGGTTTGTCCACTCCCAAGTGCTGCATTTCAGCGTTGTGATTGGCTTAGGGGAGTGAGCCTGACTGCATGCTTCCTGTTCCTGAAGTCGGAAGCAGGAGCAGGACCAGAGACGTGGGACTCGGACCGGCAGAAAGGTAAGTTATTTTTTGTTTTTATATTTTAGCTCCCTCCCGCGATTGCGACCCCACCACGCCCCTTGCTACACCCCTGCGACCCCCCCACCACCCCACTCGCGAGCCATGCCGGCCGCCGCTGAGGGTCAAGACTGATTTGCATATGGTTGGGTCTGAACTGGGTTGGCGAAGTGAGCAAAAGAACGATGATGGATTTAACCCAGATCTAATAGTGACTGGGGGTAAGTGTCTGCAAAGTTTCAGCGCTCCGTCCATTATCTTATTGTGTTTGCCTATTAATTTGGTCGCCAAAAGCAGTTGCAATTTGCAACCCGTCTTTTACGAAAATAACTTTATTTTGCGAACTAACTTATGTACTAATAGGTTGGTTTGCATAATAAATAATCGAAGTAGGTTGTAGTCCGACCTATCTAAATATTATTAAATAGGTTGGTCACAAATTATGACTAACTCCGATTGGCCAAAATGACAAGGACGGTGGCCTTCAAAGATCAGCACACCACCATCGCTGTGAATGATTGTGTGAAGGAAATTGGGCTGCTTTAAAAAAAAAAAAAGTTTTCTTTTTTTTAAATGTTTCAGTTAGAGTTGGCATTGGTCCCTTTGACCAGTGCCTACTCCCGCTGAAAGTTGTACCCCAATTCAACAAGGGAAAGGGACACCTTTCTTTTTCCGAAAAAGTTACCACCCTAACTTGGTTGTTGGTCTCTTTTCAATGGTTTGTGAACAGAATTCCATTTGCAAACCATTGATACATATGATACCTATTCAGTAATTGGAATACCAAATCGATAACCTGTCACAGGCCCATTTTAGGAGTTTGGAAAAATTGAGGCCCATCCAAAAATTCCACATTCAAGCCTCACTTATGCTTAGAAAAATGAGTAACTTGCACCTACATATTGAATGCCCTGTTCAGAAAGTGGAACAAAGGTGCACATGTTTTTATATATGACTGCTTGAGCTTTAATACTACAAGATGAATTGACATTTGAGCAAAAAGCAGTAGCACACACATATCTGAGCAGGGTGTGTTCAGATCAAAAAGGTTATTGTCATATGTATTTTGGTACATTGTAGATGTTGTGCTCTGATCATGATGGGTCTAACGTTCCACAATAACTGCATTTGCTGAAATGATAAACAATTTTAAAATGTTTTCTTTGGAAATGTACATGTTGCAGCTTTGATCACAGCAGACCAGAGATGCAATGGCTGGCCTAAAGTCATGCTTTGTATAAGTCACTCATGTGCATGGTGTAATCTGCCTTGCAGCCCATAGGAGACATTTAACCTTTATGCCATTGGTGCACTTCCCACCCTTTAACCTTTATGCCGTTGGTGCACTTCCCACCCCATATTACTGTGGCCTTAATTAAAAGTTAAATATGCCAGCTCAGGTTAGCAAATCTGTAACCTTGTTTAGGTGTCAGAACAGAGACATTCAGAACTGGTTTGCTGTCACCCAAAGCTCACAGTCAAAATAGCAGAACACCTATGCAGTGAAAAATGGGAGGCCGCACAAAAAATGGACTTTCACTAAATGGGCCCCTCCATTGAACATCCAAGGAGAACTTAACATCTCTGGGACTTCTAATCGCCAAGGCTGAAAAACCTGAAACGACCATCAGTATTGGCTTAATCACAATCGAGGTACTGTTCCACCATAAAGTTCATTCCCTCTAGAGAGATGAACCACTTCAATAATTTGGAATTCTCTGCCCCCATATGCATTAGCCATCTAGGTGGCCTTTGATCTGTCTGAAACTGGAAATGAGCCCAGAAGACCTATGGTCTTAGGTTCTATAGAGACCAAACAACACTAAAGGCCTCTGTCTCCTTGTTACTCCACTGATGTTACCAGTATAGTAGCCTTCTCCTGATCCTGCCATTCATCATTGAACTCAAACAGTACTTCCCCTATGCCATGTTCTGAAGCATCAGCATCAAACTCTTTGCTGTAGTCAGGTGCCCTCAGTACAGTATGCAGTGCCTCTTTCAGACTGTCAAAGCCCTTCTGATCTTCCTCTGTACAGTGAAATATTTTTGGATGCTTTCCAGAAGTGAGTTCTCTTAAGAGTGTCACAATGATCCTGTCCCCATTTACAAACCTTCAGTAATACTCAGTGAGACCAGAAAGACTGGATCTTGGGAGGCACTCGGGCCATAAAGATATCTTGAGCTGTGGAGTTTGGGGGTGACCTCCACCAACATGATGGCCCAGGGACATCACAGATTCCTAGCCTATCTGCCACTTATTGGCATTGATTGTTGAGCTTGACTGTTGCAAGGGTTGAAGTGATCTCTTGATGTAGATCAGTTGGTCCTTACAGGCTCTCAAAAATTGTAGGAGCAGTTTAACCTAAAGAGCATCACTTTGAAGTGACAGTGGCCCTCAAGTGTGGAAGATTAGCTAAAAGGGACATCCTTGGTGGTCAGAAATGACTCCCTCCGTGAGCGTATGGACATGTGGAATAGACTATTGTGTTAAAGCATAGCAATTTGTGTATACGTCAAGGTGATGCCAGGAGAAATCTCATAAAAGGGGGTAACTGCTGTGCATATTCCTCTGACACTGATATATGACATGTTGAACGGCTACTATACATTATGGATATTTTATTCACTGGAGGACCTGTGGATGCTGTATGTCTTAAAAAGACAATAAAAAGTGTTATAAAAAAGTATAGAAGATTCCGACCTCTCCATAGCACCCTCCGTTACAGCAATTCGCCAGTACCTGGATGGTGAGTCAAAAGTACCTACAAACTCAGCAGCCCCTAACATGTCAATGAGCTTATAATCTCACTGGACGAGATGTGCTTCAATCTTAGGAGCTGAGTTGAGCCCCCTGTAATCCAAGCAGAAACTCATTTATTGGTACTCCTTTGTCGGGTGGACTTTGGTACCAGACCCAAGGACTACTGGAGGCTTTAGTCACTTCCAGTGACAACATTTTCGAGACCTTCTCCTTGATGCTGATCGTGACATTGTCTGCCACTCTTTAAATCCTGTTTTTGACAGGCATGATGTCCATCTTCACCCTCTCAAGAGGCTTCCCCATCGCTGGTTGAGGATTAAGGGAGCGGGGGCATATGCTGCCCTCCTGTGAATTGTAGATATCCTGACAAATTGGGCAGGAGGGAAACAATTCCTTCACTCTGACTCCCATTAAGGGCCTGTGGCAATGGCACAGAGCAGGTCATGGGTCTAAATCATGCCAAGGTAACCAACGAAAGGGATGATGTGTGCACTCAGGCATAACTAACCTCCTAGCAGCAATAGGAGCAGGGCCTTTTGGTTCACTTTAGTAGATCATAAACTATCCATTAGCTTCTCCCTTTGCTCATGCCTCACCCTCATGCTCAAGGCCTTCAGGAGTGAGGCACTACCTCTGTGCATTGAAGAAGGCAGCCTTGGGGGTTTTCCTGGTGCTTGCAACTCAATTATTTTAGGTAGCCACTGAGGGAAGATAAGTCTTCTCTGGCAGTTATCCGGTCCTCCCCCTGAAAATCAGGCTCCTTCCAGCTGTGGGGAATTCAGGGTCTGGTTTCCCACACACTTTCCCCCTTCTCTTTCTCATGGGGGCTTTGGTATTAGCTGCAGGCCCCACTCTCTCCTCACTCCATGGTAGGGTGTCTGAGCCTTTGTGGCCACAAACACCTACTCAGGCAGAACCATCATAGTTGAAAGGTATTGTTTCCCAAATTCTGCCCTTACTCTGGCTTGTAAGACATTCCCTAACAAACACTCTTCAGGAATGGCAGCCATGACAACTACATTCCCAGCACCAATTGTCCCTCCAACATTATTGCAGTGCAAACATTGCTATGAGATGGGTCTTTACCTCACTGTTAGCATTTATTACACGGTAATAGGTGTGTCACCCTAAGTGGGATGGGTATGCCCAGATGTGGGTCCTGTGCACGTGGTGTCACTGGAACCAAGCTATACCTGGGTGATGAGCCCTAACTAGGGTGAAACCAATCTGTCAGGATTCCTGCCACAGCTCACCTCTCTTAACTATCACAATATACCGGCATGACTCATATTATTCCTCCTAACACTATGAATGAACAAATGTTGTGTACCCTGACGTTTTATCATATTACATGCTGTTGGTAATAGCTAGATGCAGCTGGTGTTCCCCGGTTTGTTTGAAAAGGCTTAATAGCTTTTACAAATGTTTTACCATGCATATGCAAGGTCAGGTTTCAGGTGCCGTGGAAACATCCAGAAAATCCACCAGAATAAGCATCAAGCAACCGGCATAAATGACCTCAATGTGAACCTTCCAGAAGACAGCCATCATCAAGTTAAACCCCTGCATCTGTTCCTTGCTATAGGCAATTAGAATGCGACCTTTGTGAACATTCTAAAACACCTTCTAGAAGACAGCCTCATCCAATTATTCATCTACACCTGTTCCTTGCTGTAAGCAATTCAAACGCGACCTTTGTGAACATTCTAAAGCACCTTCTAGAAGGCAGCCTCATCACGTTAATTATCTGCACCAGTTCCTTGTTACAAACAATTAGCATGTGACCTTTATGAACGTTCTAAAGCAGTCTTATTTAAAGACCATCCACACTCCTCCCATTCGCTTAGCCTCTTCGCCTGCCACTTACCTGTTTCCCAGCTTCCAGGACTCTGTCTTGCCAGCTCCCTTGTTCCTTCCACTTCGACCTCACCGCAAAGGACGTCCCACATCAGTCTTGCACCTGGATGGAAAAACAAGAAGAAAAAGAGAGAAGCATTAACAGACTTGATTTCGCTACGCGCTGAGCTCAGTCTCAACATCATGCTTGCAGACAAGGTAACCAGTGTTTTGGTTCAACTTGTACATTCTGTTGGCATGGCTCTGCTAGAAAGGACTTGGGTGAAGCTAACCCTGTCCAAATTAGCTGGGTTTAATGCTGGAATAATACTCACTGCAGTTTTGAAACTTTGATGAAGGAACCTCTATGGACTATCTAAAAACAACTGACAACAAAACTAAAGGTTGGTTGAGATATAAAAAGCTTTCATGAGGTGATACCTTAAAAGATGTAGTTAATACTAGACTAAAGCCTTATTATTTGCTTGTTTATAGAGAACATATTTGCTGGTACCACTCATCAGACTGGTGTGAATGCCTGCTGCAGTGTTGCGGTTAAATAGACGAGCAACAGCATCTTTTTGACTCCACACGCTCTCTCCATCCCAACCCCCTTCCTCCTAGGATTTACCACCGGAGCAGTATCTCATTCTGTAAACCAAGGGCAAGTCTCGAGAGGATTCGGGAACTAGCGTCGCCGCCCCATTGTAATCACCTGGGATCCAGGTAGGTGGCTTGCAACACAATCCTGGGTTGCTTGTGTTCCGGTTCAGGGAGGACCTGGACTGGCAGTTCAGACTGAACTTTTGCCTTTGGAGCAGGGTCAAGACTTATTTGCATGTGGCTGATTCCAAACTAAGGTGACATGCTGTGCAAAATAGCTATGGACTGGAATGTGGCCCCAAGTGATTATCAGTGGCTGAGATTAATTAAAGCATTCCATCATCACTTTTATGTGCCCTTTTCTGACACAGTCCTTTCTTCTGTATGTCTCATAGGTCCAACAAAACAGAAAGATCTACCTCCATGTTCCTCTAAGTGAAATGAAAACATTTTATCAGAAATACTAGGATCAAATCCAACACAAATATTATTTAATCAAAAATAGGCAACTTAAACATAAAAAAGAATGATTTTAAATCTGGTAGATGACTTACATTTATTTGCTGTTATGAGAGTAATTTAGCTGCTTGCCACAGGTTCCCATCTGTAAGAAATTGGGTTACTGGTTGAAGGGGGGTGAAACCCTACTGAATCAGCAACCACAATCCTAGTCAGGGTGAAGCCACAAGCAAACCCTAAAGTAACCTGTGATCAACTCTTTGCTAGCATGGCACAGAACAGTCAGGCTTAACTTAAAGGTAATGTGTAAAGTATTTAGGCAGCAACACAACACAATAAACATCCCACACCAACTTATAAAAATTGAGTACAATTTAATAAATAATTCAAGCTTAAAACGACAAAATCCAATCAGTTGAAGCAGAGATATGCAAGTTTAAAGATTTAAGTGAAAATAGCACCTAGAAGCACAAAGCGCCAACTGTGGATCTCTGGTTGCACCGGACTGGGACAAAGTCACAAGTTCAAGCCGACTGCGATGGAGCACAGGCCAGATACGATGACCAAGTTAGGCCCATTGAACAAGAGTACCTTAAATCCTGGTTGCGGAGCATTGCAATATCCCATGTCGCAGATACGTCGCGCAGCAGAGGCGTTGCGAGGTCCTGGTGTGGAGATGCTTTGCACAGTGACGGTTCTGGGAATGTGCAAGGCTGCGATCCAATGTCCTATGCTGTCATCGGGGATGCCATTGACGAGAGGCCTGCAATGCGAAGTCCTGCGCTGATGGTGCCATTGACGAGGACCTGCGATGCTCCAGTGTCAAAGATGCGTCGTGCACCGGCTGGTTTCAAAGAAGTTGTAAGGCTTGTGATGTGGAGTCCGGTGTCATCAGCAAGGATGCTGTTGACAAGGGGCTTGTGATGCGAAGGCCTGCTTCGAGAATGTGTCATGCAGCGATGGTTCCGAGGCGCTGCGGGTTGCGATCCCAAGGCCTGTGCGGGTGATGCGTTGCGCAGGGGTTGAGATGCAGAGTTCTGTGAGGCGATGCGTTGTGCCGCGGCTCCAAAATGGAGTTTTGGGAGGTGATGTATCACTCTGCCTTGGTTCTGCTGGGACCACAGCACCTTCAGGCCCACTTCCAAGGGTCCAGGACTGGGGTGGCATCACTTGGGAGGGTAGGATGCACAGCATACAGAGTACTGGTGCTGGGTTGAAGGTGGTTGGAGCCTTCTGTACCTGAGGCTCTGGTCAGGAGGCCAGGCAACTAGCCCTTGGAGTCACTCTAGTGGTTCTGGGTTCAAGATGTAGGTCTAGTCCTTTCACTCAGACAGCAGGACAGCAGGGCAACAGAGTATCAGTCCCTCTTGCATAGCAGCACAGCAGTCCTTCCTTCTGAGCTTTCCAAAGGTCCAGAGGTGTACTGAAGATTTGGGTCTGATGGTCCTTTATTTATACCTAGTGCCCACTTTGATGTAGGAGAAGGTTCTGGAGGTTTACACCCCCTGAGGTGTCAGGCATCCCCTTCCTCGGTGCCCTGGCCCCACCTTGTCTGGGAACACAAAAGACTGGTGACAAACCCTTGGTGAGGGTTTTCATTCAGAGCCTTTGTGATGGTGATGTACAAGTGTGTCAGGAGACAGCTTCTACCCCTTGTTAAGTCAGAGTTGCCCATCCTGCCAACACCTAGCCTTCCTTTGTCTCACTGTCTGGGAGAAATACACAAAGACCAACTGCCAGCTATAACTAGTCATGTGATGCAGGGCAGGGACAGACTGCAGGCACCAAATGGTTAGAACAAGAAAAGGCCAGCTTTCTAAAAGTGGCATTTTCAGAAATGTGACTGAAAATCTAGCTTTACCATTAAAGAAGGCTTTGAATTATAATTCTTTGTACACCAAACCCGGCCTGTCTACTTGCTCCCAATTGAAAGTTACCACTTATTAAATGAAAGAAGGAAACCCAATGTCAACCTATGGGAGAGGTAGGCCTTGCAGTAGTGAAAAATGAATTTAAGAGTTTTTCACTGCCAGGACATGTAAAACTTAAAAGTACTTGTCCAAAATTTTAAATACAGTGCGCCCTGCCCTCTGAGTTGTTTAGCGCCTACTCTAGGAGTGACTTATATATTAAAAAGAAAGGTTTAGGCCTGGCAAGAGGGTTATTTTGCCAGGTCAAAATGGCAGTTTAAAACTGCAATGGAGCTGGAGTAAGTCCAGCACCACACCTGGCCAACCACTAACATTGTAACACCCTCCCATAGAAAATAATGAATGCAGGGACTTCAAATAAATCTCCATAGGAAATAATGTATTTAATTTATTGTTAAAACATATGTTTATATTTTATTTTAACATTTTAAATAAAAGAAAATAATTTATAAAATAATGTAACATTATTTCTTCTTAAAATACAAATAAATTATGTTCACTTAAACTACACATCACTTTTAATTATGTATACATAATTAATTTTTTACTTTAGGTGATAGTGTATTTTAAAATTTTAAGTTTAAACTTCAGGAAATGATTTTAATTAAGTTTCATATATTTAAATTAATTACATTTGTATTTCAAAATTAGGTTAATAGTGTTGTAACTTTTTTTGCTCTACATTTAAACTAAATATATAAATGTAATTTTCATTAAAATTTAGCTTTTCAAGTTTAATAACCTTTTAAACTTTTCGCTGTACTTTACCACAGGAAGATCTGTGGCCTCCTTCTACTACAGCATAGGGAAACGGTAAAAACAGACTATGGGCTCTTTCGAAAGAGCAGGACCTCAATGTCAGTGTGTGGAGATTTGAATCTACCCCATGGGCTGCCCCAGTAAAATGAGGATATGCCCACAGCAAACAACACTTGCTGGTTCTGAGACGAGGTTCCCTCTTGTGTTTACGTGGAGAAAGTTTGGCTTGAAAAGGCTGCCTCACACTAACGCTCTCATTGTCATGAACATGCCCCATCCTGAAGAAAATGAACCTTCTTGAATGGAGAATTAAATGCTTTTATTCTGCTTTTATAATATCTAAGCCAGTGTACTGAAGAACAGTGAAAAATATATACAAAAACATGTTACCATGTACTGCACAGCATCGTCACAGTCCACAGCAATGGGAGGTGGGATCAAACATTAAGAGAGCAAATAAGAAAAAAACATGTATAAAGGAAAAGAAAATGTGACAGTGAGTGCATGTTTTTCGATTGAGTAATTTGATCCTGCTAGACCTACAGACCAACACCTGCATCCTCTTTGAGAAATTGACAGGTGCATGCAAAACCATTATTACATGTGTGGTAAGCAGATTGAGGCACATCTTTGATATTTAAAGGTTTATGGCATTCCTGCAATACAAAATTATAGTGCATTTGTGTTGAAGTTATACAGTATTACAATATAACAAATCAAATTCAGTTACCACTAGCAAAGATTGTGTGCCAAATCTTCATCTTTACATAACAAAATAATAGGTGGTAATAGAGTTTTTGCATGTAGTTCCCAATTTTAAGTACAATTTGTGATAAAATCATGAATACTACATGTGGTAAGGTTAATATATTTTTTGGCATTATCTAAATGAGCAAGAGGGTTGACAGTTCGAGTAATAAACACCAAAAACTACCAAAGCACATCATGAAGGCTCTTTACTATGCTATGATCACGTCACACTGGTCCAATATTCGGAAACTGAACAGCAAAAGCATATAGAGAAAGGCTAAATCCAAGGTGGACAGTGCAGCTTTGTGAGGGAATACACGTGTCAGTATGAAAAGTCACATACAAGAAAAGAATGCGATCATACAAAGATATGTGTAATGAGTCGAGTGGACTGAACAGCCCGGAGTCATGAAAAATGGTTAAAGACTTACCTAATTAGAGCAGGTTAAAGGATGAATGGATAGAGTGAAGAGAAATGGCTGTCATGACTTACTAAGTAGTGGAGTACATGCATAGGATTTAACACGTAGGGCCCGATTACGAGGAGGCTCAGAAAGCCTCCGACTGCGGGTCATAGGCTTTCCGAGTCTCATTGCAGTTTCAGTCCTGAAACTGGCCGATCATTCCGGTTGGATTCCGCCCTTCGGCCAGTCGGAGACCTGCACGTAATCCCAATGGACGGTGTTTCCACTGTTGGGATTACGATGCTCGGTTTCCGACAGGCTTTTCATGCCAGGCTTTCCGACATGGAAAGTCTGTCGGAAAGCGACAGGCTCCGGATGGGGGCCGCCCCCCTGTTAATCCCTGCACCCTGTGGCAGGCACCTTGAGGTGCCTGCCACGCGGTGTAGGGATGAACATAATCTCCCATTTCTCTATGGGAGCTTGTGCTCCGGCCGGTTAACGGCCGCAGCAGAAGCTCCCATAGAGAAATGGGAGAATGCGACTGCACCATTTGCAGTCGCATTGTAATTGCGGTGTCGGGAGCGCCGACCGGAGGTCGGTCAGTCCCAAGACCATAAAGGTGCCCTAACCGTAATCGGGCCCTAAATGTGCACTAAACTGATCAGCAATGCCAAGGATGCATGAGAAACTATGGGGACTAGGTCATACTATTTTGTAGAAGATGTACAATGAATTTCTCTAGTTCTGTTATTGTGCAATACAACCTTAACTGACCCTCTTAAACTTTTTAAAAATGTATGACATATGCTGAATATATTGATGATGTGATTCTGTATCCCTATTGGTAATCCGGTCTTGTCAGCTGTTGTGACATCTTTAGAAGGTGGCAAGAAGAAACCAAAATTCAACTATTTACAAGTCAAAAAAATGTTGTGCTGATCATAATACAGTTCATTTAAAAAACAACATAGAACTATAACTGTTGTGCCTCCTGACATATATAAGACCTTGACCTCTACATCATTGGTAGTGAAGTTATAGGTAGTAGTCAAAAGAGATTAGTGAAAGAAATGCAGTGAACACACCTGTCTAGTGTGTGCTGCGGATATTGGGAAATGGGAAGCAGTATGCACATTAAAATGCAAATCTCTTAATCAAATAAAGTTTATGAAAATCAAGATAAAGTTTAAAATATTTTTGAATTGGACACTTGGTATGAAGTATTGTTGTTGCAATAGGGCAGAGAAGAGCGAAAAAAGGAGAATATAGAAGTTAACTTGTGAGAGTATTGAGTAATTTTAGGAAGTAGATGAAAAATACCACTGAAACTGAGCAGCTTCTTGAATGGAGATATCTGCCATTATGCATAATTATATGATTTTATTCTCCATTCATAAAATCCAACCATTCTACCTAACCCATACTGAAATAGGATGTTTTTCTGATAATTAAAATAATTGGAAAAAAATACAAAAATACCCTACCAAGTCCTGCTCAACCATGTCACATTCCATAGCAGTGTCAGATGGGCTCAAAGGTTAAAGAGAGAATCAGATTTGTTTTTTATGAAAATACTAGCAACACTTTATTTATTTATTTATTTGCAGAGTTTTATTTAGTTTTAACACTTCCATCTTCCGTGAGAAAGGATAAGGGCATGCAAAACCAGTATTAAAAGTGTGGAAAGCAGAGTGTGGCATGTTGTATGAATGCGATATCTGTATAGTGCAAACCTAGCCAAAAGGCAGCAGAGCACTGTACAAGGTCAAAGATAAGTATAAAGGGCCTCACTTACAAGAAACTGACTCATCTGCATAGATGAGTCAGTTTCCTTGCGCCAGAGTCAAATGTTCTTGCGCCACTATGGATGTGCTGTATTTACAATACAGTGCTCCATGGTGCAAGGATTAACAGATGCGTCAGAAATTCTGACGCATCTGTTGGCGCAAAAGTGACACATTGCTGGAGTTGGTCACAAAAGTGACGCAACTCCAGCAATGCACCACAACACATAGGTAAGTTTCATGTTAAAAGCCCTGCGTCAATCCTTACGCCTGGTCTGAGCTGGCATAGGGATTTTGACGCAGTGAAGGCGTAGAGTGACGCAGTGAAATCTTGTACATTTTACTGCGTCAGTTCTATGTGACTTTTTGCATGGGAACGCCTACCCTGCATACATTATACCTGGCGTAGGTATAATGTAACGCAGGGCTCTACAAACTGACGCATTGGACCCAATGCGTCAGTTTGCAGATATGGCGCAGTGTGGCGCACTGATTGCTCCACCGCTGCATCAGAAAAAAGTGACTCAGCGGTGGCGCAAGGGGCTTGTAATTAAGCCCCAAAGTCAATGAGTGTTAGGTAAGGTAGCTGGTCTGTGAACTGTTAATACATTGTGATGTAATGTTCTTTAAAGTGCGAAATTGGAGCAGTGTTGGAACAGTCTTGATGGATACGGGGCCAGATCCTAGATGCGTAGATGGAAAAAGACTGCTGCCTTTTTTTTTTGTTTTTTTACACTCCTTAGTCTGCAGTCTGATGGTGTCCTTGCTAAGGGTGTGCTGAGAACCTCCAGCTACGGTAAGCTTGTCTACTAGGTAAGCTGGGGTGCTGGTCGTGATGGCTCAATTAGTGATGCAGCTGGTTTTGATGATGGTGCGGGCCTTCAAGTGGAGCCAGTGGAGTTCCATCTAGATAGGGGTGATCATATTTCTTCAGACCCTTACTGAGAAGTGCTGCGGCATGTAGAATGCCCTTAAAGGGTGCCAGTGTGGATTTTATTAAAAATTAGCGTTTGAAGCGTTCAAGGTTCATGCCATTGAGACAGGTTTGTACTGTTTTATGTTTGTTGTTCTTGAAAAACAACAGGAATTCTGCTTTGGTTGGGTTGAGCTTCAGGTAGGCTCTCAACATATAGGTCTGGATGATATGCAGGCAGTGTTTGAGGAACTGGATGCCTGAAGCAGAGGAGGCTTTCAAGTAGAGTTGTATATCATCAGCATATTGGTGAATCTCAATGCTGTTATCTGTGAGTAGAGTACCTCATGGCTGCATGTAGAGGTTAAATATGACAGGGGAAAGGGACCCCAGGGAGCTCTGTAGGTGATAGGAATCTTTTGGAACCTGCAGGTGCTTATGAGAACAAAATGGTGTTGGATGAAAAGGTTGGAAGAAAACCAGTGAAGGACATTGCCAGTGAGTTCCATTTGAGACTCCAGGGTGCAAATGGGGGTGGGATGGACGGCTCAGTTGAAGGCAGCTGAGAGGTCCAGCAATATCAGGAGGCAGGGTTCATCTTCATCTGTGGATAGGAGGGCATGGTCTGAAGCCAGTCTGGTAGTCATGCAGGAGATGATTAGCATCAATGTTATTTTGGAGTTGAACATGGACTGCTTTTTCAGTAATCTTGCCGATGCATATTGAGTGAGTACTTGGCTGGTAGTTGGCGAAGTCATCAAGGTCTAATGTAGGTTTATTTTTTTATTTGTTTATTGAATTGTTCAAAAAATACACCAACCTGACTAAACAAAGGGGAAGGTAAAAAAGAGAAGAGAAGGGAAGTGAGAGCATAGTGACATTGTATTACAGATCGTTATGACTTGTTCCTTATGGAGATGGATAGATAGGAAACTTTTATGCCAACCATATATGTAAACTATATACATTTCCAACTCCCATGACACAGCATATGGTACTTGTGCACATCCAGAGTTGTTATGACAGGCAACATGAAAATCAATGCAAATGGTATGTCAGAGTTAAACAGGTCCCATGTATACACAGTGTAAAGCAGAGGTGTGGAACACATGTCAGCATATATACTATGATATATGTCATGTTAATTGATATTTGTATAGCACATAATCACCAGCGGTCTCTTAGCGCTTATGAGAGAGTAGCTAAACCCTACCAGCGGTTATCTGTCAGTGCGCCTGGTCAGAGCATGTCTTGTTCCCAGGCCTGTGTGAACAACAGGGTCTTAAGCTTTTTCCTGAATGGAAGAAGAGAGGTTTCCCTACGTAGGCTTTCTGGTAGCTTGTTCCATAGGTGGGGAATCAGAACTGAGAAAGCTCGTCCTCCCATGGTGGTCTTATCAAACCGAGGGCAGGACAGCAGGCCTGCCTCGGACAAGTGGAGGTTACGTCCTGGCACGTAGCTCCTTAGGCGGTCCTTGATGTATTCTGGTACTTGCCCATAGAGAGCTTTATGAGCGATGCAAAGGCCCTTAAACCTGGCTCACTGCTTGATAGGGAGCCAGTGCAGCTGCAGCAGTGGCGCTGCATGTGAACGTCTTGGGAGTTTAAAAATCAGTCTTGCTGCGTCGTTCATTATTACTTGCAGCTTACCTAACAGCTTATCTGGTAGCCCGATGGACAGGGCATTGCTGTAATCCAATCGTGACACAATCAGTGCGACACCACTGTGCACAGGGTTGAGAATGAAAGGAGGGATGCCAATTTCCTAAGTTGTCTCTGCAGACCCACACAGGTCCCTACCACTGTGGACACTTGATTAGACAGTGTGAGCTTGGCATCTAATTTGATGCCTAAGCTCTTCACGACCGGTACCGGTGTGGGTGTAGCACCTAACTCTTGTGGCCAGAAGAGGTCAGACCAGAGGTTACCTCCTGTGGTGATAGCTAATACCTCTGTTTTGTCAGGGTTAACTTTGAGCGAGTTACCAGTCATCCAGGTAACTGTATACCTAAGGATGCTTTGTACACAAGATTCGGCTTGAAGGGAACTGTCGATCCGAAGGATCAATTGGGTGTCATCCGCATAATTAAACACTTGACAGTCTATTTGAGCCAAGGCTGCCACCAATGGCTGGAGATAAATGTTAGAAATAAGTGGGGACAGTGCAGAGCCTTGCGGAACTCCGCAGGTCAGTGCACCTTTACTGGACACTGGATCTTCTAGTTGAATCCTTTGTGTCCGGTCCTTCAGAAAGGAGGAGATCCATTGATGCACCACACCACAGATTCCCAAATCCTGAATACGAGCCAGCAGTTGGCCATGATTCACCGTGTCAAACGCGGCTGTTAGATCTAGCAGAATCAAAGCACAAGGCTTCTTCTTGTCAGCCATAAGCCTGAGCTCATCCAACACCGATAGCATCACCAACTCTGTGCTGTGGTGGGCCCTAAAGCCTGCCTGCCGTACCTGAAGTAGCTGATGTTTCTCTATGAATAGTGAGAGGGTTCTAAGTACGTGTTGTTCCACTACTTTGACCAAGAAGGGGAGCTTAGATATGGGCCAATAATTCTTTAGGTTGTTGACGTCTGCCCCCGCTATTTGCAGCAGCGGGGTTACCCTAGCTTCCTTGAAGTTGAGTGGGACCCTCCCAGTTGTCAGGGATTGATTAATCAGGGAGAGGAAATCCCTCCCCATCACTGGGAGATTCATTTTAAACACCCTAGGTGGACCGGGGTCCGCTGGCGACCCAGACTTAACTCTGGCCATATTGTGAGACATCGAATCTAGGCCTAGCGTCGGAAAGGTGGAGAGTTTCTCTCCTTGGCCGCTCGGTGGTACTTCCACATCCAAGGGGCCTTGACTGATATGGGTATTACTTATGTCGGTTAGAATGTCCCTGACCTTATGTAGAAAAAAGGTCTGAAACCTGTTGCAGTCCTCTAAGTTGGCAGTAGCCTTCTGCTCCTGTTTTTGACTTAGTTCCTTCAGTACTCTAAATGTCTCCTTCTGCGTGTTATTTGCCTCCCTAATCCTGGCCTTATAGAACTCGGCCTTTCTCGTAATAATGGCTTTTTTGTAAATGGCTGACATGGCTTTATAGTCCTTGAGCGCCTCTGGGTCGCCACTGCCTTTCGTACTGGCGTAGGGTTTGTTTCTTTCCCCTTAGTTCCTCACAGTTATATCACAACCATTGATCTTAAGATGCATAGTTAAGGAGGAATGATTTTAGTGGAGACCATACATCGCTTGGCCTGGAAGAAGCCGAGAGCAGATCCACATAAAGTCTGCATAAAGTTCAAGCTAGCCATTGCTATAGGTAAGTGATTTCTGCCATGACTTAAACTTTGGGGCCTTGGCCCTATCCCAGCAGCAGGCCAACAAACATTTCACCAGCATCAGAGATAGGACTGCAAATGTCTTATCTAGTGTAGGTTTCTTTACAAGTGGGAGGGCCTGACCTGTCTTGAGAACTTCTGGGAAGACGGCTTTGAGTGAGGGAGGTATGGACAATGGTGAGTACGGGTGCTAGAGCATCCCAAGAGAGAGCTTTGCTAAAAGACAAGTGTAAGACCTCATCTTCATAAGAAACGGCTTTGAGGGAGTTGAGTATGTCTTCCAGATCTGCAAGAGATAAGGCTTTTGAAGGATAACCATTGCATGATTTTACAGAAAGGGGTGGGAATATGAGATGAAGTAGACTTGGTGTTGTCACTGTGCTGTCAGATTGTCTGAATTTTTCACTGAAATAGAGGTTAATGGCATTGCACTTTTCTGTGTAGTGAGGAATAGGTGGGCCTGGCAGGGGGTTGAAGCAGTGCTTGATTGTCTTGAAAAGCTTTCTGTCTCTGTTTGTGGCTTCATTTATGGTGTTGGTATAGTACTTTGCTTTGACTAATGTTATGAGCTGCATGTGTTGCATGGATGGACTTCAGTTTCATGAGGTCTGCAGCAGTTCTGTTTTTCTTCCATTTGCTTTCCTGTTTGTGAATGGATCGTTTATTGTCAGCAAGGCCTTTAGAGCACCAAAGTGCTGAAGGCTTTGGCATGCACCTCAGTGGGTTTTTTTGGGGTATGGATGATGACATAATTTTTCCAAAAAATGTTGAAGTTGTTTGGAAGGGTATTAGTGTCGAACATGGAGTTGATAAGGTGAGAGAGGAGTTGAACCATTAGGTTTCCCATGGAGACGCCTTGAAGGATCCGAAGGTTTGATCTTTTCTTTTGGGTTTACCTTGGTTTGTTGGTAGGACGCTGAGCAGGGAAATAAGGATGGCGAAATTGACGGTCCAGTCTATGGATATGGGTGGTTTGCATTGAATTGTTGGTAAGAAGACAAGGTTGAAGATGCGGCCGTTGGAGTGTGTTTCTTGTGTGACATGCTGTGCCACTTTGAGCGTGTTGATGAGGTTGAGAGGGTGTCATGTCTTTTTTTGCTTGGGTTGTCTGGGAGGTTGATGTCACCCAACAGGGGGGTGTGGGCATATTGGATGGAGAAGGTGGTGAGGAGATCTAAGAATTCATGAGCAAAGTCTTTGTTTTGCCAGGAAGTCCTGTACATGAGATGGAAGGTGGTGGTCTCAGTAGGAGATAATGGAAAATGGAATGTCACCAGCTTCATGGGGTTGAATTTTACTTGCTTGCTAGTTTGTAGGAATAGGAGGACTTACAGATGACAGTGAGGCCTCCTTTAAATTCTTGCTCTACAACGTTAAAATGCATTGTGTTGATGTAATGCAATATTACGATGTAGAAGATCGAAATCTCTTCGCCGAAGCAAAAATTAAGTGTTGAATCCTGACCTTTAAATATGAAAAAGTGTTTCAAACACTATTTTCTGTGGTATTCCCCATTTAAGCAGAAATTATGGAAATACCGTGAATACTACATGTGGTAAGGCTATTATCAATTTTCAGCATTATCACAATTGTTCAATGAAACTTTAATGAGCCTGAAAGTTTACAGTTCAGCTAATAAACACCAGTAACAGCCTCTCGCACTTCATGAAGGCTCTTGACTGTACTAATGTTTACATGTCACTCTGGTAAAATATTCTGAAACTAATTTAATAGAACAGTTATAGGTAGTAATAAAAAGAGAGTTTTTAAAAATTTAGTAGTGTACGTACCTGTCCAAAATGCCTGATCCTGCTAATGGGAAATAGTCCACAGAATGAGCATTCAATATACATGATTTTATTATTCATCTTTGATATCCTAGCTAAACTATATTAAACAAGAATGTTTTTTCTTATATAAAAAAACTGTGATAAAATATAAAAAAAGAACTACTTGCTCTAATGGTAAAACTGTAAATGAGAAGCATTTCTCAAACGGAAAGGAACATGCAAAAGGCAGTTTATGGTTTTCACTGGAGTAATCGTCTTCTCTAAGATGTACACAGCAAAAATTGCATCCTCATTAAGAAAAGGTCAGGTGCATCTAAAACCATTATTTAAAGTAAAGTATGGTAAGTGGATTAAGGCACATGCTCCACATTTTTTATATTTAACGTGAGGTGGTATTCATGCAATGCAAAGTTATACTGCATTTGTGTTGAAGGCATACAATATTACAATACAATTGATTGAATTTCTTACCCCAAGCAAAATTGTGTGCTGGATCCTAGTCTCTAGATATTGAAAATTCAGTAGCAAGCATTGTTTCTTCTTCATATTCCCCATTATGCAAAATTTGTAGTAATACCATGAATACCCTAAATAAGCTTAGGGTTTACAGTTGGAGTTATAAACACCAAGATCAGCCTCTTGAACAGCCAGAAGGCCCTTGTTTATGCTATAATCACGTCACTCTGGTCAAATATTCTGAAAGTAGGTTAATAGAAAATCTAAAAACATCTAAAGAAAGGCTAGAAGAAAGGTGGATAGTGCATGTTTGTGAGGAAATACAAGTATTTCCCTATGAAAAGTCTTGTACAGAATAGAGTAGGATCTTACAAAGATATCACTGTGTGTCTAATGGGTAGACTTGACTTAAGGGGCATGAGTCAAAAAGAATGGACAAAGACCGACCAAATCAGAGACATTGATAACTGTGTCAGCAACACCAAGGTAATCCAGATGGTTCAGAAACAAACTACACTACTCTTCTGTAGAATGTGGACAATGGATGTCTCTGTTCTGTTATTGTGAGATAAAACATGGTTGACTCTGTGCCAAACGTGATACTCTTAAGCTTTTCAAAATATATGGCACTTTCTGATTTTTCTTTGCATAGAAATTGGTTGTTGCTTGGTAACTGGGTCCTGCTCTGTTAATGTGACGTTGCTAGTACATACTAAAAGAAACCAAAAATACAGATAACATTTATAACAAGTCAAAATATGTTATGCTGCTCAAATTAATATTCATTTACAGAAATTCGTAGGATTATAACTGGTGTAACTAGTGAATTTCAAATGTTCTTGGCCTCTCTGTCAGTAGTAGCAGAGTCATAGGCAATTGTGAAAAGAGATTTTTTACCAATTGCGGAATGTACGTACCCATGTAAAATATTTGATCTTGCTAATCATAAGTAGGCCACAATATGATCATTCTAATGCAAATCTCTTAAAATGAAAAAAATCCGAAAATATTTATCAAAATCAGAAAAAAGTTTAACATAAGTGTAAATATTATACTGTTGATGAAGTATTGAAGTTGTGATGGACGGTGAAGAGGGAGTAATGATACAAGTATTGCTAAAAACATCAAGATGGCAGACCAAGTCACCTTAGTTTCAGCATCTTGTGTTACCACCTTAAAGATGCATGGCAAGGTCTTCACGAGGCTTCCCACTGAGACATATAAAATGATAATCCAAACCCTGATTACCAGTTGACTAAATTACAGAAATGCAGTTTATGTGGGCATCCCAAACTACTTGATGAAAAGATTGCACATTGTGCAAATTGCAGCCACCCGGCTTTTATTGACCTTCTGGTCCATACATCCGTAACTGCATAACTTAAGGTCCTCCAGTGGCTACCTATGCTGAAATGGCTGTAATTAAATCTCTTATGTTATACACACGTCCCATGATATTTAAAAAAGAGGATCTCGTTTTTGCAGACTACCCTACTGCTTCTATCCTCTACCCAACATCTAGGGGTCATTGCTCTCATCTTTCACCCCCAGATTTGGAGGCCGTTTCTTTTCATACCTGGCGGGCAGAATGCGAATCACCTCCCTCTCCTGCTACGGCTGGTCAGCATCATTCCTATTTTCAAACGAAGCTTAAAACTTGGCTGTTCTCACTTATCTCCCCTTTTCAGCCTAGCTTTGTACTTTTGGTTTGGCCCAGTCAATGCGGTTTCTTAGTGTGCAAGGATACCCTGCCTATGGTGATCGAGAGCTATAAAAATCTATTTCGCTTAACATAACACAACATGTTCTGGTCATTCCATTCATGTTCATCTACTAGCAACTATGCCAATCTCGCAGGTGGATGTTTGATTATTTCAAAGTAGAGAGAAGAGTGACTTGTCCTCTTTAGCCATTGGCCGAATGGCAACTAAAGTTCTGAATTTCCTATCAGATGAGCTTGAGGATATACATAACCAGACCACAGTTGCAGTAGCAACTGCATGTCTTTGGAAATTGTTTGGGCTGAATCACAAAACATTTTGGCTGGCGCTATTACATGTCCTTGGGGATATGTAAGGAAGAGTTTGGTGCAAACTCATTTTAATAACTTATTATGAAAGCACATTTGTGGAAGTGATAGTGTTCGACAAGAATACTTGCTCATATTTAAAGACAGATTGCAGGTGAGGTACAGCAACACCGCAACAACACCCTGTAGTCCAAAAAACAGAACAATTAAACAATACAACCAAACAACATTGAAATGCAAAAAGAAATCAACACCAAATATACAATACAAAATCACAGTACAACACACAAACAAGACACAATGACAGCACCAAACACAACTCATGATTACTACACATACATAAAAAACAGCATACATTTTAAGAACACAGCAAAATAATAGATCACCTCAAAATAACACACCGTTAATTTGTTTTGTGGTCAGGCATTGTAGTGTTAAATTGCTGTGCTTATGCTTTAGTTCTGAATTGTGCTTTGTGACATTTTCTTGTGTTCTAACATTTTAGAATTTTGTTATTGTGTCATTATTCCCTTGTTTCAGTGTGCTAATGTGTTATTTTGTGCTGTATCACTGTGTTGATTTTGTGCTGCATTGCATTGTATTTTGTGTTATGCTGTGTTTTTAGATTGACACAGTATTTTGTTGTGGTGGTGATGTACGCTGATGATTTTTGTGCTGTTGTGTTTAGGGTTGTTACATTTTTGTATTGTTATGTTGCTGTGTTATAAAGTGATTGATGTTTTGTATACTGTTTTGTAATGTTGAGTTGTCCTGCTATGTTTTTCTTGTGTTGCTGTTTTGCTTTGAGGTACTTATTATGTTGGGATGTGTTGTGCTCTGTAGTTACTTTAGGGACATGGACAAATGCTGGTACATTTTCAGCAAAAAGAACCGCTTTCCTGTGAAGTTTCAATGGCAAGCAATCATGCATCACCCTGTGGTGGTAAAATACTGTTGCACCAGCTCTTCAAATATTTAAGACACCAGCCAACCCAAAACTGTGGCAGGGACAGTGCTTTAAATTAGCACTTTAGAGCTCACTTCAAGTGATTGGTCTATTTGACTTGGAAAATAGAACGCATATATTGACTTGTAAAATAGGAGCATGTAAGATAACACTTGTGTAGCAGAGGTATGGTGAGCTTAGCTAGAAGAAATTAGCAGCATATGCACTGGGGTAAATGAACGATGAAAGGACAGAGAAGGTAGATATACTGGAACAAACCAATGCAAGGTAACATATAAGAAATGAAGACAAAAATAATCAGAGCAATACCCCCAGAAAGCATGTTATATGTAACACACATGATCAGGATGAAGAGTGAAAGGTGTAGGGTGACAAAAATAGAAAGTGCTTCCTTTGTGATGCCTCCTGTACTCCTCGCAGAAGGTCCTTCCCTATAAAAGAACTTGAATGAACTTGGCAGCACCAGGTGGCAGGACCAGAATCCTTCCAAAGCTTTAAAAAGAGTAAAGCAATGTGCAGTCAGTCCACATCTATATTCTGTCTTGAGTGTCAGCCCATGCCTCCTCCTGCCAAAACACTTCTCAATTCCCTCTAAGTGCGTGACTGCATGAATAGACCCGGCTTATGATGCTGCAAGGGGTGGACAGCTTGTACGCGATTCTATTCAAATCAAATTTCTGATCATATTGCAATGATGGCTCTTGTACTACTGGAAAGATAACGCTGCACCCACTAAAAATAAGGTTCATAGTAGTTGTATCTCTCTGACACATATTCCTTTGGGCCCTTTAAGAGTAAGCGACTCACAAAGACACATTCATGGCATGCATCTGTGATGGAAAGGTTTGGGAAGTAGAACCAAATCAGGAGTTTCCTATTGCATGAGTGGGCGCTCAGGATCAAGATACTATGTCTGATTGTCTTTCTTTGTTGCACTGCTCCTACCTTCCTTTGCACTCTGTCAAGGCCTCTCCTGTAAGTAAAGATATATACACTGAGCACCCAACACTATGCCACCCTGGTGGAGGAATTGCAGCTCTCATTCCCTTCATCGCCTACCCAATCTCAACGCTTATGCAAGGCTCCAGAACCCCTCAATGCAAAATGAAACTCTCAGATGCCTTGAATGAAATTGGAAAGCCATCATGGTATCCAAATCACTTAGTTAAAAAAGGCATAAAAACATACTAAAGGATTTTTTTCTCTGCAAACAAAATAAACAGAAATCGATAAATAAACCTTATTAATGTTTTCAAAATTATACAAAAAATACCAAATGCCCAACACAGCAAGCCTCTGCAAACTCAAAGATACACTGAATATCTCAAATTATTTTCTGCCAAAAAGTAATTAATTTGAGAACACATAAATACTCATACACACTCAAGACTGGAAATCATCCTCATTCCATTGGGAAAAGTAAGTGGGCTTATTTCTCTCCAATAATGGAAGAATTGTTATTGAAGATTATCAACTCATTGAAACCCACTTTATACTTTGACAGTCCTTGACCAGCTTCTCTTATCTCCTCTAAAATGTGGTGCCTCATTCATTACTCCGCCATCAGGAACACAAGTTCTTAGAATCACTAAAAACTGGCCAAGTCACTCCAATATTACACAAAACCACAATATCACTCAAAATTACCTACATAATTTGTAGCATTCAACTATCAGTATTCAAAGAAAATGTATCGACTACTTATCAATTCATTTTTTTAATGACTGTGCCACTAAAATGGGCGCAATCAAAATTCTTGATAACATCCATCACATGTTGGTCGGTGAAGAAGCCTATCTTCTCATCTTTCTTGAGCTCTTGGTGATCTTTGACACAAACAAGCATGGGAGGCTTGTCAAAATACCTTAAACTGCATAGGATTTAGGGGTATAGTTCTGTGTAGATTCGCCTTCTACATTAGCAACCAAAAATACATGATGAGATTGAGAAATATCAGCTCAGACCATGACTTAGTCACATGCACATTTCCAAAGGAGTCCTGTGTACCCCCACCTGCACCATGTTTTTCACTTTATGCATGGGGCAGCTTCAAATCATGATGGAGGAGTTAGCTGTGTGTAACCACCAAATAAGTGGATACATAACCTCACATGAAAATAGCCCTGTTTGCAGACATCATCACTTTCAAAAACTGCCTAAAACATTCTAAGATCAAGATCATCAAACTTCCTCAAAAGAAACTTAGAAAGGATGAAATTTATTCTTACATTCCCACAGAACGATAACCAAAATTCAACATAATCTACATCGATATATATACATAACCCACAAAGGCAAATCTTGTTTTTGGACAAAACAGAATCGCACATAAAACACAGAAAAGCACACATTGAACACATGGTTCAACCAGGCAGAGCTTCACTGTTTGCATTAAAAAGAAATGAACATGTATTTAAACAATCTGGGATTGATTTACAAAGGCATTTACGAGTATGCAAAGTAGTACTGCAAGAGTGCAACTTCACGTACTCATAAATGCTTATGTGAATTTGCCCCTAATGGTCCAATTAGCCATTAGTAAAAATGCAAAGAGGGCAAAGTCCTTCCTCTTTGTACTAATTGTATATGAATATTCCCAGATATTTTTGGACCAATTCACAAAGGGGTTTAAGAGTATGTAAGGTAGTACTCCAGGAGTGCTACTTCATGCACTCATAAGCGACATTGTGTATCAACCCTGCGGACTTCTCTACTACAGTTCATACCATTTTTATCTCCAAAATTGATTATGAAAATGCCCTTCTAATTGGAGCATCTTCAAACATACTCCCTTTCATTAAAGCTCTGCTGCACTCCAATGCTTGACTAATAGCTGATTCCTAAAAAGGTAATTACAAAACTCTAGTACAGAGGGATCTTCTACTGCTGGAGGCGGGAATCAAATTTACACATGTCTGTCTTTCACAGCCCTCAGAAATAAACAGCCATTCTTCCCTAAATATTTTTGCATGGGCCAAAACCCATAGAATCAAAGAAACTCTTCATCTCAAAACCAAAAAATCGTAATCCCTCACCTGTGTCAAGATATTATTTTAGGGCTGCCCAGCCTTGTGGAACTCATCCCTTAAAACATTATATTCCAGGTAAACGTTGGTCTCTGCTAGATTTGATGAGCCATGTTTGAGAGAAAACTGTTTTCTTTCTTGATGTTCTCAAAGAAAGTATGGAAGGTGCCCTAGAAGCTAAAATGAGGGCACATTTTCTATAAATTCATAGATATCTTCATCACCCATGTTGGAAAAAAGGCTGACCTGCAGAGTAAATCATGTGGTTTCAACAACAGCAGACGTCCGCCAGTTAATTTTCCAGTTTCTACTGCAGCTTCAGCAAAGCACTAATGGGGAACTAGAGAGCTAACATTCCATGTCCAAAAGAAATGTAAGACACACCTGAAGGCCATGTTGCTGGAAACACAGCTGCATAATTGAATGCATTTCCTACGAACAAAACTGAAGCAAATGAACAAAATTAGGGGTTTCATTTTGTCATAGAAATTATGGTTAACACTCTACACTAGTGTTTCCTAATCTGTGGTCCGTAATCCCCTGGGGTCCCCAAAGCCTACTCAGGGGGAGCACAACTGCTTAGAAAATGAAAATATATTAACAGATTAATAAAGTGTATATAAACAAATAATTTATTTTAACACATTCTGAAAATGCGATGGAATTCGAAATTGGAGGCAAAACATTAGGTTAGAATCCTCTGATTAATATGTGGAGACCAGTTCAATTGCATTAAACAGAATATATTATAGAACAATGAGTGGCCTCAATTGAATTTAGAAAAGCTCCAACCTTATATTTGATTACAAATTAAATAAAATATTTATTCATTTGTGTATTTGTTTGATGAATGCTTGTTTCTGTATTTTGTGTGTATTGCCTTGTGGTTCAAATCATTGAAAACACTCAAGTCGGGACCCTGGCATCCAGTAATGACTTAGTAGAAGTCCCCAGATTCCTCTAATGATTCAGTGGGGTTCCCTGGGTTCCAGTAATGATTAGGTGGTGATATTAAAATATTGAATCCTATGTGAACAATATGTTACAACAGCATATTCCTTTGGCCCCGCCTCTGGGAGAAAACAGGAAACGTAAGGCTCCAGTCCTTATTAAACCAAAAATGAGGTCCCCTTTTCGTAAGAACCCCAGTGGTCACTTTTCAGGCTTTGGGAATGCAAGTTCAAATAATGGCTTATCAGATAACTGTATGCCTCAAAGAAAGTCGGGGGCATATTAGCAAGACCGGCGATAAAATTATCGCTGTTTTAGCGGCAAGAAACTGCCGCTAAAACTGGCGATAATGGGCTTGCTAATAGTGTTATAGAATTCCAATAGAAGCCCAGGTTAGATGTGCAGGACATCTAACCTGGGCTTCTATTGAATTCCATAACACATATTAGCAAGCCCATTATCGCTGCTTTAGCGGCAGTTTCCTGCCGCTAAAACGGCGATAATTTTATCGCTGGTCTTGCTAATATGCCCCTCAGTTTCTTCGTAAGATCTACGGTATTCTGAGGGTTTGACTAGTGAAAATTCTTCACTGTTGTAAGCTAGTTGTTCTTCCTTTGGAACTCCCAGTCGTGAGATAAAATCTACAACTAAGAAGATGTATCATCATTTGGTGGTGGACCAAATAGATCATGATTGCTTTACATATGACAGTGAGAATAATAACAACCAAGATTGGTTTGGTTGCTTCAATTAAGAAGTAAAGATCTTTAGCTGTTCGTTGTTGGTGACAGCATTACTGCTGTGATATTTGATTCCAAAGGCTTTCCTTTGCTTGATCCTGCTTCAGTTTTCCACCCTAATTCCACAGAATAGGTCCCTACAGATAATGTGAGTCAGTATGTTTGGTCCAACACCAGAACGCCTTCAGATTATCAGACTCGCTCTTGTTCACGCTCGGAATGTCTCTGTCCTGCTGTTTTACAGACTTTGCTGCAAAAATGGCAAAAGGATTTGTCTCTTTTCTAGCTCAGTGTTTATAGCACTGTTTTAACACTATGCTTAAAACTCCTCCTAGAAAAACAGCCATTTGAGATTGCAGATTTAGAGAGCCGCTGATGTTGTAGATGCGACCTATAACATCAGCAGCTCTCCACCCAAACTTGAGACCTACCCAGAACTCCAGCCTTTGATTTTCATAATTTATGTGACACCCTAAGCTTGTGAGTGTTCGGTTTCAACCTATACAGGGTGCCCCTTTGTGATGAGAAAAAGCTATTCTACACTGACAAGCTTTAATAAGAGCAAAACACGTGTCAGGAGCTGCTTTTATTTATTCCAGGTTGGCTTGGTTGGTATGTTATGAATCCCAAGCTATAATACTGTGCCCGGAATGATCAAAACCTTTTGTCTTTTTTTCAGCTCAGTGTGGACATTACTAGCTAATCCAGTGCTGAAAGACTTTCCTGCAAAAATGGCAAAAGGCTTTGCCACTTTTGTAATGTGGCGTGGATTGTACTGTGCTAATTCTATGCTTAAAACGTTCCTAGCAAAACAAACATTTGTGATGGGCAGATTTAAAGTGCTACTGCTATTGTAGATGTGCTCGATTAACAGGAGCAGCTCTCCATCTAAACTTGGGAGCTACATAGAGTTTCTACCTTTGATTTGCATACAATCCTAAACATATTCATCTACACTCACTCAGTCTTCTTGGTGGTGAAGATAAAACTTATAGTGTTGCAAAATAGTTTATATTTTCTATCCATATCTGCCCTCCACTTGACAGATGGCATATTTATGTGCGTCTAGCTCTTCAGACGAGACTGCTAAACAAGGTAAAGATATAAATTTCTTAAGCACCTACATGTAACTTTAACAAGGAAAGTTTCTGCTGAGGTTCTCACTCCACTCCTTCTAGTACTTTAACATATTCCTCAAAGAGGTTCAACTACATCACCCACTCAACTTATGGTTTACAGGATGTTGAAAAATCGGAGCAGGTGGTTGGATCATAGTTGTAATATTCAATTGCACAAACTCGAACAGTAATCTGATGTCACCAGGAATAAAAACAAATTACACAAAATTAGATGCTGCTCATCACTTATAGGGATAATTTAAATATGATACAGAGTAACAATGGTACCCAGGTAGCTGAAGTGCGCAATCTGTGGTAGTAGAAAAGGCCGATCACAGTACAACATGGGTGCTGTCTTTCCCATCACTGTGTGACATAGAACCTGTCTGAATTGGTGAAACTGACCCTTTGCAAATCCACACCATTTGTTTATATGGTGTTCTCTCAAGGCAGTTCCAATATAGCGTTAGCCATAATACTCCTGTAGAAAAATGAACAGGCACCTTCCAATTTTCCCGCCAGCGTGCTGGCTATGTATACGGACATCACACCTAGTGATTAGACATATGGCAAAATCTAAAATGATCATGGAGCACGGTTACATGTGGATATCAGAGGCCTGCTGGATCAGTGTCACTGCTGGCCACTAAAACTTTTCAATAGGCAACAAGTTGTTCTTTCCTGGCTTACTACCCACTTACCATTGACCACAACCTTCTGCTTGCCTCTTGGCTACTGAAGAACCTCTGACATCTGAACTTTCTCCCCTACTGCTACAGAAAGTTGTATGGATCTGCATGTCGCTGATAATTTATCTAGGCATTTAAGAGACAGACTCAACCACCAGGTAAATTTCCAATTATATATACTGTTGAATAGAATAAATATATAACAAAAGGTGTGGGAGCGAGGCAACTTGCAAGGCAATTTCACATGGGTTCAACCGCAGGATTCAAAGAGGCACACTCACACACATGCCACATGTGCCTGATAGTCCAGTTCACCCCTTGGCTCTCATTTTAATTTCCATTAACCCTGCCTTGCAGCAAGGTGCATACCATACTTAGCAACTATGATTCGTCTTTCATCACTGAGATGAGTCTTAGTTTTAACCTGTACATCATGTGTATCTTAGTGGATGGCTCCTCAGCTACTGCACAATCCAAATGGGTTTGTCCTTTATTTGAAGCTTTCTTTTGGTCATAAAGCACCTTTCCAGCCACCATTAATCCTGGAGGTTGGATAGCTATGTGTCTCCTGGTGCATTACGTGTTCCTACAGTTGTTGGCTTGATCTTTCTAGTGTGTTGGATTCTTCCAACATATTTGGTTACACTTTTCTCCTGTGGGTGAGAAGTGTAAACATCCTATTATATAGACCCATGGTAGCAGTTCTTCTGTGGCCATTAACGCTGCTGGATTTCCTACGAGTCATTGAATTTCCTTAGCAATGTTTAGGAACTAGTGTTCCTTCATGGTTCGGGTGCCGGGGCTGTCACAAGAGGGTGGGACATTGTGTCCCCAGCTCCACACTTTTCAAGGTCCCACATTCCTGCAGCAAAAATAAATTAGAGATTTGCAAAGCAAGCCCACATTCCTGCAGCAAAATCTAAATCTAAATTTGTTAAGCAAGCCTGCTCTCTTTATTAATAATGAGTCCATTTTCATGGCCATACCATGATGGCGCCAGATGCCAGAGCTTTCCCTGAAAAAGCTTCCAGTGGGGCCCTGCATCAAATTTTTTACCTGGGCCCCACATAAACATCTGACAGGCCTATTTGGTGCCTTACTTTTGGCATTTGTCCAATTGGTGCCAGTTGAACACTTGGCAATGAAGAGTAGGGCTCTCCAGAAAGAAAATTACATATAGGTGATCAGTGCGTTCAAAGCATAGAAGCTGCATTGTAAAGTGAGATACCTCCCAATGTAAAACTAGTGAGTAAGTAAGTACACTTATTGACCGTTAGATTAATTAAAATCTTTACAGTAAAATAGTCATAAAAAATTGATTGGCTCAACCCCTCCCCCCCCTCGACCCCTTGAGACCCATAGCAACTTGTACCCGTTGTTCGTGCATTCTCACGGAAAACAAAATAATATTTTCGGATCCCTTGAAAATTGAAAATTAAACTTAAGAAGCCTAAAAATAATTCATTTGTGTGCACCATTAGCAGTAATGACCCCCTTCCCAAGACTGGGGTGTGTTTCTCTGCCACTTAATTGTTCTAGTGCAAAAAAAGCGAAGAAATAAAGTGCTATGTTCTCACTTCTTGGGCCTGTTGTGATGCCTTGACAGCCATCGAATGTTCGCCAGATGAGCTGATATATGGAGGACCGATCTTCTTTTCTTATATTATAAGCTTCAACTGCATTTCCTGATGGTTCTCTATTGCCGAGCTATATCAGCTTGATTTTGATACAGAGCGCCCCGCGTTTTTCCTTATTTATGTCTTGGGCAGGTGAAGGGCTATAGGGGCTGTGTCACAGCCACCAGTGCCAATCTGACTGAGTGAGTGAATTCGCCGCTCTTGCAATGCTGCAGGTCTTTATATCGGAAAAGCACCAGTCCGAGGCCTCCTTGCAGGTCCTCGTGCCCTTGGCCCTAAACATGGGGCAGAGCAGTCGATGACGCTCTCCGGCCAGTTTAGGACAGCAGCACAGAAGGCGCAACAGGATTCCTTGTAGTAAGAACATAACTGGCAAGTGACTGCTCCATCCTTGCGTGCCCAGGCTGGGTTGAAATCAGTGATTCTTTTGTGCAGTGAGCTTCATATATAAAATTTTCCTGCGAGTCTGGGCTAAAAGCACCTTTGTAGATATTGTTGGGCTTTCCCCTGGATGTAAGAAGCCTCCAATGCCGTTGTATTGGGATTGTAGTGCAGTGAGGCCCAATCCTTTTCGAATGAGATGGTCCGGACTTGCTGCCTCACTACATTTGACTTGGCAGATATCAGGATCTCGGGTAAAGGCAGGCTCTCTGCTTCAATCTTCAAGTTCCCAATTGCTTGGCTCAGTTTGGAATGCCAAGGACAATCCTCTTCCTTAAAGATGGGTACCAATTGATGTTTAAGGGTGTTATCCGGAGCTCTTAGGACCCTGATGTAGAATTTTATTAGGTCCCCCTGTAATACCAGGCCGGGTCTGCCAAGGCCAAGTTCCAGCCTTAGTCTGGCACTCCTGGCTTGTCTCGGAGCTTGTAGCACTGCTTTATAGGCTTTTACCTGGGCTGCCGCTATGAGTGGATCCAGGGCTCCCGGAAAAGCCAGTTGGCCATAGTTGATGGCCGGAATTAGTTTCACCTTCAAAACTGTCAGCATTGTCTTTGCTGTTGGGCTGGTCAGGCGTAGGCTTAGTCACTTTATTGTTAAGCTTACACGGTCGGCCTTTGCTCTTAGATGTTTTATGTGGGTCGCCAGAGTGGCCCTCTCAGGGAGTCAAACCCCAAAGTAGTTGTAGGCCGATGCTGTCCCAATTTGATGATCTCCCAACTGCCAGAGGGCTTGCCTCTTATGCGGATGTTTGCCAAATACAACTATTTTATTCAATGTCGCCCTCTGTATTTCATTTATGTCACGGGTTGATTAAACTTCTAATTCTCGCTAGAGGTGTGTGGAATTGCAAAGGTTTTCTTTGCCAAATGTATTGAAACTTTTTCTAAAAAGCAAAGGAATTGTTGGGAAAAAAGTTCTGTAGAAGTAAGTATATTTTTTTATGAAAACCGCTTGCCAAAACCCACTTTTTGTCAAACTACCTGACATCACCAGTTTAGATCAGACCTAAAGATATTTTTTTCTGACCCCCTCTATCTGACTTTGCTTGCCGTGTCGCTTTGTGTCTGTCTAGTTTCTCCATACGTCTCTCCATCACTCGGCCTTCAGCACCAAGAACCTTTGGTGACAGCGTGCTTCACAAATATATCACTAATAAATAAACTTCCAGACTGTGTATGTTCAAGCCAAAAAATAAAAGTTTTGGGGGAATATTATTCTGCAAAAAAATTGTTTTGCTGGAGTCTTCTTGCCTAAGTTCCATCGTCAGCCCGGTTGGGTAAAATTGAACGTTTCGACTCTATTGACTACAGCCTGTGGGTCTCATCACGGTTGACAAGCTACGTCAGTCTTACACTACCAGTTCGCTATAAAGGTGCTTTGGTGTAAGAGGTAGGGTTGTGTAACGTCAGAAACAAGCATCACAAGGTGGATATCGACCATCACCCAACTGGACTGAATGTGCAAATAATTAGATGACAACCTATTGGACAATGACTGCCTTACTTTTTTTTTTTTTAGACTTGTTCAGCCTGTGGGGGATATTCTCAAGAACGTGTGTTAACTATCGCCAAATTCGCTTAACGCAACTTCTCACATCGCAGTCTATCGTGGGAAAACAACACTGTGTTAACGCAGTATTCTCAACCCAGCGGCACCATGCGATAGTCTCACGATAACGCGACAAATGCCCGCGTTAAAATTAACGCGACGCCGAAAAAATGCGAAACACGAACGCGAAAAAAGTGGCGATGTCCCCAATGGCGATACAAAAATCAGCGATAACCAGCGACAGGCCTGCGATTCCCACGCGTCATGCGTGAGAATGCACTATAAAAGCAGAGAAAAAAAAATGTAACTGCTTAGCACCATGGACGCACCCGGACCAGGTGCAGAGGACAATGCGAACCCCACAAGCCCCACAGACGACCAGCCAGGAACCCCGGGGCCGGGGAAGGGCAAGGAGAAGAGGAAGAGGAAGATGGGGTTCAGTCCGCAGGAAAACCGGATCATCGTCACGGAGGTGACAGAACACTACCAACAACTGTTCGTCACCTCCACTGTGTCATCGGCAACACAAACGGAAATATGCACACGAGGAATTGTGCAATCTCACATGCCCAACTGCCAGCACATACGCCAAATATCAAGGCATCCCATGAACGGGTATCACGGTTACACTCCTGGTCGTGTTCCAACAGGGGGCGCACACACATGTCATAATCCAGTTCAGCTACCATTGTGTTGGATAGGCAGACATCCATGGGCCACTTGAATATGCATGATCGACAGTGGAACCAGGGCTGGACGCAGGTGACGTACGCAAGACGGAAGCTCAGACGGTAACTGATGCGCAACACTGCCAGTGGCAGTGCCCCCAACAAATGCAGCACTCGGTCACGGTACAGTTCCACGTGACAGGGGTTGTGCATGTGCCCAGGATGTGCTGACATTGCGTTGTTCGCTCTCGTAGAACCGGCACTCTTCTGACCTGCGGCTGTTATGTGGATGATATGCCACAGCTCGGAGCAATGAGTCGTATGAGTGTGCAAAGTTTGGACGTATGGGTTGTCCTGTACGTAAGTGTCAAGGCCATTCCATGCAGGAGTACCTCGAGCAAGGACTTCTGTGTGTGGGGTGTGGATACGTTGATCTCTCATTAGCGCTGTGTGTAGTGTGGGAGTCGTCATCATCTGCCATGGTATCCCTCTCAGGGGGTGCCTGCCGCATGCAATTCCAAGGTCGGAGGTGCAGATGTCCTTCCGCCTTCTGTATTGAGACAAAGGGGCTTTCATCCTCAATGTTAGTCTGACTACTGCTTGTATCCTGGGAATGTGATGTGGCTTTCGCACTGCAATTGAGGCTAGGCCTTGGGCTTATGGTGCACCAAAAGCGATGAACACACACAACAGTTGGCATGTATGAGCCAAGACCCCGAGCGGCCTTGCGCTCCTTCTACAATCCCTTCGTGCGCGGACGCCCTCCGGCTGCATGCGACATTGCAACATTGTTGATTGCGGGCCGTGTGGCGCAGACACTGCAACAGAGACACACGCATCAGTTGGTTTCCTGTGCAGCCCAGATATGAACCACGCCCAGAGGCCAGGGATAATTGTTCACACCCCTACGCTAGCCTGGCGTACGCCGAGCCAGCCCCCTCGACTTACGTATAAAGGGGGGACGACGACGCTACGTGTCCCAGTTCTTCCCCACTGCCTGAGGTGACATGGCTGCGTCTGCCTGGCATATGACGAGACTCAATCAGAAAGGGTCCATGACTTGCGTTGCACGGAGTCGGTGGCACCGGTTACACTGCGGCCGGCACGGGCCTACCGCCACGGGACGGTGACTTTCTGTGCACTGAGGTAGGGGCATCCAAAGTGCTGAGCGGGTGTGCAGCCTGCAATGATGCCGTGTGCACTGATATGGTCTCTGCCATTGCAATATCAAGACCCAGAATCAAGTGTGCAACCTGGTGGACTGCAGTGTAGGCCTGAGCCAGCGGGTAGCGCGGGCATACCGCCACGTGGCGTTGCCTCGCGGTTCACAGAGTTAGTGGCACCTATAGATCTGAATGGGTGTGCAGCCTGCGATGATGCTGTGTGCACTGATATGATCTCTGCCATTGCAAAATCAAGACCCAGAATCAAGTGTGCGACCTGGTGGACCGCGGTGCGGGGCTGCATGATGTGGAGGCTGCCAAGGTCGCGGGCCCTGGGCTTGGAGCTAGCACCGGCACGTGGTGGGCCCTCTTGGAGACACGCCGGTGGCGGAAGGTGAGCAGTGAGGCCTGGGTGCGCACGGGCGGGCAATCCCCGCTGGGCGGCGGGAGGGTCTGGGGTGCAGCAGCCTGTGTGCGCAGGGGCGGGCAAGCGATGTTGCCGTGTGCAATGATATGAACTCTGCCATCATTAGCTGTAGACTCTGTTTCAGATGAGGGACCTGGTGGACTGCAGTGTATACCGGCACGTGGTTGGAGACACACCGGTGGCAGCAGGTGAGCTGTGAGGCCTGGGTGCGAAGTGTCGGCACTGTCTCTCCCTGTCCCTCTCTTCCTTTCACTGTCTCTCTCTCTCTCCCTCTCTTTCTCTATCTTTCTCTCTCTTTCTCTCTCTCTCTCTCTCCCTCTCTTTCTTTCACTGTCTCTCTCTCTCCCTCTCTTTCTCTCTCTTTCTCTCTCTCTCTCCCTCTCTTACTTTCACTGTCTCTCTCTCTCCCTCTCTTTCTCTATCTTTCTCTCTCTCTCTCACTCTCCCTCTCTTTCTTTCACTGTTTCTCTCTCCCTCTGTTGCTCTCTCTCTCCTTCTCCCTCTCTCCCCTTTCTCTCTCTCTTTTTCTCTCTCCTCTCTTTCACTCTCTCTCTCTCCATTTCTTTCTCTCTCTCTCTCTCTTTCTCTTTCTCTGTCCTTTGTTGAGCGCATGACACACCTTCTTATCTTTAATTTTGTCTTGCAGGCTGTGACTTACAGATTGTCCAGAGAAGACCCGCCATGACTCTTCCAATTATTAGTGTTGAGTTACATTTGAATAAAATAATTATTTTTGAAATTCTGATGTATGAATGTTTTTCCTTTTTCTGACCACACATGAATGTTAATTGTTGTACTTGTGCGACATCAGGCGAATTGTTGTGTTCATGAATTTGTAAGTTAGATGTGGCATATCTTTGTCCGGGGGGGGGTTCTGGGGGGGTGGGGGGCCTGGGTGTGGTGGCGGTGGGTATTGTGGCCCTCTTGGGGCTCCGAGCTGCATGATCAGTAGCTCCATGGCATCTGTTGTTCTTCAGGTGAGGCTCTGGGCTGGGCTCCCTTTCATGGTGCAGGTTGTCGTCCGACTTAACACCAGGTAGGAGCAGGTGTTAAATCCCTGTTGCTAACGCGCCTTATCGCATGCTTTTGAATCTTATCGCCGATCTGGCTGGTCGTTGAGAATGTTGCGGAGTGGTGTTTTCGCGGGTTTTTGCACGGGAACGCCTACTCTGCATATCATTAGCGTTAGTTGCCGGTGTCATCCGTGGCGATGTTTTTTGCGGCTGCTATCGCAGGAAAACTGGTGATATCGGCTGTTAGCACCTGCTTGTGAATAGTGCGATGAATTTATCGCCACTTTGGCTGCGATAAAGTGCCGCTAACTCGGCGATAGGTCTTTGGGAATATGCCCCTGTATTTCACGTTGCACTGTGCTGTCAGCACTTTGTAAAAAGTCTTCTAAACACCTGCATATTCTATGTGTTTTTTAACATACAGGATAAATCCATGTTTTGTGCTATATCCCTAGGTTTGCCTATGGTTCACTGTATATTGATGAGTTTAACCTCATGAGTGAATCGACGAGGGCCACTGTTACTATTTAAATTCATATGAACCTAATTTTGGTAAAATGCTTCAGGCAAGTGTACGTCACTTGCTGATCTCAACCAGAAAGTCCTTATGTCATGTTTCAATCCCTTACCCTAGTTTGGTGGTTTTGGTGGGTCATGTAAGAGGCCGGAATGAAAGTATCCAGCTTTGGTGAACATTCAGTGAGGGGTGACAAGGTGTCCAGGCATTTCTGTTGTGAAGTAGGCTGGAGTATATAAAGTAAGAGTATGGTAAAGTAAGAGTAGAAATAATAGTAAGTATAAACAGGAATAAGAGTAACAGTAATTAGGAGTAATGGTGGGAGTAAGCAAGAGTAGTAGTACACAGGAGTAAGAAGGAGTAAGGAGCAAAAGGAAGAATACAAAAGATTAACTAGAAATGTAGGTGTATGTAGGAGTAAGAACAGAAGTAAATAGGAGTAAGAGTAGCAGTAAGTAGTATTAACACCATAACTAGAGGACTTTTTTATGGTCTGGCTTGACAGCGCAGCTTTCGCCAGACAATTATGTGAGACCCACCAGGGGAGGGGCTTTGGCTGTGCCCACATGTTGGGAGCCAGGAGTACATGTTTTGATTGGACAGACATTGTGTACTTCCACAAAAAAAGTGCTTGCCCGCCACACAACTGTGATCATTTTGTTTATTTATCTAGCTCCTTGACCTTTAAATTTCAGGGGCACACATATGCTATTGTAATTCAATTAAAGTGTTTTAGATAACTAGATAATTTATGTCATATTTCTCTGGCAGTAGCACAGAGGGGAGGAGCCACTCATTAATGTAGGTGGAATTTTAGGTCTGGCTTGATAGTCAATTCAAAAGCCAGACCTATTGGCATTGCCAGTGCTTGTTTACACCTGTTGTTGTGCACAGTAAAGAATCCATTTGAAATGCAAGTGCAGCTGAATACAGTGAATGCTTTCAAAAGATCAGTGCACTTACTGAATTTTTTCCCTAATCAGCACAAAGCCAGCATCTTCCAGAGTACTCAACTATAAGAGCAAAATAAAGCAATGCCTGTAGGAAATTGGGTTACTGATTCAGGGGGTGAAACCCTGCTAAAGCAGCAACCACAATTGTTGTCGGGGTGAAACACAAGCAAACCCCCAAATTAACCTGTGCTTAGCCCTCTGGTATATTAGACCAAAAGCACTGAGGCTTAAATTAGAGGCAATGTGTAAAGTATTTATGCAATACTCAAACAGAAATAAAGGTAAAACACAACACAAGAAAATCCCACACCAATGTAGAAAAATAGAATTACATTTACTAAATTATTTGGCACTAAAACGACAAAAATCCCATCAGTTGAACAGAGATATACAATTTTAAAGATTTAAGTAAAACTAGTGCTTAAAAGAAGTGCTAACTGTGGTTATCTTGTCGAGCCAGACCGGGACAAAGTTGCAGGTTCAAGTTGACCGTGATGGATTGCGGGACGACTACAGGGACCAAGTTAGGCCCACTGAACAAAGTACCTTAAATCCTGGTTGTAGAGCGTTGTAAAGTCCCACGTCAAGATGCGTCATTCAGGAGTGATTCTGGGCTGGGATTGAAGGTCCTGCGTTGACGATGCATCTCTCAGCAGCCGCCCTGAGCATCTGCAGGGCTGGAATGCAAGGCCCTTTGTTGAGTATGTGTCACGCAGCAGTGGTCCTGATGAGCTGCGGGGCTGTGTTAAGAGGTTCTGAGTCAAGGATGTGTTGCGCAGCGGCTGATCCGAGGAGCCGCGAGGTCCTGCATTTGGGATGCGTTGCTCAGCTGCGATTCCAATGCGAGGCTGTGTGGCGATGCATCGCACTGTGTCAGTACTGCTTGGACCACAGCTGGGCTGACAGAGAACCCTCAGGCGCACTTCCAAGGGTCCAGGACTGGGTGGCACCACTTGGGGGGCAAGACTCACAGCAAACAGAGTCCTGGTGCTGGCCTCAAGGTGGTTGGAGCCTTTTCTGTCCCTGAGGCTTGGAGTCACTCTAGTGGTCCTGGGTTCCAGATGCAGGTCCAGTCCTTCTTACTCAGGCAGCAGAGTAGCAGTTTTTGAAACACAGCAACACAGCAGTCCTTCTGAGTTTTCCACAGGTCCAGAGGTGTACCGAAGTATTGGGGTTGAGGGTCCACTATTCATCCTTAGTGCCAACTTTGAAGTAGGAGAAGTTTCTATAGGGTTCTATCCCCAGAGGTGTTTGGGATTTTCTGCCTCCCTGCCCTGACCCTAACTTGTCTGAGGGCACAAAAGCCTAGTGTGAAACCCTTTGTTAGTGTACTGAGGCAGAGTCTTTGTGATGTGCAAGTATGGTAGGTGACAGCTCGGCCCCCCTATCAACTCAGAGATGGTCCATCCTGCCAACACCTATTCACCCTTTGTCTCACTGTCTGGGAGCATTCACAAAAACCAACTGCCAACTACAGGTAGCCCTGTCACCCAGGATACAGGCTGTTGGCACCCAATGGTTGGGACAAGAAAATGCCAGCTTTCTAACAGTCTTTCAAAAAATAAAGGTTCCTAGCTTGTACTTCAAACTATTTTTCATAATGGTAACACGTGTAATCAATCCTTAATGAAAATGTTGATGATCTACAGAATTTATGGTGCTGCAGCAATGTGTTCTCTGCTTAAAAACACCCCAGTAAACGCTGCAAGAAATGCTGTATACCGAGAATACAATCAACAAAAGAAATATATTTGTTAAACGCTTTGTGAGAAGGAGTGGATCTCGAAGAATAAAATAAAACGTATAAATAAAAATAAAGTACCCACTATCGTCAGAAAGCACGTGACCCATGCATAAAAACAAGTGAATCGGCATAATCAAAAGTCAGTGCTGAAATGCATACAAACAAAACAGTGTCACCAAAAATAGCCCACAAAGACTGCGATGGCAGACCTGAGACATGTTTAAAAGGGCTACACAAGTGGGTTGCGCAATCAGTGCTGCAGGACCACTAGTAGCATTTAATTTACAGGCACTACGTACATGTAGTACCCAGTGGCGTAACGAAACTTGAGGGGGCCCCCCTGCAAAGCAAAATGAGGGGGCCCCCCCAGCGGCCCGGGCCTGGAGTCAGTTGTTCCTATGTCTAGGTTTGTGTTCTGTCCCTAGGCTGTAGCTACTCACATTTCACTTTTTTTGGATCAGAGTTTTTTTGTTGTTGCATGGAACATTATTGTGTGCATTTTTCATTATTTAAATATACCAATTCGTGTCTTTCGATGTGGTCCTGTTGCATTCCCCATGTTAGCCCCATGCCTCTGCGTTTCCTGTTGCTTTGGTCTATACAACCAGTGCAATAATCAGAGCACCTCTAGATAGTTAATGAAAGTGTATGCTGGATGTCCAATCTTGGAGGACACATAAGTGTTATGTTTCACTATGAGAATAAAGGACCCCAATCTCATTGATAAACCCCTGTCGTTACTTCGTAACCAAGAAATGATCCTCTCCATTGCCAAAGTGTTTCACACCCATATATACCATTTGTATATGGTTAGTAATAACCAACTTAGGCCCAAGGACTTTTTGCCCAATCCGATTTCTGTCTTCTTGTGTAACCACTTCTAATCTCTCCATCCATACCACTTGTATTAAACTCTCAGGCCATTCTGGAATAAAAACCTAACAACATTTAATAGCTGCTAATGTCTTCTTCCAGAAGGCCTACATTTTTGGGCATGACCACCAAGTGTACAGAGTCATGCCTCGTTCACCACAGCCCTTCCAAACACTAATCCGAAGCATATCGTTTAGATACCTCAAATACATTATTTTGCACACCATTCTGTATTTTCCAGGTCCCAACAGAGATGGTCAGCTGTAACTCTCTGTCCTACAAATCCATATGAGCAGTTTTTGATACTTTTGAAGGGTGAATCAGGTATTATTTCTGCAATTAAAGCATGCACCACAAAGAGTGTTCCAGAAGGTAAGTAACTTGTTCTTGTGATGGATATTTCTAACCATAGATTTGTAACTTTTTGATACCAAGCGGTACCTCCCAAAAGCTGGAGGGTTTGAGGAGTGGACTTACACTAGGAAGTCCTACAGACTGAGCTGCCGAAATGGCCCTTCCTCCAGCTTGGTTATTGAGACAGTTAATAAATACTTGGTGAAGGCGGGAGCAGACACCCATGTTGCAGCCTGGCAGATGTCCAGTACTGCAACACCTCTCGCTAAAACTGTAGTGGCGACTTTGGCTATGGTGGACTGAGCCCTAAGGCCATTGGGAACCTCCTCCTTAGCACAGCATAGCGTGTTTTAATACATAGGGCGATCCACCTCGATAAGGTCTGGTTCTGGACCCCTTCCCCTTAGCACCGGCAAAGCCAGTAAATAGATGCTCACCAACCTAGTTTGCCTATGTGCGTTTGATGTAGAAGCTAAGAGCTCTTCTAGGGCCAAACATGTGAAGCCTCTCCATAAGGTGGGACAAAGAAGACAGAGAAAGAGTAATGGACTGTCCCATTTGGAAGGGCAATACCATCTCTGGCATGAAGGAGGAGTGGGTTTGCAGCACCAATGTGTCCAGAAAGAAGGTCGTTTATGAAGTTTGCACTGACAGTGCCTACAGCTCACTGACACGATATGCAGAAGTAACTGCTTTTAGGAATACCGTTTTAATGGTCAATAATTTTAGTGAGCAAAAGTGCATAGGCTCAAAGAGTATGTACTTCAAGCGCATGCACGTCAAGGACATGAGAACCAAGTTAAGATCCCATTGAGGCATAATAAAGGGCACAGTAGGAAACACGTATGCGAACCCTTTTAAAAAGCACATCAAAACCTTAGACTTGAATAACAAAGGTAGGTCTGGCAAATGCAGAATTCTGAAAGAGCCAATGAGTAACCTTTAATAGTGCCCAATACAAAACTTTGCTAGGCCGAGATAAAACAAACATCAAAACATCAGCCAGTTTTGCCTGGAGAGGATCAGTTTGAAGGTCTCCACACCAGACCATGAACTTTGTCCAACAACCAGAATAAATAAATTTGGTAGATGGGCACCTAGCCACAAAAATAACATTCTCTACTTCCGCGGGCAGATCAAACACAATCAGTTGGTGTTGCTCAATTTCCATGCATGGAGATGTAGCTTTTGGGGTTTCAGTGGAGAAGCCTATCCTATTGTTGAGACAGGAGGTCCCCCCGAAAAAGCAGGAGAACAGGAGAGCAAATGCTCACATGATCAGAGTGCCACACTCTCCTGGGTCAATCCAGGGCTTTCAGAATGACCTGAGCCCAGTCTATTATGACCTTCTTCAGAACTGGGGCAGGGGAGGTAGGTGCAGGAATGCATACAGGAGATAGGTGTCCCAATCGTAAAGAATGCGTCTCCCAGGGAGCCTCTTGGCGGAAACTAAAATGTGCAGTACTTATGACAATGCATTCTCGGTGGTGGAAAAAGATCTAGCTAGCATACAGCCCATTGGCCAAGACGCCTTGAAGCACCTCCAGGTGGTTAGCAGATGGTATCTGCTGAACATATCAACCCTGGCATACTGCAAACCTGCCAAATGGTTGATCATCAGAGAAATCCTCTGGGAGTCCAACTACTTCCAGAGCTGCAGTGCCACCTGGTACAGGACCCACAACCCTCCACCGCACTGCTTGTTGCAGTACCACATGACGGTAATGTTGTCTGTTCGGACCTGAACTGGCTTCCTTTTGATTTATGGAAGAAAGGCCTTCAGAACAACCAATTGGAGTGAAGCTCTGGCAGGCTGATGTGATGCCTTGGCTCTAAGAGCAAAGGAATGTGATCGCTACTTCTCCCAGATGAACATCCTAACTCAGAGGTGACAAATCTGTCACTACTGCGAGCATTGGGTGGGGATAGGAAGAAAGGTCTGTCACATCTGGTTGGTGACCAACAGTCAGCATTGGAGGTTACAGGCTGTCTTTTCTGAAATATGGATGTTGTCCGAAAGCCCACTAAAGGCATAGGTTTCACTGCTCAACCATCATGTGCCACCGGGCCAGGGGAAACATGAGAACAGCCCACAAATGGAACCAAGCATCACACTGGGATCATAGGTTAAATGTCCTGGACATGTTGTGGTGGTGGAAAAGCTTTGCATGCCACTGTATCAAGGATGGCTCCTATAAAAGATGCTCTGCATAGGCTGCAGGTGGGACTTCGGCTCATTGATAGAAAATCCATCCCAGAGATAACAGATAGCTGACAGTTGTCCAACAACAGACTGTGCCAAGCCCACCTTCAGTAGGCAGTTGAAGAAGTACACGAATACAAGTATCTGGCCGCAACTAACACCATCACCTTCGTAAACACCCATGGGGCAGAGGTGAGGTCAATGGCCAGGAAGGTTAAAATGGAAGTGTTCCAACCTTACCAAGAACTGAAGGAACATCTATGAGACTGCAGAATGGGTACATGAAAGTCTGTGTCCTGCAAATTCAAGGACACCATCCAGTCTTCTGGATCCAGGATGGAAAGAACCTGGGCCATGGTTATCGTCTTGAGGTTGTCCTCTCGAAGGAAGGTGTTATCCTGGGTCTTGCGTTCTTTTGGGCACCAAAAAAGAGTGGGAGTAACATTTCTTGCCTTTCTCTGCCTCTGGAATCATCTCTATACACCCTCTAGCCAGAAGAGACTAATCTTCTTGTGCCAGAATGGAAGCATGATCTGCTGAAGTCTGAACGGAAACAGGTTGAAAACGAGAGGGGTGGATGCAAAGAGAAGGGCATAACCACGCTGAACTATTTGCAGCACCCACATGCCTGAAGTTGTAGCATAATAGCCAGACAGAAGAAAAACATATTCTGCCACCTATCAGTCACACATGATCATGGGAGGGGAATCAAAGATCTTTGGGCACATCTTGGGCTATAACAATATGGAAGCTACGAGTAGAGCCTCTTTGTTGAACCCACTTCATTACCAGAGTTAACATGTACCCTCAAAACAGAGTGTTTTGAAAAGGTGTCAGTTGATGTAGTTTACATTGTAATTGGTGAAATTAAAAGGCACACACAGTAAAATATCGCACAGTAGACCCTTTTTGCAAAAGACCTCTATTTTTTGTATCTTTAAGTAAGTCTATGTGTGCATGCTTTTGCTTTGGGAACAAAAAAACATGAATCCAACAGCAAGTTATCATGACAGCAAAGTAAAACAAATAAATGTGCAAAGGTGATTAGAGAATAGTACTGTGTCTTGATGATAATCTAAGGCATCCAAATAGCATATACTTCATAAACAAATAAATCCATACATCAGCAATTAAAATGTGACTCTGTCTGCAAATGTATATCAAAGGACACACACTGGCTCTCATGTTGCATGTCAAGTTTAACAGAAGAGTTATTTAATGCCCTATAACCAAACACTAAGGGGAATACAAATGGAAGAATGGAACCATTCTCAAAATACTAAGGACTTGATGGATAACTCGTCCAAACAATCAATGACAAAGTATGACCAATACATGAAGGAAAATGGCTGAAGGGGCTGACCCAAATTCAACTGTCTCTCTTAACTACGTATTGCACATTAAAAAAAATGATGACATGAAGTCTCAACAGAGCTGAACATATCTGAAGTCAGATCTAAACAGTAGTTAAATCCTCAAGTTCCAGCATCAGCCAAATTGCACAAGCCTGTTCATCCCAAAAGAAAATGCACTGACCCCGAATTAGGATCTGTCCTGATACAAGAGAACAGTAAAAGAGAAGAACATTTTATTGCTTTGCTAGTACAGGAGTCCTCCAATTTCAAATGAAAACAATTTTATGACTGAAAAAGAACTATTTGCGATCAAAGAAGCATGCATTACATTGAGACATCATCATCCAAGACTGTGACTATAGATCACGATTCGAACAGATCATCACAGCCTCAAAGTACTGCAACAACTCGAGAGAAACACTCAACAGACCAGACGGACTTCTTTTCTTTGCACATATTTGTATTATTTCAAGTTGCTCAGACACATGCATGTTTTCAGAGGATTCGTTATTGCACATTTTACAAACTCATAGACCAAACTGTCACTCTTTATTTCCCAGTCCCTTCCACCCTGAGCTTCTCCCATCCCATCTTACACACCACATCCTCTCAATTTCCCCAACCAAACTCTTGGGGTCTCTTATCCATAACATAGAGAAATACTCCTGCCACGGCACCAAACGTTTTGAAACTTTACCTGGGTAACCTCTATTCTTAAATACCCCCTTCTCCACTAACATGTAATAGAAAATGCCCCTCAACCACTTGGCAATACATGGTACGTCCCTCGACACTGACTCAATGATGTATTTCTGTTTCACCAGACGCTAACTCCACAAAAATTATTTTGTAGTTTGCTGGCACTGCCAAGCAGAGCAAGCTTAGGTTCAATATCACAAGCAGAATAAGCTTAGGCTAATACCACACGCAAAGCGGAGCTTAACATCAAGCTATACTTCAAACGCAGTCACTCTAGTCAAAATATCTCCCACCTTCCTGCATAACTGATGGACAATAGGCAGTCCTAATGCAAAAATGCCAAGTCTCTCTCTGACTCTATACATTTCAAACCTGGGTCCCTAGCTCGATCTGTCATTGGGTCTAGAGCAGCATCTCACTGATGAGGCCCAACAAGGGTGAAACTGCTCTGGTGCAGCTTGTAATTTCGTTCAGAGCGAATTAGTCCAGTGCTTCATTTGTAAAAGAATAAGTAGGGCCCAAAGTTTTGCTCAGAAGCCCGTGGCTGGCGCAATCGAAGGTCAGGGCCGGAATATCAAGGGTGTGTCATCTGGATTCCACCTGATGCTTCTTTAATCCACCACCAGTCACTTCCTGTCTCTTTATCTCACTCTTACCAGTCCTGCTTTCTCTCTTTGTCACAGTTTTCCATTTTTCTCTTCTTCCTTCTGCGTTTTCTCTCTCTCTTACTTTGTATCAAAGTCTGAAGAGGAAAACGAAGTGCCGGTCCCCAAAAATGAGTGCTGGTTGGCCCCACCTGCAACCACAAGCTAAAATTAAGCTCTGAGTTGGTCTAGAAGTTCAGGATAGGCTGTTCCAATTGGAGCAGTGCCAAGGCTGAATGGCATATGCCAGGTCCATGTCTGTAATGGCGTAGACAAGTTATAACGACACTGGCACCAGGTTTGACAGCTGTTTGGAGACCGTTAAACTCTGGATGGACAGAAATTGTCTAAAGCTCAACTCTGCTAAGACGGAAGTCCTACTGTTTGGAGCTCATACCTCCTTCTGGACCCCCTCCTGTTGGCCACAGGAGTTGGGCCCCCTACCATCTCCCGTAAAGAAGGTTCATAACCTGGGGATCTTGATGGACGATAGACTGTCTTTTTCAGTCCATATTAATTAAGTGACCTCTTCTGCTTATTTTTACTTGGAGGACCATTAAAAAGATTCTACCTTTTATTCCAATTCATCTCCAAAAAACTCTTATGGCATCTCTGACCATGATAAAACTGGACTACTGCAATGGACTACTCTTCTCTGCTAACCAATGTGTTATAAACAAATTTCAAACCCTACAAAATGCAGCTACCAGGCTTCTTTTTAAGATCCCTAAATATCATTCAGCTTTCAATGCCATAAGACAATTGCAGTGGCTCCCCATTAAACACAGAATAACTTTCAAAGTACCCTGCATCGCCTATAAAGCACTGCATGGACCAGACCCACTCGTTATTCAACAGAGTTTCATATGGTACACTCCAGGTAGAACCTTACGCTCAACCTCAGCTAAACTTGTGGTGCCTACCAGATTCAAGCGGGCAACCTGGGGAGGAAAGATTGTTGTACTGGGAGCCACAAAAGCCTGGAATGCACTCCCACTGCATATCAAGGAGGTCCCAAATGTACTAGTCTTCAGGAAACTGTTAAAGACTAAGTTATTTAAGTCTCTGTAGCTTTTCTTCTTCCGGGTCCACCCGTTACACTACTAGCTTTAAAGCCAGCGCCAAGAAGCTTCCGGGTATTTGAGCGCTTTAGAAAACTTTATAACATAACATAACAAAAACAATTCCCAGAGCACTTATCAGTTTCTGATTAATTCAAGCATTTTCTGCCATAATTAATTTGCAGTACGTGGTGTGCAGCCCATTATTCATTAGAGAGAGGCAGGCTAAGCAATCCCCTCATAGATAAATTAATTCTGCTATAATAATTCAAAAATTAAAACACACATAAACATAAATTGCTGGTTTTTGCAATGGGACCATGTCTTAAAATGGTTCACTTCACTGTATAGGCAATATAGCTTCAACGAGGTGCTCCGTGCGCAGTGTAAAAAGTGGTTGTGCAATAATTGAAGGTGCGTGAAAAAGACAGACAATGAACAAGAATCAATTCCAAATTGTTTCTTCCTAGTTACATAATGTATAAGTGTGTTCCATCTGGTTAGGTATATATTTGTTTTGACCAAACACAGTCACGTAGTACAGGCAATTCTATTTCCAGATTTGGAATTGATTATCTTTCATTGTATAACTTTTTCAGGTGCATTCAGTTATTGCACAAGCACTTTTTAGCATAGTTTACCTATGAGGGATTGCTTTGAGAGCCTCTCTTTGAGTATTGTAGCCTGAATTAATAGATCCGACAGAACTAAGGTGTTTTTATGTACTGTCACTAGCCCAAGTTCTGAGGAACACAGTGGGGCCCCATTGATTACTGCATAGCATTACTCATCTCATCACATTTTTTTTGTGCAGATTTATATAGCGCAAACTTGACCCGAAGGTATCCGAGCGCTTTACATGAGCACCATTTACGTTACACAAGGACACATTCATTTTCTTTTTTTTTTGTTAGGCACGGGGAGATTAAGTGATTTGCCCAGAATCACCGGATGTGGAGTCGACCCCGAGGCTCGAACCTTGATTTCCCAGCTCCAAATAAGTCAGTCTAGCCGTGAGACCACAACATCCTCTCCCCACATGCATCAATAAATAGTAGGAAAAGAGAAGCGACCAATGAATTATTTTATAGGAGCTTTAGAACAAGTGTTATTATCACCCAGTTCAGAAGGAAACTTGTAATCAATATCAGACCAAGATATGGCTCAGTCATCTGCACCGAGAATGAAGCCAGTGACCTTTGGATTACCTAAAGATATCTGCAGTGGGCGTATCCCCACACTAAGCAATTATATTATAACATCTATGTTTTTGACCAGCTTCATCAACTCAAAAACAGACCTCTATCTTTACCCAAAATCATTTGTATCATTGGAAAAATGGCACAGATATAAGAGGTGAAGAGGATAACTAAATTCACTACTAGTAAGGGATGAGACGCATGTGCCCTCACGCCGCTCCCGACTCCACGCTACCGCCCCACCAACAGCACAGAATTTCACAACTAGTCGCTGCGGATACAATACGAGGACACATTTTGTTAATTGTACTAGCAGTAGCAGGCAACTGGTTTATCTGTGCCCCCCACCCAGGTGCAGTAATCTTTAAATCAAACAAAATTTCCACCGATGTTACTGGCCTAATGTGCTAACAAATGCACCACCTGCAGTCATATTTCCTAAATAATCTTCGGGCAAATACCTCAACATGCCCCCTTAAGTAGTCTTTAAATGATATACGTTTTGGACAGTAAAAGCTGCCATAATGTGCTTACACATGCACTATATGCCATTACATTTGCGCTCAACGCCTCCTGCTAATGCCTGCCAGATGCCCACCTCAAGGTAACTTAATAAAGTATGTCACACCCCCGACACCCATCTCCACGACCACCACCACCCTTCTCCTACCATCTTGGATACATTCCTGATTTGTAAAAATGTGCTGTGTTTGAAAGGAGGAGACAACGCCGCACCGTCTTTTTTGCCTCGCTCTCTGCTTTCTGTAAGGGACGTGACCGGACGAGCGTAACGTAAGTTACGTAACTCCCAGCATCCGAGAAGGATCGGATGTGTGGAGTGCTAAGTGGTTGCTGGCTGCCGCCGGCCGCAAAGGGGGCCCCTGGAGCGTGGGGGCCCCCCCGCACCGCGGGGGCTGCGGGGGCCTGTGTTACGCCCCTGGTAGTACCATTTTACTAGGGACTTGCAGTAAATTAAATGTGCCAATTGGGTGTAAGCCTATTTTACCATGTTTAGAGGAGAGAGCAAAAGCACTTTAGCACTGGTTAGCAGTGGTAAAATGCACAGAGTCCTAAAAGTCAATTAAAACGGGTTCAGAAAACATGAGGGCGCAGGCATAAAGTTTGGGGGTGACCCCACAGAGAGGGCCCAGTTCAACAAAGCCCTATTAGAAAAAAAATCTATGCATCTCCTTGACCTACTCACCGATTGGGATAAATGATGCTTGCTTAGTCTTCTTAACCACTAATTCAACATTATCAACTAATTTATTCAGACAATGAAATATTGTATAATGCTTGTATTTGTGTCATAATCACGTGATTACATTTTCGTTAATATGCAGTTCAACCAAAAACAAACATGGCAGTTGGGGTCTGTAACGTATTCAGTCCTCAACATAAAGCTAGCATTGCTTAAAATTTGGTATCTGGAAGAAACAAGCTATGGCAATTGTTACCAGCCTGGCTGCTACACCTGGCCCTGCCCCATCTCACACGCCCTAACTACTCCAGGAGCAGCTTGCGAGGCACAAGCAGCCTCTCCTGGTAGTTGACAGCATGCACACATCTTGTATGGTGGGTGCCCCTCACAAAGATGGCAGGAGGACAGCTATGGCTGTGTTCTGACAGGCTAGGATGGGACTAGATATGCAGAAGGCTTTTGTCACATGGTTGACAGTTAAATAAAGGCAAGCACAAGCATGCATAAAAAGAGTACACCTCCATTGCAGTACCTGGACACTTCACCATCTCTGCACTGCAATGGAGCACTCTTTAGGTGGGCTAATACAACTAATAGTTTGATCCAAAATGTGAATGACACTTTATTCAAGCAATGGTTGAAAATGGATAACGAAAGCGAACCAATGTCTGAAGGAGCTGACCCAGAGGCCCTATCTCTGTATGTTGTTTGTTGATCAATGGCAATAGCTCCGGCAGTGGCAGGCCAAAAAATGCAATAGCCTGACTTAGAGGAGAGGGTTAAAAGAGGTCCTGCCTAAAATGACAAATCATCCAGCACCTAAGGTGCCCCAATTGGATGTTCTGCTGGTTGAGATAGATCTGCTCCTCTGCCTTTGTCTGCCAGAGTGAAATGCTAATTTCTCTAAAATACAGTGGGAGAATAAACATGATGTTTGATGGAGTGAACATCGTGGAATGCCACCATGGAAAGGGTGGTAGACTATTTTGTTTTGTTATATCATGTTATGTTATGTTTTGACAATTTGCAGAGCACAATTTACATCACCACAGTGGCCTCTTGTTGCGGGAGGACAACCCCACACAAAATCGATGGGTATAGTGAACTATCTTGCAATTGGGAGTAATTTAATTTTTGAAGAGTGCACAAGGTATTTATGGTCATCTATCAGCCTAGTGCAGAGTGATGGTGCATTCCTAAATTGTGCAGCCAAGGCATGGAATGCTTGACTGCCACTTGTTTATTATGTGAGATCTGGTTCCTGTTGGCAGTCATAATATAAGATATTGTAGGTTTCTAAAGTTGGAATCCTTTTTCCATGAGCTCAGGACCTCTTGCATGAATGGCCTTCCGGATGATGCATATCAACTTAAATTACACTCTCTGAGCATTATGTAGCCCGTGCAAGGAATGAAGAACTGTATTTGTGTGATGACATCAAGTGAATGCATTAATACAAGGGCTCTGCATTCTGAAATCTCTGCAGGTGTGTGAATAAAATGTAGAAAAGCTAAGATATAGACTGTAGGAGGAATATAGATTGGCCAGGGCTACAGTCAGATCAATCTGCAGGGGTAAAATTTTGTTGAGGTATTTTGAAACCTTTCTGATGACTCTCAAATGTACAAAACAATGGCCTCAAGTTACACAGATTTTGCTAGGGCTGGTGTGACACCCTTGTAGTTGGTTTACCCTGAGTCATAGATGAGATCCCTGACTGATCTTGTCTTACTCCAGACTTAGTGCTCAAATTCAGATGTAAACCAGGAGTATTACAATAATACGTCAAAGCAAAATCTTTGTGATTTGGGCCCATTATCAGTGGCGGCTGCCACTAACAAAGGATGCTGTGGTGGGTGCGCGGGGAGGGGAGCGCTCGGGGGGGCGTGTAAATAATATTTTTTTTTAACTTACCTGAAGCGTCGCATCGCATCGCTCCTGCTGTCCTCTTCCTGGTCCCAGTAGCCCCTGGGACAGACTCCCATCCATTCCCCGTCCTGCAGAGCAGCGGGGGGATTGGCCTGAGAGGGCAGGAAATACGCTCCGCTCAGATCATGGAGTCTGTGGGGTTTCTCCAGCCCGGCTCTAATTGCGCATGTGTGTTTTGGTTGGCCTGAGACGGCCGGCCAAACACATATGCATACTTAGGGAGTGCACAAGCACTCCTCCTCCCCCCTCCCATACCCCGCCCCTCCCCGCACAAACTGGCTCAGAGCCGGCAAACGAAAAATAAAACGATGCTAGAACATCGTTTTATTTTTCGTTTGCAGGCTCTGCGCCAGGCAGTGAGGCGACGCTCCTCCGCCATTGTGGAGGAGCCGCTGCTGCCCATTATTTAGAACATTAGAGACCTGATGGCCATAGTTCAGAGTCAATTGCTATTCCCAAATTCTTCACATATGCTGCAAGACTAGGGCCCTGATGTACAGAACGTTGTACCTGTCGTAAACCCTCCAATTAAATCAGTGAATTTGTGACAAATAAAAATATTGTTTGTATTTTTTAAACACACATGAATTCGGAAGAGTGTTTCTGAATCGGTAAATGGGTTTAGAACTGGATTACAAATTGCTATTTGGAAGAGGGGGTAATATGGGCGTCCTTTCCAAATTGCGATTGGTACCCTGATGTATAAAGCATTTGCAACCATAATTCCATGAGTTGTCAACTCTCAAGGTGTTAAGGTAACTGATTTGCAAAGGTGAAGTAGCCCCCTTTGGAACTCTTTCTCGCTGAGAATGTAGGCAGTGGTTAACTGCCAACTCTCAGTGAAACATTTGAAAAAAGAAAACTTTTTTAAATGCAGTCCTGTTTCACTTAAAGTGAATGAGCTGCATTTAAAAAAAAAAAAAGTTTTCTTTATTTCAACTCAATCACATAGATGGTAGTCTGATGACCCTTGCAGGCCACCATCCGTGTGATTGTGGCCAATCGCAGGATTCACAAATTGCAACCGTCCTAATGAATATCAATTAGACAGGTTGTTCTATGGCCCACCATGATTAGGCATTTTGTAAACAGGACAATTTATACATAGATTAGTTCGCAAAATAATACGGCATTCAAACAAAGTTGGTGTGCAATTAGTGACTACTTTCTGCGAATGTAATCTTTGTAGCTCAGGCCCTAGGTAAGGTATTGAGTTCAATTGGGCAAAATTTCAATACGCCATTGCGACACAGAACTGCCCTGAGATTTATTACGCTTAATATTCATGCAATAGACTCCATCCCTTGATTAGTTAAGCATGATGCAAAGTACTTGTGCCCTTTGGTGAAGATAGTTGAAGTAGACTTCTCAGGCAAACAACATTTTCATTATTGGCCTCATATAGCTATTGAAAAATGTTGGAGGACTGCAGATGTCTGAGGGGCTGGAAAGACAGCATCTTTGATGTACACTGCAGAAAGAATTTGCTCCATGTCCGTAATTTATCTTGAATTGTGCAGTCCTTGTCCATTTCCGATATAATGTTTTCAAAAGTAGGAGAGAAATCCAGCAAAATACCCACTACACTGCTGTTACCGCTGTAACCACGGTTTCAGTGCACATTTCACATGAAATATAGCTTGATCCTCATCAATGGTGCAATTACCCTAAAGGTGGACTTAAAGTTCAGTGTTTACCAAATTTCCCATTCATTTGGCCAGATAGGACAGGTATAGGCACTTAGTGAACCATATGTAATGGAATTGCCTTCCTTATTAGCTGTCACCGACAGTGGCGGCTACAACTTTAAAAATATGGTGAGGCGCGACGGCGCCAAACTCACCATATTTACTGCTCCCCTGGTGTGGCACTTCTCTCCCCATATCGGCGTCCTCAAGCAGGAAAAGGAAGGACTTCCTTCCTGCTCAGGGGAACACCAACACTAAAACTGGAGCTGCTCTCAGGATGAGAGCAGCTCCAGGATTGGTGGGAGCAAGCTACCCAGAGCTCATTTTGAGGCTGGGGGCCTGTGCCAGCAATATCCCAGCTGTTTCACAGCCATGGGATTGTGGGGGCGCACTGCCAGCTGACCAACCCAACATGCGCACTGCAGGGGCAGCTGTAATCCTGCAATCGCAGGATTCAGCCCCGCTCCCTGCACTCACACCGCACTTGTAAGTAAAATGGCATTGACATGCCATTTTTATTATTTGTTTGTACCTGCTGCACTATCAGCACGCGGGGCGACGTTACTCCGCCCTTGAGGAGGTGCCACTCCTTGTCACTGATGTCTGGCAAAAGCATTTGTCACCATACACCACACCCCAAAAACACACACTTGTAAATACATACATATACCAGGCGTATACAGCTTTCTAACAGCCTTTCAGCCGTTAGCTATTGAGGTTTAACTGGCTTTAGTCATTGGCTAAAATTGCTGCCCATTAGCTGTGATATCAGCTCCAAGCATTTTGTATATGGAAATGTTCTGAAATTCGTTCCACTCACTCTTCCCCTTAAATCCCTTCCATCACACTGACTCTAGTTACTCAAACAATTCCCTCTTCCACTCCCCACGTCTGTTGCTCTCCAGTGCTCCCTATGCGTCCCTATCCCACTCGCCTTTTTTCACATTTTTCCTTGACGGTCCCGGCGGCTCATAGTTCTACTGGGCCACACGTGTTTTTAATTTTGCTTTATCATTCTAAAATGCGGGTCAGGCATGATAGAAAAGTAAAGTGAATCAGCCAACATGACCGCTGGTGCGTGGCTATCCATGCATGTGCATGCGTTGTGACATAAGCATGTACAAGGTGACCATTTTGAAATGGTTTGGACTGATATTAACAGTTACCACCTGTTTAAACATCCATTGGTCAGGGGTTCCTGTCTTTGACACACATGACAAGGACAGGCTAACAAAGGCAATGGTATTGGTCTAACTGATTTACTGGTGTTTCCTCCGCACACATCGCAAGATCTAAAAAGTGTTTAGCCATGTGACAGGTTCCTTGACTAGTTGTAAAGAGAAAGCAAGCAGGTTATTAATGGCTTTAGTGGGAATGCCACGTCCTGCTGATCAATTTAAATATTGAAATTTCCCTTGGTGTAAAGGTAAGTGTGTGTCTCTACCATGATGGGAAACTCAACCAGCAAGCTAGGGAGACAAGATATTTGGACAATGCACTCATTTTGAGGATACATTTCCAATGTCCTTAGTACGAGGTGGAAATTCCACCATCCAGCATGAAGAGTGGTTGGCTTTTCTTGGACACATCACCAGTGAGACTCTTGCCTAGGGTCAGAAAACAATGCTGGTGGAAAAATATTCACCACCTTGGAATAGACCTATAAATGCGGTCAAGTTCCCTCCACCAAGCTGGCAGAGGACCTTGGTCGGACACAGTCGGATGGAAATTGCTCCTGCGATGCTCTAAATCGGCCTCCATAAGACTAGCTGCATATTCTAGTTAACCTATATAGGATACTGATATGAAGAAGGGATGTAATATATTTGCTGAGCCCGATTAGTAAAATGTTACTATTATACTGGAGGCTACCTACATAGTTACCACAAACGTAGCCCCTATTTTAGGCATCCACATGTTTACGAGGACTCCAGGAATCAAAGCAATTAGGAGTTTTGAAGAAAAGGGGTCAAACAGTAGCGAGATAAGTGTTGCAGAGGGACAGTGCTCTACTCACCATCATTACAAGATCGCCAATGAGCATTTTGAGGTCGAGTTGTCCTCTGTCTAGTTGTTCTTTGAGTTAGGCAAGCATGTGAATGCTTTTGCCTATGTTACTCATCTCTCCAATAAGTTCAGGGGCATATTTATCATAGGGCTGCGTCACTATTGCCCAATACAGTGGGCGCAAAAGTTGCGCAACCATTTCGTGTGCTTTATGAAGCCATGCAAGGCCATCTTGCGTGGCCCTGAGTGGCTTGATAAATCCACGCTAAGGCAACGCGGCACATATTGCTGCGTTACGTTATTCTGCCCCCGGGAGGTATTCCATGGGTTGTGCCTGGGTGTTCCCATGCAACACCCAATTTTTCTGCATTCCCAGGTTTACCATAAGTGGTAGACCTTGGAATGCGTTGGAACTGCTACGCATCCCAAAGGGAGGCGTAACAAGGAGAAATATCTCCGCATTCTTTCCTCTTTATACGTGTGCTGCATTCCGCAGCACACATAAAAAGAGGAAACTGCCTCAGGGGACTGTTTTTGGGCAGGAAGGTTTACCTTCCTGCCCAAAAACAATGCTACTTGCAACGCATGCGCACTTGCACCATGGTGCAAGGATGCCGACGTTGGCGCTAGGCAGCACACTGTGCGCCAGCGCTGGTAAAAGACAGGAATCCGCTATATTATTGTTAAATACATCGCATTCCTGCCCTTTGACATGTTGGTAAATATGCCCCTCATAGTTTTGCCATACAGAGCAGGAGTGCAATGATTGTGGAGCTGTAGCAGAAGCACAGAAGATGCTTTGCCATGTGACAAATGGCTGCAGACCAGAAGATGCCTTCATCAACTTTGGTTAAGCCAGTGATGTGTTCATGAAACTTATTTCATAACTGTATGAATGTATGTGTAGGATGAGGTCTGTCCTTTCCTCTCAGGTCCCCACTACCCCATCATATCACAAAGTAAAAAGCTTTGCCAGATAATAATGATAAAAGTGCTGTTGCCAAATCACGATTTCCCTTCTATGAATGTGCAAATCCTGATTGCCCCCCTATGCGTGGCTGGTGTCAGTGGTTCACTCGATGGTCAATTTGAAGAGTATTTTCTCCTCCATCTACAACAAGGGGTGACACCAGAGACACCTGATGTCACTGCAGTTTTACATTCATGCTTGCTTGAGTTAGAACTTCAAATGAGTACTCAATTGGAGCTTATACAGAAAAGTCAGCGGGCACTCAAGTCAAGCAGCTCACCAATCTAGCAGAAAGGTGCAATGATCTAGAAATACTGTGTGTTCACAAGACACCTTAGTCACACAAGGGCAACTGACTGCCTGCAATAGTGGCTGCAAAAAGAACACCTTACAAAAACAAAAGGGAGCCCACACATCAAGGGAACAAGGTACCGTTAGACAGTAGAATGAAAAAAATGTCCCTTTAGGATGAATGTGCAAAACCAACTGCAAATCAAAAAAATCCGACCTATCACCCATCCAAACTACATCCCAAACACCTTCTTATCATGAATGGGTATTAAACGAGATTATGAAAAATACACGTAGTTTTAATCATACAGTACTGCACGATACACAAATACATCTATCTTCTCTTGCTTGTATGTTAAGGAATAAAATACCCTAAAATAGCTTACTAACGTCATCACAAATAGTGAAACAATATTCAAAGCCCTATAACCCGCAAAACAAAAAACAAGGGAGAACAATTGAGAAACAACAGTTCGTCTATTTCACTTTTGCAGATCTGCTCTTAATATCAACATATTATTACAAATATTTCTCGCAAAAAAAGTTACCAGTGGAGGAGGCGTGCCAATGCAAGTTAAAATGTCCCACAACTTAGACCGGTTAACCTGGTGAAAAGCACTGTTTAAATCCATAAATGTCATTTAAAATGCCCTTTTCTTGGCTATAATATACTTTCCAATGATAAAGTTGAGGTTTAAACATTGTTCTAAGGTCCCCAAACAATTGTTTCATGACCAAATTTGACATTACCACCACCAACTCAAATAGTGCAATAAGTGTTGTAGTCGGTGAATCAAGCACATATTAAAAATATATCTCATTTGATGCACAGGGAAAATCCAAATCACATTTATGAAGCACGGGTCGGATACAGGGACCAGCCTTGGCCCGCTGAAACAGTACCTTTGAATGGGGGCTGTGTCAACATCGAGGATGGGATGTGAGGAGCAGGGAGGCAATGCGTCATCGTCGATCTGAGGGATTCGTAAGCGATGCATCGTCATCAAGCCGCGCACTCGGGGAAAGCTTTGTCATCAAGTAGCACTGAAGATGGGCAATGCGTTGTCATAGTCGTGCACTCGGGGAGGTTTCTTAGTCGAGTAGCACTGATGATTGGTGATGCGTCATCATCGGGTGAAATGCACTGGTTCCAATCAGCGCAACAGCTTTGATGCGTCGACGTCGAGAGTGCAGCACAGAAAACCTCACTTCCAATGGTCATGCTTTCTGATACAATTAAAAATCTGTGATTATGTGGAGTATGGACAGGTGCCACCAGTAGGAGGCCATACACAGTTTTTCAAGAAGGCCTAGGGGACATCTACATCAGACACATATGTGATATAAGTGATTCAAGAGGATATATACACCTTTCATCTCTAGTAGCATCAAGAGTCATTCCGTTGTTAACATAGTTGGCTTATAAAGAAGATCGCCTTCCAAAGATTCAGAAACATCTGCACAATCATTTATATTTGCCCAACGAAAGAAGTGAGGACAGATGGCATATTTCAAAATATTTGCTATATCAGGCTTGTGAACACAGCTCCAGGGTACTGGAACCCTATAAATGAGCACCAGCGGCTTTAATCAAGGTCACATTTATTTTCCTTAAGACACGGGTAAATCGAGTGATTTTGCCCAGGATCACATGATGTTGAGCCGATGCCAGGATTCGAACCTGGGTCCCCAAAACCAAATACAGCAGCTCTGGCATTAAGGCCACATCCTCTCCTCTTCAAAACACCCAATGTTCCCACTAGTATTGGTAAGAAAGGGTAAGGAGGGAGACTTTCAAAAAATAAAAAACTCTTCATGCTTACTTGCCAGTGAAAGGAATCTTCAGGAAGGATGCACCCTTTGTCAAATCCTTGGAGTGAAAGGCAGTAGCTGTGAGCTTTACAAACCAGGATAACCTTGAGGGGGAAGGATTCAACAGCGAGGTGAAGGGCAGCAACCGGATGTGAAATTCAGCAACCATGAGGCTAAAGGCAACAGTGAAGAAGCGCTGCTTTATCAGCAAAATAGAAGTCTTTTGCAGCTTTATGTATGCAAATTGTGCAGCACTTCCTGGCATCTGTGCTGCTGTCCCTTTCATTGAAGGAACGCCAGTGCTAACGTCAGTACTGCAGGAACTGTGTACTGATTGGCTGTTCTGAATGACTGCTCCAAACAGAGAGAGACCTAACTCGAATGGGGGTCTGCAACAGAGGCAGCAAATGTACTTCCGATGTGGGGTGGAGTGCGTGCCCCCCCCTGAGGGATGCAGGACCCCCTGAGGGGCTCACCCAACACTTTGAAGACCTATATTCTAAAGGGAATGCACAAAGTCCAGCTGTCACCCACCCTAGATGTGTATTGAAGACAGGCTTCAGATACACAAAGCTGTAAGACCAGAGAAAGATCACTTTCTAAAAGTGCCATTTATAAAATAGTAATGTTAAATCCAACTTTACAAGAAAAGAGGATTTATCATTACCATTCAAAAGATATAAAACAAGATACGGTTACTCCTTTCAAATCAGGAATTACAGCTTAAAAGTGCATTGAGGAATTCCCAATGTTAACCTATGAGAGGAGTAGGCCTTGCAGTAGTAAAAAAACGAATTTGGGTTTTTTTCACTACCAGGACATGCAAAACTTAAAAGTACATGTCTTACCTTTTACCTACACAGCACCCTGCCCTATGGACTACCTAGGGCCTACCTTAGGGGTGACTTATGTGCAATAAAAGGCGAGTTTAGGACTTGGCAAAGGGTTTTAAATGCCAAGTTAAAGTGGCAGTACAGCTGCACACACAGGATCTGCAGTGGCAGGCCTGAGGCATGTTTAAAGGGCTGCTTGTATGGGTGGCACAATCAGTGCTGCAGGCCCACTAGTGTTACAGCAAACAATGATGGACGGAATGCTGACAATGCAAACATTCTCCCCCAGTCAAAAGATCTGGGTTAAATCCATTGTTCTTTTGCCCACTACGCCACCCCAGTTTGGACCCAGCCATATGCAAATCAGTCTTGACCCTGTGCCCCACGGGTACAGTCCAGACCGAACTTCCAGGCCAGGTCCTCCCTGGACCGGAAACAAGCATCCTGGGACCGGTTTCAGGGTATGTCACCCTTCTTCAGCCAGGCTAGCTTGAATCCAGTGGCACAGTGAGCAAGGGACCCACGTCTGGGCATACCCATCCCACTAAGGGCAAAAAGTGTTACAGCAAACAAATGATGGTTGGAATGCTGACAATGCAAACATTCTGGCTTGGCAGTTTGGGCTGGACTGTTCCCATGAGGCACAGGGTAAAGACTGATTTGCACATGGCCAGGGAGCAAAAGAATGATGGATTTAACCCAGATCTCTTGACTGGGGGTGAATGTTTTGATTTGTTCTGCATTCCGTCCATCAATTGTGTGTCTTTTGCTTTCTCGCCCTAAGTGCGCCAGGTATGCCCAGACGTGGGTCCTGGGCTCACTGTGCCACTGGAATCAAGCTATCCTGGCTGAAGAGGGGTGAAACCCCGAAACCGGTCCTAGGATGCTTGTTTCCGGTCCAGGGAGGACCTGGCTTGGCAGTTCGGGCTGGACTGTTCCCATGAGGCACAGGGTCAAGACTGATTTGCACATGGCCAGGTCTAAACTGGGGTGGCATGGTGAGCAAAAGAATGATGGATTTAACCCAGATCTCTTGACTGGGGGTGAATGTTTTGATTTGTTCTGCATTCTGTCCATCAATTTTGTGTCTTTTGCTTTCTCGCCCTAAGTGCGCCAGGTATGCCCAGACGTGGGTACTGGGCTCACTGTGCCACTGGAATCAAGCTATCCTGGCTGAAGAGGGGTGAAACCCCGAAACCGGTCCTAGGATGCTTGTTTCCGGTCCAGGGAGGACCTGGCTTGGCAGTTCGGGCTGGACTGTTCCCATGAGGCACAGGGTCAAGACTGATTTGCACATGGCCAGGTCTAACCTGGGGTGGCATGTTGAGCAAAAGAATGATGGATTTAACCCAGATCTCTTGACTGGGGGTGAATGTTTTGATTTGTTCCGCATTCCGTCCATCAATTGTGTGTCTTTTGCTTGCAGGCCCACTAGTAGCATTACATTTACAGGCCTTGGATATGTAGCACACCACTTACACATAAATTAAATATGCTAATTGTGTTTTCACCAATGTTACCGTGTGTAGGGGAGAAGCACCTGCACTTTTAGCTCTGGTCAGCAGTGGTAAAGTGCTCAGAATCCTAAAGCCAGCAAAAATAATTCAGCAAAAAGAGAATGAGGAAGGCAAAATGTTTTGGGTGACCCTTCACAGTGGGCCATTTTCCAGGACAGCGGTATACTTACGTTGTGGGTTGAGTTTGTTACATATGGTCTCGATATTAATTTCCTTTTAGCTATATTATTTTGTGGGAAGATCATTTGAATTAATTTGTACTTTTAGTTTAGTTTGAATGATTTGCTGGACATACGGTTGTTAGTGTACATAGTATTTGCTCAAGACTAAGAAATATTATGATGGCCGGCGTTAATTCACGCTGTGGTTTGGTTTGTTTTCATCTCTAATGCGGATATAAATAAGAGTTCCACTATGGCGCTTGGTTAGCATGCTGGATATGCACGATGCAGTGGATGGAGTCCTCTCCTTTCATTCGCTGACAATGTAAGTTATGGTGATCTTTATGTGCACATAATGCTTACTCCCTTTTCAGTGATAATGTTATGAGATTTTTATATTGATACTTGGATTTCTAATGTATATTTTTGGGCACTTACTGTGACCCATTACTAATTGAAGATTACTGATACGCATGGCATTCACCGGATGGTTTCCGGGCTATGGTCAATATGTGTGCTGGAATTTCGTCGCTCCTGGTTTATTCCCATTTTTATTTTTATTTCATAATTCTTTTTATTATACTTATGTAATAGATGAGATAGACGATGGACAGTGAGTGATTAAAATTGTGCAAACTTGAATAATGAAATATGGGGTTTACATAGGGGTAATCAAGATTTTGTGATGATATAATTACAGGTCTAATAAAGAAACATATAACGCTACTATACGTGAAATGATAAGTGTTCGTTTAATGATTACAGGATTAGGTAAGGTACCACCAGACACTTGTTGAGCATGTACACATTGTAGTTTGGTGAATGGTTGGATTAATATATTTTTATTACTTTTGATTAGAGGTGGTAATTGGACCAGTATCCTTTATGTGAAATGGTACTTTTTGGTTTAAGCACATTCACTTCACACAAGGATGTTTAATTAAATGTGTTAGCATAAGTGGATGGGAACATGAATTGAGGTCTATCTTGAGTTGGCTAAGCCTTCTTCTGCTGCTGGCGGGAGCTCTGCACTGTCACCTGGCCATGGTTTTCTTGTAGCGGTGCTAAAGATGCCATCAAGGTTGTTTGTTATCTGAAGTGGCCTCGCTTGCATGACGTGACACCGCGTGTCTTGATGACAACTTTTTCCTTATTTTGCCTGTTACATATTTGGAATTGAAGATTTTCCATACTTCAGATTACTGATTTTTCTCATGGCTCCACGCATACATAATAGTGTCTTGTTCTTTCCCCCATCTTACCAGGTCAGTGTGGTAAATTCGTAATCTCCGCGCCACCCCAGCTTTTACTGCTTTTACTATTAATTGGCAATATTGCCCTGGCTCTGATCTCCAGGCATCAATGTTCATGAGTCCCTCACTGCCTTGCTTCATCCTGATGAAGGTGTGACCCAGATCCGGGTTTGACACCGAAACGCGCGTCGGGGCTGGAGCCCCTGTATCTCCCCTGCCTCTATCTCCTTCCTGGAGAAGAAATTGTATTTAGTACTGTATAACTATCTGAGGTGTCTCCTTTTTGCATACCATTTCTGTTATGTCAAAATACATATTTGCCAACTCGCCTGGGGAAGATTTTTGGTATCAAATGAATACATGTATTGTGATCCAATGAACTGTGATGTGATGGTCTGTCTGAGTATGTCTGAGTATGTGTATGTGTGGTCGGTCTGATAGAATGTGTGTGTGAGACTCATGATGCTTATTTATTGATTATTGTGACGTTCATCCTTTTATATCTTTTGTACTATGCTGGTTAAAGAATACAAATAAATATAAAATATTTTTCTATTCAATTGTATATATCATATTTAGGAGGGTCGTGTGGTTGTTAGGACTTTGTTCCTTCTACCGGTGACTTGTTAGCACCAGTTTAAATAAGTTTTGGGCAGAGTGTTGTTGTTTGTTATATTATCTATCTTGAGTTGGTGTTAACATATTTTATAATCATAATTTTGTTGGAAAAAATGACTTTTATTGTAACTGTTGCCTTATACATGTAATTTGGGTTTTCCTTGGACATCAAATGAGATATGTTTTAAATATGTGCTTGTTTCACCAACTACAAAGCTTATTGCACTGTTTGAGTTGGTGGTGGTAATGTCAAATTTGGTCATGAAACAATTATTTTACTAACTTTATATTTGATTGTAGTCTTGAAGTCGGAGGCGAATTTGCCATAACGCCGAAACACAAATTGGCTTAATGTAGTTTTGAAGAGATGTGGGCTTGTTTTTATAAGAAGCCTTTTGATCTGTTTCGGAAGATTAAAATAAAAACTTCAGGACTATTATTTGACTTGATTGCTGAATATTTTACAATAATCGAGGGTGCTCTGGGGTTTATCACAATTGTGTAACTTTTATAGTTTCTTTAAATGTGTTTGGTGGCCTCTTTTCCTCCTTAAAGCACCACTCCTTATGAGTTATTGGTACTGGTATATACATTTTAGGGTACACAGAGGCGTGTGCCTTCAATGCCTAACCACCTGCTGCTTGACTGAAGTTGTACAAGTGTTTTGCAAGGTAAGGGAGACTGCATGTATTTGTGCTTGCTGGAGGTGATGTTTGTGGTAATATCAGAGAAATCAACAGTAAAACCGCACCACTAGATTATAAAAGAAGCCCACAAACAGCCCACACAATGATCTGTGATACCAGCAGTAGCGGCTCCTCGAGGGAGTGCTGCGGGCAGTAGGGCGGGCAGGCAGGGTGGGGGTAGTAACTCCGAATTGGACCGAACGGAGTTGAGTAAAGAAATAAATAAATAAAACAAATTACATTGCGCGCTGCAGCGCCGATTTGGCGTTGCAGCGCGCACAATGTAATTCGTTTTGTTTATTTATTTCTTTACTCAACTTTGTTCGGCCCAATTCCGGAGTTTACTACCCCCCACCCTGCCCCTCCCCCGCCCCGCCCCACCGCCCCGCAGCACTCCCTCGAGGAGCCGCTACTGGATACCAGCCCTTCAGGCACTACCAGATTGCCCTACAGGCCAGTCTGACCCTGCCACAAAAGACAATCTGGTAGGCGCGTCATCCTATCAGCCAATTTAATCCGTACAGGTCTTGAGTTGAGAATGATCTCTCTGCGATGGCTGCCCTAACTGTTGTGCTGGTTAGTTAACGTTTGTGAAACAATGAACATGGGCTTCTAATGCAGATTTTAGGAGCAATGAGCTCCATAAGCAGTGGTCTTCATTTTACCTCACGGTAATGGCAGTCTCTCAGATTTTAATAATTTATTTTCTTAAAAGACCAACTGCACCCTGGATATTTCCTTCCTGGTGAGTTGCTTGTCAAGCTGTTTGTTTCTCGTGGATGTGACTGCAGCATCTGCTGTGGTGTGGTCTGCTATGAGTTTCAGTTCATGTGGGTTTAGGAGCCCTTTGCACAGGTGCAGATTTGTGTTGCAATTGTTTGCCCCCCAATTAGCAAATCCCATTATGCTTTCCAATTTGGCATGTGCTCGTGTAATGAGGCTCATTTGTGTATGTAATGAGATGTTGATTAGTGCTTTTCATAGCCACGTGTCATTTGCTATTCTTTACTTCAATAGCCCATTTTACGAAGGCACATGTGCATAACCATATTTTTATTTGTGCGTGCACTTTTGGCCGTTTGTGCACGATGTGAATGGGCACCTTCTGCAGAGCTATTTGTTTGACATTTTTGCCCAAACCGTATATGGCCTCCAAGGCTCCAACCAAGGCCTGTTTCAGCACATGTTAAAAACAATGAGCCGCTTTTAAGATATACTTTGAGTATCTTAAATTGAAAATTCCACGTTTACCCTGTCTCAATAAAATGTAACAGTAGTTGAAAGATGAAAAATGTATTTGCAGTGTTATCATCAAGAAAACATCTGACAAATATGATCTTCAACGAAAGTGACGTTTTATGCTCTGGGCATATTATTGTGTTCAGTTATCACGTACGTGGCACAATTTCACTATCATTGCTTTAAGTTTGTGCATGCATTAAAGAGGAACATGCACTAAAATATCCCTGGCCTTCGTGCAGTCAATGCTCCAGCAGACAATGGAGTTCAAGATGGCGCTCACTGTGTGCGAGCTGGGCCGCAGAGACTATTTACGAGCTTCCGTGACAATTAATTGGATTTAAAAATAATTCCGAATCCATGTCAGCTGCCGTGAGGCGTGCCATTTTTGATGAAGTCAGTCAGCCAATCAGTTTTTAAAATATTAATACACTTAGCCGCTGGAGCAATATTCTGACGACTGGAATAAAGAGTGAACGCCCCCCCCCCCTCCTTCCTGATCACTTCCACAGAAACACTTGAGTAGCAGTCCGGCCAGGGCAGGAGTGAAAACCCAAAGCAGCCCTGGACATTTTGCAGGATCAGGGGAAGGGGTTGACAGGTGGGGTCTAGTGTGAAGCACTGTTGCTTTTGTTGCTGAGGGTGGATATTGCAGCACCTGTGCAAAACCAGCCCCCAGTAACAAAGAAGTACTGTGCAAAACCGGCCCCCAATCTTCCAGCCTCCCGGGAAAACGCCTGATGCCCGCTACGGCCACTCCGGCCCTAAGTCAGGCCCACAGATGACAAAAGCACTCATGGAACAAGACAGGTGGAGGCAAAGGCATCAATTACAGCACTTTCTTTAAAAAAAAAAGAGAAAAGGTTTTTATGGAGATTCAACAATTTCAGAAATTGATGTTGTTAGCCCTTTTTCTATAAAAGCCAAATATAACATGACGTATATTTGTAAAGAGTATGGTCACCCAAGTGTATCTTGCCGCAGAATAACAGATGTTTATAGAAACTCAATGGTAATCATTTTATCGACCTCAGAAGGATTAAAGGCAGAGTGGACCCACTAGGATTTGAACCTTTGACCATGATGTCAAACATAGGCCCCTACAGTGGACGCATTAGTCCACTAAGGCACCAGACCCGGCTATAAACCACATCTGACGGACCAGGAAGCGTTCTTAACCCCGAAGGGTTTTGTTGCTCCTCAACTGGACCTAGTCAATAAAATGAGGATGCAAATTTCAATGTAAATTGTAAAGCACATTCGTCTTTCCGATGAAAACGAGACAAGGATTGAAAATGAACAACCATGAGGGATTATTAAAAGGATTCAGATCATTACAAAAACCAAATGAAAACGGTTAGGAGTCGGTCAGTTTATCAATTATCATATAGTAGAACAGTGCTCAGAATAAAATGCAGGAAATGGATAAGCAGAACGACAGACAGTTCAGCCCTAAGGAATAAATCAAGGTATAAATCAGGGATTAGACCAACATAGTGTCCCCTCCTAAAGATCAGGGAGAGTGAGCCCCCACCCCTCGGGAATGGACTTCTTTTATAATGCAAAATACAATGAAAACTATACATAAATACAATTGTATAAGGGTCCCACAATTTGGATCAGGTTAATGAAAGAATAATACAGTTTGAGAAATCACAATATTCAGCATTATCCCACATATTCACATTATTTAATTGGCATCCCTGGTGCCATCTAGTCACCAAAATGGCTGGTACAAATGTTGCTACTTGTTATACAAGGAGAGGTTCTCATGAGAATCCACCGCGGTCCCCATAGGCAGGAGCTTGAAACAATGCACTCTCAGTGGAACATTGGAAACATCATTCTAAACCAGGGAAAATGACATTACATTTCAAAGCTGCGTCACAAAGTTGCTTATACAGGGATAGGCTGTGTGTGGGGTGAAATAAAAACAAACAGATGACCACATACAGAAAAGGTGGCTGAAAGCAGCACCACCCCTTTTGAAATCGAGGCCTACATTAGCTATTGTTAAAATAAATGCAATCAGCTTCACATACATATTGATTATTGTCGTAACAATGCTATTATACATAAAAACCTTTCACAACCTCTGCCACTGTTGCTTTACTTTTCTAAGCATTATTTATACTTTGCTTATTTGTGCTAAAACACGGAGAATATGAGGAAAAATTGTAGTTTGGAATTGCGATTTTTCCTCATTTTCTCACTCACTCCACAGTTGCGCTAAAGGTGCGTTTTTTTACTCCAAAAGTTGAAGACTTTTGGAGTGAAAAGTGTGAATAATGTGCAGAGAAACGACAGACACTGTCTCCGCAGTTCCTTCTCACATTAACCTCTTCCTGCCTATGTTTGGAAGAAACAAAGCCTTCCATGAAGATCAGAGAGCGCATTTTTAATCAACCTGCTTTTAGCTGGCATTTTTTATATTGGAAGAAATTAAAATTAAAATTTAGTTGTTTGATTCCGGGAGGGGGCGGGGGGGTTCTAGTTGCAGATATTTTGCAGAAAAAAAGGAGCACACATTTGCAGAATACATCACACTTGCCCCAAAGTATATCAGAAAGCGGGCCTTACCTTCATTCATGGTCATGGAGGTGCTAGACCCGGCTTCCACCCCACGTCTGCTGCCTCCCTGTTCTGCATTGGCCCAAGCTGCACCAGTAGAACTGTGTGTGGGTGTCGATAATGGAACATAGGTAGTGATTAAGAATTAGTGTGCTCTGGTAGAGGTGTTTGTGGGTTCAGTACAGGAATACTGGGTGTCGAAAGTCAGGATTGAGGTTTATTAGTGGAGGTGAAGTGATGATTAGTCCCAACATTGAAATGGCGGGTGATGTTGCAGGCAGGACTGAAAAGCGCTGGCAGATTAGATGCTGGTATGATTGTTAGAGTTTCAAGTAGTCTCTACGTTGTAGGACTGATATGTCTGGCAGGTTACGTGTTAGTATGGGTAGTGGAATATCAAGGAGATGCAGCAAAATACGGAGACGCAATCTCCGAGCTCTTGGTTGGTCTAAGTACTTGAGTACCATGACGATACGTGGAGGAATTGAGGCGCACCCAAAGATCAGAGTCGATAGCCGTAGTAGAGTAGGTGGAAACGTTTACGCATTTCAGAATCGAGGTGTAGATGGTTGCAGCACTGGAAAAAAAAGGATGCTACAGACAGGGTTGGTGTTCATTGGCATATCTGTGTGCTGGGCCCAGGGATGGTGGATTAGCAGCCGAGTCTGCATGGCGGATTGAGGTACTCTGCCTCTTCTGTGCTGTTTTTTTCAGAGGTTGGCCTGTGCTGGTCGAGCATTCGCCTAATCCTCCATCCGCCAGGGTGGCTCAATGGTTGGCACCCTGCCCTTGGGTGCCATCTGAAGAAACGCATGCTAACTTCTAACAGAACAGGTTGTGGTGATCAACGCATCAATGTGCAAAGCTGAAAATCTAAAGAAAGCCACATCTTTCAGTTTAGATGTGGTTTTTTTTTAATATGATGGGAAATCATTGTGCGTTCAAGCGTAATTGTCAACTCAGCATGAGCGCACAATAGACGTAAAAAGACTGCATTTTGCAGTCAACTATAAATGAGGGTGTCTGTCTCTAGAATGATCCTAAAGTGCATGTGCCAAAAATTAGATAAACCTTGATTCCCAAACAGGAGATATATTGCTGGCATAAGAACAGATACAGAAGCACCACCTATGTAAGCAGTTACTATTGACAGGAAATAAATGTTAAAAAACTGATATTTTCTTTTCAAGTATTAGTCAAAAGCTATCTTGAAATATGTTCTACTGCTACCGCAGCATTACAGAGAGTCACTACACTTGAGCGTAGGCCATAGACTAATGTAGAGCTTTCTTCCTTAGGACACATTGCTCTATAAAGCAGCAGGTGCAAACCTAAAGACGTCCATCTTGTCCGATTTTGTGATCCTACTTGGCACCTTTTACCACAAAATATCAATAACACTTTACAAACTGGCAGTGTTGAACATTCCTAGAGTAGGAAGAGAAATTGTGAAAGGTCGACTTGAACACTGCATATTATGGCTACATAAGAAACCCAAGGAGGGCAGACTAAGACATATATTTACAAGCATTTTCTTACATTAGCTAGAAGAAGGGTTGCAATACATTGGTTCCAAGAAGGGAGTCCAGTGCTGAATGAATGACTGGGAGATACCCTTGAGTCCTCAGATAGGAGCTGCACATGCAGCAAGTATTTACTGAACTGATAGCAACTGAAGACCCAGTCACATGGCGAGCACTGATAGATACCATGTTCTCATCCACCGATAATCGTCCACCATAGAGATAGGGTCAGGAGTTACCATTGAATTGATGCCAATGGGATGGAAACTTTTTGTAAATGTGAGATTGAGTATGTGGAACATTGCTAGAATTCAATCAAACCATAGAATTCAATCAATATATGTACAATGTGTTTACCATCTTGTTCTACACCACACAGCAATATCTATGTTACATAATGAAGCATATTGAGTTGTTTTTTTAACTAATTAAAACAAAATGCAATAACTGTAGATCCACATCAATTGACTATTTATTAATCACTCTCTTCCTCCTCTCGTCTCTCTAGTACCAGTTTCCATCAGACTCCAAGCCAGAAGCAATTCCTATTCCATCCAGGTAAATAACATACAGAACGAGGACATTGGTGATCTATAAACCAGCAGACCACAAACTTCCTAACTTGTCCAATCCTGAGATCGTTAGATAACCATCATCACAAAATATCAAACTTACTTGAAGAGTTGGCACCCTGACGAGTGAAAAAGCTGAAGGCCAGGAAAAAAATCCACTATTAAATGGTACAACAGTGATATCTGAGTGAAATGAAAAGGAAATGCCCGAACGTTGAATGCAAATGATGCACATAATTTCCTGAAGCACAGAAGGGTAACTGCAAGAATCACAAGAGAGAGATTACTTTAAAGTGGTAGTGCACACAAAAAGAAAATGCCACTCCAAATGTATATTTGAGGCTCCTAAACAAATGAAGGAAATCCTCAATATCTTTTAAGACATATTTAACCATGTTAGATACAGGACAGTCCTATCTTTTTTAGCGCTGAGACTCCGCAGTCGTAAAGACACTACTAGTAAAATACCTTTGTGAATGGCCAACAATCTTAAACTTACACAAAAGTGTACATTTAGCTTCGTGAATCAAGCCCATATTTTTTATTTAACAGATAGACCAAGCCAGTCCAAGCTTTATGCAAGAGAGGAAGATACATCGTAGTCTCTGGAAAGACTATGTAAAAGAGAGAGATGAAGCAGAAATACTAGGGCCCTCATTACAAGTGGGATAGTATTTTGATGCAATAATTATTTCCTGGATAAAATCTGACACTGGTGTGTTCAGACTTTATCAGATGGGATAATTATCGCATTCCAAGTTTTTGAGGAATAACTTTTACTTAACTGAACTGAAATCCACATGTCCTATTGAAAATGGGCCTTTTCCCCTTGTTAAATTCCAGCAGGTTTGACCTGCAGAAATTTAACAAATGGTCCAATCTATATAGCACATGGTATTTTCCAATTGCAATAAACATTGCGCCACTTGTAAATGCGATCCATGGGCAAACAAGTGTTTGTGAACAAATTGCAATTTAACAGGTCTTTTGTAAGCAGAGCCTTGGTGTTTTATAGATAAAATACATTTTCTATAATATTTTTACACTTACCTAGTCTTTTCTCAAGGTGGTGGTGGTGTTCTGGGGAATCAACCTGAAGACAGTGAGAGGTTTCTATAGCTGCATTCCGGATCCTGGCTTTTTTAATCACCATACCTGCAAAAGAAGACAAGAAGGAATTTAGAAAGATCTAGAACATACTAATAATATTCATATTTGAGATTTATGAACATTTCGTTAAAACAAATCCTAAAGAAAGACTTAAACTTGACAGACATTTTTTGTTACCCGCTATTCTATAACAGTGGTATTTTATTCCTTATAAAACATGGTCATCTTATCACTCGTCCCCCAACCTCTGTAAAATCCTATAGGCCTGATTTAAAGTTTGGCTGGCGGCCCGCCATCTGCCAGGGTAGGGGAGGTGATCTATTTTACCCCGGCCAGACTACCTCCTACCAGATTATGAGCTCACCGCCAGCCCCGAGGTGATCTCTGTGCCTAGAAAGGAGCAGCCGCAATAGTGGCTCCTCTAGTGGCAATGAAAGTTGGTGCACATACAGTGTCTTTTAGGCAGCAGTGCACCAAACTGTTTGGTTTTTCAGAAACTAACTCCCAAATCAGGAGTTTGTTTCTGAAAAACAAAAAAGCATACCCTAGATGTTTTCTTCAAGAGTTTAGGGGTCATTGGTTTTTTCTATGGTGACTCCCAGGTTTTACCTGCTGGTGACACACAGAAAAAATGGACATCAGGCTGTCTGCTGTAACTAGCATGGGCAGTCTGATGCCCTTAGTCTAACGACCCCTTCTCCACTGGACCGTCAGAGTAGGCTTCCCAATGGAAGAGCCAGCTAGGGAACTGCCTTCAGGAAGCTGACAGATAAAGAGTGGGTGGACCCGAGGGTCAGAATATGTTGTCACGTTTGCAACAGAGTACTCTGTCCTTCAAACTCTAAATTGGGCCATTTGTCTCTTGCTGCTCTTTACGAAAGGGATACTATTGTTCATGCACAGCCGACACAGGTAACAGCGGTGAAGCGGGGTGGGGGCGGGGCGGGGCGCGGGGAAGTGGACAGACGATGGGATAGGACAAGTAAAAAAAAAAAAAAACACTTACCTTGCGCTCACCGCATTGCCGACTCGACGATGCGGCGAGCGCAAGGTAAGTGGTTTTATTTAGTTTCTATTTTACTTTCCCCATCCCGTCGTCTGTCCACTTCCCCCCACCCTGTCCCACCACTGTTGCCTGTGCCGGCCGCGCCTGCTATTGTTGCAGGTATGGAACATTTATGTGGAATCCCTATTGTGAAAATAAATAAGCCATATGCAGTGTTTAATTTGTTAATTTGTAGCAAGGAGATTACAAAAGGAGTAAAACACGGTGTGCATCCTACCATTCAGTGTATTTAGTAACAAACTCCCCCATAACTCCTCCATCACACAGCTGCACCAAGGCACCAGCTCGTGGCTAGGGGTAACTCATGGGAGGACATACTCAGTATAAAGTTGTTGATGAACAGTTATCAATAGTGGGACATAGCTACTTATACTCCAGTATAATAGATTATGAAAGTTGCAGTTCTGATGTCACAATGCTGCTGCCAGCCGACAGTGTGAAATTCGGGTCACTGAGCAGAATTATAACTGTCTGTTTCAATAATGAAAGGGGTAGCTAGATTTATAGTTCTATTTCTTTTGAATTATTTTCTTTTAAAAAGTCACAGGCATTAATCTACAAGAGAACATTTTGTACTCTTGGAGTTCTGTACACAACAGTTCTTTGCACTCAACAATGTCTTTGCATGCCTTATTGAAACCACTTAAAATATTTTTTGCTACAAATTAACAAATTAAACACTGCATATGGCTTATTTATTTTCACAATAGGGATTCCACATAAATCAGTGTGAAAACAGACAGCTGGCTTCTGTGCTGACACATGCTCTGATTGGGCCACCTGAGCACAGACTCAAGCGCCCTGTCATCTGTGGGTCTGTGCACACTGACATCAGAACAGCATCTAGGGGTGAAAGAGCTCCGTCCTAATTCACCCCCTTCCCTCGGGTCTGCAGAGATCTGAGATGGGCGAAGAAGCGGTTTGACCGTCTCAACTATCCCATCTTCAGCTTGAGTCTTTGGCGGCAAGCTTGCCTTCCGCTGTCGCAGCAGTGAAAACAACTTTTGCTTCCATTGCTGTGACGTAGTTGTAGGAAATAACCAGCTTTCGAATCCAATATTCATACTAGTGATCTGAAACCATAAACAACATTAGCAATACGACTAATAAAATTAGACCGTGCTTTATATAGCAAGTGCTACTGCAATTTTTTTTATTTCGTGACTCTGTACATAAAAGGAGTTACTGTTCGTGAGAGCAATGATACACTTTTGTATCGACCCCAGAGGAAGAAGGAGTGAGTTGGCTTTGCAGAGATCAGGTGGCACACCGATGCCAAAAGCGAGTTCTCAGCATAATTCAGTAATCTAAATGTCGGATCGCCGTGTATTGTGCTTCCACGATCACAGTGAAACACGTAATGCAGTGTTAAGAAATTCACAGTTATTTCTTGGGTTATTTTAGAAAAATGTATTGTTTCGTCTTTAATAAACAGGAAACTGCACTATCTTGTATTTGAAAAAAATGACGTATGTTTATAGGAGCAGCCTTTACAGGGGTCATTTCATGAGCTCAACTGCTTTTCGATGAGGTAATTTCCAACTACGACTGTGGTGGTTTCAAACTGCTTGCAGGTTGACCTGGATATTTGGGCTTGCTCAAGAGAAGAAAACATCTTTTGAGTGGCAACCCCTCTGTACATGCACTATATCATCTCTGTAGCCTAACAAAAGGCAATGTAACATTAAAAAAAATCTGTTTCCAATATTATCATAATTGTTCAACCGTAATTTGAACAAACGACAGCTTTTTAATCGCGTAACCAAGGAAGATGCATTTTTTTTCTGCCGAGGAATAATATTAATTAAAAAAAATCCGAAGACTCCCTCAAGACTCCTCCATAAGCCGATGTGTTTGAAAGAGCAATTCAAATCTGCGCATTTTAGGTTCATTGAGTAATGTCACAAAGGAATGAATTAGTGTCTGAAATAATGACGGCTGCGCGTGTCACGGGCCGGGATGTAAGGCGCGCACGGCGCGCGTGAGGTGACGCTACCCCCCGCTTGTCTGCACCCCAGATAGGGCCTTTTGAACTGCAAAAACAAAGGCGGCATTAAACACTTTCCAGGTCATGCAGAAAATTAAAAATTCAGTGTCCCATATTGTAATGTTCATCTTGTTGCTTGATCAAAATAATGTTCGCTGTGCACACGAGGGCGTCGGAAGTGGGTGTGAGAAGGCACGGGGATTTTGATGTATGCAGACTTGGGGGGTAGCAGTGCAGCAGATAGGCATGGTATTAATATTATCGTGTACACATGATCGTAATTTTTCAGGCACCGGACTAAATTATCATGCCTGTGTGTTTCAGGAGCAAATATAGCATGAGGTCAAATTCGCCACGCGCTGATGAATATTCTTGACAGCGCGTGCTTCCTTGCCTTTTCTCCTTCCCCCTCTCAGCGATCAGACTCATGAATATGGAAATTGGCCAAAACAGATGCCTGAGCAGGGGAGGGGGATTTAGATGTCTAGAGATGGGCCCCGGGAGCCACAGCCTTGGTCTTACAGTACTCTCCATTCTGTGCGTATCGGGACCCGGACTCTTGGAGGTCCAATGACGTCGATGTTCAGGGAGTGAACGCTGGTGATGCCGTTGGTCGCTTCAGAGTTCCATCCGCAGCATTAATGGAATGATGCGTCAGTGCATGCAAACTATGGCCATCGAATATTGTTGTCTGGACTAAGGAAGCCTTAGAAGTTCGGCCTCAGAAACCCAAGCAAGGGATGTCTAGGTGGAGAGCTACATTAGAAGTTGGCCGCATTTGTATTTTGCTCTGTCAGACTCTATTTAAACCTATCTGCTGCCCAAAATTAACTTGGGGAATATGGGGAGCAGCACAGACTGCTGACAATGAAAGTAGCGTGAAAAAGGCCGCCTTTTTTGAAACAGGTGCACATCACAATTAAAAACCCTTGAGCTGACGCCTTACAAAATTACAACCTCACTATACAAATATGTTACCTATGTTAAACTACCCCCGCCCCTAAAAAATACCCCTCCCCACCACACACAAAACTTAAACCTTCAGTTCTCTAACTCCTCCTGGGCTGATCTTAATAAATTGAGACCTTTAATCTCCCCTGCATGTTGACAAGAACTATGAATCTGTAATTAACTTAACTTTCTAATGAATCTTAAAGTTCCTACCTCGTCCAGGCGTGAATTTGTCTACCCATTCCATTTCAGTCTGGATTCTCGCTGTCAACAACAATAAACATGGCTAAACCATGCCAACTTGCCTGCCAACCGCTACTCAGAAAAAGTCCCTGACCACTTTTTCTCCCCCCCCCCCCCAGATTTCATCAGACACAAACGTACGTTCAAAACCTTAGCTAGGGCATCCTGAATCTGCAACAAATAAAGCTCCATCCTGTAATGCGAAAGGTGAACACCATCACCCCTAAAAAATTAAACTCCATCATACTTCAAATCACTGTGTTCTATCCTGCGAACACCTTTTCCATACAAAAATACTTCATTTCCCAAGTCACCTTCTTACTCACTGTAGGAAAAGTAGGATCTGCTTCTATGGTTACCCCCACTTTTTGCTTGATGTGATGCTGTTTTTGACTAGTCTGACTGGGATCCTGCTAATCAGGACCCCAGTCTATCTGCTTTCTACCTAAATTGTTGTGTTCAGTACTTAGGTACATCCCAGATTGGATACTGGGGTACCCTTATCAGTCCCTAGTATATGGTACTAAAGTACCCAAGGCATAGGTACCCCAGAGGTCTCTCATGGGCTGAAGCATGTATTATGCCACCCATGAGAGACCATGCAAAAAGTAACTACAGGCCTGCCATTGCAGCCTGTGTAAGTTGGTGCTTACACCACTTACTAAAGATATAGGTTTCCTATATCTTGGGTCACTGCACTTAAAACCTATAAGTCACCCCTATAGCAAGCCTTTACAGTCCTGAAGGCAGGGGGCTTAGTTCTAAGTGAGAGGGTGCCCCTGCATGAGCAGGACACCCCTGCAGCCTACGGAGTCCATTCTCCCGGGTTGTCAGTGAAGCAGCCATATACTATATAGAGGGGCACTGCGTAATTACGCGATGACCATCTCGAAAACGGTTGCAACGAATCCTATCATGTTTGGTATCAAACATGATGGAATCCTATCCCCACACCGTAAAAGGTGTGGGAGGAGGTATGATTCCAAGCACTGGAAGAGCCCTCCGTTAATCTCTCAGTGTTCCTGGTGCCAACCTTCTAGACCCGGACAGCACAAAATGATTGCTGCTGACCAGAGACACATTTCTGCCCTCCTGCTGCTGAGCCAAGCTCCAGCAGAGGAAGGTGGAACAATAGGCATCCTGTCACAGAGAGGTGTGACCACCTCCCAGACAGGATTTAGTGTATTGGGACCGGGTGGGTGCGATTGCCAGCGCCAGAAAGTCTGCAAATGGGGCACATTTGGTGTCCGTGGCATAGTCCAGTTCAATAATGTAAATACTCTAGGGCTACTTCAGACCATGAACCCTCAAACCATAGAAAGGCTGAGAAATAACTATAGTGACACTAAAAATTAGAAATGTATAAAAAAGTTTATTTATAAATTATCTTAATCCTATTGGTAGGTAACTATAAAAACACATAATAAACATAAAGATATTCATACAGAGACTAACAATTATACAACATTCTGACCACATTCATACACAATCAGAGTCATACTACATACATATAATCAAATTGATATACATGATTATTCCGTCCCACATGATTGGGTTTATACAGACTATAACGAACAAACAACAACAACACTTAAATGAGAAGTTTGCATTTTTAGGGTGGTTTTCAAAGATGACTCTACGCGCGTTTCGACAGAAACACTGTCTTCATCAGGAGTTCCACCTCAGAATGTTGTGCTCTGTAGAGAGTAACATATATATATATCACATACATATAAGACATCATTTTAAATGTGATTTTAAGTGTCACTATAGTTAATAATTAAAATGATTACATGTGATAACAAGGACCCATAATTGGACTGAGGGTATAATATCTTATTATCTTTTTATAGAACTGGAAAATTGAAAAACGAGCCTGACAAGATATAAACAAAAATACAAACATATAATCTCCCAAGCAACATATGACACTACAAACATACAGTGGAAAACTATTGTCAATGATCTGCATTCTTTATATGTAAACCATATCATCAATGCTGTCCCCTTATTGAAGGAAGATATAATTGGTGTCTTTAAAAGGCAATTAGATTGGAAAAAATATAAATGCATGTTGTCCAAGAAAATATAAAGTACTGAAATAAAATGTAAAAAAAGATGTATTACCAAAACTATCCAGCATCTGTACGTAGGCTGATAAGAGGTATAAATGGTTCAGTTCAAGAATTTGTTCCTGTCATCCAGGATACACCTGTAAGGTTCTAAAGCGGTGCACCGAAACAGAAAAATGGAAAGAATAAATGATCTTTCCAGTACTAACTAGGTACATCCTTGAATATAAGAAGATATTCTAACCAGCCACTAAAAATACTTGTTTACCTTATGCTGATAATGGCCTGTCTCGAAAGGGAACAGATTTAGTATATTAACCGACTCCTCAAGAAGAAGGCCCTGAAACAGATAAACAGACCCCAAACACCATATATAAGAACACAAACCAAAATAATTGTGAAAATGTCTAGGTTGAATCATTTTCTATAGGTATCGGCAGAGGCAGATCGTACCTACTTGATAAAATGTATCCAGCAAGAGAGACGAGCTGCTAATCCTTCAGATGGTTGAAAATAGATGCTGGAAAATAAGCAACAAACAGGAACAAAGTGTTCCATAAAATGGAATGTACTCAAAACATGGTTGCTGATTTTAATTAACAGAAAAGTTAGAGTGACACATGATGCCTTACATAATAATGATAAAATTATCTAACGCATTTCAGCGAGACCACAACCATCTAAAAGGAATCATATCTCAGGTATATAGTGAAAAGATCTGTATGAGCAATCACTCAAAGAAAACGGTTACAGCAGTAACACCTTACGAATGAGACTGGTTTGGCTCTAATCAGAGTTTAACGCCGAAGAAGTGATAGCGCAAAAAGAGAAAACAGAAGAAAAAGACGGTACGTTTAAATGCTATCAAAACATCCATCTTAAGACCTTAACACATAATGGGATAGGCGGAGCAATGCCCGGCCAGCAGACTACAAAAACAAGGACGGTACGTTATAATGTTATCAAAGAACCAGTCTTATAACATTATCAACATGATGGAGAAGGCGGAGCAATGCCCGGCCAAAATCCAGTAAGAGGGGAAATACGAGGTGCTTGCAGGTATCAGAGAACCAGTTTTTGTAGCATTAACAACATGTTGGAAAGGCGGAGCAATGCCCGGCCAGAATCCAGCAACAGGGGAAATACGAGAGCAAAAACCAAAAAAAAATGCATCCCGATATACATGTGTTATTACAACACTCAATGAAGACAACAGACACCCAGGCTTTTGCAAGACATCCACGAATTCTCACATTGTGCTTACCGATATTAGCAATCTAAAACGTTGAGCAGCTCTGTTCTCTGTTTAGCAGCCTACCAGAGCAGCTGAAAAACGCCAAAGTACCGATGGCGCGAAAAAGACGGTATGTTTTAAATACTGTCGAGAAACAGTCATGTGACATTGTCACGTGATGGAAAAGGGCAGGCCCAGAACCGGTCAACCATAAGGGGTGAAAAAATACTTAATTCAAAAAGTACCGCGATCTTAATAGCAAAGAATGTGTAATTCGAAGTATCAGTGTATATAAATACATACACCATAATCCTAATATGTATATGCCGTACTCTAATAATATACCGACAAATATATAAACATTGCAACTAAAATTAGCTATGCATATATGTACAGCAAATTATGATTAATAATGAGTACAGCAAATGACAAAAGCGACTAACCTTGAAAGGGAATCCCTAAAGGAGATATATACAAAAAATATACAAAAAAATATACAAAAAAATGCGGTACCCAAGACATGTATATGGACAACCAGCGATAATTGGGAAAAATACAGAAGGACATCACCTAAAACCTACACATATATCCATAGATGTACAGCAAAATTTGAGAAAAACTGATAGAATATACCATTGGGAAAACTTCAATAGCCTGTGCCGGGGTCCAGTATATTTAAGAGTACATATAAGTATCGCTACCCAATGGCTGTGCATATGTGCAAAGACAAACCAACAGCAAGATATAAGAGATAAATATCACTATAGATAGAAACAGATAACCTATACTTAGGAAATGTTGACCGTACTAGTCATTATAGCGAATCGCTTGGTCCCATGGGATATCAAAATTTAGCCCATTAATATGGGAGCTCAAAGAGTAAATCCAGAATACCTCTCTGCGTTTTCTTATTGATTCTGCTTGTAGACTGTTTTTAATTTCAATTTTTCCCAAAATTAACCATCTTATTTGGGTCTTACGATGGTTCATTTCCAAATAGTGTTTAATTATCGGTGCCGTAAGTTTTTTTGTTTTAATGGCCGAGCGATGTTCTGTCAGGCGGACCGAAAATTGTTGTGACGTCTCGCCAACATATCCCTTGTCACAAGGGCAAAGTAACAGATATATGACATTATCCGTTTTACAGTTGGTAAAAGTTCTAAGTTTGATTTCCTTTTTTTGATAAAGGAACTTATCTGTGACTATCGCCCCATCACATGCCTTGCAATGAAAACATTTGTGATTGCCATTGATGGAGTGGTTACCGTCCAAAGTTTTTTGTATAAATGGTGGTTTAACTTGCAATCTAGAGTGAACCACCAGATCTTTTAAATTCTTATTTCGCTTGTGGGCAAACATGGGGCGTTGAAATGCCCTCTCTGGATCTGAATTAACATTAAGAATATGCCATTGGGCATTAATGGTTTGTCGAATCTTCTCATTCAAAGATGAGTGTCTAGTAACACATACCAATTTCGGAGGATCTTTTTTTGTATTGGTTTGGAGTAAATGGTCTCGATCATAAAACCTGGCCCTTTTATATGCCTCTCTTACAAGTCTCCTTGGATAACCACGGTCTATGAACCTTTGTTTCATTGTTATTGCCCTCATGTCAAAATCTTGTACACTGGTGCAATTACGTCGGACACGTAAAAATTGCCCCATAGGAATGCTTTCTCGTTGACATTTTGGGTGGTAGCTGGAGAAATGCAATAACGTATTTCTTGCTGTTGGTTTAGTGTCGAGATCTACTTGGAGAACAGAGTCTACCTCTTTAATTTCAATATCCAAAAATTCAATTTTCCCATCTCCAATGTTGGCTGTGAAACTTAAATTTGTGTCACAAAGATTTATCCATTCCAAAAATTCTTGAAGTTTCACAGCTTCGTCCTTCCAAATAAACAATATGTTGTCAATATAACGGGACCAATAGTGTATCGACTCAAAAAACGGGGCCATCTCATTATAGACAAATTGGTGCTCAAAAAAAGCCATATAGATGTTGGCTATAGTGGGGGCACAAGATGCCCCCATGCTAACGCCCTTGATCTGTTTATAAAGATCCCCATTGAACTCAAAAGTGTTTTCATCAAGAACGATGGTAAGGAGATCAATAATGAAAGGCACATCACATTCACAATCGACTGAAAAGGTTAAAATAAACCATTCCACCGCTGTGATTGCCTCAAGCTGGGGGATGTTGCTATATAAGGACTCAATGTCCAATGATACCAATGTGTCTATTTGTCTATTGAAGGATAAACCTTCTATTTTATATATCATGTCCTTAGTGTCTCTAACATGAGATAAAATTTTTGAGACATGTGGTCGTAACACTTGATCAATATATTTGGATGTATGCTCCGTGACTGATCCTATAGTGGTGACGATTGGTCTATAAGGGGGGTTGTTACAATCTTTGTGAATCTTCGGAACCCCGTAGACACTGGCCATACGGGGTGTCGATATATTCATATAGTCACTTTCCTGCTGACATCTTATGCCCTGTTCTACAGCATTGTGTGTAAGAGTACAAATTTTACGTTGGACTCTAGATGTTGGGTCCGTGGTGATTTTTCGATGATGTAAGGGATTGTTTAATAGTGTGTTCATGTTTGAGATATATACGTCAGTATCCATTACAACAATCCCTCCCCCTTTGTCACAGCTTTTCACTGTGATATTTTTCTGAATTTTTAAAGCATTAAGGGCATCCATTTCTTCTCTAAGTAAATTAGGGATGGGCTTAGAAACATATTTGACGATGTTTTCAAGTTTAGCAATAACAACCGATTCAAAGATTCCTACTTCTGGTCCAACCTGATCTAGAGTTGGAGTGAATACAGAGATCGAGCGTAAACCTGATTTATTCTCTTCATATGTGGTAAGATTTGGTCTGTTTTAGACAAACTTTTTAATCGTATTTTTCGAAAAAAAGAGTGTATATCTTGAAACATCTCAAAAATGTTTGCTCCTGTATACGGAACAAATGATAGGCCCTTAGATAATACTTTAACCTCTGGATCTGTGAGTCTTTTCTTAGATAGATTAAATATAGGTATTGTATCTACGTTCGCCAGTACTGAGCATTCCTGGTCACTAGGTACTGTGCATTGCTTTGAGGGTATTCGTGATGATTGTAATTCGTGTTGTACCTCGACTGATACCTCGGTTTCCAAGGGCCTCTCCGTGGCCCTCGTCTGCCTAAAAAAGGCAACTGACCTCTTTGATAGTTTAGAGAATGGCTACCTCTATCTGATCCATAGTTAGACTGATGGGGGCTAGACTCGTTATCTGTATCGGACGAATCTGAAAAAGTAGTAACCTTATGTCTTGATGGAGCTGGTCCATAAATGTCTGATTCTTGATACCGTGTATCTGTAAAAAAATGCTCATTCAGATATGGGTAAGTTTTCTCCTTTGAGTAAAACCTTATATCCTTCTTTAGTTTTTCTGTTTTACGTTTTAGCAAGTATTCGCTATAAGAATCAACCTCTTGATTCAGATCCTCAAGTTTTTTCTTAGCATCCTCCACTGCATTACACTTTTTGATCTTGTCTTCTAGTAACGTCATTTCTTCTATTAAAACTTGAATCATTTCTTTGGCAGTAGCAACTATAAGCATCATCAGGTCACGTGAACATCTGTTTGCTATTAATGACCATTTATCCAGGAACTCCTTAATAGGTACAAAGAGCCCCGGTATGTTACGAACTCTGAGGCCTTGAGGTATTACGCCTGCCTTGAGATATTCCAATATGAAATGCCCATGCATTTCTATCCTTTTAATTTTCTTTTTCAAATCTAATAACTTATGTATATCTTCATTATTAGCTGTATAACCTAATGATTTAGATGGTTGGCCAGGAGCTGATTGGTCCCCTACCAAAAGGGCAAATTGTTCATCTGAAAACCCAAAGGTCTTCAGATTTTCCATTTTAAATATAAAAAGGGGAAGGTCCGCAAACCTTACGTGTTGTGACAATATGTAAGAATGTACTTACTTGCAGTAATTCACTGCCCTACAGAGATGTGTATTAAGGAGACAGGATCATGTAGGGACAGTGTCTCTAAAAACATAAAGAGAAGTGTAAAACACACACCACAACAGATACAATACTACATATATAAGACAAATCAGGCTCTGAAAGGGTATAATTGACCCACAAGAATTTATGATAACATACAACACCCCGCACAGACAGGCTGTGGGTAAACAATTGCCAAGAGAAGGGGCCCCCTGACACTAGTGAGAAGTACACCTAGACAGGGAAAGGACATTAATGTAAATACTCTAGGGCTACTTCAGACCATGAACCCTCAAACCATGGAAAGGCTGAGAAATAACTATAGTGACACTAAAAATTAGAAATATATAAAAAAAAGTTTATTTATAAATTATCTTAATCCTATTGATAGGTAACTATAAAAATACATAATAAACATAAAGATACTCATACAGAGACTAACAATTATACAACATACTGACCACATTCATTCACAATCAGAGACATACTACATACATATAATCAAATTGATATACATGATTATTCCGTCCCACATGTTTGGGTTTATACAGACTATAACGAACAAACAATAACAACACTTAAATGAGAAGTTTGCATTTTTAGGGTGGTTTTCAAAGATGACTCTACGCGCGTTTCAACAGAAACACTGTCTTCATCAGGAGTTCCACCTCAGAATGTTGTGCTCTGTAGAGAATAACATATATATATATATCAGATACATATAAGACATAATTTTAAATGTGATTTTAAGTGTCACTATAGTTAATAATTAAAATGATTACATGTGATAACAAGGACCCATAATTGGACTGAGGGTATAATATCTTATTATCTTTTTATAGAACTGGAAAATTGAAAAGACGAGCCTGACAAGATATAAACAAAAATACAAACATATAATCCCACAAGCAACATATGACACTACAAACATACAGTGGAGAACTATTGTCAATGATCTGCATTCTTTATATGTGAACCATAACTACACTACTGTCCCCTTATTAAAGGAAGATATAATTGGTGTCTTTAAAAGGCAATTAGATTGGAAAAAATATAAATGCATGTTGTCCAAGAAAAAATAAAGTACTGAAATAAAATGTAAAAAAAGATGTATTACCAAAACTATCCAGCATCTGTATGTAGGCTGATAAGAGGTTTAAATGGTTCAGTTCAAGAATTTGTTCCTGTCATCCAGGGTACACCTGTAAGGTTCTAAAGCGGTGCACCGAAACAGAAAAATGGAAAGAATAAATGATTTTTCCAGTACTAACTAGGTACATCCTTGAATATAAGAAAATATTCTAACCAGCCACTAAAAATACTTGTTTACTTATGCTGATAATGGCCTGTCTCAAAAGGGAACAGATTTAGTATATTAACCGACTCCTCAAGAAGAAGGCCCTGAAACAGATAAACAGACCCCAAACATCATATATAAGAACACAAACCAAAATAATTGTGAAAATGTCTAGGTTGAATCATTTTCTATAGGTATCGGCAGAGGCAGATTGTACCTACTTGATAAAATATATCCAGCAAGAGAGACGAGCTGCTAATCCCTCAGATGATTGAAAATAGATGCTGGAAAATAAGCAACAAACAGGAACAAAATGTTCCATGAAATGGAATGTACTCAGAACATGGTTGCTGATTTTAATTAACAGAAAAGTTATAGTGACACATGATGTCTTGCATGGTATTGATAAGATTATCTAACGCATTTTAACGAGACCACAACCGTCTAAAAGGAATCATATCTCAGGTATATAGTGAAAAGATCTGTATGGGCAATCACTCAAAGGAAACGGTTACAGCAATAACACCTCACGAATGAGACTGGTTTGGCTCTAATCAGAGTTTGACGCCGAAGAAGTGATAGCGCAAAAAGAGAAAACAGAAGAAAAAGACGGTACGTTTAAATGCTATCAAAACAGCCATCTTAAGACCTTAACATATAATGGAATAGGCGGAGCAATACCCGGCCAACAAACTACAAAAACAAGGACGGTACGATATAATGTTATCAAAAAACCAGTCCTATAACATTATAAACATGATGGAAAAGGCGGAGCAATGCCCGGCCAAAATCCAGTAAGAGGGGAGATACGAGGTGCTTGGAGGTATCAGAGAACCAGTTTTTGTAGCTTTAACAACATGATTGGAAAGGCGGAGCAATGCCCGGCCAAAATCCAGCAACAGGGGAAATACGAGAGCAAAAACCAAAGGAAAAATGCATCCCGATATGCATGTGTTATTACAACACTCAATGAAGACAACAAACACCCAAGCTTTTGCAAGACATCCACGAATTCTCACATTGTGCTTACCGATATTAGCAATCCAAAACGTTGAGCAGCTCTGTTCTCTGTTTAGCAGCCTACCGGAGCAGCTGAGAAACGCCGAAGTACCGATGGCGCAAAAAAGACGGTATGTTTTAAATACTGTCGAGAAACAGTCATGTGACATTGTCACATGATGGAAAAAGGGGCAGGCCCAGCACCGGTCAACCATAAAGGGTAAAGAAATACTTAATTCAAAAACTACCGCGGTCTAAATAGCAAAGAATGTGAAATTCGAAGTATCAGTGTATATAAATACATACACCATAATCCTGATATGTATATGCCGTACTCTAATAATATACCGACAAATACAATAAACATTGCAACTAAAATTAGCTATGCTTATATGTACAGCAAAATATGATTAATAATGAGTACAGCAAATGACAAAAGCGACTAACCTTGAAAGGGAAACCCTAAAGGAGATATATACAAAAATATACAAAAAAATGCGGTACCCAAGACATATATATGGACAACCAGCGATAATTGAGAAAAATACAGAAGGACATCATCTAAAACCTACGCATATATCCATAGATGTACAGCAAAATTTGAGAGAAACTGATAGGATATACCATTGGGAAAACTTCAATAGCCTGTGCCGGGGTCCAGTGTATTTAAGAGTACATATAAGTATCGCTACCCAATGGCTATGCATATGTGCAAAGACAAACCAACAGCAAGATATATAGAGATAAATATCACTATAGATAGAAACAGATAACCTATACTTAGGAAATATTGACCGTACTAGTCATTATAGCGAATCGCTTGGTCCCATGGGATATCAAAATTTAGCCCATTAATATGGGAGCTCAAAGAGTAAATCCAGAATACCTCTCTGCGTTTTCTTATTGATTCTGCTTGTAGACTGTTTTTAATTTCAATTTTTCCCAAAATTAACCATCTTATTTGGGTCTCACGATGGTTCATTTCCAAATAGTGTTTGACTATCGGTGCCGTGAGTTTTTTGTTTTAATAGCCGAGCGATGTTCTGTCAGGCGGACCGAAAATTGTCGTGACGTCTCGCCAACATATCCCTTGTCACAAGGGCAAAGTAACAGATATATGACATTATCCGTTTTACAGTTGGTAAAAGTTCTAAGTTTGATTTCCTTTTTTTGATAAAGGAACTTATCTGTGACTATCGCCCCATCACATGCCTTGCAATGAAAACATTTGTGATTGCCATTGATGGAGTGGCTGCCGTCCAAAGTTTTTTGTATATATGGTGGTTTAACTTGCAATCTAGAGTGAACCACCAGATCTTTTAAATTCTTATTTCGCTTATGGGCAAACATGGGACGTTGAAATGCCCTCTCTGGGTCTGAATTAACATTAAGAATATGCCATTGGGCATTAATGGTTTGTCGAATCTTCTCATTCAAAGATGAGTGTCTAGTAACACATACCAATTTCGGAGGATCTTTTTTTGTATTGGTTTGGAGTAAATGGTCTCGATCATAAAACCTGGCCCTTTTATATGCCTCTCTTACAAGTCTCCTTGGATAACCACGGTCTATGAACCTTTGTTTCATTGTTATTGACCTCATGTCAAAATCTTGTACACTGGTGCAATTACGTCGGACACGTAGAAATTGCCCCATAGGAATACTTTCTCGTTGACATTTTGGGTGGTAGCTGGAGAAATGCAATAACGTATTTCTTGCTGTTGGTTTAGTGTAGAGATCTACTTGGAGAACAGAGTCTACCTCTTTAATTTCAATATCCAAAAATTCAATTTTCCCATCTCCAATGTTGGCTGTGAAACTTAAATTTGTGTCACAAAGATTTATCCATTCCAAAAATTCTTGAAGTTTCACAGGTTCGTCCTTCCAAATAAACAATATGTTGTCAATATAACGGGACCAATAGTGTATCGACTCAAAAAACGGGGCCATCTCATTATAGACAAATTGGTGCTCAAAAAAAGCCATATAGATGTTGGCTATAGTGGGGGCACAAGATGCCCCCATGCTAACGCCCTTGATCTGTTTATAAAGATCCCCATTGAACTCAAAAGTGTTTTCATCAAGAACGATGGTAAGGAGATCAATAATGAAAGGCACATCACAATCGACTGAAAAGGTTAAAATAAACCATTCCACCGCTGTGATGGCCTCAAGCTGGGGGATGTTGCTATATAAGGACTCAATGTCCAATGATACCAATGTGTCTATTTGTCTATTGAAGGATAAACCTTCTATTTTATATATCATGTCCTTAGTGTCTCTAACATGAGATAACATTTTTGAGACATGTGGTCGTAACACTTGATCAATATATTTGGATATATGCTCCGTGACTGATCCTATAGTAGTGACGATTGGTCTATAAGGGGGTTGTTACAATCTTTGTGAATCTTCGGAACCCCGTAGACACTGGCCATACGGGGTGTCAATATATTCATATAGTCACTTTCCTGCTGACATATTATGCCCTGTTCTACAGCATTGTGTGTAAGAGTACAAATTTTACGTTGGACTCTAGATGTTGGGTCCGTGGTGATTTTTCGATAATGTAAGGGATTGTTTAATAGTGTGTTCATGTTTGAGATATATACGTCAGTATCTATTACAACAATCCCTCCCCCTTTGTCACAGCTTTTCACTGTGATATTTTTCTGAATTTTTAAAGCATTAAGGGCATCCATTTCTTCTCTAAGTAAATTAGGGATGGACTTAGAAACATATTTGACGATGTTTTCAAGTTTAGCCATAACAACCGATTCAAAGATTCCTACTTCTGGTCCAACCTGATCTAGAGTTGGAGTGAATACAGAGATCGGGCGTAAACCTGATTGATTCTCTTCATACGTGGTAAGATTTGGTCTGTTTTCAACAAACTTTTTTAATCGTATTTTTCGAAAAAAGAGTGTATATCTTGAAACATCTCAAAAATGTTTGCTCCTGTATACGGAACAAATGATAGGCCCTTAGATAATACTTTAACCTCTGGATCTGTGAGTCTTTTCTTAGATAGATTAAATATAGGTATTGTATCTACGTTCGCCAGTACTGAGCATTCCTGGTCACTAGGTACTGTGCATTGCTTTGAGGGTATTCGTGATGATTGTAATTCGTGTTGTACCTCGACTGATACCTCGGTTTCCAAGGGCCTCTCCGTGGCCCTCGTCTGCCTAAAAAGGCAACTGACCTCTTTGATAGTTTAGAGAATGGCTACCTCTATCTGATCCATAGTTAGACTGTTGGGGGCTAGACTCGTTATCTGTATCGGACGAATCTGAAAAAGTAGTAACCTTATGTCTTGATGGAGCTGGTCCATAAATGTCTGATTCTTGATACCGTGTAACTGTAAAAAAATGCTCATTCAGATATGGGTAAGTTTTCTCCTTTGAGTAAAACCTTATATCCTTCTTTAGTTTTTCTGTTTTACGTTTTAGCAAGTATTCGCTATAAGAATCAACCTCTTGATTCAGATCCTCAAGTTTTTTCTTAGCATCCTCCACTGCATTACACTTTTTGATCTTGTCTTCTAGTAACGTCATTTCTTCTATTAAAACTTGAATCATTTCTTTGGCAGTAGCAACTATAAGCATCATCAGGTCACGTGAACATCTGTTTGCTATTAATGACCATTTATCCAGGAACTCCTTGATATGTACAAAGAGCCCCGGTATGTTGCGAACTCTGAGGCCTTGAGGTATTACGCCTGCCTTGAGATATTCCAATATGAAATGCCCATGCATTTCTATCCTTTTAATTTTCTTTTTCAAATCTAATAACTTATGTATATCTTCATTATTAGCTGTATTACCTAATGATTTAGATGGTTGGCCAGGAGCTGATTGGTCCCCTACCAAAAGGGCAAATTGTTCATCTGAAAACCCAAAGGTCTTCAGATTTTCCATTTTAATTATAAAAAGGAGAAGGTCCGCAAACCTTGCGTGTTGTGACAATATGTAAGAATGTACTTACTTGCAGTAATTCACTGCCCTACAGAGATGTGTATTAAGGAGACAGGATCATGTAGGGACAGTGTCTCTAAAAACATAAAGAGAAGTGTAAAACACACACCACAACAGATACAATACTACATATATAAGACAAATCAGGCTCTGAAAGGGTATCATTGACCCACAAGAATTTATGATAACATACAACACCCCGCACAGACAGGCTGTGGGTAAACAATTACAAAGAAAAGGGGCCCCCTGACACTAGTGAGAAGTACACCTAGACAGGGAAAAGACATTAATGTAAATACTCTAGGGCTACTTCAGACCATGAACCCTCAAACCATAGAAAGGCTGAGAAATAACTATAGAGACACTAAAAATTAGAAATGTATAAAAAAGTTTATTTATAAATTATCTTAATCCTATTGGTAGGTAACTATAAAAACACATAATAAACATAAAGATATTCATACAGAGACTAACAATTATACAACATTCTGACCACATTCATTCACAATCAGAGTCATACTACATACATATAATCAAATTGATATACATGATTATTCCGTCCCACATGATTGGGTTTATACAGACTATAACGAACAAACAACAACAACACTTAAATGAGAAGTTTGCATTTTTAGGGTGGTTTTCAAAGATGACTCTACGCGCGTTTCGACAGAAACACTGTCTTCATCAGGAGTTCCACCTCAGAATGTTGTGCTCTGTAGAGAGTAACATATATATATATATCACATACATATAAGACATAATTTTAAATGTGATTTTAAGTGTCACTATAGTTAATGATTAAAATGATTACATGTGATAACAAGGACCCATAATTGGACTGAGGGTATAATATCTTATTATCTTTTTATAGAACTGGAAAATTGAAAAGACGAGCCTGACAAGATATAAACAAAAATACAAACATATAATCTCCACAAGCAACATTTGACAGTACAAACATACAGTGGAAAACTATTGTCAATGATCTGCATTCTTTATATGTAAACCATATCTACACTGCTGTCCCCTTATTGAAGGAAGATATAATTGGTGTCTTTAAAAGGCAATTAGATTGGAAAAAATATAAATGCATGTTGTCCAAGAAAATATAAAGTACTGAAATAAAATGTAAAAAAAGATGTATTACCAAAACTATCCAGCATCTGTACGTAGGCTGATAAGAGGTATAAATGGTTCAGTTCAAGAATTTGTTCCTGTCATCCAGGATACACCTGTAAGGTTCTAAAGCGGTGCACCGAAACAGAAAAATGGAAAGAATAAATGATCTTTCCAGTACTAACTAGGTACATCCTTGAATATAAGAAGATATTCTAACCAGCCACTAAAAATACTTGTTTACCTTATGCTGATAATGGCCTGTCTCGAAAGGGAACAGATTTAGTATATTAACCGACTCCTCAAGAAGAAGGCCCTGAAACAGATAAACAGACCCCAAACACCATATATAAGAACACAAACCAAAATAATTGTGAAAATGTCTAGGTTGAATCATTTTCTATAGGTATCGGCAGAGGCAGATCGTACCTACTTGATAAAATGTATCCAGCAAGAGAGACGAGCTGCTAATCCCTCAGATGGTTGAAAATAGATGCTGGAAAATAAGCAACAAACAGGAACAAAGTGTTCCATAAAATGGAATGTACTCAAAACATGGTTGCTGATTTTAATTAACGGAAAAGTTAGAGTGACACATGATGCCTTACATAATAATGATAAAATTATCTAACGCATTTCAGCAAGACCACAACCATCTAAAAGGAATCATATCTCAGGTATATAGTGAAAAGATCTGTATGAGCAATCACTCAAAGAAAACGGTTACAGCAGTAACACCTTACGAATGAGACTGGTTTGGCTCTAATCAGAGTTTAACGCCGAAGAAGTGATAGCGCAAAAAGAGAAAACAGAAGAAAAAGACGGTACGTTTAAATGCTATCAAAACATCCATCTTAAGACCTTAACACATAATGGGATAGGCGGAGCAATGCCCGGCCAGCAGACTACAAAAACAAGGACGGTACGTTATAATGTTATCAAAGAACCAGTCTTATAACATTATCAACATGATGGAGAAGGCGGAGCAATGCCCGGCCAAAATCCAGTAAGAGGGGAAATACGAGGTGCTTGCAGGTATCAGAGAACCAGTTTTTGTAGCATTAACAACATGATTGGAAAGGCGGAGCAATGCCCGGCCAGAATCCAGCAACAGGGGAAATACGAGAGCAAAAACCAAAAAAAAAAAAAATATGCATCCCGATATACATGTGTTATTACAACACTCAATGAAGACAACAGACACCCAGGCTTTTGCAAGACATCCACGAATTCTCACATTGTGCTTACCGATATTTACAATCTAAAACATTGAGCAGCTCTGTTCTCTGTTTAGCAGCCTACCGGAGCAGCTGAAAAACGCCAAAGTACCGATGGCGCGAAAAAGACGGTATGTATATAGTCCAGTTCAAACCAGTTCTGGGAGCCGTTGGCTCCCGTTCTGGCGCGAAACTGGACAAAGGACATGGAAGTAACCTCCCCCCCTGTCCAGACCCTCCCCTGGGAGGGTCCCCTGAATCTTCCCAATCCCTTTCCCTAGGGTACTTAAGGGCTTACCTGGGTGTAGGTCCCTAGATTCGTCGTGGGATAAGATTCAGATCAAACACCACTTCTACTTCTACCGTCTGGGCACTCTGGACTTCGCTGGACATCGTTTGGGCCTGACTTCCTCTCACTTCCTGTCTGCTGCATCGTCTGTGCTGTGCATCATATAGGAACCTTCCAAGGCCTGTAAAGCATCAAAGACACCTGAAGAAATTTCCCTTGGAGTGAAGGAGTCACTCCCCTGCATTCGCAGGCACCGTAACTAAGTTGACCGGTCTGCAGATCCTGAGCTCCTCCGGACTCCGTGCGCTCTGCAACACAGGTGGTGGTTTTCCACAGCTCCCAAGGCCTGCCCTGCCCTCTAACCAAGTTTGAGGCCAGTATCTCTCGTGGGGGTCGCAATACCTGAACCCCTGTGCACCGCGTCCAGCTTGCAGTTGCAAAGGCTTTTTGGCTTCCTTCCAAGAAGATCTTCGGGCTCCAAATAGCCCCAACCTCGAACACCTCCTGTGACCAGAATCTTCAGCCACACAGCATCGTGGCCTGCATCTTTTGGTGAGCTGCTTGAGGTCCGCTCGCGACTCCAGGGCCTCCGGCCTGTGGGTCCATTTGACGGTCACACTTGTTTCTTTTGGGCTCCCCTGATTGATCGGGCCTGCCCTGACTCCCCTGCTTTCGGTGAGTCCCCTGGAGCCTTGCTGGTCCCGACGTTGCTCCTTCTTTGATTTCTGCATTGGTTGCATGTGCCAAGGCTTGTTGGTGCTCCCGCCGGACACCGACCCCTCAGCTCTTGACATCCTTCGTGGGACAGCTTGTGCAGGGCTCCTGGTCCTACTCAGCATCGCCTGGTCCTCACGGCTGCAGAGTCAAAGTCCTCGTCATCCATCCAGCAACACCCGACATTGGAGGGCATTCGTCTTCCAAGTCTCCTGGTCACTCCTGAATGACATAGCCTCTGTCCCGTCTGCTTGCAGGGACCTCTCATCAAGAATCCATCCTTGGATTCCACCGGACACTTCTTCCTTCCTCCACAGCTGCACGTTCCTGAAATCCTCCATTTGGTTCGACAGTGGTTTCCGACACCACTTCACACGTATGCAACCGGCTTCCCTGGTGTAGGTAACATAGGTACTAAGGTATCCACGGATGGGGTGGCTCTCCAACCTTATGTCTTCCAAGGGGTTCCTTCAGGGTCCACTGGGAAGGGTCCTTAATCTTTAAAAATCCAACCGCGACTTGCACATAGACTTGTGCGGAGCACCCGGTCGTGTTCCCACACTGCACACATTCTCCATGGGGTCCCTGTCTACTTACCTTGGGTGGTTCTGTGGGACCCCAGCAATTCTACGACCTCTCGACATCGTCCTGACTGAAGTTGTGGTTCTTATACCACTTTCTTAATATATGGTTTGGTCCCCCCCTGGGGCCCTCTGTGTATTTCATGCTATTTACTGTATTTCTTGCTAAAGTATTGTGTGCATTGTGTTTATCTCCATGGGGGAGATACTTGAACGTATTAGAGAGTATTATATACTAAATACATATTTTTATAAATACTTGGTGTTGTTCTTTTCACTTAATCTATACTGTAAGATTGCATTCTGGTAAAACAAACTGCTTTACACTCCTTCTGGACTAAGCCTTAAGGCTGCTCTCCACAGTTACCACTTAGAGAGCTTTCTAAGGTTGTCTAAGACCTCTTAAATCACCATAAGGGTTGTCTGGACTGGACTTACAGTGGGCAGCATACACCAGGCCAGCTTCTCACACTCACTTTTTCGATCGCTGCCGGCTTCAAACCCCCACGCCACACCCTGCGAGGTATGAAGCCCAGCTGCATAATGTGGCATCCTGACCATTGCTGTAAAATCTCCTGCAAGTTATCCTTCATAGCCCTCATCAAAGACACTCCCTGCTCCACAATTAAATTGTTTTCTCCCAAATGCAGCAGTGAATACGTCTGGACAACGTCCCCTTACTAACAATCTATTCAAACATTGTAGCAGTTCCTTCCACCACATTCCCCCTCTTCCATGCCACCGGAGTTGTAAACGGTGAGGAGCAAATCCCAAGTTAACCCCGAGCCTGCTCTCATTCGCCTGTTTTTCAGCCTATTTAAGAAACGAATGGCCAACTATCCAGATGGACAGGCTGGATACCTCTGAGCCTGGGACAGAGCCTGAACAATACAAAACTTGCATGAGAGAACAAAGTGGCTTAGCAAACCTCTTCCCCAGCCCTCAGATAGCGGTGAAAGCAATTTGATGCCCATTCACCGAGGCCCATGATGTCCACCCTGCTCCAGCCCCACAGGTCTGCCTCCGTTGCCATGCTTATGCGAAAGGAATATGTCGCAAAACATTTTGCCTCAACTTCCACTTGCGTCAGCTCCTTATGTAATACAAACAACAGTTGAAAGGCCATCACCCAGTTGCCGTCCACATGCCGGAAAACCAGACCTACCATGCCGGGCGACCTTGCCCACAGGGAGTAAGCCCATTTTACAGGGCAAAAAAAACCACTGGAAAACTACGAAGCAAAATTGAGATGCCCTGACCACTCTGATCTGTTTTTGACTTATGCAGCTACACTTGTAAAACAGCTGTACATGGACAAACTTCCTTCCAAATGACCGCCCCTCCTGAACTCCCCTAACCCGCAGTAACTCAGGCATGCGAAAAGCCCCAAAAAACATCCGAAATTAGTGCTGAGAACAAATCTTGTTTGTGTTTGCTATTGCATATCTCAGGTAATGTCCAGAGAACTGACGTAAACAAACCCCACATTAACAGCCTTCTTGAAGGCCCTAATTGCCCATCTTCACTGGCCCATCCCTCCGGAATCCTGCTTTCTAACTCTCCTGCTGACAGGGTGTATCCACACAAAAGCGTACCCATAAATGCGATGACTTCTAGTTTGTCTGCGATAGTTACTCTAGATTACCCCTTCTCAATCAACTGCAAGTAAACTACTACATCTTCTCTTTTGGACCAAGCATCCAGTCTCCTATGTGTGCCACTATCTAAGAAGCCTGGCTATATGACTTCAGTGTCGATAAAGCTAGCGATCTTACCACCAGCTCAAGCATCCTCTGTCATCTACTGACCATAGCTCCTGAGGCATCCTGGTCTGGACTCTGTCCGCCTCCGTGGCCTGCCCATGGAATCGCTCCCACTGTGAACGAGACAAAGCATCCGCAATGTCCACCCCTCACACGCACGCTCTAAACCGGATGTCAAATTTCAAACAGTTCAATACGAAAACCCAAAGCAAGTTCAGCACCTGAGCATCCCGTGCAGATTGTTGATTAACAGCTTGCACAACCGCCATATTATCGATGTGAAACAGATCCTTCTTGTGTGCCAATAGATCTCCCCAAAGTGCCACAACTACAACCAGAGGAAAGAATTCCAGAAAGGCTATGCTGCTGACTCCCCGCTTCCATGCAATGGCCTATTCCTCTGCGCACCATTTTCCTTACCAATATAAGCCAAAACATATCCCTTCCGCAGCATCCGAGTATATTTGTACATTCCATTCAAAATCTGTCATGGCCACCAATGGCACCCCATTAAAGGATTTCAAAAAGGCATGCCACATCCTCAAATCCTCCTTGGTCCCTGCAGATAATCTTACATTGTGATGCAGCAACGGTAGGCCTGCCAATGACAGACCTAACTTCTGCAGAATGTCCTCCAGGCTCTAACCACACTACATGCAAAATTTAAATGTCCCAGCAGTGCAAGATCCTCTTTGACCGCAACCTTGCACTTAGCCATCATTGTATCCAATAGCAAGTGCATCGTTATCTTTTTCTCCAGCGATAAACAGGCCTCCATCACCACTAAATCAATCTCAATGCAAAGAACGACAGTACCGTACTGGGTCCCACTGTCTTCTCTGGTGCCAAAGGCACCCCGAGGTCACCCATGAGCTCCCGAAAACTGTCCAGAATCCACTAGCAGTCCGTGGAACCAGGCTTCCCCACAAAGAAAAAAACATTGAGGAAATGAGTCACTTGAGTATGCACTGTACTCCTGGAGAAAACCCATTGGAGAAACATGCTAAAACGCTCAAACAAAGCACATGATATAGGGCAAACCATCAGGAGGGCCTTTGCCACATACGACTTGCCTCAAATTGGATACCCAGCAACTGAAACTCATCAGGATGCACTGGGATTAAGTGAAAAGCTGACTTGATATCGCTCTTAGCCATGAGTGCCCCTCTGCCAACTCCCTCCACTATGGCCATAGCCTTGTACAGAGAGGAGTATGTTACTGAAGCATCCTCCTCCGGGATGAAGTTGTTAACCAAGCTGCCCTCTGGCCAGGATAAGTGTTGAATAAGCCTGAACTGGCCTTTCTCTTTTTTGGGGACTAGCTCAGTGCGTGACACAATTGAATTTGGCATGGGCCAATCATCGAAAGGGCTGGCCATCCTCCCCTCCTGTATGTCTTTTTCATCAATTTCTATTGCACCACATGGTTTGCCGCACCCACTGATTTAAGGTTGCTTGCCCACCTACGCACCCTTTGGCCGCGGTATCCCAAACGGAAACCCTGAGTGAACACGTCCCTCAACAAAATGGTGTCAGCTTTTTGGTCATAAAGTGATAACCAAAAATTCAGGCAGTCCAGCTTAATGGGCATACAAGCTTTTTGCTACAGATCCCTGACCTCCTCTGAACCCAGCAACCTGGTTACGCTCCTGGGCCCTGCTGAACCCCTGCTGCTCCACCCACAGCCCAACAGAATTACTGAACTGGGCCCCCATTCCTAGCAATTAACAAGAGGGTGTTTGCTTGCACACTTTGAGTACTCGTGCCGAAGCTTCCAATACTCTCTGGTGCATAGCCCTTTATTGAAGTCCCAGTAAGCACCAGTTGGAGCTCCCTGTCCTTTCCTGGTTGTTCCCACCTCTCTCCAGGTGGGGCGGCCTTTAAAGGGGTGATACACCATAGGTAGATCACTGGCAATAAATATGGCCATGATGTGATGTCAAAGATCCGCGTCTACCTCTCCCCACTGCACCTTGGGATCTAGTGCCATGCAGGCCCTGAACTCATTGTCGTATTGAGCCCAGGCATAACCCGCATAATTGATTTGCACCTTCCATATTTTGTCCTTGTATTTAAAAATGGCCACAAACCGTTCCAGGTGTTTTTTGGAGTAAACTCTAGCACATATTAAAAAGGACGCCGTCCAGTTCTTGATTGTCCCCGGAACCTTAGGATGCTTTGCCAGCACATGCTCTTCTTCCTTCGAGCCCTCCTTAGTCCTCAACTCCCTATGTAAAAGTTTCAACATGTCGACGTATTCCCTGTTCCAAATTATTCTTGTAGAGTGCTCGAATGCCAGCAGGCATCTTGGCGCTAGCTAAAAAAACAGAAAGAGACCCTAAGTGGACAGCTAAATAGAAAACAACCATGTTTTCAAAGAGTTCCTAAAAAAGCAAAAGACTTGGCATCGCTTTAATAACAAGTGGAAGGTCGTTCCAAGCTTTTGATGTATTTGGCACAAAGCTTCTGCCACCCCAGGTAGTACGCTTGAAGTTGGGTACTAGTACTGTTTTGGCAGAAGCCGATTGTAAGGATCTGGTTGGAACATACCAGGTAAAGCTCTTCTTTAAAAAAAACAGGACCTTGATCATGCAGAGCTCTGTAAGCAATACAAAGCGCTTTGAAGCGTACCCTTTTCTTTACAGGTAGACAGTGAAACTTCCTCATAGAATTGGAAACAGAATGGTACTTAGGAATTTTCAGAAGTGTCCTGGCTGCCGCATTTTGTAAAGTTTGACGTTTGTTAAGAACATGCTGATGGGCATTCAGATAGAGTCCATTACAGTAATCTATTTTAGATAACTCCAAAGAGGTGACTATTGTTTTCTGTAAGTTGGCAAGGATAAACGCTAGGATCTTCTTGATCAGCCTAAGAGTATAGTATGCAGCAGAAGTGACTGCATTTACCTGGTCGTGATAAGACAATTTATCATTAATTAGAACTCCAAGGTTCTTAGCAGCTCTAACCTGTGTGGGAAGTGGGCCTAACACAGATGGCCACCATGCAGTAGATCAGAAAGGATAGCTCAGAACCGAAAATCAAAACCTCAGTCTTTCCAGAATTTAATTTCAGGCACTTCCTGGACATCCATGAGCTCACTGCCTGCATGCATTCACAGAAATGTGCCCCCTTCTCAATCTTCTCGGAGTCTAGAGAGACTACAATTTGAGTGTAGTCCGCGTAAGATGTCAAAGAGAAGCCAAAAGATCGTATCAGTTCTGCCAGTGGAGTCACATAAACATTGAACAGTGTCAGACTGAGTGAGGACCCCTGGGGGACCCGCATGGCAGACAGTATGCATCTGAGACAAATTCTTTAAGTCGGACAGACTGTTCACGGCAGCTGAGAAAGGATCTCAGCAGCTTCCATGCCGTACCTGTTACTCCAGTCCTATTGAACCGTTCCATCAGCAGCCCATGATTCACAGTATCAAAGGCTGCCGATAGATCGAGCAGGATGAGGGCAGCTCTGCCGCCCCGATCAAGAGATGACCTGATATCCTCAGTGGCTTTAATGAGCGCGGTCTCAGTACTGTGACCAGCATGAAAGCCAAACTGGGTGCCACTTAGTAAATTGTTAGCCTGAACATGAGTCACAAGTTGTTTGTTCAAGACTTTCTCGATCATTTTGGCCGGCAGGGGTAGACATGAGATAGGACGATAAGTCGAGAGAAGGTTTTTTGGGTGAGAGGCAAAACAGAGGCCTTTTTCCAGACAAAAGGAAATTAGCCAGAAGAGCACCATAGCTGGAAAATATCAGTCAAATTAAATGCAAAGGTCTCTGCTACCAGAGTGGCAATCCTCGGTGTACAAGGATCGCATAGAGAGCCTAATTTAGATGACTTATTCAGATTAATGACCTCATCTCTAGAAGGTGGAATGAACTGATTGAGAGTACTATTTGCAGCCAAACAAACAGAAGAGTGCAGGTCCGGATGGGAAGTGGACGACCAAGTGGAAAATATATTGTGCACATCTTCAGCTTTGCAGTGAAAAGCATATGTCACCGTATTGCAAAAAGACTGACTAATATCATTAGAGGTGTTAGTTGTGTCAGTTGCAAGTTTTTTAACGGTGGCATAGAGTTAGCAGCTGCTTTAATTTTGCTCGTGAAGTAAGCAGCCTTTTCCTTGAGAATCAAGGCTTTATAGTCATCTAAACACTTTTTATGATTAGCTTTCTCAACCTCGGAGTACCCAGCTCTCCATTTTTTTTTCCTGTCTCCAACAGCACTGTTCTGCAATTCTAAGTTCGTCGGAGAACCAGGGTGCCGATATATTATGTCTTTTCAGCCTGGTCCTTTTAACAGGCGCAAGAGCAGCGGCTCCCAAAGGTTTCAAAACCCCCTTAGAGGGATGCTTCTTTATTTATAGCTCAACGCTCTCTTTCCCTTCCACCTTGTCCTCCTCTTTCCCAGCCTGCTGACCCCCACTGCCCCCTCTACACTCTTCTCTGTTCCTGCCCCTTAAATCCCCTGCGTGTCCGCCTTCATACCCCTTTGGACCCTCTCTGCCCTCGCCCCGCTCGTACCCTGCTCTTCAGTACATACTCCCATGTCAGCCACATAAGAACCTCTGTGCGATCGCAGTGCACACCCTTTCTGTGATTCCATCGCATCCACTCCTACGGATACCATTGCTGCAGCCATATTTTTGCATCCACGATCTTTACCTAGCGCGAGGGCTGATGCCTGTTCTGGAGCCTGCCGCTTTGCCACCTCATGCCTCTTGTCTGGCACTCCGGGGCTGCCCTGCGGCCGTTGCCCATCCGAGGTACTCTGAAAAACAGCACTGACAAACTGTTGAGTTCCCCCCTCCCCTGGACTCCACCAGTTTGCAACTTCTTGCTGCATATCCTCCTCTACTAATGTTCTTTCTTCTAAACTCTCTTCCCCATAATCCAATGCTGTGTCCTCCAATGCACTGAACTCATCACCTGTGGCAGCATATTCCACTTGCCACCCCCTTCTTCATCCTTGGCACCTCTCGGTTTCAGTTCTAGCTGTTACTCTCAGTATCTGTCCCGCTGACAGTTTTCCTCTCGCTGTTTTTGTCTGTCATCTGCGCTGCCTGCACCCGTCACTATACTTCTCTCGCAGTCTCTGTCTTCTGCTGTGGCTTCATTCACTCTCCTTTCGTGACGTTATCCCCTTTGCTGACTCCACCTTAACTTTCTGGCTCGCAGTCTATCATCTTTGCTGCCCCTCTCCTAATCTACCTACTTTCTTCCAAGGGCACTAGTAATGATACCTTAAAGCACACAAACTATGAAAACCATTTCAGAAAACGCATCCCGGCTGAGCACGTCACATGATCACATACCACAAGTTGGTAATGCTCTCCTACAAGCCAAGACAGACTGAACCGTATGATCTTTACACGCTAAGGCTTACCTCGGCGAGAAACAGCAGCTAAAAAAACTTCCTAGAAAACATTGACTGGTTTAGAGTTGGACAGTAATCTAGAAACCACCCAAATCCGCCCCTTGGTGGTATTAGCGCTGCCGTCTTGTAATACTGTGGAGGTAACTCAGCCGGTTACCATGCTGGTGGCAGACTTAAAAGTGGCCTCAAGTGATTTTATATTGATAATGATCTCTAAACCAACTAGTAGCCATTTGTAATCGTTGAATATGAAAGCAGAGCAGAGCCTGGCTTCTTGTAGCCCCATTACCAACTGCCACCTTTATCGGCTCCAACAGATACACAGGGTGAGAGCGAACAGGGCCGTGACGGTTAGTAGGGAGATTTCGGATTGGAATCTTAAAGCACAAGGGCACCTTCTGAAGTTCAACAAAAAGCCAGCAACCATGCTAGAAGGCGCACACAATGACCACCAGGAGCGCCGTTTGGGGATAACCTTTGTGGAGCACAGCTCTGCAGGCCTCAGCCTCGTCTCCAAGTAAAGGCTTGATGTTCAACAAAGAAACTCAGAAAACCTGGTCCTGAACAATCCCAGATAGAGGAATAGCATGCGCCTGACTTCATAGAAACAAACTGCATTGACAACATTTACAACTAAATATGATTAAAGTTTTACCCATGAAAAATATTTTTGTAAACAGCTTTGGTCTAATGTGCTTTTGCGTTTTATGGGCTGTCAAACTGCACACCAAGAAGCTGTCAGACTGCTCACCAAGAATCCGATGACAAATTACATGTTTGTTGATTGTTACCATTTTATTTCTTACCCCATCCTATACTTAGAAAGCCACCTGCCATGCTGCATTTTCTAATTTGTTTGGGAGGCCTGTTACCAGATCACTGGGCAACATAATTTGTTCCATTAGTACACCTTTATATGTTTTTGCATGGAACTTTTACCACCCACAGTACGGTAGCTCTAGATGCTTTGGTCGCACATCAATTTGATATTGAAAAAAGAGTACTCCGAATTTAGTTTCACACAAACCATCTTGTATATCGATGGCCATTAGACTCCCATTTATTCCGAAGATTACACATCACCTCCTTGCATGCATTTGTGCATCAGTTCGCATAAGGGCTGCTGCATGGTTCGAGTCGCCGCCTCCCGCTCGATGGACCAGTTCCGCCTTGGCTGGCACCCTTTGCCTTACTGCCTGCCATGTCCCCTCTGCACCCACTACAGCGCGGTAATTAATGCTTTTGCTTAATCCTGCTTAGAGGGCATTCAGGGCACACATCTTTAGGACGGAACTATTCGGGTCATGCCGCTGTTACATGAAATGTGACTGGTTGTCCTGTCTACTTTCTGATGTTTGTAAACTTGCAACTTGTGTGCTGCATGGCTAAACACTTATAAGGTCCCAAAGATGAGACCTATTGGCTATACCAATGCTTCTTCTGATCAGGAGCTCATATATCTAGTGACCAGTTTACTAAACAAGCATTGGCACAGCCAACAGGTCGCACCTTTGGGTCCTATTGGCTTTGCCAATGGTTTTTAGCCACCCCACACAGCGTGGACCACTGCTTTTTTAGTTGGGAACTTTGAGATTCACCGCCCTTCCCGAATCTCACTGACTAAGCTACACCCCAGCATGTAATGAACTGCCATGTCACATCTATTGATGCTTCAGAATTTGAAGCAGTACAAATAATAAATGTAATCTTTCATGAACAAAGTATAATACATTTTTAATAGACAGATCAGTATTGCCAAGCCTAATAGACCTATAGGCTTATTTACAAGCCCCTTGCGCCACCTGTGCGTCACTTTATATGATGCTCCGGCAGTGCAGACCCATATCTAAGCGGCCACGCAAAGCCACTTTGCGTGGCTTTTCATGGCCCGTAGATATGGTGTAAGGCAATACAGCACAAGCCTCTGTGTTGCATCAGGGGAGCGTTCCATGGGCATTGCGGTGGGTTTTACCATGCAACACCTATGGGTTTTGACACATTCCCATATTTACAAGGGTCTGTAAACCGTGGAATGCGTAAAAACTGTACCCCTTCCCAGGGGAGGGGCAACAAAGGAAAATATCTTTATTTCTCCTCGTTTTTATCTCTTTTTATGTGTGCTATGTTCTGCAGCACACATAAAAAGAGGAAAAAGCCTCCATGGAATGGTTTTGTGCAGTAAGGTGTCCCTGCCTGCACAAAAACATTCCTGCCAACAACGCAGACTCCCTTGCACCATGGTGCAAGGGTGCCTGCTTTGGCGCTAGGCAACTAATTGTGCTCCGACGCAGACAGAAAGGACAGGAATGCACTGTATCTTGTAAATACGGTGCATTCCCGCCCTTTCAAATTGGCGTAGGGCAACGCAGCAAAAAGACTTGCGGCGCTTCCCTACGCCATTTCATTGTAAATGAGGCCCCAAGTGGGTATAATTTAAAAATATCCGTAAAACACAAAAAGGTAGTGACCTCTTTAAAAAGAATATTTTTTTGCCTGGCTCTGGACTTATGTATGGGTCTAAATAAAAAAAGGTATAATGTTACAGAAAAAAAATCAAGTCTGGCAGGTTAGATCACATGGTTTCCTATCATTTTCCGTACGATTCCTGGTTAAGCGAATTTCATGTTATTGAAACGTTGTTTTGCTTCTGTTAGTACAGAAAGACTGATGCTTAAGCCTTGTCTGTTCTCCTGAATAAAAACATAAAAAAACAATTTCACTACTTCACTTTATGGCTTTTTAATATTTTGACCAAGATGTCGACTCCATAGACACCAAAAGTACCTCAGCGATGACATGATACCTTTCAGACTTTTGTTTGTCTAATGTATGTGCATGAGATATTCTTTAAAGTGCAGCAGCCCCGGAGCGGGAAAGCCTTTAATCCCTCGCCCAGGTGGCTAAGCAAAGCCGCCTGAAGACACAACTACTGATCAGAGATATACAATTAATACCCGTGTTACATTTATGGGTCAACGCCATGCAAATATAGGGATTAATGATCAGAAAAAAAACATATTTTAATATCCTGGTCTGTTACACTTTTCTCTTTTATCCTATCCCTCGGAATCCGTGGCAATTTACCCCATTTCCATATCTCTTGTGTATTGTGTCAGCGTGTTGCCAAGCCGCTGCTTCAGTGCGGGGTGGCATCAAAGCCTTGGACCAATTTGGTATCGTTTGTGTTTGCTGTCAGGGCACTGGTTGTACTTGACAGCTGCTCGTATATCACATTTCATGTGGATCCCTGCAGCATCAGAAATCTTCAAGCATTCATGTTTTTCACTATTTTACGCATAAACGTAAATGCACATGCATTAAGGCACATAATAATTAAGGCACTATATTCTATATATAATATATATATATATATATTCTATATTAAGGCAAATACTATTTTTATATACAAACCTTTTGACTCCTGCGAACATTGTAAAATTGGAAAAGCAAGCAGAAAAGTATGAATTCTCCATGGATCCTTTCCACTTGCATTTTCACAGTTTTTTCTCTTCGGCCCCCTGTCCACCATCTTTAAGTCACCACACAGCAAACAATCTTCACAGTTCGATCCCAGCCACCCCAACAAATATCCCAACCACCTACTCAGACAGTCCCACAAGCATAACCCAGCATTCACCATCCATGCCGCCATCCCTCAACTACCCAACCACCATAAACTCCCTGTAACTGCCTTTCAACTAGCTACCTCAACTAGCTAGTTACCATCACTTCATCCTCCTCTGACAGCATCTACACTGTCAGCTACTAATGCCATATGCTGCAGATTGGAAGCCTGTCTTCTCCCGGATAGCCAAGTGTTGCAACACCATAGTCCTCCTGGGCTACTGCTCCTTAAACCTGACTGAGGAGGAGTCAGAAAGCAAAGGGCGTTGGGGCTTGCCCAGACTCCTCCTCAATGAACTTTACATCACAGTAGCAGTCTTGTACCCAGCTACCCCTCACTCACTTGTTGACTGTATCTTTGCCTATTACCCTGCATGTTGTTCAACTAACTTTTACCTAGCTCCACCTACACAAATACCACATACATACATATATACACTGCTTTAGGAATCCAGCACAACTTGGATTTTCCTATAAAAATCTCTTAGGAGAGAAAACATCCAAGTGCAGGTCCATTCCAAGTGAAAATGTAGGGCCATATTTATGAAAATTTTGGCGGAGGGCAGTGCTACAAGTCACCTTGCTGCACCACCCTGAGTCACAGGGAAAGGGCAGGAATGCGCCGCATTTATCAAATACGGCGCATTGTTGTCCGTTCCCCCCGAGCTAGTGCCGTATTGGCAGCCTAGCACCTATTCAGGCACCCTAACACCATGGTGCAAGGGTGCCTGTGTTGTAGGCAGGATTGTTTTTGTACAGGAAGAGGCACCTTCGTGCACAAAAACATTCCTGAGAGGATTTTTCTTATCTCCAAGTGTGCTGCAGATAGCAGCACACATAGAAAGAGGAATAAACAAGTAGAAAAAAAGATATTGGCCCTCGTTACGCCTGGGGAGTTGTACCTTTTTGGCGCATTTCAAGGTTTACAAGTCCTTGCAAATCTGGGAATGCATAAAAAACCATGGGAGTTGCATGTGAACACCCACCGCAATGCTCATGGAACTCGTCCCTTGCGCATAGTAAGACAATGCAACGATTTGGGCTGCTTTGCCTTACTCCAGATTTTTTAAGCCACGCTAAGTGGCTTTGCGTGGCTTCATAAATCTGACTTAGAGGTTTGCGTCACACATGTAACATGTTGCGTGGTGCAAGCAATGATGCACAGCTCTCCTAAACATGCCCCAGAGCCTAGAAGCAGGAATAGAATCAGCAGCAGTTTCAGCACTAACAATATGTTGCCAAATGTGGTGAACTGAAATTGGAGGCTCAAAGATATCACCACAAATATTTGCAGAAGGTAATGTCATGATTTGTGATATTTGATAAACTGAAAGCATGCCTCAAAAGTTGCCTGGTGTTCATCTAACTGGCAGGAAAAAAGATGTGGCCAAGCACCCTGCAAGGTAGGGTGGAACCTAACCTATCTGGAAGCAAAACGCCAAGTCATAAGTTGTTTTCTTAATTTCAGATCCAAGATGATAATGATCAAGAAGCTTGTTCCAGGCAGTTAGTGCCAAGGCTGAAAAGGCAAAAACTCCCTTCTGTTATCTTTGGTACCATAGAAATCTGAGTACGGCTAGACCACCCGAATGAAAAGACACGGTTGGCCACCCCTTTCAAAAACACAGAATGGCACTTATGCATTTGGATTCAACAATAACTAGTCGGTGAAAGGGCACTTGAAGCCAATGAAATGATCAGACATATGATGGTGGCATGGTTGAACTTTCTGGCACCTGCTAAAAAGTCAGAACACAGTGTTCGGGATGATCAGTACCGTAGACCACTGATCTTAATGATGCCTGAATAGATTTGCCATAGTCCAAGCAGGAGCCGAAAAGGGTGATGATTGCTATACAAGGTTAGGACAGGATCTAAGAAGAAGTTACAAATTGAAACCCACTTGAGGAAGAAATAGTAGGCAACTGAGGAACCAGGGAGAGCCCTGCATCCATGTTGAAATCTACATTTTTCACGTTTCTTCCTACACTGGGGCAGATTCCAAATTCCTATGTTTCCTTCCGTAGCTTGTAGCTACTGCTGCCACTGATCATAATCGTGGTTTAGTCCAAGTTTAACACGAGTCATTGACTGTACGGCCTTTTCTTGGGGAATATTGGCTAACTGGATGTTCACTTCATTTCCAAAAGACTATGAGAGTATGTAGCATAATTGTGGTCAGCATGAGGGTTTGATGTACCACAGGTCAGAGGTACCTATTGTATGGCTAGCCCAAATAAGTTGGGGTGATATATTAGAAGGTGCAAGATGATACAGCTGTCTCCCCTGCCCGTCTGCACATGCCTTTATTTCTTTACCACTACCTGAAAAAGCCATAGTAATTTGGATGGTGTTTGACTAGATTATATCTACAAACTCTAAGTGGAACAGGGTTTACCACACTAGTTCTTATCCATTTTAGGGAGGTCACCGTGTGCCCTGAGAAAAAGCATAACTTAGGCAAAGACTCTGGCCACGAAGTGGGCCGCTTTAACAACCAAACAAAGAAAATGTGATGAATGTCCATCCCCAAACTATTTAGTCAACTCAAGCAGAAGGTGTGGAGCCCAACAACTAATGCTTATATAGCTAAAAGTGTGCCTGAGTAGAATCTGCAAGTTCTGATGATATTATAGGATGCCTGCCTTCACCATGGGAACAGATGCCTGCAAAAAAATGGGTTGAGCAGCTTCTTGGGTCCCAACAAGTGCCTCTGTTTGAGTCAGTAAGCTGGCCCAGTCAGCCGGAAAATGTGTTCACCTTTGACTTTCAGCAAAAGCTCTGCACCCAACCTGGTAAAGGATTTTAGCAGTGAAAAGAGGTTATCTTACTATGAGTCAGAACCAGACTTGAAGGGGTATGGAAACCTTCTGTGTTATTGTGAACTGAAAGGAAAGAAGGAGGTGGATTTTATTGCGTTCTTAGAACCTGCCCTATCAGTCCAAGGCCCAGCTATGTTCGTGTTATTTTATGGATGGATGTCCGAAGTATAGAGTGCTGCTGAGAGTAAAGGCTTTTGGCTCTCACCATCACCTGCTAGAGATGCAAATAAATCTTTTGCTTGGTGCCAAGACCAAGAATATAAGTTTAAGATGGCTTAAAAAACGGCCTGCTGTGCTGTGTGTTATGCCTAAAGTGCCCTTCCTCTTCCTGAGACTGATATTCTTCTTCGTTTGCCAACCGCACCATTGCAGGCCTTATGATGCCCAATGCTGGCTTCCCCTGAGTTTGACCAACTTGTTTATAGACATTGCACCACATAATCAAGACCAAACACACAAAGCCTTTTTTGCAACATCAACTGCCAGTGTGCCCATGTAGTCAGGGTTGGATTGGGATCAAAAATAGGCCCAGGCACCCTAAAAAAATAAAGTGGCCCACATTTGCGGAGTGCACCTTTTCTTCAGAGTTTTAAGTATAATGAAAAGGAATGGGGGGGTGGTCTCAAAAAGAGGCATGTTTTCTTAACTTCACTGACATAAAAAATGCAAATGTTGCAAGAACTCTTCGTGCACCGGTTGATTCACAATGGTGAACCACACCTCAATTTAAGTGAGGCCACTTTTGCTCAGGCCCCCTACCCCTGCTCAGTCTCCATTCATTAATGGGCCGGCCCAGCGAGAGTCTGGGATTGACACCTGTGCCCCGTTGGTAAGAGGGAGGTAATAGAGGCCCATCTGCATCCGGAAAGGCCGCTCGGGCCCCACTGGGCTGCTGGCGTCATCTGAACAGCACAGACACAGCCTAAAACGGCCACGCTGCCCTAAAAAGCAGCACACAGCTGCAACTCAGATACTGGCCCATCACCCATTGCCCGCGTGCCCGCCGTACCAATCTGACCCTGCTTGTAGTCGAGGACTGTGCGCTCAGGAGTTACAAATCATCCCGGACACTGCCTTTTCAACTGTCATCTTGTTGCCACCACGACTTCCAAATATGTGGGCTCTCATCATGCGTGCCTGAGTCCCCATAGCTATTCTGAAAAGCCAACACACAAATGCACGTCCTTCAACAGTTAGTAAAACATATTGAAGCTGTTAGCATAGACATTTGCAACATTTCCTTGCTGATTAGACACCTCCCTGACGTGACACTGCTAATACACCTAAGATTGCACCCAGCGATAGTGTTGACAAGCACAGGGACCCCTAGCTACCTGTTACTGTCAGAGTGTCATATTACGTGTATTGAATGTAACTTACTGTAAGGCTAAATAAACAAAGACATTTTTACTAAACTATTGAGTAATTATGAATTATAGCCTTATACCTTTGATCACCTTTATAACAATGCCTAGGCCTTACATTTATTCAGGGCCACTGGAATTATGCGATTGTGCAACTGCGGCAATTTTCACATAATTATAGAATTGCCACATTTGCCACATAATCCATCATCTGCTGCATAAACTACAGATTTTAGCAACAACAAAATTGTTTCTAGCTCAAACGGTTCAAAAGTTACGAACAACGCAGCAGCATGTGTTGCTGCGCAGTGGAAGGCCATTTGCAAGGGTTGGCAGGTCACCTTTCTGTTGCTTATTGCTATATTTGGATATTAAACTGGTACTAATGAGGTGCACCCAATGCTCAGACAGTGTTAACAAGCGTTAAAAGTTCAAAATAATGAAGTTACTATTAAATATGTGCTGCATTACGTTGCATAATTTGCCTTCTCTTGCTGCATAATTTACTCTACCCTGCCGCACAATTTGGCCCTCTCTTGCCGCAGAATTCCAGTGGCCCTGCATTTATTGCACACCATTCAAGAATTAATGCCTGTGAGTGCTCTTCCCCTTCTCCTTCAGAGTGAGCTAGGACTGCTCACTATCACTACCCTCTGACAATCAAACCCTACAACGAAGGTTCTTGGCATTCAAAGAGCTTGTGGTACTACTCAGCTCCTGCGCTTTGAGGGACAGCAGGCCCTACTTGTGACAAAGATTGCCCAGTTGCCCTTAAGTTCTGAGGTCTGGAGAAGAGGTATGGCAAAAGCCCTGCAAAAATATTTGGCATGATCTCTGCGTAATCTGGTTCTTTTGAACTACGTGGTACATACTCCCACTGTCACCTCACATACCTTGAGACGTTGGTCTGGTGATATTCTCCATCGTAGTAGAGTTTTATCCAGGAAATCAATAGATATTTATCTTTCACTCTTTGCCCCTTTCTAAGTTATAAAATGAAGGCACCACTTGGCTTTTTGCTGAAATTCTACACTCAGGGAACTTAATATTTATGTCTTCAGTGTAGGAGAAGCTATCCCCAAGTTCCCTCCTCTCGCCCAAATTTGATGGTTGAATCTGACAAACATCTTCTCAGCCATCCAATGAGAGGAGACAATGGAGACCTGGAATGGACTGAGTGGAAGCTGCTAATAAGCCTCCACCGGTCTGCACGTTATTCCCCACCTTATTCTGTGCGTTTTTCTTCTTTATTTGCAGCTTCTTTGAGCACTGGACAAAGGGACCAGCAACTCACTGTCTCATTGAACACCATTCAGGCCACATACAGTGCCTGCATGAAGGCTCTCGATACTTGTTTTGTGTGGCACTGGTTCTTCAACCCTTACTGGAACTGGAACAGCAAGGGAGATAAGGACATCACAAGCAAGGTAAGCTAAGACTCAGAGTTCGGGTAGCATTGACAATTAGATCTGATTAATCGTTTGTGTACATGTGTGCACTTGTTCATGCAGGAAGGAGGGTGTGTGTGTGTGCGTGTTTGTACGTGCCACATAGGCACATGAAGAGATAGAGTGTGTGTGTGTGTGTCTGTGTGTGTGTATGTGTGTTCATGTGTGTGTTCGTATGTGTGTGTAGGTTTATGTGTGTGTATGTAAGGGATATGATCCTAGTTAGTTTTTTTGACAAGGGCATGGTTGTTGGACTATTGTTAATTGACTCCCGCACTATTCCCTCTGTTAATTCCTCTATTACCATCAGATATAGAACCCCAGTCAGGCAAGATTTAGTGTTACTCAGGCCTGTCCGGGCAGGGCACCCCACACGCAGCATGAGTGATTTGAGAGGGCAAAGATGACTCCGGGTTGAGGGTTTGAAGTCCCCAGACAATAACCTAGGATCCCATGTGTCATCCCCAAATGCGCACCAGTTAGTAGTCTCTATCCATCCAGGGCTGGCCACAAATTCTGAGGCTCATTGCGAGCCAACTGTCATGGGCACAAGGAGGGGTAGGGCTCCCATTTACCCCGATACAGTAGAAAGGGGGGAACCCATGGATCGCTCTAGCAAACCCAGCCACTCCAGACTTTGTGATCACTATTTAAGGTTCCTTGTCTGGAATGTGGCAGGGATTTCCAATCTACTAGCTGATCGAGAATGGTGTACTTTTGTGGATTCCTTTGATGTGATTTTATTTCAAGAAACCTGGAGTCTGTGTACTCCTCACAGAAGCGAGTTTTCTGCGTATGGTATAAATGCTACTAGAAAAAAGATGGGTAGACCCTCAGGAAGTCTAGCAGTCTGGGTCAAAACAGCACTAGGGTCAAAAGTCAAGCTGGTCCACGTTGATTCCCTAGATATATTAGCGTTAGAGCTGACACTTTACAGTGGCTGGAAAACTAGGATTTTTAATGTATATAACAGAGTGGTGCCGGGTACTGAGGAAACAAACACGAACCGCATCTTAGACCATGCCTTGTCCAAACTCTCTGATAATGTTCCTGTGTTAGTAATGGGTGATTTTAACTGCACTTTTGAACCCCTAGCCCTCACTCCATCAGATCTCACTGAGGAGTGGGACAGTGAGTGGCAAATCCCACAGTTAGATCTTCCCACGGTTAGGTGGACGAAGATAGGAGCCCAGGTGTTGGCCCTTACTCTGCAGCATGATCTGAGAGCCACAAACGGGAGAACGAACTCTGACCCTAAGGGAGATTTTACCTTTAATAGACCTGGCCATGCTAGCAGAATTGATTACTGTTTGGTTGCCCTTAAACTTTGGCCCCTAGTCCATGATATGACAGGGGCCAAAAGAATAGATAGTGACCATAATGCCCTTGTCCTTTCCCTTATCAAGCAGGGTACTCATGAATCTGAAATCACTGGTAGACCCGATTTGGGTGCCCTATCTATCAGGAATAACCAGAGACAAATTAGATGGGACTGGGTGGAGGAACATCCGGGGGTTCTTGACGCAGCTAAAGGCAAAGTCCGCCAGAAGCTGGAAGAACTGGCCAAATACTCCATAAATTATGTAGTGAAGATTCTGGGCACCCGCCATGAGTCACTCTATAATGAGATCAGGGACATACTGAGTAAACCGTGTAAGGTGCTAAAAAAGGAGATAAACACCAAACATAAGAGAGGTGACTCCCAGGTTGCTTGGTTCAATCAGGACTGTAGGAAAGCAAAGGGGGGGCTTGTACGTGCAGTAAAATCGAAAGCACATCCAACTGTAGCGGTATGTAGGGCCAAGTACAGGCAGGTAATGGAGACAGCAAAGAAGAATTGGGAAGGTTCCTTGTGGTCCTCCCTACAGAGGGCGCTGACAGCCAAAGACTCTAAGACTTTCTGGAGCAAGGCAGCGTATTGGCTTAAGGGTAGAAAGCCGGCTCTGGAGTTCACTGTCCAGCCTGAGGAGTGGGTATCATATTATGGGTCCCTTTATGAATTAGGCATTACAGTAATGGAAGCAGCCAGTGATAGGAGGGGGGAAGACCCGACTGGAGTGGGTGAAGTTCTAGTTTTTTCTATTGTAGAAACTCAAGCAGCGATTTGCTCGTGTGTTCCAGCCCGTGCCCCTGGCCCAACAGAATTCCAAACGACTTGTATAGAGAGGATATCATCCTCTGGGGCTCCTATATAAATTTGCTTACCAACTCCATTACATCTGGTGCTACAATCCCCCCTTCGTGGAAATAGCAGAAATAATTCCCATCTACAAGAAGGGTGAAAGAGCTAAGCCAGCTAGCTATAGGCCCATAAGCCTCATTGACTCCATGCAGAAAATCTTTTGTAAACAGATCCTGGCCAGGATCCAGGATAGGATCCTAGAGTCCCGAATCTTGAGTGATTATCAAGCGGGTTTTCGTGCAAAAATCAGCACCCAGGATCGGACCTTTCGTCTTCTTTGCATCTATTGGAAGGAAGTTGCTATCAAGGGAGGGAAGCTCTATGTGGCTTTTGTTGATTTACGGTCTGCGTTTGATTTTGTTCCCAGAGCCAGTTTATGGAGAGTTTTAAAAGAGATGGGTATACCGGGAAATCTGTTAGATATTTTAATCCGACTGCATTCATCAAACACAGCTCAAGTTAGGTGGGGGGAGAACAATCAAGTAACAGAGAATTTCCCAATTCAACGTAGAGTGAGACAGGGATGTGTGTTAGCTCCAACACTTTTTACGCTTTTTATAAATGGGGTGGTTGATTTTTTAGATCGCGATGGGTGTGATGCTCCCAAAATCGGCAAAAGAGAGCACCTGCTCTTCTCTTCACCGATGACACACTTTTAATTTTCAAATCCCTGCAAGGTCTCCTGAATGATTTCATGCGGTTCTGCGATGAACGGGGCCTGGTATTAAATGAGGCCAAAACAAAATATATGATTTTCACAAGAGGTACTGCTAAACCATCTAAAAAACGTGTGTTTGTAGGAACCAGTCATTTGGTGCAAGTAGATGTTTTTGATTATCTGGGTATCCGTCTGACCCCAAATATGCACAGGGCTTCCCACATTGAGAAACTGAAACTGTCACTTACTCAGCAGACCGCTCACATCTGTAAAATTCATAGACATACACTGTCTAGGCAAGTGGCCCCAGCCCTGGAAATCTACAATATTAAAGTCCTTGGGGGGGCTCTCTATGGAGCAGAAATTTGGGGCACTGGTAACACAAATTGTTTGTCTAGCATAGAAAATCTCTTTTTGAGATCTCTGTTAGACCTACCCCTCAGTACCCCTTTGACTCCTCTTTATTTGGATTTTGCTCATAGACAGTTGGCCCACAAGTTAGACTATAAATTACTCATGTTTTGGTATCGGTTATGGACTGTTGAAGAGCTTACCCCCTACCACGAGGCCCTGTCCGGTCTTTTGAAACTCCCTCAGGTAATCTTGATTCCATGGTTTAGCTTATTGAGGGACCTTTTGCCGAGGCTTGGGATGGGGGAGTTTTGGTCCAATCCGGAAAGTCTGGGTTCTATTCTGAGGGCTAGGATTTAAGGGATGTTCTGGGAAACAACAGCTGAGAAGGAGTTGATAAAACCAGAGTGTAGGTAGTCTGACCCAGGAGCTTCCTAATTTCAAATTTGTTCCCCATTATGAGGACACTATTGATGAATTTGTTCCCTCTCTGGCTCGCAAACTCTTTTTACAGTTTTGTTACAAGACTTTGCCAACAAAATTGTTTTGTATTAAGTGGCGTTGTAATGTTTTTAAGGATGATCTCTGTCCCTCGTGAAAAGACAGCCCAGAATCCATTGTGCATTTACTATTTTTTTGTCCACATTACATATCTTTGAGGAAAAAGTGGATAATTCCGTTATGCAGATTGACTGGTCCCGGCCAGTACCTAGAGGTATTGAGAATCTTGTATACAGATACACGTAGGGTAATAGTTTTTGGCCTTGCCAATAATTGGTATGCTCTTCGGATCAAGCGCTCTAAATGTATTGTATGAAGTACTGTATCTTTTACTTGATTTTACTCCTTCTGTCTTTTTAAAGCTTTCATGGTAATTATGTCCTCTCAAAACAACATTTTTTAGAAAATATTTTTATATTCTGTTTTTAATTTCTCTTGTGTTATGTACCTTTTAAGATCTCTGTGATCGAATTAAAGTTATACATGATGATGATGGTATGTGAGAGAGACAGAGAGAGAAAGATAGGGAGGGAGAAAGGTCCTCCATCTTCCCTGGCATATGTTAGCACTGACCGGCACTGGGGACACACCTAGGTACAAATGAGAAATGCCCAAGGCAAGTTATGACAGAGGCAGACACATGTAAGTGTCTTTAAAAAAAAAAAATCACTCACCTGCTCTCCGGCCGGCCGCTGCCTCTCTTCCGTCCTATCCGTCCTCCTCCTGGCTTCTGATCGAACAGGCAGCAAGAAGCACCCAGGCTCCCCTAAGCCAATCACAACGCTGCAAAGCATTGTTGTGATTGGTTCGAGCGCCGTGGGTTGGCGCTCAGATGGGGAATGGGAGTCTGGGCATGTTCTCCACCCAGGCTGTAATGCAGTCTGGGTGGAGAACATGCAAAGTGCACATGAATGTTTGGCCGGCCTGACAGGGCCGGCCAAACATTGATGTGCACTTAGGAGGTTACCACCACTCCTCCCCCCGCACTGCCCAGGCCAGCCTGCCTCACCCCACAAAACTGATTCAGCACGGAAAAATAAAATGATAATAACATTGTGTTATTATCATTTTATTTTTCCTTTTTTACCGTGCTGAAAGGGAGTGGGGCGACGCTCCTCCGCCTTAGCGGAGGAGCCGCCCCTTATTGGGTTAACTTATTATTTTCCCACCCTTCTCATTTCAATTACATTTTCAAGCATACTACATGACAGATAATGTCTGTCGAAGGCATGGGATATAAGGATTAAATTAAACGGAAAGCAGAGGTGGAGGAAAATGATTTATGCATTTTGAAAACTGATGGAGACAGTGTTTTTCCATGTCCAGAATCTGTAAACTGTATGTAAAAAACAGTATAGCCAATTCTTATCAAAATAGAAGAATTAAACTGTGAAATGTAGAGTTCTGTCATACTTTTACCAACGTTTTCAGTGGGGGAGAACCCTGAAACGTCACTCCGTGTTCATCTTGCTCTTTGGACCTTGGAATATTGGAAGATTTCATGAGTGCCATTTCAGAGTTTCCTCTAAAATTTTAGGGGCATATTAGCAAGCGATTTATCGCCGCTTTAGCGGCACTTTTTGCCGCTAAAGCGGCGATAAATCTATCGCCCTATCAGCAAGCTGTCGCTAACAGCAGTTAGCGACAACTTTCTGACGAAAGCGATCGGTTTGGGTGCCGCTTTGCATGTCAGCGATGTTTATCGCTAATGACATGCAAAGTAGGCGTTCCCGACCAACATACCCTGTAAACAGATGCTAACAGGCCTATCACCTATTAGCAAGGAGTCCCTGACCCCGGTTAGCGACGTGAAAAGTCGCGCTAACCGGGCCATCGCCATTTATTTATCACCTGCTATTTTCCTGACTTAGCCATACATTACATGGGGGTGGATTATGCTGATACGACCACAGGGTCGTATCAGCAAAGTTTTCCACCTCCCCCATGCAACATCGCTGGTTTTGTCGCGATGTTGGCCCTTCCCTCCCGCTATCGCTGGAATATTTATCGCCATAGCGCTAAATGTCGCTAATACAGCGTTAGCGTGGCGATATATTCCAGCGATAGCCGGCGATAAAATAAATCAGGCTAAGCAGGGTTAGCGATGATTATCGCCTCTTCTTGCTAATATGCCCCTTAGTTTTTAGCCTGTTTCTTTCGAAACTGCATAGTTTATCCCAATTTATTTAAAAATGCTGCCAGAGGCCTACCTTTGAGGGGTGGTACTTACCTGTGCAAGGGAATGCATACCCATACATACCCACCTGTTGGAAAGTTCATCATCTGCCACTGGTTAAAAATGCAAGATTTGGGGCTTCCTGGAAAATGCAGAGACACAGTTAGCAAGATTCTCCATAGACGCGAAACGCTGGCGTTCTCTTCCTCTCCTCTTCCTCTTCCTCTTCCTATACCAGATGTCAGAGCCTACTATTGGGCCTCCCAGATGGTGTGCATCAATTACTGGGTTTTCACTGACAGATCAGAACCAGCATACCGGGTGAACAGAGTGGCAATGGGACCTGGGGGCTACCCTCCCTCCTATACAGCAAAGCGAAACCGAGAGGTCTACCAACCCACACACTGACGGTGTTCAGGGCATGGCTGGCAACTACTAAGTTCCTAGGGTGGGAGGGGAAACTGACTGGGATGACCCCACTTTGGAAAAGTGATCAACCTGCAGGAATGGGCCAACTTAATGACTTCGAAAAGTGGAAGCTGTTGGGCCTGGACAGGCTGGGGGACGTCTGGAGAGGACAGGCGCATAATACATACATGACGCTATAACAGGAATATGAAATGGGACGAGGGAGTGGCTACGATATATCCAGTTGGGACACACCCCAAGACACTATATACGTGAAGGAGAGGTCCTAGTGTACGATTCCCCGTTAGAAGATAGACTACTTACCGACCCCCTGATCGAAAAGGCAATGTCACTAATATACAAAAAAATACTTAACAACTCCCCCGATCCACTCATGGCACTAAAGACCGCCTGGGAGGGTGACATAGGCCATCTAGATGACGAAGAATGGATAGAGGCCCTTCAGGGCCCTTGGAGGTAGCGATCCGAGCCAGATTCTGCCTAATCCAGTTAAAAGTCCTACATCGAGTATACTACCCTAGGCCGCTACTATCCAAATTAGGCCGAGCAGAGAATGGGCTTTTCCAGAGGGGCTGCTGACAGGAGGGGACCTTCCTGCATACATTGTGGAAATGTCCGAGGATACAAAGACATTGGACTAAAATAAGAGATATTATGGCCAGGGTGGTGGGGGCAGGAGTCCCTCTGGAACCCAAATGGTTCCTGTTAATGATTTCAGGAGATGAGGAATGGCCTAGATACACAAGAATATGGTTGACTCTGGCCGCAGTAGTCGCCAAGCGCAACATAGCGAAGCACTGGGGAGCAATCCACCCCCCAAGGTACCAGACTGGAAAACTGACTTAGACTGGTGTCAACAAGCAGAACAGACTGTCAGTCTAGGGGATGTCCCCAGAAATGGGAGAAAGTATGGGGTCTATGGCGGGCATTCCGAGGTTTGTAGGAATGGGGTGGGGGGACGTTTATTATCTCTGTTTTCAATTGTTATTTCGCGTACAACTCACGTCTGCTCATCCACTTGTATCCAAAGTATGACTCAGACATTTGAAATGTATAATGTATCTACCAAGTTATTTACTGAGCACAAAACAATAAAAAGATTTTATTTTTTTTAAAAAGATTTGGGGCTTCCTAACTTTGCGTACCTTTGCAGACCTTATGCTCATTAGGAAAATAGAAGAGTTATAATCTCTGTAATTTTCATACGTAATATGTAAAAGGAAAAGTTATGTGCATAGTTAATGCCATGGGAAGCTTTCTTTTAACAAATAGACTTCTTTGGTCTGCCACAATTCACTCTTCATTTCATAAACATCACTTTCCTTGCCTTTCTTTACAGCTTTGTTTGAAATAACCCCACATGCATAACACCAAGGAACACGCCGGGGAGCACCTTTCTTCAGAGGCAGACTTTTACCGAGTTCAAGGAATCCATGCAAAAGTCGGTGGGTGGTGCAAGGGCTGGTAGAGTTCTGAAAACTCAATAAAAGTGTAACATGCCTCCTCTTTAAATACAGTGCAGCATCTCAGCAGTCAGCCATGCCTTCGAAATATGAATCAGCCACCTCCAGCAGATTGTTAGCACTCAAGTATATGAAGTCTACATTTTCAAATTACCCACACCACAAGGTCAAACATCTGATGGGCAGGGTTGCATGCTTCTAGTGAAAGATATTGGCCGATCTGACATTTCAGAAGCAGCTGAAAGCATTACTCTTTTGCATTTGATGAGAGTGTGGTACAGCACTCTGTCTATTACCTTTTGATGCGTTGAAGGGCTCCCAGCCCCCTGTGATTTGTGTTGAATGTAAAACGTCAGTCAAAGAATGCCAGTACAAGACATTTTCAACTAACATTGCCCCTGTGAAAATACCCTCGATAACAGCCTTCCAAGTTATTGTATGTCACACTAGAACGTCCTGCAGCACTGTAACAACATGTTTGTATATCATTACGGTGAAATTCCCTTTGCTAATAATAAACTTCCCACTAAACCTATCTACATTTATCAATGAAAATAATCCAACATGAAGTGACCTGAAACATTATTCTTTATGGGGCAGATTTACAAGGACTGGCGCATCCCTGCATATTAGCAGGGATGCGCCAGTGAAGATGTGACACGCAGGAATACCCTTGCGCCACCACGGATGCGTCGCATTTACAATGCGACGCACCGCGGCGCAAGGATAGTCAGATGCGTGTCGCATCTTCTGGCGTAAGGGCAGCGCATTGCTGGAGTCGTGTTGCAAGTGCGACGCAACTCCAGCAATGCTCAGGCGCGCCCTATACCTAACATGCTGCGTCACTCTTACGCCTGCTTCAAGCAGGCGTAAGGTTTGACGCAGCATGGATGTAAAGTGACTCAGTGAAATCTTGTAGATTTCACTGCGTCACTTTTACAGGGCTTCCTTGGACGGAACGCCCACCCTGCATACATTATACCTGACAAAGGTATAATGTAGCGCAGGACTTTACAACGTGACGCATCTCACTAGATGCGTCACGTTGTAAATCCGTCGCATAGTGGCGCATTGTTTACGACGCCGCTGCGTCACAGAAGTGACGCAACGGTGTCGTAAAGATGACGCAAGGGGCTTGTAAATCTGCCCCTATGTGTTTATTTCATTTTACATACTTTATTTTCTAATGAATTTTCTTGCGTTTATATATTTCATTTTTGCATAAACTTCCTTTATATAAATCCAGTACTTAAAAACTCATACATAGATTTCGTAAACAACACTACAATTAATACAATGTGAAGACAACACAATACATTGATTGTTTTTGTGTTTCCCCTTCCCAAACCTTTTAGTAATAATTTGGGGGTACCCTGTGAATGGAAATTCCCTTTGTCTTCTAAACCTTTCAGGAACTGACTACTGTTCAAGCGTTTGCAATTACGCCCTTTTTGGGTAAGACCACCTTAGATCCATTGGTTCATGGGCATTAAGACCCCATTCCTATCTGTATCAGAAGTCTAGTGCAGAGACACCTGCTTGGGTAATTTCATACTACCTGGCTTCTATCATTGTGACAATTCCCTCCCTGTGTTGCTTACTCGAGCAGGTCACTGTTCATCCCTGGCAACAGCACTCTTGTTAGAGATGCGTCTTTTTGATAATATTGCTGGTATTTAGGTAACTTCAGTGTTTAATCAAATAAACCTTGTTTTGTATTCACATGCCATGTTTTTCCGATTAGATATCATTGGTTTGAATATACCTGAGAGTAAAAAAGAAAGGATGGGCGAGAATTCCTCAATCTAATTTAATCACTCTAGGAATGATTGTCAAACTGCCATTTGTAGTACGTTTTGAAGTACGACAAAACATACTACAAAATGTAAATTTTGTGCGGAGTTCGCTGGTCGTACTGCAGAGCCTTTGCACGTGTAGGTATAGATTTTAGCAGAAAATGTGGGAGGGGGCCAGGGTAATGGGTGGAAAAGGGCAGACTTACTGCTGAAGAGGTTGGGATTAGGGAGGAGTAAGAGGGGTTTAGGGGGGGTCATGGAGGAATATTGGGAGAGGCATCACCCACCCACACAAGAGTAAGCTGTAGGAAAGTGCCCCTTTTTGTATGGTTGCCCCCCACTTTTTGCCTGATGTTGATGCTCTTTGACTAAGTGTGCCCTGAGTTCCTGCCAACCAGGTATCCAGGGCCTATGTTCTTTCCCTAAAACTGTACTGTGTACCCCCAAATTGGCACCCCTCTGGCCACATGTAAGTCCCTTGTAAAAGGTACCCTAGGTACCAAGGGCCCTGTGACCAGGGAAGGCCTCTATGGGCAGCAGCACATATTGTGCCACCCTTAGAGGTCCTGTACCTTAACACACACACACTGCCATTGCAGGCTGCACGTTTTGGTGCAGAGAAAAGTGAAGAGTCGACATGGCAAATACCCCGGTGTGCCATGCCTACAGCCACTGCCTCTGGTATAGGTAAGCCAACCCATTAGCAGGGTGCACTATACCACTGGTGAGGGTACAGGGGCATGAGCCCTGTACCCCTACAGTGTCTAAGTCTATTCTTAGACATAAGTGCAGTAAAGACATAAAAGGTATATGGTCTGGGAGTTTGTCATTATGAACTCCACAGCACCATAATGGCTTTACTGAAATCTGGGAAGTTTGATAACAAACTTCTCAGCACATTAAACCCACACTGATTCCAGTGTGGGATTTAATGCAAAATTACACTCAGAGGGCATCTTACAGATGCCCCCTGAACAACAACCTAACACGAGAGTCCTGGCTGATTGGCTGCTCGCCAGCTGCCACCCCCAGACATGTTTCTGGATCCCTGGGTTGAGAGGCTCTCGCCCTCGGGGTCTGGAAACAAAGCACACCCTGGGACGAGGTGCCAAGCCTCCTCCCCCAGGATGGGCAGGGTCCACGAAGGCGAAGCTTCAAAGGCTTGCCGCCTTTGTGAGCTGACCCAGTCATTTGCTGCTCCCAGTGGCCCCCACCAGTTCTGACCCTCACTTTGGGCAGGAGAATCGGTGGGAAAACCAAGATAGGAGGAGAGGTGTGCCCACCTTTGCCAACCCCACCCCTCAGGTGGGGGAGGCGAGGTGAAGCACAACTCTCAGTCCCCGCCATCTTGAAGATGGGGCACCCATCCAACCAGAGTGAGGCTTATGCCCCCCTGGAGGGGGGCATAATTGGGGGTGTACCCACCCCAAGGAAGGGACCCATTGGTCCCAACTTGTACCTACCTGAAACGCCCCTAAATATAGTATTTAGGGGCAACCCCGAACCTTGCCTCCTCAGACAAGCAAGAAGAAGAGAAGAAGGACTGAAGAGCCGTGCTGAAGGATGAAGAGGAGGTCACCAACTGACTTGACCCCAGCCCTACCAGCCTGTCCCGACCTCGACCTGCTCCAGTAAAATTCCAGTGTGTCCAGCAGCCCTCCAGAAACCGGAGGACATGCCTTGCATCCCCTACCAAGACTCTGTCTCCCGGGAGCACTGGATTTGCTCACCAAACAGACTCTGGTTCCAGCCGGATCCACACGTCTGCACCACTCTGCCCCCGACACCCAGGGCCCGAGTTCGAGTGGCCCAACACCAAGAAGAGGTCTCCCCGGCGATCCTCACCTGGGATCCAGTGACCCCTGACCTGCCTCAAGCCTCCAGCCAACACCTGCAGCCTCTATCTGGAGGGTCCCCCCGACCGCAACACGGAGCTGGTAAGGAAACCCGACGCCAAAGGACACCCCTTCACTAGATGTCCCACTGTCTTGAGTGGCCCAACCAACGGTGCTCAGGCAACCCCCAGCATCCCAACTTACCTCTCCAACCAGTGGTGGCCTCCAGAAAGTCTTCGTGCCCGAGCCTGCAGTGTTTGTTGCAACCAGAGAATCCACATTGAAACCAACAGGGCACCCAACGCCAAACCAGCACCCTGCACTCGGCTGCTCCAGTGCCGCTGTGGGTGCACCTAGTGTGCTAATTCGGGTCTCCCTTTGCCCTGAGCTTAACCCTAGGAGCTTTGCTCCCTCAACCTTGTGGCCTGCCCGCACTCTGCACCCGGCCGCCCTAGTGTCGCTGAGGGTGCTTCTTGTGTGCATCCTTGATCCTGGGGGAACCCTCGTTCTAACCCCAGAACCCCAACTCCCAAAACCAAGTACTTACCTATAAACCAATAACTTCATTTCCTCCCATAGGATTGCATTGACTGCTTTTAAAAAAGTTCTAAGTGTGGAGTTGGAAATTGTAAGAAAAATCATACAAGTGTGTTTTGATAACAAATTGCATTACTTACCTTTATCCAGGAAATGTCCCAGTGTGGTATCTAGGCATACCACACTGCGTAAGAAAAGTAATCTGAAAAGTAATATAACCAATACTCACAAAGTAATTCTAAAGTACATGTACAGTAATTTCAACTGTTTCTGAACAATTGACCTACCTGTAACCAAACCAACTGCATTCAACTGCATTCAAACTGCATTATTCTTGCAAAGTACTATTACACTTACCTGTGCCCGGCCCTGCTTGGTTCTAGAAATAAAATACAACTAAATAATATTTTTTTTTATACAAAACAAATTGGTCAGAGTTCAGTCTTTGAGTGTGTGAAATTATTTCTTGCCTGAGTGTGTACAATAAATACTTAACACTACCCTCTGATAAAGCCTTACTGCTCGCCCACACTACCACAAATAGAGAGTAAGGTATTATCTACTTTAACCTCTGTAAACCTTTGGGGATCCACTGGACTCTGTACCTTACTTTGGTATAGTATATACAGAGCCAGCTTCCTACATAAGCCAGTTGCATTTCTCTGGAGGCAGCCACATGTAACTTACGCTTTTGTAGTGAGTGTACACTTGGAGTTTGTGAATATCGAAAGCAGTAAAATTACTACACAGTGTAAACTTACTCAAAAGTGAAATTTCCCTTTGTGAATCAGGCACACTGAATTCCTATTGCTAATCTATAACTACACTGGTTTAGTTTAACTTAATAATGCTTGCAGGCACTCCATACATCACTTGTTAATTTTTCTAAGTAACACACCCGAAGTTTGGCAATAATGCATAGAGTGGGTTCCTGTGCTCACTGTGCCTTTCGACTCAAACTGCACCACACTGATGAGCTCCAAATAGGTCAAAATCAGTCATGGTGTTGCTTATGTTCCTGTCTGTAAGGGGAAACAGCCTTTATAACGCTGGCTGAGCCACAAATTCCGTCTCCCCGCAAGCGAAACCACGTTTGCCTTAACTACGCATATGCTGATGCGTGGTTAAGGCAGTGCATGGTCTAGATGCTGGGATAGGCGGGCACAGGAAGAGGAAGGATCAGGAGAGGACGCTGTGTGGTAAGTGGGGTTTTGGGGGATAGTTTTTAAGGGTTGGGGTCGTTTTAGGGCTTAGTGGGGGTTGGGTAGTTTTAGGGCTCTGGGGGGTCGAGGTAGTATTTAGGGCTCGGGGGTCCGGGCAGTGTTTAGGGCTCAGGGCAGGGGGGGGGCTGGAGTGTGATCTGACCACACATCCCTTTACCAGTCATGCCTTTATTACGAAATTGCGTGGTAAAGGCATGCGTGGTAAAGAAATGCGTTGTTCAGACACAGTCATTGTTGGGGCAGCATTGTAGAGGCACGCGTGTTTTAGCCATCCGTGCCTCTGTCATGCAACCATCTGGAAAGGCCCTGGCTACAGTTCAGGCTGGACTGTGGGAGGGATATAGTTGGTTTACATATAACTGGTGTCTGTCTGAGGTGCATGATGGACTGGAATGTGGCCCAGAGTAGTTACCAGTGGCTGAAGTTAATGTAAGCATTCCACCCAATGCTTTTTTGGTTTTCACAGTTTGCACCATACATGGCATACTAATGAATGTGGAATATAAGAATATACTAGGGAGTTGGCATGTAGAATTGCTTTACAATTGGTTCTGTGAGAGAGGTATGTAAGCATTATAGCTATGGAATGGAGTTTTCCTTTGTCATATGCTAAGGTTTTGCTGTTTCATTGGTGGCCCACTGGCTCCGGTTAACCAAATGCAGTTTGCACAGAGGGCACTGGAAGCAGTAATTTGTTGTCATATCTACGTGACCGATGATAATCCCTGCTTGCTGATGGTAACATCCTCATTTTCAAAGTAGTGCTGTTTGTGTTACATCCATCATTGTATTACAGCAATTTATTGCATGGAAGCGACCAGGGCACGAGTCGGGGGTACACACGGGTGGACGGCGTCCACCCACTTTTTTCACAGGGTGGACACCGTCCACCCTGCCAAGAAGTTCGGCCCCTGCTGACTTCGTCCCGGTGTAATTTCCAAACACTGGGACACTTACAGCAGCGCCTGCACGTTGTTATCTGCTTTTGATCCGCAACAACGTGCAGGCAGGGCGGGATGGGATGGGGCTCTCTTATTTCTGACTCCTGCTGGGCCCATAACAAAGGCCGAATTTGAGGGGTCATCAGACCTCATCAGTCTCCTGGCTGGCAGCAGTCAGGAGCCTCACACCTAGAAGCAAATGCAGCAGAGGGGAAACAAAGGCTCACACCTTGTTAGCACTTCGCACATACTTAAGGGAGGCAGATTTTCACTTTGTTCAGGCTCTGTTTAGGAGATATACATGCACTGTAAGAATGTCAGATGTGTTGATCTTTCCCAGTATTTACACAAAATAAATAGCATTTATATAGCGCATACTACCCCTGAGGAGGTGTTGTAACAATTTAAATATCACTATTTTTTCTTTTAAAGCACTATGGGTAGAAGAAGCTTTACGCTGACAAAAGGCAACATTGGTTTATGTGACGCTTACAAAAGTATGAATCTTCTGCCTAAAACAGGAGGGTTTGCAAGTATACTCAAAATGTGCTCAAATGTACTCATGATAGATCTGCTAAACATATATGTGAGGGCTTAAGATCTGATGTCACTTCTTGTGATGCCACTTCCTGTGAAGTCACGCGCTGTGATGTCACGCACCTCACGTGCCGCGATGTCACGCGCCGTGATGGCACTTGCATACTGATTAATTAGGTTAGTCCCCCCACTTTTTTTTTTAGGACTTGTGCCCTGGAAGCGACTGTTAGCAAGAAAAAAAACAGACGCAGAAAGCTAACCACAATAAAATAATGAAAAACAAGTTGAGTTGAGGTTTTCCATCTTCTTGCCAAATGCCAATTAATGTGCTCGAACGAACAAGAAAAGAAACCATCATAAACACAAAATGGGTGGCTAGCATAATAAAATAATCGAAAACAATGTGTACAGCGTTTTCAGTCATTTTGTTGTTAAATTACAAAATACATTTAATTTTTGGGAAAAACAGGACTAAAAACCATTTTTCTTGGTTGCCATGTACTCCTAGCATTATATTTTGGTCCTGGGCTTCTATTAAACAAACAAGTGCATTCTGGGAGTTGTAGTTTTCTGATTCTTCAATTACGCAATATATCTTACAACAATAACTTTTAAAAGGAAAGCTCAGGACTGGATTCACAGTGCTTAGTGTAGAGGAAAAGGTTTTCCAGTTGTGTCATCTGTTATTATTAAAGCTCTGAATTGAACGTTGCAGGGATGAAAAGGGAATTCAGAGAGTGCTGCATTGTTATGTACAGGAGATCACTCCAAAGAGGGCAGTGACATAGAAGGCACGGAGACTGAGGTCTTCCATCACTGAGTTGATGTGAAGTGATTTCTGCGAGGAGTGGCTAATGATTAAATAACCATTGGCAATCATTTTTCCTCTACCTCAAATTTATATTTGCTATCAAAGAATCAAAAGATTAACTGGACATGAAAACTACATCCTTCCCTCCCTATTTCTGTCCGTTAATCTCATGGTACCTCTGGATGGGCATGCTTGTCTAGAGTGACCAGACTTTGAAAACCAAAAACCGAGACATTTCACAAACATAGAAGGAGGAGTACAATTTTGAATCTTCCTTGGGAAACAAAATGACTTAACTGGTAGCACTCACAAACAGATCACTGATACAATAATGAGGTAAACAATATCGTTTTGACACAAATATTGCGTCATAAATATCGTTTACCAAAATATCATGACCCTATACTTACAATAGAAAATACAAAAATATCAGAATAAATATATTGTTGACACAAATATTATCATGAAAATACAAAAATATTGATTTTTAATCTAAATTGAGTTTAAAATAGTAAATGTTGAATATTTTCATATATAAATTTAATGTAATGTAAATTAAATAAATTCCACTAATATTTAATACTACATCTAAATATATAATTATGTAAATACACAAACACATATATATATGCAAATATATATGATTACGCTCAGTCAGGGCCTTGAACTTGCGGAAGGATAGTTTAATGTGCAAACAAGACTGATGTGTTTCGGCAGTGAAATGGCCTTGATCCCATGACAATACAACATGAACCCATATTCCTTAAAAAGTCAACACTAGAAGAAAGACTTGTGCGACAATGACCTGAATAGGTGCCATCTTGAAATGTGACGATGGGACATTTGTTTTTTTGCCCACTCGGGCTGGTATTTCCTTGTTAATTGGGTAGATACATTCCTAGGCCATTTTGGATATTCTGTGTGTGGTTACATGCAATGTGTTTTCTTCACTGTCTTTCCATTATCTTTGTATTTTAAATGGCACGTCTGATTTATTGCATGTCTGATTGATTGCCCATCCGATTAAGTTGAACTATTGTCAGTATACTGTGTCACCTTTGACTTACATTTTCCGGGGACATTACATACAGTTCTGGATAATTCATGTTGTGAACTTTTTTTTTTTACATATTTGTATCCTTTTAAGATGGCACCCACTGCAGGCATATCTTTTTAGTCCTTCTTTGATGTTTAATTTCACATGTACCATGGATGCTAGCGATAACGGTTTTGAACCCTGTACATGAGTTTGTTTATAAATTACAGATGTGGCAATATATGCCCACTTGGGCCCTGTATGGAAAGATAATTTCCCGCTTGACAATTTCAGGGAAATTGCATATAATTGTGGACTTTTACTTGCACTAGTTTTTGAAGCATACAAATAAAATATATAATTGTTTTGACATATATATGAAGCCTATACATTTCAAGATGGTACCTATTCAGGTAATCGTCATGCAAGTCTTTTTTCTAGTGTTCACTTTTTGAGGAGTATGGGTTCACGGTGTATCGTCATGTGATCACGGCCGTTTCATGGCCGAAACGCCTCAGTTTTGTTTGCACATTAAACTATCCTTCCGCAAATTCAAGCACTGAGTGAGCGTAATCTTTGCTGTGGAATTGACGTCTATTTACCGGTGCGCTCCGCCGGCTTCACGCTCCACCCCCCATGGTTTGGGAGTCTATTAGACCAATGTGGATTTATATATATATATATATATGTTCCTCAAAAACGCTCCTGCAGCTTGAAGAAGCACTCGACAACAGGTAAGTGAACTGCCACTTTATTGCAAAGATGAAGATGTCGTTTCACCTGCTATTTTTCTTTCAGCCTACGCGTTTGGAGCTGTGCGCTCCTTCTTCTTGGGCTAATTGGTGGAAGCGGGATTGGCAGTCCTCAATGGCTTCCCATGATTCGTTGCACTTAAGTAGTAAAAGCTTTAGTAGCTGCAAAGTATTCTGGGACTTGTAGTTACCATCTGCCATAGTTACCACCCACCGTGGGTCCAGCAACTCACCAACTCATTAAAAAGTTCAGGGGTTCTGTACGAGTCCTCTGGGTCTCAGGCACTCCAGTGCGCCCGGATGAAAAGGCACCTCCATTAGTGTAATGCCCCTGTTGTGCCGGTTAAAGCAAGACACTGCCTGCTTTCACGGCCCCTATTCCATCGGCTCTTGCCTTCTGTAGGTGGTGCTCCTTCCACGGCCAGAGGCCGCCGTGTAAATTTGTTCCTCAAAACGCTCCTGCAGCTGAAGAAGCACTCGACAACAGGTAAGTGAACTGCCACTTATTGCAAAGATGAAGATGTCGCTTCACCCGTTATTTTTCTTTCAGCCTACGCGTTTCGGAGCTGTGCGCTCCTTCTTCTTGGGCTAATTGGTGGAAAGCGGGATTGGCAGTCCTGGTGAGTTGCTGGACCCACGGTGGGTGGTAACTATGGCAGATGGTAACTACAAGTCCCAGAATACTTTGCAGCTACTAAAGCTTTTACTACTTAAGTGCAACGAATCATGGGAAGCCATTGAGGACTGCCAATCCCGCTTTCCACCAATTAGCCCAAGAAGAAGGAGCGCACAGCTCCGAAACGCGTAGGCTGAAAGAAAAATAACGGGTGAAACGACATCTTCATCTTTGCAATAAAGTGGCAGTTCACTTACCTGTTGTCGAGTGCTTCTTCAAGCTGCAGGAGCGTTTTTGAGGAACAAATTTACACGGCGGCCTCTGGCCGTGGAAGGAGCACCACCTACAGAAGGCAAGAGCCGATGGAATAGGGGCCGTGAAAGCAGGCAGTGTCTTGCTTTAACCGGCACAACAGGGGCATTACACTAATGGAGGTGCCTTTTCATCCGGGGCGCACTGGAGTGCCTGAGACCCAGAGGACTCGTACAGAACCCCTGAACTTTTTTAATGAGTTGGTGAGTTGCTGGACCCACGGTGGGTGGTAACTATGGCAGATGGTAACTACAAGTCCCAGAATACTTTGCAGCTACTAAAGCTTTTACTACTTAAGTGCAACGAATCATGGGAAGCCATTGAGGACTGCCAATCCCGCTTCCACCAATTAGCCCAAGAAGAAGGAGCGCACAGCTCCGAAACGCGTAGGCTGAAAGAAAATAACGGGTGAAACGACATCTTCATCTTTGCAATAAAGTGGCAGTTCACTTACCTGTTGTCGAGTGCTTCTTCAAGCTGCAGGAGCGTTTGAGGAACATATATATATATATATATATATATATATATATATATATATATATATATTATTCCATCCTGACAGCGTCAATCAAACAGGCACCGACTCCGTGAGAATTTTGGCACAGATGGCGATTTATTCCAACAAAGGTCAGACGCGTTTCGGCGGCAAGACCGCCTTGTTCACTGCATAAAAAGCTCTGCCATTTTACATCTTAAATACATGTTCAACATTCTCCCAAGGTTGCCGTAGCAACCGGAACCAACCATAGACATAGAAGCTAATCTACGGCTGTGTACCATGACAATGCAGAATAAAGCAAAAGAAATAATATACAAAGGTTTTACAGGTAACGAAAATAAAACACACATTCTAATTTGAGTTTAAATATATCACTCAAATGTATCTCATAGTGAGAAAAATGAAAAGTGTGTGCTGTCACTAATTCCCGACCTGCAGACATGATTTGATCTTGCTTTGAGCGGCACATAGAATCGAGTGCCATGGACATAGAAGTGACAAGTTGAATTGTGAGATACACCTCAGTTTTCTCCATATTTACAATAAAATCGTGTTGGCCTCACATACAGTGACGAAAAAGAATAGCACTAAAATAAAGGAAATTACATCCATCACTGATGTTGCCTTACTGGGAGTGAAAATAAACATTCCCAGGGCATATAATAGCTGTGTCTCCCTACGCTTGCGTGTAAACCCTGAACTGTGTCTAAGGTACAGCCTGCGCTGATGCAAGTAAACTGTGCTTGTATATCAAAGCTCAGTGGGGTGTCCAACAAAGAAAGCAGCACTCAAACGCAGCTTCGCCTTTTCCCTGTAAAAGCCTTTATTGGTATGCATGTCATCCATTCTCAGTCCTTATTAAAGCATACGACCGCAGCCTTACGCGTTTCGTGGCTTCACTTCATCAGAGGCTAAGCGGTCGAAAGAGGCATTGCGGGTCACGCTTTTACGGGGAAAAGGCGAAGCTGCGTTCGAGTGCTGCTTTCTTTGTTGGACACCCCACTGAGCTTTGATTTTTAAGCGGTGTCCTGCCGCTGAGCAAGCACCACCCCAGATCCAAAGGGGACCACAGAGTCTCAATGAGGGACTCAGCAGTGGAATGCGCTTCCTGGATTGAGCATGACATCGCTTCTTGGGGCTCATGGTGAGCTTTGTATCCAGCATTCATTTTAAGGGGCATCCATTTGAGGACAAATGGCGGACTACATCTCCCATAAACACTACATACAGTCTCATTCAGAGCAGCTGCATGACAGCGTAGGATATTGTTTAAAAGGGAGGCGTGACCCGCATTGCCTCTTTCGACCGCTTAGCCTCTGATGAAGTGAAGCCACGAAACGCGTAAGGCTGTGGTTGTATGCTTTAATAAGGACTGAGAATGAATGACATGCATACCAATAAAGGCTTTTACGGGGAAAAGGCGAAGCTGCGTTCGAGTGCTGCTTTCTTTGTTGGACACCCCACTGAGCTTTGATATATATATATATATATATATATATGTGTGTGTGTGTGTTTTTGTGTGTGTATAGAGTAACATAATTAATAAAATTATTTATTTTACATTATAATAATTTTTTTTATATTTAAAATTTATTACTGTGAAAACAAAACATATATATACATATATATATATATATATATCATGCACAATAAAACCATAAAAAATATAAACAATTCAATAACAAAAGTATGTTAATTAATTTAGACAAAAATTACATATTACAAATTTAAAACCCCCAAAAACACATTTACAAAAAATACTATATAGAGTAGTATAAGCGTTGGACTTTGGAGGTATTAAATTTACTATTCTCACTCCAGTCTGTACAACAGTAGGGAATGCATTGGACTTCGGAGGGGTAAGATTTGCTATTCCAACTCCAGTCTGTGCTACAGTAGGGTATGGGTTGAATTTTGGAGGGGTTAAATTTACTATTCCCACTCCAGTCTCTGCCACAGTAGGAAAAGTGTTGGACTTCGGAGGGGTAAAATTTACTATTCACACTCCAGTCTGTGCAACAGTAGGGAAAGCGTTGGACTTCGGAGGTGGGAAGATTTACTATTCCAACTAAAGTCTGTGCAATAGTAGGGAAAGCATTGGACTTCAGAGGGTTAAATTCATTATTTCCGCTTACTTAATGAACTTCCCACACAATCAGCCTACAAACCTAGCAACCCACACTTAAATTATAAGTAAAATAAATAAGTGTAACACAATTTACATAATTGATAATCAATTAACTAATAAACTAACAATTTATAATTATTTGGTAATTCATTATTACTTCTTGATTCACAGATAAGTCCCTCATAAAGGGCTGAGCCACATGCACCTTAATCTCTCCCACCCATTAAAACATACGTACATAGCAGACAGTAGTGTGTTGCTCCAGCAAAATAGACTGGCTCTATCTGCCTCCCTCTTTCATCACCATCAAACAGTCAAGGATGTGAATTAGTTTCTCTTTCTCAAGGTAACTTAGTAAGGGCTATCTTCTTATCTTCTTGAAGAGGATGACTGTCATGTGGGCCTTTCTACTCTTCTCTGTCCACCACAGATGCCACCTACCGGATCAAATGCATGAAGGAACCAATGCATCCCTCATGCACTGATACATTTCAACCAACTTCTCCATGCAAATAGAGTGTATTCCCTTCTCTAGCACTCAATAGGTTGTTCTAGAATTGTCCTCCTTAAGGTGATGGAAAACAGGTGCAGTACCTTTTAGACATTACCCTCAGCTGCTCAAGGGTTGCATCATTTACACTGGGGCCCCTCATTTTAGCTAGATGGTAACTTTAGCTCAATGCAAGGCTTTGGATAGATACCAGAATAATTTTCACTTTCCTCTGTTTGAATCCCAACTTGATGAATGAGTTAAAAGGGCAACAGAAAATAAAACGGTCTTCCTTCCTTTATGCAAGGCAAGGAAATCTTCTTTCCAGTATTGGCTCCATTCCTGCATGCTTCTCATTTTCCCTAATGATCCTTCAAGGCACACCACCAGTTTGAGGTTGTTCTTTAACTGTCCACGATAGCATCACCTCGGTGTCCAGGCTTTGAAATAATGAATTATGCTGCCCACGCAGATATTTCCTTTGTTGATGATCACATATCCCAGTCTTTTTCATAATAAAATCATTTGTTTACTAAAAACATGGATCATTAATGTATTCGAAAGATTCATTTGTTGGATTTTCTCTACCAACCTAAGTGATCTGCGATGGCATTTACTCATCATCCCACATCCTCAAGAGAGGAGCACAGCTCAAGGGGGTCTTTGAATCATCTAAGAAAAGATGCCTTATCAAACCAACAAAATAAAAAACAAGTGCTTATTTTTATTACTGTAGTATTCTTTCTGGCACGTCTGCCCCATTGACTGGCTACAGCAAACAGAGACCACAGTGAACCCGAGAGTTCACCAAGTCTGCCTAGGACACACAACTCTGTTCCCATGGAGTAACAGCGGCTGCAGACCCCAATGTTTTGTGCTTTACTCAGTCTTACCACGTAAGCACTACATTTGCACTTCCCTACATGTAAATAAAAAAGCTGTAATATTTTTAAGATATAACTTTGTGTTGATAGTTTTATCATTCAAATTACTTATGTCGTAAGCTATCTACTTTCCTAACCCTTTTGCCACTTCCTGGAGTAAGTACTGATTCCTTGACAAAGGTGAGTAACAAAGGGAGTAACTTAGTTATACACTTGGGTCTGTCAGTACCTGAGACCCTGGCAACACAGCGGTAAACTACAATGCTCACCAGATAGACGAACCCAGAAACCAATGACCGCACTAGAACACAGACTAAGGGGCAGATTTACAAGCCCCTTGCGCCACTTTTGCGTCACTTTTAACATGGGAAAAGTCACGCAAACGTGGCGCAAGGGGCTTGTAAATCTGCCCCTGAGTCTGCCCCAGTTCTCATAACCTTTCAGAGGCGCCACCTTGCCCCACAGCTCCAGAACTTTCCCTACAGACATTCTCCACCTCTGCCATGCAACCTGCACCTACGAGTTTTCGTATCTCTGCCTGCAAGTCAGAAGATGCAAGCCACGGAAGTACCAACCTCACCTCCCTGACACTAGCGCTTCGTGAAAAGACAACCTAAACATAGCACTACATGTAAAGACATCTTAAAAAGAAGCAACAGTTTCCTTCCACGTTCCCAGCTTTTCAGTGGCTTAACACAAACTGATGTTCCCGCTCACGGAGGGGCCAGAGCTCTTCCGCGCGGGCGCCCAGCCTTGACTAACCATGACGAGTCGCTGCCGCCACCACACCGCGCGCCGGAGAGGTCAGCTATCTGCTTCCCTTTAAACCCCGGCTAATCTAAATGAAACAGACATGGCGCTGCGAGGACGAAAATTGAGTCTTTTGGCAGTTCATTTTTTTTTTATTTGCAGGTCATCTTTAATCAGGGGGCGCGAGTCAAAGGGAACAAAAGCCCGCGCTATTCACCCTTCGCCGCTCCCACACTGAACCCTATCTGAGCCTGCGACTGCAGGAGGCAGATTACAGTGTATGAGACCACAGGCAAGGTGATAGCGGGAGATCATGAAAAGGCAATAAACGGTAATAAAACACAGGAGCACAATGGCTAACCTCTCCCACAAAGGGAACAGAAATGCTTTCTTTCACCGAGTATCAGTAGCGACACAATTCGGTGCCGATGCGCCCCCTCCCCACCCCTTTTCCTATTTTTCCCCTGTCTGTGCGTGAATCCCGGGTTTTTTCTTCTCCTGATAAAAGAATGGATTCTGCGGCTGCAGCGTCGGCCCGAGGGGTGGGATGATGAATACAGAAATGCAGTATCAGCAGCCAGATTAAGGCTGTCAGCCTCCAGAGCACTTCCCTGCAAGGGAACAGATAAGAGGGAAAAGGTGAATGGGAACACTTGTCACGGCAGATGGTGGTTTTTGATTTGAAGGGGAGGTATGAAGGGTGTGGGGGTGCAGAAGGGGGATGCAGGAAGCCCTCCAGGCCCACGCTCTGACGCACAGCAGACAGCTACCGGTCTTGTCCTTGACCGAGCATGGGCTCCTGTACCAGTTCCTGAAGGAGTGTGAGGGCCTTGAGGCTGTTACTGTGCGTACACGGCCAATCACTCCCTATCACAGGAACTACTTACTACCACATCCGCAGTCTGACTCTGGTGGTAAACCAGTAATGCCCCACCCAGCAGCACACATTTTAAGAAAGGCCTACGGGTCTTGGTGTATTGTATTGTACTGCAGCATTTATATGTCGCTTACTATCCCTATGTGGGGCGCGGTAGCGTTTGCTTACATGGGCAGTGCTTAACAGTGTGATGGATGAAGAACTCACAGTTTATGGTTTTCAGTAAGCTGGCAGCTTTTAGGCGCTCTGCAGGTCCCTTTATGAACATAAAGCGGAAATATTTCATTAAATTAGGCCTGGCTCTGTTGGCTACTGCACCTTCTGTCTCTTTGTGCAACAACCTGGGACACTACGGTAGCAAACCCAGTATGCGGACATGCTTACACTGTTAGCCATTTCCAAACATCCATGTTTTGTTTCTGTTATATCTGTCAACCTTAGTACACAGACCATGTTCGAAGTGCTCGCTGGGCTTGGCTACAGACCATGTCTACAGGTACTGCAGGCAGGACTGCAGCCTAGGGTGACTAGATTTTGGAAACCCAACTTTGTGACATTGAATAATTTTGCAAGGACTAAGGGGGGGCAGAATGACTTAACTGACAGCGCTCACAAGAGTAGAAAACACAAATAATGAGAGACTAAGGGGTATTTACATGCAAATTGTACTCACAGTATCACCTGTGCCAACATAAATTGTTTTTTGATTGCAGGTGGTAACGAATTATGTACTAGAACACATGCAAATGTGCCTCAAACTGTGTTCGGGCGATCCTCTTTGTAAGCCAGAACATGTGCTAAATTTACAAAAATTTGCTGGGAACGATGATATAAAACCAGGGACTGTATCAGCAAATCCAATATGCCTGCTCACCCTACTTCAAATACAGTAGAAGGCATTAGGCCATGTCTTGTGCAGTGGAAGTTGGTCCATAGGCATGGGGGAGGAGGGCATAGACCCGCCAGAAACCACTGAGGAGCATTCATAGAGAGTGAAGCTGTCCAGTGCCACCTTTTGAACCATGCAGTAGGTGGCACCAACAGATTCAGGGGCTTATTTACAAGCCCCTTGTGCTGCCGGTATGTCACCTTTTCTCATATTAAACGCGACACATCGGCGGCGCAAGGGGTTTGTAAATAAGCCCCTCAGTCTCTATGAATGACGCTAGTTGCCAAACTAAACAGCACATGTATGACGGATCGTTCAGTCTAACACCCATGCACCATTTATGCTTTTGGGGTCATAGGCACACTTGGTCTTGTCAGAGAGCCAAGGGAGGCACTGAAACCACACTTTTTGATAGAGTGCTGTTTACCTTCACCCCAAGTCAATCATGCTACTTGGGTAAACGGCATTGCAGACCTCGCAATGTCAATCACGCTGACAAGTATAAGGGCAGAGTCTGCACTGAAGGAGGAGGATGTTGTTGCTCTTAGTCCACAAGAGGACAGTGAATTCTTCAGTTTGTGACAGTGTGTGAGGAAGAGGGGTCACACTGACTGTACTGGTCTGCAGTGGCAGACAGTGACCCTCAACACCGAAGGGGCGTCGGGGGACCGAGAGACAAACCCAGTGGGAGGTGGGGGGAGCAAACAGATAATTAAAAAAAATTAAAACATGCTTACCCATGTTTCGCTCTCCTTTCTTCTGGCATCAGCGTAACGACAGGCACCTCAAGGAGCCTCAGGCAACCCCCTTCTGCAAATGCAGACGCTGTTCACATGCTGCAGATGAGCAGCATGAGAGCAGAGCCAGGATTGATTTGGAGCAGGCTGACGCTCCAGCAGGCACAGAAGGCATGTGCCTGCTCTCCACCCAGTTGTCTGAGACAGCTAGGTGGAGAGGTTTACGCTGCGCATTTCAGGCTGGCCACCACAAGACGGCCAACCAAAGTGGCTTGCGCAGTGTAAACTGGTGGTGTGACCACCACTCCCCTGGTGCCAGTCAGCAGCAATGCCCCACTGCTCGGACTGGGAGCAGAGAAAAATAAAACAGTAATTCATTTTATTACTATTTTATTTTTCACTTTTGCTGCACTAGCAGCAGGGGGGCGACGCTCCCAGTGGCGTAGCTAGACCTTTTGCCACCCATGGCAGTCGAGCGTTTGCCACCTGTGACGGCCACAGAGCGGGGGGCGACGGTGCCTGCGTTTGACGCGACGACCACAGGTAAGAGCAGGGGGCCCGCACCCAAAACTCGTGCCACCTGGGGCGGACCGCCCCCTGCTCCTCCCTTGCTACGCTACTGGACGCTCCTCTGCCCTAATGGGGGGGCGCCGCTGCTGGTCTGAGTATGTTTCTTTGCAGGTGTGTGAGCGAAAGCAGAGACTGCACGTTTGTGTGTATTTTCCGTGACAAACCCTTGTAATATTCCCAGTTGACTACCGAATTCCAGAAGTAAGCTAGGAGTACCAAAAGAGTACGCAGCACCTACTCATAGCAAGATCTTTGTGAAGCGAGTCCTTCATCTTTCAACATAGAAGGATGAAATGAGAGGGCTTGTTGCCAGTATCATTTCCATTTGGAAGAAGGGGCTCTAGGACTGGAGCCTGGCTAAATGTCATGTCCTGTTACCAGTCACTTCAGGAACACCTGGGTAAGCAAAATATGCCCAAGGTATGAAAAAGATGCTTCCTCCATACAGTGTCTGCTGGGCATGCTTTAGGGTTAGAGGTAGCAGGGCTCTGTGTGCAGAGGCATTGTTCCAATGAGAGAAGGGGCACAGGCCTGGCCTAAAGTCAGACCCTGTGTGGTAGTCTGTATGTTATGTTTCGTATGTGTGTGAATGCACACATGTGGAATGGTGATGAATGGGATGTGGTGAGGTGTGGAAGGTGGAATGTATGGAGGTGGACAATTGGAAGAGAAATCTTAGGGAGACACCAGTTACCTGTATCACTCTGCCTATTTGTGTTTTTAATAAACACTTACCCAAAACCGTGCCGCATATGTTCTTCATTACGCCCTGTGCCCACATCAAACTGGGCACAGACAGCACCCTGCCCAGAAGGGTGAGACACTGGTGGAGTGAGCAAAGGGCAAGGACAAAGGCCAGAACCTACACACAGAATCTGCTCGACTCAGCCGAAGGGCTTGCCCAGTGAACTCTAGGGGCAGGTAGTGGCACATATGTAGTCACAGGTCGTTCCCTGTGCCCATTACCAACTGAGCATGGCTCCCATGCAGAACAATGGAGGGCAGGGGAAACTGATGTAAGGCATTGCCAAATTGCACTATTTGTAACCCCTGACTGTAGAGATTGCAGTATTATAAGCCACAGGATAAACTCGTAGGCCTAGTTGAGACCTGCGTAAATATAGTATCATGCAACAATGTCTCAATGGGTGTCAATAGAAGGGCACAATTTAAGAATAAATAAATAATACAAGACACAACAACATGTAGCCCCAATGTTTTGGTAAATGCAATTATATTTTCAAATGAGGCACAGGAATATGCTTCAAGGATTATAATGCAGCACAAGTTGTGATTTTGAAATTGTGTATTAAGTGCAATGCAAACACATTGTCCTCATGAAAAAATACTTTAACGGCGCTAATGAAACACGTCAGAGTAAACGCAAAGCAGCGTATTGGAAATACTTTGAAAATTATTATGCATGAATCATTCAAATGTTAATATTGTTTTTACAAGATCATGTCACAATTAGAGATCCAAAATTTGCTGGTACATGTCGACTGCATTTCGACCTTCATGATCAGAGGTCATCATCAGGACAAAAATGACACGAAGGATGATTGCTGCCTGAAAGGAGTCCAGGGCACGTAAAGATATTCCGTCGATGTGTGAATATGCGTCTGCCTGGGACAGCACTGCTGGTCACCATAGAAGGTAAAAATGAATCCATTATAGATGGTCTGGGCAGGAATACTGATGGCCTATTTTGGATAGCACTCTGAGGGGGTATTTGGACAAAATGTCAAGTTGTAAATATGGGGAGACAAAAATATCAGTAACAAAATATTGTGCTACAAAAATATCATGATACAAAAATTTTGTTGTCAAGAATATTGTTTTTTTAAGTAAGTAATATCGTTTTTAAGAATATTGTTTATAATTTTTAAATTATTTTAATGTGTTTTAGTTCATATATTAATTTCATGTGTTGGTTTTGCTTGTATAATTGTTATTTATTTGTTTGAATATAGTTAGTAATTTTAAGTGATTTAGAATTTATAGTAATTTATAGTAATTTATAGTAATTTTAAGTGATTTAGAATTTATACTAATTTATAGTAATTTATAGTGTTGTAGCATGTTGTTGGATTTGTAGGTGGGAGAGTGGGAAGTTAACTAAGAAATAATTAATTATTACTTAATTGATAGCTTTTAATTAATTTTGTGATATTAATTATTTAAATTAGGTAATACTGATTTATTTTAGTTATATTTTAGGTGTGAGTTGCTTGGTTTATAGGGGTATAGGATGAAAAGTTAATTAAGTAATAATTAACAATTAACTATTAATATAGAATTAATTGTTTAATTGATTATTATTATGTAAATTGTGTAATACTTATATATTTTAGCTCTATGTTAGATGCAGGTTGCTATGTTTGTATAGGGTGGGGAGTTAAATAGGTAATAATTGATTACCAATAAATGATTAACTGTTATTTAAGCATGTAATTGATTATTTTTGTGAATTGTGCCATACTTATTAATTTTATTTGTATTTTAGGTGTGAGCTACTAGGCTTGTAGGAGTATAGGGTTGGAAGCTAACTAAGTAATAATTTAATAACATTTTGTTATTGAAAATTAATAATTTAATTGATTACTAATCATGTAAATTGTTTAATTCTTTTTAAATATAAAGATATATACATATATTTTTATGAAAATTAATAATGTTTATAGTAAGAATTTAATATGTTTTCTAAATTCTTAGGGTTGTTCAAATATGTAATGTGTTCGAAGTGAAGTACTTTCCATACTGTTGCTTAGATTGGAGTGGGAATAGTAATGTTAACACATCCGAAGTCCAACGTTTTCCCTACTGTTGCACAGACTGAAGTAGAAGTAGTAAATCTTACACTTCCTAAGCCAAACGCTTTCCCTACTGTTGCACAGATTGGAGAGGGAATAGAAAATCCTACCCTTCCGAAGTCCAACACTTTCCCTATTATTGCGCTGTTTGGAGTGAGAATAGTAAATGTAACCCCGCCGTAGACAACACTTTCCCTACTGTTGTGCTGTCTTTCCCTACTGTTATGCTAACTGAAGCAGGAACAGTAAATCTGACCTCTCCAAAGTCCTATGTTTTCCCTACTGTTGCGTTGACTGGAGTAGGAATAGTAAATTTAACCTGTCCGAAGTCTAGCACTTTCCCTACTGTTGCGTTATTTGGAGTGGGAATAGTTCATCGAACCCCTCCGAAGTCCAACACTTTTCCCACTATTGCGCTGCTTGGAGAGGGAATAGTACCTTTAAACCTGCCCAAATTCCAACACATTCCCTACCTTTGCAGTGACAGGAGTAGAAATAGTAAATGTAACCCCTCCAAAGTTTAACACTTTCTCTACTGTTGCTTAGACTGGAATGGGAATAATACATTTAACTCCTCTGAAGTCCAACACTTTCCCTAATGTTATGCTAACTGAAGTAGCAATAGTAAATCTGACCCCTCCAAAGTCATACGTTTTCCCTACTGTTACGCCGACTGAAGTAGGAATAGTACATCTTAACCCTCAGAAGTCCAGCACTTTCCCTACTGTTGCGTTGTGTGGAGTGGGAATAGTTCATCTATCCCCTCTGTAGTCCAACACTTTACCTACTGTTGTGCTGTTTGGAGTGGAAATAGTAAAAGTAACACCTCCGGAGTCTTAAACTTTCCCCACTGTTGCTTAAACTGGAGTGGGAATAGTATATCTAAAGTTGTCAGACTTCAAATATATATGTATATATATATATATTCACTGAAAAAACCGTAGGTTTCAGGCACGTTATAGTTACAAATTAGCATTTTAAAAACCTTTGAAATTCACTGAAAAAACCATAGGTTTCAGACACGTTATAGTTAGAAATTAGCATTTAAAAAACCTTTGAAATTCACTGAAAAAACCATAGGTTTTAGGGACAGTTATAGTTAGTTGGACATTGCACTCGTACAAAACCCGTGAAATTCCCCCGTTATAGTTAGTTCAGCTAACTATAACTCGCGCCCCGTAATGCACTGCTGATGACGTCACATATTACATCACTCATGACATGGTCAGTGACATCACTGATGACATCACTGATGACATCTCAAATGACATCACTGATGACATCATCCAGTGACTGTGTGTTTCTGTAAAGTTTAAATATGTTTAATATATATAGGGAAAGGCGTATTGAAGAATGAGTGGGTGTATAAGTGTCTGAATGGATGATTTAGTACGTGCGTGACTGACTCTACAAGTGAGTGATTAAACGTATCTTACTGAATGCATGGGTTAGTGACTAAACTGTGTGAATGTCTGTATCCGTCTGTTGGTGTGTAAGTGGATGCATGGATTTGTGAATAGCTACATGAGTGTCTATATGGGTTATTGATTGGTTCTATGAGTATCTGTATGGGTGCCTGAGTGTTTGTGTGGATGGGGTGTGTGCGACTGTGCATAGATGTGTGAGTGGGTGATTCACTGGGTGGATGGTTTCAAGAGTGCATCTGTGATAGACTGTATGGGTGGGTAAGTGTGTGTAAGAGTGTGTTAGTGAGTGAATGTATGTCCCAGTGGTACATGTGTGAGTAACTAAATATGTGAAAGGCAGTATATATGTGTATTGGAGTATATAAATAGCTATAAGCGAGAGTGAGTGATTGTGATAGTGGCTGTATGGATGAGTGTGTGCTTGTATCAGTGATTGTATAAGAGCGTAACAATGTGCTAGTATTTGTATGATTAAGTGAGCTGGTGTGTGTATAACTGTATAGGTGAGTAAATGGCAGTGTGTTTAATTATTTGCATGACTGACTAGGTGTGTGAGTACCTCTATGGATGAGTGGCGGTGTTTGAGTGTCTATATAGGAGTAAGAGTGCATATGATAGTCCTGTACTGAGTGACCATAAGTATGAGTGACTGTACGGGTGAGTGAGTGGATGTGTGTGTGTAGACCTAAGAATCAGTGAGTGGGTATGTAGTTATTGGTGTTGGAGTGTCTATGGTTTTGCGAATGGCACTCTGTAATTTAGATTGGGTGTATCAAAGGTTATATTAGGGTGTGAGGAGCTGCATCAGATTATCATGTGGATGATGTCATCAGTGATGTCATTTGAGATGTCATCAGTGATGTCATCAGTGATGTCACTGACCATGTCATGAGTGATGTAATATGTGACGTCATCAGCAGTGCATTGCGGGGCGCGAGTTATAGTTAGCTGAACTAACTATAACGGGGGAATTTCACGGGTTTTGTACGAGTGCAATGTCCAACTAACTATAACTGTCCCTAAAACCTATGGTTTTTTCAGTGAATTTCAAAGGTTTTTTAAATGCTAATTTCTAACTATAACGTGTCTGAAACCTATGGTTTTTTTCAGTGAATTTCAAAGGTTTTTAAAATGCTAATTTGTAACTATAACGTGCCTGAAACCTACGGTTTTTCAGTGAATTTCAAAGGTTTTTTAAATGACAATTTTTAAATGTATTAATTTTTATATTAATTTTTTTCATACTGATTTACTACATTTTTAGAAACAATTTCTTTTACATATTTTATTTTTTAAATTACATTGTAATTACATTATACATTACATTACAAAAATACTTTCTCAGAATGAATTACTTTAGTTTAAATACTTTGCACATAGGCAATAGACTTTTAAGTACAGTAGTTACAGTTGTTGCAATGGGCAACACATTTTCAAACACAATGCAACATTCAGCTCAATGTGAATTTCTAGTTAAATGCAATTAGTTACTTTATGGATTACTTTTCTAACCACAGGACTGGATCCTAGATTCAGTCCTGGTACATCTCCTGTAAACAGTTGAGTAAAAGCGTTTTGGTTACAGTCGTGATTTTTAAGGAATATTATTGTATTTTAAAAGTTGACACTTAGAAACTTTTTCTCATAGAATCACCAATGTTATCCTATGGAAGGAAATTCACTTAGCAGGTAAAAACTGTTATCGTTACTTTTTCTTACTCAGTGTTGGATCCTGGATCCAGCACTGGTGCATCTCCTGTAAACAGTTGAAAGAATGCGTTTAAGTCATACAGGCGATTTTAAGGAATATTTGTAGTTTGTGAAAATCGACACTTTGAAACTTTTCTGCTGAAAACCAGACAATGGATTCCTATGGAAGAAAATATAAGTTACTGGTAAGTACGGTTAAAATTACTTTTCAGGACCAGTACTGGGCTGAAAGATACAGCACTGAGGTCTCTCCTTATAACAGGTGAGTAAATCGGAATTCGTATTTCGGCTGATTTTAGAGGAATATTTGTATGTTTCAAAAATCAACACTTAGAAGAATTTCCAAGTGAAACCAGTCAATGTTAGCCTATGAAGGAAATTCAAGTTACCGGTAAGTACGGTTAAAATTACTTTTGAGGATCAGTACTGGGCTGAAAGATGCAGCACTGAGGTCTCTCCTGATAACAGGTGAGTAAATCGGAATTCGTATTTCGGCTGATTTTAGAGGAATATTTTAAAGTTCCAAAACTCCACACTTAGAAGAATTTCCAAGTGAAACCAGTCAATGTTAGCCTATGTAAGGAAATTCAAGTTACTGGTAAGTACGGTTAAAATTACTTTTCAGGACCAGTACTGGGCTGAAAGATGCAGCACTGAGGTCTCTCCTGATAACAGGTGAATAAATCTGAATTCGGATTTCGGCTGATTTTAGAGGAATATTTGTATGTTTCAAAAATCAACACTTAGAAACTTTTTCAGCAAAAAGCAGTCAATGATATCCTATGGAAGGAAATTCAAGTTACTGGTAAGTACGGTTAAAATTACTTTTGAGGATCAGTACTGGGCTGAAAGATGCAGCACTGAGGTCTCTCCTGATAACAGGTGAGTAAATCGGAATTCGTATTTCGGCTGATTTTAGAGGAATATTTTAAAGTTCCAAAACTCCACACTTAGAAGAATTTCCAAGTGAAACCAGTCAATGTTAGCCTATGAAGGAAATTCAAGTTACCGGTAAGTACGGTTAAAATTACTTTTGAGGATCAGTACTGGGCTGAAAGATGCAGCACTGAGGTCTCTCCTGATAACAGGTGAGTAAATCGGAATTCGGATTTCGGCTGATTTTAGAGGAATATTTGCACAATGGTGAAGGGAGGGGGCGGGGCCTGAGGTGACATCTGTGCAAACGCGCCCCGTGGTGCGTTTTAAGTTGGGGGATTAAGTCCCCTTGAATCATGAGGGTCCCTACGGGCCAACTAGCCCACCAGGAACCTCCAGTATGCGCCAGGGGCTGCGTTGCAGAGACATGTACAGAGGCCACACCCCTTTTACACCTCTCTGCAACGCAGCTCTGTGGCGCTTTCTGGACGTACCTGTTGGGCTAGTTGGCCCCAGGGACCCTCAGGATTGAAGAGGATTTAATTCCCCATCTTAAAACGCGCCACGGGGCCTGTTTGCACACATGTCACCTGAAGCCCCGCCCCTCCCTTCACCACTGTGCAAACGCGCCCCGTGGCGCGTTTTAAGTCGGGGATTAACTCCCCTTGAATCCTGAGGGTCCCTGGGGTGCAACTAGCCCACCATATACCTCCAAAAGCGCCATAGAGCTGCGTTGCAGAGAGGTGTAAAAGGGGCGTGGCCTCTGTACACCTCTCTGCAAGGCAGCCCCTGACGCATACTGGAGGTTCCTGGTGGGCTAGTTGGCCCCAGGGACCCCAGTATTCAAGGGGAATTCGTTCCCCCTCTGCAAACGCGCCAGGGGGCGCGTTTGCAGAGTGGTGAAGGAAGGGGGCGGGGCCTGCGGGCCCAATCGTTTTTTTTTTTTTTTTCCCTGAAGGGGGGCTGTGTGGCCCCCCTTCCTTTTTCCTATTTTTAGGCCCTGGGGACCCCATCCCCCAGGGCCTTACCCCTTTTTTTAAAATTAAAATTAAAAAAAAAAAACGGGAAGGGGGCCGCGTGGCCCCCTTCCCTGGGCCTGTATTGGCCCCGGGGACCCCATCCCCCGGGGCATGGCCTGTTTTTTTATTTGGAGGGGGGCTGCGTGGCCCCCTCCTCAGGCCATTTAAGGCCCCGGGGACCCCATCCCCGGGGCCGGCCTTACACTTTTTTTAAATTATTTTCTTTTTTTTTACTTTGGGGAGGGGGCTGCGTGGCCCCCACTCCGTGGCCACTTATGGCCCCGGGGACCCCATCCCCCGGGGCCTGGCCTCTCGTTGGGGACTGTGGGGGTCCCCAATCCCCCACAGTCCCGCCGGCTCCCCGTGTCCTACGGGAGCCGGCATTAGCTTTACACATGGGGAGCAGCTAACATGCTGCTCCCCATGTGAAAAGCAATCTGCTTGGATATTGGAAGAGAGAGCAGGTTTCCTGCTCTCTCTTCCAATATCCAAAGCAAGTTTGCAATGACAGGACGGGAGCCGCGAGGCTCCCGTCCTGTCATTGCAAACAGCAGTGTCCCGGGGTAGACACCCCGGGACACTGTAGGAGCCGGCCCTGGGGGTGGTGGTCCCCAGGGCCATCAAGGGCTCCAGGAGGGGGCCGCGTGACCCCCTCCCATTCAGTGCACAGCCCCGGGGAGGTGGTGGTCCCCGGGGCTCTGGGGTCCAAAACGGACCCCCATTGTAATTTTCTTAGTGCCCGGGAGGTGGTGGTCCCTGGGGCGTGTGGGAGGCTGGAGCCCCCCCACACATGTTTTTAATTAAAAAAGAAGCCCCGGGGAGGTGGTGGTCCCCGGGGCTGCGGGAGGGCTCAGAGCCCTCCCGCACCATTCTACATAAAGCCCCGGGGGTGGTGGTCCCCGGGGCTTGGGGGCCCTTAGAGGCCCCCACACATAAAATTAACCCCCCCCAGCATGCCCCCGGGACTTGGCCCACCCGGGGGCCAGTTGACTATCGATGCGCGGGAGACCGCGCTTCGATTTTTTTTTTTTCGGCAGGGTTCGCGCTCCCTGAGCGCATCCTGCCGATTTTAAAAAAAAAAACTTTTTGCCCAGGGGGTCCTTGTGGGACCCCCTGAGCAGACCTAGGGGTCAGGGTGTTTCTACCCTGCCCCCTTTGTGCGCTTTGCGCACTTGTTTCTGTCCCTCGGTTCTACCGAGGGACAAAATGGCTGCCAACACTTCCTGATTTGGAGTGTTGACAGCCAATTAACATAAAGCTCGTGCTCGGGAGGATCCGCGGCCCTAGATATATCTATCTTTTTTACTTTTCATTTTCTCAGCAACTACTGAACGGATTTACACCATTTAACAAAAGGGTTCTTTCTGAACCAAGAACTACCTCTTTGCCAAATTTGGTGTAATTCCGTTCAGCAGTTCGGGCTGTAGCCGTGTCTAAAGTTTCCTATGGAAAATTGCATGGGGAAAACGCGTTTTGGGACCCCCCTTTTTCTCGGCCCCGCTTGACGAATCCCCGAGACTTTCAGGGTAGGAGCGGACCGGAGCGGGCCACAAAGTTTGAAAATTTTGCGAAGATACGTCAACCGGCAAGAGAGTTATTTCAAATAGAATGTCGCGGATTTCCTATGGATAATAGGTTGTAACTATAACTATCTACTGGCGACCGCCAGTAGATAATATATATATATATATATCATGTAGCACATCCAGTAAAATGCGCTCTCAGATCACAGAACTCCAAAGCCATTCCAATTAGAGAAAAGGGGATTTATTAAGCATCATAAATCCTCCGTGACGTGTTTCAACCTCAAAAGGTCTTGATCACACACTGGAGTAAAGTTTTTTTCTGTCTTACATAGACTTCCTGGGTAAACATTAACAGGACTAAGCACTAGTAAATGCATAACATGCACACAGCATATCTGCATAAAGGAATAAACTTGCACGCATTTATGGCGCGAGGCGATTCCACTTACATTTTTGCACCATCAAGTATGACACGGGCTGTGCACACTTAGGATACAGCATATACAGCGTTATCCTTGTAGTACTCACGGTTCTCCCATTCAGCTGTGCTGCTCCACCTGCATGCCTCTCTCTGTCTCCGCCGGAATTCAAGCAGTTTTTGCCGCCCTTTTTATAGTGGGAGTATGCTACTAATTAAGGAGTTAATAGGAGAGTGTATAGTGTTGTGTTTGGGCGCCATCTTGTAGCGGATGGTTTTATTGTAAAATCGTCTTAAGTCCTGGTATATTGTGATCATCGTTGGCCGTGTATGTCACGTGACTCATAATTTATGACATTTAAATACCACCGGAGTGGTTTCTAGGAGATTGATCTAGATTTTGGTTGTTATTGACATAATTGTTTTTCTACTACGCTAATCCAAAATTGGTCGTTTTTTTGGGGGCCATTTTGAAGTGGTGTTTCTGGTTACTATATTTGTTCATAGTTGGGCATATAGTTGTCTTTTTCACAGATTCCGCTTCTGGTTACTTTGTATGTTCAAAATTTCGGATATATGTCATGATAAACTGCTGGGGTTTGTTAAAATATTGATATATACATGTAAGGTGATTATGGTAGTTTTACTATCGGTATGTTTATCGTACTAATTCAATCCAGGGTATTTCATCATTTAGGCCCTTGGTGTTAGTCCGTAAGCGGTGGACCCATCTTTGTTCTTTTTGGAAGAGTGTTCTGGTTGACCATGCAGGATTTGATTCTATGATAGTCCAGTTTACTTGATCTGGTGTGTGCCCAGTCTCGATATAGTGTTTGCTCATTTTGGTGGTATTCTTTTTACATCGTATATTACTTCTGTGTTCGTTTATGCGTGTTCTTATGGTTCTGGTTGTCATTCCTATGTATAAAAGATCGCATGGACATTTTACCATGTAGACACAGTTCTTAGTATTGCAATTAGTGTGCTTTTTTTGCGTCCACTCCTGATTGTTCATTTGTCAAGTTTTTGTATGTTTTGTCAAGGGGCAGATGCTGCACGTGCCGCATGGGTAATGTCCTTTTACTGTTGGTAGGTCCCACAGTGTCCTTTGAGTGTCCAATTGTCTGTTTTGGGGTCTCGTGTGGATAATCATATTTTTAATATTCTGTGTTCGTCTAAATGCGAATCTTGGGCATTCCATTTGTGTTCCCCCTGCGTGTAGGATATTCCAGTGTTTCAGTAAGATCTTTTTTACTTGATTAGATTGGGGTGTGTAGGTGGTTACACATGTTATTGTATCATCGTTTTGTTTTTCCACAGTTTCTAACAGAGCTTCTCGGTGGTTGTTACGTGCGCGTTTTTGTGCCTTCTTTATAATCCTCTTGGGATAGTTCCTCTGTTCCAGGTTATGGCTAAGTTCTGCTGCTTGTGCATCGTAGTCCATGGTGTTGCTGCAGTTTCTTCTGAGCCTTAAGAATTGCCCAAAGGGGAGATTCTCTCTGAGGGCTTTTGTATGATGGCTGTCAAAGGTAAGCAGACTGTTTCTGTCAGTAGGTTTCTTGTATGTTTTCGTCAGTAGTTTCCCATCCTTCAGAATGATTAGAAGGTCCAGAAAGGGGATCTCTTCACTTGCGCTTTGTCACTTCCTAGTCTTTAAATCTTTTCCTTTGAGAAAAGAAACACTGGCCCTGAACTAAACTCTCAACCACTCCCAGGATAAATGTGAGAGAAGTAAGATAAATATAATGCTAGCAATATGCCGGTATGTTCTTCCTTTTCCTTCCTTTCCCTTGCAGTGCCTGAGTGTGACATGCACAATTTGTGAATCTCTCGATCTATGACATCAATACAATATGAGAACCCAAAGAATTTTCCTATTTTTTTCTTAGTTTGCAGGATAAAAATCACAAATGAGGACCACTGTGTGATTTTCCTTTTCTGTTTGTGAACATTGATAACGTGATTTTTACAATGAATGGAATTTGTAAACAATGCTTCCTTCCCTGTTCTTTCACAGTTCCCATCGGCCCTCACTGATCTCATGAGGCCATAATTATAGAAACAAGGGGTGAGGATTATGTTTTTCATTTATTATGAACAGGAACAGTGTCCTTAGGTTTGCCATCAATGGTGGGGCCCCTCTAGTGATATTCATAGTTTCTACTTTTAACCTTTAACTAGATTTTTTCAAACTCCTCACCAAGACAACTTTTCACCGATTATCCACTCGGTATAAGTCGTGTATAGACCAATTACTACTGGATACAGCACTGCATGATACTTGTGACCAAAGAGCGGCAAACTCATCCTCGATGTTCTACATGTTGATTATGTTCTTTCTTTTTTTCTTTGTATTCATTTACTTCTTATCTTTTCTATTTTTTTACATCATTGTAAATAATAACACAATATAGATATTCATACACCCATGCTGACCTATAGCGATAAGTCTCACGCTAATGGTAATATGCACCAGGCCCCCCCAATGGCAGACCTGGACTATACACATTTTTGACATTAGAGCTATACCCATATTCTGTCCTACCCCTTTCTCTTTTCAGAGACGCTACTCCTTTCCATCAACCTGGCGGCACTGAAAAATTTAGGCCGCTAGTGATACTTTATTTAAACTCACCTTGGTCCTGAAGAAGCGCTTTGGATCTCCTCCAGAGGCCACAGATAGCGCGAAACATGTCGACCACTAAAGACACCCACTAAGGACTCATATCTAGCTACTGAGGGACATAATATCCCACTAGCAGCACCACACACCTTTTACTAATGACAGAGGGACCACTTTAATAAATAATAGCCACTCTCCCTCCAGTCATTTTTTAACACACTAGTTGAGACCTCACTTCCACTCACACGCACGCACCTAACGGCTTGTTTCATCAAAAGATCTCCGAAAAAGAGACCCTTCGGGGGACCCGTAGGGCATTGCAGTGCCGGCCTGACGAGGAGCAAAAAGCCCAATGATGAAGCATGACATCCTTCGGGGTGTGTGAGGGTATCATGATGAGGACACACTGTCCCCACACATAGAGTAGCAAAGGACACCTTTTCCTTTTTCTTTCTCCACTTTGAACTCTCCTCTTAAGGAACAGTGACCCCCTTTTATATACCAGTTACCAATCGGGAGCAAGGGTCACTGGACCTAACAATCAGCTCCCACCGTCCCCCCTCTCTTTTTGATAAATAGGAACTTTGCACAAGCTCATTATTGTTTGTGAAGGCTTCATGATCGTAGATATACAAATTTGGATTTCCCTTAATTTCTCACAAACTAATGAACGGATTTACACCAAATAACTAAAAGCGTGACCTGCATAACCAAATCTACCTTTCTGCCAATTTCGGTGTAAATCTGTCTAGCAGTTCAGGCTGCAGGCATGTCTAAAGACTCTATGGGAAATAATATGGGAAAAGCACTTTTTTTGAACCCCCCCTTTTTTCTCGGCCCCCATTTGACGGATCACCGCAAAACATTCCATGCGCAGCAAGATCACGGCACACTTTTTGGGGAAAATTTAGTGAAGATTTGTCAAACGGCGCCAAAGTTATAGGCGAGTCAAAAAATGCTTTTCCTATGGTATCATGGTCCTAACTATGGCTACCTACTGGCAATTACCAGTGTATATATATATATATATATATATATTATCTACTGGCGGTCGCCAGTAGATAGTTATAGTTAAAACCTATTATCCATAGGAAATCCGCGACATTCTATTTGAAATAACGTTGGCGCCGGTTGACGAATCTTCGCGAAAGTTTCCAACTTGTTGGGGCGCTCCGGTCCGCTCCTATCCTGAAAGTCTCGGGGTGATACGTTAAGCGGGGGCCGAGAAAAAAGGGGGGTCCCAAAACGCGTTTTCCCCATTCATTTTTCCATAGGAACCTTTAGTCGCAGCTACAGCCCGAACTGCTGAACAGAATTACACCAAATTTGGCAAAGAGGTAGCCCTTGGTTCAGTGTCGTGCCTTTTGCTTAAATGGTGTAAATCCGTTCAGTAGTTCCTGAGAAAATCAAAAGTAAAGTCACATATATATCTGGGCGGAGCCTAACCACACATGTCATCGTGAGATCTGATTGGCTGTCAGCACTTCATCCTGGAATTGCTGGCAGCCATCTTGGGACCAATATAAATGATAGTACCTCATTGAAATGCATTGTAGTGAATAGAAGATTTTGAGGGTCACCTAAAGGAGAACTATAAAGGGTGATAACAGGCTTTAGTTACATTAGAATTTATTTGTTGATGGTACCATACTAATTTTAGGAATTGTGGTGTATTCTAAGGTGATTTTACCATGTGAAAAACCTTCTGCTGGGATATCATGAATCATGTTTGAGAGAACACTATTTTCTCATGCTTGTCCCATGGAGGTTTGGAAGGTGCTCCAGAAGCTAAAATGAGAGCATATTTTCTGTAAATTCACATTATCTTTCTCACTCATGTGAGAATGAAGTCTGACATTCTCAGTAAAACATGTACATCCAACAAGGGCAGAGACTGTCAGTTGATTCCTTTGTGTTCTACTGCAGCTTCCCAGAGTGTTCTAAAGAACAACTAGAGTGCTAACAGCCTTACTTATGACAAAAGTATGGCACACCTGAAGCCATCTTGATTGGAATAAACTGGTAACACTTAAAACATTTAATTTAAAAAGGAACAAAATGATGGGGTTCATTTTGTCATAGAAATTATGGTTAGTGCTGTAGAAAGAAAAATTAGGACATGTTTCAAGTGTGATCTCAAATATCTTCCTGTTATATTTCAACAGGAGCAGCCTGCCAGTTGATGCCTTTGTGTTCTACTGCAGCTTCCCAGAGTGTTCTAAAGAACAACTAGAGCGCTAACAGCCTTACTTATGACAAAAGTATGGCACACCTGAAGCCATCTTGATTGGAATAAACTGGTAACACTTAAAACATTTAATTTAAAAAGGAACAAAATGATGGGGTTCATTTTGTCATAGAAATTATGGTTAGTGCTGTAGAAAGAAAAATTAGGACATATTTCAAGTGTGATCTCAAATATCTTCCTGTTATATTTCAACAGGAGCAGCCTGCCAGTTGATGCCTTTGTGTTCTACTGTAGCTTCCCAGAGTGTTCTAAAGAACAACTAGAGCGCTAACAGCCTTACTTATGACAAAAGTATGGCACACCTGAAGCCATCTTGATTGGAATAAACCAGTAACACTTAAAACATTTAATTTAAAAAGGAACAAAATGAGGGGTTCTTTTTGAAAAAGAAATTTTGGTTAGTGCTGCAGAAAGAAAAATTAGGGCATGTTTTAAGTGAGATCTCAAATCCTCTTCTATTTCATTAGAACATTCTGACATGCAGACTGAAACAATCACTTTCAATACCAGCAGCAGACTACCAGTTAACTCCCTGGTGAGCAGTAGCTTTACTCCAGTGATCTAATGAGCAACTAGAGTGCTAACATTCTGAATTTATGGCAGATGTGAGACATCTGAATGCCTTCTTGATGGAATCAAAGTAAAAAACTGAAAGCATTTCCTACTGAGGAGACTGCAGTAAATGAAGAAATTAGGAAACTTCATAACAAAGAAGTCTTCCAAGATGGCCACCAGTGAAAAAAGAGCCCAAATGTAGCACAAATATTACCCAGATGTAGCCCACATATAGCCCAATGACAAAAGTGTGCAAAACACTTTTTATTTTTAGTTTTTTTGCAGTTTTATGTAGTGCAGACTGGTCAGGTATTGGAGCATTGCATCTTAAAACATGGCCCCCCTACACTACAAAAACACCACTGCACTACCTTAAACCCTAAAACACAACCCCCAGCACGACCCCCTACACTACACAAGCACCACTGCACTATCCTAAACCCTAAAACACTACCCCCAGCACGACCCCCTACACTACCCAAACACCACTGCACTAACCTAAATCCTAAAACACTACCACCAGCACGACCCCCTACACTACCCAAACACCACTGCACTACCCTAAAACATGACCCCCTACACTACACAAACACCACTGCACTACCCTAAACCCTAAAACACTACCCCCAGCACGCCCTCCTACACTACACAAGCACCACTGCACTACCCTAAACCCTAAAACACTACCCCCAGCACGACCCCCTACACTACACAAACACCACTGCACTACCCTAAACCCTAAAACACTACCCCCAGCACGACCCCCTACACTACCCAAACACCACTGCACTAACCTAAATCCTAAAACACTACCCCCAGCACGACCCCCTACACTACCCAAACACCACTGCACTACCCTAAAACATGACCCCCTACACTACACAAACACCACTGCACTACCCTAAACCCTAAAACACTACCCCCAGCACGACCCCCTACACTGCCCGAACACCACTGCACTGCCCTAAACCCTGAAACACCAGCCCCTGCATGACCCCCTACACTGCCCGAACACCACTGCACTGCCCTAAACCCTGAAACACCACCCCTAGCACGACCCCCTACACTGCCCGAACACCACTGCACTGCCCTAAACCCTGAAACACCACCCCCTTCACGACCCCCTACACTGCCCGAACACCACTGCACTGCCCTAAACCCTGAAACACCACCCCCAGCATGACCCCCTACACTGCCCGAACACCACTGCACTGCCCTAAACCCTGAAACACTACCCCCAGCAAGACCCCCTACACTGCCCGAACACCACTGCACTGCCCTAAACCCTGAAACATCACCCCCAGCAAGACCCCCTACACTGCCCGAACACCACTGACCTAAACCCTGAAACACCACCCCCAGCACGACCCCCTACACTGCCCGAACACCACTGCACTGCCCTAAACCCTGAAACACTACCCCCAGCATGACCCCCTACACTGCCTGAACACCACTGCTCTGCCCAAAACCCTGAAACACCAGCCCCAGCACGACCCCCTACACTGCCCGAACACCACTGCACTGCCCTAAACCTTGAAACACCAGCCCCTGCACGACCCCCTACACTGCCCGAACACCACTGCACTACCCTAAACCCTGAAACATCACCCCCAGCACGACCCCCTACACTGCCCGAGCACCACTGCACTGCCCTAAACCCTGAAACACCAGCCCCAGCATGACCCCCTACACTGCCCGAACACCACTGCACTGCCCTAAACCCTGAAACACCAGCCCCAGCACGACCGCCTACACTGCCCGAACACCACTGCACTGCACTAAACCCTGAAACACCAGCCCCAGCACGACCCCCTACACTGCCCGAACACCACTGCACTGCCCTAAACCGTGAAACACCAGCCTCAGCACGACCCCCTACACTGCCTGAACACCACTGCACTGCCCTGAACCCTGAAACACCAGCCCCAGCACAACACCCTACACTGCCCGAACACCACTGCACTGCCCTAAACCCTGAAACACCACCCCGTGCATGACCCCCTACACTGCCCGAACACCACTGCACTGCCCTAAACCCTGAAACACCACCCCCAGCGCGACCCCCTACACTGCCCGAACACCACTGCACTAAACCCTGAAACACCACCCCCTGCACAACCCCCTACACTGCTCGAACACTACTGCACTGCCCTAAACCCAGAAACACCATCCCCAGCACGACCCCCTATACTGCACGAACACCACTGCACTGCCCTAAACCCTGAAACACCACCCCCTGCATGACCCCCTACACTGCCCGAACACTACTGCACTGCCCTAAACCCTGAAACACCACCCCCAGCACGACCCCCTACACTGCACGAACACCACTGCACCGCCCTAAACCCTGACACACTACCCCCAGCAAGACCCCCTACACTGCCCGAACACCACTGCACTGCCCTAAACCCTGAAACATCACCCCCAGCAAGACCCCCTACACTGCCCGAACACCACTGCCCTAAACCCTGAAACACCACCCCCAGCAAGACCCCCTACACTGCCCGAACACCACTGCACTGCCCTAAACCCTGAAACACCACCCCCAGCAAGACCCCCTACACTGCCCGAACACCACTGCACTGCCCTAAACCCTGAAACACCACCCCCAGCACGACCCCCTACAATGCCCGAACACCACTGCTCTGCCCAAAACCCTGAAACACCAGCCCCAGCACGACCCCCTACACTGCCCGAACACCACTGCACTGCCCTAAACCCTGAAACACCAGCCCCAGCACGACCCCCTACACTGCACTGCCCTAAACCCTGAAACACCACCCTCAGCACGACCCCGTACACTGCCCGCACACCACTGCACTGCCCTAAACCCTGAAACACCAGCCCCAGCACAACCCCGTACACTGCCCGAACACCACTGCACTGCCCTAAACCCTGAAACACCAGCCCCAGCACGACCGCCTACACTCCCCGAAAACTACTGCACTGCCCTAAACCCTGAAACACCACCCCCAGCAAGACTACCTACACTGGCCGAACACCAATGCACTGCCCTAAACCCTGAAACACCACCCCCTGCACGACCCCCTACATTGCCCAAACACTACTGCACTGCCCTAAACCCTGAAACACCACCCCTCAGCACGACACCCTACACTGCCCGAACACCACTGCACTGCCCTAAACCCTGAAACACCACCCCAGCACGACCCCCTACACTGCCCGAACACCACTGCACTAAACCCTGAAACACCACCCCCTGCACGACCCCCTACACTGCCGGAACACCACTGCACTGCCCTAAACCCTGAAACACCACCCCCAGCACGACCCCCTACACTGCCCTAACACCACTGCACTGCCCTAAACCCTGAAACATCACCCCCAGCACAACCCCCTACACTGCCTGAGCACCATTGCTCTGCCCTAAACCCTGAAACACCACCCCCAGCACGACCCCCTACACTGCCCTAACACCACTGCACTGCCCTAAACCCTGAAACACCACCCCCAGCACGACCCCTACACTGCCCGAACACCACTGCACTGCCCTAAACCCTGAAACACCAGCCCCAGCAAGACCACCTACACTGCCCGAACACCACTGCATTGCCCTAGACTCTGAAACACCAGCCCCAGCAAGACCCCCTACACTGCCCGAACACCACTGCATTGCCCTAAACCCTGAAACACCAGCCCCAGCATGACCCCCTACACTGCCCGAACACCACTGCACTGCCCTAAACCCTGAAACACCAGCCCCAGCACGACCCCCTACACTGCCCGAACACCACTGCACTGCCCTAAACCCTGAAACACCAGCCCCAGCACGACCCCCTACACTGCCCGAACACCACTGCACTGCCCTAAACCCTGAAACACCAGCCCCAGCACCACCCCCTACAATGCCCGAACACCACTGTACTGCCCTAAACCCTGAAACACCACCCCCTGCACCGCCCCCTACACTGCCTGAACACCACTGCACTGCCCTAAACCCTGAAACACCACCCCCTGCACGACCCCCTACACTGCCCGAACACCACTGCACTGCCCTAAACCCTGAAACACCACCCCCTGCACCACCCCCTACACTGCCCGAACACCACTGCACTGCCCTAAACCCTGAAACACCACCCCCTGCACCGCCCCCTACACTGCCCGAACACCACTGCACTGCCCTAAACCCTGAAACACCACCCCCAGCATGACCCCCTTTACTGCTCGAACACCACTGCACTGCCCCAAACCCTGAAACACCACCCCCAGCATGACCCCCTACACTACCCGAACACCACTGCCCTAAACCCTGAAACACCACCCCTGCACGACCCCCTACACTACCCGGACACGACTGCACTGCCCTAAACCCTAAAACACTCCCCCAGCACGACCCCCTACACTACCCGAACACCACTGCACTGCCCTAAACCCTAAAACACTCCCCCAGCACGACCCCCTACACTACCTAAACACCACTGCACTGCCCTAAACCCTAAAACACTACTCCCCGCATGACCCCCTACACTACCCAAATACCAATGCACTACCCTAATCCCTAAAACACTACCCCCCGCACAACCCCCTACACTACCCAAAGACCACTGCACTAAACTCTAAAACAATACCCCCCGCACGACTCCCTACACTACCCAAAGACCACTGCACTACCCTAAACCCTAAAACACGACCTCCTACACTACACAAACACCACTGCACTACCCTAAACCCTAAAAAACTACCCCCAGCACGAACCCCTACACTACCCAAACACCACTGCACTACCCTAAACCATAAAACACTATCCCCAGCAGTACCCCCTACACTACCCAAACACAACTGCACTACCCTAAACCCTAAAACACTACCCCCAGCAGTACCCCCTACACTACCCAAACACCATTGCACTACCCTAAACCCTAAAACACTACCCCCAGCAGTATCCCCTACACTACCCAAACACCACTGCACTACCCTAAACCCTAAAACCCTAAAACACTAACCCCAGCACGACCCCCTACACTACCCAAACACCACTGTACTACCCTAAACCCTAAAACACTCCCCCAGCACGACTCCCTACACTACCCAAACACCACTGCACTACCCTAAACCCTAAATCTACCCCCAGCATGACCCCCTACACTACACAAACACCACTGCACTACCCTAAACCCTAAAACACTACCCCCAGCACGACCCTCTTCACTACCTAAACACAACTGCACAATTTGTTACAGGCGTTGCAACGCAGGCCTGTGGTGCTTACTGGAAGTACCTGGTGGGCTGGTTGGGCCCCAGGGACTCTCAGGATTCAAGGTGACCTAATCCCCCAACTTAAAACGCGCCCTGTGGTGCGTTTGCACAGTGGTGAAGGGAGGGGCGGGGCCTCAGGTGACATGTGCGCAAACACGCCCTGTGGTGCGTTTTAAGTTGGGGAGTTAATTCCCTTTGAATCCTGGGGGCCAACTAGCCCACCAGGTACCTTCAGTAAGCACAACAGAGGTGCGTTGCAGAGAGGTGAAAAAAGGTGCGTGGCCTCGGAACGCCTCTCTGCAACTCAGCTCTGTGGTCCTAACTGTAGGTACCTGGGGGGCTAGTTGGACCCCAGGGACCCTCAGGATTCAAGGGGACTTAATCCCGCAACTTAAAACGCGCCACGGGCGCATTTGCACACATGTCACCTCAGGCCCCCCTCCCTTCACCACTGTGCAAACGTGCACTGGCTCTGGTTAGTCAGAGTCAGTTACCACCAGTACCCGTCTGAAAAAGTTGTGGGCACAGGATGATTTTGCAACAAGGCCTCTTTCTGCTCCTCTGTTGGTTCTTTCTGCACATCTTTTGCTTCTTTCTGTGCGTTTTTTCTTCTTTCTTCACATGTCCTACCTCTGTTGGCATAGTTAGAAACTAGCATTTAAAAAACCTTTGAAATTCACTTAAAAAACCATAGGTTTCAGGCACGTTATAGTTAGAAATTAGCATTTAAAAAACCTTTGAAATTCACTGAAAAAACCATAGGTTTCAGGCACGTTATAGTTAGAAATTAGCATTTAAAAAACCTTTGAAATTCACTGAAAAAAACACAGGTTTCAGGCACGTTATAGTTAGAAATTAGCATTTAAAAAACCTTTGAAATTCACTGAAAAAACCATAGGTTTCAGACACGTTATAGTTAGAAATTAGCATTTAAAAAACCTTTGAAATTCACTGAAAAAACCATAGGTTTCAGACACGTTATAGTTAGAAATTAGCATTTAAAAAACCTTTGAAATTCACTGAAAAAACCATAGGTTTTAGGGACAGTTATAGTTAGTTGGACATTGCACTCGTACAAAACCCGTGAAATTCCCCTGTTATAGTTAGTTCAGCTAACTATAACTCGCGCCCCCGCAATGCACTGCTGATGACGTCACATATTACATCACTCATGACATGGTCAGTGACATCACTGATGACATCACTGATGACATCTCAAATGACATCACTGATGACATCATCCATGTGATAATTTCATGCATCTTCTCACACCCTAATATAACTTTTGATACACCCACTCTAAATTACAGACTGCCATTCTCAAAACCATAGACACTCCAACACCAAAAACTACATACCCACTCACTGATTCTTAGGTCTACACACACATCCACTCACTCACCTGTACAGTCACTCATACTTACAGTCACTCAGTACAGGACTATCATATGCACTCATACACCTATATAAACACTCACACACCGCCACTCATCCATAGAGGTACTCACACACCTAGTCAGTCATGCAAAAAATTAATCACACACCCATTTACTCACCTATACAGTTATACACACACCAGCTCACTTACTCATACAAATACTAGCACATTCTTATGCTCTTATACAATAACTGATACAAGCACACACGCATCCATACAGCCACTCTCACAATAACACACTCTCACTTATAGCCATTTAAATACTCTAACACACATATATACTGCCTTTTACATATGTAGTTACTCGCACATGTACCACTGAGATATACATTCACTCACTAACACACCCATACACACACTCACCCACCCAAGCAGTCCATCACAGATGCACTCTTGAAATCATGCACCCAGTGAATCACCCACTCACACATCTATGTATAGAGTCACACACACCCCACCCACACAAACACTCAGGCAGCCATACAGATACTCAGAGAACCAATCAATAACCCATATAGACACTCATGTAGCTATTTGCAAATCCATGCATCCACTTACACACCAACAAACAGACGGATACAGACATTCACACAGTTTAGTCACTAACCCATGCATTCAGTAAGATACGTTTAATCACTCACTTGTAGAGTCAGTCACTCACGTACTAAATCATCCATTCAGACACTTATACACCCACTCATTCTTCAATACGCCTTTCCCTATATATATTAAACATATTTAAACTTTACAGAAACACACAGTCACTGGATGATGTCATCAGTGATGTCATCAGTGATGTCATTTGAGATGTCATCAGTGATGTCATCAGTGATGTCACTGACCATGTCATGAGTGATGTAATATGTGACGTCATCAGCAGTGCATTGCGGGGCGCGAGTTATAGTTAGCTGAACTAACTATAACAGGGGAATTTCACGGGTTTTGTACGAGTGCAATGTCCAACTAACTATAACTGTCCCTAAAACCTATGGTTTTTTCAGTGAATATATATATATATATATATATATATATATATATATTCATGTTATATATTTTTAGATTTTCAATATTTTATGTAATTGTGTCCTTTGATTAAAAAAAGTTCGGGGGGGGGAGTGGGGTAGTGTTGCAGGTGTGCACTACAAGAAGAGCCTGGGCTACAAATGTACATAAACATCTAAATAGAGATATTATTTGGAATGAGAGGAACCCAAAAAAAAGTGAAAAGAAGGCTAGTTGAATAATGGAAACAGGAATGTTATTGAGAGGCGAAGAGATGAATTTTGATGAATAGGGCACTGGCAGGGTATGAGTTGAGTATGCCCCATTACCTCCAAAAAGAAAACAACATTTTACCATCACTAATAGTGAAAAAAAAAGGGGCTTATTTACAAGCCCCTTGTGCCGATGGTATGTCACTTTTTCCCATATAAAAAGTGACGTCCCGGCTGCGCAAGGGGCTTGTAAATAAGTCCCAAATATTTTGATGTTAAATGTTTGGCACAAGAGGTGTATTTTAGGGATATGTCTACCGACTTTGTTGGTAGCTATGATGGATTGTAGTATTTCCTTCATATTTATGAAGAATGCTTTTAAAATGTTTCACATGGTGATGGGGCTTGTACACTTTGAGAAAGGCTGAAGGCAGCTGAAACGCGTCAGTGTTTGGAGAAGTTGCTGTAAACAAACGAATTGTTTACACAACACCCCGTCTAGAGTCCCCACTATGTCTTGCCTTGGTGAGAAGGATCACAAATATATATATATATATACATACCTACATACATACGTACATGTATATGTATATATGCTTTTCATAGTAGTACATTTAAAAAAAGAAATCAATTGAATATAATGTAAAATATATATTTTTAATAATTGTGTTACACTATATGTACATATAGTGTCCATATTATTTAAAAAGTGCACATAAATACCGCCTTGTGTATTATTATGACTTTAGAAGATGGCGACGGATTGAATGGACTAATGTGTTGTTTTTTGTTTATGTTGTTGACTTGTGGAAAAATGTTTAAAAATGGTGCATATCGAAGATGGTCAGTGTCGCGACAAAGGCTTAACAGCCAAAACGCATCTGACGCTAGATCTTTGACGTATGGATTAAATGGAGTAAAAACACAGTGTGGAGTGCCTTTTCCTTATTTGATTCTGAATCAGGATTATCTTGGAATATAAATATATATATATACACATCTATATGAACAAACAGACATATAAATGTGTGTGTGTTAATAAGTATATATTTTCATACAGGGGCTTATTACAATGTCACGGATAAGGGTCCCACTGACCTCCGGTCCGTGGTCCTGACTGCCTAATTACGATGCGACCGCACATGGTGTGGTCGCATACTTCATTTCCCTAGGGGAGCAGATGCTACGGCCATAAACCGGCCGTAGCACAAGCTCCCATAGGGAAATGGGAGGTTGTGTTTATCCCTGCAGCGCGTGGCAGGCACCTCAGGGTGCCTGCCACACGCTGCAGGGATCAACAAAGGGGCACCATAGGTGCCCCCTCGGGCCCCAACCGGAGGCCACAAACAGAAGGGGGCCCTGCTTGGGGCCCCCAAACTTGCTTTCCGACAGGCTTTCCATGTCAGAAGCCAGAAACCGAGCATCGTAATCTGGATTGCGTAAAATGCCGTCCATATAGATTATGGGTCTCCGACTGGCCGATGGGCTCCTTGAGCCCGTCAGAATCCAGCCGGAATGACCGGTCGGTTTCACTTCCGATCGCCTAAATTGTAATTAGGCGGTTGGAAGTGAAACCGACGATATCGGTCGGAAAGCCTCTTACCTAAGGACGGAGGCTTTCCGACCGAGATCGTAATCGGCCCCCTAGTATTAAGTATTTGTGGAATTTATGTAATTTGCAATGTATTAATATTATATACTGATATATTTAGGATTTACTACTTTAAACTATAGATATATTAAAAAAACAATATTTTTGTATGTATTTGGACGATATTAGTGTTAAACGATATTTTATTTACTATATTTTTGTACTCACAATTATAAGTATAGGGGCCTGATATTTTGGAAAACAATATTTTTGACACAATATTTGTGTCAAACGATATTGTTTACCTCAATATTGTGTCAGTGATCCCTCTAAGGGTTATTTTCTAAGGTTTTTTGTGGATGCTTTCATGGAATTGAGTCCATTTACTTGCCATTGTCAAAGCCTCAGGGGTAGCACAAAACTGCTCAGTTCCGAACAAGCACCGGCACTTTTTTGTAAATCTAGGACCCTGTGTTGTATGTTTTCTTGGGCTTCACTCTTGCTGAAGGCTTTGGAGTCTGCTCAATGATGACAGCATTACCACATTCAACAATAGGTGAGTGCTGGGGCTCATTTGGTAGATTCGGAGTAGACTAAGAATGTATGAGCTCCACTTCTATTGAAGTCACAATGTGCTCAAGTCATAGTACACAAGTTAAATGTTTTTCAATAAAAGCAAAACCAAATCAACAAGCATTGCCAAGCCAATACATCTTGGGCCTGATTCACAGAACTAACTTACGTCAAAATCCTAAACTTACAACAATTTTGGTATTCACAGAATGAACTTACACATTTGGGTATTCACAGAATGAATTTACACATTTGGGTATTCACAGAATGAACTTACACATTTGGGTATTCACAGAATGAACTTACAACAATTTGGGTATTCACAGAATGAACTTACTCATCCTAACTTTATGTCCGCCACTGGGCCGGAAATTCCGGCCCGAGTGCGGACATAAGGTTAGGATGAGTAAGTTCATTCTGTGAATACCCAAATGTGTAAGTTTATTCTGTGAATACCCAAATGTGTAAGTTCATTCTGTGAATACCAAAATTGGTGTAAGTTCATTCTGTGAATAACCAAAAGTGTAAGTTCATTCTGTGAATACCAAAATTGTTGTAAGTTCATTCTGTGAATACCCAAATGTGTAAGTTCATTCTGTGAATACCAAAATTGTTGTAAGTTTAGGATTTTGACGTAAGTTAGTTTTGTGAATCAGGCCTCTTGTGTTTAAAATTTGAGTGCCAAGCAATTCATATTGCCAATGCTTGTATGTAATGCATTGTTAAAAAGGTAAAAAGAAAAAAACATTTCAAAATACCGGAGGAAAAGTAAACACATATCTTAAGATATTTCAAAACTGCACACTGTATTCAATATTTTCAATCTTTATAAATGGCATCATTTACTTTTCAAACATTTTTCACCCAGGATCCTCTGAACATAATTTAAAAACAAAAAGGAAGTGTTGGAATTTAAAGGAAAATGATTATGTAGTATATGTGCTGGAACAAGAATGCGGCAAACAATATATGGGTAGCACAATAAACAAGCTGAAGCTACAGATTCTGCAGATTTAATTGAGGTAAAAAATAAAGACATAAGTTATCCTGCTGCCAAACATTGCTGGTGCTGGGAAAATCCCGAGGGAAGTATTAGCAATCTAGCTTTCTACAGTATAAAACATATCATGATGAACTGACGTGGCAGCAATAGGGAAGAAATCCTAAGAAGACTCCAAAAGATATTGTTGTTAGGAAGTGAAACAACATGAGCCAGCACCAAGATGCCTAGCTGCATTTACATTTATATAAACACTTGTCCCCCAGGAGCAATATTGAACTGTTGGCTAACTATTTTCGTGCCTGGAAATTGATAAGGAAATGAGGTCCGCATGATGTCCTGTGGATCAGAAGTATGTGTAATAATTGTGGTGAGAGTGTTAAGAAAAGAGGAGCCATGGATCTAGAACCCTCCATTTATGCTTTGTGAATAAGGTCCCTCTGCAGATGAGGTCTTGCATAAGAAGGCATGCATGTTTATAATGAATCTCATGGGGGAAACATCCTTTACCACGCAGACAAAACCATGCAGTGCCTTTCCAACGCAGTCACTACCATGACTGCGATGTTACCACATGTTCCTGTAGCACACAGGTCGTTACAATGACTTGCTTTAGGGAACACGGTGTTCGACTTTTGTTTGATTTTAAGTCCAACACCTTCCCTACTGATACACCGACTGGAGTTGGAATAGTAATTTATACTATTCCAAAGTCCAGCGCTTCCCTAAAGCAAGTCGTTGTGCTAAACGAACACGTGGTAATGTCGTAGTCATGGTAGTGACTGCGTTGTTAAGCCATGTGTGGCTTAGGCATGCGTGGTTCCATCATACAACCATCTCATGGACACTGCAAAATGATTATTGAACAATGATGTGCTACATGTACATTTATAGAGAAACTTGTTCCCCAGAACCAACAATGAACTATTGGTTAACGATTTCCATGATTTATACGTTTGAAATATGTTCGGTTTCTACATGAATTTTTGCCCAGAAGCGAATGTATGATCATAGTGCACATTATGGATATTATAATTGGATTATTTGATGATGTGCTATGATCTAACATGATGTACATGGACCTAATCATTGTAAAAAGATTGTGGGTGTGTTGCTATACAGCTGGCATAAATGGGAAGAACTAAGGAGGACGAGATTGTTTATTTGTGTATGTATCCAAAGAGACTTTCAAAAAGGTTATAACTACTATGAGGTTTACAATCATGATAAAATATAATTAAAATTAATTCAGAAGTGTGTGATAATTGCTAGTAATGGGACTTGATGAGGATGGGATTGTGAACCTTCTATATGTATTCAAGGGCAAACTTTAAAAAGGTCAGAAATTATATGAGGTTAAAACGCATGATACAATGAAATTCAAAATGTATTCAAAATGTGAACATTGTTCCATGGACATGGAGTTCTTTTGAATCATGTAATGGTGGCCATGTAAGGCCTTTGATCAGATAAGTAGGGTGATGGTCTAGTTTTTTTTTGCTTTTGTTTCGATTGCCATAATGGCAGTTTTAAAATGTTTTGACCCACTAGAAGGCTTTAGTTATTAAAACGTATAAGTTTTGTTTGCACCCTTATAGTTTATCAAAAAAATTCTTTACATTTTCATTGTTGTGAGTGCTGTCTTCTCTCTGGAAGTCATGAAAGTGTATTTGGTGCAATATTCACAGAGCAGTTATAGTTAGGACCACGTTTCCATAGGAAATTGATTTTTCGATTTGCTTAAACTTTGGCGCCGTTGACGAATCTTCACAAAATTTTCAAACAAAAAGTTTATTCACCTCAGCTTTTTCCTGGAAAGTTTTGGAGTGATCCGTCAAAGTGGGGGCTAAGAAAAAGAGGGTCCATAAACACATTTTCCCCCTTGCAATTCTCCATAAGAAAATTGAACAGTGATACCGCAAAAGTGGCTGAACGGAATAACACCAAATTTGGCAGAAAGCTAAATCTTGACCCAGAAAGCGAGCATTTAGTGATTTGGTGTAAATCATTCAGTAGTTTTTGAGAAATGAAGGTTCAAAATGAATATACATTTCAAGCCATGGAGGTTCAAAAGATATGATCTGATTGTCTGTCACCACATCAACAAAGATGTGGCGGCAGCCATTTTAGGACTCGGGGACTCAGACCTCTGTCTTGGTAAAAAGTAAAAAAATATATAAGCGCAGTGTAGGTGTACCCTGCCCCTAGGCCTGGTGGTGGGATCCCAGAGGGATACCCCACCCCTGGGGCCAACTACTTCATTTATTTTATCTGCACAACAGACTTGCAAAGGATCTGCTAAGTTACGGCTCTGATCAAAAGAATGCTGGCTCCTGCCCATTCTCATACTGAGCTCCCTGGAGTGTGCCAGGGCCCAGTGGGTCAGAACATTTATGTTTAAAAGGGAGGGGAAGCATGCAGCCCCCTCTATGAGTCTTTCTCCTACCCCGGCAACCCTATCCCCAGGGTCCGCAATTCAATAAAAGGGGAAGGGGGCTCATGGCCCCCTCACTGATCCTTAATTAGGCCCCATGAACACCATCACCTGGGGCCAATACTCTCAATGAGAGGAGGGGGACTTGAAGCCCCTCCCCTAGCCTCACAGAGGCACCTGGAACTGCATCCCCTGAGGCCAATTTTTTTGGGAAAGAGGTTTGTGCAGTCCCACTCACAGAGCAAGTCCTTGGCCACTGGGAGACATCCCCTGGGGCTGATGTGATCAGTGTCCCGGGGACCCCATCCCCCGGGACATCACAGTTACCTGCCTGGGAGAGTGCAGGCATACCCTGCCCACAGTCTCCTGGGCAGTGAACACGACTTTGCTTCCTTATGGATGAGAGCAGAGAAAAATGCTTCTCCCAGCCGGGAACAAAGTTACTTACCTGGCTTCTGCCAGCATCACCATGAATGCTGCTTGAGGAGCCGACAGGAGCCGCAGGGCCATTGGGGCTCCCCCATGGCTCCCAACATTTTAGGAACTCATGAGTGTCCCGGGTGGGCACCAGGGCACCCACTTGATAATATGTTAAAATAATGCAGATTCCCATCACAGTGGTGGCTGGGGGCCGGCAGGGGCTGCAGGGCCCTAGGGCTCCCACTCAGCTACCAATACACATGCATGTTGTGGGTGCCCGGGGTGAGAATCAGGGCATACATTTGAACTATAATTAAAAAATGGCCAGTTCCCACCACAGTGGTGACTGGGGAGCCAGCAGAGGACAAGGGGGCCCTGGGACTCCCCTCGCAGCCCCTCCTTATAAAAATAAATAAAAAAAGTGTAGGTGCTCCAGGTGGGCACCAGGGTACCCAAAAATGGTTAAAAAAGTAAAAGGGGTATCAAATCAGCAACAGGTTTATTCACTGCTCAGGCATGGAGTGCCACGTAATGCCCTGCAAGGACTTTTTGCGAATATTTTTTATATCCTGGTGGTGCCTCGAGAAGGGGCAGGGGCACCACCTTGTATTTTTTTGTTGTGGAGGGTTGCATTATTAACATTATTAAAAACACAGTATGTCGGGGCGTGGCCAAGGCAGCCAAGATGGCGGTCAGGTTTCAGTGAGGCTCCCATCGCTTTGACCTAATCCTTAATCATCCATCCTGACAGCAATTCTTTTATCACTGGCAGGAGCTCCTGATCAGTGGCTTACCTTCCCTGCCGACCTTCAAGCTCACCTGGGGCTGCCTGAGACTCTCTGTGACTGAGCCAACGGCCTTGACTGAGGTCTGCTCCATTGGTGGTGCTGCGGCTGAGTAGCTGTGGACCTCTCCACTCTCTCCCCCTCCCCACCGGGGCCTGTCGTGTGCTGCCTGACCTCAGCTGGGGACGAATCGAGCTGCCCATCTGGGCCCTGGTGCGGCGCTGGAGGAGGGGGCCTTTCTCCCTATGGAGGATCTTCGGGTGTGTGGCAGCCTGGGGGCTGAGCCGCGATGAAGATAGCGGCTGCACCGCTGTGGCCATGCTCACTCAGATAACCTGTGGTGCACAGCCCTGACAGCGGCTTGCGGTGGTTCCATGGCATCCGTGTGAGACCCAACGAACCAGTGAGGGGGCTGACCGCTGTCGCTATGCTGTTCCATACTGATTGACTGACCTGCAGCATTTGGGCCGAGACAGGCCGCGGCAGACAGAGATGGCTCGCGCACCCCCGATGGTGAGTAGAATCGGATATTGGACGCCAGTTTCTCTGAGACGTACCGCATTGGCCCCATTGCCCCGGGGTGGAACTTAAGCTCTCCTGTGTTGCTCTGCTGGGATGGACACCTGACTTTGGGGACTGTGGCCTGCTGCAGGCGTTGTGTGGAACACTTTATCCATCCACAAGTGCCTGGGCCCGGACCTACTGCGGCTGCTCCAGGTAAGGACTGTTGGGGAGTGGGCTGTTTCACGCTCACCCCCACCTGACTGCAATTGGGGACTGCCATTGCTGGTGGCCAGAGGCACATATTGTGAGGGCTAGGCCTTGCCCTCTGTGTGGCAGTTGCCATTATTCCAGGGCCCCACCCTCTTTTGTGTCATCCATTGGGACATGTATGCTGTTGGGGGGCTCTGCTGCCCATTAGCTGCACTGACATACTGTGACATCTGGATCCACTGGGCCCCACTGGCAGGCGTGCTTGGTCCTCCCTTCAGCCTGCTTTGTCCCCTACCCCACGCCCTGCTGCTATTGTCTATCCTTGTGGCATCCCCGGATTGGTGTCTAACCGGGCGCCGGCCCCCTGGGTGCGTGACCTGCGGCTGCTGCGACTGAGGGGTACTGAGCCCCGGGACATTGGCACCTGCTGCAGGCAAACTGCTTGTGCTGCCGGGGTGGCAAGCGGGTCTGCCCCACCTGAGCCGGCCTTTTGTCTGGAACCGGGCCTTGGCGCTTTGACAATGGGCCATGGGACGCCTCCCCTGCCAACAACGGGTCAGACAAGAATGGATCAATACATGGCCCCCCATCCGATGCCAGGGAGAATGCAGGGGGCCCTGTGACTGCCTCTGAGCAACCTGCCGCTGCGGACCTGGGAGTGGTCACTGGCGAGCACAGTGGGAGCTTCTAAGCAGACTGCTCTTGCTCCCGGCTGCTAGCTGGATGGACATTGGTCCGTTGCTTGCTCTATAGTGCAGCTCTTACTGCCCCATACCTGGACTTGATACCAGTCCCCTTGTTCTATCCCCATCATTCATTGTCTTTCCTAGGTTTTCACCAGTATGCTGTCTGGAAAATTCTCCTGTTTATTAGGCGCCTATGTACCACAAATGTTTCCCCCTGTTATCAACTTTATCGATGTCGTTTGTTTAAGGGTGACAGATGCTTCCTAGGGGTGGGGTTAAGTTGGCCCCTAGGGGCTGTGTTTGTTGTTCTAACCATGCCATTTCCTTTCAGGGTTTTCTATGGCAAGCACTTCTAGGCTGTCTCATAATCTATCACGATTGTGCCTACTTCATTTCGTATAGGTGTCCATGGCCTCGGCAGAGCTGGATAATGCCTTTACCTTCACACCATGTCTACCCCTAGCCTACCGGTATTCTTCTGGAACACCAATGGTCTGTTGTATTGGATCAAGCGATCCCCGGTGCTGTGCTATATTAGCATATACAAACCGGCAGTCGTCCTCTTACAAGAAACTCATCTATTGGGCTCACTGTGCGTGTTCTTTGGTTGATTTGGAAATGATGGAGTATATCACTCTGGTTTTGTGAGAGGCTCCCGGGGGATAGCTATATTGATGCACAATTCCTTCCCCAGGATGGTCTCTCAGGTCCACGAGGATCCCCAAGGGATAGGTGGGAGTTGCGGGTCACTTGGCGGCCAAACATAACTTTGTTTCCTGCTATGTTCCTCCACCTTAGAAAGGAAATCTCAGAGTACTCAATGAATCACTGATGATGTAGTGGTTGCGGTATCAACTGTCCTTTATTTGACCATCCTAACAGTCATTAGCATTGCTGCTTGCCTTTTACTTTCCTTGCCAACACGTGTTTCATCTGTTACTTTAGATTTTAACAGCAGACTTCATCAGGGCCTAGAAGTAGTCTCAAACAGTACATCAAAGAGAATGCCTGGCACGGTATCCAGACAATAAAATCATAAATCTAGTGATCCAAAAGATATATGCAAAGACTTCATGTGCGTCATCATTGCATCAGTACATCTCAGATAGGATAGCGTTTCTGGCATGTCTCGGGTCCATGGCGTTACTCCACCTTTGTTACAACCCACCCTCCAGATGTTGCGGTCCTTTATCCTGACCCTCCCCACGAGGACTACCATGATAGGCCGGCACTTCAATACGATTCCAAAACTTGACCTCAAAGCATCCACTGCCTCGTATCTGGGTCGATGCACCCGCTCGGCATGTTTGTCCTCCTGGGCCAACTCAATGGGCTTTTGTGATGCATGGCGCTCCTGGCATCCTGCAGTGCGGGCCTACACACATCAGTCGGTGTCTCATAGTATGGAATCGCGCATTGATCTACTGTGGTTGCCCACTTCAGATCTCCTTTCTGTTCAATCTGTGTGAATTCTTCCAGGCGGCATTTCTGATCATGCGCCCCTCTTAATGGAAAGGGGCCCTCAGCCCCTTACCTCACGGTGTAGATTTAATGCTTAGCACCTGAAGGCCCCCAAATACATCACGTTTGTGGAGGAGGAATTGCAGGATTTCTTTCAACTCAATGTGGGCTCGGTGTTGTCGGCAGACACATTATGGGCATCCAGCAAGCCCTCCATATGGCGTCATCTGAAGGGTTCCGTGCTGCGCTGCAAGGCCCACCAGCACACATGAATAGCTGACCTTGAGGGCCAGATACTTTAACTGGAGGCCACCTTGCGCCGCTCTGATACGGAGGAGACTCGCCGCCTCCTGACTGTAGCACGCACGGACCTGAGACAGTTCTCCCTTGAGGAGGAGAAACAATGCTGGAGGGCATCAACCCAAAGGGTATATGAATCGTGTGACAAGTCTGGCAATTTGCTGTACTGTCTGGCGACCCGTGGTGTCTTGGACAGAGTGGTCCCTGGGGTTTAGGATTCCTCTCGCCGCCTCCGGGAGGAACTACCCGATATTGCTCAGACCTTTGCAGATTTTTATCAAGCCCTCTACACCCGGCGCTCCCCACCCTCACAGGTGATAGAGAACCCTATTTTACTTGATATTCCGCTGCCATCTGTCCCCGACTCCATATCCCGGGAATTGTTCCTACTCCTCATCGCCGATGAGATAGATTCCGCTATCACGGCCTTGCAATGAGGGAAATGGCTGGCCCCGATGGCTACCCCATTGAGTACTATAAGCAATTCTGACACATTCTGTCCCCTCATTGGCTCAATTTTTACACTGCTGCGGTACAGCAGGGATTTTTCCTGCCGGAACTGCATTGTGCCGCTATAGTGGTTCTTCCCAAGGAGTGCCTTCCCAGTGATCAATGTTCATCCTACCGCCCCATCTCCCTTATCAATGCCGCCATCAAGATCTATCTTTTTATCGGTGCCACAGATCAGCACCGATAAAAAAAAATGGCTTTGTCACTTTCTAGCTCAGTGTGGATGGCACTGTGCTAATCCTATGCTTAAAACCTCTGCTAGAAAAACAGACATTTGAAGTGAGCAGCCTCTGGGTGTCGGTGGTGGTGTAAGGTGCTCCATATAAATGAGCCGGCTCATCTGGCTGGCACCGATAAAAAAAAAATGGCTTTGTCACTTTCTAGCTCAGTGTGGATGGCACTGTGCTAATCCTATGCTTAAAACCTCTGCTAGAAAAACAGACATTTGAAGTGAGCAGCCTCAGGGTGTCGGTGGTGGTGTAAGGTGCTCCATATGGGAAACAGCGTTTATAACGCTGTCAACACCACGCGGGTAGGTAACAACGCGGACGTTACATCGTCCGCGTTGTTACCACGCATGGCATTACATCGCAAGTCGTTTCTACGACTTGCGCTAGATGGCGCGCAACACCAAGGAATGTGTTGGATTTTAAATCCAACACATTCCCTACTGTTGCGCTAACTGGAGTAGGAATAGTAATTTATACTATTCCTAAGTCCAGCGCGCCATCTAGTGCAAGTCGTAGAAACGACTTGCGATGTAAAACCATGCGTGGTAACAACGCGGACGATGTAACATCCGCGTTGTAACCTTCTGCGTGGTATTGTATGTCGTAGTAACGTCATACATTCCTCCATATAAATGAGCCGGCTCATCTAACTACCCAGAGTTCCCTGTTTCCTTTTTTGCATTATTTATTCTGCCCTGTATGCCTGAAAGGACATTGTCTTGACTTACACTGGGTGCTCCCTTGTGTCTAGACAAAGCTATACTTCGGTTATGAGCTCTAAGTACAGCAAAACATGTGTCAGGGGTTGCTTTTATTCATTGTAGGTTGTCTTGGATGGTATTTTACCAATCCAAACATTTAATAGTGTTCCTGGAATGGTAAAGGTCTTTTGTCATTTTTCAGCTCAGAGTGCCGCGCAGTAGCTAACCCTATGCTTAAAACCCCCTCAAGGAAACAGACATCTGAGATGAGCAGTTTCAGAGTATCGGTTGTTTTGTAGGGTGCTCCATGTAAAGAAGCTGCTCTCCACCTAAACTTGGGAACTATTCAGAGTTCCCTGCGTCCTGTTTTTTTATTATTATCATTACTATAATTGCTTTTACATTTTAGTATCAAGGGTAGTGCATAATACAGATTTGTAACTACACCAGTGTTGTATTTCGTGATTACTCAGAACTAAGTGGGGACCTTGCTTAAACAAATCACTCTGCTAGGATCTCTGGTAGCTCTGAGCAGTTTCCAGTCTGACCCACTCCTGTGATGTAGAAAATGGGTGGGCTTTTGAGACATATGTCTGCAATTCAAAATTGGCAGGTCCTAAGTCTTTCTACAAGGGTCCAACGGCTAAGGGACATGGCACTTTTCTATGCCATTGTCCATGAATACCCCATGTCCCTTGAGGCATGACCAAAGGCCATAACTTCTACCCTGTGAGCCGCAGGATAGATGCTTCAGCTTTTGACCACATCATAAATGTAAAAAAAAATATGTAAGTCCGTTTTTATATAGCGCAGCTTCTCACCCTTACGGGTCTCAAGGCGCTGGGGGCCGTAGTGGAAATTAAGTGAGCTATTGCCCAGAGTCACATGGTGCTGAGCTGAGCTGCCGCCAGAGCCAGGGATCGAACCGTGAACCCTGTGCTCCGAAGTCAGCTGCCCTGGCCGCTGCACCACACCTCTCCACATATTGATGCCTTGCCAGTTCCCCCTGCCTCTGTGCATTCCCTGTCATACTGGGGCCAAGAAATGTAATCATATGGGGCTATCCAATACCAAACCTTGTGTTCTATGACCTCTTAATTAACTCACTGACACAGCATACACATTTTTGCTGTTCATGACAGCATGTCATTACTTTCCAGGTCCGAATTGGTCCCATGGCATATTTAAAGACAAGCTCATATGACAAGCATCCCCAAAGCATAGGGTGTGACATTTGACCATGCAATGTTGCTATATTCCATTTTCCCTGTACTGCCTGTTTATGGCCTAAGACAAGTTATGTTAGTCTAATAAAATTAGTTATTAACCAATGTTAATTAAAAAGCTTCAGTTGCAAGGACCTAATGGCCACTAGCATTGCCCAGAAAGTACTTGTTTCAGGTTTAAGTACGGGGGGCATCCAAATGCCAGATCCTGTTTGCAGCACTTGCTGAGCAAAGTCAAACGCCTTGCTCAGCTGATAATAGGTGCATTGATAGTGAGCATAAGGTGTCAACGCCCCGTGCTCAGTAGTCACAGAGGGGAGGAGAGCTAGGCACATGTTGTGACTTAAAGAAAAAGACCTTTCTCAACTTGGTATTGTGGGCAGCCAGTAAATACTTATAAATTAAATAAATTACATTTTTTTTAAATTGTTAAATGGACATTACAATTGTCTAGTAAAATCAATTAGCTGTGTTGTTAAGAAGTAAAAATACATTTAAAACATCAACTGAATGAATTTTATATTTGCAACCCAAGATTTAAAGATCACTACTGAGTTATCGCAAGGTTTGCAACCCTAATCTCCCCCTCCTATGTATGACCTATAACCTCACACAGGGACTGCTTCCCATTTGTAAAATGTTTGTTGTTCCAGCATAAGAAGGATTATGCTATAAAGTAATCATCATTAGTGATCGGAGATGCAAATCTAAACAGATAATTATTTAATGTTGACTAGTAGTAACTTTACTGTGGCTGGGATGTTACTTCCTTATTCGTCCTGATGAAGGCCCCTTCCAATCATTTCACAAAGTCAAAACGTCAGCATAATAACTTGCTGACTGACATAAATTGGAGGCAACAAAATAGAATTCTGATTTTGAGCCTTTTTTTGTCTATTTGAACACTATTAAGTCACCATTGTTGGTTTCCTTTTGCTTCTGTATATAGCACTAGCGCACTTTATGATTCACCCTTGTCACTGATCACCTTCATTGCACCTTTTTTCGGAGCACTTATGTTTTGGATTATGTTCTAATTGAACGTGGTAGCAGAAATTAAAAACCTGTTTATTACATTTGTATAATTCTACAATATTTCTGCCTAGGAAACTTACGATTTAAGCATCCTCCAAGGGAACCACTGTTCATTTTTTAATTTTTGTAACCTTGCATGTGGCAGCAAAGATGTTATCATCATCATAAATAACTTTATTTCAGAGTAGCCATAAAAGTTGACAATAAATAACACGTAATCCATATACACAGTACCCCAGTATTAACAAATAGTCATATCAAACGGCTTGTTTGAGTTCATATCAGGCAACAATCACTATTCACTTAGAGCACAATACATTGCAGATAATATTCCCTATGAAATATAGTTAAAATCATGATAAAAAGTTTACACAACCAGTTAAGACCTTTAAAAAACATTGGTACTATTAGCAGCAATGGCGGCCCTTCTTTTTGCCTACATCAGGCCCAGGAATTTGACATTGGCATAAATGTACAGAAATGAAGTGTCCGTGCGTAAATTCTTAAAGCTACAAGGTAGCTAGCATTACCTAACTGCCTTCAGACTGGTGCAATCCAAGCAGAACGGAACTTAACATACAATGGGCAAACAAATAACACATTTAAACACAAAACAGCATTTAAACAACAGGACCATACGAAAATATCACAAATGAGGTGAAGGAGAAGACACCAAAGGGAGACCAGGGGGCATTAAAATATTTCTCTATTTCCCCTTCAGACTACCTGCATAGTTTTAAGCTAAAATATTTGCAAATTGTGCTGGGAAATGCACATTTTAAACCCCCCTAAATATCAGCCCCCAACTAAATATGATCCCTACTCCCTATTCTCAGAACCTACAGAGATCAGCTGCAGAGTGCCCCAGGGCTTCTCCCTGAGGCCCGTGCTCTTCAACGTATAGATGGCCCCCCTCGCTGCCTTCGTCCGGAACCATGGACTCAACATCGTCTCCTACACTGACGACACCCAGCTGATCCTCTCCCTCACCATCGAACCCACAACCACCAGAATCAACTTCCACAGCGGGGTGAAGGCCGTTGCCACCTGGATGAAAGATAGCTGCCTCAAGTTCAAACTCAGACAAGACCGAAGTACTCATCCTGAGACCCATCCCCTCAGCCTCGGGCAACTCCTGGTGGCCCGCCTCATTGGGAACCCTCCTCACCTCCACTGACCATGCATGCAACCTCTGCATCATACTGGACTCCTCGCTCACAATGAACTGTCAGATCAATGCCGTATCCTCCTCTTTCTTCCACATTCTCCCCCTGCTTCAAAAGACATTCAGATGGATCCCCACAGAATATAGAAAGACGGTCCTCCACGCACTCATTACCAGCAGACTCAACTACGGCAATGCTCTCTACGCAGGTGTCACCCAGAAACTCATCAGGAAAGTACAGAACTTTCAAAACGCCACAGCCAGACTGGTCCTCAACATCCCCCGCTGCAACCACATCACCGAACACCTTTGAGAACTCCACTGGCTTCCAGTCAATAAAAGAATCACTTTTAAACTCTTCACACATGCCTACGAAGCTCTCCATGACACAGGACCTGCATATCTGAACCATGGCCTCTCATTCCCCGTACCCACCAGACACCTTCGCTCCACTCAACTGGCCCTGGCCACAATCCCATGGATCCACAAGACCAAAACCGGTGGAAGATCCTTCTCCCACCTCGACGCCAAGACCTGGAACACCCTGCCTCTCCCCCTCAGGCAGTCCCAGTCGCTGACTCAATTCAGGAAGGATCTCAAGACCTGGCTTGACTGAACCCCTGCACCCAGAAGAATCAGCAGCCCCATCCCCCAGCGCCTTGAGACCCTCACAGGTGAGTAGTTGCGCTATATAAACCCTGATTGATTGATTGATTGATTGATTGACTCTCAGGCGGAGCAGGTACACAAACTGTGCATGTGCATTTCAAAAGGGTCTCATATGAAACTCGTTTGCAAGGGATGGTTCTTGTTTCTGTTTTGGCTCTGGCACCTCTCTGATGCAGTGAGAATATTATTTACATATTTCAAGTAGGTAATGCTGCCACTGTTACACCTACTGTGTAAGTTTTGCTTGTTTACTAGAGGGCATGCTCCTTTAATCAACCAAGCAACAGAGTTTGTGCAAGAGAAGCAGAAGCAGATTAGAAAGTAACCAGATATGTTTTAAGTTGTTTCCGATGAAACCCCCAGCTGATGATTGTTTGTCCAGGCTGGTAGAAGAGAAGAAGGATAGTGATAAAGAAAATTCCCCTGTTGGTAGGGACAGCCTTGAGTGGAATGATGAGGAAATTTGTGCATTTTTTTAAAAATCAAAGCTCAGACTCAGATGAAGAATGGAGAGTAGTGATATCAAAGGATGATATTTTGTAGCAGGTCAGACAGAGTCTTGTGCATGGTAGGTTGTTTAAAAACAACCTGTATATATATGGGAGTGATGAGGGAAGACTTTGTGGAGATTTTTGGTGGCCAACACTTGACAAGGATGTGGAACGAATGGTAAGAGAACGTATGGAATGTAATAAAAGTGACAAAAGTCTGAAGGTGAGACACTTGCCATTGGTGTGCCATGACTTGCCCACTTATCCATGGGAAGAGGTGGCAAAAAATCTGGTTGGGCCTCATTAGTGTTGAACATGCAACTCCTTAATTCATAGCTCTCATGTACAATCATTCTAAGTGGGTTAAGTTTTCATGCATAAGAGACATCACAACAAATGCTATCATCATATGTTTTGTGAATTTCTTCAGGTGGCAAAGCTATCGTAGGACTCTTCCTTCTGACATATGGGGTGCAGTTCTGTTGTAAAGCCATAGAGGACTATCTGGAAGAATGTGGAATCAAATAGATAAAGTCTTCTTTGCACCATCCTGAGACCAATGGAGCCATAGAAAGGATGAATAGGACTTTAACGGATGGCATACAATTATTAGGAGTGAAAAACCTAGACTAGAAACAAGAATTACAAAGGTGCATCACAGCTTACCCGATCTCCCCTCACGCAACAACAGGAAAATCCCTGTTTGAACTGTTTAATGGACGCATACTATTAGGGTGTGGATGGAGTGAAATGAGGGTTTGAGGGATAATGGCCCAAGTGCATGGAGAGACTAAGAAAAGGGGTTATAATTCAAGAAGAAAGAAAGGTTTGACCAGAGGAAGAGCATTTTAGATGTGAAGGTTGAAGCGGGAGATTGGGTTAAGATACCTGCCATGGTTAGTTGTGTGGACGTGTTAAAACTCACAAGAAGGTTGAGAATTGTCAAAGTTTTTAATAATGCAACTAAGGCTGAGGATAGGCACATTTGGCATAAATGTTGTGTAGTGGTTGTCATTCCGTATTCAAATGAAAAGAGGGATAATGAGGGGAACAATGACAGGAGAGAAAGGCAAGAGTTTGGTGATGGTGAGGTGGTGACAAATAAGAATGCAGTGTGAAGAAGGAGTTCTAGGGTGGTTAGGAATCTTCAAGATTTTGTACCAAGTTAATTCTTTACAATGGAGATGTAGATTTTTAGGCTCATGAGTAATCTACAAATGCATTATTTACTTTAGTTGTGGTAGACTGTGTTGTACAAGTATTTGGACAAAATATTGAGGTGTAAATATTGGGAGACAGAAATATCAGGAAAAAATATTGTGATACAAAAATATTGTGATGCAGAGATATCGCTGTCAAGAATATAGTTTTTTTCAGGTAAGTAATATCGTTGTTAAGAATATTGTTGTTGTTAATATCGTTTTCAATAATATAGTTGTAAAAAATATTGTTTTTTTAATTATCTTAATGTGTTTTAGTTTATATTATTATTGTTTGCATAATTGTTAATAATATTTTTAAGTATAGTTTGTAATTTTAAGTGATTTAATTTTTTTTATTTAATTGCTAATAGTAATTTATAGTGTTTTAGCAGGTTCGTAGGTTTGTAGCAGTATAGGGAGGGAAGGTAACTATATAAGTAATAATGAATTAACAAATAATCATTAATTTATTGTTGATCCTTTTTCATGATCAATTATTAAGTAAGTTGTATAATAACTAAATATTTTAGGTGCGAGCTGCTGGGTTTGTAGGGGTATCAGGTGGGAAGTTAATTAAGTAATAATTAATTAACAATTATTTATTATCAGTTATTTAATTGATTATTAATGGTGTAAATTGTTTAATAATGATATATTTTTGTTATATTTTAGGTGCAGGATACTGGGTTTGTAGGGGTACAGGATGGGAACTTAATTAAGTTATTATTAATGAGCAATTAATTAAATATTAGTTATTGGATTGATTATTAACTATGTAAATTGGGTAACCATTTTATATTTTAGATATATTTTAGGTGTGGGCTGTTGGGTTTGTAGGGATATAGAATGGAAAGCTAAGTAATATGTAATTACCAATTAATTATTTATTAATGATTAATTATTTAATCTATAATTAAGTATGTACATTATGTAAGACTGATTTATTTAAGTTATATTTTAGTTGTGGGTTGCTAGGTCTGTAGAGGTATAGGGTGAAACATTACCTAATTAATTAATAATTTATTAACAAATAATGATTAATTGTTGATTAATTAATACATTGATGATCAATTATGTAAACTGTGTCATACTTATTTATTTTAGTTATATTTTAAGTGTGGGTTGCTAGGTTTTTAGGGGTATAGTGTGGAAAGTTAATTAAGGAATAAATAAATAAAAATTAAAAAAATGGATAATTATTTATTACATTATTTCATAATCATGTAAATTGTTTCCTTTTTATTATATATATATATATATATATATATATATATATATATATATATATATATATATATATATATATTGTTAGACCTGGCACCATTGGCGTGGGTCTCCCCTCCATTTCTCGCTTTTTGTCTCTTCTGTGTTGCTGGTATTAGATGCTCTGGGCGCTGTGCCACGGCCATTCCGTGCCACAGCGCAAATGCTCACTATGGTAAATTGACTGTATGAATTGATGTTCCCATAATTGGCTCATTTGGTTTACCTGTTAGTCTCTAGTATCATGCACCGTGCGTGCCCAGGGCTGGTAGACCGAATGCTGCTGGTGGGCCTGCAGCGCTGATTGCGCCACCCACGGAAGCAGCTTGAAAAGTGGAAAGTCGAATTTGGTATGCCTGAGCTCAGAATATTAACGTACATCTTTTAGTGAGGGTTATTTCTATATTCTGTGTTCGAAAATACCACTTTGGGAAAGTGGGTATTTTCTTGCCTAAATCTTCCAGTGTGCTCTGCTGTTATGTGTATTGGCCGTCTGGTTTTGGAGGGCAGGGTAGGCTGAACCCGACCTGGGTCGAGTAGAGGAATCTGCAGCTGGAGTATGGGGAGGGGTGACCCTTTGGTCTGAGCAGGGCTGGGCCTGGCAAGGTGAATGATGGCTCCAGCCTCCACTGTGCGTCTGATGGCAGACCCCCTCTTCCTCAAAGGCAGGATGCTGCCTCGTAAACAACGTGCCCCCAGGACCTCCCCGAACTGGTTCTGACTGGATCAGTGACTTGTGACTTTTGAAAGAACAAAGACTTGTGGGGTATAAAGATCTGCGCCGAAACCCCTACACGGTGTGTGTTACTTCTGGATGCCAAGACGAACCTCTGTCCGTGTAACTAGAGGGAAAGGACTTTGAAACTTTCATCCATCTTGCTGAAGCAACTACCCAAGGGCCTGATTTGAGCTCGCCTCCTGCTGAAGTCTCAGGGACATTAGACTTCACCCATCAGCCGTCTGGATTCCTATTTGAGGGGGATTCTACCTGCAGGTGAGGCCTCTGTTGAGAATTCCGGAGCCTCTGGTTCTACTGCGGGGAAACGCGGGCTGAAAATCGCTATCACTAGTGTGGGCCGCTGCAGCTGAGGAGCTGTGCCGCTGAGTGCCCGCATTTGCCATCCTATGAAAGTCGCTATCGCTATTGTGGGCCGCTGCAGCTGAGGAGCTGTGCCGCTGAGTGCCCGCATTTGCCATCCTATGAAAGTCGCTATCGCTATTGTGAGCCGCTGCAGCTGAGTTGCTGTGCCGCTGAGTGCCCGCATTTGCCATCCTACGGAAATCATCGCTATCGCTATTGTGGGCCGCTGCAGCTGAGGAGCTGTGCCGCTTAGTGCCCGCATTCGCCATCCTACTGAAATCATCGCTATCGCTATTGTGGGCCGCTGCAGCTGAGGAGCTGTGCCGCTGAGTGCCCGCATTTGCCATCCTACGGAAATCATCGCTATCGCTATCGTGGGCCGCTGCAGCTGAGGAGCTGTGCCGCTGAGTTCCCGCATTTGCCATCCTCCGGAAATCATCGCTATCGCTATCGTGGGCCGCTGCAGCTGAGGAGCTGTGCCGCTGAGTGCCCACCTTTGCCATCCTACGGAAATCATCGCTATCGCTATTGTGGGCCGCTGCAGCTGAGGAGCTGTGCCGCTGAGTGCCCGCACTAGTCACCACTTCCAGGATCTTGTTACCACCTGCGGGTACTGCTGGGTGCCCGCCTTTAAGCCCCGTCCCAGGATTATCGTGAGTGCACGCCGCGGATCGCTACAGCCGGGAGCTGTGGCCGCTGTGAGTCCGCCTATCATCACCGCGGCTTCCTTGTGAGGCTGCGTGCCGTGCCCCTTTACATCCCAGGTACATTGTGCATCACCGGGTCGCGTGGACCCCGGCCCCGAACTAAGTCCGTTCCACCCCCGTTTCGAGTGCCTTTATTGCTTTTAAAGTGAATCTGTAATTGTGTGCATTGTGGTTCCTTGAGTGCTTTTAGCCTCGTGTTCAGTCTATATAAAGATAACTTTTTTTCTATAACTACTTGTGGTGTCCTTTTGTAACGTCTCTCCTGTGTTATTTTGTATGGTCATAAATGCTTCACACACTGCCTCTGAGTTAGGCCTGTCTGCTTGTGCTACGTTACCACAGGGTTGAGCAGGGGTTATCAAAGGGTGTAGCCCCCTTACTCTGACTTAGGAAGAAGGATCCCTACTTGGACCTCGGCGCCAGCCGCGGCCAACTGGAGATCCCAGTTTCTAACATTGGTGGCAGCGGTGGGATCAGGACTTGCATTTGTGATCCACATACAATAACCAGTGTACGCTACTAGTGAGTGTAGGCCTAGGCGCAACCACATACGGTTTTATTTTGTTCTATTGTCGATTGTAATTGCCAGTTATGTCTACAACGGGTAGGCCAACGTCCAATGCTTCGGAGGATCTCATCTTTGAGGAAGAGAGGTTAGAAACCTACACTGCCAAACAGCTAAAGTCTTTTTGCAAGCAATTCACCGTCCCTATTGCAGGTCTCTCTAGGAAGGAGGAGTATCAGAAGGCGCTAAAAGCCTGGTGGGAAGCGAGAGAGTCCGCTAGGAATGAGGGAGAAAATGCTGGAGGGCAGCAGGATGACAAAGTGGATTTAGTGGGAGGTAAAGCACTTTCCAATCCAGGTACTAGTGTGTCCTCAAAGGGTCTGTCTCCAGAAGAGATGGAGGACAGGGAGAGAGATAGGAGGCATAGTTTGGAGATGGCCAAATTAGAAGGTCAGAAGGACCTAGAGAGTAAAAGGTTGGATATTGAGAATAACAGGCTGACATTTGAACTTGAGAAAATGAAACTGGAGCATGAGAGAATATTGAGGGAGCTGGAGATCAAGGCTAAGAGTTTAGAGATCTCCCTCTCTGGTGGCAGCATACCGTTAGTACCTACCGAGAGTAGAGTGTATATACCCAAGGATGTCATCAAGGATTTCCATAAGAGTGAGGATATTGGGCAATGGTTTGCCGCATATGAGATAGCCATGGTGTCCCACCGGGTCCCTGAGAAGGATTGGGGAGCGGGGTTGTGGGGATGCTTTGTGAGTGATGGGAGGGATACCCTGTTGGATCTGCCTGAAGAGAGCAGGATGGTGTATGCCCATATGAAAGAGGCCTTGATGACGCGACATGGTTTGACCCCAGAAATGTACAGGCAGAGATTTAGAACCTGTAAGAAGTTAGAGGGTACCACTTGGGTCGAATATGTGTCTTTTTTTTGCAGAGCAATGGATCGCTGGGTGAAGGGTAGCAAAGTGGAAACTTTTGAGCAACTGCATGATTTGTTCGCATGGGAGCATTTATCTAGTAACTGTTTTCCAGAGCTACGCCAGCACCTTGTTGATAGCAAGCTAACTAACCCTAGGAAGCTTGCTGAGGAGGCGGACCGCTGGGTGAGCACCCGGGTTCGCAAGGATCCTGTGGGAGACTTCACCAAAGGTGGGCAGGGTCCCCAGCAGAGAAGTGGGGGGACAGGGGTAAACCGAGGGAGTTCCAGAGAGGGCCCCAAAGTAATTCCCAAGGGAACCAAGGAGTGGTGTCCCAGTCTCCCCCTGAGAAGAAGCCAGTGCCCCCGACAGGTAGGCCTGTTCATAGGGGGCCCCTTACTTGTTTTAAATGTGGTCAAGTGGGCCACCGGTATTATGATCCCCAGTGTCCCCAGAGGGGCCTCAATGCCCTGCCCGCGCGCCACCCCGCCAGCTTGCTAGTGTAGCCCTGGGAGGGGAGGAGATGGGTGCCCAAGGTGGGTGGGATCCCTTGGAATTGACCCTTGTCTCGCTAGGAGACTTTGAGAAGGTCCCTAACCCCACGCTGCCTGATAATACTAAGAAGTACAGGCAGTGGGTGACCATCAATGGCCATAGGGTGGAGGCTGTGAGGGACACCGGACCTAGTGTGACTGCTGTCAGCTCCCGGTTGGTGTCCAAAGAGCAGGTTGTCCCCCATGCATTCTGCCCAGTAGTGTCAGCAGACAACTCTGAGAGCCAGTGTGAGGTGGCTCAGGTGCCCTTTGAGTGGGGGGGTCTCAGGAACTCTTCAAGTAGCTGTGAGGCCAGCCATGCCAGTAGACTGTCTGTTGGGCAACGATTTAGAAAACTCCCTGTGGGCTACGGTGGAGAGGAAAGCTCACTTGGAAATGTTGGGTCTGCCTGAGTGGGCGTGTGCGACCACTCGGTCCATGGCAGCCAGTAAGGAGGTTCAGAAGGACCTGGAGCCTGAAAGTATGGCCCAGGCCCCAGCCTTACAGAGAAGGGGTAGGGGGCGCTGGAAACCGGCCCCCATAGTTCCCACAGTCCAGGAAGGAGCAGACCTTGAGGGGGATGCCCTGGTGCCTACAGGGGAACAGGTAGCCGAACTGGGGGACCTGCCTGAGCTGACCCATTGGCAGCAGGAAGGATGGCCCACCAGGGAGGAATTTTGGGAACAGCAGAAAACGTGCCCTTCTCTCGAGGGGCTGCGGCGACAGGCTGCAGCCCAGACGGCAGGTGATCAGTCAGGGTCACATCTGATCTATTGGGAGAATGACCTCCTTTACAGCGAGCCTAAGGTTGCTGAGCCTGGGTCAGCCCGTGTGCTGGTGGTACCCCAGTGCTTCAGAGCCTTCCTACTGGGGTTGGCTCATGATGTGCCATTGGCAGGACATCTGGGGCAGACCAAGACCTTCGAGAGGCTGGTCACCCACTTATTTTGGCCCCAGATGCGCAGGAGCTCAGATGCTCACTGCAGGACATGTGAGACTTGCCAGGCAAGTGGGAAGAGTGGGGGAAGATCAAAGCCCCACTCCAGCCCTTTCCAGTTGTCAGTACCCAGTTCGAGCGAGTGGGCATTGACATTGTGGGGCCTCTGGACCCCAAGACAGCCATGGGCAACAGGTTCATCCTGGTCTTGGTGGACCATGCCACCCGGTACCCTGAAGCCATCCCACTCCGGACAGTGATGGCCCCCGTGGTGGGACGTGCACTGATGGGGATTTTCTCCCGTGTGGAGATCCCCAGAGAGGTGGTGTCTGATAGGGGTACTAACTTCATTTCCAAATATATGAAGTCTCTGTGGGAGGAGTGTGGGGTAACCTATAAGTTTACCACCCCTTACCACCCCCAAGGGAATGGGCTGGTTGAGAGATTCAACCGGACCCTCAAAGGCATGATAATGGGCCTAGAAGAGACCATGAAGCGTAACTGGGACGTCCTCTTGCCATGCTGGTTGTTTGCTTACCGTGAGGTGCCACAGAAGTCCCTAGGGTTCAGCCCCTTTGAACTCCTCTATAGTCACCCAGTAAGAGGGCCTCTGAGTCTGGTCAAGGAAGGCTGGGAGCAATCTCCCAGGAAACCTCCCCAGGATGTGTTTAGTTACATGCTGGCCTTCAGGAACCAGACTCGGCGTTTCAGAAAGTTTGCTGAGGCAAATCTGGAAGCCAGCCAGGAAGAGATGAAACGTTGGCACGATCAGAATGCCACTCTGATTGAGTTTCAGCCTGGTCAAAAGGTTTGGGTCATGGCCCCAGTGGAGCCTTGTGCGCTCCAAGATAAGTGGACCGGACCATTTTAGGTGGTTGTCGAGCGCAAGAGTCCTGTTACCTACTTGGTGGACTTGCGGTCTCCCCGGAACCCCTTGGGGGTCCTGCATGTCAACCGCCTGAAGCCCCACTTTGAGAGGTCCGAAGTGGGCATGCTCCTGGCCACAGATGCTGGGATGGAGGAGGAGAGTGAGCCTCTTCCTGACCTCCTGTGTGCAAAGGAGCAAGACGGGTCAGTGGAGGGTGTGGTCCTCTCCGCCACACTGACCCCTGAGCAACAGAGTGATTGTCGCCAACTGTTGGGACAATTCAGTGATCTGTTCTCCCTGGTGCCTACTGTCACTGATTGGTGTGTCCACGAAGTGGACACTGGGGACAGTCCTCCTGTTAAGCACAAGGCTTACCGAGTGACTGACCGGGTTAGGGCATCCATTAAGGAAGAGGTTTCCAAAATGTTTGCTTTAGGGGTGATTGAGTCGTCTAGCAGCCCTTGGTCCAGCCCAGTGGTCTTGGTACCAAAAGCTGCAGCGCCTGGTACCACCCCAGAACTTCGATTCTGCATGGACTACCAAGGTCTCAATTCAGTCACAAAGACTGACGCGCACCCCATCCCCAGAGCTGATGAGCTCATAGATCGGCTAGGGACTGCACGGTACCTCAGCACGTTTGATTTGACGTCTGGGTATTGGCAGATCGCCTTAACTGATGGGGCAAAGGAGAGGTCCGCATTCTCCACACCAGATGGGCACTACCAGTTCAGGGTGATGCCCTTTGGGATGAAGAATGCCCCTGCCACCTTTCAGAGTTTGATCAACAGGGTGTTGGATGGGCTGGAAGATTTCAGTGCCGCCTACCTGGATGACATTGCAGTGTTTAGGGAGGACATGGGAGGACCACCTGCGCCACCTCTGGGAAGTGTTGATGGCACTGCGAAGGGCAGGCCTCACAATCAAGGCAAGTAAGTGCCAGATTGGGCAGGGTTCCGTGGTGTACTTGGGACACCAGGTGGGGAGCGGCCAGGTGGCGCCCCTACAGCCCAAGATTGAAACCATCCTGGCTTGGGAGCCCCCCAAGACCCAGACACAGGTGAGAGCCTTTTTTAGGACTCACGGGTTATCACAGGAGGTTTGTCAAGGGGTATGGCAACATTGTTGCACCCTTGACTGAGCTGACTTCTAAGAAGCAGCCCAAGATGGTGAACTGGACTGAAACCTGTCAGAACGCTTTTGACGCCCTGAAGACTGCCATGTGCACAGCACCTGTACTTCAGGCGCCCAACTTTTCAAAATAATTTGTTGTCCAGACAGATGCTTCCGAGCATGGTGTGGGGGCCGTTCTGTCACAGATCAATGAGGCGGGCCTAGACCAACCTGTAGCCTTCATTAGTAGGAGGTTACTCCCACGGGAACAGAGGTGGAGTGCAATTGAGCGTGAGGCATTTGCTGTGGTCTGGGCGCTGAAGAAGCTGAGGCCATACCTGTTTGGGACTCACTTCCGGGTTCAGACAGACCACAGGCCCCTCAGATGGTTGATGCAGATGAGGGGAGAGAATCCAAAGTTGTTGAGGTGGTCCATTTCCCTACAGGGTATGGACTTTACGGTGGAACACCGCCCTGGTACAGAGCACGCCAATGCTGATGGTCTGTCCAGATTTTTCCGCCTTAGTGATGAGAACTCCCAAGTGGGTGGATAGTTCTCCCCACATTTCAGCTGGAGGGGACACGTGTTAGACCTGGCACCATTGGCGTGGGTCTCCCCTCCATTTCTCGCTTTTTGTCTCCTCTGTGTTGCTGGTATTAGATGCTCCGGGCGCTGTGCCACGGCTATTCCGTGCCACAGCGCGAATGCTCCCTATGGTAAATTGACTGTATGAATTGATGTTCCCATATTTGGCTCATTTGGTTTACCTGTTAGTCTCTAGTATCGTGCACCGTGCGTGCCCAGGGCTGGTAGACCGAATGCTGCTGGTGGGCCTGCAGCGCTGATTGCGCCACGCACGGAAGCAGCTTGAAAAGTGGAAAGTCGAATTTGGTATGCCTGAGCTCAGAATATTAAAGTACATCCTTTAGTGAGGGTTATTTCTATATTCTGTGTTCGAAAATACCACTTTGGGAAAGTGGGTATTTTCTTGCCTAAATCTTCCATTGTGCTCTGCTGTTATGTGTATTGGCCATCTGGTTTTGGAGGACAGGGTAGGCTGAACCCGACCTGGGTCGAGTAGAGGAATCTGCAGCTGGAGTATGGGGAGGGGTGACCCTTTGGTCTGAGCAGGGCTGGGCCTGGCAAGGTGAATGATGGCTCCAGCCTCCACTGTGCGTCTGATGGCAGACCCCCTCTTCCTCAAAGGCAGGATGCCGCCTCGTAAACAACGTGCCCCCAGGACCTCCCCAAACTGGTTCTGACTGGGATCAGTGACTTGTGACTTTTGAAAGAACAAAGACTTGTGGGGTATAAAGATCTGTGCCGAAACCCCTACATGGTGTGTGTTACTTCTGGATGCCAAGACGAACCTCTGTCCGTGTAACTAGAGGGAAAGGACTTTGAAACTTTCATCCATCTTGCTGAAGCAACTACCCAAGGGCCTGATTTGAGCTCGCCTCCTGCTGAAGTCTCAGGGACATTAGACTTCACCCATCAGCCGTCTGGATTCCTATTTGAGGGGGATTCTACCCGCAGGTGAGGCCTCTGTTGAGAATTCCGGAGCCTCTGGTTCTACTGCAGGGAAACGCGGGCTGAAAGTTGCAAACGCTAGTGTGGGCCGCTGCAGCTGAGGAGCTGTGCCGCTGAGTGCCCGCATTTGCCACCCTACAAAAATCATCGCTATCGCTATTGTGGGCCGCTGCAGCTGAGGAGCTGTGCCGCTGAGTGCCTGCATTTGCCATCCTATGAAAGTCGCTATCGCTATTGTGGGCCGCTGCAGCTGAGGAGCTGTGCCGCTGAGTGCCCGCATTTGCCATCCTATGAAAGTCGCTATTGTGGGCTGCTGCAGCTGAGGAGCTGTGCCGCTGAGTGCCCGCATTCGCCATCCTACGGAAATCATCGCTATCGCTATTGTGGGCCGCTGCAGCTGAGGAGCTGTGCCGCTGAGTGCCCGCATTTGCCATCCTACGGAAATCATCGCTATTGCTATTGTGGGCCGCTGCAGCTGAGGAGCTGTGCCGCTGAGTGCCCGCATTTGCCATCCTACGGAAATCATCGCTATCGCTATCATGGGCCGCTGCAGCTGAGGAGCTGTGCCGCTGAGTGCCCGCCTTTGCCATCCTACGGAAATCATCGCTATCGCTATTGTGGGCCGCTGCAGCTGAGGAGCTGTGCCGCTGAGTTCCCGCACTAGTCACCACTTCCAGGATCTTGTTACCACCTGCGGGTACCGCTGGGGGCCCGCCTTTAAGCCCCGTCCCAGGATTATCGTGAGTGCATGCCGTGGACCGCTACATCCGGGAGCTGTGGCCGTTGTGAGTCCGCCTGTCATCACCGCGGCTTCCTTGTGAGGCTGCGTGCCGTGCCCCTTTACATCCCAGGTACATTGTGCATCACCGGGTCGCGTGGACCCCGGCCCCGAACTAAGTCCGTTCCATCCCCGTTTCGAGTGCCTTTATTGCTTTTAAAGTGAATCTGTAATTGTGTGCATTGTGGTTCCTTGAGTGCTTTTAGCCTCGTGTTCAGTCTATATAAAGATAACTTTTTTTCTATAACTACTTGTGGTGTCCGTTTGTAGCGTCTCTCCTGTGTTATTGTGTATTGTCATAAATGCTTCACACACTGCCTCTGAGATAGGCCTGTCTGCTCGTGCTACGTTACCACAGGGTTGAGCAGGGGTTATCAAAGGGTGTAGCCCCCTTAATCTGACTTAGGAAGAAGGATCCCTACTTGGACCTCGGCGCCAGCTGCGGCCAACTGGAGATCCCAGTTTCTAACATTGGTGGCAGCGGTGGGATCAGGACTTGCATTTGTGATCCACATACAATAACCAGTGTACGCTACTAGTGAGTGTAGGCCTAGGCGCAACCACGTACGGTTTTATTTTGTTCTATTGTCGATTGTAATTGCCAGTTATGTCTACAACAGGTAGGCCAACGTCCAATGCTTCGGAGGATCTCATCTTTGAGGAAGAGAGGTTAGAAACCTACACTGCCAAACAGCTAAAGTCTTTTTGCAAGCAATTCACCGTCCCTATTGCAGGTCTCTCTAGGAAGGAGGAGATTCAGACGGCGCTAAAAGCCTGGTGGGAAGCGAGAGAGTCCGCTAGGAATGAGGGAGAAAATGCTGGAGGGCAGCAGGATGACAAAGTGGATTTAGTGGGAGGTAAAGCACTTTCCAATCCAGGTACTAGTGTGTCCTCAAAGGGTCTGTCTCCAGAAGAGATGGAGGACAGGGAGAGAGATAGGAGGCATAGTTTGGAGATGGCCAAATTAGAAGGTCAGAAGGACCTAGAGAGTAAAAGGTTGGATATTGAGAATAACAGGTTGACATTTGAACTTGAGAAAATGAAACTGGAGCATGAGAGAATATTGAGGGAGCTAGAGATCAAGGCTAAGAGTTTAGAGATCTCCCCTCTGGTGGCAGCATACCGTTGGTACCTACCGAGAGTAGAGTGTATATACCCAAGGATGTCATCAAGGATTTCCATAAGAGTGAGGATATTGGGCAATGGTTTGCCGCATATGAGATAGCCATGGTGTCCCACCGGGTCCCTGAGAAGGATTGGGGAGCGGGGTTGTGGGGACACTTTGTGAGTGATGGGAGGGATACCCTTTTGGATCTGCCTGAAGAGAGCAGGATGGTGTATGCCCATATGAAAGAGGCCTTGATGACGCAATATGGTTTGACCCCAGAAATGTACAGTCAGAGATTTAGAACCTGTAAGAAGTTAGAGGGTACCACTTGGGTCGAATATGTGTCTTTTTTTTGCAGAGCAATGGATCGCTGGGTGAAGGGTAGCAAAGTGGAAACTTTTGAGCAACTGTATGATTTGTTTGCATGGGAGCATTTATCTAGTAACTGTTTTCCAGAGCTACACCAGCACCTTGTTGATAGCAAGCTAACTAACCCTAGGAAGCTTGCTGAGGAGGCGGACCGCTGGGTGAGCACCCGGGTTCGCAAGGATCCTGTGGGAGACTTCACCAAAGGTGGGCAGGGTCCCCAGCAGAGAAGTGGGGGGGACAGGGGTAAACCGAGGGATTTCCAGAGAGGGCCCCAAAGTAATTCCCAAAGGAACCAAGGAGTGGTGTCCCAGTCTCCCCCTGAGAAGAAGCCAGTGCCCCCGACAGGTAGGCCTGTTCATAGGGGGCCCCTTACTTGTTTTAAATGTGGTCAAGTGGGCCACCGGTATTATGATCCCCAGTGTCCCCAGAGGGGCCTCAATGCCCCGCCCGCGCGCCACCCCGCCAGCTTGCTAGTGTAGCCCTGGGAGGGGAGGAAATGGGTGCCCAAGGTGGGTGGGATCCCTTGGAATTGACCCTTGTCTCGCTAGGAGACTTTGAGAAGGTCCCTAACCCCACGCTGCCTGATAATACTAAGAAGTACAGGCAGTGGGTGACCATCAATGGCCATAGGGTGGAGGCTGTGAGGGACACCGGAGCTAGTGTGACTGCTGTCAGCTCCCGGTTGGTGTCCAAAGAGCAGGTTGTCCCCCATGCATTCTGCCCAGTAGTGTCAGCAGACAACTCTGAGAGCCAGTGTGAGGTGGCTCGGGTGCCCTTTGAGTGGGGGGGGTCTCAGGAACTGTTCAAGTAGCTGTGAGGCCAGCCATGCCAGTAGACTGTCTGTTGGGCAACGATTTAGAAAACTCCACGTGGGCTACGGTGGAGAGGAAAGCTCACTTGGAAATATTGGGTCTGCCTGAGTGGGCGTGTGCGACCACTCGGTCCATGGCAGCCAGTAAGGACGTTCAGAAGGACCTGGAGCCTGAAAGTATGGCCCATGCCCCTGCCTTACAGAGAAGGGGTAGGGGCGCGGGAAACTCGGCCCCCATAGTTCCCACGGTCCAGGAAGGAGCAGACCTTGAGGGGGATGCCCTGGAGCCTACAGGGGAACAGGTAGCCGAACTGGGGGACCTGCCTGAGCTGACCCATTGGCAGCAGGAAGGATGGCCCACCAGGGAGGAATTTTGGGAACAGCAGAAAACGTGCCCTTCTCTCGAGGGGCTGCGGCGACAGGCTGCAGCCCAGACGGCAGGTGATCAGTCAGGGTCACATCTGATCTATTGGGAGAATGACCTCCTTTACAGCGAGCCTAAGGTTGCTGAGCCTGGGTCAGCCCGTGTGCTGGTGGTACCCCAGTGCTTCAGAGCCTTCCTACTGGGGTTGGCTCATGATGTGCCATTGGCAGGACATCTGGGGCAGACCAAGACCTTCGAGAGGCTGGTCACCCACTTATTTTGTCCCCAGATGCGCAGGAGCTCAGATGCTCACTGCAGGACATGTGAGACTTGCCAGGCAAGTGGGAAGAGTGGGGGAAGATCAAAGCCCCACTCCAGCCCTTTCCAGTTGTCAGTACCCCGTTCGAGCGAGTGGGCATTGACATTGTGGGGCCTCTGGACCCCAAGACAGCCATGGGCAACAGGTTCATCCTGGTCTTGGTGGACCATGCCACCCGGTACCCTGAAGCCATCCCACTCCGGACAGTGACGGCCCCCATGGTGGGACGTGCACTGATGGGGATTTTCTCCCGTGTGGGGTTCCCCAGAGAGGTGGTGTCTGATAGGGGTACTAACTTCATTTCCAAATATATGAAGTCTCTGTGGGAGGAGTGTGGGGTAACCTATAAGTTTACCACCCCTTACCACCCCCAAGGGAATGGGCTGGTTGAGAGATTCAACCGGACCCTCAAAGGCATGATTATGGGCCTAGAAGAGACCATGAGGCCTAACTGGGACGTCCTCTTGCCATGCTGGTTGTTTGCTTACCGTGAGGTGCCACAGAAGTCCCTAGGGTTCAGCCCCTTTAAACTCCTCTATGGTCACCCGGTAAGAGGGCCTCTGAGTCTGGTCAAGGAAGGCTGGGAGCAATCTCCCAGGAAACCTCCCCAGGATGTGTTTAGTTACATGCTGGCCTTCAGGAACCAGACTCGGCGTTTCAGAAAGCTTGCTGAGGCAAATCTGGAAGCCAGCCAGGAAGAGATGAAACGTTGGCACGATCAGAATGCCACTCTGATTGAGTTTCAGCCTGGTCAAAAGGTTTGGGTCATGGCCCCAGTGGAGCCTTGTGCGCTCCAAGATAAGTGGACCGGACCATTTGAGGTGGTGGAGCGCAAGAGTCCTGTTACCTACTTGGTGGACTTGCTGTCTCCCTGGAACCCCTTGCGGGTCCTGCATGTCAACCACCTGAAGCCCCACTTTGAGAGGTCCGAAGTGGGCATGCTCCTGGCCACAGATGCTGGGATGGAGGAGGAGAGTGAGCCTCTTCCTGACCTCCTGTGTGCAAAGGAGCAAGACGGGTCAGTGGAGGGTGTGGTCCTCTCCGCCACACTGACCCCTGAGCAACAGAGTGATTGTCGCCAACTGTTGGGACAATTCAGTGATCTGTTCTCCCTGGTGCCTACTGTCACTGATTGGTGTGTCCACGAAGTGGACATTGGGGACAGTCCTCCTGTTAAGCACAAGGCTTACCGAGTGACTGACCGGGTTAGGGCATCCATTAAGGAAGAGGTTTCCAAAATGTTTGCTTTAGGGGTGATTGAGTCCTCTAGCAGCCCTTGGTCCAGCCCAGTGGTCTTGGTACCAAAAGCTGCAGCGCCTGGTGCCACCCCAGAACTTCGGTTCTGCGTGGACTACCGAGGTCTCAATTCAGTCACAAAGACTGACGCGCACCCCATCCCCAGAGCTGATGAGCTCATAGATCGGCTAGGGACTGCACGGTACCTCAGCACGTTTGATTTGACGTCTGGGTATTGGCAGATCGCCTTAACTGATGGGGCAAAGGAGAGGTCCGCATTCTCCACACCAGATGGGCACTACCAGTTCAGGGTGATGCCCTTTGGGATGAAGAATGCCCCTGCCACCTTTCAGAGGTTGGTCAACAGGGTGTTGGATGGGCTGGAAGATTTCAGTGCCGCCTACCTGGATGACATTGCAGTGTTTAGGGAGGACATGGGAGGACCACCTGCGCCACCTCTGGGAAGTGTTGATGGCACTGCGAAGGGCAGGCCTCACAATCAAGGCAAGTAAGTGCCAGATTGGGCAGGGTTCTGTGGTGTACTTGGGACACCAGGTGGGGAGCGGCCAGGTGGCGCCCCTACAGCCCAAGATTGAAACCATCCTGGCTTGGGAGCCCCCCAAGACCCAGACACAGGTGAGAGCCTTTTTAGGACTCACAGGTTATTACAGGAGGTTTGTCAAGGGGTATGGCAACATTGTTGCACCCTTGACTGAGCTGACTTCTAAGAAGCAGCCCAAGATGGTGAACTGGACTGACACCTGTCAGAACGCTTTTGACGCCCTGAAGACTGCCATGTGCACAGCACCTGTACTTCAGGCGCCCAACTTTTCAAAATAATTTGTTGTCCAGACAGATGCTTCCGAGCATGGTGTGGGGGCCGTTCTGTCACAGATCAATGAGGCGGGCCTAGACCAACCTGTAGCCTTCATTAGTAGGAGGTTACTCCCACGGGAACAGAGGTGGAGTGCAATTGAGCGTGAGGCATTTGCTGTGGTCTGGGCACTGAAGAAGCTGAGGCCATACCTGTTTGGGACTCACTTCCGGGGTCAGACAGACCACAGGCCCCTCAGATGGTTGATGCAGATGAGGGGAGAGAATCCAAAGTTGTTGAGGTGGTCCATTTCCCTACAGGGTATGGACTTTACGGTGGAACACCGCCCTGGTACAGAGCACGCCAATGCTGATGGTCGGTCCAGATTTTTCCGCCTTAGTGATGAGAACTCCCAAGTGGGTGGGTAGTTCTCCCCACATTTCAGCTGGAGGGGACACGTGTTAGACCTGGCACCATTGGCGTGGGTCTCCCCTCCATTTCTCGCTTTTTGTCTCCTCTGTGTTGCTGGTATTAGATGCTCCGGGCGCTGTGCCACGGCTATTCCGTGCCACAGCGCGAATGCTCCATATGGTAAATTGACTGTATGAATTGATGTTCCCATAATTGGCTCATTTGGTTTACCTGTTAGTCTCTAGTATCGTGCACCGTGCGTGCCCAGGGCTGGTAGACCGAATGCTGCTGGTGGGCCTGCAGCGCTGATTGCGCCACCCACGGAAGCAGCTTGAAAAGTGGAAAGTCGAATTTGGTATGCCTGAGCTCAGAATATTAACGTACATCCTTTAGTGAGGGTTATTTCTATATTGTGTGTTCGAAAATAACACTTTGGGAAAGTGGGTATTTTCTTGCCTAAATCTTCCATTGTGCTCTGCTGTTATGTGTATTGGCCATCTGGTTTTGGAGGACAGGGTAGGCTGAACCCAACCTGGGTCGAGTAGAGGAATCTGCAGCTGGAGTATGGGGAGGGGTGACCCTTTGGTCTGAGCAGGGCTGGGCCTGGCAAGGTGAATGATGGCTCCAGCCCCCACTGTGCGTCTGATGGCAGACCCCCTCTTCCTCACAGGCAGGATGCCGCCTCGTAAACAACGTGCCCCCAGGACCTCCCCGAACTGGTTCTCACTGGGATCAGTGACTTGTGACTTTTGAAAGAACAAAGACTTGTGGGGTATAAAGATCTGTGCCGAAACCCCTACATGGTGTGTGTTACTTCTGGATGCCAAGACGAACCTCTGTCCGTGTAACTAGAGGGAAAGGACTTTGAAACTTTCATCCATCTTGCTGAAGCAACTACCCAAGGGCCTGATTTGAGCTTGCCTCCTGCTGAAGTCTCAGGGACATTAGACTTCACCCATCAGCCGTCTGGATTCCTATTTGAGGGGGATTCTACCCGCAGGTGAGGCCTCTGTTGAGAATTCCGGAGCCTCTGGTTCTACTGCGGGGAAACGCGGGCTGAAAGTCGCAAACGCTAGTGTGGGCCGCTGCAGCTGAGGAGCTGTGCCGCTGAGTGCCCGCATTTGCCATCCTATGAAAGTCGCTATCGCTATTGTGGGCCGCTGCAGCTGAGGAGCTGTGCCGCTGAGTGCCCGCATTTGCCACCCTACAAAAATCATCGCTATCGCTATTGTGGGCCGCTGCAGCTGAGGAGCTGTGCCGCTGAGTGCCCGCATTTGCCATCCTATGAAAGTCGCTATCGCTATTGTGGGCCGCTGCAGCTGAGGAGCTGTGCCGCTGAGTGCCTGCATTTGCCATCCTATGAAAGTCGCTATCGCTATTGTGGGCTGCTGCAGCTGAGGAGCTGTGCCGCTGAGTGCCCGCATTCGCCATCCTAAGGAAATCATCGCTATCGCTATTGTGGGCCGCTGCAGCTGAGGAGCTGTGCCGCTGAGTGCCCGCATTCGCCATCCTACGGAAATCATCGCTATTGTGGGCCGCTGCAGCTGAGGAGCTGTGCCGCTGAGTGCCCGCATTTGCCATCCTACGGAAATCATCGCTATCGCTATTGTGGGCCGCTGCAGCTGAGGAGCTGTGCCCCTGAGTGCCCGCATTTGCCATCCTACGGAAATCATCGCTATCGCTATCGTGGGCCGCTGCAGCTGAGGAGCTGTGCCGCTCAGTGCCCGCCTTTGCCATCCTACGGAAATCATCGCTATTGCTATTGTGGGCCGCTGCAGCTGAGGAGCTGTGCCGCTGAGTGCCCGCACTAGTCACCACTTCCAGGATCTTGTTACCACCTGCGGGTACCGCTGGGTGCCCGCCTTAAGCCCCGTCCCAGGATTATCGTGATTGCATGCTGCGGACCGCTACAGCCGGGAGCTGTGGCCGCTGCGAGTCCGCCTGTCATCACCGCGGCTTCCTTGTGAGGCTGCGTGCCGTGCCCCTTTACATCCCAGGTACATTGTGCATCACCGGGTCGCGTGGACCACGGCCCCGAACTAAGTCCGTTCCACCCCGGTTCGAGTGCCTTTATTGCTTTTAAAGTGAATCTGTAATTGTGTGCATTGTGGTTCCTTGAGTGCTTTTAGCCTCGTGTTCAGTCTATATAAAGATATCTTTTTTTCTATAACTACTTGTGGTGTCCGTTTGTAGCGTCTCTCCTGTGTTATTGTGTATGGTCATACATGCTTCACACACTGCCTCTGAGATAGGCCTGTCTGCTCGTGCTACGTTACCACAGGGTTGAGCAGGGGTTATCAAAGGGTGTAGCCCCCTTACTCTGACTTAGGAAGAAGGATCCCTACTTGGACCTCAGCGCCAGCCGCGGCCAACTGGAGATCCCAATTTCTAACATATATATATAGTTGTTTTTTTGGGAAGCTATTTAATAATGTTCATATAAATAATTTTATATTTGTGCTAAATTAATAGGGCTATTCAAATATGTAATGCATTTGAAGTGAAGTACTTTCTCTATTGTTGCTTAGACTGGAGTGGGAATAGTAAGTTTAACCCCTCCGAAGTCCAATGGTCTCACTACTGTTGCAGAGACTGGAGTGGGTATGGTAAGTCTTACCCTCCAAAGCCCAACGCTTTCCCTACTGTTGCACAGACTGTAGTGGGAACGGTAAATCTTACTCTTCCGTAGTCCAACGCATTCCCTACAGTTGCACAGACTGGAGTGGGAATAGTAATTCTTGCCGCCCCTCCAAAGGCTAACGCATTCCCTACTGTTGCACAGACTGGAGTGGGAATAGTAAATCTTGCCGCCCCTCCAAAGGCCAACGCTTTCCCTAATGTTGCACAGTCTGAAGTGGGAATAATAAATGCAACCCCTCAGAAGTCCAATGCTTTCCCTACTGTTGCACAGACTGGAGTGGGATTAGTAAATATTACCCCTCTGAAGTCCAACGCTTTCCCTACTGTTGCATAGGCGGGAGTGGGAATAGTAAATCTTACCCCTCCGAAGTCCAACACTTTCCCTACTGTTGCATAAAGTGGAGTGGGAATAGTAAATCTTACCCCTCTGAAGTCCAATGCTTTCCTTACTGTTGCACAGACTGGAGTGGGAATAATACATTTAATCCCTCCGAAGTCCAACGCGTTCCCTACTGTTGCACATACTGAAGTGGGTATAGTAAATCTTAACCCTCCGAAGTCCAAAACGTTCCCTACTGTTGCACAGACTGGAGTGAAAATAGTAAATCTTACCCCTCCTAAGTCCAAAGGTTGCCCTACTGATGACCTGTTTGGAGTGGGAATAGTAAATGTAAACCCTCTGAAAGCCTACGCTTTCCCTACTGTTGCATAAACTGTAGTGAGAATAGTATATATTATTTCCAGGCTCTAATGTTTTCCTAATATTGTTTCATATTGTTTAAATATATCCATTATTATTATTTGTATATTTTTTTAATTTATATCTCTATCTATCTATCTCTATCTATCTATCTATCTATCTATATATATATTCACTGAAAAAACCATAGGTTTTAGGGACAGTTATAGTTAGTTGGACATTTCACTCGTACAAAACCATAGAAATTCTCCCGTTATAGTTAGTTCAGCTAACTATAACTCGCGCCCCGCAATGCACTGCTGATGACGTCACATATTACATCACTCATGACATGGTCAGTGACATCACTGATGACATCACTGATGACATCTCAAATGACATCACTGATGACATCACTGATGACATCATCCAGTGACTGTGTTTTTCTGTAAAGTTTAAATATGTTTAATATATATAGGGAAAGGCGTATTGAAGAATGAGTGGGTGTATAAGTGTCTGAATGGATGATTTAGTACGTGAGTGACTGACTCTACAAGTGAGTGATTAAATGTATCTTACTGAATGCATGGGTTAGTGACTAAACTGTGTGAATGTCTGTATCCGTCTGTCTGTTGGTTTGTAAGCGGCTGCATGGCTTTCTGAATAGCTACATGAGTGTCTACATGGGTTATTGATTGATTGTCTGAGTATCTGTATGGGTGCCTGAGTGTTTGTGTGGGTGGGGTGTGTGTGACTCTGTGCATAGATGTGTGAGTTGGTGATTCACTGGGTGCATGGTTTCAAGAGTGCATCTGTGATGGACTGTATGGGTGGGTGAGTGTGTGTATGGGTGTGTTAGTGATTGAATGTATATCTCAGTGGTACATGTGTGAGTAACTACATATGTGAAAGGCAGTATATATGTGTGTTGGAGTATATAAATGGCTATAAGTGAGAGTGTGTGATTGTGAGAGTGGCTGTATGGATGAGTGTGTACTTGTAGCAGTGATTGTATAAGAGCGTAAGAATGTGCTAGTATTTGTATGAGTAAGTGAGCTGGTGTGTGTATAACTGTATAGGTGAGTAAATGGGTGTGTGATTAAGTTTTTTGCGTGACTGACTAGGTGTGTGAGTACCTCTATGGATGAGTGGCGGTGTGTGAGTGTTTATATAGGTGTATGAGTGCATATGATAGTCCTGTACTGAGTGACTAAGTATGAGTGACTGTACGGGTGAGTGAGTGGATGTGTGTGTAGACCTAAGAATCAGTGAGTGGGTATGTAGTTTTTGGTGTTGGAGTGTCTATGGTTTTGAGAATGGCAGTCTGTAATTTAGAGTGGGTGTATCAAAAGTTATATTAGGGTGTGAGAAGATGCATGAAATTATCACATGGATGATGTCATCAGTGATGTCATTTGAGATGTCATCAGTGATGTCATCAGTGATGTCACTGACCATGTCATGAGTGATGTAATATGTGACGTCATCAGCAGTGCATTGCGGGGGCGCGAGTTATAGTTAGTCTAAAAGACACTTAGAATACAGTGAAAACACCTACATACACTAGGGAACACTATGCGTTGGGGTACCCCTGTGATTAGCATGACCTCCTCTGCAAGTCCCTAGTACATAATAGGGCAGGGGGATTAAAACTACCTCTTAAAACGCGCTACAGGGCGCGTTTGCACAGTGGTGAAGGGAGGGGGCCTGAGGTGACATGTGTGCAAACGCACCCCGTGGCGCATTTTAAGTTGCGGGATTAAGTCCCCTTGAATTCTGAGGGTCCCTGGGGCCCAACTAGCCCCCAGGTACCTACAGTTAGGACCACAGAGCTGAGTTGCAGAGAGGCGTTCCGAGGCCACGCACCTTTTTCACCTCTCTGCAACGCAACTCTGTTGTGCTTACTGAAGGTACCTGGTGAGCTAGTTGGCTCCCAGGGTCCCTCAGGATTCAAAGGGAATTAATTCCCCAACTTAAAACGCACCACAGGGCGTGTTTGCGCACATGTCACCTGAGGCCCCGCCCCCTCCCTTCACCACTGTGCAAACGCGCCCGTGGTGCGTTTTAAGTTGGGGGATTAGGTCACCTTGAATCCTGAGGGTCCCTGGGGCCCAACTAGCCCACTAGGTACTTCCAGTAAGCACCACAGGCCTGCGTTGCAATGCCTGTAACAAATTGTGCAGTTGTGTTTAGGTAGTGAAGAGGGTCGTGCTGGGGGTAGTGTTTTAGGGTTTAGGGTAGTGCAGTGGTGTTTGTGTAGTGTAGGGGTCATGCTGGGGGTAGATTTAGGGTTTAGGGTAGTGCAGTGGTGTTTGGGTAGTGTAGGGGGTCGTGCTGGGGTAGCGTTTTAGGGTTTAGGGTAGTGCAGTGGTGTTTGGGTAGTGTAGGGGGTCGTGCTGGGGGTAGTGATTTAGAGTAGTGCAGTGGTGTTTGGGTAGTGTAGGGGGTACTGCTGGGGTAGTGTTTTAGGGGTTAGGGTAGTGCAGTGGTGTTTGGGTAGTGTAGGGGTACTGCTGGGGGTAGTTTTTTAGGGTTTAGGGTAGTGCAGTGGTGTTTGGGTAGTGTAGTGGTTCGTGCTGGGGGTAGTTTTTTAAGGTTTAGGGTAGTGCAGTGGTGTTTGTGTAGTGTAGGGGGTAGTGTTTTAGGGTTTAGGGTAGTGCAGTGGTGTTTGTGTAGTGTAGGAGGTCGTGCAGGGGGTGGTGTTTCAGGGTTTAGGCCAGTGCAGTGGTGTTCGGGCAGTGTAGGGGGTGGTGTTTCAGGGTTTAGGGCAGTGGTGTTCGGGCAGTGTAAGGGGTCGTGCTGGGGGTGGTGTTTCAGGGTTTGGGGCAGTGCAGTGGTGTTCGAGCAGTAAAGGGGTCGTGCTGGGGGTGGTGTTTCAGGGTTTAGGGCAGTGCAGTGGTGTTCGGGCAGTGTAGGGGGCGGTGCAGGGGTGGTGTTTCAGGGTTTAGGGCAGTGCAGTGGTGTTCGGGCAGTGTAGGGGGTGGTGCAGGGGTGGTGTTTCAGGGTTTAGGGCCGTGCAGTGGTGTTCGGGCAGTGTAGGGGGTCATGCAGGGGGTGGTGTTTCAGGGTTTAGGGCAGTGCAGTGGTGTTCGGGCAGTGTAGGGGGTCGTGCTGGGGCTGGTGTTTCAGGGTTTAGGGCAGTACAGTGGTGTTTGGGCAGTGTAGGGCGTCTTGCTGGGGCTGGTGTTTCAGGGTTTAGGGCAGTGCAGTGGTGTTCGGGTAGTGTAGGGTGTTGTGCTGGGGCTGGTGTTTCAGGGTTTAGGGCAGTACAGTGGTGTTCGGGCAGTGTAAGTGGTCGTGCTGGGGCTGGTGTTTCAGGGTTTAGGGCAGTGCAGTGGTGTTCAGGCAGTGTAGGGGGTCATGCTGGGGCTGGTGTTTCAGGGTTTAGGGCAGTGCAGTGGTTTTCGGGCAGTGTAGGGGGTCTTGCTGGGGCTGGTGTTTCAGAGCCTAGGGCAGTGCAGTGGTGTTCGGGCAGTGTAGGGGGTCTTGCTGGGGCTGGTGTTTCAGGGTTTAGGGCAGTGCAGTGGTGTTCGGGCAGTGTAGGGGTCGTGCTGGGGGTGGTGTTTCAGGGTTTAGGGCAGTGCAGTGGTGTTCGGGCAGTGTAGGGGTCGTGCTGGGGGTGGTGTTTCAGGGTTTAGGGCAGTGCAGTGGTGTTCGGGCAGTGTAGGGGTCGTGCTGGGGCTAGTGTTTCAGGATTTCGGGCAGAGCAAAGGTGTTCAGGCAGTGTAGGGGGTTTTGCTGGAGGTGGTGTTTCACGGTTTAGGGCAGTGCAGTGGTGTTCGTGCAGTGTAGGGGTGGTGTTTCAGGGTTTAGGGCAGTGTTGTTCAGGCAGTGTAGGGGGTCTTGCTGGGGTTGATGTTTCAGGGTTTAGGGCAGTGCAGTGGTGTTCGGGCAGTGTAGGGGGTCGTGCTGGGGGTGGTGTTTCAGGGTTTAGGGCAGTGCAGTGGTGTTCCGGCAGTGTAGGAGGTCGTGCAGGGGGTGGTGTTTCAGGGTTTAGGGCAGTGCAGTGGTGTTCGGGCAGTGTAGGGGGTCGTGCTGAGGGTGGTGTTTCAGGGTTAGGGCAGTGCAGTGGTGTTCGGGCAGTGTAGGGTGTCGTGCTGAGGGGTGGTGTTTCAGGGTTTAGGGCAGTGCAGTGGTGTTCGGGCAGTGTAGGGGGTCGTGCAGGGGTGGTGTTTCAGGGTTTAGGGCAGTGCAGTGGTGTTTGGGCAGTGTAGGGGGTCGTGCAGGGGGTGGTGTTTCAGGGTTTAGGGCAGTGCAGTGGTGTTCGGCCAGTGTAGGTGGTCTTGCTGGGGGTGGTGTTTCAGGCTTTAGTGCAGTTGTGTTCGGGCAGTGTAGGGGTCTTGCTGGGGGTGGTGTTTCAAGGTTTAGGGCAGTGCAGTGGTGTTCGGGCAGTGTAGGGGTCTTGCTGGGGCTGATGTTTCAGGGTTTAGGGCAGTGCAGTGGTGTTCGGGCAGTGTAGGGGGTCGTGCTGGGGCTGGTGTTTGAGGGTTTAGGGTAGTGCAGTTGTGTTCGGGCAGTGTAGGGGGTCGTGCTGGGGCTGGTGTTTCAGGGTTTAGGGCAGTGCAGTTGTTTTTGGGCAGTGTAGGCGGTCGTGCTGGGGCTGGTGTTTCAGGCTTTAGGGCAGTGCAGTGGTGTTCGGGCAGTGTACGGGGTTGTGCTGGGGCTGGTGTTTCAGGGTTTAGGGCAGTGCAGTGGTGTACGGGCAGTGTAGGGGGTCGTGCTGGGGGTGGTGTTTCAGGGTTTAGGGCAGTGCAGTGGTGTTCGGGCAGTGTAGGGGTCGTGCTGGGGCTGGTGTTTCATGGTTTAGGGCAGTGCAGTGGTGTTCGGGCAGTGTAGGGGGTCGTGCTGGGGGTGGTGTTTCAGGGTTTAGGGCAGTGCAGTGGTGTTCGGGCAGTGTAGGGGGTCGTGCTGGGGGTGGTGTTTCAGGGTTTAGGGCAGTGCAGTGGTGTTCGGGCAGTGTAGGGGGTCGTGCTGGGGCTGGTGTTTCATGGTTTAGGGCAGTGCAGTGGTGTTCGGGCAGTGTAGGGGTCGTGCTGGGGGTGGTGTTTCAGGGTTTAGGGCAGTGCAGTGGTGTTCGGGCAGTGTAGGGGGTCGTGCTGGGGGTGGTGTTTCAGGGTTTAGGGCAGTGCAGTGGTGTTCGGGCAGTGTAGGGGGTCATGCTAGTGGTGGTGTTTCAGGGTTTAGGGCAGTGCAGTGGTGTTCGGGCAGTGTAGGGGGTCTTGCTGGGGGTGGTGTTTCAGGGTTTAGGGCAGTGGTGTTCGGGCAGTGTAGGGGGTCTTGCTGGGGGTGATGTTTCAGGGTTTAGGGCAGTGCAGTGGTGTTCGGGCAGTGTAGGGGGTCTTGCTGGGGGTAGTGTTTCGAGGTTTAGGGCAGTGCAGTGGTGTTCGTGCAGTGAAGGGGGTCGTGCTGGGGGTGGTGTTTCAGGGTTTAGGGCAGTGCAGTAGTGTTCGGGCAGTGTAGGGGATCATGCAGGGGTGGTGTTTCAGGGTTTAGGGCAGTGCAGTGGTGTTCGGGCAGTGTAGGGGTCGTGCTGGGGGTGGTGTTTCAGGGTTTAGGGCAGTGCAGTGGTGTTCGGGCAGTGTAGGGGGTCGTGCAGGGGTGGTGTTTCAGGGTTTAGGGCAGTGCAGTGGTGTTCGGGCAGTGTAGGGGTCGTGCTGGGGCTGGTGTTTCAGGGTTTAGGGCAGTGCAGTGGTGTTCGGGCAGTGTAGGGGGTCTTGCTGGGGGTGGTGTTTCAGGGTTTAGGGCAGTGGTGTTCGGGCAGTGTAGGGGGTCTTGCTGGGGGTGATGTTTCAGGGTTTAGGGCAGTGTAGTGGTGTTCGGTCAGTGTAGGGGGTCTTGCTGGGGGTAGTGTTTCAGGGTTTAGGGCAGTGCAGTGGTGTTCGTGCAGTGTAGGGGGTCGTGCTGGGGATGGTGTTTCAGTGTTTGGGCAGTGCAGTAGTGTTCGGGCAGTGTAGGGGGTCGTGCAGGGGTGGTGTTTCAGGGTTTAGGGCAGTGCAGTGGTGTTCGGGCAGTGTAGGGGTCATGATGGGGGTGGTGTTTCAGGGTTTAGGGCAGTGCAGTGGTGTTCGGGCAGTGTAGGGGGTCATGCTGGGGGTGGTGTTTCAGGGTTTAGGGCAGTGGTGTTCGGGCAGTGTAGGGGGTCTTGCTGGGGGTGATGTTTCAGGGTTTAGGGCAGTGCAGTGGTGTTCGGGCAGTGTAGGAGGTCTTGCTGGGGGTAGTGTTTCAGGGTTTAGGGCAGTGCAGTGGTGTTCGGGCAGTGTAGGGGGCGTTCTGGGGGTGGTGTTTCAGGGTTTAGGGCAGTGCAGTGGTGTTCGGGCAGTGTAGGGGTCGTGAAGGGGGTGGTGTTTCAGGGCTTAGGGCAGTGCAGTGGTGTTCGGGCAGTGTAGGGGGTCGTGCTAGGGTTGGTGTTTCAGGGTTTAGGGCAGTGCAGTGGTGTTCGGGCAGTGTAGGGGTTCGTGCTGGGGGTAGTGTTTTAGGGTTTAGGGTAGTGCAGTGGTGCTTGTGTAGTGTAGGGGGTCGTGCTGGGGTAGTGTTTTAGGGTTTAGGGTAGTGCAGTGGTGTTTGTGTAGTGTAGGGGGTCATGTTTTAGGGTAGTGCAGTGGTGTTTGGATAGTGTAGGGGGTCGTGCTAGGGGTAGTGTTTTAGGATTTAGGTTAGTGCAGTGGTGTTTGGGTAGTGTAGGGGGTCGTGCTGGGGGTAGTGTTTTAGGGTTTAAGGTAGTGCAGTGGTGTTTGTTTAGTGTAGGGGGTCGTGCTGGGGTAGTGTTTTAGGGTTTAGGGTAGTGCAGTGGTGCTTGTGTAGTGTAGGGGGTCGTGCTGGGGTAGTGTTTTAGGGTTTAGGGTAGTGCAGTGGTGTTTGTGTAGTGTAGGGGGTCATGTTTTAGGGTAGTGCAGTGGTGTTTGGGTAGTGTAGGGGTCGTGCTGGGGGTAGTGTTTTAGGATTTAGGTTAGTGCAGTGGTGTTGGGGTAGTGTTTTAGGGTTTAGGGTAGTGCAGTGGTGTTTGTGTAGTGTAGGGGTCATGCTGGGGGTAGTGTTTTAGGGTTTAGGATAGTGCAGTGATGCTTGTGTAGTGTAGGGGTCGTGCTGGGGGTAGTGTTTTAGGGTTTAGGGTAGTGCAGTGGTGTTTTTGTAGTGTAGGGGGTCATGTTTTAAGATGCAACGCTCCAATACCTGACCAGTCTGCACTACATACAACTGCAAAAAACTAAAAATAAAAAGTGTTTTGCACACTTTTATCATTGAGCTATATGTGGGCTACATCTGGGTAATATTTGTGCTACATTTGGGCTCTTTTTTCACTGGTGGCCATCTTGGAAGACTTCTTTGTTATGAAGTTTCCTAATTTCCTCATTTACTGCAGTCTCCTCAATAGGAAATGCTTTCAGTTTTTACTTTGATTCCATCAAGAAGGCATTCAGATGTGTCACACATTTGCCATAAATTCAGAATGTTAGCACTCTAGTTGTTCATTAGATCACTGTAGTAAAGCTACTGCTCACCAAGGAGTTAACTGGAAGTCTACTGCTGGTATTGAAAGTGATTGTTTCAGTCTGCATGTCAGAATTTTCTAATGAAATAGAAGAGGATTTGAGATCTCACTTAAAACATGCACTAAATTTTCTTTTGCAGCACTAACCATAATTTCTATGGCAAAATGAACCCCCTCATTTTGTTCCTTTTTAAATTAAATGTTTTAAGTGTTACCAGTTTATTCCAATCAAGATGGCTTCAGGTGTGCCATACTTTTGTCATAAGTGAGGCTGTTAGCACTCTAGTTGTTCTTTAGAACACTCTGGGAAGCTGCAGTAGAACACAAAGGCATCAACTGACAGGCTGCTCCTGTTGAAATATAACAGGAAGATATTTGAGATCTCACTTAAAACATGTCCTAATTTTTCTTTCTACAGCACTAACCATAATTTCTATGGCAAAATGAACCCCCTCATTGTGTTCCTTTTTAAATTAAATGTTTTAAGTGTTACCAGTTTATTCCAATCAAGATGGCTTCAGGTGTGCCATACTTTTGTCATAAGTAAGACTGTTAGCGCTCTAGTTGTTCTTTAGAACACTCTGGGAAGCTGCAGTAGAACACAAAGGCATCAACTGACAGGCTGCTCCTGTTGAAATATAACAGGAAGATATTTGAGATCACACTTGAAACATGTCCTAATTTTTCTTTCTACAGCACTAACCATAATTTCTATGACAAAATGAACCCCATCATTGTGTTCCTTTTTAAATTAAATGTTTTAAGTGTTACCAGTTTATTCCAATCAAGATGGCTTCAGGTGTGCCATACTTTTGTCATAAGTAAGACTGTTAGCGCTCTAGTTGTTCTTTAGAACACTCTGAGAAGCTGCAGTAGAACACAAAGGCATCAACTGACAGGCTGCTCCTGTTGAAATATAACAGGAAGATATTTGAGATCACACTTGAAACGTCCTAATTTTTCTTTCCAGAGCACTAACCATAATTTCTATGACAAGATGAACCCCATCATTTTGTTCCTTTTTAAATTAAATGTTTTAAGTGTTACCAGTTTATTCCAATCAAGATGGCTTCAGGTGTGCCATACTTTTGTCATAAGTAAGGCTGTTAGCACTCTAGTTGTTCTTTAGAACACTCTGGGAAGCTGCAGTAGAACACAAAGGAATCAACTGACAGTCTCTGCCCTTGTTGGATGTACATGTTTTACTGAGAATGTCAGACTTCATTCTCACATGACTGAGAAAGATAATGTGAATTTACAGAAAATATGCTCTCATTTTAGCTTCTGGAGCACCTTCCAAAACTGTATGGGACAAGCATGTGAAAATAGTTTTCTCTCAAACATGATTCATGATATCCCAGCAGAAGGTTTTTCACAGGGTAAAATCACCTTAGAACACACCACAATTCCTGAAATTAGTATGGTACCATCAACAAATGAATTCTAATGTAACTAAAGTCTGTTATCACCCTTTATAGTTCTCCTTTTGGTAACCCTCAAAATCTTCGATTCACTACAATGCATTTCAATGGGGTACTATCATTTATATTGGTCCCAAGATGGCTGCCAGCAATTCCAGGATGAAGTGCTGACAGCCAATCAGATCTCACGATGACATGTGTGGTTAGGCTCCGCCCAGATATATATATGTGTTTTTACTTTTGATTTTCTCAGCAACTACTGAACGAATTTACACCATTTAACAAAAAGGGTTCTTTCTGAACCAAGAACAACCTCTTTGCCAAATTTGGTGTAATTCCGTTCAGCAGTTCGGGCTGTAGCCTTGCATAAAGTTTCCTATGGGAAATTGATTTTTTGACTCTTATTTTTTTAATTTCTCCGCAACTACTGAACGGATTTACACCATTTAACAAAAAGGGTTCTTTCTGAACCAAGAACTACCTCTTTGCCAAATTTTGTGTAATTCCGTTCAGCAGTTCGGGCTGTAGCCGTGGCTAAAGTTTCCTATGGGAAAATGAATGGGGAAAACACGTTTTGGGACCCCCTTTTATCTCGGCCCCAGCTTGACGAATCACCCGAAACTTTCAGGGTAGGAGCGGACCGGAGTGGGCCATAAAGTTTGAAAATTTCGCGAAGATTCGTCAACCGACGCAAGAGTTATTTCAAATAGAATGTCGTGGATTTCCTATGGAAAATAGGTCCTAACTATAACTATCTACTGGCGACCGCCAGTAGATAATATATTATATATATATATATATATATATATATATATAGATGGATAGATGGATAGATGGATAGATAGATAGATAGATAGATAGATAGATAGATAGATAGATAGATAGATAGATAGATAGATAGATAGATAGATAGATAGATAGATAGATAGATAGATAGATAGATAGATAGATCCAAAGTAAAGAAAAACTCCTTCCGGAAACCAAAGCCCATGGAGGGTGGCGTGTTCGCCGGCGGAAAAGTACCGGCAGTCAAATCCTGCGTGCAATACCAGTAAAGACGCGCTCTCAGGCCAACGACTCAGGATCAAGACCTTCTCTGGTCGAAGCAGCGTCACGGAGGATTTATGATGTTAATAAATCCCCTTTTGCTGATTGAAATGTTTCCTGAGTTGTTGTCCTGAGAGCGCGTCTTTACTGGTATTGCACGCAGGATATATATATTTATATATATGTGTGTATATATATATATATATATATATATATTCACTGAAAAAAACATAGGTTTTAGGGAAAGTTATAGTTAGTTGGACATTGCACTCGTACAAAACCCGTGAAATTCCCCCGTTATAGTTAGTTCAGCTAACTATAACTCGCGCCCCCGCAATGCACTGCTGATGACGTCACATATTACATCACTCATGACATGGTCAGTGACATCACTGATGACATCTCAAATGACATCACTGATGACATCACTGATGACATTATCCAGTGACTGTGTGTTTCTGTAAAGTTTAAATATGTTTAATATATATAGGGAAAGGCGTATTGAAGAATGAGTAGGTGTATAAGTGTCTGAATGGATGATTTAGGAGGTGCGTGACTGACTCTATAAGTGAGTGATTAAACGTATCTTACTGAATGCATGGGTTAGTGACTAAACTGGGTGAATGTCTGTATCCATCTGTCTGTTGGTGTGTAAGCGGCTGCATGGGTTTGTGAATAGCTACATGAGTGTCTATATGGGTTATTGATTGGTTGTCTGAGTATCTGTATGGGTGCCTGAGTGTTTGTGTGGGTGGGGTGTGTGTGATTCTGTGCATAGATGTGTGAGTGGGTGAGTCACTGGGTGCATGGTTTCAAGAGTGCATCTGTGATGGACTGTATGGGTGGGTGAGTGTGTGTATGGGTGTGTTAGTGAGTGAATGTATATCTCAGTGGTACATGTGTGAGTAACTACATATGTGAAAGGCAGTATATATGTGTGTTGGAGTATACAAATGGCTATAAGTGAGAGTGTGTGATTGTGAGAGTGGTTGTATGGATGAGTGTGTGCTTGTATCAATGATTGTATAAGAGTGTAAGAATGTGGTAGTATTTGTATGAGTAAGTGAGCTGGTGTGTGTATAACTGTATCGGTGAGTAAATGTCTGTGTGATTAATTATTTGCATGATTGACTAGGTGTGTGAGTACTTCTATGGATGAGTGGCAGTGTGTAAGTTTCTATATAAGTGTATGAGTGCATATGATAGTCCTGTACTGAGTGACCATAAGTATGAGTGACTGTACGGGTGAGTGAGTGGATGTGTGTGTGTAGGCCTAAGAATCAGTGAGTGGGTATGTAGTTATTGGTATTGGAGTGTCTATGGTTTTGAGATTGGCAGTCTGTAATTTAGAGTGGGTGTACAAAACGCCTCCGCACGCCTGATCCTCGACGTACCACGCCACAGCCACATCACCCCCCACCTGAGGAACCTGCACTGGCTCCCCGTCAACAGGAGAATCTCCTTCAAACTCCTCATCCACGCACACAAGGCACTCCACAAGACTGGCCCAGCCTACCTCAACAGACGACTCTTCTTCTACGTCCCCAACCGCCAGCTCCGCTCCGCCGACCTCTCCCTCGCCACCGTCCCTCGCATTCGAAGAACAACCACCGGTGGCAGATCCTTCTCACACCTAGCCGCCAAGACCTGGAACACCCTTCCACTAAGCCTACGACAGACCCAAGACCTGCTGACCTTCAGGAGGCTACTCAAGACCTGGCTGTTCGACCAGTAGCAGCACCCCCCCCCCCTTTCTCTCCCCAGCGCCTTGAGACCCTCGCGGGTAAGTAGTGCGCTCTATAAATTCTGTGATTGATTGATTGATTGATTGTATGAAAAGTTATATTAGGGTGTGAGAAGATGCATCAAATTATCACATGGATGATGTCATCAGTGATGTCATTTGAGATGTCATCAGTGATGTCATCAGTGATGTCACTGACCATGTCATGAGTGATGTAATATGTGACGTCATCAGCAGTGCATTGCGGGGCGCGAGTTATAGTTAGCTGAACTAACTATAACGGGGAATTTCACGGGTTTTGTACGAGTGCAATGTCCAACTAACTATAACTTTCCTAAAACCTATGGTTTTTTCAGTGAATTTCTGAGGTTTTTAAATGCTAATTTCTAACTATAACGTGCCTGAAACCTATGGTTTTTCAGTGAATTTCAAAGGTTTTTTAAATGCTAATTTCTAACTATAACGTGCCTGAATCCTATGGTTTTTTCAGTGAATTTTAAAGGTTTTTCAAATGCTAGTTTCTAACTATGCCTACAGAGGTAGGACATGTGAAGAAAGAAGAAAAAATGCACAGAAAGAAGCAAAGGAAATGCAGAAAGAAGCAACAGAAGTCCACAAAGACGAAGAAAAGTGCAGGAAGAAGCAAGACATGTGCAGAAAGAACCAACAGAGGAGCAGAAAGAGGCCTTGTTCCAAAATCATCCTGTGCCCACAACTTTTTCAGACGGGTACTGGTGGTAACTGACTGATTAACCAGGCCTAGAGCCAGTGCTATGCTAAAAGACACTTAGAATACAGTGAAAACACCTACATACACTAGGGAACACTATGCGTTGTGGTACCCCTGTGATTAGCATGACCTCCTCTGTAAGTCCCTAGTACATAATAGGGCAGGGGGATTAATACTACCTCTTAAAATGCGCTACGGGGCGCGTTTGCACAGTGGTGCAGGGAGGGGGCCTGAGGTGACATGTGTGCAAACACGCCCTGTGGTCGTTTTTAGTTGGGAGATTAACTCCTTGAATCCTGCCGGTCCCTGGGGTCCAACTAGCCAACCAGGTACCTCCAGTAAGCGCCACAGAGCTGCGTTGCAGAGAGGTGTAAAAGGGGCATGGCCTGGACCACCTCTCTGCAACGCAGCTCTGTGGCGCTTACTGGAAGCACCTGGTGGGCTAGTTAGCCCCAGGGGCCCTCAGGATTGAAGGGAATTAATTCCCCAACTGAAAACACGCCACAGGGCGTGTTTACACACATCACCTCAGGCCCCGCCCTCCCTTCACCACTGTGCAAACACGCCCATGGCACGTTTTAAGTTGGGGGATTAAGTTCCCTTGAATCCTGAGGGTCCCTGGGGTCCAACTAGCCCACCAGGTATCTCCAGTAAGCGCCACAGAGCTGCGTTGCAGAGAGGTGTAAAAAGGGGCATGGCCTGGACCACCTCTCTGCAACGCAGGCCTCTGGCGCTTACTGGAGGTACCTGGTGGCCTAGTTGGCCCCCAGGGGCCCTCAGGATTAAAGGGGACTTAATTCCCCAACTTTAAAAGCGCCACAGGGCCACTTCTGGCCCCGGGGACCCCATCCCCCGGGGCCGGCCCTGTCCGTTGGGGACTGTGGGGGGGTCCCCAATCCCCCCACGGTCCTGCCGGCTCCCCGTGTCCTGCGGGAGCCGGCATTGCTTTTCCACATGGGGAGCTGCTAACATGCAGCTCCCCATGTGGAAAAGCAATCTGCTTTGCTTCATTGAAGCGAGGGCAGGTTTCCCTGCTCTCGCTTCAATGAAGCAAAGCAGTTTGCAATGACAGGGCGGGAGCCGCGAGGCTCCGTCCTGTCATTGCAAACAGCAGTGTTCCGGGGTGGGCACCCCGTGACACTGCAGGAGCCGGCCCTGGGGGTGGCGGTCCCCAGGGCCATCACTGGCTCCAGGAGGGGGCTGCGCGGCCCCCTCCCACCATTTGGAAAGCCCCGGGAGGTGGTGGTCCCCGGGGCTTCGAGGTCCGTCAGGACCCCAAATTTGAATAATTAGAGCCCCGGGAGGTGGCGGTCCCGGGCGTGTGGGGGCTCAAGCCCCCCACACAGGTAAAAAGAAGCCCCGGGGGTGGCGGTCCCGGGGCTGCAGGGGGGGGCAGTGTACCCCCCTCCGCAAATAATTAATCAAAGCCCCAGGGGTGGCGGTCCCCGGGGCTTGGGGGGGCCTCCCATACATTAAAAAAAGAAGCCCCGGGGGTGGCGGTCCCCAGGGCTGCGGGGTGGCCGTGTGCCCCCCGCAAATATTTATGCAGAGCTCCGGGGGGTGGCGGTCCCCAGGGCACTGTGGGGGGTATTGGGACCCCCCCCCACACTTATTTTTTTCACTGCCCCCGGGACCTGGCCCACCCGGGGGCTAAATATTAACGAAGCGCGGAAGCCCGCGCTTCCGTTTTTTTATTTTCGCGGCCGGATCCGCGGATCCTCCGCGCATCTCGGCAGCTTTATAAAAAAAAATGCTTTTTTGGGCCCTGGGGGTCCTTGTGGGACCCCCCGAGCAGGCCTAGCGGGTCAGGGTGTTTCTACCCTGCCCCCTTTTCTTGTTTTACGCGACTGTTTTTCTGTTTTCTTGTGACTCGGTTCTACCGAAGTCACAAGATGGCTGCCAACACTTCCTGGTTTGGAGTGTTGACAGCCAATTAGAATAAAGCTCGTGGTCGGGAGGGTCCGCGGATCCTCCGTGCCTTTAAATATTGAAACTTTTATTTTTGATTTTCTCAGCAACTACTGAACGGATTTACACCATTTTTAAAAAGGGTACTTTCTGAACCAATCACTACCTTTTTGCCAAATTTGGTGTAATTCCATTCAGCAGTTTTGGCTGTAGCCTTGCATAAAGTTTCCTATGGGAAATTGATTTTATGACTCTTATTTTTTGAATTTCTCCGCAACTACTGAACGGATTTACACCATTTAAAAAAAAGGGCGCTTTCTGAACCAAGCACTACCTTTTTGCCAAATTTGGTGTAATTCCGTTCAGCAGTTCGGGCTGTAGCCGTGTCTAAAGTTTCCTAAGGGAATTAACATGGAGAAAACACGTTTTGGGAGCCCCCTTTTTTCTCGGCCCCCGCTTGATGAATCACCCCGAAACTTTCAAGATAGGAGCGGACCGGAGCGGGCCATAAGTTTTGAAATATTCGCAAAGATTCGTCAACCGGCGCCAAAGTTATTGGGAAAAGAATGTTACAAATTTCCTATGGATAATAGGTCCTAACTATAATGATCTACTGGCGACCGCCAGTAGATTATATATATATATATATATATATATATATATATATATATATATCCAAGAAGACTCCTTCTCGTCTCGCTCACTCCTCTCCGCGAAAGAAAGAGCACGGACCACAGTAGTTCGTTCTGCTGCTATTTTATTCTTGCTCTCAACAGATCGTAGTAGCCATGACGCGTTTCGTCCCTCACAGGGGACTTGATCACATGACGCGCTTTCAGCAGGATGAGTTATTTAAATACCATTTTTTTGAAAACTTTTAACTCGTGATTTTCTTAAAGTGACATGTGCATGGTTACACCAGGGTCAATCATAGACATAGAAGTGGTGATGTTAAAGTGGCTTTTTGTTACATGGTTTTATGTTAAGCATTGGATTGTAAAGGTTTTGATTTTACTGTTCGTCTCATTGCATAAATAAATAAATACATAAATAACTTTGTTGTTAAATACATAAATATATATATAGATAAATTCAAATACAAATATTTTGCACATCAATCAATGTTTTAAAATAACAGTACAAATACCTAAAATCACCCTTTAAAATTTTGTTTTTATGCTTCTGAAACCCTGAAAGCCAAAAGAACATTACTGCCTATTATTGTAGATTAGGTTTACCGGATATATTGATTCAGAAACCTTCAACCCCAACTTGGAGATTCAAATAAACACTTGTAGGTTGGGGATTCTACTTGTTGTACTCAATCATGGTGCAAATACCTTTTGCGTTGCTCTAAAAAAAAAAAATTCTATAGAGTATAGCAGTATACGATTGATTTCCCTGTTAATTCTAAAGTGCTCCTATGTGCGAAATAATGTGAAAAAAGTGTCTTTGTGCAAATTATTTTGAAAACTTATCTTGCTAAGTGTGTTAAAATAGGGATGGGGTTGGCGGTTGTATTAAAACAAAATGTTTAGGTAATCAGTTTGTTCAAGGATGGATGGGTTACTTTTTACGCTGGTTCACAGATAGTGCTTAAATTATTTCTTGGTTGATTATTGAGTTTTCATTGTTATTTTAGTTGAGTAAGCTTGCATGTAATTCCTCCGTGGCGTTCAGACCTTTCGGATGCTTGGTGTCGAGATTTAGAATATATAGCATTTCAAGTTTATGAAGTGCTTTTTCTAGATCACCGCCCCTTTTGGTGGGTGGGATTGAATCTATGAGGAAGTATTTTAAATCCTTGGAACTGCCCTCATGAATTTCGTTGAAATGCTGTGCCACTGGGTACGACTGATCGTTGTTTTTAATAGCTCTTACGTGCTGGAGCACCTTTTTGTGTCCCTGTAGAATGGTACTTCCTATATATTTTAGGTTGCAAGGGCACTCCAGCACATAGACCACATGATCAGTTTTACAGTTAAGCGCTTTCTCAATATATTTCTCTTTGCCGCCAAACGGAGTCCTGTAGGATGTTGTTGTTACTCCGTGCTGGCAGGCTTTGCAAGTTTTGCACTTATGGAACCCTAATCTCTGGCTTAACCACGTACCTTTTACTGTTGGGCCTCTGGGATCATTTTTAACCAGAGCATCTTTTATCGATGGACCCCTACTGTATGTTATGGCGGGTTTTTTGGGTACCGAACCCCCAATTATAGGGTCACTACGAACCAGGTGCCAATTTCTTTTGATTATGTTTTTGACTGCCCTTTCATGTTTGTTATATTGGATAATGAATTAAAATTTTCAGGGTCATTTGTTGTCTCACTCCCTACAGCTTTCTGTTTAGTGAGGAGAGTTTCCCTGGGTGTTAGATTGCTTTTCAAGAGGGCTTTATCCAAACATTTTTAGTATAACCTCTCGCTTTAAATCTAGTTATGCAATCTGTTTGCGCCATCTTAAGGTCTTTTTCACTGCTGCAGATGCGTTTTAAGCGCAACAATTCACCGTAGGGTATGCTTTGGATTAGGTGACCAGGGTGTGCACTGCTGGCATGAAGTATTGCATTACCAGCTGTGGGCTTTCTGTGGAGTTTGGTCACAAGCCTGTCATTATTGACATATACCTCAACATCTAAAAAGTTCACTGAGGTTTTGCTAATTGAAGCGGTAAAATGTAGGTTGAGTTGATTCTTGTTGAGTCTGTTTATAAATGATTTAGCCTCTGTTTGAGTACCCTGCCATACCAAAAAGAGATGGTCAATGAATCTCCACCAAACCTTCACATTTTTGTTCATGAATTCAGCATGTTCCTTCATGAGAACTAGCTCCTCCCACCAGCCCATATGGAGACAAGCGTAACTGGGGGAGAAGCTGGCTCCCATGGCTACACCTCTTAGTTGTTGAAACAACAAATTTTGAAACATAAAGACATTGTTTTTCAAACAAAATTCCACCATACTGATCAACATAATAATATGTTGCATATAGTTTGTACCCCTACGTGACAAATAGAATTGCAATGCTCTTAAACCATCCTTATGTCGAATAGATGTATAAAGTGAGGTAACATCAAGTGTGATGAGAAAATATTATTTTTCCCATTTGAAATTGATCATTTTGGCTAAAAAGTCACCTGTATCTCGTATATATGATGTCAGTTGTTGGACATATTCCTGTAGGAAGAAGTCAATATAAATCGATGTTCTCTCCAGTAAACTGTTTCTGGCTGAGATGATCAGCCTTCCTGGAGGTTTTGTCGGGTCTTTGTGAATTTTGGGGATGAAATACAGTATTGGTGTTACAGGGTTGTCGTTTTTCAAGTATTTGTATTCATCCACTGAAAGAGAGCCAGCATTTTTCCAGGCCACTAATTTCATTTTGTAGGTGCTGTATACATTGTTTAGTGATTGTTTATTGCTACGACAGTAGCAGGCGTTATCATTTAGTTGAGACATGGCCTCCTTGATGTAGTCTTCCCTTTTCCATAATACTACATTTCCACCTTTGTCTGCGTTTCTAACAACTATTTCACTGTTATTTTTGAGTTTAGTCATTAGTTGATGATATTGTAGTTCCCTTTTGTTGTTTTTGTTCCTGTTGGTGCTTTGTATCTTGCGATTAAGATTCTTTAAACCGCCCACCACTTGTTCATGAAAGGCATCTATTGTGTCTTTTAACATCACGGGGTTAAAGGTGGAAGAAGGTTTGAAAGCCGTAGTAATTGATTTGCATGCAGTACTTGGTGATCCTGTGATTTCCATGCTCTGAGGCCCACCGGAGGGTATTGAATATTAAATTAAATTTAATGGCACGGAGCAGCACCCACTTGAGGGAAAGAATCGTCACAAGTACCGCAAGTTCCATCATGCATCAGACTGTGCCACTCACCTGTGAGGCCCACTGGAGGGCATGTAAATTCATTAATAAGGCATGAATTAGGTGCTTGTGAGAGCTGCAAAGTTTCACTCCACCCTGTGAACAAGGAGCGAGGGAGCTCCGAAACGCGTCAGGGAAAATAGGAAAAGACATCAGAGAGCAGACGCTGGTTGCTTTTAAAGAAATAAAGGATTTGCAAAAATCGAACTGCTGTGGAGTGCGTCTTCAGCCCATGGGCATTCCCCAAATTGGAACATATATATATATTGCACTGTGATCAAGACCTGCTGGTCGAAACGCGTTGGTGAGGGAAGGAGAAGTTCCATGGCACAATAAACCGTTAAAACAATCCCCTGTCAGAGTGCAGCGTCTTTTTGAATTGGTGAAAAATATATATATATACTTTTTTTTTCTTAATGTTTTTAATAGTTTTAGTAAATGCCTTTTTGGGGATTTTACATTTTTTATATGTTTTTTATTTGGTAATTTTTGTAATGTTTTGCACTTGATGTGTTATATATTCCTCCAATGGTGATGGTTATGGCTTGGAATGTGTGCTGAAGCCGGCTAATCAGGCCCCAGTGCTATCTCCCTAAAATATGATGCATGTCAATTGGTAACCCCAATTGGGAAGGACTTTAACCCCCTTATCAGTCCCTGGTAAGTGTTTCCAGTGGTACCCAGTGCATGGGAGTTAAAGAGGTCACCAGGACCTGAAGAACTGAATGTGCCACCCTGAGAGACCCAAGTAAACATATGACAGCAGGCCTACCAATGCAGACTGCATGAGCAGTGCAAACTGCTCAAACGTGGCTTTGCCCTCACCATGATTGGTAAGGTTACACCACTAATTTTAATATATGACAGTCACCCCTAAGATAGATGCTTTATATATTAGGTATGGGCTTATATGTCCCTATAATAGCATCCTTCCATTAGGGGTGATTCTAAGTGTTGAGGGGGCTATAGATAACATGGGCTGGGTCCCGGCCACACCCTGGTTGCCAGCTTCATTGTCGTCCCACTGAAGAGTGTCATGTTTGGCATCAAACAACTTGTCCCATTAAACCCAACCTTTTCCCAAGGTCGGATCTAATGTGGCATGCACCCAGGTGGCTACCTTAAAGGTTGCCCCAGTCTTTCCTGTGCCCTGGCTGAAAGCCTACAGCTGCTGCCGCCAGGACAGAAATCTGACCCCTGTCAGAGGGTGTGAACTCTCTCAGGAGTCAGAAACAAAGAACTGCCTGAGTGGGAGGTGTTACCTCCCTCCCTGACAGGATGGCTAGTGAAATAGTACATCAAGGCGGTGAGTATCAAAGCACCATCACCTCTGATATGCAAGCAGGTTTCCTCCCAGAGGAGGAAAAAAACCACCACTTACCCCAGGCACGTTTGCAACCTGGGCAGGCTGGAAAATTAGGCAGTCAGGAGGCGTACACCCCCAGAGGCCATATTTAAAAGTGGCAGTATAGAGGCTTCTGGGCTGATAAGATGCCACCCTCTACAGGAAGTGGTCACCTTAGAGGCTGATTAGCCTGTGGGGCAAGTAGCTTATTAGCTACTAGCACCCACACCCCTAACTCCCCTAAATCTAGGATTTAAGGGGCTCCCCTCAATAATAATAATAATAAGAATAATAATATCACTTATAGAGCGCCTGGTTACACCCACTGGTGTGTCCCCGTGCTGAGACTGCTCTTACAGACAAAAAGTTAAAGGAAGAGGGAGGGGGCAGAGAGGGTCGAGAGTCACGAAAAAAGAAGATGGGAGGAACTCAAAGTTGGAAGAGCCAGGTTTTTAGCCTTTTCCGGAAGAGGTTCTCCGAAGGTTCTGCACGGAGAGAAAAAGGCAGAGCATTCCAGTTTTTAGCTGCTAGGTAGCTAAAAGAGCGCGCACCCATTCATGCCTTTTTGACCTTGGGAATTTTAACCAGGTAAGTCCCGGTAGAAGGTCCCGCAGGTAGAGTGGGCCTTTGTCCTGCAAGGTGCGGTGACAGAAGCACAGGGCCTTAAAGAGAATCCTTTTATTTATAGGTAACTAATGTAAGGACTCAAGGGCTTTCCTAGAGGAAGCTTATCTGGGTAGATTCAAAACTAAGCGGGCTGCTGCGTTCTGGATGCATTGTAACCTATGGAGTCAGTTTTTTGTTGCACCTAGATATAGGACATTTCCATAGTCCAATTGAGATGTTACAAGGGCATGGACCAAGGTTTTCCTAGTGGAAGGAGGGAGAATGTCCAAAGTTTTTCTTAGCATTTTCATGGTTCCAAAACACTTGCCTTCAACTTTCCTGGTGTGAGTCTCGAAGGAAAGGTTAAAGTCCAGCCAGACTCCTACATTTTTCACCTCTGTTTTGGGGTTGGGAACAGGGCCTAAAATTGGTGGCCAGCAGGCTGAAGACCAGATGGATGGAGATTTCCCTACTACCAGGATCTCGGTTTTGCTGCCATTCAATTTAAGGCAATTGCTTTTCATCCAAAAGGCAAGGTCCTTTAGGAAGTCCACAAACTTGTTGGCTGCTTTCACCGAATTTGGAGACAGGGTGACTAGCTACGTGTCATCCGCATATGACACAATGGTAACACCATGTTTTTCCACAATCTCCGCTAAGGGGGAGACGTAAAGATTGAAAAGAGTGGGGCTCAAAATTGAGCCCTGGGGCACCCCCTGAGGTAGAGCAATGTTTTTGGAGGTATGTGGAGGTTGTGTAACTTGAAAACTGCGGCTCTGCAGGTAGGAGGTCATCCAATTAAAAGCAGCTCCATCCAGTCCACCTAATCTGAGACGGTGTAGAAGTAGTTTATGGGATACCGTGTTGAAAGCTGCACTAAGGTCCAAAAGGACTAGTGCAGTAGTCAGGCCTTCATCCACCCGCATGCGTACAGTCTCTGTAGCAAAGAGCAAAGCAGACTCCGTCGAATACTTTGCTCTAAAACCTGATTGGGAGGGATGGAGTAGATTGTGCTGGTTGATGTGTGCCACCAGTTGAGTGTTTACCACCTTTTCTGCTATTTTTGAGAAATAGGGTAGCAGTGAGACAGGCCATAGGTTCTCCAGTAGGTTCACATCTGCTGTAGGTTTTTTTTTCAGGGGGAGAACGATTGCTTGCTTCCATGTGTCTGGGACCATCTCTCCTTGAAAGGAGATTTCTAGCAGCTGCTGCACAAAGGGTAGTATTGTGTCTAGCCCTGCGCTGATGACTTTTGGGGTGGTTGAATCTGTTGGGGAGCCTGATTTGATACTTAGAGCTGCTTTTTTCAGATCTTCTAAGGAGGGAAGGGAGAATTCTGAGAGGCAGTTTTCCCCCCACTCTGGGATCCGTTCAGTTTGGCAGTCAGTGCCGTTCCGAGCCTCATCAGGGAAGGTGTCATAAATTTTTGATACCTTCGCAGCAAAAAAGTCGGCAATTTGGTTACACGACTCCTTAGAACTGGAGGCCGGCGCCACTGTTCTCTCTAGGGAAGATAGATCTTTGAAAATGCCAAAAAGTTCCCTGGAGGAGTTATCCGCTTGCTCAATCCTATCATTATAGAAGGCGGCACGTGTCTTCTTGATAAGGGAGTGATAGTGCTTTAAGTTTAGCTTATGGGCAGCCTTATTTATATCCGAAAAGTCTGACCTCCATTTACGCTCTAAGCATTTACAAGATTTCTTAGCCATCCTCAAGGCTTCTTTAAACCATGGTGCAGACTTAGTGCGTCTGCGAGGAACACTAGAAGTCAATGGAGCAACCACATCAAGTGCTTCAGTAATCCACCTATCAATTACTTTACTCACCTCATTAATGTCCTTACCTAGGGAGGGTTGGTTTAGCTGTAGAGCCTGAGCATCCTGAGCAAGCCTGAGCCTTGCATCAGAACCTCAGATCTGATCGACTTGCAACAAAAGGACAAAGATGAGACCCAAGTCTGCGACTTCAGGACCTCCACAAAGAAAAGGCGACAAAGACAGCAACTGTGGCAACCACCCTGTAACTGAATGGCTACGACTCGTCTTGGACCAGAGACTAGTTCCGAAGGAAAGAGAAACCCCTCTGCAAGCCAAAGGCAATTCCAGAACTCCCTTAGACTAGAGATACTAGTACCCTGCAGGCAAGAACCACTTCCAGAACCAAAGAATCACTGTCCATCAGGCCTGCTGAGTGAATCACCCACAATTAAATGGTCTAATGCATTGTGGGAAACATAGTCCTGACCTCCAGCAAGTTTCAGGCGGCTCCCATTTTCCCACAGACTCCAGGACATCGAAGTAACCAAAGGCTGAGCTTGCTCCTGTCAAGGCTTGTTTGTGGCCGGGCCTGCTACCACTACCTTTGTTCAATACCTCCATGGCCCTTCTGTCAAGATTTTGAACCCCTTTCCTCACCAGCACCATGTAAGCGGTAAAATTAGCAAACCCGCGACTCAAACTTCAGCACCAGAGTCAGCCAGGACAACTCTACACCAGGGCCCTATGAGCCAGGTAAAAATCAACTAACTGTCTGAGCCTCTTCCTGGGACTCGCCTTACCTCTACACCCAGTGGTTTTCACTGAACTCAACCTGCAAGTGACCAATTGTCACTAGTGTTTTTCCCCATTGACTGCAACCTTAAAGTTTTGCAGGAGTGAAATTCACTGATTTAATTTTCCTTTAAAAATTCATAACTTCGGTTATACTCATTTAATTGTGTTTGTTGTGGTGTCTAAATTTATATAAAAATCTGCTTTATTTTTATAAATTGGTGTTGGATTTCTTTCAAGTTGTGTCAATTCCTTATCGTCCATGTTGGTACTCTGAAATGCTTAACACACTTTCCTCTAGTAAAGCCTGATTGCTCTGTGCCACACTACAAGGACTGCTTAGGGATTTATTTGTGTGAATCCAAAGGACCTAGTATCTTGAGAGTGTTGCATAGTGAAGCCTAACCAGCCTCACTGCATAATACTCTCCTTTCCTACACACACACACACACATATATATCTATATCTATATATAATTTTTTTTTTTATATATATATACATACGAACGAGATTTATGAAGGAATAAATCCATTCACCTTATCAAATATCGTGTGCGCTTTACTTTAGACCTGGTTTGACAAAGACCGCTTGCACGGTCGAAATGCGTTACCTGGTTGTGTGTGGTCGAATAAAAACTCTCTGCAAGCGAGCCCAAGCCTGCTGGAGTCTGTTTCTGATGTTGGAGCAGGCAGTTGAAGCATATATACATATATATATATATATATCACAGAGCAAATCCCGGATTGTCACCAACTTCCAACGGCGCACAAACACAGGTTCGGACCACTTCAAGGGACGTATTTTCAAACTGCAGTGCTTTATTCAAATGTCATATTTTTAGCAACCAGTCAGTCCTGGCCTGCCTCAGCATGAAGCGTTCGACCGAAACAGATCGGTCTTGTTCACATAACACGCTACTAGAAAAAATGCATTTAAATAGTGAAAGTAATTGGAAAACTCACACCTATTGACAATTAACCTCAAGTTACGTGTCAGAAAGACATAAACAACAGACTCTTAAAAAAACAGCATGTAGAAGTAAAAGATAATGCGGAATAAATATCTAAAATATCTCAATGAGATAAATAAATATATAATCACATGTAATTGAACTAAAATTATAATAATTCAACAACTTCATTAAAAAGAGGAAAAATAGTGCCTTTTTCGAATAAATACATAGTGCAATATATTATTCATCATATATAACGATGGTAGGCATGGATAAATTTCCCTCAAAGCAATGATGTGCAAAATTGCAAATGTAAACTTCTACTAATGTGCAAAAATAGAGTCAAAAATGAGTTGCCTAAAGTCACAAAATCACTTGAGTTTGCTACATTGTCAGGTGAGAAAGTGCAAATCGTGCCAATATCTAAAAATATTACTATTAAAGTTAAAAAATGCACCCGGAGCCCCGGGAAGCCCATACAAGTGGCAAAATTCAATGGCAAGCAGCTTTGATAATGGGCAAGTGCCCCATATGACAAATATATATATATATATATATATATATATATATATATATATATATATATATATATATATATATATATATATATTTATATATATATTACCTACTGGCGGTCGCCAGTAGGTAGTTACAGTTAGGACCTAGTTTCCAAAGGAGAAGCATTTATTCTTTTGCCAATATCTTTGGCGCCGTTTGACAAATCTTTGCAAAATTTTCATAACAAATGGCCTGCTCCGGTCGGCTCCTGCCTGGAAAATTTCGGGGTGATTCGTCAAGCAGGGGCCGAGAAAACTCGTTTTCTCCATGTTAATTTCCAATGGAAACTTTAGACAAAGCTACAGCCTGAACTGCTGAACAGAATTACACCAAACTTGGCAAAAAGGTAGCTCTTGGTTCAGAAAGCGTTCTTTTTTTTACATGGGGAAAATCCGTTCAGTAGTTCCTGAAATATTCATATTTAAAAAAATTATATATCTGGTGACCGCTGTGGATCCGCAAACCCTCCCGAGCATGAGCTTGATTCTGATTGGCTGCCAACACTCTAAACCAAAAAGTGTTGGCAGCCATCTTGTGACTCGGTTGAACTGAGTCACAAGAAAAAAAGGACAAAAAACACGAAAAGGGGGCAGGGTAGAAACACAGGGACCCCCAGGGCCTAAAAAAGCATTTTTTAATATATTCGGCCGGATTCGCGCTGGGTGCACGAACCCGGCCTAATTTTTTTTTTTTTAAATGAAGCACGGCCTCCAGCGCTTCATTTTAATAAGCCCCCGGGTGGGCCAGGTCCCGGGGCAATGTGCCAAATACATGCAGGGACCTCCCCGGGGCTTTATTATTTATGGGCGGGGGGACCTCGCAGGCCCCCCCAAGCCCCGGGGACCGCCACTTCCCCGGGGCTTTCTTCAATTAGGGGCGGAGGCCTCGCTGGCCCCCCCAAGCCCCGGGGACTGCCACCTCCCCGGGGCTTTCTTAAATTATGGGTGGGGGGGCCTTGGAGGCCCCCACAAGCCCCGGGGACCACAAACTCCCCAGGGCTTTCTTTAATTATGGGCAGGGGCCTCACTGGCGCCCCCAAGCCCCGGGGACCGCCACTTCCCCGTCAGTGTCATTGCAAACACTGCTTTGCTTCATGGAAGCGAGAGCAGGAAACCTGCTCTCGCTTCCATGAAGCCAAGCAGATTGCTTTTGGACAATGGGAGCTGCATGTCAGCAGCTCCCCTTGTACAAAAGCAATGCCGGCTCCCGCAGGAGGCGGGGAGCCGGCTGGGACCGCGGGGGCATTGGGGCTCCCCCCGCGGTCCCCAACATTGAGGCCAGGCCCCGGGGGATGGGGTCCCCGGAGCCAATAGTAGCCCAGGGAAGGGGGGCCATGCGGCCCCCCAGCTGAATAAATATATATTTTTTTAAACGAGGCCAGGCCCCTGGGGATGGGGTCCCCGGGCCAAAGGTGGCCCAGAGAAGGGGGGCCACACGGGCCCCCTCCCAAGGATGGGGTCCCCAGTGCCCACAAAATATTATGAGAAGGGGGGCCACACAGCCTCCCTTCTAAGGAAAAAAAAGGGGAAAAAACGACATCTCACCGGAGGACCCGTCCCCTCCCTGCTCCACTCTGCAAGCGCACCTCCTGGCGCGTTCTGGGTTGGGAGATTAAGTCCCCTAGAATCTTAAGGGTCTTTAGGGGCCAACCAGCCCACCAGGTACCTACAGTAAGCCCCACACAGTGGGATTGCTGAAAGGTGGTCCGAGGCCACGCCCCTTTTTACACCACTCTGCAAACGCGCCTCTTGGCGCACTGCTTTTGGGGCGATGAGGTCCACATGTGTCCTGAGGACCTCAGGACTAAAGTGGACATCATCCCCCAAGCAGCAGTGCGCCAGGAGGCACGTTTGCATAGTGTTGTAAAAAGGGGGAATGGCCTCGGACCACTCTCAGTAATCCAGCTGTGTGGGGCTTACTAGTGATAACAGGAGGGCTAGTTGGCCCCCAGGGACCCTCAGGAGGCAAGGGGACTTCATCCCCCAACCAAGAGCACGCCAGGAGGCGAGTTTGCAGAGTGGTGCAGTAAGGGGGCGTGGCCTGTGTGCAGCTCTCAGCAATCCAGCTATCTAGGGCTTACTGGAGGTGTCAGGTAGGCTAGTTGGCCCCTAAGGACCCCCAGCATCAAAGGGGACTTTAATCCCCATCCCAGAGCGCGCCAGGGAGCGCGTTTGCAGAATTGTGGGCGAAGGGGGCGTGGCCTGCTATGAAAACTTACCAATGCTGCTGTGTGAGACTTACTGGCGGTAATAGAGAAGTAGTTGGCCCCCAAGGATGTCCTTGAGGGGCCAACTACCTCTCCTGTTACCTCCAGTAAGTCCCACACAGTGGTATTGCTAAGAGGTCTTTGGAGGCCATGCCCCCCTTTCTCCACCACTCTGCAAATGCGCCTCCGGGCACAGTACGGGTTGGGGGATGAAGTCCACTTTACTCCTGAGGGACTTTGGGGGCCAAGAAGCCCTCCTGGTACCTCCTGTAAGTCCTACGCACCAGAATTCCTGAGCCCTGATCGGAGGCCCAGCCCCCTTTCTGCACTACTCTGCAAACGCAACTACTACGTTATAGTTATAAATTAGCATTTAAAAAACCTTAGAAATCCACTGAAAAAACTATAGGTTTCAGGGACGTTATAGTTAGTAATTAGCATTTGAAAAACCTTAGAAATTCACTGAAAAAACCATAGGTTTCAGGGACGTTATAGTTAGTAAGTAGCATTTAAAAAACCTTAGAAATTCACTGAAAAAAACCACAGGTTTCAGGGATGTTATGGTTAGTTGGACATTTCACTGATACAAAACCAGAACAATTCGGTTGTTATAGTTAGTTGAGCTAACTATAACTCGCGGCCACGCAATGCACTGCTGATGACGTCACATATTACATCAATCTTGACATGGTCAGTGATATCACTGGTGACATCACTGATGACATCTCAAATGACATCACTGATGACATAATCCAGTAACTGATTTTTTTTTAAAGTTTAATTTATAAATATATATATATGCCAAGGTGTATTGAGGAATGAGTGGGTGTATCAATGTCTGAATTGATAATTTAGTGAGTGTGTGACTGACTGTATAAGTGAGTGAGTAAACGTGTCTTAGTGAATACATGGGTGAATGACTAATCTGTGTGAATGTCTACATCAGTCTGTCAGTTGGCGTGTAAGTGGCTGCATGGGTTGGTGAGTATGTAGATGAGTGTCTATATGGGTTATTGATTAGTTGTCTGAGTACCTGTATGGGTGCCTGAGTGTCTGTGTGGGTGGGTGAGGGGGTGTGTGACTCCCTGCATGGATGAGTGAGTGGGTGATTCACTGGGTGTATGGGTTCATGAGTGCCTCTACGAGGGGCTCTATGGGTGACTTACTGTGCATATGTCTGTGTTGGTGAGTGAATGGATGTCTATGTGGTATATGTGTAAGAAACTACATATGTGAAAGGCAGTATATGTGAGTGTTGGTGTATATAAGTGACTAAATGTGAGAGTGAGTGATTGTGAGAGTGGCTGTATGGATGAGTGTGTGCTTGTGTCAGTGATTGTAAAAGAGAGTAACTATGTGTTACAATCTTCATGAATAAGTGAGGCGGTGTGTGTATAACTGTATAGGTGACTAAATGGCAGTGTTATTGATTCTTTGGTTGACTGACTAGGTGTTTGAGCAACTCTGTGGGTGAGTGGCGCTGTGTGGGTGTCTGTATGAGTGTATGAGCGCATATATCAGTGGCTGTATTGATGAGTGATTGCGTGTATGAGTGACTGTATGGGTTAGTGAGAGGATGTGTGTGTAGACCTATGAATCAGTGAGTGGGTATGTACTAACTGGTATTGATGTGTCTATGGTTTTGAGAATGCTAGTCTGTATTTTAGAGTGGGTGTATCAAAAGTTATATTAGGGTGTGAGGAGGTGCATCAGATATTACGTGGATGATGTCATCAGTGATGTCATTTGAGATGTCATCAGTGATGTCATCAGTGATGTCACTGACCATGTCATCAGTGATGTAATATGTGACGTCATCAGCAGTGTATTGCGGGGGCGATTATAGTTAGCTCAACTAACAATAACGGACGAACTTCTCTGGTTTTGTACGAGTGAAATGTCCAACTAACTATAGCTTCCCTGACACCTGTGGTTTTTTCAGTGAATATATATATATATATATATATTACCTACTGGCAGTCGCCAGTAGGTAGTTATAGTTAGGACCTTCTTGCCATAGGAAAAGCATTTTTTCTTTTGCTAATATCTTTGGCGCCGTTTGACAAATCTTCGCGAAAATTTCAAAACTAATGGGGCGCTCTGGTCGGCTCCTGCCTTAGAAGTTCCGGGGTGATTCGTCAAGTGGGGGCCGAGAAAAAAGGGGGATCCCAAAACATGTTTTCTCCATGTTATTTTCCATAGGAAACATTTGTCGCGGCTACAGCCCGAACTGCTGAACGGAATAACACCAAATTTGGCAGAAAGCTAGCTCTTGGTCCAGAGTGCACTTTTTGTTTTCAATGGTATAAATCTGTTCAGTAGTTTTTTAAATATTAAAGGAAAAAGAAACATATATCTTGGCGGAGCTTAACCACACATCTCATCGTGAGATCTGATTGTCTGTCAGCACTTCATCCAAGAAGTGTTGGCAGCCATCTTGGAACTAATATACATAATAGCACCCCATTAAAATGCATTGTAGTGAATGGAAGATTTTGAGGGTCACCAAAAGGAGAACGTATTAAGGGTGATAACAGACTTTAGTTACATTATAAATCATGTGTTGATGGTACCATACTAATTTTAGGAATTGTGGTGAGTACTAAGGTGATTTTACCCTGTGAAAAAGCCTTCTGCTGGGATATCATGAATCGTGTTTGAGAGAAAACTACTTTCTCATGCTTTTCCCATAGAGGTTTGGAAGGTGCTCCAAAAGCTAAAATGAGAGCATATTTTCTTTAAATTCACATTATCTTTCTCAGTCATGTGAGAATGAAATCAGACATTCTCAGTAAAACGTGTACATCCAACAAGGGCAGAGACTGTCAGTTGATTCCTTTGTGTTCCACTGCAGCTTCCCAGAGTGTTCTAAAGAACAACTAGAGCGCTAACAGTCTTCCTTATGACAAAAGTATGGCACACCTGAATCCATCTTGATTGGAATAAACTGCTAACACTTAAAACATTTAATTTAAAAAGGAACAAAATGAGGGGGTCATTTTGCCATAGAAATTATGATTAGTGCTGCAGAAAGAAAAATTAGGGCACATTTTGAGTGACTTCTCAAATCTTCTTCTATTTCATTAAAAAATTCTGACATGCAGACTGAAAGATGCACTTTCAATACCTGCAGCAGACTTCCAGTTAACTCCCTGGTGAGCAGTAGCTTTACTACAGTGATCTAATAAGCAACTAGAGTGATAACATTCTGAATTTATGGCAAATGTGTGACACATCTGAATGCCTTCTTGATGGAATCAAAGTAAAAAACTGAAAGCATTTCCTAGTGAGGAGACTGCAGTAAATGAGGAAATTAGGAAACTTCATAACAAATAAGTCTCCCAAGATGGCTACCAGAGAAAAAAGAGCCCAAATGTAGTACAATATTACCCAGATGTAGCCCACGTATAGCCCAATGACAAAAGTGTGCAAAACACTTTTTATTTTTTGTTTTTTGCAGTTTTTTATAGTGCAAACTGGTCAGGTATTGGAGCGTTGCATGTTAGTTGGGCCTCTTATTGTGTATTTTGCACGAAGTACTTGAAATTGATCTTGCGAAACATTGAACTTTACTATTCTGTTAAACTGAAGTTGCTCTGAGCCGGGCTTTGTAACACCCGTTTTTACCTACTGGTTTTAAATAATTCTCATTGTATTGTATTAAGAAAGAGGATTTACTGTTTTTATGTACACTTTTATGATCTATGTTTCTAAATCAGATCGAATAAAGTTTATTGAATTGAATTGAAGTCTCCCAAGATGGCCACCAGAGGAAAAGGAGCCCAAATGTAGCACAAATATCACCCAGATGTAACCCACATATAAAAGTCATAGAAAAACGTCTTTCTTCGAAATAATCTACACCAATTCACACATACAACAACATCCACAGCCAGAGGATCTCTTAGGTTATCAATATATCGGCAATGCACACAAGAAGTATCTATACCACTAGTTGAAGAAGATTAAAATATTTTTATTCAATACAGTTAATAAAAAACTTCATATCATCATGTACACTATTGTTTCATTAAATTCAACATATAAACAAATGTGCAAAAATACAATAAATGCAATTTAGCAGCAATGATTTAGAACAACATATTTAAAAACATATTTAAAAACAGGGGGAAGCAAAAACAAAAGTAGGAAAAAGGAGACAAAAGACATTTCCTACAAAAAAGAGATAATATGGCTGGCACAAACAATGGATCAGGATCATATAATGGAAGAGAATATACAATAGTACATATATATTTTTTATGTTTTCTCAACCGGCAATATGTCCATATAGTTACACAGCACAACTTAAAAGAGCATTGACGCGTTTCGGTAGGTCATAAATTATCGACCAACACCTTCATCAGGAAAAACATCTATATATATTCCCACCATCAAAATCAATTCCTTTATTCCAAGGATCTAAAAAAGGAAAGCAGAGAGAGAGAACACAACATACTCATTAATAAATTGCATAACCCCAAGGTTCTTGTTACACTGTCAACATACCAACAACCCAGAGGGATATCCTCATTCATCCACTCTTCTTTACATTCAAATAATTGCATTCAACATCCTTATATATTTACCTTAAAAAACAAGGTTAGACAGGGGTCATAAAGCCTCCAAGAAAACGACAACAGCGTTTCGCAGTGTTCTTATGAATACGCCATGCAGCTATATATCACACGAATAGAGAGAAAGTGTTACTACATCTCTTCTTCTAATCTTCCAAAACGATTGAATTTAATCAGTCGAAAGTTATTTAGTACCTTTTATTAAAGTTTAAATATGTACTCCACGTGGCTAATAGCGAGACCTTCCTGTATCAAAGAAACTCCGCATAGGGGTAACTGATAATCCACACCTATGTATGACAGAAAGCCATCAGTCAATATCTCAAAGTATATGTTCCACATAATAACAACCAATGGTGACTCCTAACTCGACACATAAAAACAAAGATACCTACACTGATAAGTGATTTCACGTCTTCAAACCGCAAGGGCCCATCCAGATCTCCCTCTTACCAAGTTCAAAATGTTAGCAAGTATGGTACATTGGATCAGTGGAGGCAGGAGGAATTGGGGTAGGGACATGGACTAGGATAACAGAGGACAGGAGGGACATGGACAGGTGCACCAAACTGACCTTACAGGGCAGGCATCAGGGTTTGCAGCAGCACAATACACCACACAGGGCATGCGGGACGGCAGTGCAGCACAACAATCCATGGAAAGCAATAGGGAAGGGACAGGACCATGCACATCGACAACAGAGAACAGAGGGGAAAGAGGCAATGGCAGCAAGCTGACCATAACGGACAGACAGGAGAGAACATTATTATATTATGAACAAGTCACGTTGACGAACATACAGGTACAGCGGTCATGGGGCAAGATATGCTGAAATGACATTGTGTGCGTATTAACACTTGTTTTCTTTTCTTTATTGTATGAATTCCTGAATTTTCGCATCGTGACCAGGCCAATATGGCCGGCGGCTTTTTGGATTAATGTAATATGTAGTCCTTTGTTAATGTTGGCGACTGGAGGCATTTGTACATTTAAATAAGGAAGCTACAATGACGTCTTGTATCGTTGTCAAGGTTCGGATGAGCCGAAACGCGTGGATCGCGTCCTTTGCAGATTAAATACTTCAAAACTACAACCTGAGTGCTGATTCCTTCCTTGTAAGAGTGAGAGGAGATTGAATACATATATATAAAATTCACTGAAAAAAACACAGGTTTCAGGAATGTTATAGTTAGAAATTAGCATTTAAAAAGCCTTAGATATTCACTGAAAAACCACAGGTTTCAGGGACGTTATAGTTAGTCTGACATTTCACTCGTACAAAACCAGAGAAATTCAGCCGTTATAGTTAGCTGAGCTAACTATAACTCACGCCCCCGCAATGCACTGCTGATGACGTCACATATTACATCACTCATGACATGGTCAGTGACATCACTCATGACATGTCAAATGACATCACTCATGACATCACTGATGACATCATCCAGTGACTGTGAGTGTTTCTAAAAAGTTTAAGAATGTGATATATATATATGATGATTCAGTCAGTGTGTGACTGACTGTATAAGTGAGTGATTATACATGTCTGGGTGAATGTATGGGTGAGTGACTAATCTGTGTGAATGTCTGTAACAGTCTGTGAGTTGGTGTGTAAGTGGCTGCATGGGTTGGTGAACAGGTACATGAGTGTCTATATGGGTTATTGATTGGTTGTCTGAGTACCTGTATGGGTGCCTAAGTGTCTGTGTGTTGTGTGACTACCTGCATGGATGTGTGAGTGGGTGATTCACTGGGTGTATGGGTTAATGAGTGCATCTGTGAGGTGCTGTATGGGTGAGTGTGCATATGGCTGTTTTGGTGAGTGAATGGATGTCTCAGTGGTATATGTGTGAGTAACTGCATATGTGAATGGCAGTATATGTGAGTATTGGAGTATATAAGTGACTGTATGTGAGAGTGAGTGATTGTGAGACTGGATGTATGGATGAGTGTGTGCTTGTGTCAGTGATTGTATAAGAAAGTGCTAACGACTGGTGTAGGTACCACAAATTTCACTCGGTTTTTCAAAAACTATATAAGCATTTCATTGCCTGCTCGTCTTTTTTCACAGTTATTTTCCAAATAACTTCACATATGGGGCGGATTGACAGCACCAACCAAAAAAACGGTAGGCGTGGCCATGCGCTGACGCAGCACACAAGCACATCACATTTACTGGCGGAAGAACGAGCCGCGTAAAACCTGGAAGCGGCTGCATTAAGTGCGAGAAGACGCTGGAAGTGTACCATGAGGAAACAAAGGTATGTGATTTGGCCGTTGCATGACCAGGCCTTATTCTCCAAAAGATGGCAAATAACGGGTTCGCATGAAAGCTTACCGATTACAGGGTCTGAATGTTAGAACGCACATTTAATCGTTATGTTTTCCAGAATATCCGGACACACTGGCAACACTTTAAATGTTTATTTCTTTTGCTAATTAGTAGAACAACGGACGCGCATGAAAACTTTTACCGATCACAGGGTTTTGAATGTTAGGACTGCACACAAAATATCTCGAAACCGAACACACTGACAACACTGAAAACGAATATTGTATTTCTCCCGCTAAGTTATAGAGTAAATACAACGTTTTCATTCAATGCTATACCTTCTCAAACGAACGCAAGGAATTCCCGCATGCCATTAAGTTTCCCAATAGTCTTGATCAACTACTTCTTATACAACAGACATTATGGAAACATTTTGCACACTAAGCTTGCGACATAAAGCGCTCCTTTCGTTTCTTTCAGTGCGCAAATCTAAGAGGCTTCATCCCTCTCTTCGTCCGACTCAGGATTAAACGCGATTTAATCTTGCGCCCGCACACAAGAAACGGCTGCAAAATACAAGGTACTGAGGCACCATACCTTTTCAGTAAAACCAACACAAAAAATGGACCTTTTGAAAACCTCCTTTTTTTTTTCCTTTAGCCTTCAAAATTACAGCATTTTTTTCCAAACGCCATTTACTGTATTTAAATCACCAAGGACTACCTCCGTACCACACAACACTGTCGCGTATACCTGAAGTAAGTGTCCCGTGTCAAATGCAATTCTACATGGAACCTTCCTGTATGTGCCCACAAACAAGACTGACTCAGTTTCTTATTTTGTTTTCTTCTTCTTTCCACTTCGTTTATAGCTCTGAAACTAAATCCATAGGACAATAATAAGATCGACTTTTTGCCAGACATTGGCGAATCTCAAACCAAGGTAATTTGAACATAGTTGAATCCATAGGGTAGGTGTGGCTTGAAAAATTGGTGTCGCAAGTGATAACACGAGCACTTTCCCCTCTTTTCTTTTTTCAGCTCCTTTGAGTTCCAGGTCCTGAGGAGAACCCCACCAAACTGTTTTTTTGGAGTTCGAAATGCTTTGACCACAATTATGACCAAACAAGTGAACAAACATTCACTATCAGGCTAACCCTCTTTTGCACTTGGGATTGACTTTTGAAATAAGACTGATGAAACTGCTTGGGTTTCCTGAATGGTACACTGTTTGGTCACTGCCCAGACCAGGGTTGCTTTGTTGAAAAAAACACTGTATTTCCAAATAATTTTCAACCTATTTGGGCTTTTTTTCCCTCCCTCTTTTTCCTTTTTCCTTTTTGGTATTTTTTATGTCTTGTAAATTTTGGAACATGAGCTTGTTTATTCGTTTTTCAATTGTATGAATTTGTTGTCTACGTTATGTCTAGTGTCGTCTAATATATGTGATGAATACTATATGCAATATATGTAATGTATGTGATGTAATATGTGTGGTCTATGAAAAAATTGATCAATGGACTATTGTGTTAACCAATGAGATTTTCTTAAAAATTTAATTTGAAATTCTTTTTGAAACCACAGAATAAAAAAGAATTGTTTCTTCGGTCACAATGAGTGTCACGTGTGATCTGATTGAGTAATATGTTGATCAAGTATCAGTACTGGCATGTGTGTTGTTGTTAGCCTGTATAAGAGAGTAAGCATGTGTTAGTATCTGTATGAATAAGGGAGGTGGTGTGTGTAGAACTGTATAGGTGAGTAAATGGCATTGTGATTGACTCTGGGTGACTGACTAGGTGTGTGGGTGTCAACTATGGTTGAGTGGCAGTGTGTGAGTGTCTGTATGGGTGTATGAGTGCATATAATAGTGGCTGTATTGATGAGTGACTGCATGTATGAGTGACTGTATGGGTGAGTGAGTGGATGTGTGTGTAGACCTAGGAATGAGTGAGTGGGTATGTACTAACTGGTATTGGTGTGTCTATGGTTTCGAGAATGGTAGTCTGTATTTTAGAGTGGGTGAATGAAAGGTTATATTAGGGTGTGAGTAGGTGCATCAGAGATTAAGTGGATGATGTCATCAGTGATGTCATATGAGCTGTCATCAGTGATGTCACTGACCATGTCATGAGTGATGTAATATGTGACGTCATCAGCAGTGCATTGCGGGGGCGTGAGTTATAGTTAGCTCAGCTAACTATAACGGCTGAATTTCTCCGGTTTTGTACGAGTGAAATGTCAGACTAACTATAACGTCCCTGAAACCTGTGGTTTTTTCAGTGAATATATATATATATACAGTATGTCTCCGGTCTCTCCTTGCAATCATCCACACTGAGACAGGAGCACGGACACCAATTTGAAGTGCGAGAAAATTCGTTTATTTTTCTAACAGCAGCTATCGGCCATAACGCGTTTCAGCCCCGAAAGGCCTTGATCCCATGACGCGCACACAGCTGTGCTACCACTGTTTATGTGATTTGTTTCTTAAAGTGCTCAGTGCTATTGGCCTACAATTATAGACATAGAAAACAGACTCCGCTTATATTGTATCTTTCTACAACTCATAGTTTTTTTTATTGTTTAAAACATGTGAGTTTGTTTTTAAGTCTTTACGCTTAACAATTGCGACTAACATATTTTGTCCGCATCCATGTGTAAATACATAAAATCAGATAAAATTAATGTTTATGCGTTAACAATTGCAACTACCATAATTTGTCCACATCTATGTATAAATACATAAAATCAGATAAAATTAATGATTATGCGTTAAGATCACATTTGAATAGATATCAAAATTCTGTACAATAAATACTGTGCAAATTCGCAAGTTCGGTCTGTAAACAAAGTATATGTAAACCTTCTGACTGTCTAAAAAAGAACTATATCTAATGTAGGCCCTTATGAAGTGCAAGTGCCTAAAAAACGTATTTGTGTTGCTAAAAATGTGACTTGTGATAGCTAAAAAACTGTGAAATTCTAAAAACTGGGAAGGGAGCGGTTCTGTTTTTTTGGGGAATTTCTTTCGACTGATGTTGTTTAAACGATGTTTTATCAATTCATGTGAATACATGCTTCCTATTGTGCGGTTTGGCACTTCCACTATCCATATCCGCCCTTCTGCCTAAAGTTTATAAGCAGGTATATAAATCTTCCGTGGCGTTGAGACCCCCAGGGTATTTGGAATCTAGGTCAAGGATGTACCTTGTTTCAAGTTTACGTAACATCCGTTCCCTGTTCCCCCCTCTTTTGCTGGGTACTATGGAGTCAATGAGATAGTATTTCAAATCTGTAGGATCTGAGTCGTGGTGTTCCATAAAGTGGCGTGCCACAGGATATGTCATGTTTTTGTTTTTAATAGTGGTTCTTTCATGATCCCCGAATGGAATTCTATATGATGTTTTATTTAGGCCATATTGGCATTCTTTGCATAGCTTGCAACGAAAAAATCCTTTACGTTGCACAAGCCATGAGGTGCCTGTTTGGGTTTCTAGATTGTTTTTAACTAGACTGTCGCGCATAGCCTTTGCCCTGCTGTATGTAATGGATGGATTTCTAGGAAGTAGGTGGCCTATAGTGGGATCATTCAGAATGATAGGCCAATTTCTTTTAATGATTTGTTTAATGGCCTTCTCTTGAGCACTATATTGTAATATCATTCTGAATTCATTCATGTTATCTCTCTTGCTTTCTTCTTTTGTGTCTATTTCCTGCCTCTGTGTTTTTGGTTTGGTTAGCAAGTCAGATCTGTTGGCTAAATTACTTTTCTTGATAGCCCTGTTAATACATTTTTTGGAATAACCCCTTTGTAAGAACCTGATTTTAACTGCCTGTTGCGCTTTCTTGAGGTCATCTTCATTACTACAAATTCTTTTCATTCGCAAAATCTCACCATATGGAATACTTTGTATGAGATGGCACGGGTGTGAACTTGACGCATGTAATACTGCGTTCCCCGCTGTTTCCTTTCTATAGGCCTTAGTTTCCAACTTGTTGTTTTTAACATGAATCTGAACATCTAAAAAGTTCACCACATCAGTGCTAATGTTTGTGGTAAATTTCAAATTGATTTCATTCACATTGATTTTATCTATGAACTCTTTTGCGTCAGACAGGGGCCCCTGCCATACCACAAAAAGATCATCGATATAACGTAACCAGAGTTTCACATTCCCGTTATATTCTTTTGTGTATAGTTTTTTGAGTACCAGCTCCTCCCACCAGCCCATGTGTAAACACGCATAGCTGGGGGAGAAGCTGGCACCCATCGCCACACCACGTAGCTGCTGGTACAGAGTGTTTTGGAACATGAATATATTATTATAAAGGCAAAATTTCACCATGCTTAATAACATTTTGCTATGATTGTACAAGTATCCTGGTCTAGTGTTCAGATAGTGTTGCAATAATCTTAGACCATCAAGATGGTTAATACTTGTGTATAACGCAGAGACATCAAGTGTTATAAGTAGGTAATCCTCCTGCCACACGAAATCCTGTATTTTGTTCAGAAAGTCGCTGGTGTCCCTGACGTAGGACGGTAATTGGCAAACATATTCTTGTAAAAAGAAATCCACATACTGTGATGACGTTTCTAACAAGCTGTTGCGTGCTGATATTATTGGACGTCCTGGTGGATTGGTCGGATTTTTATGTATTTGGGGTATGAAATATATTACAGGAACAGTTGGATTTTCATTCTTCAAAAACTTGTATTCCTGCATAGATATTAAACCTGCACTGTTCCATGACAGAAGCTTGCTGTAATATTCGTAATACATAGTTTTTAATGATATCCTGTCTAATTTCTTGTAGCATGCTTTGTCTTGTAGCTGACTCATGGCTTCTGTCACATATGCCTCCTTGCCCCAGATGACCAAATTCCCACCTTTGTCTGAATTGCGTATTATGATGTTTGGATTGTTCTTCAATTTTGTTATTAATTGATTGTATCGATGTTGTTGCGAATTGTATTTGAGTTTGTTTCTTCTTTGCATGTCATGTACCTTAAGGTTTAGTTGTTTTATTCCCTTGGTTACATGTTCATGAAATATATCAATTGCATCTTTCATGGTAATTGGATTGAATGTCGATCTGGGTTTAAATGGTGTTTGAATTCGTTTATGTGCCAATATCATTGTCTCAGTTGTTGTATCCTGATCATGCTGTGTAGTGGCTTGTGTACTTGTAGTTTCACTTTCTCTGGCTAGATCATGTAGATCTTTAAGTGTCGATAGGTCAGATATCGTTAGGTTTAAAGAAGGTGATTGCAAGATCGATGTTTCTCTTTCTTGTGTTGCATCTGATGTCTTGTTTTGTAATAGATGAAATTTCTTGAGTTTCAGTTTTTGCACACTTTTGAAAACATCCATGCGTGTGATAGCATAGTTAAAAGTACTTTCGGGGCAGTACGATAGACCCAAAGATAATAATTGTTCCTCCGCTTTGTCTAGGTCTATTTTGGCAAGGTTGATTATTGTTTTATCTGTGTTGCCGATTTCTGTTAATTTCTCTTCCATCTGCGGTTGTTCGGTTTCCTGTTGGAGTTGTTTGCGCTTTCGTTTCGCTTTTCTCCTTTCTCTGCGTTTCCTGGATCCGCTTTTGTTTTGTTTGTTTGAGTTCTCGGGCGCAGTGTCTGTCTGCGCTTCTCCACTAAAAAATCCAGTTCTTCGACTAATGATAGTTTCGATGGAATGGCTGCAGCCCCTGCCTGATATGATTCTTGTTCAGCCTCACTTTCCAAAGCCGAACTTAAATCAGAATTGGACGTGTTCACATATTTATCCCTTGCACTTTGACTGCTAGATGTTGTAGCCTTTGCCCCTCCAAATTTGGATACTTTCAGTGTGTCGTATTTTCGGGCGAATGTGAAAATCCTCCCACATTCGTAATCCATTTTGTCTCTATGAAATTTGAATACTTTTCTTTCCCGAATTTTCTCCTCTTCCTTATGTAATCTTTTGGTCATCTCGTCTTTCAATTTCTCCACTTCTAAATTCCGTCCTAATGTATTCAGTTCTTTTTCTATTTCCTCAATTTGTTCCTGTAGTTTTAATCTGTCTTTTTCTGCAAACTTTACTAATATGACGACTAGTCTCCTCGAAGATTCCAAGTTGGTCTCCGCCCACTCTCTCATCATAGCGGGATCTGGATTTTCATAACTGGGGGCCGTGAGTATCCTTAGCCCCCGTGGTATCCTCCCCACATCCAAGTACCTCTGTAGGGATTTGTTTTCCCACCATTTGCTTTGTTCAGCTTTTTTTAGCCTTTCTAATGTCTTGAACTTATCTCTAAGGCTGTTGTTGCCTGGCAACGCTTTGTGGAACGGTGCTGCGCCGCTTGGTGCCTTAGTATCGTCGAACATTTCCGCCGCTGCTGCCTCCCTGTCTTTGAGCGCGTCTGCCGACATGCCGCTTTGTGTTTAGAAAATTGTTTTATCGATATCTCGTTTGAGTCTTGGCGGTAAACTTCTGTTAATACAGCCTCGCCGCGTACACCCATGCACACCTCTCAATACCCAGCCTGGGAGCTCCGCCTCACCTGGTCTCGATATCGGCGCTACTCCAGTCCTCCGACTCGGGTCCACCGACTTCAAGGCAGGTTAGTCTCGGTTTGCAATTTCCACTGCTGGGGGGCTTTCTTTTCGGTTAATCCTCCCGGATTCCTCGTTGTGGATCTGATCCCAGATCGTGGCTCCTTTTTCCTTCCCGTTCCAGCCCTTGAGTGAGAGGGGGTCCGTGTTGAGTCAGAAAGAGCCTTCTGACCCGAAATATGCAGTATGTCTCCGGTCTCTCCTTGCAATCATCCACGCTGAGACAGGAGCACGGACACCAATTTGAAGTGCGAGAAAATTCGTTTATTTTTCTAACAGCAGCTATCGGCCATAACGTGTTTCAGCCCCGAAGGGCCTTGATCACATGACGTACACACAGCTGTGCTACCACTGTTTATGTGATTTTTTTTTTAAAGTGCTCAGTGCTATTGGCCTGCAGTTATAGACATAGAAAACAGACTCCGCTTGTATTGTACCTTTCTACAACTCATAGTTTTTTTATTGTTTAAAATATATATATATCCTTTTTGTAAACAATATTTTTTACATTATATTTTTGTAACACACAATATTTTTTTCACTGATGTAAGGCCTACCTCTCCCATAGACTAACACAGTGTTACCGTAAAACACGTAATAAATGCTAACCAGATTGGGGGCAGATGTAGTTATGCTGTTTGCACTCAAACTAATTGCAATTTAAAATCATCTTTAATGGTAAAGTCAGATTTTGAAAAGGCCACTTTTAGAAAGTTTACATTCTTCTGCCCAAACCAAGTGTGCCTTGCTGCCAGTATCCTGAGTCACATGTCTAATAATGCCTCTGCTGTTGTGGGTTGTGCATTGCTTCCAGACAGCAAGATAAAGGAAGCCTAGGTGTGAGGGGAGAACGTTTTCCTGACAGGATTGCAGTGGAGGAGCTATATACCCTGTCCTGATTACACTTCAAAGGGCTGTCCCTGCAGCACATAGAAAGAAACCTGGCACCAAGCATGCCCAGACCTTTTTCACCCTAGACAGTTGGAAGCCAGGAACAGGGGAAAAAACTGACCAGAACTAGTTTGGTCAGGGAATTCCCCACACAAAGACTGGCACCAGGTATAAAAATCAGATCTTCACAACCTACCATCAGAACACTTCTGGACCTGTGGAAAATTCAGAAGAAGGACTGCCCTGCTGCCAGAAGAATTGCCCTGCTTCTTGAAGGACTGCCTTGCTGTCTGTAGAAGGAAGATTGGACTTGCTTGCCTTGAACCCAGGATACCCAGGATGATTCCAAGAGTCAATTGGCTGACCTCCTGTGTGAGCTACAGGCACACAACAAGCTTCCAGATGCCTCCCTGTAACTGCCCAGTACCAAGCAAACCTCCCTAGACATGCCTGATACCCTGCTGACCGCTGCTGTGGTGAGTCCTGCTCACCGAGAGTGCGAAGGGACCTCTTCAAGCCGAGAATCGACCACGAGCGACTACTACCAATGCGAAGCTCCATCAATGACTTGCTGTTTGTGCTACAGCAACAGACATCAGTGACGCTCAACTTGTTTCTCATGCTTAAAGTCTCCTCCTCACGGCCCCCACCACCGCAGATGGCACCCTTCACGCCAAACTGAGAAGGTAACTCTTCAGCAGGACTAGCTTGGTCTCTGTATCCAACCCACGCTCCAGCATGGTCGGCCTGAACTTGTGATTTTTCCCTGGTCTAACATACCAGATAACTGCGAGTGGGGCATTGTACCTCTTGGTGATATTTTTACCTATAATTTTGAAAATTAATATCTCCGATTTCACTGATATTTGTTGCTTTGGTGTGATTTTATTTATTAAAGTTTACTCTATTGTTCTAAATTAGTTTGGGATTTTCTTGTGTTGTGTTTTGACTATTAATGTTTGTGTGCTGCATAAACATTTTACACAATTAAGCCTGACTGCTTTGTGCCAAGCTACTAGAGGGTTAACCATGGGTTAATTTGGTGACTTTTGTGGTTCACCTTGACAAGGATTGTCTTTATTATGTGAGTGGAGCTTCCACCCCTCTCAACCAATAACTCAATTTATTACAAAGTTATTAAGCTTCTGCTATGGATGAAGGGCATTGTAAATGTATTTCCAATTTATCTGCCTGTCCATTCTGATTTCTGGAGAATAACCCACTTACTCACACTCTCACCATACCTAGATCAATTTTACTCTGTAGAACTAATTCACGGCAGTGTCTATAAGAAAAATGTGTGTCCAATACCAAAACAAGCTTCACAGCAGTCACGTATCTGTGTCACAACAGAAGCACTGAAGGTCTCTGGAAAGAATTACCATTGAAAATTGTAGACCCGGAAAAAAATGCTGTTTAACTACTGTGCCAGAATGCAATGTTCATCACTCATCACCACTTAATATGAGGAAAGAAAATAACATTAGAATTGGTTGTATTTGCCGCGTTGGAAACGTCTTACGGCAAGCTCCAATGGGGTACAGTTACTTATATTGAGGTCCCGCTAAATAAGATTCTATGCCATCCTGATGCCATGCTGCCTGAGAGAGAATCAACTATTGTAGACTACGGCTCAATATGCTAACCTTTTAGGGCCTTAATTATGAGCCCTTTACGCCGCCGTTGCGTCACTTTTTGTGAAGCTGCGGCAGTGTAAAATATGCGCCACACTGCGCCATATTTACAAAGTGACGCATCTAGGCAGATGTGTCACTTTGTAAACTCCTGCACTACATTATACCTGCGACAGGTCAAATGTATGCAGGGTGGGCATTCCCCCTAAAAAAAGGCTCGTAGTAGTGGCGCAGTGAAATCTATGAGATTTCACTACGCCACTTCTAGGACACCACTGCGTCAAATCCTTACGCCTGCTGCAGGCGTAAGGAGTGACACAGGCCCTTGTGAATTGACACATTGCTGGAGTTGCGTCTGTTTTTAAACACACCCCAGCTATGCGCCACTTTTGCGCCTACAGATATGTCAGGAATACTTATGTATCTGTAAATCTCTTGCGATATGGGACGCCGTACAATAAATACGGCGCATCCATGTTGTTGTTAGGAGGGCGCACTGAAAAGTGCATCGCTGTTTTCACGCAGCGATGCGACCCTTTTCATAAATGAGGCCCCTAGAGTGTCAGCGCATGCACGCACGCTTGTTTTTACGCGCCCTTTTGTTTGTGTGGGTATGTGTGTAAATCTTGCACCTGAAGGATGACGCCCGTTGCACTGTTCCAGCTGATACGTTTCTTTAGGAAGCTTCCTTCCTTTTGCTATAGAAAAATATTGATTGCCCTGTTTTTAATGCTCTCGTTCTTTCTAATAAGACAAAGCAAGGAAAGGCTAATTGAAAGCGGAAAGCATTATATAGTTTTCTCTTACATTATGCAAATTGACTGGAAACCACGCATTGATTTTTTTAAAGGATCCCGGGATCAAATATTCACGAAAGGGCTAGCAGAAAGGGGAAGGCAATCTGCTAATGGATTTATGTGAAGAAAGAGAATCAACTGGAAGAGAAATGTAATTTAGAAAACTGGAGAAAAGATAGTCGAACAGCTTCACATTGTTGGGCAACGCAATGTATCTATTTGCGAAGTCATATAGAGTCCTTTTTAAAGGGGTTTTAGTTTTCCGTTCTGTGCTTGATGGAGACGTGACGAATGAAAAACATTCAGTGCATATGTAGCAACATTGTTTGTTTTTTAAGATGAAATAGCACATGAGATTATAGGCCTCAGCCAGCCTTGTGCACTTGAAGACTCCTGACGTTGGATAAGCGCAATTCTGGGTAGGTAGTGGTTTTTATTAAAATCTGAACAACCGACCCATCAAAGGCTACAAGTACGTCATTGGAAGTTATTTGACGAAGAGTGATTCAGTGAATTAAATGAATGTAAAAGAAGTTGCACTATCAATTCACAAGTGCAGGCCCGTTAAAGTACTAAAGTGTCATAATGACGACCTTTTTAGGTCCGGCTTCTTTAAAATGTACATAGAGTCCGCTATGGCTCCACCCAGATAAGTTTTACCTTCTAACCTCACGCTATTGGCTATACAGTATATCATTCCACATTTCAAGAAGTGCTTCTGTTGAAATGTCTGAGGGATTATGTTACATCTGAAAAGTACGCTCATTCATCATGCTGCTTGTCACATTCATGTTCTTTTAATCTCCTATATGCATTCTACACAGAAAACAATCTTTTTGGCTAGTTTGTTCCAGCATTGGTAAAGCCATTAGTGCAGGCTTTAATATAAAAATCCGCATTTGTGAACAGCATTTGTGAATCCTCTGTTTACATGCCTTGGTACCTTCTTGGTGGTAATTCCCCATGTAGATCAGTACACTTAACATAATAACGCATGTAAAACTGGCATAAATAACATTTGTGTGTCTTATTGCCCATTACTACCCTAATCTGTAAATCAGTTGTAAAAACACAGGAAGCACTCAGTGCAAAACTTAATTGTGTCCGGGTGTTATTGTGCCTTATTTTACCAATCAGGGGCCGTATTATAGAAGTGCCCGGGGGGCTTAGCGCGCCCTTGGGGCATGTTGGTATTACAAAAGGGGCCGCAGACGCTTGCGCATCCCCTTCTGTAATACTGAAAGCTCAGGCGCATATACAGAGCCAGCGCTTCCTCAAGAGGGCGTTCCCTCATTTGCATGGGGGCGTGGCACCATGCAAATGAGGGAATCCCTTTGCCTCTGCACCCGCGCCGTATTACAGATGCAGGCGCAGAGGCAAATAAACTCTCAGGAGGCGCACTGACAGTGCGCTACCTAAAAGGTGGCACACTGTCAGTGCACCCCTGATTGCAGCACCCTGGAGGCGAGGAAAGGGGGTCTCATGGACCCCCAGACATCCCCTTGCAGGTGGGTGCAGTCATTCACTGCACCCCCTGCAAGGGGATCTCTAATACCCTGTAAAAGTGCGGATGCCGCCTGCACTGTGAAAACACAGAGCGGCTTCAAAGCAGCCGTTCTGTTTTTCACATGAATGCGCTGCCCCCAGGGCAGCACGAGTTCGCAACGGCCCTGGAGGCAGCGCATTCACCCTAATACGGCACATTTTCCTTGATTGCGCCGGCCGCACATTTTAAAAGGTGTGCCCGGCGCAATCAAGGAAAATGCTCTGTATGTATAATACGGCCCGTGGTCTTTTTTTGAGTGAGTCATTGAAGGAGAACATGTTAATTGCCATGGGGGCAAATAGGTCAGGCTAATGGCCTCATGAGTTTCCTAGAAAATTGTAATCCATGGTCTATCCCAATTATAGATGGTGCATTGTTTATTGCACCTGGTAGTTACTAGGTTGCGATAAAGTTTTCACTTCCAATACATTTTGACAGGTCACACCTGCCGGAATTCAATGCGGGAAAGCCATGTATGTACTATGACTGCACCAAAATCCACATGTTAATTTTCATTACCCTGAAAAAACTTAAAATAGTTGCTGTTTATCTGACCTGATAATTCTGAACCCCACGTCGTCGGAGTATATCAAGTGGGATAAATGCTGATTAACTCGGACAGAGGACCTGAGTAACAATTTCAAGGACGTATTGGGGAAGAGGCGCAGACATACTATCCGAGAATCACCATCCAAGCAGAGCCTTAGAAACCAGATGCACAGCTTCATACCTACTAATATCCCTTACTCCCACCATAGTTCCGTAGTTCCAGGAGGATAGCTCAGTGAGCTGAACGTTTGTTGCTGAAAAATGTGGTTACTTGGAGGTCAGGTACTTGAGTCCTGGCAAGGCAGATTGAGCCTTCTATCCTTCTTAGATCATTAAGTTAAATACAATAACTTATGCCCCCCCTCCACCTCTAATCAACCATTATAGTGCAACCTATGGAGTCCTCAACCGCTGACATAACATAAGCCCCCGCTGTGCAGGGGGGGCCCAAGCTCCAGGGGGCCCCCTCAGCAAAAGTGCTAGGTGGGGGGGCACCCGCAATGTACTTTGCAGTGGGGCCCCCTCAAGTTTCGTTATGCCACTGTCTTCACCCTCTGACAATAGTTGCTGGTCCACTTCGGTGCTTGAGGCTCTGGCCCACCAGATCCCAAGCTAGTTGGCACTCAATTCATAGATAAAAATCCAAACCTCAAGGAACACCAAGGGGCATATTAGCAAGGGCCTTATCGCCGCTTTAGCGGCACTTTTTGCTGCTAAAGCGGCGATATTTCTATCGCCCTATTAGCAAGCTGTCGCTAACAGCTTTTAGCGACAGCTTTATGGCGAAAGCGACCGTTTTGGTGCCGCTTTGCATGTCAGCGATATATATCGCTAATGACATGCAAAGTAGGCGTTCCCAACTAAAAGCGACTGAAAACAGTCGCAAACACAACTTCCCCCTATTAGCAATGCCCGTGAAGCGATAAGAAAATTTGCGCTAACCGCGATTATCGCTGGAATCTAACACCTGCTAAAAACCTGACTTAACCATTCTAGTCAATGGGAGGTGGATTGTAAGGTTAAGTCCTCACCTGCCAATTAGCGAGCTTTTCATTAGCGCAGTGAATTTATCGCTGAATTTCTCGCGCTATTGTTGGGTTTCGCCGCTATCGCTGGATTTTTTATCGCCTTGGAGATAAGCGTTGATAATAACGCGTTATCCCCGCGATGAAATCCAGCGATAGCCGGCGATAAAAAAAACAGCGCTAAGCGCGCTTTGCGATAATTATCGCACTGTCTTGGTAATATCCCCCCAAATCTCAATTTATCCACAAAACTGTGCCACAGCTTCTATACATTATCGTGCAGTAAGCTTTTTGGGGCCTGAGATAAGCATATGTCTCATTCCTGAGGACTGAATGTTTTAGCCCCTGCTCAAGGCGCTGCTTTAATGGTTCTTCACTGTATTGCTTCTCTAAAAATCCACAAGTTCTAGACCTGATGGTGCCTGTCCAACCATGTCTTTGTAACAGTCAGGGAAGAGAGCCCCTGAAAAACGATTTCATTTGGAGAGGCTACAAATTTTTTAACCTGGTATCTCATTTTGATTATCCCAGGTTTCCATCCATTATCTCAGATTCATATATACTGCTCCCTTGAACTAAGATGTTGAATACATCTGAACTTCAGGAAAAAGCACCAAAACAAAGGGATGCCTGACCTGGTACAGGACTAGTCGTATGCTCAATTGCTGAATTTCATTTTGTAAAATTTTGTAAAGTTTCACAAAAATTATGAGAAATTAGGTAAAATTTTGTTAAAAAGTTTGTTTCTATTTTGCTTGAAAACTGAAGGTGAGGATATACACAGGATCTTATGCTAAATGTTCCATCTGCAGTCTATCGAAGTGACTTCTTGATGGCCCTATCCTCAAAACGGACACAAATGGGACAATGTGCCTGTCCTCAAAATATCATGACCTTGATGGGATGGACAACTCAGACAAGCAGTGGGAAACTAAAAAAGCACATTAATGACAATTGACGAAGAGACCTGACCCAAAGACACTTTGTCCATATAATATATTTTAACACTTTTTTGAAAATTGATAACATGACGACATTCAGTCAGTGAAAGCTGTCTGCAGCCATATCTAAAAGGAATGCTGAATTGAACTCAGTCTTCATCAGTGAAGGCCCTCTAGTGGCTAGGTGATGCTCAGCACAATACAAAGAGGGGAAGTGAAGCTCTGGTACTGTGTCAGGCAAAACATGATTGTGAGATGGGGAAAGTAAAACGGATTTACCGCACTTTGGGGCCATCTTGTGGGGACTTCATCGCCCACCAGCACCTGCGCCGGGAGAGGCTCCATCGCTTGCCCGGCCCGGCACACTTGGCACGCATAGCTTAAAAGCTCTTCGGCACTCCCGCAGGAAAACAAAATGGATTTGCTGCCATTTGGGGTCATCTTGCAAAGGACTTCATTGCCCACCAGTACCTGCGCCAGGAGAGGTGCCATTGCATGCCCTGCCCCGCCCGGTTGCCGTACTGAGCTTAAAAGTGCTTCAGCCCTTCTGCAGAGTGAGAAAGCAAACCAGATTTGCTGCACTTTGGGACCATTTTGTGGGGACTTCATCGCCCACCAGCACCTTTTCCAGAAGAAGGCCATCGCTTGCCCTGCCCCGCCCACTTGCCACACAGCGTTTGAAAGCGCTTCAGCCCTCCTGTGGCATGGGAAAGCAAAACGAATTTCCCCCACTTTGGGGTAATTTTGCGGGGACTTCATCACCCACCAGCACCTGTGCCAAAAGAGAGGAGCAATCACTTGCCCTGCCCTGCCTGCGTGCCACACGGCTTTGAAAAGTGCTTCAGCCCTGCCGCAGCGCGGGAAAGTAAAACAGATGTGCCACACTTTGGTGCCATCTTGCAAGGACTTCATCTCCCACCAGCACCTGTGCCAGGCAGAGGCTCCATCGCTTGCCCTGCCCCGCCCACTTGCCGCACAGCTCTTAAAAGTGCTTCAGCCCTCCCACAGTACATGCCCAGGCTAAGAGCGGGACCATCTGCACCCATCCACGGCCAGACGAGGCTGGGCTGGGCCCACCTTCTTGGCTCTCCTGTCTTGACATCTTTGTCCAAAATGGGAAAGCAAAAATAGCCACTCTCCAAACCCCAGGGCAAGCCCACCATCTCAATAACCAACTTCTTGACGAGTGCCATGAGCATTCTCAACAAGGAAATTATGACCATCGAGGAGAAACTAGGGACCTGCAACTGCACAGCAGGAGACATTGAAATCCCTTTACTTACTACTGCAATGGATATAAACTCATGTGGAACATCTGGTCTCAATGCTAATGGATGTGTCCAATTCAGTTTGGACGGAATAAAATATTTGTATTTTTTATTTTGCATAGTTACTTAAATCATTGCATCCAAGCACATCGATACATTTTTATAAAAGTTATATAATAGTAAAGGAATTTAATTGAAATCAGTTATTGTTCGTTTTCATTTCAGCTTGTAATTTAAAGTTCGTTCCCTGGACTTCTATTAAAAGCGTATCTGTTTAGTCGGATTTTATAGCTGTGTAGTCACGGTATGGAGGATAATACGATTTCGGAACCAGCGCTTCCTTCAGGATATCTGTGGTGTTTGGACGGTGTTAATTGCATCTCACCTCCTGAATTGATTCCCCTCCCCCTTTAAACGTGTGAAAATCCCTGACCTTATTTTGGATACCTTAGTTACTATCTTGCAGGATGGCCTTGAGCATGCTGCCAATCCTGCTGCTAAGCCGTGCAGGCCCATTGTTAAAAGAAGGAATTTGACCAAAACCCAAACACTGGAAGTCTTAACCCTCTTTAGACTCCCTGCTCACCAGTCTAACTTTGGAAGAAAATCCACTGCGAGCTGCTTTGAAATTTTGCAAATTAATGCCAGACACAATTTCCAGTGGAACTCGAATTTGCCCACCTTGTCTTCCTCTGCCCCTTAACCCAATACTCACATCCCTCCTACTTGGCCAACTCCCAAATCTGGCACTGGCATTTCATCAACCCAGAACTTAACTACCCTGACCTAGCATTCTACATGGCATTTTATCAAGCCCATTGCTACCCCGACTGCCACCATACCTGGGGGTTCCCCGATAACTTTGGACCTCCAACCCAATGCTATACCCTATGTTGTGGTCTTAGGGAACATCCCAACTCTTTCCCTACCTGGTTCTGAGTCATGGAAAAGCTTGAAGAATAAATCAATTCTTTGTGTGGGTAGCAAAACAGCTTGTCTAAAGTCCTCTCTAAAGACTTAAAAATGGTCAAAAGGGTTAGCTGGATGAAATTGGAGTTAAATCTCTTCCAGGAGACTGTGTTGTCATGTCTTTTAAATCCCCTAACCTGGTACAGTCATTTCTTTTTTTAAAAATCCTTTTTATTAAACAAATGCTCAGCAACACATCATAGGTACACAGAATCATCTGGTAATATCCGGCAAGGTTATCGGGTTCATCACTTATGGTTAAAACAATCTTTCCAGGACAACACAATATCAGGGATCCCAGACCAAATGACATATTATTGTATTTAGGAGGTTTCCCATGACCTCCCCAGCCAAAATGCCACTCACTATCGTGGTGCTTCAAATCCCTCTATGTTTCACCCACCTACCCCACACCTTGCCCCACTTCCTTGGGCACCCACGGCTTTGGTACACCACTTTTTTTAGCTGCACAGCACCAATTGAGGTTTACCTCCCACTCCGTTACCCTGGGGGGTTGTGTCATTCCCCATCCCCTTGCAATATTCCTTTTGGCTACAACATCAGCTAACATTAGCCATATCTTGGTATATTTCGGCCATGGGGTTTCCCCGTCATGCATAATATATGCCATCGAGCATCTAATGTGACCTCCTGACCCCCCACCTTGGACGTCACCCGAGCTATCTTACTCCAGAATTGTTGAAGTCGGGGGCAGGCCCACAGCTTGTGCAAAAAGCTACCCACCTCACCACAGCCCCTTGTGCAACTGTCAGTATCGCTACAACCCAATCAGTGCAGCAGCGTCCTGGTGGTGTATGATCTGTGTAATATTCGGAGTTGTATGAGGTGAACCCGTGCTCTCGGAGCCACCTCCCGGGGACTCTGTACTGCCTCCGCCCAGGCGTCGTCTTCCATGATACCTATCTCTGTCTCTCGTGCCTCCCGGAGGGCCCTCAGACGGTCAGGGGTGTTGTTCATTATCTTTTTGTATATAAGGGAAGTGGCTTTTTCCGGGATTGGGTCTAACAGCACCCTGTCCTCGAGCGGTGCGTGTTCGGGTATCTGTTCGCCCGTCGGGATGTGGGTCCGTAGTGCATGTTTTAGTTGCAAGTATCGGAACCATTAAGAATCAGGCATTTGGTATTCCATCTGTAGGTACGCAAACTCCACAATCGCTTGCCCTCTCCAGACATTTCCTAAGTGGTCAATACCCTGTAGCCCCCACGGGTGGAAGCCCTTCAGTCCACCCACTTCTCGTAGGAGGTCGCTGTCCCACAGGGGAGTCCATTCAGTTATTCTCCCCTCCCAGCCTAGGAATTTAGTTGCCTCCCTCCATATTCGTACTGTCATTTGTGTATGGATTGGTAGGCTGCTTTCCGTCTTTCTACGGTATAATGCTGCAGGGTACCCCCTCCGTCCCATTGAATAGTGGTCAACCCTGTAGACAGGCTCCTCTCTCCCCGCAAACACCTAGGGCCTGATTCTGATGCGGTCAGGAAAGCATTCCCACCTAGGGCCTGATTCTGATGCGGTTAAGAAGGCCTCCTAACAGCATTTGCTCCTTCCAAATCGGATCGGGAACGTGTCTTCCAGACCGAGGGCCCAATTATGATGCGGTTAGGAACATATGCTCCCATTGAAGTCAATGGGAGTCCAACCAAATTATATCTGGAAGCATACAGATCCATCGTACTCCGCCGGTCGGACTCTCCCGATCTGAGTGGGTCGGAAACCATTTCCCAACCGATTCGGTCGGGAAGCTTTTCCAACCCGCATCAGAATCGGGCCCCTAGTCGTTAAGTGTGACCAGCTGTGCTGCCCAGTAATACTTCTGAATGTCGGGAATTGCCAGTCCTCCTTCAAACACTCCCCTTTGTAGCTTGTGGTGGGCGATCCTGGAACTTCCCCCTTCCCATAGAAGCTGTCTTAGTTCGTTGTCGATCTTTCAAACAAAATCTAACGGTATCTTGCAAGGGATGTTCTGGAAGACATATAGGAGACGCGGGAGCGCCATCATTTTAAATAGGGCCGCTCTTCCCATCAGTGAGAGTGGTAGCGTCTTCCAATGCAATACGTCCCTACGTAGCTTGTTTAGCTGTGGGAATTAGTTGTCGTCCAGACATTTGGCATTGGACTCAGAGACAGTGATGCCCAGATATTTGAACTTGTCCTTGACCAATAGGGCTCTCCCACAGGATGGCAGGATCGGAGTGGCCCGAGCCAAGACGAACACAAAGGACATATCCCAATTTATCCGATAACTAGAGTAACTACTGAACAGTTGGAATATATGAAGTGTGCGATTAATTGAGGACCGAGGGTTCGTGGCATATAATAGTATGTCATCGGCATACAACAATATTTTCTCCTCCCAGTCCCCCCCCTCTGGATATTCCTCTTATCAGTGGGTCTCCCCTAACCCACGGCATCCCTGTCTCGTACCCTTGTACAAAGCCACTGGCCTGGACACCGCCCCGTTCACTGTACTCTGGCCAGCGGTTTGTGTAGAGGAGCTGGACCCTGGTGCAAAACATAGGACCAAAACCGAATCGCTCCAGTACTGCGAACAGGTAGGGCCACTCAATGCTATTGTACACCATTTGAGCGTCTAACGACAGGAGCACTGCATCATCGTCCAGCCTACTCTTGGTAATATGCAATACCCCATTCAGGCGTCGCAAATTAAGCCTGGTACTTCTATGGGGCATAAAGCCCTATTGATCGGGGTGAATAATAGATGTTATCACTCCGTTGAGTCTGGTTGCTAATACCTTGGCCAGCACCTTCGCCTCCATATTCAATTGTGATATTGGCCTATAGGAAGTACTATCTTCCGGGGGTTTGCCCTGTTTTGAGATGTCTACAGCCGTGGCTAGCCGCTGGTCCGCAGGTAGGTTGCCCTGCTCCAACACCTCCTGGAACATACTTCACGCTGGGCTGGCAGTGCGCCAGCGGAGCTCCTGTAGCGGCGGCATGCGTTGGCTCATATACAGAGTCTAAAGGCAATGCCATTGCACTTAGCGCCTCCACCGTCATGCGCGCACTGTTGCCATGCACCATGTAGTGCATGGCGCACAGTGCGAGCATGACAGTGAAGCATAGGGGGGGCACAACATGTGCCCCTGGCCACTACCCACACAGGGTAGAATCACCCTGGGGGCCTGTTTGGGGCCCCTTACCTTCCTTTCGGCCGACCTTTTCATGGTGGTTCCCTGCCATGAAAAGGTCGGCAGAAAGAAAGGTTGTAATCTGCACTGCTGCCACAGATCGCACCTTTCCCCACCGCTGCACCCACAGGATCCTAGATACTGGCGGTGTCAGCAATCTTGTGGCTGTCTGACCGCCATGGTCCTAATCGGGCAATTGGACTGCCAAGGATGCAGCGATCGGACTGCCACAGCGAGTATGGCAGTCTTGGGACTGCCGTACTCGTAATCAGGCCTGTCTTGACTACTTGCTATAGGTATAATTGGATAGTCAAGAGTGCTCACATAGGGGCATATTTATCAAAAAAACACGCAGTGCAGCAAGCCACCTTGCTGTGCTGAGCGGCGTGATAGGGAAGAGGCAGAAGTGTGCCATGTTTAACATTATACGGCACATTCCTGGCTGTTCCCTGCGCTGGCGCACAATGTGCTGCCTAGCACCAATGCAGGCACCCTTGCACCATGGGGCAAGGGTGCCTGCGTTGTAAGCAGGGTTGTTTTTGTACAGGAAGGGACACCTTCCTGCACAAAAACAATCCCCTTAGGCATGTTCCTCTTTCTATGTGTGCTGCATTCTGAAGAGGAAAGAGGAATAATTGAGGTGAAGATGTGTAGCATTTTGACACATTCCCAGGTCTAACAGCGTTGGTAAATCTGGGAATGCGCCAAAATCCATGGGTGGATGCATGGCAACTCCCACGCTCCCCCCATGAAACCCCTCCCTGGGGCAGAGTAACTCAATGCAGCAATTTGCGTTGTGTTGAGCTATTCCATATTTATGAAGCCACTCCGTGGACTTGCGTGACTTGATAAATGTAACTGAAGAGTTGCATCGCTTTTGCGCCCCGTTGCATGGCACAAGGGCAACGCAACTCTTTGATAAATTTGGCCCATAGTACTTAGATAATCCAATTAGCGTGTGAGGGTATCTATGACCAAGGAAAGCTGCAGTAAACGACAGTACCCACCATGTATAGTGCTCAGTAACTGCTGGCTGCCCAGGACCAGGAAAAGGCCTCATATCCCCCTACAAATCTGAGGACAGTTTTGTTAATATCCTTGAGATGCTATCCACAGAGATCTTTCAAATTCTGGCTTCTTGTAGTGCCTTCTGCTTTTGTTCGGCTTGTCCTATTATAACCGACTAAAACTGTCCTAACCTTCCCTGTACGGGATGAATGTGTGTGATGGGTGCAAAAGGTAAAGTGAAAAGGCAAGGGCATATGAAATTTGATTGGGTTCCAGATGTGCAATATCGATCCTTCATAGTTAATCATAAGGGTTGAGAGAAATTACATGTAGTAGGTCAGAAATACGGGGCGTCGGGAAAAGGATTAAGAGTAAAGTGAGAAAGAAAGGCATAGTACAAAAAAATACACTTGATAAATAACCTAAATTAGAAACTGCTAATTGAATTATGTTTATCTTTGAAGCAGCCAGAAAAAAATATATATATTGGTCACCACTAACATTTCAACTCAGTCAATACCAATATATTTACGCCTTTGATCAAAGAAGACCCCGGTTAAGGGTGCGGCTGTGGGGTAATAGAAGAGAGACCCATTCAAAATAAGACCCCCCCTCACACCCCGGAGGCATAAGCAATAGCTCCCCTATTTAAATAATAGGAGTGTGTTGTGACGAATACCAAAAGTGACATTGAAACTATTAATTAAAAATATGTATCTAAAATAAAATGTGTTCCCCCTATGAACACTTTTAAAGGAAACCATTCTAATTATAGTTTATATTATGTATTGTAATATGTTTTCAATTTGTCACTGGAAATCAACAGTGGATGTCAAATAAAGCTGAAACTTCGAGTAAAAAAGTAAAGAAGGCTGTATCCAATTGGAAACTATACAGGCATAGTCTAGCTGAGATGTTGGTGACAGCTTGCTTATGCCTGGCATGGAAATTTCATGTCAGAAGTAACTGTTACTCTCTCTATCAAACTCTTAATGTAGGCCCTTCCACCCATCATCAATTATTTAAATTGCCAATTAAATTCAATTTCAGACCAATTAAATCAAGTGGGTAATCACAATTCATATGCTGTATAATTACAATTAATCTCTTTTTAATTACTTGTATTCTGTTAATGTAACAGTCATCAATAGATGGAATGGTTTATCTCCAAATTGGTACAGACTCGAACCATGTTTTTTCACTCAGAAAACTGCCTTTGAGAGATACAACCGTGTGTCTCTTAGCTGTCTGGAGATCTTTCCACAAAGTGCCCTGAAGGGGAAATATGATTAATATGTATACATCAAAATATTTGACTATAAATACAAATCCTAATGCACAAAGCAGATTTTACCGTTTTCAAATGCATGTAAAATAGAATAGCAACTCCGATCAATGTGGGATTGCCGCTCGCAGAAAAAAACTATTTTAATTTGCAATAATTAAAAGAATCCTATAGCTTATTCTGTACAATATGATTATAGGTGTCAATGAAAATTATACATTACTTATATCTTGAGTTCTGAATATGTGTATTTTTAGGTCTGTGAATCACAAGTTATTAATTTTAAGCTGCTGTAATTGCCTATTTAAATATTGGGTGAATTATTTCATGTGTACATTAAAGTGTAAAAATACACTATTAGCAGCTTTTCAGTGAGTGATTTTCCATTAAAATGTGACAGAGAGAATCAAGTCCTGGAGCATGACTTGGTTTTCAGCGCCGTCCCCATAAAATGTAAGGTGTTTTTTTCTGCCTGTATTGTTTCAAAGGCTCGATTCCACCCTGATATCCTGAGAGCTTTACTCTTATTGGGTTTTTAAAAATATTGAAAACGCTCGTTTTGTGTTCAGTCCTTTCTCACGTCGCCCTTCATCAACAAAATAGGTAGTGTTAATAAAATGCCATTTTAAGAAGCTCTGGGCGGTGGAGCATCCGCCACGACAAGGCCCTCCACTGGTCACTTTCTTCCTGGTACCATCTGGGGTGGATTAGGCCAGTTGATACTCTTTCGCACAACGAAGCTAAGTTGTGTAGATGAGTTGCATAGTAACTTGCATTGGGTTCTGTTATTAAGGCTGCATATTTATTGGCCATTCCGTTTTCAAGAGTCTCAAGACTCTATGACGTGTGATGTGTCTTTCCCAATGGACGGTTCCATTTTTCATTGTAGTCTTCACACGAGTGAGGGATTTGCTTATGTTTAGGTTTGATCCCAGGGCAAAGGTAGCCCCACCATTGGGCCATATTCTGGCCAATGATTCAAACAAATAAGACATCCTTTGACAAGAATAGCTTGACCTTCCTAGAACCAACTTGCTTTCTTCACATCCTAACTAAGGCTACTAGACTTTGATATCTAGACTCAATGACCAAACAGCGTTCTTTGCTAAGATCTGCTACCTCATCCTGAACCCGGGTGAGGGATAGGCCTCATGTATCACATATGCACATTGGCAATTACCTCGGTATCTATGAAAACTTGATGCTGTTAGGCTTTTGTTGGGATCCTCTATGGGACTGTTGATTCACAGATGAGGCTCCAATGGGACAAAGTGGATGCCATTTATGCAATATGTCTCCTTTAATGCATTAGACTGCCGTCCTAGGTGGTTGAGTTGATGTTACTCTTTTCAAGATCATGGATGGCGTTTGAATGTAGTCAGGGGTCGCAGCTCTGACCTCTAGCTTGCTCCCTGCTACTCCTGACACTTCCTTTGGGACCCCTGGCCTCAATGCAGGCAAATGTTCTGCCCCCTCTAAGGCCAGGGTCCGCAAAGGAAATGCCAGGAGTAGCAGGGAGCAAGCTGGAGGTCACAGGTGCGACCCTTAACTACCTCCAAATGACGTCCATGTCCATGACAGTACTGGGAAGCTACCTCGAGTGTCCGATCGTTGCTATTGAATTAGTATGTTTTCCAGGGAGGACATACACCATAAGATGAAGACGTGAGATTCCTCCGTGCATACTGATCCACAAAGGACACCGTCCATGAAAACTGGATGTACATAAGGTGCATAATGTAATATATGAACAAGGTTGACACACTGGACCTTATTTGCAATATTACCCCTATCCCTCCAACGGGGAGTTAACTGGGTAGGGGGGGTGCCTTACCTTATAACCACTGTTACTATTAAGGCTATTGTTACATTTGTTTTTTGATCTTTATTTCTTATTTTTGCTTCTCTTTTTTCGGAGGGTCCTTAATACGAAATTTGCAGTTTGTACAGACTCATTATGCAACACAAGAAATGTACTGGTTATTTATTATATGGCGATGGGGAATTTTGTTTTCCTGGTCTGTACTTATGACCTGAAGTGGATGGCTGAAAAGAATTTACTCAGATCATGCCTGGAGATTGCCACTGAATGAAGATTGAAAGGCACTACATGTGATCATTAGGTACGCCAGTCTCAGGTGGTCAAGCAGAAATGGCTAGGGCCCCTTCCACTCTCACTTTGAGTGAAATAAAAACCAAAGCACCGGCCAGATTACATCATGTGTTGCATAGAAAAAGTACAGGAATTAAAGGCATCACCCATTAAAAAGAGCACAACTGCATGGAAATTGGAGAAAAAAGGATCAAGAGACCAGCTACTTGCAAGTATCATTTTATGAAAGTATAGAAACTATACAAACTGTACTTTCGTAAGGAACCTCCACCATTGTCTCTACTTGCAACACCAGCAATATCAGCCAGGCTACGAATAGTGATGTGACGCGTCCAGAACCATCACCCAAATGCAGGAGGTACGTGTCTACCTTCCAATGTACCTGGTCCAAAAAATGAACCAGTCTGACTGATGAAAGACTCAGATTGAAAGCACATTTTATTTTCAGTTTAAATACATTTGATCAAGGCTCAGTCTTGGAAGTGCCATTTTCTTCGCCCACACCCCCTGAGTGGCAGCTCAAACATTAGTGAAATGGTCAGAATCAGCGACCAGGGTTAGAAGAGAAGAGATATATAATTTGACTCATCAGTCTCAGACACAATCATTGAGTTTGACAAATACAGTGCCCAAGCATACAACTGTAGGTCATTTGGTGCCCCGCTGCTTCCATTTTATAAACGTTTGTAATATATTTGTTTGTTTTTATATAGCACACATACTGGCTTGTTATCTCTTCCTAAAAGGGGCAATCTAAGAGTTCAAGGATACCTAGGTAACCATAAATCTACATAAAGAATCATAAATAATAGTGGTTTCCCGGAATCACTCACAAACAACGTTCAGTGTTAAAACTTAAAACCACAGTTTTAAGGCACCAGGGCACAGTACCTATATCTCTATATTCATACCCAATACCTGGTACGATTTCAAAATGAAGAGCCACAGCACACCAAAAACATTTGATTGAACTCCATGGTCTTTCTATGCATATAAGTATAAATCGGTTCATAGCAAAAAAATATATATTTGCAGCTAGGTTTTATATATCATAATAAACAAGTTCAGTGCATGCGATCAGTGAAAAAGTGAGAAAGCGCACATGAACCACAACAAAGTGTACAGTATTGTTAACTGTTATCTATTTTTTTTAGCATATATCAAATGATAATCTTCAGTGGAGGATCCAAATAATGCGCTTAACAGTGCAACCTAAAGATTGACGTTTTGACCCCTAAACATGACTTTACCAGGTCTTCATCAGGACCTATAATTAGGTGGAACCGGTATCTTGAGAGATCAGAGTGTATGAAGTAGCTATCCTTATACAATACCTTCACGAAAAACCAGAACAACTTTAGAGAGTGAAGTGAAATCACCACTCCAGATGCACATGTGTTTGTCAGGCTTACGCTGCTCGCAGTGGAAAACGTTAAAACGTCATCTTTGATCTTTAGGTTGGTCTGTTAAGAGCGTTATTCACAACCTCCATTGAAGATTATCATTTATGATGTGTTCAAACAAATGATTTAATTATTCTCTAGGAAATTTCCTGCATTAGGCACACTGTATTCATAAGCTTATCTCTATCTCTCTCCCAGATGGTCATGTACCCATTCACCCATAAGCAACTCTCAGGATGAATGGGTGTCTGATTTTATAAAAGCCTAATAATAATAATAATGAGAATAATAATAATGAAGTATGCATAGTCCGGGCCATGAGCTACTTTGATGTCAGAGCAACCGAATGACCACATGTCGTTTTGTGTAGAAGACGAGGATGGAGCGTAGAAGACGAGGATGGACCCTCCCACTTTTCCATGTGTTATTTGATCAAGTTGGCAAGATAAATCAAAATGAAATGGCCATATCTCTATGTGGATTTTCTTTTTAGTGTAGTTTAGAAAAGCAAAAACAAACAGAAACAATATGAGACACCAATGTTGTCCTGGTCGCCTGTCAAGAAAGGATGGGGTAACAAGCACAAATCACTGGCTAGTACACTTAAAACACCTTTCATGGAGTTTCAGAGACTGTCAAACGAGGAAGAGGACTGCTTAGCAGAGGTGCTCCTGTTCACTTCTGTTCGAAAGCACTTACTATTGGTTTAGGTCCGTATTATATTTATTTTAAATAGAAAAAGCAGGGCACAATGCCTAGTTCTTCTAAAACGTCAGAGGGAGATAGGGATTAGCCGAAGGAAGATTATAAATCATCATCTAACATGCTAAATAGTATGAAGAGTGATTTAGAGTGGATGACTACTTCGAATCAGGCATTGTCAAAGCCAATAGGTCCTGCTTTTTTACCTATTGGCTTTTCCAAAGTTTTTTGCTGATGCTAAGCAGCATCAGCAAAAACCAAATTCCTTGTTGATGAATACTTGTATCATTAGCAAATCAAAACAAGGAAAAAATTGTCATGCTGTGGCCGTGTCATTCCCTAGGCGCATGCATGCGTGATGATGCATGCACAATCTGGGAGAATGACACAGGCGCCCTTTTTTATTTAAAGATCCAAGATGGCAAACAGTAAAAAAAAAAAATAGGATGGTTTAGTGGCACAAAAGAGCTTTTAGCACTTTGTAGTGGCGCAGCAGCAAATGGCAGCTGTCGCCCACTCCCCCCCCCCAAAGTAAATAACATTTAAAAAGAAATATGGACTGTGATGGGTTTTGGGGAAAAATGAATGTTCAGGGGAGGGCAGCGGGTCCGGGCGAGCAACAATGAGTGGGTAGATGGCGAAGGAGGAAAGGAGGTACTTGAGGCTCGCCCCAGAGAGGCCTTTAAATAAATAAAAGCCAGGGAAAGGTTAGGAAAGCACTGGACGAGCTTGAGGAGAGGCATGAGGAAGGAGCATGTAGCAGGGGACAGGGATGTTTGGGTAGAAGCGTCATACGTAGGGAAAAAAGCTAGAAAACCTGTGCACTTTCATGGAGTCCTGAAAGAAAAAGAAAAACACTTCCCTGAATTGGAGCAGTACAAGGACACAAGTCAGCCAATTAAAAGGATGGTAAGGGGGTAATGGTATAGGAGAGGTACGAACGCAAGAAGAGGAAGGAAAGCCATTGAATAAGAAGCAATGAAATAAGAGTGAAAAACACACAAGTTTGGCAGTGTACCCCGTAAAGCCCTAGCACCTGACCCGCTATCCCTAATTAATGTAATAGGATTTCTCCAATGATAGTGTGTGCACACCGTTAACACACCCACTGCCGCGGTGCAATCCAAGACAGGATTATAACAAGCAAACTAAAACACAAAGGTGCACCACTTAGTAACAAGAAAAAATAGACACATCACAAAACATCAAGTCCGTGTCCATAATATTTTCCATATATTTTCTTCTTTTATTTTTCAAAATATTCTTGATATAAAAACCACAGCCGACGCGTTTCGTCCAGTGATGGACTTCTTCAGGGCATTAGAGCCAAAAAGGCGGACACTCCTGGAGATAAGTCAACATCGGAGTTCCACCCTCTGGGTATATGTTACGCTGAAATTGCACAAAGCTCTTATCCTCCGTGTGACAATAAAATCAAGATAACTATTCCTTAATTGGAAAAGGCAGGATTCATTCATGGGAATAGTACCCTCCACACGAATCCTTCCGGAGTGCGCCTCACTGTGATATAGTGGGCCAACAGTAGAAACGGCGACCTCGAACAATCTCCTGTGAGGACGAAGACGGTATGTGACATACCGTCTACGTCCACACAGGAGATTGTTCGAGGTCGCCGTTTTTCTTAGCCATATCAAGGCTGTATTGGGAGATTGCCCGTTTCTACTGTTGGCCCACTATATATATTTTGAAAAATAAAAGAAGAAAATATATGGAAAATATTATGGACACGGACTTGATGTTTTGTGATGTGTCTATTGTTTCTTGTTACTAAGTGGTGCACCTTTGCGTTTTAGTTTGCAATGAAATAAGAGTGACAAGAAAGCAAACCAATGGTAAGCAATGGGTGGGCTCTGAGCACACTGTAAGTTTTTGGTATGGTCAACAAGAGGCTTTCGGCTACAGACTGCTAAAAGCTCTCTATAGGCGAGATCTAAAAAGATCCAGAGGTTATAAAGTGCCCCTAAGAACTAAACAAGGACAGTTTGGAAGAAGTGGCACAAAGATTAGCTGCTTTGAAACAAAGACAATCTGAAACTGAAGACACTGTTGTTAGAATAGAAATACAGATTCATGGGTTTCAGAGAAACTAAACAAGTCACTGGAAAGGATGTTGAACCAGGAAAGCTTCACTAGGTGGAAACACCTTCAGCTGGTGAGTTTTCCTGAGAGTATTGAGAGGGGTGACCCTGTGGACTTTACATTGCTAAACTTAGTGGGTTTACACCCGGCAGATAATTTGGAAATCGAAAAGGCCTGTAGATCATTTGCCCCAAAACCTGTAAAGGAAAAAAACCTCATTAAAGTCTCTTTTGTATACTACAAGATCGTTTTGAAAAAATAAAAGGAAAAGGGCAAGTAAAGGAAAAGATCAAACTAAATAATTTGTTAATGTTTTCACATTTGATGCAGTGGGAAACAGGGTGATGTTTATAAGGGTAGAAAAGTAGCAAAAGAAATGAATTGACATATTTTCTATGCTATCGTGATTTAAAAAAATAAAATAAATAAATAAGAAGAACATCTTCATACAATCCAAGATTACAAGAGAGCAGAAACCTTTATTTAGGGATATGTCCTAGCAAAGTGAAACACATTGTTTCGTAGTTACTTACTTGTTTTCTCCTTTGTATTATGTAATTAAAATTTGGTTTGAGGCTTGAGGTGGACACGTTGACATATTGGGCTTGATGGAACATGATTTTTGCTAATAAAATCTGCTCGGGAAAATCCACCCATGTGTGTGTTTTAATAAATTACTAACGTGTGTGAAAAACTATAATTACTAAAACGTGAAGATTTAGAAGGTACGACCAAAAATGTGCAAAGCTGCACGTATTTCTAAGAGTCAGAATAACACATGTAGAATGGAAGTTTTCTTTATAGGGTTAAGAATAATAATAGAATGAGAAGAAATTATTAATTTGCGTGTCTAATATTAATATTTTTATATTTCCTGAACTGGAGGAATATTCAAGCACAAACATGAAAATGCTCTTTTATTCTTCGTGAAAGTAGAGTAGGCCTAGAAAATGTAGAAATGATTTTTCTTTTCTCTCTGTCTTTCCTTGCTGAACATGCAGGTCTAAGCAAATGTATTAGTTAGGGGATGTGCTTCCATGCTCCTTTGTTTCTTTTCATTCCGTTTCCTGATGTCCTTGTAAAGAATAACATTTACATCCTTAGAGAGCGGAGAATAGTATGACTCTTTCCTGTCTAGGCGAGGATTCAGATTGAAACTGTTGCTATGTAGTTACAAAATGTGTAAATTGTAGTTTTCTCCTTCCTCTCTAGGAAGTTATACAATTGTAGACAAAGACGGTTTAGAGAAATTTGTAAAGTCATCGTTAGGAGTTGTTTTCCTTCTTTAGTTCTGGCCAATAAGAATGGCTTGTAGGATTTAGGAGAGTTTCTAACCTAGTGAAACAAAGTTGCGAAGTCAGTATAAAAACGCTGGTGGGAAAATGATCATCGGCTCGTTCACATTCTGGTGACCTGTCCTGCATCCGTGGTATGCTGTATGCTGTGCTGTGCTGATTCCTGATCTGGCTGGCAAACCTGACTGTGGAGAACTTTCTCTAGAGACTTTGCACATCATCGGCTGGTGATGCTGCCCACACTATCCTCCTACGGCCGTGGAGATAGTTTTCTTGACTAAATGCACGCTGTGCATTAGTTTTCTCTAAAATTCTGAGAGGTAACTTAATTGTGATTACCCTGATGTTCACTGTTTCTCTCTTCCCCTTCTCTTGCCCACCTGAATTTGATGATTTTGAAATTACTCTGCTTATGAATGCTGTGATGATTTACCTGTGATATTTGCGAACAAAGTGTTACTCTTATGTTTTGTATTTGTGTATGACCATTCATATTTTCTGAAATAATACCAAAAAGGTACCTAGAAAGAATAGTGTCTGTCGTTATTTCCTTGAGTCATGACTTATTTTAGGATAACATTGTCATATTATTAATGCATTTTGTAGTGTATTATGGTATAGCTATTTCTTCCTTACAGGTCCTCGTGAAGGGATAGTTCTCTGATTTCTCTACTTAGTCCCTTTTATAGCTCTACCAAAGATCCATTGGAGGACCTTTGATATTGCTTTGCTAATAGAAAGGATAATGACTTGTGGGCCCGTCATTATAGTATTTACGCTTCCTTAGGTATTGTAAAGGTTGGTGTGGGATATTATATGACCCCCCCATCGCTTCTGCTGCATCAGTTTTTGGTAGCTGCATCAGATGGTTAGTTTTGACTAAAATACCAGGTTGAGAAAAAGGAGTTTTTTACTGACTAGATGGAATTGACAGTTTAAAATATATGTTGAGTTAGTTTTGTCATATTGAGTTTTTGTTACGGGTCCGTCGAGGCATGAGATCCCGGGATATGCCTAAGGGCTGTTCTTAGTGTTTGCGTACATTGTCTGCTGGTGATACAATACTAGGCGGTCGTCGAACTGAAAGTATTGTAAAGGGAACTTTGTTGAATGAGATAAGAGGGCTAATTTGGGTCATTTCAGTAGGCGCAACTGGGGAAGTCCCCAGAGACCTCCATTGTAAGAGAACAAGAATCACGCTGTTCGTGGTTTATTGTTGGAGTGTAGGGTTTTCTCTTTGAGTGCATGAATATACTTTCAATTTTTTTTCTTTTAGTGGAGCAGACAATTTGTGTTTATGTAGTTTGTTTTATTTGTTTAAAAAGACCTTAAAAGACATTAACGCGGATTTTGTAAAGGAAGGGTCAGTGGAAGTAGCAATACTGACGCCACAAAGAGCCGCACTGGTATTGGACAGTTGGTGAGCAACGTCACAGAGGTGCTGCGCTGGTACTGGTTAGTTGGTGTGAGCCGCGCTGTGATTGGACAGCGAAAATAACTTTGATTGGAAGTTGAAAACATAACACAGAAGAGCGGGGGGTCGGGTGGGGTGGCGGGCATGGGTGTGGTGGGGTGGGTGTTGTGGCCCTCTTGGGGCTCCGAGCTGCATGATCAGTAGCTCCATGGCATCTGTTGTTCTTCAGGTGTGGCTCTGGGCTGGGCTCCCTTTTGTGGTGCAGGTTGTCGTCCGACTTACCACCAGGTAAGAGCAGGTGTTAAATCCCTGCAGCTAACGCGCCTTATCGCCTGTTTTGGGATCATATCGCCGATCTGGCTGGTTGTTGAGAATATTGCTAAGTGGTGTTATCGCTGCTTTTTGCACAGGAACGCCTACTCTGCATCTCATTAGCGTTAGTTGCCGGTGACATCTGTGGCGATGTTTTTTGCGGCTGCTATCGCAGGAAAACTGGCGATATCGGCTGTTAGCGCCAGCTTGTGAATAGGGCGATGTAGGAGAGTAGGATCTGCTTCACATGGGTACCCCCACTTTTTGCTGATGCTTCACTGTTTTTCGACATTAGTCTGGCTGGGGCCCTGCTAATCAGAACCCCAGCCTAGCTGCTTCCTCTCTAAAATGGTTTCCATGTGCCTTAGGCACATCACTGATTGGGATCTGGAGTGCCCTTATAAGTCCCTAGTATATGGTATACTATGTACCAAGGGCATAGGTACCTCAGAGGCCTGCCAGGGGCTGCAGCATGTATTATGCCACCCCTGGAAGGCCATCCAAACTGACACTACAGGTCTGCTACTGCAGCCTGGGTAAGGTGGTGCATGCACCCCTTACTGTGATATAGGTTACCTATATCACTAAACGCATACACACATATAAACCTATAAGTCACTCCTATGGCAGGCCTTATCAATCCCGAAGGCAGAGTGCGTGGTTCCTATGTGAGAGGGTGCCCCTGCATGAGCAGGGCCCCTCTGCAGCCGTCGGAGACCCTTCTCTGATGCTGTTTGTAGTGCAGCCTGACCATATACTCTTAAGCGCATTATAACCTCGCGTTAAATGCTAACTTTGGAATGGCTGCACCTAAACATGTCGTGTTTGGTGTCAAACATCTTGGAATACTACCCCCCGCCAATTCTGGCGGCGGGGGTAGCATTCCACCCTTCTAGAGGGAGAGACATGTTAACCCTGGCCTGGCCGGTAACTTCTTTCTAAAGCCTGGCATCACAAAATGGATGCTACTGCCACAGACACAAGTCTGGCCTCCTGCTGCTGGACGAAACTCCGGCAGGGGAGGCCTGGACAATAGGTTTCCTGTCCCAGGGAGGTGTGACCACCTCCCCAGACAGGATAATGTGTATTGGGGCTGGGCGGGAGCACTTTCGGGTGCTTTGAAGTCTTGCACTGGGGGCACATTTGGTGTCCCTGTGCATACCCCAGTTCAAACCGGATCAGGGGCTTGCAGTCCCTGCTTTGGTGCGAACTGGACAAAGGGAAAGGGGTGTAGCCACCCCTCTGCCCTGACCCACCCATAGGTGGGGCCACAGAGTAGTCCAACCCCTATCTTTAGTATAAAGATAGGAACCCAGTCCTTAGGACTTTAGATTATCCCTGGATGAAACTCTGTAACTGAATCCTGGACCTTCGACGCTCTACTCACGATTAGAGGACAGAAGAATCTCCCTTGGGGTCAAGGAGTGACTCCCCTGCTTGGCAGGCACCAAAGAAGCATCTGTCTGGTTCGCATTTCTGAAGCTCCCGTCGGACGCCGAAGTCATCGCATCACCAGAGGTGGATTCTCAGACTTCACCGAGGCTACCCTGAGTCCCCAGCAAAGCTGAGGCCCGTGGCTATCGTGGGTGACTTGAGACCGTGACCCCTGGACACCGAGCACATTTGCAAGTGCATCCTCTTCTGGGTCTCTCAAGAAGTCCTGCTTTGGGCTCCGAGTAGCCCTAGCCTCCAGCACCACCTGCACCGAAGATCACTGGCCCCCACTCCACGAGTGTCCTGTAAGCCAGATCCATGTGCGGCGTCACGAGGCTCCTTCGCGGTCGCTAGCCCGTTGGCTAGTAGCCCTTAACGAAGGCCAATCCTTTTTTAACTTGGCATCCTGGTTGCTCCAGGCCTGCCCTCACTTACCCTCGCTGGGTGAGTTCCACAGACCTTGCTGGTCTGCACCATCGACGATCTACATCTTCACCGAGACTTGCCGTTGCCAAGGCTTGTTGGGTCTAATCCGGTCGCCGACACCTCAGCACTCGACAGACATCGTGTACCAGCCCGAATCCTGCTCCTGGTCACCGACAACGCCTCCTGGACCTCGTGGCTGAAGAGTCAAGACGACCGTCAACGCACCTGAAGCACTCGACATCGGTGGGCATCTGTCCATCGCCTTCCTGGTCACTGGCTAGTGACCCAGACTCTGTCCCCTCTGCTTTCAGGTTCTTCAGAACTCCGATCCACTCTTGGATCCACCCGGACACTTTTCTCTTGGCCGCCAGCAGCACTTTGCAGCAGATCGCCATTCGAATCGACGACGAAACCCGACCCCGAAAGGCACCTATGCACCCGGCTTCCCTGGGTGAGGTAACACGAGTACTCCGGTGCTCCCGTGGGTAGAGACTCTTCAAAGTCCTAGATCTCAAAGGGTTTTGTCCTAGTCCTCTTTTAAGTGTCCCTTTTCTCTAATTTCCCGATCCCGACTTTCTCCATAGAAGTCAACGGCGTATCGCGGTTGTGTATTTACACTGCACGCGTCTCCCGTGGGTCCCCTGTGTCACTACCTTGGGTGGTTCCTTGTGGTCCAAGCACTTCTAGAGGCTCTAGGCCTAGTGTCTAGTTCAGTCGTGGTTCGCATACCACTTTATTGGTATATGGTTTGAGTACGCCCCTAGGGCCCAAACGTGTATTTGTGCTATTACTGTGATTTAATAACTTCTAACTTATGTACTTCGAACTCTAGCCTCATAAAGAGACTAGAGGGGTGTGTTTAGCAATAAATACATATATTTTGAATATATACCTGGTGTGGTGCTCTTTCATTTGGTCACTCAAGAGATTATAGACTGGTAAAACAAGCTGCTTTACATTCCTTCAAGACTTAGCCTGAAGGCTGCTCTCCATAGCTACCACTAGGATAGCTTTCAATAAGGTTGTCTTTAACCTATCTCCAAGAAGGGGTTGTTTGGACTGGTGCAAGGTGCCCACTATAATTAGTGGACAGCATATGCCAGGCCAACTTCTCACATTGGTGTGCAGCGTGTGGGATTCCAGCTTGCTATTGTTTTACCAGATAATCTCAATTGAATTGATCAACTGAAAACCACTAAAGGTACCTAAGGTACATATAATTTAAGCTTAGAATACAGTAAGTTCTACTGAACTTAGAGTTGTGTGTTAAGGGATAGCACAACCCTTTCTACAACTCAAGAGAGTTTAGTAGGCCACACTAGAGTAGGTAGTGCATACACCACACCACACTAGTAATGTCTTTAAGGGTAGGATCTAAAGAATCCTTGCAGGAAGCCATTGAGCTTCCACCCTCCAAGTATGATACACTCCCATTCTTGGAATTGAGAGCTTTATGTAACTTGAGAAAACTAAGGACAGGCCAAAGCCCCACCACCCAACACCTCAAGGAGTTGTTGGTGGCTTATGACCTTAGTAAGCCCTTGGGGACTGAAGGGGTAGGAGCTGAGGGTGGGGCAGAGGAAGAGGGCGAGGCCAGGGGTACCAATACCCCCAGCCCCCCCTCTGAAACTGGCCAGGAGGGTGACAATGACCCTGACCTGGATAACCCAATCCCTCCTGTGGAAGATGATGAGGATGATCAGAATGATGCCCTCTTTGTCCCCCCAGGAAGGATTAAGAGTGTGCCCAGGAAGTCTAGATCTCCTTCTCAGGAGTCTAACCACTCTGGCACCTCCATAGGGAGCTCTATCTCCTCTCACAGGAGGGAATCCTCTCATGAGAGAAGAGACAGACTGGTCCAGTATGAGGAAACTCAGCTGGAAATCAGAAAAAAGCAATTGGCTTTAGATAGGGAATCCCTAGATCTCCTTAGAGAGAGAAGAAAGTTGGGACTAGAGTCCCATGGTGGCAGCCATGTCCCTAGAGACAGGGAAAGGTCCTATGACCATAGGAACCTGAGCAAGATTGTCCCTCCCTACCAGAGTGGGGATGATATCCACAAATGGATAACTGCATTAGAGAGGGCCTGAAAGGTACAGAAGGTCCCTCAGGAGCAGTGGGCAGCAATCTTGTGGCTCTCCTTTGCTGACAAAGGTAGAGATAAGCTCCTCACTGTTAGAGAGGAGGATGCTGATAATTACAAGGTCTTGAAGAGTGCTCTTATTGATGGGTTTGGCCTAACCACTGAACAGTACAGGTTGAAGTTCAGAGACACCCAAAAGCACAGACTCAAGACTGGGTAGACTATGTGGATTGTTCTGCCAAGGCTCTGGAAGGCTGGTTGATGGGCAGTAAGGTGTGTGACTTCTCAGGATTGTACAATCTGATAATGAGGGAGCAGATTCTTAATAACTGTCAAAATCAGCTGTTGCATCAATACCTGGTAGACTCTGATCTGACCTCTCCCCAAGAATGGGGAAAGAAGGCAGACAAATGGGTCAGGACCAGGGTGAAGCAGAAGGTACAGAACCAAGGTGGGGAAACCAAGAAGCAAGATGCTAAGAACGCTGACAAGGGTGGGGAGAAGGGTAAAGATCAAAAGTCTTCATCAGGCCCCCAAAAATCTTCTTCTGGTGGGGATTCACAGTCTACCAAAGGGAAAGGCCAAAGAAAACCATGGTGCAAGGTCTGTAAGCAAAAGACCCACTGGACCAGTGATTGCACCAAGTCCAAAGACTCCAGTCCAGCACCCACCAATGCCCCTAAGGCACCTGTTCCCCCTAGTACAGTTGGTGGAAGTGCTCCAGCGAAGGGTTTAGTAGGGTTCACCCTGGGAACTGAGTTGGGCCCTGACCTAGTCAGAGAACTGACTCAGGCTGTGTTAGTCTGTGATGGAGGCATGGATGTGACCTCCACTGTGAGTCCCAGTAATCTGGGCAAGTACAGACAACAGCCTTTAATCAATGGACGTGAGGCTTTGGCATTTAGGGACACAGGGGCAAGTGTCACAATGGTGACACAAGACCTTGTGCTTCCTGGGCAAGTTATGCTTGGTGAGATGTACCAAGTGACCAATGCTAGCAATGTCAGAACAGACCATACTCTGGCAGTTGTTAACTTCTCCTGGGGAGGGGTAACTGGCCTTAAGAAGGTTGTGGTAAGTGCAAACCTACCAGTCGAATGCTTGCTTGGCAATGACTTAGAGACTTCTGCTTGGGCAGAAATGGAGCTCAGGACCCATGCAGAAATGCTGGGGATCCCTGCAGATGTGTTTGCTGTGACCAGGTCACAAGCCAAAATGTCTAGCACTGAACAGGCCTTGGATTCTGGAAGAATGGACCAAGTGCCTTCCAAGAGGAGGAGTAGTAGGGTTAAGGCAGTGCCTTCCCCTTGGCTCAGGAGGGAGATCAGTCCCTTGAGGGGGATGATCTCAGCCCTGAAGAAGGAATTGTCCCAGAGGAACTTGAACCTGACCAGGTTGAGTTCTTGGGGACAGGGGGACCTTCTAGGGCAGATCTGAGCCAGGAGCAGCAGAGCTGCCCCTCCCTTGAACCCCTCAGACAGCAAGCTGCTGCTGAGGCTGCTGGGAAAGCTAGTGGTCCCCCTACAGTGTATTGGGATGATGGACTCCTGTACTCAGAGAGTAGAGACCCCAAGCCTGGTGCTACCAGGAGGTTGGTAATACCTCTGAAGTTCAGGGGCTTCCTATTGACCCTAGCCCATGATATTCCCTTAGCAGGTCACCTGGGCCAGAACAAGACTTGGGACAGAATTGTCCCTCACTTTCACTGGCCCCACATGTCTGAAGACAGTAAGGAGTTTTGTCGCTCCTGTGTAACCTGCCAAGCCAGTGGCAAAGCAGGTGGCACTACAAAGGCCCCCTGATACCACTACCTGTGGTGGGGGTGCCCTTTGAAAGGGTAGGGATTGACATTGTTGGTCCCATGGATCCCCAAACAGCCTCTGGGCACAGGTTTATCCTGGTGGTAGTGGATCATGCCACCAGGTACCCAGAAGCTATTCCCCTCAGGACCACTACAGCACCTGTGGTGGCAAGGGCCCTCCTGGGAATTTTCTCAAGAGTGGGCTTTCCTAAGGAGGTAGTATCAGACAGGGGTGCTAACTTCATGTCTGGGTACTTAAAAGCAATGTGGAAGGAGTGTGGAGTGACTTATAAGTTCACCACACCCTATCACCCACAATGCAATGGTTTAGTTGAGAGATTCAACAAAACCTTGAAGGGCATGATTAAAGGGCTCCCAGAAAAGCTTAGGCGTAGATGGGACATACTCTTGCCCTGCCTTTTATTCGCATATAGGGAGGTGCCTCAGAAGGGGTTGGTTACAGCCCTTTTGAACTTCTGTTTGGCCACCCTGTGAGGGGTCCACTGTGCTTGGTGAAGGAAGGATGGGAGTTACCTCTCAAGCCCCCAAAGCAAGATATAGTGGACTATGTACTTGGTCTCCGCTCCAGGATGGCTGAGTACATGAAAAAGGCAACCAAAAACCTTGAGGCTAGCCAGGAACTTCAAAGGCCTGGCATGACCAAAGAGCTGTTCTGACTGTTTACCAGCCAGGACAGAAGGTGTGGGTGTTGGAGCCAGTGGCCCCAGCAGCTCTCCAAGATAAATGGAGTGGACCCCACACTATTGTTGAGCAGAAGGATGAGGTCACTTACTTAGTGGACCTAGGAACACCCAGGAGTCCCCACAGGGTTCTCCATGTCAACAGGTTAAAACCATATCTGGACAGGGCAGACATGGGCTTGCTCATGGCTACTGATGAAGGGCAGGAGGAAGAGAGTGACCCACTCCCTGACCTGCTCTCACAGAACCCTGACGATGGGTCAGTTGATGGTGTAGCCTTGGCAGGCAGCCTCACTACCCAGCAACAAACTGATTGCAGGCAAGTCCTCAATCAGTTTAGACATATGTTTTCACTGACACCCAGTCAGACCACCTGGTGCACTCATGAAGTGGACACTGGGGACAGTCTGCCTATTAAAAACAAGATTTATAGGCAACCTGACCATGTCAGGGACTGTATCAGGACTGAAGTCCAGAAAATGTTGGAATTGGGAGTTATTGAACCCTCAGATAGCCCTTGGGCTAGTCCAGTGGTCCTTGTACCGAAACCTCACACCAGTGGTGGAAAAAGAGAGATGAGGTTTTGTGTGGACTACAGGGGTCTCAATGCAGTCACTAGGACTGATGCCCATCCAATACCCAGGGCAGATGAGCTCATAGATACTTTGGCCTCTGCCAAATATCTCAGCACATTTGACCTAACAGCTGGCTACTGGCAGATCAGACTAGCTGATACTGCAAAGCCCAAAACAGCATTCTCAACCCCTAGTGGGCATTATCAATTTGTGGTAATGCCCTTTGGTTTGAAGAATGCACCTGCCACTTTCCAGAGGTTGGTGAATACAGTTCTCACAGGACTGGAAGCCTATAGTGCAGCATATCTAGATGATATTGCTGTCTTTAGCTCCACCTGGGAGGATCACCTGGTCCACCTCAGGAATGTTTTACAGGCCATGCAAAAGGCAGGCATGACTATCAAGGCCACTAAGTGCCAGATAGGGCAGAGTCAGGTTGTGTACCTGGGCCACCTTGTGGGTGGAGGCCAGGTTCAACCTTTGCAGAGCAAGATCCAGACCATCATGGACTGGACTGCTCCCACTACCCAGACTCAGGTGAGAGCCTTCTTAGGCCTGACTGGGTACTATAGGAGATTTGTCAAGGGGTATGGATCAATAGTGACACCCCTGAATGACTTAACTTCTAAGAAAATGCCCAAAAAGGTTCAGTGGACAGTTAGCTGTCAAAAGGCATTTGATGACCTCAAGCAGGCCATGTGCACTGCTCCAATTCTGCAGAGTCCTGATTACTCCAAGAAGTTCATTGTTCAAACTGATGCATCTGAATTGGGGGTAGGGGCAGTACTGTCACAATTGAATGAAGAAGGTCAGGATCAGCCAGTAGCTTTCATTAGCAGAAGGCTGACCCCTAGAGAGAAACGTTGGTCAGCCATAGAGAGGAGGCCTTTGCTGTGGTCTGGGCTCTGAAGAAGTTGAGGCCATACTTGTTTGGTACACACTTCCTGGTTCAGACAGACCATAAGCCCCTCTTATGGCTAAAACAAATGAAGGGTGAAAACCCCAAACTGCTTAGGTGGTCCATTTCCCTACAGGGGATGGACTTTACAGTGGAACATAGGCCTGGGAGTAACCATGCGAATGCAGATGGACTCTCTAGGTATTTCCACTTAGAACATGAAGACTTAACTGGGCAAGGTTAGTTTAATGTCCCTACGTTTGGGGGGGTTGTGTAGGAGAGTAGGATCTGCTTCACATGGGTACCCCCACTTTTTGCTGATGCTTCACTGTTTTTCGACATTTGTCTGGCTGGGGCCCTGCTAATCAGAACCCCAGCCTAGCTGCTTCCTCTCTAAAATGGTTTCCATGTGCCTTAGGCACATCACTGATTGGGATCTGGAGTGCCCTTATAAGTCCCTAGTATATGGTATACTATGTACCAAGGGCATAGGTACCTCAGAGGCCTGCCAGGGGCTGCAGCATGTATTATGCCACCCCTGGAAGGCCATCCAAACTGACACCACAGGTCTGCTACTGCAGCCTGGGTAAGGTGGTGCATGCACCCCTTACTGTGATATAGGTTACCTATATCACTAAACGCATACACACATATAAACCTATAAGTCACTCCTATGGCAGGCCTTATCAATCCCAAAGGCAGAGTGCGTGGTTCCTATGTGAGAGGGTGCCCCTGCATGAGCAGGGCCCCTCTGCAGCGGTCGGAGACCCTTCTCTGATGCTGTTTGTAGTGCAGCCTGACCATATACTCTTAAGCGCATTATAACCTCGCGTTAAATGCTAACTTTGGAATGGCTGCACCTAAACATGTCGTGTTTGGTGTCAAACATCTTGGAATACTACCCCCCCGCCAATTCTGGCGGCGGGGGTAGCATTCCACCCTTCTAGAGGGAGAGACATGTTAACCCTGGCCTGGCCGGTAACTTCTTTCTAAAGCCTGGCATCACAAAATGGATGCTACTGCCACAGACACAAGTCTGGCCTCCTGCTGCTGGACGAAACTCCGGCAGGGGAGGCCTGGACAATAGGTTTCCTGTCCCAGGGAGGTGTGACCACCTCCCCAGACAGGATAATGTGTATTGGGGCTGGGCGGGAGCACTTTCGGGTGCTTTGAAGTCTTGCACTGGGGGCACATTTGGTGTCCCTGTGCATACCCCAGTTCAAACCGGATCAGGGGCTTGCAGTCCCTGCTTTGGCGCGAACTGGACAAAGGGAAAGGGGTGTAGCCACCCCTCTGCCCTGACCCACCCATAGGTGGGGCCACAGAGTAGTCCAACCCCTATCTTTAGTATAAAGATAGGAACCCAGTCCTTAGGACTTTAGATTATCCCTGGACGAAACTCTGTAACTGAATCCTGGACCTTCGACGCTCTACTCACGATTAGAGGACAGAAGAATCTCCCTTGGGGTCAAGGAGTGACTCCCCTGCTTGGCAGGCACCAAAGAAGCATCTTTCCGGTTCGCATTTCTGAAGCTCCCGTCGGACGCCGAAGTCATCGCATCACCAGAGGTAGATTCTCAGACTTCCCCGAGGTTACCCTGAGTCCCCAGCAAAGCTGAGGCCCGTGGCTATCGTGGGTGACTTGAGACCGTGACCCCTGGACACCGAGCACATTTGCAAGTGCATCCTCTTCTGGGTCTCCCAAGAAGTCGTGCTTTGGGCACTGAGTAGCCCTAGCCTCCAGCACCACCTGCACCGAAGATCACTGGCCCCCACTCCACGAGTGTCCTGTAAGCCAGATCCACGTGCGGTGTCACGAGGCTCCTTCGCGGTCGCTAGCCCGTTGGCTAGTAGCCCTTAACGAAGGCCAATCCTTTTTTAACTTGGCATGCTGGTTGCTCCAGGCCTGCCCTCACTTACCCTTGCTGGGTGAGTTTCACAGACGTTGCTGGTCTGCACCATCGACGATCTACATCTTCACCGAGACTTGCCGTTGCCAAGGCTTGTTGGGTCCAATCCGGTCGCCGACACCTCAGCACTCGACAGACATTGTGTACCAGCCCAAATCCTGCTCCTGGTCGCCGACAACGCCTCCTGGACCTCGTGGCTGAAGAGTCAAGATGACCGTCAACGCACCTGAAGCACTCGACATCGGTGGGCATCTGTCCATCGCCTTCCTGGTCACTGGCTAGTGACCCAGACTCTGTCCCCTCTGCTTTCAGGTTCTTCAGAACTCCGATCCACTCTTGGATCCACCCGGACACTTTTCTCTTGGCCGCCAGCAGCACTTTGCAGCGGATCGCCATTCGAATCGACGACGAAACCCGACCCCGAAAGGCACCTATGCACCCGGCTTCCCTGGGTGAGGTAACACGAGTACTCTGGTGCTCCCGTGGGTAGAGACTCTTCAAAGTCCTAGATCTCAAAGGGTTTTGTCCTAGTCCTCTTTTAAGTGTCCCTTTTCTCTAATTTCCCGATCCCGACTTTCTCCATAGAAGTCAACGGCGTATCGCGGTTGTGTATTTACACTGCACGCGTCTCCCGTGGGTCCCCTGTGTCACTACCTTGGGTGGTTCCTTGTGGTCCAAGCACTTCTAGAGGCTCTAGGCCTATTGTCTAGTTCAGTCGTGGTTCGCATACCACTTTATTGGTATATGGTTTGGTACGCCCCTAGGGCCCAAACGTGTATTTGTGCTATTACTGTGATTTAATAACTTCTAACTTATGTACTTCGAACTCTAGCCTCATAAAGAGACTAGAGGGGTGTGTTTAGCAATAAATACATATATTTTGAATATATACCTGGTGTGGTGCTCTTTCATTTGGTCACTCAAGAGATTATAGACTGGTAAAACAAGCTGCTTTACATTCCTTCAAGACTTAGCCTGAAGGCTGCTCTCCATAGCTACCACTAGGATAGCTTTCAATAAGGTTGTCTTTAACCTATCTCCAAGAAGGGGTTGTTTGGACTGGTGCAAGGTGCCCACTATAATTAGTGGACAGCATATGCCAGGCCAACTTCTCACAGGCGATAAATCTATCGCCACTTTGGCTGCGATAAAGTGCAGCTAACTCGGCGATAAGTACTTGAGAATATGCCCCATAGAGTAAAAAAGTAAAGAAGGCTGCATCCAATTGGAAACTATACAGGCATAGTCTAGCTGAGATGTTGGTGGCAGCTTGCTTATGCCTGGCATGGAAATTTCATGTCAGAAATAACTATTACTCTCTCTATCAAACTCTTAATGTAGGCCCTTCCACCCATCATCAATTATTTAAATTGCCAATTAAATTCAATTTCAGACCAATTAAATCAAGTGGGTAATCACAATTCATATGCTGTATAATCACAATTAATCTGTTTTTAATTACTTGTATTCTGTTAATGTAACATTCATCAATAGATGGAATAGTTTATCTCCAAATTTGTACAGACTCGAACCATGTTTTTTCACTCAGAAAACTGCCTTTGAGAGATACAACCGTGCGTCTCTTGGCTGTCTGCAGATCTTTCCACAAAGTGCCCTGAAGGGGAAATATGATTAATATGTATACATCAAAATATTTGACTATAATACAAATCCTAATGCGCAAAGCAGATTTTACCGTTTTCAAATGCATGTAAAATAGAATAGCAACTCCGATCAATGTGGGATTGCCGCTCGCAGAAAAAAACTATTTTAATTTGCAAAAATTAAAAGAATCCTATAGCTTATTCTGTACAATATGATTATAGGTGTCAATGAAAATTATACATTACTTATATCTTGAGTTCTGAATATGTGTATTTTTTAGGTCTGTGAATCACAAGTTATTAATTTTAAGCTGCTGTAATTGCCTATTTAAATATTGGGTGAATTATTATCATGTGTACATTAAAGTGTAAAAATACACTATTAGCAGCTTTTCAGTGAGTAATTTTCCATTAAAATGTGACAGAGAGAATCAAGTCCTGGAGCATGACTTGGTTTTCTGCGCCGTCCCCTGAAAATGTAAGGTGTTTTTTTCTGCCTGTATTGTTTCAAAGGGTCGATTCCACCCTGATATCCTGAGAGCTTTGCTCTTATTGGGTTTTTAAAAATATTGAAAATGCTCGTTTTGTGTTCAGTCCTTTCTCATGTCGCCCTTCATCAACAAAATAGGTAGTGTTAATAAAATGCCATTTTAAGAAGCTCTGGGCTGTGGAGCATCCGCCACGACAAGGCCCTCCTCTGGTCACTTTCTTCCTGGTACAATCCGGGGTGGATTAGGCCAGTTGATACTCTTTTGCACAACCAAGCTATGCTGTGTAGATGAGTTGCATAGTAACTTGCATTGGGTTCTGTTATTAAGGCTGCATATTTATTGGCCATTCCGTTTTCAAACGTCTCAAGACTCTATGACTTGTGATGTGTCTTTCCCAATGGGTGGTTGCATTTTTCATGGCAGTCTTCACACGAGTGAGGGATTTGCTTATCTTTAGGTTTGATCCCAGGTCAAAGGTAGCCCACCATTGGGCCATATTTTGGCCAATGATTCAAACAAATGAGACATCCTTTGACATGAAAAGCTTGACCTTCCTAGAACCAACTTGCTTTCTTCACATCCTAACTAAGGCTACTAGACTTTGGTATCTAGACTTAATGACCAAACAGCGTTCTTTGCTAAGATCTGCTACCTCATCCTGAACCGGGGTGAGGGATAGGCCTCATGTATCACAAATGCACATTGACAATTACCTCGGTATCTATGGAAACTTGATGCTGTTAGGCTTTTATTGGGATCCTCTATGGGACTGTTGATTCACAGATGAGGCTCCAATGGGACAAAGTGGATGCCATTTATGCAATATGTCTCCTTTAAGGCATTAGACTGCCATCCTAGGTGGTTGAGTTGATGTTACTCTTTTCAAGATCATGGTTGGCGTTTGAAGGTAGTCAGGGGTCGCAGCTGTGACCTCTAGATTGCTCCCTGCTACTCCTGAAACTTCTTTTGGGACCCCTGGCCTCAGTGCAGGCAAATGTTCTGCCCCCTCTAAGGCCAGGGTCTGCAAAGGAAATGCCAGGAGTAGCAGGGAGCAAGCTAGAGGTCACAGATGCGACCCTTGACTACCTCCAAATGACGTCCATGTTCATGATGGTACTGGGAAGCTAGCTCGAGTGTCCGATCGTTGCTTCTGAATTAGTATGTTTTCCAGGGAGGACATACACCATAAGATGAAGACGTGAGGTTCCTCCGTGTATACTGATCCACAAAGGACACCGTACATGAAAACTGGATCTACATAAGGTGCATAATGTAATATATGAACAAGGTTGACACACTGGACCTTATTTGCAATATTACCCCTATCCCTCCAACGGGGAGTTAACTGGGTAGTCCGGGTGCCTTACCTTATAACCACTGTTGCTATTAAGGCTATTGTTGCATTTATTGTTTTTTGATCTATATTTCTTATTTTTGCTTCTCTTTTTTCGGAGGGTCCTTAAAACGAAATTTGCAGTTTGTACAGACTCATCATGCAACATAAGAAATGTACTGGTTATTTATTATATGGCGATGGGAAATTTTGTTTTCCTGGTCTGTACTTATGACCTGAAGTGGATGGCTGAAAAGAATTTACTCAGATCATGCCTGGAGATTGCCACTGAATGAAGATTGAAAGGCACTACATGTGATCATTAGGTACGCCAGTCTCAGGTGGTCAAGCAGAAATGGCTAGGGCCGCTTCCACTCTCACTTTGAGTGAAATAAAAACCAAAACACCGGCCAGATTACATCATGTGTTGCATAGAAAAAGTACAGCAATGAAAGGCATCACCCATTAAAAAGAGCACAACTGCATGGAAATTGGAGAAAAAAAGGATCAAGAGACCAGCTACTTGCAAGTATAGTTTTATGAAAGTATAGAAACTATACAAACTGTACTTTCGTAAGGAACTTCCATCATTGTCTCTACTTGCAACACCAGCAATATCAGCCAGGCTACAAATAGTGATGTGACGCGTCCAGAACCATCACCCAAATGCAGGAGGTACGTGTCTACCTTCCAATGTACCTGGTCCAAAAAATGAACCAGTCTGACTGATGAAAGACTCAGATTGAAAGCACATTTTATTTTCAGTTTAAATACATTTGATCAAGGCTCAGTCTTGGAAGAGCCATTTACTTCGCCCACACCCCCCGAGTGGCAGCTCAAACATTAGTGAAATGGTCAGAATCAGCGACCAAGGTTAGAAGAGAAGAGATATATAATTTGACTCATCAGTCTCAGACACAATCATTGGCTTTGACAAATACAGTGCCCAAGCATACAACTGTAGGTCATTTGGTGCCCCGCTGCTTCCATTTTATAAACGTTTGTAATATATTTGTTTGTTTTTATATAGCACACATACTGGCTTGTTATCTCTTCCTAAAAGGGGCAATCTAAGAGTTCAAGGATACCTAGGTAACCATAAATCTACATAAAGAATCATAAATAATAGTGGTTTCCCGGAAAACCTCACAAACAACGTTCAGTGTTAAAACCTCAGTTTTAAGGCACCAGGGCACAGTACCTATACCTCTATATTTACACCCAATACTTGATACGATTTAAAAATGAAGAGCCACAGCACACCAAAAAGATTCGATTGAACTCCATGGTCTTTCTATACATATAAGTATAATTCGGTTCATAGCAAAAAAAAAATATTTGCAGCTAGGTTTTATATATCATAATAAACAAGTTCAGTGCATGCGATCAGTGAAAAAGTGTGAAAGCGCACATGAACCACAACGAAGTGTACAGTATTGTTAACTGTTATCTATTTTTTTTAGCATATATCAAATGATAATCTTCAGTGGAGGATCCAAATAATGCGCTTAACAGTGCAACCTAAAGATCGACGTTTTGACCCCTAAACATGACTTTACCAGGTCTTCATCAGGACCTATAATTAGGTGGAACCAGTATCTTGAGAGATCAGAGTGTATGAAGTAGCTATCCTTATACAATACCTTCAAGAAAAACCAGAACAACTTTAGAGAGTGAAGTGAAATCACCACTCCAGATGCACATGTTTTGTCAGGCTTAAGCTGCTCACAGTGGGAAACGTCATCTTTGATCTTTAGGTTGGTCTGTTAAGAGCTTTATTCACAACCTCCATTGAAGTTTATCATTTATGATGTGTTCAAACAAATGATTTAATTATTCTCTAGGAAATTTCCTGCATTAGGCACACTGTATTCATAAGCTTATCTCTATCTCTCTCCCAGATGGTCATGTACCCATTCACCCATAAGCAACTCTCAGGATGAATGGGTGTCTGATTTTATAAAAGCCTAATAATAATAATAATGAGAATAATAATAATGAAGTATGCATAGTCCGGGCCATGTGCTACTTTGATGTCAGAGCAACCGAATGACCACATGTCGTTGTGTGTAGAAGACGAGGATGGAGCGTAGAAGACGAGGATGGACCCTCCCACTTTTCCATGTGTTATTTGATCAAGTTGGCAAGATAAATCAAAATGAAATGGCCATATCTCTATGTGGATTTTCTTTTTAATGTAGTTTAGAAAAGCAAAAACAAACAGAAACAATATGAGACACCAATGTTGTCCTGGACGCCTGTCAAGAAAGGATGGCGTAACAAACACAAATCACTGGCTAGTACACTTAAAACACCTTTCATGGAGTTTCAGAGACTGTCAAACGAGGAAGAAGACTGCTTAGCAGATGTGCTCCTGTTCACTTCTGTTCGAAAGCACTTACTATTGGTTTAGGTCCGTATTATATTTATTTTAAATGGAAAAAGCAGGGCACAATGCCTAGTTCTTCTAAAACGTCAGAGGAAGATAGGGATTAGCCGAAGGAAGATTATAAATCATCATCTAACATGCTAAATAGTATGATGAGTGATTTAGAGTGGATGACTACTACGAATCAGGCATTGTCAAAGCCAATAGGTCCTGCTTTTTTACCTATTGGCTTTTCCCAAGTTTTTTGCTGATGCTAAGCAGCATCAGCAAAAACCAAATTCCTTGTTGATGAATACTTGTAGCATTAGCAAATGAAAACAAGGAAAAAATTGTCATGCTCTGGCTGTGTCATTCCCTAGGCGCACGCATGCGTGATGATGCATGCACAATCTGGGAGCCCTTTTTTATTTAAAGACCCAAGATGGCAAACAGTAAATAAAAATAAAAAAATAGGATGGTTTAGTGGCACAAAAGAGCTTTTAGCACTTCGTAGTGGCGCAGCAGCAAATGGCAGCTGTCGCCCCCTCCACCCCCCCAAAGAAAATAACATTTAGAAAGAAATATGGACTGTGATGGGTTTTGGGGAAAAAAGAATGTTCAGGGGACGGCAGCGGGTCCGGGCGAGCAACACTAATTGGTTGGATGGCGAAGGAGCAAAGGAGGTACTTGAGGCTCGCCCCAGAGAGACCTTTAAATAAATAAAAGCCAGGGAAGGGTTAGGAAAGCACTGGACGAGCTTGAGGAGAGGCATGAGGAAGGAGCATGTAGCAGGGGACAGGGATGTTTGGGTAGAAGCGTCATACGTAGAGAAAAAAGCTAGAAAACCTGTGCACTTTCATGGAGTCCTGAAAGAAAAAGCAAAACACTTCCCTGAATTGGAGCAGTACAAGGACACAAGTCAGCCAATTAAAAGGATGGTAACGGGGTAATGGTATAGGAGAGGGACGAACGCAAGAAGAGGAAGGAAAGCCATTGAATAAGAAGCAATGAAATAAGAGTGACAAGAAAGCAAACCAATGGTAAGCAATGGGTGGGCTCTGAGCACACTGTAAGTTTTTGGTATGGTCAACAAGAGGCTTTCGGCTACAGACTGCTAAAAGCTCTCTATAGGCGAGATCTAAAAAGATCCAGAGGTTATAAAGTGCCCCTGAGAACTAAACAAGGACAGTTTGGAAGAAGTGGCACAAAGATTAGCTGCTTTGAAGCAAAGACAATCTGAAACTGAAGACACTGTTGTTAGAATAGAAATACAGATTCATGAGTTTCAGAGAAACTAAACAAGTCACTGGAAAGGATGTTGAACCAGGAAAGCTTCACTAGGTGGAAACACCTTCAGCTGGTGAGTTTTCCTGAGAGTATTGAGAGGGGTGACCCTGTGGACTTTACATTGCTAAACTTAGTGGGTTTACACCCAGCAGATAATTTGGAAATCGAAAAGGCCTGTAGATCATTTGCCCCAAAACCTGTAAAGGAACACAAACCTCATTAAAGTCTCTTTTGTATACTACAAGATCATTTTGAAAAAATAAAAGGAAAAGGGCAAGTAAAGGAAAAGATCAAACTAAATAATTTGTTAATGTTTTCAAATTTGATGCGGTGGGAAACAGGGTGATGTTTATAAGGGTAGAAAAGTAGCAAAAGAAATTAATTGACATATTTTCTATGCTATCGTGATTTAAAAAAATAAAATAGATAAATAAGAAGAACATCTTCATACAATCCAAGATTACAAAAGAGCAGAAACCTTTATTTAGTGATATGTCCTAGCGAAGTGAAACGCATTGTTTCGTAGTAACTTACTCGTTTTCTCCTTTGTATTATGTAACTAAAATTTGGTTTGAGGCTTGAGGTGGACACGTTGACATATTGGGCATGATGGAACATGATTTTTGCTAATAAAATCTGCTCGGGAAAATCCACCCATGAGTGTGTTTTAATAAATTACTAACGTGTGTGGAAAACTATAATTACTAAAACGTGAAGATTTCGAAGGTACGACCAAAAATGTGCAAAGCTGCACGTATTTCTAAGAGTCAGAATAACACATGTAGAATGGAAGTTTTCTTTATAGGGTTAAGAATAATAATAGAATGAGAAGAAATTATTAATTTGCTTGTCTAATATTAATGTTTTTATATATCCTGAACTGCAGGAATATTCAAGCACAAACATGAAAATGCTCTTTTATTCTTCGTGAAAGTAGAGTAGGCCTAGAAAATGTAGAAATGATTTTTCTTTTCTCTCTGTCTTTCCTTGCTGAACAGGCAGGTCTAAGCAAATGTATTAGGTAGGGGATGTGCTTCTGTGCTCCTTTGTTTCTTTTCATGCCGTTTCCTGATGTCCTTGTAAAGAATAACATTTACATCCTTAGAGAGCGGAGAATAGTATGACTCTTTCCTCTCTAGGCGAGGATTCAGATTGAAACTGTTGCTATGTAGTTACAAAATGTGTACATTTTCGTTTTCTCCTTCCTCTCTAGGAAGTTATACAATTTTAGACAAAGATGGTTTAGAGAAATTTGTAAAGTCATCGTTAGGAGTTGTTTTCCTTCTTTAGTTCTGACCAATGAGAATGGCTTGTAGGATTTAGGAGAGTTTCTAACCTAGTGAAACAAAGTTGCGAAGTCAGTATAAAAACGCTGGTGGGAAAATGATCATCGGCTCGTTCACATTCTGGTGACCTGCCCTGCATCCGTGGTATGCTGTATGCTGTGCTGATTCCTGATCTGGCTGGCAAACCTGACTGCAGAGAACTTTCTCTAGAGACTTTGCACATCATCGGCTGGTGATGCTGCCCACACTATTCTCCTACGGCCGTGGAGATAGTTTTCTTGACTAAATGCACGCTGTGCATTAGTTTTCTCTAAAATTCTGAGAGGTAACTGAATTGTGATTACCCTGATGTTCACTGTTTCTCACTTCCCCTTCTCTTTCCCACCTGAATTTGATGATTTTGAAATTACTCTGCTTATGAATGCTGTGATGATTTACCTGTGATATTTGCAAACAAAGTGTTACTCTTATGTTTTGTATTTGTGTATGACCATTCATGTTTTCTGAAATAATACCAAAAAGGTACCTAGAAAGAATAGTGTCTGTCGTTATTTCCTTGAGTCATGACTTATTTTAGGATAACATTGTCATATTATTAATGCATTTTGTAGTGTATTATGGTATAGCTATTTCTTCCTTACAGGTCCTCATGAAGGGATAGTTCTCTGATTTCTCTACCTAGTCCCTTTTTAGCTCTACCAAAGATCCATTGGAGGACCTTTGATATTGCTTTGCTAATAGTAAGGATAATGACTTATGGGCCAGTCATTATAGTATTTACGCTTCCTTAGGTATTGTAAAGGTTGGTGTGGGATATTATATGACCCCCTCACTGCTTCTGCTGCATCAGTTTTTGGTAGTTGCATCAGATGGTTAGTTTAGACTAAAATACTAGGTTGAGAAAAAGGAGTTTTTTACTGACTAGATGGAATTGACAGTTTAAAATATATGTTGAGTTAGTTTTGTCATATTGAGTTTTTGTTACGGGTCCGTCGAGGCCTGAGATCCCGGGATATGCCTAAGGGCTGTTCTTAGTGTTTGCGTACACTAAGGTGATGTACATTGTCTGCTGGTAATACAATACTAGGCGGTCGTCGAACTGAAAGTATTGTAAAGGGAACTTTGTTGAATGAGATAAGAGGGGTAATTTGGGTCACTTCAGTAGGCGCAACTGGGGAAGTCCTGAGAGTCCTCCATTGTAAGAGAACAAGAATCACACTGGTCGTGGTTTATTGTTGGAGTGTAGGGTTTTCTCTTTAAGTGCATGAATATACTTTCAATTTTTTTTCTTTTAGTGGAGCAGACAATGTGTGTTTATGTAGTTTGTTTTATTTGTTTAAAAAGACCTTAAAAGACATTAACTCGGATTTTGTAAAGGGAGGGTTAGTGGAAGGAGCAATACTGACGTCACAAAGAGCCGCGCTGGTATTGGACAGTTGGTGAGCAACGTCACAGAGGTGCCGCGCTCGGTACTGGTTAGTTGGTGTGAGCCGCGCTGTGATTGGACAGCAAAAATAACTTTGATTGGAAGTTGAAAACATTACACGGAAGAGAGTGTTGTTAGGATTTACGTAGATTAGAGTCATTATTAATATTTTACTTACAGTAAGCAGAGAAAATGAAGATAATAAAATTGTTAAAGACATTGTTTAGTAAAGATCAACCAATTCCAATTAGAGAAGGGATTCCAATAGCTCCTGAAGGTACGCCAGCAGCATTTATGGCGTTGGAAAGGGGTTACCATACGTGTGCATGGTTAGAGAATTGGGTGAAATATACAGAGGATCAAGGTGAATTAGCTTTTCCTGAAAATGGTACTTTTAATACAAGGATTTTAGAAAACCTGAGGTTTCGGATGAATGGTTTAGATCCAAATCCTAGACCAATGCAGTATGAGGCATTAGAAGAATGGGAGTATGAAGCATACAAGAGAGAAAGAGACAAGCATCAGAATAGGTATAAAAATACAGTGAGTAGATATTCTGAAGCAAATTGGGATGCTCGCAAGAAAATGTGGAGAAGAGGTACTGTTATTGAAACAAATTATTCCCTGTTAGAGAGGCTGATGAGACTGAAAAGGGAAAGTCCAAAGAGAAAAAGAATAATACTGAAACACAAGATAAGAATGTGAATGTAAATCTAATGGATTCAGATGACATTAATGAGGATTTCCTAAACGAATTATTAATGAATAGACCACCACCATATCAAGAGGAACAGATTAGTTTAAGTACAGATGATTCACATACTTCAAATGTTATACCTAGTGCTCCTTTGATTCAGATTGAGGAACAATCTCAGAATAAAGTAATGAAAGGAGTAAGACCAGATCAGATTGAGAACAGGCAAAGGACAAGTGTTAGGATGGAAGCAGTGAGAAATCCAGAAGTGTTGTCAGTACTAGTGACGATTGGTCCAGTAGTTCCATTATATAGTGATGGACAGAGTGTTGCGGGAGTACATGCTTTGGCAGTCCCCGAAGTGACTAGGACTAATGAAAGAAGTAGTGGAAGTAACCGTGCAAATGTGAGTATACTTTCGAGACATGAAGAACAATTAATTGTTGTTTCAGGGAGAAATGAGACACCAAAAAGAGTGGTGGAGATTAATACGGACTGAAGAGAGATTGAATGCACAAGCATTTGCTAAACCTGAAAGTGAGTCAGGTGAAGAAGATGTACAAAGATCAATGGGTCCATCGCCAGAGGAATTAGATCAGTGGATTCGAGATATAGCTCCTGGTTGTAGTAGTCAGAGTAAGGATGATTGCGTCGATGTGGCTAAATTAAAAGGAGTACTAGAAGAAATGATAACAGGTACAACTAGCCCAGAGAGATTGAGTAAATTTCAAGATGATGAGTTGTTGTTTCTATGTAAGACTATTACTCGAAAAGCGAGAAATTTGCATGAGACATTTGAAGAGACAGCACAAGAGTATGGAATAGACATTGAGAAATCAAAAGCATCACAAAAGACGTATAGATTAGATTTTACAGACAGAGATTTGGAAAATTTAAATGTTTCAGGGAAGCGATTGCAAATTAAAGAGTTGATTAGCACACTGAAGCGTTGGGGTGAATTGGACAAGTGGAAAGGAAGATGGGCTAGAAAGAAAAAAGATGAAAATGCCAAGGCGAATGTAGCTTTTCCATCGTACCCTTTGAGAGAACCAGAGAAAAAGACAGAATAAGATGATGCTGTTGGGGCTTATCCAATGAGAGAAGTACCAGGAGGTGGCTATGTCCATGTTCCATGGTCAAGACAGGACATTTTGTCATTTACGAATGATTTTCCGAGATTGAGAGAAAAGCCTGTTGAATGGTACAGACAAGTTGAAAGGTTTGTGAAAGTATCAAAAGTTTTGTGGGTTGATTTAGAGGGTCTTTTTGATATAGTAGTTCCAGCTGATTTGTGGATTGAGTGTAAAATTGCTGTAGATTGGCCAAATAAAGAATACCCAAGAGACCCTAAAACAGGAGCACCTTCTGATGAAGTTATGAAAAAATATAATCAGGTTATTACATACCTGAAAGGGAAGATTTCTCTAAAAGAAACAGATTGGGTGTAGATTGATAGAACGACTCAGGAACTGAAAGAATCAGTGCATGCATATTATGAAAGGCTTCTCCAAGTGTTTAAGCAGTTTAATGGTATAGAAAATATCACTGAAAAAGATATGGGACATTTTGTATATCGTTTTGTTTATGGCTTGAGACCAGATATAAGTGCCATGATTCAACAACATTTAATATGTTGGCAGAGTAAATCAGTTGATGAGATTCTTCGTTATGCGAAGTATTGTGGAGATGACATAGAAATGAGACATAAGAAATTAAAGGAGAAATTGATGTTAGCACAAATGAGAGCAGCTAAGAAAAGAGGATATCTGAATGGAGATGTGACTGATGATGGTCAGACTACAACTGGTATGAAAGGTTTAGTTTCAAATGGCAATACAGTGACACAAATGGTTCCGATGGGTCAAGGAAGAGGTAGAGGTAATTTTGTGAACATGGAAGATTTAAAACAAAAACGTCCTTGTTTTAATTGTGGCAAGTTTGGACATTGGCGTCGCGAGTGTAAAGTGGTGTTGAATAATAAGAAGTAGGTTCATTTGATCAGGGACAAGAGCAGACGCAGAGTCAAAATCAGAACTATCAAGTGCAGATGAATCAGGTGCAGAATCAGAATCAGCAAGTGCATAGGACAAACAGGGGACAGAATTTGCAAATTCCACAAGCTCCAATGCCTAATAATAATAATGTGAATGGTCAAATGCAAAGACAAAGTGTAAATACTGGTTTGCATACAAATGCTCAACCAAATTCAAATGTGCAGGTTGTTTCACAGTATGTTTTGCAGACAGATGGGAGTGATTCGGATTCATCACAATGACGGTGCCTGAGGGGGGAGGAAGAGTGCGTTCTTGGCGCATCTCTAGTGGTAGATCAGTCGGGTCCATATGTGGATGGCGAGGTTGATGGTAATGCAATTACTTTCCTCGTAGATACTGGTGCTACCCGTTCCACTGTGAGAACTGTGGAAATTCCAAACCTACCCCTCTCTGGAGAAAATATCCAAGTTGTCGGAGTATCAAACAAACTCATTAGAACACCAATAACTAAGCCAATGAAAGTTCAAATTGGGAATTTCAAGGAATTACACAAATTTGTTGTGTGTGATTCAAGTCCTGTTAATTTACTAGGTAGAGATCTGTTGTGTAAAATGAACTGTTCCATTTACTGTACACCGGATGGAATAGCATTTCACACAAAAGATGAAGACGTGGTCTTTAAAATGCTGAATCAAGGGACAGAAGTGAATGAGTTGTACCCATTGCTCACAGAGAATGATTTGCCTGTTGAGTTGGGAAAAACGGTGTTGTCTGTTGTGTGGGATTTTTCTGGGAAAGATATTGGTCTGATGAAAGGAGTTGCTCCTATTCAGATTTCAGTGAAACCTAATGCAGAGTTTCCGAGAACCCCGCAATATAAAATGAGTCCTTATATTATTGCAGGAGTGACACCAGTGATAGACATGCTGATTGAACAAGGAATTTTGAGAGAGATATTAGGAAGTCCATGCAATTCACCTATAATGGGAATTCGCAAGCCTAATGGAAAATACAGGATCGTACAGGACCTGAGAAAGGTTAACCAAATAGTTATACCTTGTTGTCCTATAGTACCAAATCCAGCAGTGATTCTATATCAAATTCCATGTGACGCAGAATGGTTCACTGTGATCGATCTCTGTCAGGCGTTTTTCTCGATACCTTTGCATCCGGATTGCCAATATTTATTTGCATTCCGGTTCGGAAACCGTGTTTTGGCATGGTGCCGAGTTCCTCAAGGGTATCCAGAGAGTCCCTCAATTTTCAATCAGATATTGAAAAAGTGTTTGGAATCATTGGTCATGCCCAAAAATTCTGTTCTAGTCCAGTATATTGACGACTTACAAGTGGCGTCAAGGACTAGAGAAGATTGTGTGACAGATACGATTGCTTTGCTGAATCATTTGGCAGTGGGTGGTCATAAAGTATCACCGACAAAATTACATTTTTGTAAGACTGAAGTGCTTTATCTTGGACATATCATTGAAAAAGGAATTCGAAAAGTTTCTCAAGATCGAATAAATGCTATCATGCGAATGAATCCACCAAAAACACAGAAAGAGGTTCGAATGTTTTTGGGAATGGTTGGTTACTGCAGACAGTGGATTATGAATGTTTCACTGATCGCAAAACCACTTCAGAGACTGCCACACAAAGATGTGAGCGATCCAATACATCTGGATGAGGAATTCATGAAGACGTTCTTAGAGTTGCGAGACAGTTTATGTCGAGCACCAGCATTAGGGATGCCAGACTTTGAGAAAGAATTTGCGTTGTTTTGCAATGAGCGTGAGGGTTGCGCAAACGCATGGGACAGCGCGAAGACCAGTGGCATATTTTTCTGCTACTTTGGATCCCGTCGCTACTTGTGTGAGTCTTGAACAATGTGAGTCAATTGTTATGGGACATCCATTGAGAGTGTTTGTTTCACACTCAGTTGAGATTCTGTTAACGCGCACTCGAACACAACATTTGACGAGTAGCCGTTTGACAAAATATGAACAAGTGATTCTAGGTGCTGAAAATGTGACAATAACAAGGTGTACTAGTTTAGATCCAGCCACGTTATTGCCAACTCCAGATTGTGAGGAAGTTCTTGATGAAGTGGATCATGATTGCCTGGATGTGACAGAATTGTGCACAAAACCAAGGCCTGATATAAAAGATATACAGCTTCCTGAATCTGATGTGGTTCTATTTGTGGATGGCTCATGTTTGAGAGATTCAGAGGGTTGCTTGAGAGCTGCCTATGCAATTTGCACAGTAGCAAATGTGATTGAAGCATCGTGGTTGAAAGGAGTTAGTTCTGCACAAGTGGCTGAATTAAAAGCGCTCACTCGAGCTTGCATTTTATCAAGATAAATGAGGGTTACAATCTTTACGGATAGTCAATACGGCTTTGGTGTCGTACATGACTTTGGGCAGTTGTGGTCCCAACATGGAATTTTGACCTCTTCGGGTTCACTGATCAGAAACGGAGAGTGTGTAAAAGATCTACTGATGGCATTACAATTGCCGGCACAAATTGGGATGGTGAAGTGCAGTGCACATCGATCTGGTTGTGAATACATCACACTAGGTAATAGATATGCGGACGAAATTGCTAAATTTTGTGCTTTAAATACATACTCGATTAATGTGGAACCATCAGTAAATGAGCAAACTGAACAAACAGAATGCAAATTATTGTTCACATCTGTTGAGACTTGGAATGAAGTGAGAGACCTACAAGAAGAGGCAAGTGAATCTGAAAAAGAGGGGTGGATTAAATTGGGATGCACACACAGGTCAGATGATGAGGTCTGGGTATACACTGATGGGAGAATAGTAATGCCAGACAGTCTTCTTTCTCAGATGGCTAGAGTCCATCATGGGCCGACACATATTGGAAGAGATGCAATGATTAGTTTGTTTCAACAGACATGGTTTAATCCCAAATTCAGAGTGATTGCAGAAAGTCTCTGTCAGAGATGCACAGTTTGCCAGAAACAAAACCCAGGAAGAAAGACAGTCGTTAGCATGGGACGAATTGGGAAAGCAGCTGGTCCATTTACCAGAATGCAGCTAGACTTTATTGAGCATATCCAACAAGTCGTAATGATAGCTTGACAGTTGCTAAATTGCTTCTTAGAGAGATTATTCCTAGATTCGGTTTTCCAGTCTCGTTGGAATCAGATAGAGGGACACATTTTAATAATGAAATAATTTGGATGCTTTGTGCAGCATTTCAGATTGAGCAAAAACTGCACTGTGCATACAGACCTGAGGCTTCAGGTGTAGTTGAACAAGTCAATGGCACAATAAAATCAAGATTGGCTAAAATTTGTGCTTCCACAACATTTAAATGGCCTGATGCATTGCCATTAGTGTTAATGAGCCTAAGAAGTATCCCAGACAAAAAAACGGGATTGTCTCCCCACGAAATCATTATGGGCAGGACTATGAGATATCCAACAGTTCCAGCAAATCAACTGATGAACATTACTGATGACTTGGTACTGGATTATTGTAAAGGATTGGCTGATGTGGTACGTTCTGTGTCTCACCAGGTTGGAGAAGTTGCGACAACAGCTCAACAAGAACAAGGCCATGATCTAAGCCCTGGGGACTGGGTCGTGGTGAAGAAGCATGTCAGAAAGTCCTGTTTAGATCCTCGCTGGCATGGCCCTCATCAGATCATACTGGTGACTACGACAGCTGTTAAGTGTGCTGGTCTGTCTAATTGGATTCACGCAAGTCACACGAGACAAGTCCCAAGTCCACTTGAAAACGAAGAAACTGCTGAAGAATAGAGACGTGAACAAAGAAAGGTTCCAGAGCAGGTTGAAGTTGGAGTAGAGTGGGCACAAGTTACTGGGACTAGTGAAGATAACACTGTCGCTCTCAATGGTGAGAACAGAGTGATTCCTTCAGTTTCTGCAGTTGCCAAAGACAAGAGAAAGAGGAACTCATCTGAAGAAAGTTCAGAAACGAATGAGAATGGAAAAAGGGCAAAGAAGGGAGACAAGTGGCCAAAAGGAGTGAAAAAGCTGAAATACACTGTCAATAGTAAGGTTCCTGAAACAATACTTGAAGTATCGAGTCAATCAGAACAAAGTGAAACAGAAGAAGAGAATCAAGTACGAAGAACAAAGAGAGTGAAAGTGCTGAGCAAGAAATACTCAGCACCAGAATGGACTTATGTGGTTGTAGGTGCAAATGAAAGTGTCTCAAATCATGTTTGGGAAAAAGAATTTCTAAAATTCTGTGTGAAGAAGGACAATTCTTTCAAGCCGCCCTAAGTGAACTGCTAATTTGAAGAGGGTGATCAAAAAGAGAGAGGAGATTTATGTGATAAATTTCCAGAAAAAGTTTCTGAAGCTGTGGATTTTGGATTTTGAAGAAGAACTCAAGGCTTAGGTCTTTGGTGTGGAGTGCACAAACTGAATTAAACCTAGTGAAATTACTAATTAGATTTGAGTAAAAATTTAGTTAGGATTTTCTTTTGTCTATTTTTTTCTTTTTACATAATTTTTTGAAGATGAATAGAACTGAGACTGGTAAACAGAATCAGAGAATATGTAGGCGCAGATGCTTTAATGTTTGTGTTTTCTGTGTTTTATTAACAATGTTTGTATGGTTGATTTTAACATTTGTAATACCTCGCTTTACGTTTATTAATATAGTAAATACTACTACTAATAATAATGAGCATGTGACTTTGGTTACTAAAAATGTTCTGAAAGAAGATTCTGAGACTAATATGAAAGAAATAACCGGTAGTGTTTTACATTTGGATAAATCTATTAGTGATTATTCGTTAAACGTCTTTACAAAATTACTTTATGAATATGTGGACACAATGGATGCAAGAGATTGTTATGTGTGCATGCAATTACCCACGTCTGTGTCTGAGGGTGTAACTTACCACCATTTGCCACTAACATATGGCATATCGTGTAGTGTACTAACCAGTTTATTTTATGTTAAAGGGGCGTTTCAATACTTTTCTTCAAATTATGATTTAGTGTTTTCAGAAATTCCTATTAGAAAGAATATGAATATAGTTTATAGTGCTAGAGATTCAGAATATTTGGGAGAGTTTTTTCATACTATCAAAACGATAGATACTGTTTATGCACATAGACATAATTATAATAACCATTTCATTGGTTCCAGTGAATGTGAACACACTTTCTTAATTACTGGTGGTTGGGGATTAAAGAGTGGTACAGATCCTGTTTACCCTGGGGTATATTTCATATGTGGTAAAAATGCCTACTATAGGTTGCCACCACATTGGTATGGATGTTGTTATATGGGAATTGTCTTTCCTAACATTTATCATGTGATTGATGAATAAGGAACCAATGAAAAGCAACTAACACGGAGAAAAAGGGGATTGGGTGCTGCTGAAATAATTGAGGATATATTTGGTGCATTGATACCTTCAGTTGGGGTTATTCTAAATTCACAGAAAATTCAAAAATTGTCTACAGTGGTTGATCGTTTATCAACGGATACCGCTGGTGGGTTTTTGATGGTTGATACTAGCCATGAGGACCATGGTTTTACAAAATAGACTTGCCTTAGATATATTATTGGCAAAAGAAGGTGGAGTCTGTAGTATGTTAAAGATTCAACAATGTTGCACTTATATCCCTGATTAGAGTAGGGATTTGGAGGGATATATTAGTAACATTACTCATTTACATGATGATTTGTCAAAACTGAAGGCTGATGGTGCATGGGAGAAAATTGGTAAGAGTATTTTTTTCTATAGGTAACTGGTTTTCTGATTTTTCTAATAGCTTATTAGGGAGAATACTAACACCGATAATTGCTATCGCTGCAAGCATACTAATGATAATATTGCTTTACAAGTGTTACAGGAGTAAGCCTACTGAGGGAAAGCGACGAGCAAGGAAAAGGAAAAGAGAAGAAATAGAAATGGAAGATCGAAAAGGGATTTTTTATGATGCCTGGAAGGATATAGAGGGTGTTAGGCTGAAACAAATGAGAACTACTGCATTCTGATTGTTCATTATCAGATAGTAATCTGATATGGGTTGGTGTGATGGTTTGGGATACCATCAGATGGGGGATTGATGGAGCATGATTTTTGCTAATAAAATCTGCTCGGGAAAATCCACCCATGTGTGTTTTAATAAATTACTAACGTGTGTGAAAAACTATCATTACTAAAACGTGAAGATTTAGAAGGTACGACAGAAAATGTTCAAAGCCGCACGTATTTCTAAGAGTCAGAATAACACATGTAGAATGGAAGTTTTCTTTATAGGGTTAAGAATAATAATAGAATGAGAAGAAATTATTAATTTGCGTGTCTAATATTAATGTTTTTATATTTCCTGAACTGCAGGAATATTCAAGCACAAACATGAAAATGCTCTTTTATTCTTCGTGAAAGTAGAGTAGGCCTAGAAAATGTAGACATTATTTTTCTTTCCTCTCTGTCTTTCCTTGCTGAACATGCAGGTCTAAGCAAATGTATTAGTTAGGGGATGTGCTTCCGTGCTCCTTTGTTTCTTTTCATGCCGTTTCCTGATGTCCTTGTAAAGAATAACATTTACATCCTTAGAGAGCGGAGAATAGTATGACTCTTTCCTGTCTAGGCGAGGATTCAGATTGAAACTGTTGCTATGTAGTTACAAAATGTGTAAATTGTAGTTTTCTCCTTCCTCTCTAGGAAGTTATACAATTTTAGACAAAGACTGTTTAGAGAAATTTGTAAAGTCATCATTAGGAGTTGTTTACCTTCTTTAGTTCTGACCAATGAGAATGGCTTGTAGGATTTAGGAGAGTTTCTAACCTAGTGAAACAAAGTTGCGAAGTCAGTATAAAAACGCTGGTGGGAAAATGATCATCGGCTCCTTCACATTCTGGTGACCTGTCCTGCATCCGTGGTATGCTGTATGCTGTGCTGTGCTGATTCCTGACCTGGCTGGCAAACCTGACTGCGGATAACTTTCTCTAGAGACTTTGCACATCATCGGCCGTGGAGATAGTTTTCTTGACTAAATGCACCCTGTGCATTAGTTTTCTCTAAAATTCAGAGAGGTAACTGAATTGTGATTACCCTGATGTTCACCGTTTCTCTCTTCCCTTCTCTTTCCCACCTGAATTTTATGATTTTGAAATTACTCTGCTTATGAATGCTGTGATGATTTACCTGTGATATTTGCGAACAAAGTGTTACTCTTATGTTTTGTATTTGTGTATGACCATTCATATTTTCTGAAATAATACCAAAAAGGTACCTAGAAAGAATAGTGTCTGTCATTATTTCCTTGCGTCATGACTTATTTTAGGATAACATTGTCATATTATTAATGCATTTTGTAGTGTATTATGGTATAGCTATTTCTTCCTTACAGGTCCTCGTGAAGGGATAGTTCTCTGATTTCTCTACTTAGTCCCTTTTTAGCTCTACCAAAGATCCATTGGAGGACCTTTGATATTGCTTTGGTATTAGAAAGAATAATGACTTATGGGCCTGTCATTATAGTATTTACGCTTCCTTAGGTATTGTAAAAGTTGGTGTGGGATATTATATGACCCCCCCATTGCTTCCGCTGCATCAGGCTCGACCATAGGTTTTTGAGTCTGTTTTTACTCATCTCTCCTGGTGCTTCTCAGCTTGGACTAATATCCAGTGATTCTGTGTTGCCTAATGATGCCTTTTTTCTTTTTGTATACCTGTTGGTCCATTATGATGGATTTGATCTAAAAGTGGTTGTTTTGCTTACTTTTCAAAAGGCAATGTGCGGTGAGCCTCACTTCGGTGGATGGAGGTCAAGGTGGTTATGTCTTCATGTGACCTCAATGTGTGTTCCCATCTTAGCGTGAAGCTGAGAAATAACAGTCTGTGCTGATTGGCAGCAATCCTCAGATTGTTTTTTGCTTCTAGATAGTGTCTCACCTCAGGAAAGTGAGGTGAACTCGGTTGGATCTTGCTGCTGGTGAATGCATTGTTTAGGGTATCACTTGGACACCATCTGCTAAGAGATGTAAAGCAGAGTAAACACCAAGCATGCTTGCATAAGGTAATGATTTTTATTAGCAATATTGTCCACCTTAGCATACAGTGTATACACTGCTCTTTTGTGCAGACTGATGGTTTTCTATGAAAATAAAATATTATTTGAGCAGTACAGAGGGCAGCTGGAGTGTGTGTTGGCATCTGGCCACTTTGGTAGGTGCGTATTTCGATGGACCATCTGCACAGCTCCTCCTCTCAGCGGGTGTGGTATTGGCAGGTAATTTAGGTGGAGGTCATGGCAAATTAATTTAGGTTCAGTTTTCTACATCTTAATGATTAAATCGTTTGGAAAAGAAAGTTGAAATAGGGTCTAGAGCTCCTTTGGAATATGGGTTTAATTGGAAGAGTTAGATAATTTGAAGTACCAAGATCCTTGTAATGGGCTAGTAGTGTTAGCACTAAGGGACTGATTAAGGTTTGGCGGATGGGTTGCTCTGTCACAAACGTGACAGATATCCCATCCACCTTAGTACAAGTGCTATAGGATATGATGTCCTGCTAATAAGGCTGACGAAATATCCATCATGTTTGTTACGTAGTAACCAATCTGCCAGACTCTAAACCAGGCCCTAAGTTTGTTCGAGTTTTGGAAGGTACAGGAATTTATGCAAACTTTTTTTCTAACTGACCGGGGACAAAGAGCAGAACTATTCAGCAGCCTTCTATGCTAGGGGTTCAGAGTACAAAAAGCACAGCTTGCTTAAAAAATAATCTTTATTTGTTTATGTAGTTTTATAGAGCCGCGGACATGGCCCGAAAGCATCAGAGCGCTTTACAACACACAGGATATAGGGTTGCAGTGGGATACAGTAATAGTAGTTAAACTCGGACGTTTACATCAGTGGATATGTACAAAAGTTTCCACAAGAGACAGTCAGTGGCGGCTCCTCCGCTATGGCGGAGAAGTGTTGCTCCACTGCTTTCAAGCAATGTTAGAGGGGGAAACATGCCATGATAATAACTTTCAGTTATTATCATTTTATGTTTCCTTTGCTGGCGGGCAGGTGGGCGGAGCTGCTCTGCTCACGGAGCAGGGCAGGGGAGGAGTGGTTTGCCCATTCAAGTGTGCAATGACTGTTTGATCGGCCCTCTCGGGCCGCCCAAACCAGGCATGCACACTTTCCCCTTCTCCATGCAGGCTGCAATACAGCCTGCATGAAGAGCAAGCCCAGGCTCCCATTCCTTGGTTGAGCGTCCAACCAGGATGCTCACAACCAATCACAATGCTGCATTGCAGCGTTGTGATTGGTCAGGGATGCCTGGGTGCCTCCCAAACCCAATTCTGCAAGCAGTGTTGTGATTGGTCAGTGGGGCCTGGCTGTGCAGTGCTTCCGGAGAAGAGCAGGAGCTGGAGCTGAAACGACCTGGCGGGAAGGTAAGTTAAATTTTTTTTTTAATTATTATTATGTGTGACCACCCGCCATCCGCTAACCCCCCTCCTCCTCCAACACGAACCGCAAGCCGCCCGCCCCGCCACCGGCTTGTCATGTCAGCCGCCGCTGGAGACAGTTACAACAATTAGGCAGAGGACATACACAGTTAACCTAAGTCAGATCTGGGCGCAGTGGGGAAAGTACTTAAGTCTGGTGGAGGGTGAATTTACCAAGATATCTGTCAAATGGGAGGAGCTTGAGGTTCTTTTTGAAGGCTGCTAGGCAGGTAGTTAGACGGAGTGAGGGAGGCAGAGAGTTCCAGATTCTAGTAGCGCAACCAGAGAAAGACTGGTTCCTGTATCCTTGACTGAAGGTGGGGGGGTTCCGGGAGCAGGGATTGGGCAGTTCTGGAACCTCTACTTGCTCCGGAGATTTTCAGTTTCTCATTTAGGTAGGGAGATGAGGAAGAGTGCAGCGCTCTGTGGGTAACACAAGTGATTTTGAATTGGGCACGCGCTTCAGTGGGGAGCCGTTGGTAGGTTAGCAGGGCAAGACAAAGTGTGCTGCAGCATGTAGTGTTGCTCTCAGTGGGACTAGGTATTTAAACGTATGTAATTGGGCCTAGGGTTGTGTTTATCATACAGAGGCACATATTTACATAGCTTTCACGCAATACAGCACAGCATCCAAATTTGCTGTGCTACATTGTGCCAAAACACTTATAACAGCCATGTCTACTATGATTGGCCTGCTGCTGGTGGCATCCACCCTGCCAGTGGACAAACAGGCTGCTTTGCGCAATGCACAATGTTGCACCTTGGAGCTGAGGCAGTTGTTTGCTGTCCAGTTTAGATCTGTACTGAAAGCATACCCTTGCAGTACAAATTCCTATGCATAGACAACCTCAGAAGGGTATTACGCATTGGATATATGCTGTGCACCGCAGCAAACATGCAATTCGTCGGTTTCTTGGGGAAATCAATATATTCCTCTTATTTGCACCTGCTTCAGCTAAATGTTAGTTTTTCACGCAAAGTCTGGTCAGTCTACCTTAGTCAGACCCTCCAGGATTTCGCGATTTCGCGATTTGCAAAAAAATCGCGAAATCGGCAGTTTTGTAAAAATGCCGCGATTTTTACAAAACTGCCCGCGAAATTTGGACGGTTGGTCAGCTCTTGGAAGGAGGCCCCTTTTAGGTCTGTGTTGACAGTACAGCTGTCTGCAATGTCAGTATGTGTGGCTTAGTGGCTGAGAAGTACATGCTTCGGCATCAGAGATATGATGTCTTTCTAATGTTTCAGGAGCTGGGGGGAGGTCTCTTTTTAGCAGATCTCGCCCGACCTGCTGGAATGTCGGTGGGAAGGAAGATAGAGATGGCAAAGGAGAGATGGGATAGAAGAATTAGGTGTGCGAAAGGAGGCCAAGGCGAAAGAGGGGAGGGAAGGGAGAGGCCTTGAGGGGGGCAGAACGAGGTTGAGATGGGGAAAAGAGGAGCGGAAGAGATGGGAGAAGAAGGGAGAAAGAGTACAAGATGTAGAGAGCGGTGGGACAGGAGAATAGAGATGCGAGGAGAATGAGTAAAAGGTTCCCCGAGTGGAAATAGAGAGGGGGGGAGGGAGAGCTTGAGAGCTGAAGTGAGATCCAGGGGGGAGAGAAGAGAAAATGGCTATAGTTCGGAGGTGGAGGTTGGACAAACTGAAAGCAGGAGAGCATGAAAGGAAGAGCCGTGCACTGAAAAGAACCGAGGCAGAAAATTGGAGTGAAAAAGAGAGAAAAAACAACGAAGAAGAGAACAGAGCGAGTAAGGAGGAAAGAGAATTTGAAAGAGAACAATAAGCACTGGAGTGGGAATTATAGGGATGAGAAGTGATGGAAGCAAGAACAAAACTGAAAACGAGAAAAGAGAAAGGGGAGGAAGGAAATAAAGAGAAGAGAAAGGGAAGGGGCAATGAAAACGGAGTAAAGGAAGAGGAGCGACAAGGATTGAGAAAAATAACAGAAAAGCAAGAAAACGAAGAGAGAGAAGGAATGAGTCAACGATTGAAATGGAAATAACAGAATTATTGGAAGAAAGGAGAAAGAGAAGGAGAGAAAACGGAGAGAATGAACAAGGGGACTGACCGGAGAATGACTTTGAAAGTGAGAAGAAATAGAGATAGAAATGAAAGAAAAAAGGCAGAAGAGAAAACATGGGAGGAAGAAGATAGATGCAAAGAGGGCAGAGAGGGAAGGGAGGAACCGATGAAGAGAAACAAGAAAGGGAGTTGAGAGGGCGAATGAGGATGGAGAGACTACAAGGGCAGAGAAAGAAAGGATGGGAGGAAGAAGAGAAAAAGGAAGGAGAGAAGGAATGAGTGGGAGGACAACACAGTGGGCGAGAGTAGGAAATGTGAGGAAACTGAAAGGGGAAGGAGGAGAAGAAATTCCAAGGAGGACATGGAGGTTAGTGGATAATAACGAGTTGTAGATGCTATGTTGTCATGCTTCTCGACTTCTTAGAACCATCTTAGGGAGGCTGCCACCCAAAATAACCTTGCTAGGGTCTCTGGCAGATCCTGAAAGTCTTCCTATGTAACAGTCCAGGGTTAGGTCAGTAAGACTCCTGTCTGCTTTCTCCACTCCACAGAGCTACAAGACCCGTTCAAGGGTCTGGGGGCCAATAGAAAACTATAGGCGGGCCAAAACTAACCAGAAGGCTTCTTTATGCAGGTAAGAAAGAAACTCACCATTGTTAACCCAGAGACCGCACTGCATCATGCAAGAGCGAGGTCTTAAGAGTCCACCATATATGAAAGGTTCATAGTACACATGTGAAAACAGGAGCCTACCCCATCAATTGAGTATATTTCCAGAGACAAGACAAGAGTGTAATAGAATGAGATCCAGATTAATGTCCTCTGCTACCTTGAAATTGATGGCTAGCTCAACGCAGCGGCTAGGGCTCGTAGTACCATGAATTACACATATTTAGTTGATGTATTCGATATGATTTAGACTTATTTAAAGCTTTAGATCTCAAAAGCTGTGTTCTGCGGTTTGCCAGTGCATGTTCTGACTTCCTCTCTGACAGAGCTATTTTCAACTCCTGGTTGCAACAAATTTGCTTTGTATGTCAGAAAATTGTTTTATTAAAACATGTGTAGTACCTTGTTTTTTCGTATCGTAATTAAGTTTTTCTCTGTACCTCAGAGGTCCTTCAGCCTAAGACAGCTCATGATTGGTGTCAGACACTTTAAACATGCCTATTTCAAAGTGGAATACTCTGCTAAAACAGCTTCCATTGATTTCAGGCTGAAAATGAATGATTATGAGTAAAATAAAGTGCCGCAAAAATGCCGCTAAATTTCCATATTTGTGCCGCTAAATTTCCATATTTGTGCCGCTAAATTTGCTAATCCATGCCGCAATATCCTGGGGGGTCTGCTTAGTGGATCAGGTGTTGCTTCAAAACCTACGGGTGTTTGCGGTGTTTTGTCTCAAAACACACCTCCAAGATGCAAAATGGTACAAAGTTGGATTTGACGCTGTAAAAAAGACTCGTTTGCAGCTCAAAATCACTTTCTGCACTGGAAAGCAGTTCATAGCTGGTACTATGAGCTGGGTGGTGTCACAGTAGCACTGGCACAAAGCATTAGTACATCTGTGCCTTAAGACTTCTTTCCATGGTCCACTCCTTTCGTGTACTGTATTTTTACTAAATTCATCAAGGTTTGGAAAACAAAAGTACGGCTAGTATAAATTGAAATGGGTACTCTAAAGATGGTCTCTAAGTCCTTATCAAACATGCTGCTCAAATTCATAGGTCCCTTGGTACATAAAGACCAATGCAGCTTCATCCCAGCTAGTAGCATCCTTTGGAATCCTTGGAGGCTCAACCACGGTTGCGTCAGATTGAGATAAGGCACTAGTTGCATGAGCCATTGAAAATGCTTTTGCTGGTTTTCCCTTGGTTGGGATAATAGCAGCTTTGAGAGGTGTGGGATTCGGCCCCTGCTTTGTGCGTTGAGTAAGCTATTATATAAAGGCCCGTTAGCCAGGATAAGGTCAGAAGGAATAATCTCACCACAATGGCGTATAGAGTAAGGAACAAGACATTGATGCCCCCTACTGTCCATGCTGTTTGCCTTAGCGATGGAGTCAGTGGCAATACATATAAGAGGAGCATTATGGTAAAGGGGTATAGCAGTAGGAGCCAATATACACACAGTATTGATGTATGCTAATTATACACTTGTTCACCTCAGGGACCCAATCGCATCGGTTTCGTTCCTCCATGAACTGAATAGATTTGGTGCAGGCTCCAGACTGGGGATATGCTGTAAAAAGACAGTTTTGTTCCCTTTAGGAAGACTGATTCTGCAAAGCCTGGAACAGTTCCCAGATTTGGGATTACACTGAGTGACAAATAGGTTTAGCTATCTTGGAGTACAAGTGGCCCACACGGCTGAGAACCAATATATGGAGAGAGGTGAAAAATCTGCAGATAATCCTAATTTAATAGATTTGCCAAGGGTCTTTAGATACAGTGTCAAAGGAAAAATGTACATATCAAAATGTAATTTAAACAAGGTGAAAAGAAGGTTCCATTCTTTGTCAAAAAGTTTTCCTTTCACTATTCATGCAGCGTCGGGTTTACCTCACCTGTTTTCAAAGCAGCAGTTACTTAGAGTACAATTCAAGTTTAGCATGCTCCCAGATATTTAGCAACTGTTTTTAAGAGCTGCATTTTTAATCTTAATGTGTCTACCAATGAGATGCATAGATAGTAAATGTGTTTTGTGCAATGATGTTCAGTTATGCTGAAAAGTATTATGCTTCTAGTAAAGTGCGCATTGGGATGGGATGGCTCCCTTTCAGGTATGTTTCTCAGGCTCCCGTGGAGAGACTACCTTTGTGTAAAGTTATGCCTCTCATAGTAGGACATACTGGGGCTGACTCCACTCTGGAGCAACCACAACGTGGGCACAATGTAGTGTGAGATCTTCCTAAAGCAGCTATCAGAGAAAGACAAAGGACAAACTTCCTCTTCTTGAAAAACAGAACCTACCATTCCTCCCCTCACCCCTGCCATCCACCAAATGACAGTGCTCAGGAAGACTAATATTCATCTCCTTGTTAAACAAAAGGACTCAATTTCTAAAGGTAGCCCCAAGTGTCTCCCTCCTCACAGCGTCTGAGTCTCCTCCCTCACAGTGTCTGGGTCTCCTCCCTCCAGCTACAGAAATGCAGGCAATACACTTCCACCCAGCCTATAAAGCTCTCGATATTTCCCTATATCAGTGTCTAGCCATTTCTTTACACTTCAAACGCCTGAGCTGATCAATTGTCCTTGTTGATGCGGTGGTCCGGCAGCAGACTGGAAGTTGATTTCACCTGATTCTGGGGCCTATCAAAAAGTACCTAATACAGTATAATCTAACAAGCAAAAATGATGTTTCTTTCTGTGGTTTTTCATCCTCAAGGTGTTGCATCGTCTCTAAAGTCTACTTTATGCCCCTAAAACACTGCATGAAAAATGCAATCTATCAATACCGAATTTCCTCTAGCTCATCTACTTACCCCACCACTGCAAGGAGTCACCTAGCCCCCCACCCATTTATGATCACACCCTAACTCCTACTAATTTAATTAACCAAACCGACACTGTAGTAAGTGTATGGAATGGTCTTCTTCAGAGGACACAATTAATCTCAGTACCCAACAACTAATAAGTACTGGATAAATCACTAATCTTGGCTTCTGGATCAGCGTGCTGTCCGGCGTAGAGAGCTTCAATGCCTTGTCAAGGGTAGTAAGTGCTATATGAATGCAATTGCGATTTCATCCCTACTTGTCTGACCAGACATTTTTATGATTCTGGCAGGGCTCTGTGTGTACACTGTAGGCCCTCGCCATTTTCCTAAAAATAATTGTAAAATGACGAAAACCATGGGCCTTGTTTATAAGGCCCCTGTGGCATTTTTGTGCTGCTGGAACGTCACTTTTTTGATGTTCCGGTGGCGCTATGTGCCACAGCATATTTACAAGGCCATGGCCTTGTAAATATGTGCCCCTTTCATGCAGAACACTATGTGAAAGGGGCGTTACATGGGTGTTGCTGTGGGTGTTCCCACGCAACACCCATGGAATCTAAAGCATTCAATCAATCAATCAATCAATCATGTCACTTATAAAGCGCACTACATACCCGCGAGGGTCTCAAGGCCAGATTTAAGAGAAATCGTAAACCTGGGAATGCCTCAGAATCTAACTACACCCCAGGGGTGGCATATGGAGGCGCAATGAGGAGAAATGTTTTCATTTCTCCTCGTTTTTCCCTTTTTCTATGTGTGCTGCATTCTGCAGCACACATAGAAAGAGGAAATCACCGGAATTGATTGAGTTTGTGCAGGAAGGTATCCCTTCCTGCTCAAAACAATCAGCCCTGCAATGCAGGCACCCTTGCACAATGGTGCAAGGGTGCCTGCGTTGGCGCATGGCAGCCCATTGTTCGCCAGTGCAGGGGAAAAGGGCAGGAATGCACCATATCTTATAGATACTGTGCATTCCTGCCCTTTTCTTTTGACGTAGGGCAGCGCAGCAAGATTCGTTGCAGCGCTGCCCTGCGCCAAAACCTCATAATTGAGGCCCGAAGTTTTTAATTGCTTCATTGCTAGTTTTTCCTCCAGGCTTTTTTCTGCTCGCTTAACTGAACTATTTTACCTCGGCCCAAAACCTTGGCTTTGTATTTGGTCCTCTACTTAACACTACCATCAAATATCTTCTTTCTCAATAATCTGTGGCTTCCAATTATGTAATATTCAGAAAACCATAACTTTTTTTTTATCTTCCATGAAACTTCTTTTCCAAAATATAGCTCTTTTCCATCTCAACTATGGTTGTTCACTTTATGATGGTTTTCCCAAATATGCCACTAGTCCTCTTCAAATACTCCAAATCCATGTGTCCATCTCCTCTTCTTTCTCCACTGCCACGCATACTTATAATCCAGTCTCATGCATGTGCATTTGCTTCCCCTGCTGTCTTCCATTAAGGTTTAATTTTCTTTGCATGTTCTTAAAATGTTTTTACTGCTTGACGCACTTTGCACATCCTCTTTGATTTCTTTATAAATTCCCTCTCAAACTCTTCACACTGCTTCCATGTCTCTTTTGTGTGTGACAGTTCCACAGCATCTGGTTGCCTTATCTCATTTTCATTCTTTTGTTTTTCTAGCTCTTAAATTTCACTGAGCTACATGTGTATCATAGATTTAATTCATCCATATCTGTGTTTAAAGAACACCTCCTGGCATTAGTTAACAAATATTCATTGCTGATGGGTTCCTATATGGTTTTGCATTGCATAGAATAGAGGAAAAAGAGGCTTGATGTTGGTTGGACCTATCACAAGAGGAATGGTTTTAAGAGTGATCATGTTCATAATAAGGGCAAATTATCTGGCATGGCAGCTCTGTCCATTGAATGTTATGACAAGTTCAGTGAGCTGTTCTAATCTCTGTATGCCTTTCATACCTTGAAATATTGTTCAAGGCAGATAAACTCTTTTCTGTGGAAGACACTACTATAACCATGATGCCTGTGCCAGGCAGGAATGACATATTATGATCTAGTTACAGACCAATTTTTCTCTTGAATGTGGACTATACAATCTGAACAAAACGCATAAAATTAACTATAGACCAAGTGAAAGATAACATTTTGTATAAACCTAAAACTAAGACATACTTTCTTCAGGCTGGACCGTCCCTTTTGGGTTAGGGCCAAGACTGATCTGCATACAGTCATGATCTAATTAGTTTAGAATTGAATGTGTCCAGACTACTCAACAGTGGTTCACAATGATGTAAGTGTTTCTATATCGAGCTCACTGTGCAAATCAAACTGAATTTACACCTCACCACTGACACCAAGCGAGGCTCAAACATGTCTTGAGTTGCCAACGTTCCTGTTCAGCAGTGGCGGCTCCTCCGCTAAGGCGGAGGAGCATCGCCTCACTGCTTTGTTGCAGTGAAAGACAGAGAAAATAAAATTATAATAACTTGCGTTGTTATCATTTTATTGTCTCCTACTTCAGCCCACAGCTTTGCGTGCGGGGGCGGGGGCAGGGGAGGAGTGGTAGCACCCTCCTAAAGTGCGCAATGACTGCTTGGACGGCCCTCTCGGGCTGCCCAAAACAGTCTTGCGCACTTTGCATGTTCTCCATGCAGGCTGCATCACAGCCTACGTAGAGAACATGCCCAGGCCTCCAGTCAGCGTCTGAGCCCATAAAAATGGCGCTCAGTCCAATCACAACACTGCTAAGGCAGCGTTGTGCTTGGCTGACTGGGAGCCTGGGAGTGCTTCCTGTGGCCGAGCGAGGAAGGACTACAGAGGAGAGACGGGCGAGGACGCGTCGATAAAGTAAGTTTTCAAATACATTTTTTCATAGCCGCTTCCCCCGCCTTCTCCTCCCTCCCGCGTCCTCCCCCCTATCTCATGCGTCTACCTGCCCCCCTACCTCTTTTCGGTGCCAGCCACACCTGCTGTTCAGTGGACTACCACTTTGGGTTGAACCGCCTTTTTGTAAAGAATGATTTGCTTTATCCCTGACTGAAACATCACAGATTAGTTAGAAATTAAATCCAATCGGCAGGGATGTCTGTTATCCCCACTATTATTTGCATTATACATTGAGCCTTTTATTACGCGGCAGGGATGTCCGTTATCCCCACTATTATTTGCGTTATACATTGAGCCTTTTATTAAGCATCTGCTGCACAATGTTCTTATTACCCCAGTTTCCCTTAATGGCATGGTGTTAAAAGTTATGGCGTACGCAGATGATATCGCTGTATATACCACGAGACCAGTAGAAACTATAGCCGTGACAACCCAAGAGGCTCAGTGCTTCGGCTCTTTCTCTGGCTATAAACTTAATATAAATAAGACACAGTCAATTTTAAATTTTCAACCTGAACCAGCCCCACCCACTTTAGGAATTACTAGAGTCGCTACTTATCTTGGTGTCCGTCTCAGCTGCCAAACTGACGATGTTATCGCTTTGAATTACGAGCCACTGCTTAAAAAGGTTGTTGCAAATATGCGCAGCTGGCACAAGCTCCCACTTAGAATTATTGGGAGGTGTAATGCAGTAAAAATGAACATCCTCCCGAAGTTTTTATATTTGTTTCGTTCTATTCCACTGAGGGTTCCTCTTTAATTTTACAAGCGGCTTGATAGTGCAGTAGGCAGCTTTATATGGGGTTACCGGAGGGCAAGGCGAGCCCTCAGGTATATTAAGCTTACATACGAACAAGGTAGTTTTAAACTTCCTGATTTTAAAGCTTATTTTTGGGCTGCTTTTGTCAATCGGATTCAAAGTTTACTCAAGGGGCCTGGTTCGGGTAGGATCTGGTTATCATATCAGTTGGCTTGTGGCCCGAATACGGGGTTCTTACTTCACAATATGGCTGACCCTAACTATTATAAGAGGGTTCGATTCAAGGTAGTTGGACACATTGCCCCGATTTGGCAAGATATATGCAAGGCTTACACACTACCTGATTTGCACGAGTACACAATTCTTTGGGGAAATCCGAGATTTCCTGAAATATTCTCAGACTCTGTGGGGAGAGGGTGGCAACGCTGTGGTATTTCACAGCTTGGGCAACTGTACGATGAGCAAGGTTTTAGATCATTCGCATCGCTGAAAGAGGAATTTGGGGTCTCACAGAATTCGTTTTTTAAGTATCTGCAAGTTAGGGACTATTTTATACATGGAGAGGGCATATTAGCCCTACCTTGCTCAACGGAGGTATTATAGGCAATTTTTCAGATCTCAGGAAGGGCCTGTATAAGGAAAATATACCAGAATTTTTTAGCGGCTGCTGGTGATGATTGTACACAGATTGTAGCTAAATTGAATAGGTGTTTTGAAATCGATATCTCAATCGAGGAAATGCATGAATCTTTAGCTTTAATAAACACTGCAGTCACCTCAGTTAATTTGAAATTAGAGCAACATCGGATCATGTTTATGTTGTATTATACCCCAGAGGTTATTTCAAAGTGGTCTACGACCTACGCTTCTGTAAAGTCACGATGCCCGAAGTGTCAAGAATATGCTGCTGATCTCCGCCATATGTTTATTACATGCCCAAAGTTAAATACTTTTTGGGTTGATGTAACCCGCGAGTTGGTTAAACTATCAGGCCATGATATTCAACTAACTGAGAAAGAAATTTTATTGGGGGTAGTAACAGAATCAGGTAGTCTAACGAAATCTTTAGTTTCGATTATTATAGTATGTGCTCGTTTATGCATTGCCAGGGCTTGGATTCAAGCACAGAGTCCAAATATTACTGAATTTTGGGGATTATTGAGGGGGGTTTATGAAATGGAAATGGCCTTAGCCAAAGCTAGGGGTCCACGTTCAAGGGCAAAATTTGAAAGAGTATGGCTGAGCCTTCAATGGGACTAGAAGACGTATTGTTTACGTTATTTAATTTTATGTTATTATTTATATTCGTTTGAACCTCTTTTCTGTATTGTTAACACATTTTTTATTTCTCCATGTGCTCTTATGCATCTTGAAGATTGCTTTTGCTCTGTTATTCTGTGCTATTTATGATTCCTTTTTTGTTGTGTAAGGTTTCTAATTGATGGCTAATAAAATTTGAAAATATATAAAAAAAAAAAAGAAATTAAATCCAAAAATGCTGAAAAGTGTCTAGGGATGTTTGTGTACATCTTGAGAGCAGTTGCGACCCGGGTGTTCAGAATGCACCGGTCATTTTGAAGGGGGTTAAAAATTGATTTGTATATGAATGGTCATTGTCTGTGATGGCATGGAAGAGCTAAACATTGCTAATTGGAAATATTGAACACTTCCATAGTAACCATCGTTGGTTAATATTTATTCTAACCTTTGTATCCATCACTTTTTCCTGTCCTGTCCTGACCCCAACGACAAAAACACCGCACATCTCCTCGACAGTATGAGCAGCCTCAGATTGACCCAGATTGTCCACGACCCTACAAACACTGCAGAACACATGCTGGACTCAATTTTCTCCAGCAACCCCGTCAAATACATCCATGTCGCGGAACTTACATGGACGATCACTACATCATCCACTTCAGCATCTCCAGCCCCCGCACCACCACCCCCAAGTTGACCAACGCCCCCCACCAGAGACCAGCTGTACGAACGCCCTTAACAACTCCAACCCTGCTAGCACCACCAACCTCGAACAGGGAGTGAAAAACATCAATGCCTGGATCACCAATTGCGCAGACAGGGCAGCCTTCAAGACCTCCCTCAACCTCTACCACCGCCTGCAGTGGGCAACAAAGAAGACAGCTCCTGCCGTATGCATCGAAACCAGCACCAACAACACCAAGGAACATTTCAACATTGTTAAGGAATTCTCCAACCCTGTTGCCAGTGAAACCAGTATCACACCCTCACAGGAGCTGTGCGACAACCTCGCCCACTTTTTCCACGACAAGATTGCAACCATATACAGAAACTTCGAACCCAACCCACGCCTACAGACTTCCTCAACAGATACGCCACCACCGTAATCAACAAGAACTATACACTGACCACCTGGAACATCCTCTGCACCCAGGACACCACCTCCACCATGAAATCCATCCACTCGGGAGCTCCCACAGACCCATGCCCACACCACGTCTTCAACCTCGGAAACCAAAGGATTGGCCAGGAACTCACCACCCTACTCAACACCTCTATCACCACCGCAACATTTCCCGATGCCTGGAAACACACCAAAGTCAGACCACAACTCAAAAAACCCTCCGCCGACCTCAGCAAACTAAAAAACCTCCCTGCTCCCATTCCCAACGAATGTACTGGAAAAGATCATCAACAATCAACTCATGACACACCTGAAGCAGAACCAGCTACTCGACGCCTCCCAATCGGGCTTCTGCAGCAATCAGTGCACTGAAACCCACCCTGATCGCAGCCACTGATGACATTCAAACCCTCCTTGACCGAGGAGAAACAGCAGCTTTGATCCTCCTCGACCTCTCGTAGCCTTTGATACCGTATCCCACCACACACTGATCGAAAGACTCCACCCCATTGGCTTCCAAGGAGACACGCTCAGATGGATCACCTCATTCCTCATGGAAGGAACCCAGAGCATCCACCTCCCACCTTTCACCTCTGATCCAAAGGAGATCACCTGTGATGCCCTCCATGGCTCGTCCCTCAGCCCCACGCTCCTCATCGCATATATGACCCCGCTCGTCAACATAGTCAGACCCCACAGTTTCAAAATAATTTCCTTTGCAGACAACACCCAACTTATCCTCTTACTCACCAAAGACCCCACCAGAACCAGCTTCCACAGATGCATGACAAACGTCACCGACTGGATGAAGAACGACTGCAGCTGAACACAGACAAGACGGAAGTACTGATCTTTGGCAACAGTAGCAACTCATGGAACGACTCCTGGTGACCATCAGACCTAGGACCCGCACCTACTCCCTCCAACAACGCCAGAAACCTCAGAATCATCATTGATAACAAGCTCACCATGAAATCACAGATCAATGTCGTGTCCTCCGCCTGCTTCCTCACTCTGGGCATTGTACGTAAGATCTTCAAGTCGCTACCCCTGCACACGAGACGCACAGTGACACAAGCCCTCATCACCAGCCGACTGGACTACGGCAATGCCTTCTACGTAGGAATCGCCACACTCCTTCTACAGAAAATCCAGACCATACAAAACACATCAGCCAGACTCATCCTTGGCCTTCCCCGACAAACCCACATCACAGCCCACCTTAGGAAACTCCACTGGCTCCCCGTACAGAAGTGATGCCAATTCAAGCTGCTGACCTACACACACAAGGCTCTACACAACCAAGAACCCACCTACATTAACCACCAAATAAACTTCCACCAACCATCGAGAATACTAAGCTCTGCCTCCCTTTCATTTGCCCATAATCCCTGCCTCTACCGAAGCATAAGTGGAGGACGCTCCTTCTCCCACATCATAGCAAAGACCTGGACCAGCCTCCACACACACCTCACGGACCATCACCTCACGTCCGAAATTTCGAATGGCCCTCAAGACCTGGCTGTTCAAATTAGCCTCCGGGGCCTGCTAGCGTCTGGATACCCTATTGGGTGATTAGCCGCGCTTTATAAATCCTGATTGATTGGTTGATTGATGTGATGCCCTAAGTAGCATTGGAATGCCAAGATGTGGGTTCCAAACACGTTGTGACATGCAGGTTTAATCTTCACTTCACCAATGAGATCCTTCAAAGCCGAAAGGTGTCTAGCATTGCTAGTGTTTATAGTGCATGTGGCTTAGGAGTCTGTATTGCATTGTTTATTTTGAGGGCAAGGCAGGAGCAGATTTGCATACGGTTGGGTCGTGTTTGTAAAAGTATAGATAAGCTAAAGAATGTATGCAATGGCACACACCCAGTTAAGCATGATTTAAATATTAATCTCCAATGTTTTTATGCTGTTTTAGTGACTTACCTTATGTACCATGAGGATGTTGTGATGACATAGATACCTTCTTACACTGTAAAGCATAATAAAAAGTGATGGTCGGAATGCTTAAACTCATACACTGGTAATTACTTTGTGATATATTATGGTCCATCTGTTTTTTTTACTCCCTATGCCACTACAGACAGGGACCCACCTTATGCAAATCAGTCATGGCCTCACACACAAAAGGTACTATAGAGCCTATCGCCACCTTGGTACAGGAATGCAAACAACCACACAAATGTTTCAGCCTTGTTTGTTCTTGTCATTGAGAGGCAGCTTCATCATCCTGTGGCACAGAGATCCACAAGACCAACATCTAAGCATACCCATCCCATTTGCGTTACCCACAGAGAAAAACAAAATCTGATGAGTTGAATATTTGAATAAATCTCTGCTATTGGCGATTATGGTGGGTCACCTTCCTACTTCGCTTTTCCATAAGCTGTGCCTCAGTGATGAAGGCCAAGTAGGCCAAAAAGGCATCTGCCTTTCCTTGCGTTCATATTTAAAGGTGATGTTCACAGCAGTCCAAACTATCCTATTCCTCCTAGAGGTGAGCAGGGAGCGTTTGGCTCTGTCTGTAAAGGCACTGACATTCTAAAAATGATGGCAGGCACTGAAAATATATAACAGTGTTATAGATTGATTGAAACATTTCCAACCATCACTTTTGTGATAACTAAAGTGTTAATCAAACCAGAAGAAACACAGTGCCATCCTTACGGTGGGTGGGCGGTCATCCTTTGACCTCCCCCCTCCCTTAAATCCTCCCTCACCTTCCGTAAACCCCTCTTGCTCCTCCCTAATCCTCTTCATTTTTGTAGTAATTCTACCTTTTTTAAGCCACTCCCTTGTGTCCCTCTAGCATTTATTGCTAAAACATATTCTTACATGAGTGGGGACTTCGCAGTCGGGCGGAGAACTCCACACACATAAGTATAGGTAATGCAGAGGTGTAAACAAGGCAGGTAGTTTGTGAATAGCACTTTGTAGTACGCTTTATGGTACGACAAAACTTTCTACAAAGTGCTGTTAATGAATCAGGCCCGTAGTGATCGTTAAGTCATGCGCTTGCACGAATCAGGACTACAGTGATCGTTAGGTCATGCGTTTGCCCGAGCCTCCTTTTAACATCAGTAAATTGAGGACTTTTAATATGGGTAACAGAAACACCTTCTATTCACTGTGTTTAGAAACATAAGGTGGTCTGAACTATTAGATGTTAATATTATGTGATTCATAAAGAGATTGATGGTTGGTGCCCTAATGCACGTTTGCCTGTCCAGTGATTTAAATGTGGATAAGTGAGTACATGGGGTAATTTTCAAAGCACCAATGTCTTGATGCGGGCTCTTAATGATTGCATCTGAACCACACACACACCCAAGCAGGTATAAACATTCCCGGGGTGGGGAGATACTGCTCTGCCATATCACTAGTTATCCAGGGCCTCATTTATGGCATTTTGGTGTAGGGCAGCACAGCAAGGCACCTTGCTGCACTGCGCTGCCCTACGCCAAAGTGAAAGGATAGGAATACACCGTATTTAAGCAATACAGTGTACTCCTGTCTTTTCTGCCTGCACTGGCGCCGTTTCGGCAGCCTAGCACCAACATAGGCACCCTTGCGCCTCCATTGCAGGCAGGATTGTTTTTGTGCAGGCAGGGGCACCTTCCTTCACAAAAACAATCCAAAGAGGCGTTTTCCTCTTTCTATGTGTGCTGCGGAATGGAAAGAGGAAAGAGGAAAAAACGAAGAGAAAGAAATATATTTCTCCTCCTTACGCCTCATATCAGGAGGTGTACGGATTTGATGCTTCCCCAGGTTTACATCACTTTTTAAATCTGGGGCCGCGTCAAATTCCATGGGTGTTGTGTGGGAAAACCCACCGCAACGCCCATGAAACGCCTCCTGGGCGCACAGTAATGCGGCGCAGTGGTTTGCCAGCGTGGCCTTACTCATGATTTTTGAGGCCATTCAAAGTCACGCAGGGTGGCTTTGTGTGGTTCATAAATCATTATGAGAGCCCTGCGTCTCACATGCACCACTTTACATGTTGCAAAAGTGACGCAGAACTCTCATAAATAAGCCCTCTAGTGGTTCCAGACTCTGAAGACACCACACCCAGTAAAACCAAAGCTCATGAGACAGGGGCATGTGGGCACACACTTAGCTAACCCCCCACCCGGGCCCCACCAACATCACAGGGAAGCAGGCAATTCTTACCTGCCATTGAAGCCCATGCCCTGCACCCCAGATCACCTCCTAAACCCCATGCCCCTCACCCCCTGCCCACTGGCAAAGCCTGATCAGGTTTACTATCGTGGTAAATTTGAGCGGGTTACCTGCCAAACAGGGAGCGCCAGCAGAAAAGGATGCACTAATTCAAAATCTAGATGGTTATTCCCAATTCCGGAGACAAAAACGTGTAATAGCCGGCTTTAGGTGTGGGAATACCCTCTGGAACTGGAGACCCCCGGGATCCCTGCACTTGAATCCTGCCTACTCATAATGAAGGCCTATGAGTCGAAGGCCTCCTCTAGGTATGTGAAGCTCTTACTAAAAACTCACTCGTGTGCTCTTACCCCTTGAATCAGAGAAACCAGGAAAACGGCGCATACAAATAATAAGAGAGAAAATAGAATGTCGCCACTCTGATAGACTTGGAGCCTGTGAAGGGGTTTTGAAGCATCATTTAGGCGAGCGATGACCCACTCTGAGCATCCTTTTCAATGCGGATGCAGCCATTCGGTCCCTCATCCTACAGGACCCTAAATACTACAGGTGAGAAAACTCCCGGCAGGACGGAGCTTGTCTGGCCTGACTCTTTTTGCCTTCTTCACCTCACTCTCTTTTCTTTGTTCTTTATAAAGGAAGTGTTTTTTAAGACACTGAAAGGTGCCCCGCCAGTGCCTGATGATAAGATGAAAGGAGCTAGTGAGGTATGGTACAACGTGGCAGGGAAGAAAAAAGAAGCAGCTCATCAGAAAATAACAAAAGGTGCGAGTTAGAGATAAGGCGGCTGTCGGAGATTAATCCTGCCGGCCTGATTGTTTCTTTAATACCAAGGCCTGCAAAAGCAAGCGATAAGTTTGCTGAGTAATTTGGTTTTGGGTGAGGGAAATGCAATTCAGGTAGTCTGCGTAATTGATTTTCTTTTTATTTGATTTTTTTTTTTTACTTTTCCAAATATCAAATGAACGCACACTTGAAAAGAAAACCCTGGCCTCAAAAATACGTTCTCTATTTAAGCAAAATGCCCGCACGCCTTAAATTTCTGCACTGCGTATGTTAGTGGTTAAGGAGTGCTCACTGTCGCTGTCTAGCGTTCTATTCTGACATCCAAGAAACGGCGGCCATGTCTGAAAATGCTAACCACAAAATGGCGTGACCTTTGCTAGTAAAATAGGCTTGAGATAAACCATTGCTTCGTGTCAGTAGTGCTGAAATTCATTATTTCCACCTTATTGTACGTCCAAGTCCTTACAAAGCGACGCGAATCCCTATCGCTTTAAGAAAAAGTTGTTTGCTCCAAGTACTGTATTATTTACCAACAAGGACACGTAAAAGCACCAGGCAAAAATGTTACTTGCCGTGTCCCAAGTTCCCTCGTTGTATGGAATTGATACACCTCCTGGGCATGAGTTCCATGACCCGCCAATGCACATCCCTCCTTCGTGGGCAAGGTGGGGTTAATATGAGACATGCCCACAAAGGGAGGTTGTCTCCCTAGAAGGGATCCTTCTGATGTCAAGCTGGAGGGCCTGGGGTTGGCTGTTGTACCACGGGATTCAGCAGCGGGGTTCTTACTGTGTTCTGGTTGAGCATTTTAAGCTACCCTCTTGACAGCAACTACTAGAATAATGGTCCTGGGTCTGTATGGGACAAAGCACCGAGGTTGAGGACAAACTGTTGTCCTTCGACAAGCAGTTGGAAATGGGGCAGAGATGGACCCAACTACTGGTTATTGAGGTGGAGACTGGATCCCATGTGCCGTTAAACTGGTGCCTTCTTTTCTACTTCGCTAAGAGCAGGGAAAGTGAGTGATGAGTCTCTCCTGTTCTTGGCGATGGCGCTCATAGAGGAGTAGCACACGTTTCTGTCACGAGAGTGTCTGATTGCTGGGTGGTTAGTGTTGGTGCATTTGAGAGCATCGATTATGCTCACCAAGTACTGCGAGCCACCAGGTACGCCTTTAATAGTACCTAGTCCTTGGTGAATGGTTGATGTGTCTTGTTTCAGACAAGGGCAGTGTACAGATTCTGACTGCTTTGAGGCCATAGAAAGGAATGTCTCTTGAATCGGGAATTTTTTGGAGTCATGGCCATAGCTCTAACTGTTTTATGTGTGGCTGTGGCATTCAGGTAAATTGGGATCAAACTCACCCAGTGACTCAGTGCAGGAGAGCATATAGTCGCCTTTCCATTTTGAGAACAAATCCATCCTTTCATTGGTATATTCTAGAGTCTGTTATGCTGTGACAGCTATGGAAGTGGTGAGGAAGTTGATAGTCAGACCCAAAAAAAGATCGGCCCAGTGTCATCTTGTACTCTTCTGCAAAAATGGCCCCTTTGATGAGTGTGGGGTTTATTCTAGCTTTATTGGCCAGGAAGGGAGACTGGATGGTAAAACATCACTTTGGGTCAAGATCTTACGTTTTGGGTTCAACACTATTCTCCACCCAAGTCACTTGTACTGATGGCAGCTGTCTTACATAACATACATGTGCTGCACTGACCCTTTTATATCAACCTTAATTACATTCTGTATGCCTGTCAGGAATTTGTGATACAGCATGCTATTTTTACTGGAAGTTTGTTTAGTTTGGAGGTACTGCACTGATGGACAATCCTTCTGGTTCCTCGCCCCTAAGATGTGGCAGAATCTGTCTTTGCAGATGTCAAATCTCCAAATTCTCTTGTTTTAAGAAAGTCCTTGAAACATACATATTTTGCCAAGTCTTGTTGTTGTTATTAAGTCCTTTGCTCTAGTCATCCTTTCCTCGGTTCTTTTGTTCTGCTCACCTTCTTATGTACATAGCGCCAAGATACCATTTCAGTGACTACGCTTCCACAAGTATATAACTAATAAACAAACAAATACATCTCAGATGTGTTCAATGTTTCTTGTATTTGCTAGGAAGGAGTTTCATAACTTTGGCACTTGTAGTTGTAGAGAAAATCTTGTTCCTTTTATGCTCTTCTTCTTGTAGTGAAGGATTGACTTTTGAGGCACTAACCTAGGACAGAGTGTTTAGTTCTGCATATGTCTTTGGAACTTAGCTTACATGAAGAATAAGCCTTTACCTTGGGTGTGTCTGTGGACAAGGCAGAGTGCTTTTAAGGCACATTGTGGTGCTATTGGGAGTCAAGGAATTACTTGGAGCACTGGTGTGATGCACTCCCAAGGACAAAGAGTAGGGGCTGTCTAGCAGTGTTTTGTACTTACAAAGTAAAAAGAGATGTGGGCCTAGTTAAAGGCCATTTGCATAGTCTACTTGTGACACTGTGATGGTGATAATGGCTTCTAGTTTCAGCGGAAAGCCAAGCAGTGGAAAGGTGAGTCAGAATGTTGTAATTTTGTGAGAGGCACTTCTTTTAACTTGACTTACTTGAGGTGCCAGGGAAAGATTAAAGTGCATAATCACTCATAATTTCGAATTCATTTGATTTGAATGGTGTTATCCCTAGGTCCTTGGGCCAAATGGATGTAAGCTGGTTGTTTCTCTATTGTCCACTGGTGAAGAACTTAGTTTTGAAAGTGTTTACTTAATGAAGCTTGCTCAGTATCCATTCATAAATGGCATGAAGTCTGGGGTCAAGTCTTGATGAATCTACTTTACTAAGTAGCTTTTTTTCCGCGATCTGTGAAAGAACAAGATGGGTCACCAGCAGCTCTACTGGAGCCATCCGAGGAAGTTCGGTCAGGGTTCCCGATCTTGCCGCGTGTGCTCGAACAGGCACGGACTGATTTGCAAGTATGGTTTGAACATGTGTCGCCAGTGTTTCAGGCAGTATGCCAAAGATATCGGCTTTGTAAAGTTGGACTAAACTAGTAAAAAAAAAAAAACGTGTGCGTGGATGTCGATGGAAAGGGGGGCAAAGACAAAGAAAGGAAAGCTATGGAGATGCACAAAATGGACTATGCTTCCACCATGTTTGCTTAGCATTTGCCATATCCTACATAAATGGCAGTCAAGATACTAAGATTTTACAATTTTAGGATGATCTCTGTATCATCAGCACAATTGATCCAGGTTATTTGAAGGACTTGATTATAACTTCAGGGGGCTTTAGGCTGAGGTTGAGTAGAAGAGGTTGATCGAGCCTTAGGGTACTTCAGAGGGTATTGTGAGAGGATGCAATATGAATGGGTTAGTGAGATGATGCTACCTTGGAGGTAGGAGGAGACGTCTTTTAGGATACTTCATCAAATGCAGACCATTTCTTGTCTCAGCAATAGAATCTGATGGTGCATATTAATAAAAGCAGCAGATACCTCCAGCAGTAGCAGAGCTGTCGTTCAGTTTCTGCCACCATCATTTTCAGATCATCCCAAATGAATATCAGGGCAGATTTGATGCATCTGCCTTGGCATAAGCTTGTTTGATGGTCAAAGAGTAGATTGTTCCTTTCTATGAAGTTGGGGATCTGGATCAAGGAAAATCACTTAATTCGTTTTTCTGAGAAGGGGCCATTGGTGATCAGTCAATAGGTTTAGAGTGCACGGGGGAAGATTCCTGAGGCCAGATAGTGGTTAAGTATGCTACTTACCACAGAAGTAGCAGATGTGCCAAGCAGTTCTCTGCAGGGCTACTGGGTGCTGTGGCAGGTGATGTGGTGTCTAGGCTCTGTCCTTTCCTGTTTGGGATTGTTTCTTCTTTTTGATGGTATTTGCATTTCTCTGTGTACTTGCCTCATCCTTCTGTGGCTTCTGTTCTGATGCTTCCTTGAAAAACACTTGGTACGTCCCATACGCTTCCTTTATTCGGATGTATGCAAATGTGCTCTCCTTGTTGATTTTGCAAGGCTGTATGTGGTAGGTGAGTGCCTTACAGTGCTATAGTTACAGAGGCTGGGGTAGCCTTCCTCCTCACGAGTTAAGAAACAGGATATTAACCAGCCTACCTTTGCGACATGTAAGTGCATATTTGGTATGTAAGAATATCAGAGTTGAGTGTATACATTTTGTGCACGCTCATCCATATTTAGTATTTTTAACAGTTGTGTTTATATTCAATTTCTTGATAGATGTTTGCGAAATATGTGGCGCTTAAAATCTCTTGTGAGAGGATTGTAACAAAATCTATTGTCCTGATAAAGAAACTCTCACTCATGTGGAGTCCACAAACTTCTACAACTGACATGCCATGAGAGACTTGTACTGTTTGGCTCAGAATTAAGTAAATTGATAGAATTACATATCAAATATGAAAGAATAGGACAGGTGGCCAACCGCCGAGCGAAATGGCCGCGTAGCAGAGAGGCTCCGTCCAACCCAGCCCGTTCGAGATGAAATCCATCCACTAATTTGCAGTAACCGTCATTAAAACTTTCAACAACTGCTTCGGAACCTCCATGGAGTGACCCGGTCGCGGAACGGAAGAAATCGGGCGAAGAAGAGCGGAGATCGGCCTGACTCTGTACTGAGTAGATCTAACGACGCAGCAGCTGAAGAAGAGGAGGGGCACTGTGAGGGCCAAGGCAGCGGTGAACGTCTGAAGGCCGCGACTGCTGGGGCGGACCTCCTCAAATTTAGCCCGATTGCTATCGACATCGGGGACCAATGACACGTCTGTGGACTGACTTGGCCCTGCAAAGAGGTACGGAGAGGGCGAGTGCGGTCGGGACGTGACAGTGGTGAGCCACAGGGAACAGCGGGGCGCAGCTGCAGCACGGAGGCGCGCCTCGCGGCCCGCTTCCCTAGACTACCTGCAGAGCACAAACTCGGCTGTGCGGAGCACCCACAGGTGTCGCATTCCCCATTTGATACCGGGGAACACCGGTGTGGAGCTCCGTACCGGTACAGCAGCAGCGCAAGGAAATGGACTGAGGGAATCAGTGGCACAGGGCGGCAATAACAGTGGCTGGGTCCTATATGGGGCCCCCAATTCGAGGACTTGCACATTATCCTGAATGCCTTACTTGATGCCTAATACACCTCAACAACCTGACAAGCACCTAAATACACTGAATTCCAGTGTCTAAATAGAAGCGCTGGCTTCCCTTCCCCCTAATAAAAGAGTATCAACTGATATCATCCTGGCAAGAAGTCACAGGAAAACTACGATTGGGGGTTTGGTAACCGCTGTAAGAGTACCTGCACTGGGTAACAACGAGGAGTGCTCTAAATACAGCAGCCTCGGCACTGGACAATCGAGGGCGGCCCGGTGGTCATTGGTGCAGGTCCAGGGGGCCGCGGACGCGGCAAACTCGGCAATAGGCCGATACCTCACGCAATAAACTCAACAGTGCAGAGGGGGTGCGAGAAGTAACCATCAGAGTACTAAACCACAGGGTTGGAGAAGAACTGCAGCTCTCGGACAAACAGTGTAGCATCCTGTAACTTCCCCTGTTGACAACGCCATAACCCATAGGTGCCTGCGATGGCTGGAGGGAGAAGCGGCAAAATGACCATGCAAGCTAAATTGGATAAATATGCCTGGCAAAAAGGATCGGGCCCAAAAGAGAAAATGGGAGAGGAATTACCTGAGAAACCGCATATGCCGGACGACTCGCCTGACCTGACCCTCCAAGATATTTTGACGGCCATTACCACGGTGAGAACATCACTGGAAACAAGAATCGATGCTGTATCCACGGAGGTTTCTCTCATACGGGTTGATATGCGAAATATGAACGCTAGAATTAAAGAAGTGGAATCTACCACCAGCTCCCCAGTCAAAGATACTTCAACGCTCAAAAATCAAATGATTGATCTGCAGGCCCGTACTGAAAAGATGGCCGAGCAACTGGATGAATATGAAGGGAGGTCTAGACGTAACAACATATGAATTCTCTGAGTGCCGGAACGTGCAGAGGGGGGCGCAACGGACCTGTTCATCGAGGAACTGATAACAACGCATCTGCAGCCCATTAGACTCTCAAAATTCTTTACGGTTGAACGGGCACATAGAGTGCCGGGAAGCAGACCCAAACCTGGAGCTCCCCCAAGGTCAATCGTGGCGAGGATTTTCAACTACAGGGACAAACGGCCCGAACTGCACCTCCTGTCGCGTTTGAAAACAGTAAGGTGACCTTTTTTCCTGATTTTACCCTTAGAGTCCAGCGTCAATGACGCAGCTTCCTCAAAGTGAAGAAGGCTCTGTGCGAAAAGGGGATTAAGTATGCAATGCTCTTCCCAGCTAAATTACGTGTGGAAGCAGAAGGAAAAGTTTGGTTCTTTGTTGCTCCAGATGAAGCTTGGGACTGGTTAGAAGGGTGGCGTACTGTAGGCAAGAGGAACCATCAGAATCTGCGGGACAGACGGGGGCAATCCAGCGAAGAGCAAGATGCAGGGCCTGAATCCGACGGCGCCCAGATAGCCGACGGCACTCCAAAATAACCACACTGTACTTTGTGCCGTTATTGATCACAGATAAGTGGTATTTCTCCGTTCTGGGCCTTAGCGTATCTCACCTCCCCCAGCGGACATACAAGTAAGGTACCAAACTAATTATGGTCTATTGCCTGGCTGCGACCGGGGAGTGGAAATGTGAGGAAAGAGACTGGGTCCATCATGGAGTTCTCAACTTGATACAGTGTTTTACTGTCACTTGAAATTGAACGGGTGGACGGTTGGTCCATGCACCAATAGTTTCAGGGGTGGGCGATAGGCGCTCTGCAGAATTGGGGAGGCAGGAGGTTCTAATACCGCCATGCAGGGAGGGGGGCGGGGTTTGTATTTGTGGGGGGGCGGGACTTCTGTCAGCAAGTAACTTCGCTGTTGTCAGTGACAATCACATCCATACGTATTCAGCAATTGGCGCTGACAGAAAGGGGGGTAAGGGATGTTTGTTGTGTTGTTTGTTTAGCTTAGATACTGATGACATGGTACGACAGGAACGGGTCATTAGGGCCTGTGCGCTTTACACTGTGGAGCGAGAGACAGGGAGTGCTCGATGCTTGGAAGTGACCTACCTGGATTGTGAGAGGCCTGAATGGACTCATTTGACTTATAAGGTTAATGCTGAAACTAGAAATGGGTCTACCTTTAAAACAGGGTCTTAAATTGTTGTCCTGGAATGTGAATGGCTTGGGTGACAAGCTAAAAAGAGGCATAGTGATGCAATATGTAAAACGATACTCGCCCGATGTGATCCTACTCCAAGAGACACACTTGCTGGGAAATGCCTGTGGGGCACTGACCAGATGGGGCTTTAGGCTAGTGGCACACTCAGCGTCCAGTACTGGATCTCGAGGTGTGGGCATAATGATGCGTAAAAGCTTCCAAATAGCGGTTGACCGCACATGGACGGATAACTTGGGTAGATTTATCGCGATCTCGGGGAGATGGGAAGGCCACATTTTAAATCTGGTGTCGGTGTATGTACCACCTGGTCTCCAGACCTCGGCCTTCAGGGACCTGGGTGACCTCCTACTTACCCTACCTGAAGGGAGACTCCTTGTTGGGGGGGACTTCAACTCAATAGTTTCAGATACTCTTGATCGCTGGCCCCCAAAAACCCTGCCTTCTGCCCGTACACAAATTCATAACTTCATGGAAGCGATGGGTCTCATCGACACATGGAGGGCACGCCACACTACAGAGCCTCAATATACATTTTACTCAGGAGCCCACCATAGCATGTCCAGAATAGACTATATCATAACACCAGCAGACCAACTAGGGCAGGTCAGGGAAGTGAGACTTCTAGCTCGGGGAATATCAGACCATTCACCTATCTGGGCTCTGATAGAAGTTGGGGAGCCACGGATTGGACGAGTGGCCCCAATAAACCCTTGGTATTTGAAAAAAACCCTAATTAGACAAAAAATAGTGCGGGAAACCGAGCTTTACTTCAGTGAAAATGAGGGCTCAGTGGGGTCCGCACAGACTCCCTGGGAGGCCTTTAAAACGGTAATTAGAGGTTATGCTGTCTTCCTGATCGCAGGCACCAATAAAGAAAAGCAGAAAATGCTAACTAGTCTTGAAACAGAGATACTAGAACTGGAAAATAAGATACGAGACACCAACACAGATGAGGTTAGGCATATCCTGAAGTTAAAAACAAAAGAATATGCGGCCCGAGCTACGGAGGCTGCCAAAGGACAGTACAGGGCAACACTCAGTAGAATTTACGAGGTAGGGGACAAGGCAGGGAAATTATTAGCCTGGCTGGACCTTAGAAAACAAGCTAACAGAGTAGTGGTAGAACTTACAGATGAGCTTAACACCACTTGCACTGAGCCGCAAGAAATTGCAAATATATTTGGTAAGCACTATGGCCGTATCTATACATCCCACACGACCTACACGGAGGAAGACGCCGATGCGTTCCTAAAAGACATTGCATTGCCTATGCTCTCGGCTGAAGATCGGGATGAATTAGAGCAAGATATAACAACGACTGAGGCTGAAACGGCTATACAGAATTTGAGAGCAGGCAAGGCCTCAACCCTAATGGCCTACCAATTGAATTGTACAAACTCGCCCCCAGCAAACTTGCGCCCCATCTGGTAGCAATGTTTCAGGAGAGCCGTGAGGTGGGTATGTTGTATTCCTCTTAGGGTATCCATAAACGGGCTTTCCAGTATCATGTCCTTATATAGGCACAATTCGCCCTGCCCTTATATAGGCATAAAATCCCAGCCCTTATTTAGGCATTAAACCGTGCACTCCAAATACAGGCATGGTCTCTGACATCCGTCCACCCTAACGTCACAACGAGTTCATGAAGAACAGACCCTTAGGCTGCGGGAGTTTCCCTAGTCCAGGACTATTGATTTCTTCAAGGACTCATATATTATGCATGAACCATTATTCCTTAGGGGGTTCATTCATGACGTCTTTCGCTGTCCAATTCACGTCAATGCTAACATTCCTAAGGTACTCTCAGGTATAAATATACCTTCCCTAGCCCTTGTAAACTAGAGGAGACCTCGACTTCAGAGGAGCCCGTATCCTGGCCTGACGCACTGAGAAGACGCTGCCATTCCCTGCACGCAGAGAGCCCAGCTTCCAGTGATCTGACTTCCCTTGCGGGGTGTTGGAGTTCGAGTCTGGCAAAGAGATTCCAACCTCTCTCATTCTTCAGGTATGGAGCTGATAAGAACCTAGAGGGACTCTTGGCATACTAGGCATACTAGACTTAACATACTCTCAGTATACCATAGTAAGGAATACTTCACCTACTTCATACCTTGTCCTACACTTAGGTTAGGTTAGGTACATTGGGGTAGAACTAGCTTAGCACCGCATCGTATGAGTACTCGCATTTTTAGTCTGTGTTATTTATGTAACAGCCTATGTACTAAAAGATAATGCTATCGCAGTATTATTTATTTCTACTGCTCACCCTGTACATTATTTATCTCGCATACTGTCTTGTGATCGTAACAGCACATTATACTTACACCAGAAACAAGACTGTTCAATAAATCTTTTATTGAAAACGCCCGTCTATTATTTCTGTGTAACTCTGAGGAAAACTAAGCATGCACGACTGAGCTGAGTGAAATAGTTATCTAGTGTTTCCACGACTCTGGGACACGTTCTGATTCTAAAAGGGAAACATATTGGTCATGTTTTGCGGCTGCCAGAAACTACTCCCTTCTTGTTGTCAAGGAGTTTCTAGTGGCCTCTGAGCTAGCTGGCACAAGTAATTAAGTTTAATATACTCGATAGGGACATACCGACCTTAGTCCTATGTCAAACCTATAGGATATATTATTCCAATGCGCAGAGCCTATTAGGGAAATAGGAGCTACACTACATGGCGCCCAACGGTTTGGTTAGGCAGTAATTCAACGTTAGATACTGAGTAACTCAGCCATGCTATTTTCTCTCAAGACCCCTACCCATATACTCCAAAAGACATCTGGAGTGGGCAGGGTTTAGTATCCACCAAGGCTACATAGGGAAGCACCCTATATATTAGCTGTTTGGTTTGCTCAACGTTGAAGGATACAGTGTTCCAAAATATTGTGCACCTTATCTTTGTTCCCTTGAAACTTGTTCTACATTTTTCAAACAACAAAAATGCCTGACGGTGACAATGAAACCGGAAACGGTGGAGCTGCGGCTGATCAAGCCCAAGCAGCACTTTTTAATAATACAGGTTTAAATGAAACCGAGGAGGGTGTTATAAACATCCCTCAAAACTTAAGAAGAGCCATAACTCTAAAACTTATAAAACATGGCCTATCGCCAAGAGGAGGTAGAGCAGTTTTCGTGATAGAGGCACATGAATCATTTCAGACAGAGGTATTCTATTCATGGGTACTACTTCCGGAATGCAATCCAACATCACAAACATTTCACTTCTACAAAGAAGATGATCTACCAGAGGAATACATTCCTTTCGAGGATATTGAAATTCCATTAACATACCAAGAGCATCAGCTCTGGTTTAAAGGCGCCCTAAAACATCACAAAAACATCACCAGGCTCGGTCCACTAGGAAGACCAGGAGCAACATGGCCGATTTTAGCCGGCTACACACCTCATCCTGAACTGGATATAATGACAGATGAGGAATTACATACTCAAATAAACGAGTTAATAAAAATTTACAGACAATTGGTCCAATATGTCATGCGGACTTTTACAGTCCGACCACCATTGACATATCCAAATCCAACTCCCCAACAGGGGAATACACTAAAAATTACACCACAGACTCTCAACTCAGTCATGGGTAAAATGCCCACAAAACGTGAGCAAATTCCGTTTTGGATAGCTCAAAAATTACTCAAATCAAAGCAGTATTTCCAAATACTAGCCCGCATGAGAAACACAGAATCCTAACAATCAGTTTACCAATGGGGATCACACCACAACTGGAAGACTGCACCACTTGGGGCTCAGTCTTTGCTGCCATCTATACTAAAACACATGGTATTCCATCAATTGCGGTAATACCTGATGTCCTAAAACAAATTCAAAACGAATATGGGGCAGAGCCTGCTCTAAATTTAGGTATGAAATTACTGAAAAATTTCGACCAGGTCTCAACAATAATATTGTCTAATATTAAAGGGGAGGCAGCAGCAGTGGCGATCCGCCAAAAATTGAGGGAATTCGATGTTACAGAACATCAAACTGAGCTACCCAGAATAATTGAACAATCTTATGCAGAATTCGGCAGAGATAGTTTGGGTGGAAGACCACTGAAGCCGAAACTATCTGAAAGTCCTGAGAAGGACTCAACAAAACAAACTCCCACATCTTCTAAAAAGAAGTGGGAGTCTACTAAACAAAAATCAAACGAGAAACGTTCTCAATCCCGAGGTAGGTCTCCTCAAAAGGAGCCCTCTGAAAGGAGATATAACCTCAGGAATAGGGATAATTTGAGAAAACCTGATAGGTATCACGATACTGATACACGTTCCTCTCGTCCCTTTCAGATCTCACCACAGACTTCGGAAAGAAGAGGACGGACGGAACACAGAGAAGAACGCGTGACATCGAAAGACGACAAACACGCTTCAAAAACAAAAACAAAACCTCAATTCTCCAAAAAGAAGGTAGCAGGTCTGAAGATTAGACATGCCGAGAATACTGAGAACACAACTCAAGAACGGAGAATGGGCTCAGACCATGCTGGGCAGTGCAGCAGAAGTCACAATAGTTCGCCAGAACCTGAGGGAACTTCTGGAGATAGTGGACTTGAATGAGTACATCACAGTTGAGACTGTAGACACCAGGGTTAGTACTCCACAAAGGTTATTTGAAATAACACTCCGGATGGAGGGAGACAAACCTAGACAGGTGAAAGCACTTTTTTGGGAAAGACTATCAAAAGGCTATGACATACTTCTAGCAGAAAAGGACTGGCCACCACAATTTGTCAGGGAGTGCCCACATGGCGAGGACATTATTATGCCTGCCTTCTCCAACCATATACCAATGCATCTAAGATATACATATGCCAGGAAATGGGCAGTAGCCCAGGCCCCAGCATTATATAAAAATCATGTAGGATGGGATGAAGATTCACCTCACCATAAAATACATCTGAAACATGAACCAACTGCACAACGGCAGTATCCTATTAAGCAAGAAGCTAAAAAACAGGTCAGGGAGATTTTAGATCAACTTGAATACCAAGGGGTGATTGAAACATGCACCTCCTCAATGAACAATCCTTTGTTTCCTGTCTCCAAACCAGACAAAACATATCGTCTAGTTTTGGATTACAGACATTTAAACACTTGTTCTAAAACTTTTGCAGTGCAAAATGCACATAGCACAGCATTAATGAATAACATTGTGCGTAAAAAATATAAAACAACATTAGACATCTCAAATGGTTTCTTTTGTCAAAACATAGCACCTGAAAGCAGGTACTTAACAGCATTCTCCATAATGGGGACTCAGCGTCACTTTTGTCGACTCCCACAAGGGTTCAAGAATAGCCCAGGTTTATTCTCAGCGAGGGTAATGGAGTTACTACAAATTTATGACAATGAGGCATTGTCCTATGTCGATGACATTTATCTGACAGACGATGACCTGGATAAACACTTGAACAGGGTGAGCACCATTATACTGGGATTCGCCTCTGAGGGCTACAAATTCAACTTTAAAAAGTCCAGAATTGCCCATCTCAATGTCCTATTTCTAGGATATGAGCTTTCAAGTGAAGGCAAGAGCTTGGCAGCTAACTTTTTAGAAAAGTGTGCGCTTGCTCCAACCTCCAAAAACGCAAAAAACTTACAATCAATCCTGGGTTTTTTAAATTTTGGAAGAACATACATTCTAAACTACGCAGAAAGAGTTAAACCTCTCTACGCATTAATCAAACCTGATTTTTCAATCAAAAACTGGACACAAGAACACACAGAAATCTTGTGTTCACTACAAGCTAACATGTTAGCAACTAAACACTTACAAACACGCGTAAGTCAACGCAATTTGGTGATCCGAATAATTTCGGGTCAATGCGGATTCACCTACTTAACTTTCAATGAGGGTGAAAAAATCCCAATAGCGTATAAATCACACTTGTACACACAAGCGGAAATGCGCTTCAGTTCAACTGAAAAAATTCTAACAGCAGTTCAAACCGCTGTAGCAAAAGAAAGAGCCTTAGCCCAAGGGAAACGCATTATTGTCGTAACCCCAGTACCTGCTTTAGAAGCGGTTACAAAAGCAAGCATTCCAATGTTAAAGCATTGCATCCAAGATGGATACAATGGGTTAATTCTCTTGCTGCAACAGATGTTGAATATGTTTTTGATCCAGATTTGAAAACACAGGCATTCCTGCAGTATGAACATGAATGTCCCCTGCCTACTGAAATTCTGCCTCTCGATCAGTACGAATTCATAATTTACACTGACGGATCAGCACAACCCGCAATAGGGGGTAAGCAAGCTTACAGTGCAGCGTGTGCTATCGTTAAAGGTCGCATGCGAAATGGCATCTTCAGACCTATGGTCACAAAAACGCAGTCTCTAGGAGATTGTACAGCTCAGCGAGCTGAACTACAAGCATTCAAACTGGCACTTGAAAGTACAGATCGAGAATTCCCCACACTAATCGTGTGCGATTCCTTTTACTGTGTTCAGTCGTATAATGAATATATACAAAACTGGCTTGAAAATGGTTTCAAAGATGCGAAAGGTGGCACAATAAAGCACAAATTGCTTTGGGAACAAGTGGTTCAGTTGAAAACGAACTACCAAAGGCTCACGTGATCCACACACTGAGTCATCAACGTGATGGCGTTCACGTTGCAGGGAATTCATTGGCTGACGAAGCCGCAAAGGGGGCTGTGCAAACGGCTTCCGTAGCTGCGATCACTCGTTCAAAAACAAAAATAGACGGTGAGATAATGTTGGCTGTCAATGCATCAAGCAAAGGCAGCAGTGCAGCGTTACCAAAAAGGTTTCCACTGAAGTACTCTTATGTAATTGATGCGAACAACGTTCCTTTTGCTCGAATCCCTGAAGTGGGGGATAGGGTAATACCAAACAAGGAACGCAGATTAGGACTACTCCTAGCAGCACACGAAGGGATAGCTTCTGCCCATGCAGGTGTTTCTGCAACAATATCTTTACTCAAGCAAAGATATTGGTGGCCTGGCATTAGAAAACAAACAAAGAACTATGTTTTAGAATGTGATATATGCCAACAGATAAAAGTCTCCACTGTGAAACGTCCTGCGCAGACACCCCTGTTAATTTCAGATAAACCATTAGCTTGTGTTTACCTTGACCACTGCGGTCCCTTACACAGGGACAGTAATTATAAATATATCATGGTAGCAGTGGATTCATGCTCTAGGTTCCTATGGTTATGGCCTCAGCGCTCAGCTGACACTCGAACTGTTATAAAAGATTTGCGAGTCTTTATCGGCATATACGCAATAGGCACACTACATTCTGACCAAGGTCCTGCGTTCAGCTCTAGGGCTTACAAAGAGGCCATGGCCAGTCTGGGCGTTGCATTGCGGTACTCCTCTCCATTCCATCCTGAGGGAAATTTGGTTGTGGAAAGGAAAAACCGGGACATAAAGCAGTCTATAACAGCTAGAGTATTAGGTTCAGGTGACGGGTGGGTCACACACCTTAGTGGAGTTCAACGTGCACTTAACAACCTGCCAAGAAGTTCTCTAGGGGGGGGTCACTCCATATGAGGTCCTATTTGGGACAAGAATGTGGGTACCAGACTTAGACAACGTAGGCACAGTGGTGGAAAATAAACCCTTTGATATCAAAGATCGTTTGGCTGTTTTACAGGACTTAAACAAATTAAGAACCAAACAAAGCAACGTATTCCTACAGTCAACCACCACTGGGGATCAACCGGCTGTCCCAGCAAGGCCTGTCTGGATTCCAAAAGTTGGGGATCTAGTCAGAGAAAAAATTGTGGACAAGAAGGAATTTGGACCTTCTTTCAGACAACCAGTACCTGTCCTAGCAGTTCAAGGAACAAGAACAGTACTACTGCCGCCCCTTGCTGGAAGAAAGGAGAACAGATTTGTGTCCATCGACCTCATCAAACCACAGTATGTGGCCGATACTAAATAGTAGGCCTCGTGGACTCCGACCTAGAGCAAACGCACTCCTCTTGCTACTATCCAAGAGGTTCATACTGAAAGACTGATAACAATCGAGAATTCAGCTGAAACAAATGAGGGACTAAGCAACAACGCTATGGAACTCATTCCTCTTGAACACCAAGTAACAGTTCGTCCAAATACACCTGTCTACACCAATGTAACAAGTGATGAACTGGTTCCAGTGATTTCTACGAATCCTGATGCAATTCCAACAATTGACAGAACTGCTTCTGGCTATTTCATTAACTTTGATACGTTCTCAGAAGATCCGAGTGAACCTGAAACGACGCCAGTGTCATTAAAATTCAAGCAGCAAGTACAAGACTTTCTTCATTTTGTGAAAAAGACTTATTTGGTTTCTCCATGGATTAAACTCTGGATTATATCTGGACTTTTTGTTTTCCTGCTCTGGCTAGCTTTGGTAACAACTGTAAGCGTGCTTATAAGTGGCAGATACATCCATGTGAACACTGAAGGAAAAGACGTAAACGTACTTTTGAAACCTCATAAATCCTCCCATCGTGAAGCAAGAGACTTGTCATCAGTGAACATCACAGCTGTTCCTATACTCGATGGTATAGTGTGGGACAAAACAGATTTTGATATATTCGGTCCAACGGAAGAATTGAACATTCCACATTTGTTTAAAATTTCATTAAGTGATCTAATCACGTCCAGTACCTATTCTGATAATTGGGACTTTGAGACTGTGACTGACATTATGTTTGACCTAGAAAAATCTGCTGCATTTTCTAAAAATGAATATTTAGAGGGTTCATCAGACTATGAACAACTGTATTGTTATAATCACTATGGACATCATTTTTTGCATAAATCTGCATATCCAAGAAATGTGTTTATGTTTAACCAATGGGAACATTGTCCTACACCACCTAAAAGCAGTTCAAAAACATTTGCCAGTAAATTTCCATATTTTTCAGGTTACAATACATCTGATCCAGAAATGTTTTACTATAAAAATGTAAACAAAACAGGACTGAAAATTATGTTAACAAATACAAAACAGATTTATTATGCGATATTTAATGCCCAACTGTCTAGACAGGGTTTCGACTTTTGGAAAGACATAATAGACACAAAAACGTTGTGGGGTACTAAAGAATGGTAAGTACAGGGGATAGAAGCTTTATTTAGAGCCTGCATCATCCCTGAACAAATAATGTTTTTGAATGAAACTATCCAACAAACATCTTGTCTTGGATTAGCCAAGATCAAAGATATGAACACACCTTCTGTACCAACTCTTGCCAAAAAATAATGAAACACAGGCAGTGGTGACAGTTGAGAATATACTACAACTCAACAGATCTAATCCTGATTGGAAAAAATGGTTGATCTGGCCCACAGACACGAATAACTGTCAGGAAAGATTCCTGAATAAAACTCAGGGCTTTACTATTCATAGGCCAGACCCAAGATACGTCCAAAGACAACATCCGGGGGTAGTAACAACATACAGTGTAGGTAAATTATGCCTCGATTGGCTGCATACATCTACACTACAGGATGTGAAACAACAATTATCCTTCTTACAAAAGACGCAGATCTTAGGGATTTCTTGCTTGGACCAAGAAAACCGCGTCAAAAACGTTTCATATATGCCGGCATTTATGCTGCTTATAATGAAGCTTGGAAGGTGTCACAGATAGAGGCCGCAGAACGAATACGTGAACTTGATCGTATTAATTTAGAGAAATCACTCTCTGTGGTTGACAATGGGTTAACAACTTTGTCCTCCAGAATTTATTCACTGGACGGCATTGTATCCTCTACTATCGACATACTAGAACAAGATTTGGCGATGTTACAACAAGGCCAATCTCAATTACGTTCTATTATGTTATTAAGCTGGACGCTGCAATCATTGCGAGCGGGCTATGTGCCTTGGCGTTTCATCAACACAACGGCTCTGTTTTCAGAATACAATCTAACTGATAAACAGATAGAAATGGCACAAAGAGGGGCAAAGTATACAGTGCTGAGCATTGAAAAACTGGAAAAATTACCATTCAACGTGGCAGAAAAACCAGCTACAGAATGGCTTATTCATGGCAAAATTACACTACCTGTGACTACTTTTCAGTTTCAGTATTGCCTCAGACAAATGCAAGCAGGCAAATATGAAAGGTTGGGTAAGGAATACATTAAGACATCTTGAGCTTTACCGTATACATATAGATGTTGGAGCGGGCATCATGAAGTGTTTTTAAGCGGTAAAAACTGTAAACGTGCACTAAGCGGTTCACTTATATGTCAGGACATTTCCTTGCACGGAGCATGTAATGGTTCTGTGGCAAATTTGTCTTGCCATCAGCAGGGTACACCAGCTGCTGTGATTAATCCAACGTTCGGACAACTTTCTAATGGGAGTTACCTCATGTTGAATGATCAGAGTTGCTGTGGCATGCTGCCAGGTATCCCATATCTAGTAACGGTCAACTCCAGGGTCACTTGGTGTATGCAAGTATTGTTTGCCCCAATAGACACAGTCAGGGAGTCGCCTCTATGGCCTTCGCTGAACGTCTCTTTTATAAGATTTGATACTTTAAGCAGAATGAAAGCCATGCTTTTACAACAAACAGTGCCTCTGACCTCGTCCAAAGAAACCTATGATCTGCAAATTGCAAGGACTTCGGCTGAGATACAGACTTTAATACGTACAAACTGCCCTATACATTTCGTGGAAATGATAGGACGAATTTTCAACATGTCTGATACAACAGGAATTGTACATGTATTTAAGGGCATCTGCTCGGGTCTGTTAGCACCTTTCCAGGCAATACTCGGAATCATCCCGAACTTTGCACATTCGGTGTTTGGTGACATACCATTAATTCTAGCACTTGTTGCCGGAATTCTATTTCTTTTCCTGCTATTTCGCTATGGCCAGCCAATTCGCCGACATCACTCCGAGCGATATGGAGAAAGCTCTCCTTGAACGAAAGTGCCGTGAGCAAATAGTACAGCTTTTGGGCATAAATCGTCTACGGGACCTTAATACCACATGGTTCCTGTCCTTTAGACCAATCTGGTAAGATTGCATCTTACCTGTTCTACGATGCCTGCTATGCGGTGTAGAATGCGTGTTGGACACATGTCTAACATTTCCATCGGATGCGCCAACGGACGTCGATACTCTGCTGGACCAGATAACGGCCCATGCTATGTGTTGTCCCCAGCGGCTTCCTATCCTGATGACAGCATTCATTGAGATCTCACAGACGCTTCCGGCAGCTGCTGAGGTACGAGAAAGAACTACAGGCACACAGGTAACAACGGACGCGAACATTGCAACAATTGAAAGCAATGCTTCACATCTCTGTGCGATTAACCTGCTTCACGAGGTGTTCCAACTCACACCAACTACAGTGGATGATGTTTTGTCTATAGAAATAGATGATCTAATGTTTACACCAGACCCGTAAACTGACTCTGATTCAGCATACAGTGTTCCAGAAATACAGCAACAATTTGGCCTTCATTTTTCAAAAACTTGGAACTCTACCAAAATTGAACTTTTTCCCATTTTTCGAACGAAAATGGTACTTCAATCTGCTTAAAGTAGAACTAGCCTTATAGTACAGACTTGGCGGTCCTTCCACAGACATTTTGTCATCTTGTGTGTCTAAAACAGTTCATTAATTTTCATGACATGAAATGACTTTGATTTTTGAGAAACTTATCGATCATTTTTTGTCAAATGTAAATATTACTGCTTATTTTCATTCCAATTGCATTTATTTTCAAAACTCTATGCCTGTAATGAAAAGCAATACTTCAAAATGTACAGTACCTTTTTGCATTCTAATATGTTTTTTTTTTAAATGCCTTTTTTTAATGGTTTTATGAAAATTTTTAGAAATATGCGGTACTCCATTTTAATGTTTAGCATTTTAAATGTTTAGCATTTTAGTATTATCGTATACACGAAAGAGGAGTGGGTGTTGTATTCCTCTTAGGGTATCCATAAACGGGCTTTCCAGTATCATGTCCTTATATAGGCACAATTCGCCCTGCCCTTATATAGGCATAAAATCCCAGCCCTTATTTAGGCATTAAACCGTGCACTCCAAATACAGGCATGGTCTCTGACATCCGTCCACCCTAACGTCACAACGAGTTCATGAAGAACAGACCCTTAAGCTGCGGGAGTTTCCCTAGTCCAGGACTATTGATTTCTTCAAGGACTCATATATTATGCATGAACCATTATTCCTTAGGGGTTCATTCATGACGTCATTCGCTGTCCAATTCACGTCAATGCTAACATTCCTAAGGTACTCTCAGGTATAAATATACCTTCCCTAGCCCTTGTAAACTAGAGGAGACCTCGACTTCAGAGGAGCCCGTATCCTGGCCTGACGCACTGAGAAGACGCTGCCATTCCCTGCACGCAGAGAGCCCAGCTTCCAGTGATCTGACTTCCTTGTGGGGTGTTGGAGTTCGAGTCTGGCAAAGAGATTCCAACCTCTCTCATTCTTCAGGTATGGAGCTGATAAGAACCTAGAGGGACTCTTGGCATACTAGGCATACTAGACTTAACATACTCTCAGTATACCATAGTAAGGAATACTTCACCTACTTCATACCTTGTCCTACACTTAGGTTAGGTTAGGTACATTGGGGTAGAACTAGCTTAGCACCGCATCGTATGAGTACTCGCAATTTTAGTCTGTGTTATTTATGTAACAGCCTATGTACTAAAAGATAATGCTATCGCAGTATTATTTATTTCTACTGCTCACCCTGTACATTATTTATCTCGCATACTGTCTTGTGATCGTAACAGCACATTATACTTACACCAGAAACAAGACTGTTCAATAAATCTTTTATTGAAAACGCCCGTCTATTATTTCTGTGTAACTCTGAGGAAAACTAAGCATGCACGACTGAGCTGAGTGAAATAGTTATCTAGTGTTTCCACGACTCTGGGACACATTCTGATTCTAAAAGGGAAACATATTGGTCATGTTTTGCGGCTGCCAGAAACTACTCCCTTCTTGTTGTCAAGGAGTTTCTAGTGGCCTCTGAGCTAGCTGGCACAAGTAATTAAGTTTAATATACTCGATAGGGACATACCGACCTTAGTCCTATGTCAAACCTATAGGATATATTATTCCAATGCGCAGAGCCTATTAGGGAAATAGGAGCTACACTACAGGTATGCTCCCAGCGGACCAGAGGTTGGCTACAATAGTGGTTATTCATAAAAACGGAAAACCCAAGAATACGTGCTCCTCCTACAGACCGATATCGCTACTTAATGCGGAAGCCAAAATCCTTGCTAAAATATTGGCCACCCTCTTATTACAAGTCATATCCAAATTAGTACATCCAGATCAATCTGGCTTTATGCCAGCCAGAAATACTTCTCTCAACCTACGGCGACTCCACGGAGTGATAGATCGTGTTCATACAATACGCGAAGATGCGGTGGTGATATCTCTTGATGCCGCCATGGCGTTCGACACGATTGAATGTCCCTAAATGTACTCAGTATTAAGGAAAGTGGGATTCGGTCCCGGCTTTCTGAGCTGGGTTCAACTTCTGTACAAAAACCCAATGGCCCAAGTAGTTGTCAATAACCGAAAGTCCCAGGAGTTCACCCTCGGCAGAGGAACCAGGCAGGGCTGCCCCCTTTCTCCATTGCAGCCCAGAGAGAGCTACTATGGGAGGGGAAGCCACCCAGGATATCCATTCAGAAGCTCACACGCGGGTGGTATGATTGGGGAATCGCACTTCCTGATATCAAAAGATATTATTGGGCTTCACAGCTTATAGCAATAAATCAGTGCATGTATAGGCCCCCGGGGGACCCCGGTTTTCAAATGGACAGGTGGCTGCTCCCAGGGGGCGACTTTACAAGAGTGTTATACACTAATTCCACTAAACTGAACCTGACGGGCCCCACAATGCATGCGGTGCAGATATGGCGGATGGCTAGCAGAAGCATGGCTTGGGAAGGGAACATAACACCCGCTACCCCACTTTGGGATACGGATGTCTTTGGCAATCTCAGGAAAACCAAGGGCTTTGACCGATGGGATTTGATTGGTATCTCTAAGGTTGGGTATCTGTGGCAGGCGGGAGAAATAGTCCCTTTTTCCCAATTGCAAAAAGAGTATGAACTTGCCAACACAGAATACTTCAGATACATACAGATCAGACACGCACTACAGACTGTGATCGTTAAGGGGGAGACACCACCGGAATCCACCCCACAAGAGTATAGACTCCTAGACGGATACATGCCGGAGAAATCCATAACCTTGACCTATAGGAAACTCATTAACAATTTGTCCGATCCCCTCCTCCGGCTTCGATCAAAATGGGAGCACGATGTGGCGGAGTTGGAGGACGAGGAATGGCTCGAAGCGCTGGCTTCCCCTAGGGAGGTAGCTATTTCATCTAGATTGAGATTGATACAACTGTAGGTGCTCCACAGAATCTATTTTGCGGGCCCTGCAATGGTAAAGATGGGCTATAGATTGGAACCAGGATGCATGAGAAGGTGTGGACAGGAGGGAACTTTTATACACATTCTCTGGGAGTGCGCACGTATACAGGAGTATTGGTCCGAGGTTACGAAATGTATGGCGGAGGTGATGAGATGTGAGATTGACTATAGCATAAAACTGTGCCTCCTGAATATATGGGGCCCCACGGACCTGAACACCAAAGAGAGGATATGGGTTACCTTAGGTATGATAATCGCAAAACGGAACATTGCACGATTGTGGAGAGCGCAAGAGCCACCGTCTCTGGCGGCGTGGGAGAGAGACATGGATTGGTGCATGTTAACAGAGACGACAGTGTATGAGTCTAGAGGGTGTCCCCGCAAATGGTCACAGATCTGGGATAAGTGGAACAATTACAGGGGAGGTATATGCGAACCCCCACAACAGAACAATGGAAGAGATCCAGAGTAGAATAAGAGAAAACTTATGGAATGTACTACTCTCATGATATTGCCGGGTTATTTGGGATCCATGGGATAATTAACAAGATCGATGCACTCCTATTGGTTAATGTCTGTATAATGTGTGTACTATGTGACTGTGTCATCAATAAAAAGAATTTATAAAAAAAAAATATGAAAGAATAAGACTGTGAGAGTATTCACTTCAGCCGTAGGTGTTTGCACTCCAGAATTCTGTGTATATAATGTGTATATAATTAATTAGTTACTACATGTAAAGATATGTATTAAAACTGTGATTGAATTTGGACAACAACTTTTTAATTCTTAAACAAATAAAATAGTTTCAGAATAAATTCATGATTTTAGACTACTTGAATGGTATGTGCTTAAATGGTACCCAAATTAACAAAGGGCATCTTGTCCCTGTATGCACAAATGTATTTAATTGGATTGAGTCGTATTAATTAAGAATGCTGTTGCATGGGAATTAGTATGTTCCCTCATTGATGATAGCGAGTTACAATTGACACCATAACATATGCAGCTGGACACATGCTGCATTTAACAAGTGTAATGCTTAGGGCGGATGTTATTGTCAAAGGGTTCCCAACAACGAATCCCAAACCTATGCGGGAACAGTTTGCAAATTGCACACTACAGGCAATTGTTTTATGTCCTGTTGCAACACTAATGACATGCAAGGGTTGCTTACTGGGTCCACACAGGTTTCAATTCCCTTCCATCCCAAAAGAAACGTGAAAAGGTAAGGTGATAATTGTCCGCTGCCCCCATTTGCTCAGTGTAATCGAGTTCTTTATAAAACCCCATAAATAAATAAATAAATAAATATAAATATAAATTAATTAATTAATTAATGGGGCAGCCCTGGCACTCTTTTGACATGTGGAGCCTGTTGTTATGAGCTCAGGTAAGTCAGAGGAGGCCAAGACCAAGAGAAAATCTCTGTTGCGATTATCATACAACAGACTAATATGCTGGAGAGACAGCAGGTTTAAGAGTGGATGTCTTCTTAAAGGATGCCTTGTTGCTATAAGGCCAGACTGCACACCGTGCAGGATGCAGTTGAATTTGTTTGGCTCTATATACATTTTCAATTTTAGCTTGGTATCGGAATGGCCGGTTGGCTTCACTCCGCCTATCCACAACTTTGTGATGTAAGCTGCCTATTGGTACTAAAATATCAGTAAAACTGTGATGCATTGGAAGCTCTGTGCACCAGCACAGATGAATGACTGGAAAAGGGGTTGACTTCGTAGTTGCTGTTTTCCTTAGTTCTGTGAGAAGCTGCTTCATGCTAGAGGAGTCGTCTTAAAACCTGAGTGCCTTTGCTGCTGCCCAGCCAACCAAAAATGTCTGCTTTGTGCAAAGATCTGTGCCATCTGTTCGTGACTCTCCTGGTTAAGAACCCTATGTTCGCCCCCTAGAGGCCTGGGTGACAGGAAGCAATCCAAAAACACTTTGCAAACCAATGCTCTTGGTGTGGGTTGTCTGAGGGGTTCTGCCATGTCTGACCTCTGCCCTGGACCTCGTTGATGCTAAATTCCTTCTGATGGGACTGTCTGTGCCTGGGGATATCTCCCCAGAGTCGGGGTTACCCCTGGCCTGTAACGGAGGTACAAAGGACACGCCACTGTCACTCATACTTGCTGCATCTGTTCAGCAAAAAGTAAGACTGTGTTGCATTCCTAAGACAGTCACACATTCGACACATAAGGTGCTAGCACAGAATTACAAATCTGTTTTCACTGTGATTCAGGATACGGGTGCTCAGAGATAGGAGAGCAGTTGATGATTGAGATCTTCATTAACCAGAGATCATGTTAGTTATAAAGTATTGCATTTTTTCTTCAAGTTATTATAGTTGTTAACAGTATGGAAGAACCTATGTTTATATTTTAAACACTCAAAATTGTGCCGGACCACCAACATTGACACAACAACAAGAAAACCCAGTACTGTAGTGAGGTTTAACAGGGCCCTTGTACAAAAGCTTCCACTTTACATGTTCACATTTAAACTTGACATCTCTTTAGACAAGTGACTTTTTGCCTGCTTTGCACGTACATGATAACGTACTCAGAGACGGTTTTGCTTGCAAGCACATTTCTTTGTAAGCATTTGATCACATCACTGTACATTATGTTCAAGGATAAAGTACACTGAGCGTGCTGCCCCTGCGTATTGTTGTTGTCTGTTCGGAGACAGTTCTGAGTCAGAAATACAAACAATGAATAGCTAAGGACCTCAGACACAGTGCGAATGAGGCCAGTTTTTGTTACATAAAGTGCTTCTGACATTCAGCTCGCCAGAGGAGCACTTCCATGGATTATCCTAGACATTTGCCTGGGCTGATTCCCAGCCCTGCTGACTTCTGTCACCATCCTGCAAAGGACGGAGGCCTGTTCCAGACCAGGCTGGCTTGCTGATACATCACTCATACAGGTAAACGGGGAGTTAAACTGTTCCAAGAGATCTGGCAAAATGCACTTCTTATTACGATCTCTAGAGTAGAGTTAGGATAGGTAGGGTATTCATTATGATATATATCCATATATGCATATAATCACTGCAACGTTATAATGGTTGAATGGTACCCTGTTTGTGTGTTTGTAGTGTTTTTGTCTTATTCCCTGTATTGCTGTTACATTTCTGCTCACTCAATTTTCCCCCCGTTTCCTCTGTTTGCGTGTTAATAGTGCTTTCTACCTGTTTCCCGCCTTCCCTCTTTCCCGCCCGCCTGTCGTCGCTCTCTCCCCCGCCTCCTGCCAGCCCTGTCCCCCACCACTCAGCGTCCCTCCCTCCTACTTAATGGAGGCTGCAGCATGGCCGCACAGTAGACAGACGCAGCGGGCGCCCACTAGTGCACAGAAGTTGTGCCAAACGCAAGCCCGTCTGTGCCAGGAGCACACCCAGCGCCAGGAACCCTGGTTCTCCCATCCACCGCAGATACACCACAGCCGAGCTCTGAGCCCTGGACCTCAGACCTCGCAACAACAACTACTGCTGCACTTCTCCACGTTCTACAGTAGGATCTTTCACCTGTTGGCACTGTCGCTTTTCCTGCAACACCAGAGAACCAGACTGCACGATGCCCACCACCTCACCAAACACAACAGCCTCAGAGCAACTCCACTGCATCCTCCTCAACACTCGGTCTCTGTGCAAGCACGCCAACGAGATATGGGACACCATCACCTCCCTCACCCCTGACGTCATCTTCCTCACCGAGATCTGACTCAACCCCACATCTGCATCCACACCCGACATCGCTGCAGCGACTGCAGACGGCTACAAGATAGCACGCCGAGATCGCAGCAACAAACATGGAGTGGGAATAGCCACCATCTCCAAAGACACCATCCACTGCAACACCACCGCAGACATCACCACCTCAATCATGGAACCACCAGCTGCCAGCTCCATACCAATGCAAGACCATCATCAGAGGCACCCTCACCTACAGACTTCCGGGACAACGCCCCAGCTTCTGTGAAGCCATTCCCAAATTCATCTCCCTACTCGCCATTGACACCAAATACCACATCCTCCTCGGCGACCTCAACTTTCACATCAACGACCTGAATAACACCAATACTGCCAACCACCATGAAAGCTTGAACAACATCAGCCTCACCAACTAGTCACCGACTCCACACATAACACAGGACACACGCTCGACCCCATCTTCACATACAGAGACAGAGTCAAGTTCAGCCATGTCACCAAGCTCACCTTGACAGACAACACCTTCATCCACTTCCCCATCACCGGATCCTCTGGCACCACCACCCAGCACCTCTCACTGTAACTGGAACAAAGCATCAGAGAGCCAATGGACAGACTCCCTCAATTCCTCCCACACTGAAACTGCAACCAACCCAGAACAGGCAGACAAGAACTTCTCCGCCTGGATCTCCGATTGCGCCGACAGAGTTGCCCCATTCAAGCCTACCAAACACATATGAGCTGCCAAGCAGGCCAGCTGGTACACCACAGAACTGAGAACCACGAAACACAAATGCAAGAGACTGGAAAGGAAGTGGCACACCAGCAAAGAAAAACACAGACTGTGCCACCTTTAAGTCAACCCTCAACCAATACCACCAACTACTGAAGGAGATGAAAAGGAAAGCCCTAGCCAACCACATCAAAGCCAGCTCTAACCACAGCAAAGAACTCTTCAACATCAGCTAGAGTTCTCCAATCATTCAGCCACTTAAAATACCATCATCCCCTCTCAAGAACTCTGCAACACCCTGGTGGATTTCTTCCACAACAAGATTGCCACCATCTACAACAACTTCAAACTTCAACCCACTGCCGCCTACACTCTCAGCCTACCGGCTCCCACAGATGCAAACCCCGATGCAATCTCCATCTACCTGCTCACAGCCTGGGACCAGCTCACCACACAAAATACCACTGCCATCATGAACACCGTCCACTAAGAGCACCAACAGACCCCTGTCCCCATTACATGTTCAACCTCGGGAGCAAAACGATCAGCAAAGAGCTCACTGCCAATTTCAACTCATCCATATCGATGGCTACCTTCCGCAAAGAATGGAAACACACAGACGTCAAACTCATCCTCAAGAATCCATCCGCCAACCCCAGCGGACTTGAGAACTACTGTCCCATTACTCTGCTCCTCTTCCCCGATAAAGTCCTTGAAAATGCCATCAACCACCAATTCACAGAACACCTGGAGAACAGCAACCTTTTGGACTCCTCCCAATACGGATTCCACACCAACCACAGTACCAAAACCACCCTGATCTCAACAACAGACTACATCAGAACCCTCCTTGACTGGGGAGAATCTGCAGCCCTAAATCTCCTTGACCTCTCAGCTGCATGTGACACCATATCCCACCACACCCTTATCAAGAGGCTTCATCACATTGGAATACAAGGAGATGCCCTCTAAAGGACTGCCTTCTTCCTCACCGGAAGAACACAGAGAATCCGCCTACCACCTTTCACCTCAGAGCCCAAGAACATCATCTGCTGCACCCCTCAAAGCTCATCCCTCAGCCCTATGCTATTCAACATCTACATGATCCCCCTGGCCAACATTGTCAGGACCCATGGAATGAACATCATATCCTATGCTGACGACACCCAGCTCATCCTCTCACTATCAGAAGACCCCTCCAACACGAGGGCTAACTTCCTCAGGTGCATGACAATCATCCCCGCCTGGATGAAAAACAACTGCCAAAAACTCAACACAGACAAAACAGAAGTGCTGATCTTTGGAAGCAACACCTCCCTATGAAATGACTCCTGGTCACCCTCCAAACAAGGACCTCTTCCACCCCAACAGATCACACTCGCAACCTTGGCATCGTCCTGGACAGCAACCTCACCATGAAAAACAGATCAATGCAGTCTCCTCCACATGCTTCCTCACTCTTCGCATGCCCTGCAAGATCTTCAAATGGCTCCCCATCAACACCAAGTGTACCATCACTCAAGCTCTAGTCACCAGCCGGCAGGACTACGGCAATGCACTCTATGCAGGAATCACCACACACCTCCTGAAGAGACTACAGACCATACAGAACACAGCGGCCAGACTCATCCTCAATCTCCCCAAACAGGCCCACACCACCCCCTACCTAAAGAAGCTCCACTGGCTTCCCATTCAGAAGAGGTGTCAATTCAAGATGGTGATCCACACCTACAAAGCCCTTCATAATCAAGGACCAGCATACATCAACCACCGCCTGAACTTTCACCAACCCTCCAGACACCTGCACTCGGCCTCTTTCTCCCTCGCACACACACACTGTATTCGACGAAGCAACAAAAGAGGACGCTCCTTCGCGAACCTCGTAGCAAACTCCTGGAACAACCTCCCCATCACTTATGGACCTTATCCTACCTTCTGGAATTCAGGAAAGGACTCAAGACCTGGCTGTTCAACTGAGCCCCCAACAGCAATGATCTCAGCGCCTGGATACCCTTGTGGGTGATTAGCTGCGCTCTATAAATCCATGATGATTAGATACACAGAATGTGAAGCTTCAGGCCCATAATGGACCCAAATGGAGGAAGAGGGAAAGATAAAGCACAAAACGTTATTGTAAAATTTCATGTCATCCACAACCACCAACCCTTCAACGGAGGAGGACACTTAGTCACAAACCCCTCATTCCCAGGGCCAATGACTATGATTTAGTCTTACTATCAACCAGTGTCTGTGACTAAGAAAGCGTTTAGAAGAGTCCACTTGCTTGAACACATATTTACTTCCCTGGAATTCCACCTTTAGCCTCACATGAAAGGCTACAGACACCACCATGCCCTTCCCCACCACATTAGATTTTTCTTTACCTCTAAGAGAGATCTCTGCCTGACCAGAGACTAAGAACCCAAATCAAGGAAGAGTAGGAGGTGGTTGTTCCCCATCAGCACCACCTTCTTTTTTTATAGCAATGCTCAGGAATCTGTCTCTCCTTTCCACTAACTAAGAGCCCGAAATCCACAAACCTTTTGCGGCAACTTAAAATGGCACTTACCATTTAATCCCACCAGTCCCAGCAGTTCTCTCAGCACCTTGGTCATCTCATCTCCATTATCGGTGGCCAGGCACGGCCGGTCCAGTGGGGCTGAGGGGCCACGCCCCTCCACCTTTAGTCCCTCACGAACAGTGTCTGTCAGGCTGCACAAAGGTCAGCCTGACAGACACTGTTCACTTTCAGTTCAAACAGCCAGGAGCCAGACATGCGCAAAATGCGCAGGCTCCTGGCTGCCTGATCTGAGTTTTGCTGGGCTGAGGAAGTCACAGCTCCTGTGGGCGTGATGTACTCAGCTTAGCAAAGGTCCGTGAGGCCCTCCCCTCAGTGACGAGGGGTAGCGTCACTGATTGCCTCGTACCTGGGTGCTTCAGTTTTAAGCCCTGAAGCGCCCAGGGTTGAGTGTCAATCAGTGACATTTCATCACAGGGTGAGTGGGGTGGGATCAGCAGTCTCACTGACCCCATCCCACTCTGTGATGACGTTGGGACTGCTACCTTCCCTCATTGGCTGACCTTAGGTCAGTCAATGAGGGAAGGTAGCAGTCCCAAGCCTCCTGGAACCTCCGAGGCAGAGCTGGTTGCAGGTAAGTGTGTTTTGTTTTATTTTGAATTAATGCTTGGTGCGTGCGTGCGTGTATGTATGAATGTTTGGTAAAGAGAGTTGTGAATGGATGCGTTTGTATGTGTGTGTGCGCGCGTGTGAATGCCTGGCTGTGAATGTTATTTGTATGTGTGCGTGTGTGCGTGTCCCTCCCGCCCCCCCTCCCTCCAAAACCTACCGGCCGCCACTGTCGGTGTCTCAGCATTAAATTTAGCAAGGAACACCAGTCCCTCTCCTGTCATCCAACATGGTGAAGCCCTCAATAGTGTTGGTCGTAAATGACAGCAGATCTTGCACCAGCCTTCAGCTATTTTTTGCTCAAGTGTTGAAGTCTGCACACTGATTTCTGCTGTCCCAGCTCTGTACCCTTCACTCTGCCTGACAGGCCCCCAATTTTCCCATCCATGCAGTGGCGTAACACCAAATGATGCCCTCCTCACCTGCCCTCCCGCAGAATGTGGCAGCCGCGATCCATGCAGGTAAGCGCAGTGGGGCGGGGGAGGGGGGGTGAGTCGATAGACGACATAATAGGATTTATTTATTTATTTAATTTTTCCTATTCCGTCGTTTGTCAACATTCCCCCTCCCACCCCACCCCGCCGCCACCGCGCTTACCTGCACGGTCCGCCGCTGGAATGTGGTGAGAAGCCCTGCACTCTCCACAATCACACAGATATCTATTGGCCTTGGCCTGAAGGGTCGGCCCCCCCTAAAAGTTAGGGTTGCCCACTGCATCGCAGGGGGCTGCGTTAAGATCCTGCCATGGACAATCAGAGATATGTGGTACCTTTTTCCTGGGCCTCTGTCTGCCATCTGCACTAATTTTGTGAGACTTGTGGTTTGCTTTCTACAAACATTTCCAGGTTTGTAGTACAGCACAGGGGACAGTTATTTGTCAAGAGTTGTTTTGTTGCACGTATGATAGTTTTCTCTGTTGCTAGACATTCCACTTAAGTTTGTCTGCTGCCGCAGAAAGATGTGCAACATGGCACGTTGGTTCCACTTCAGGAGCAAGAATAATTAATGTTTGGAAAACTGACAAAAATCGTTCTGTGTTGACAGTAATTAATAAATGCAGAAGCATTTTTAACATGTAACAAACAGGTAACACACACACTAAATACCACTAAATCACCGTGTTTAAATTAAGTAAAAAAATATGCAGTGGCAAATAGTGCTCTGCAGGTTGGGAAGGGAAAGGTTTTCACAGGAAAAATGTAAGTCTAAATAATATCAGATGGTGGCAATCAAAACATTAGCAGGAAAATTCAACAGTGAATTAACAGCGTCACAATTCTGTTTCTTTCTGCTCTGGAAAGCAGTCACTTCCCTGAGCGTTTAACTCTTTCTCATTCCATGCCATTGCACGCATTCTGCCAGGCATGCAATGACATGGCTTAAGGGCTGAGGGGCTCGCTTCAAAACAAGAAACTGTGAGGGCTCCCCGCACTATGGGGGATGCAGAGGCCTCCTTTAGGCCCCTGCCTCTATGGCCTTCACTATAGTTTTGGATGGTGGACGTTCTCTCTGCCAGGCCAGCATGGAATCCATTGTTGGAACACAGAAGTGTTGTTTCTTCATGCACCAAGAACAGGTTCCCTTGGCCCTTATCACACATCCAACAACGCTGTTGGAAAAAGTAGTCCTCGCAACGTTTTCTCTCTGACATGGCACTCCGCGAATGAACAAGGCTAGGAAATCTTGCTTATAAATGACAAAGGTTCTGTGTGTCCACCTCATTGACTCTACTGGACTCTACTCAGCACTTCAGCACGCGAGGTATCAACCTGAGGTGTATATCCAGGTCAGGGTCAGGTGCTAATCAGGTCACAGAGGCAACCAATGGCCCCCAGTGGAATTAGTTCAATTTCTGACCTTTGGGAATTAAAACATTATCTCATACTGTATAACTACACCTGCACGGTTTCCGTGGCACCATTTTAAAGCTAGGCTGTCCCTGGAAGGGCTGTGATTCCCAAATCCAAGATTACCTCTTCTACTTCTCATGGGCGCAGGGGTGTAGCTTCAGGGGGATGTTTGGGGCGTGACCCCTCTCCCCCAAAATAAATGCATTCTTAACTTGGTAGTTGGCTCTGGGGCCCTGAGTTGTGTTTGTAATCTCTGTGTCGTCGTTTTTAAAAACAAGAATGAAAGACATAAAAGTGACCTTTGATGAAAGTGGAGGAGAGTTAGAATGATCCATCTGGTGGCTTAATTTCAAAATGTATAACCAGATAACCTGATCCCACCAGGCCACCATCCCTTTGATTGTAGCCATTCACAATGGATCGCAAACTGCAACCTGCCTCATGAATATTGATGAGGTAGGCCCATTTGCGACACATTGTTGTACATCGCAGTTTGCGATTTCCTAATAGCGAATCGCTAAAATTCGTCATTAGGAAATCGCAAACATGCAATTCTTTACATCTGGCCCATGGTGGACACTGGCAGAAAAAAAAGCAAATGGCTCCAAAGCGCAGGAAGGGAACTCCATGCACATCAGACCATATTTTTTTGGTTCATTGAAAACAAACTCACAGTGTGGAAGCTTGTTTTCTCCAAACAAAAAGTTTGCCAAGCGGGCATTTTAAACATGGTGTCGTCCCAGGAAATCTGCAATGCTGTGAGGCAAGCCTCTACAACACCTCTCATCAGGGTGGTCAGTATTAGTCCTGAGTGACAGAGGCCATGGCCTCTGCCCACACTGGTGAACCAGCCCACCGTTCACCAGAGTCTAAATTAAACCCCCAATGTCTGTGCTAAGCTGAGTGAGTCCTACTATATTGTTTTTTACCCAATCTTAAGTGATTATCAGATTTACTTGTAGCACCTACTTTTTGATAATTGTTGCCAGCAGCTAAACACTTCTCACACTGACCATTTTGCCCAAAAAACCTTAACTATTACTTTTGTATTCACATGCATAGCGTTTTACATATTTGCTGAATTTCACATGTGGGACATTCATACACTCATGGCCTTTGAGCTACCTACATCACATGCAGCGATTCTTAACCTGATATCTATAACAGTAAATCCAGCTTGAAAGCAAAGATCAGCAAGGAGCTCTGTGCTCTCCATGTGAGGCCAAGGAACAACTAGGGTGAGATGAAGATGGAAAGGGACCATATGGTACCAAAGACTCTCCTCAAGGGAAAGATGTCCATTTGGTGTGGCAAATGTTCTTAACGCAAGAACAGGTTCTGGCAACCTCAGTCACCCAGTATGACAAGAGCAATATTAGAGGTGGTCCAAGAATTGCAGGGGATTGGTAGAACTAGAGATGAAACTCAAGGTCCTGAAGAGTCCAGAGAGGCTGCTGACCGAAGGTGTGACTGACACTCTGCTAACATCTATGGTGAAGTGATGAAACTATCAAGTGTTGACAGGTGAATGTGGGAAAAACTGGATTGATGGGGAGGGATAATTAAAGACAGGTATTTCATTCTCAAAGAGGTGATATCTTCCTGAAGTACATAATAAGTATATTGTTCAGTGGCTCTAACTTCCATGACACTCTAGGTCACTGATAAAATGGTGGTTGATATCTCCCAAGCCAGGCACATAGACCATTAAGGAATTCTTTGCAAAGGGAGTGGGTGGGCGGTATTTCCTGCTGGCTTATTGAGGTGAGTAAGGAAACAGACTGCAGCACAGCAGAGAACACACAAGAGCATCTGCAAGATTCCCATTCATGTTATTTTCTCTGAACACAAAAAGCTTAAACTCACCGGGCACGCGTGTGGAACTACATTCTAAAGCGTGAACTAAACACCATCTTTCTTCAAGAATACCAGCTGTTGCATCAACACCAATTTCAAATAAGACACAAACTCTACCCCAAATGTTCTTGGCTGCTGCAGATTTATTGACGGTGAGAGAAACTATCCTCTGTAAAAAGGATGTGGGCGGGGAAAAATCTAAACTCAGGAGAGATAAAGAGGGGTGCTACATTAGGTCTAAACTCCTTAATCTTTACACTCCAAATACAGCTCAAGAACTCTTCCATACGAGGTACTATGCAAGCTACTGAGAGAAATAGAGGGCGAATTGGTGGTTGTGAGGAGACTAACGAGGCCTAGGACACTGAGTTAGACAGAACCCGCAACTCGTGCCCGAGGACACTGGCGATGTCAGGAAAATAGAGTTACAAAATAATGGGGTTAACCCAGCACGTCACTGGGACCTAGGTGAATTGCGGTACAATAAAGAAAGGCCCAGTGGAAACACAATAATAGTATGTATATCAAACATCACCTGATAAATCAATTGCAGATACTATTTATGCACATTCACAATATTTAATCATATTGAACATCTAGTACATCATGTTCAAAGCGAAGTACATTGGTCAAAACGATTTAGTGCCTAGGTGCCCCAAATGGGGTGGGGGGGTGGAGAAAAGTGCATTAAAAGTGCAAAAGTGAGGAGGGTGAGTGAAGGGTGGAGGACGGTGGACAATGTGTACATCCAAACGTTAAAAAAGGCCTGTCCAGCCTTATCCAAGGCTAAATGATTTACAAAGACAAAGGTGGACAAGGTGAATCAATCACTGTTGTCCATTTTCAGTACGAAAGACATAGAGCTGTCGACGTTTCGACCCAGGGTGAGTGTAGGTAATTCTGTTCCTTACAAATGGGTCTTCATCAGGACCAAGGGGGCACCCTTCGTCCACCTGAAGGGTGGCCAGCGGACGGATGTTCTCAGCACCGTTCATGCTAATTGACCAGACGAAGAAAGCCTGTGATTTATTCACCCCATTTCTACCGTATTCTTTGGAACAAGTAATCCTCTACATTCAATTGTCAAGAACCCGTCCCTCTCTGTCTTTGGAGCCTACGGGCCTGTCTTCTCCACCACAGTTCTAGGTGGACGAAGGGTGCCCCCTTGGTCCTGATGAAGACCCATTTGTTAGGAACAGAATTACCTACAGTGAAGCAGCTAAGTACTAACCCTATCAACAGAAGCGGTAGAGGGATTTGGAAAGGTTATTCATGGTTGAGACATGGGCGGTGCTCTGGGCTGACATCCTAAAAGAATATAGAAGCATCATGCACAGAGAATCAGCATAGATTGTAATGTATCAGTGATACATTCCACCAGTTTGCCTCCATCCCATTTTTCCATTTACCACAGAAGTATGCTGGAGATGTTACAAGAGAAGGTGGTCCATGCGTCACATTTGGTGGTCCTGCTTTATTATCCACAGCAATTACTGCTGCATGGGTGGAGGCGGCGGCAGGACTAGGATCGGACTGGAACCAGGAATAGGGGGAGGAGGTAAGTGGCAATGTTAATAGACAAAGCTGAGTGGGTGCGGTGGAGTTGGGTAGCCTTGCTTCTTCTACCTGACGCCATGCATGCTATTTGTCACTGCAGAGCCGCTGTTTTGCTACCTGTTTGCTGCCTCCTGCTGCTGTACCACTGTTGGATTTTTTGGGTGGCCTTTTCCTGGCTTTCTCCTGTGAGAGTTATTGATCAAAGGGAAGAAATTGACTGTCTGATCGATTATACCCAATCGGGTAGTGCTTTGTCGCACTTCGACTACCGCTGGTCGGCAGATTGCTAGCGCCTGGTGTCCTAGGTGCTAGCTAAACCCTGAATAGAGCTGCACGCTGTTGACCCCCCTCCGGTCCTCTTGGCTCACTGGAGAAACTCCCTGGACATCGACCTGGCAGTTGGCTTGGCCTCGGTTTAGCTGTCACTGACATTGATATTGATAGCATCATTGACAAGCCATTGGCAACCCAAAAGATTATTTATTACCCACTCTTCTGGCTTTCGACCTTCTAAGAAATGGGCAAGAAAAAGGAAGTCAGCAGACCAAGAAGTGGAACCACCTTAGATTCGTTTCTGGCACTGGTAGTGAGTGTTGTCGCTAAGGAGATAGTCCTGGCAGAGCGACGATTATCTCTTGATTTAGGGGAGACACTCCGTTTTCCCTCTCGAAGAGGGGATCTGACACAGATACAGCTGGCGTCACCTTCAAGGGTTTGCGCAGGCTGTCCATCACTTCCCCTACCCTCTTCTGAAGCTGTAGACCATCCACCCTCTTTGACCAAGGAAAGGGTGCAGCTAGTGGAGGGGCCCAAGCCAAGTAACACAGACAAATCAGTGATGCTAGAAGGGGCTATAATCCTTGAGGACAATGTGACCAATTCACCCAGTGAGACGGTGGTCCGCAGAAAGAGGAAAGCAAGACAATGTCCAACAACCAGCCAACATAAAAGGCCGAGGACAGCTGTTGGTCCCACTACCCGTGCCAGTAAATCAATAGGCCCAAGCTCAATAGAGGCTGAGTCAGCGCTTGCTCCCACGGAGAGTGGGGAGAAAGGGGAGACGACACTAGGATTGGACAGTGCCCGGGATCAAGTATCACAATGGTAAGAATCATCATTGCTCCCCTACTGGACAGGGTGCATGCCTTGGAAGGGGCAGTAAGGGACTTGTCATCTAAATAGACCCCCTGCTGGCACTCCCAGCAATCAAGCAGTCCTTGACCAAGCGCTGGGCAATGTGGGGAGCAGTGCTAACATCGACCAAGTGGATCATATATCACAATTGCCACAGAACCCAGCACTACCACCAGGTGCGCATGTAAACCCACCCATGTCGGGCAGATCTACCGCCAGATTGCTGCCCTTATGTGGCAGTCCTGGTTGGAGTACCTTCACTTTCCCATGACAGAGAGGAGAGCCATTGGGAATTGAAGAACAGAGTGTGCCACTAGCTATCCTGGAATACTAGATTCTCCATCTCTGAGTATGATGATATCCTACTAGTAAGGAGAATTAATTGGCTTGGAGCCACCCCAAAAAGTATAGAAGGGGACTGTGCGGTTATAAACTGCAGGTATCCAGACCTCGCATATCAGTTGATTAAATCTGGCTGTAGGCTGAGCGAGTCAATTACTGTAATCAGCACCATTCCACTTGAATTCTTTTATAGACCAATCTCACCCAGCCAGCAGAGTAGAGTAAGGTCTGAGAGTCAACAACTTAATGCCATAGGAGGATATGCTGTACCAACCAGCAATAGATTTACACTATTATCTGGGCTGGACAATAATGATTGACTCTCCCCTAGCATTGCGCAGATAACGGCAAGGGAAGCTGTTGCAGGCCATGATGAATGTAAAGGGATGGTTGGTTTTCCATTTACATGGATGAACCTTAGTAATCATAGTATTTAAACTACCCAAGTTAACTATCTGTCCTCACCAGGAATTTTAGATCCTACCCTGATTGCTCCTGCATTTCCATCGTATGTTGGTTTTGATAGGGCCCCCACTGGTGAGGACCCTATGTCAACAAGATTTTTATCCTGGAATGTAGCTGGTCTGGCATCCAATTTAGTCATACCAGAATGGTGTGATTTTATTGATCAATATGACGTCTGCCTCTTTCAAGAAACATGGTCTCTGCAGCCGCTCTACCACACAGCAGGTAATGTGAACTTTTTCAAGGCAGCCACATCCTCAGGGGCAGGAAGGCCTTCAGGGGGTCTTACGCAATGGGTAAAAACCACTTTCATGGGCCTTTTGAAGGAGGTTATAGTAAATTCCCCTGACATTGCATGCATTAGCCTGGCCACACACCCGGGTTTGTGAAATATTACATATACAATGTTTATTGTAGATCTATCAGGAATAGGACAGAATCAATTGTTGTAGACCAACTGAATGAGCACTTAGCTTCACTTCCAGTTTCAATAAGGAAAATAGTAGGGGGAGACTTTAACTGTCAATTTGAACCATTGAGTACAGATTGCAATGTGCTGACAGCAGACAAGGATGCAAGCTGGTCTATACCAGAGTTGGAAATATCCCCAATCAAGAAATGGTCCCCTTTAGCAGTCCAAATTAATGCCCTAACTTTAAACCAGGGGCTTCGAGCTTGTAATGGCAGGTCAGTCTCTGATAAATCAGGTAATCACACGTTTAACCGGGTGAATCACATCAGCTTATTTGACTATATAATGCTGGACGTTAAGCTATGGCCATTTTTTGTGGATATGGTAGTCATACCATGACCAGATAGCGATCACAATGCTCTGACTCTCAAGCTAAGTCTGTCATTTAGTGCCCAACATAACTTATCTGGGGAGCTGTTCGATAGAAGATTGAGATTAATTAGCAATGGACATAGAGTCAAATGAAGTACGATAGGACATTCCCAGGAGACTATTAGTGAGATCTACAGGATGGTTGTGGCAGGTATAGAGGATATGGTTCCATTGATCAGCTCAGGGAGTACTCCTGAGTAATTTGGGGAGATAATCAAAACCCACACATGAATGCCTACGAATCTGGGGGCGAGGCCACGCGGGCAATGGAGTCGGACGTGCTCTGTTAGAGCTCTGCCACAGACTCCCCCTCGCCCGCTTCATAGATCCATCTGAAATCGATCCTGTGGCCGTAAGTGATGCTGGCTGACCCCTACTGAGGCCAGGGTGATGTGGAGCCATCTGGGGCCGTGGCGGAGGGACAGCGTGGAGACAGCAGCAGTGTGACGGAGGAGGTGCCTGACCGGGACTGCGCTGCACCCGGCTACTGCCTCTAGGAAACGTCGGTGTCGGGCCACGCCCATCGGGCCGCGACACCAGGAATAAACACCGGAGTTGTTTCCCTTGGCCTGCGGAGCATGCTGGTGATAACGGACTGCCCAGTGAATGGATCGTGATCCCGCTGGCCCCCTCTATGTGAGCACTGGTGCTCCGCGACTTACAATGTACGTGAAGCCTGAATATGTGCGATGTGGCAATATGGCGGCCGCTCAGCAGGGTGATTTGCGGTAAGCCTCGCTGCCCGGAATAGACGCTCTTTTAGACTGCCAAACCAGCTGTTGAGGCCCCGTGGAATTAAACCCCACAATACGGTGCCAACTACGTGTGGTGTGCGCTGCTCGCGGACCGGGGGTACTGTCACGCTGTCTGCTGGTTGGTGGAGGGCCCTGTTTGGAAGCGCGGCAGATGTGGCAGCCCCCCGTGAAGCCAGATGAAGTGGGTTCTAACACAGCGGGCTAATAAACAGTGAATGGAAACGCTGGGAACACCTATCTATACGGCCTGATATGACGGGACACATCTGAGTTGTGATCCCTGCTTGAGAGCCCCATTGCCAGTGAGGCATCAACAGGTACTTGACTTCTGCACCGGGGGACATTGTGAGACAAGTGGAACTAAATTGCCAGCCAAGGGGACACATAAGCGCATGAGACATGAGTGGTGGCTGGGGAACTCACTGAAGGACCTCTACTGGGTGCTGGTGTTGGTGGCTGGGGGATGAACACCCAATGCTGCATTGGACTGTCACAACTATAACCTTGAGGCCCAGAGGAAACAGTGTGCACTAGAACTACAGCGGCCCTTTCTTTAGCATTCCCCCCTCGTCATCAGCAGTGTCATCAATAAAACCTGGGACATCCCTCGGCCGGATTGTTACGGAACTGCCAAGTTTGGACACTCCCTCCTAAATCCACCCCCCTCATTTTTTAGAGGGCAGATGGACTGGGGAACGTGCTCCTTCTCTCCCCTCCCTACCTTCACACGCTGAGGGGGCTGACGTTGTCTGCTCTGTAACACCCCTATGTCACACAGGGGCCGACCTCGGGCTGGCACTGGGGGCCCACCAACTCAACCCCCCCTTGACACGTGTGCAGTCCGACAAGATGTCCGGAGAGGCCTCACCTGACCAAATGTCCAGTAAGTTGGACGCTGTTCTGGCAGCGGTGGAGCAATTGGGAAAGACTATGGCGCAGACACGCGCTTCCCTCGAAAGTAAAATAGACAAGGTGTCCCTTGATTTAAACCTTCTGCATGCGGATCACCGCAAACTTGCGGACAGAACTTCTGCGGTGGAAGACACCATACAGACAATTTCCCCTCAGGTGACGGCAGCGGAAAAACGACTTAACAACCTCACTGACCAAGTGGATTTCCTGGAACATCGCGCCGAAGATGCTGTGGGTCGGTCAAGACGCAATAATGTACACGTGGTGGGCCTTCCGGGAGGAGTGGAGGGAAGAGACGCAGTGGCGTACACCGAAAACTGGTTGAGAGACCTGCTGCCGGAGGGGTCACTCTCCCCCCACTTTGTCATTGAGCGTGCGCACAGGATACCGGCCAAGCGCCCTCCCCCGGGAGCAAATCCTAGACCGTTCCTGTCACGGGTGATGAACTACAGAGACAGGGATGTGATCCTTCAGGAAACCAGGAAAATGCCTGCCGTCCAGGTGGAGAATCAAAACATTATGTTTTTTCCTGACTATACAGTACTGGTCCAATGGCAACGGTATTCCTACATGGCAGTGAAGCGCCGCCTACGGCAGCAGGACCTTAAGTATTCCCTGCTGTTCCCAGCACGTCTGCGGGTGATAGCTAATGGCAAAACCCACTTCTTTGATAATCCTGAAGCGGCTGGAGAATGGCTGGACACAAGACACTCCACGGATGACGCTCTCCTGGCGGCGGACTTGGCCAACCCCAGTCAAGGAAGTCTCCCCAACCGGCACAGCACGTACAGAAGGCGCAGAAAGACCCACCCATCTCCGGGATTAGGCCCTAATCCGGATCAGATGATTCAAGACCAACGTAGTGCTCTTCAGGCGGTGGTTGAGATCAGCGGGACACCAGGTGACACGTCTCCCACTTCCAATACGCAGGACTGCGAAAGGGACGTGATCTCTTGGACGATACCTTGAACTCTCATGAAGTGGATAACATTCCGGTGGTCACCCCTCAGATGGCAGACGACATAATGTAGACCACATGAACCTATTCTACGTTTGTGGCTTCCAGTACGAATCGTGGGTCATGCAAGTATATCAGGACCTTGGTCCCACACTCTCCTGATGTTCATATTTCATTATTGTACCGATGGGTCTTTATAGCTGGTGGGAAGGAATGAGCGGGAAATTGTGGCTCGAAATGTTATAACTCTAGGCCCTGGACTCTGGGGGTATTATGTGTATAAATTACTTTTCCATACAGCCACAACGGCCCGGATATCTGTATAATTGGCGGGGAGGGGGAGTCTCTCTCATATGGTGTTTAGTATATTGTGATAGTATTCTACCTGCGCGGGGACCCCCCTTATCTTTGACGTAATGTCGTTTTTTTTTTATTGTTTGGACAACTGCATGTTGCATTTTCGCCCTTTTGGCATTGTATGTTTTGGTTCAATGTTGGGTTTTCGTCTGTCACGCCCTGGACCGATATACGTCATGTATTGTATACTCAACTAGCCTAAGATCACTTACCATCCCTGATATGAACCCCACCTGCCTGCATGGCCTCTGGTTCATGCGCGATACACGCACTCACCTTTCTATAATGCCATGGCCCCAGTCAAGATATGTACATGGAATGTGAGAGGCATACATAGCCCTTCCCGCAGATACCTTATCTATTCATATCTGAAGCGCCATCACATACAGATTGCCCTCCTCCAGGAAACACATGTGTCGGGGTCTGAGGTGAACCACTTATGAAAGAGATGGAGAGGGCAACTCCACGCCACGGGGTACTCTGCATACGCTAGGGGGACATTAATTTGGGTTAGACCGGGCACCCCTTTCCATATTGAAGACTCTCTCATTGACCCGGAGGGTCGCTATGTCCTTGTTAGGGGTAGACTGGATGGACAACAAGTAATTATTGCCTCAATTTATGCACCTAATGTGGAACAGCCTTCCTTTTTCAATACCTTATCAAATAAGTTAGCTGCTTGGCACGGGATCCCGATGATTCTGGGGGGCGACTATAACTGTGTTTTAGATGTATCCCTGGACCGCTCCTTCCCTCCTCTGCCTGGCGCTCCCACGAACGCTGCCATGAAGGCATTAACAGCTTGGGTGGCCCAGTGGCATTTGGTGGATGCGTGGAGACACAGGAACCCACATGACAAAGTGTACTCCTTTTATTCTGGTGCACACGGGCTCCATGTCTGTCTCGACCAGATACTGGTGACTGCCGATCTCTTACGAGTGGTCGCAGAGCCTCAGTATCTTGGGAGAACTCATTCTGACCACAATCCCCACACCTTACAAATTGACTCGAATAGCGGCACGCCCCCAATACCGCGATGGCGCCTACAGCCGGATACGCTGATGGACGGGACATTCCGGGAGGCATTGGGCACGGCCATTTCACAATATTTTGAGGATAATGAAGGCACTGCCTCGTCACTGTTGGTGGAATGGGACACTTTTAAGATAGTGACCCGGGGACACTGCCTGGGCATGCAGGCTGGTATGCGTAGGCAGCTAGAAAAAGACCTCACCGCTTTGGAGGGGATGCGCACACATCACTCGGGTCATAAAGCGGGCAGGCTCTTAGCCTGGCTGATTCGACAAGAGGACACCACTTCACCCGTCACTTCACTCCGCTCCGCACAGAACACTATGATATATTCCCAACAGGATATACACCAAGAATTTATATCCCACTATAATACTTTATACAAGTCACGCAGTATAGCCTCGCCTGATGACATATATTCAGATATTTAGGAGACGTTACCCTACCACGAATTATGCCCGAGCAGAGAACTGAATTAAATGATCCCCTTGTGCTAGAGGAAATCTGGGTGGGTATACGCTCGCTAGCGTCGGGAAAAACTCCTGGCCCGGACGGCCTACCAGCGGAATTTTATAAAGCCTATGCAGACACCCTGGCGCCCCAATTACTGAAGGTATACAATACCGCGATAACAGACTCCACTCTCTCTGATTCACAAAATGAAGCATTGTTGGTCTCCATCCCCAAACCTGGCAGGAACCCGGAAATGCTGGGCTCATACAGACCACTGGCATTACTTAATACGGTCTATAAGGTCCTGGCCTCCATTATAACAGCCCGACTGGCTCCATTGGTTCGGACTTTGGTGCATGTAGACCAAAATGGTTTTGTCCCCACTAGAAGTTCGGCCTTAAACATCCGCAGACTTTTCAGAGTGCAATGTTACGCAACTGACATATGGCCCCGTCCCGGCTGTTTATTCTTAGATCTCGAAAAGGCCTTCGAATCTCTCGAATGGCCATACTTATTTGAGGTGTTGCGGGGTTACGGCCTGGGCGACTCATTTCTAAGCATGGTCCGATTGCTCTACATGCAACCGTCTGTCAGAGTACGGACTGGCCGATTGATATCAGAGAGTATCCGGATACACAGAGGCACCAGACAAGGCTGCCCTTTATCGCCTCTCCTTTTTTCACTTGCTATGGAGCCATTGGCGGCGCGACTAAGTAGGGAAGGCGCGGTTTGGGGCATCCAATTAGGGGATAATTTGCACGCAGTTTCTTTGTATGCAGATGATCTGCTACTATACCTGAGGGACTTACATGATATTCCCGCTACTATTGCAGACACCCTTCGTTCCTTTGCAGATATCTCGGTCCTCCGGGTGAATTGGGCCAAGTCAGGACTGTACCCCTTCAGAGATGGAATCCCTAATCCTAATGTTCACATGAACAACTCCCCTCCACATTTCGTTACCTTGGCATTTTTATCTACAGAGACCCTAACGACATTTTGGAGGGTAACCTGATTAGAGCGATATCCGCCATCAGGACACAGATCCAATTTTGGAAGGCTCTCCCACTGAACGTGATGGGTAGAGTAGCACTCTCCAAGATGGTGGTGTTGCCGAAGCTATTGTATTATTTTGCCAATCTCCCGGTTTATGTTCCGGATGCGACTTTTCGCAAGCTAGAGTGATTGCTCCGCGATCTCATCTGGAACAGGGGTCGGCCCCGGATGGCGCTCTGGAAGCTCTATGCCCCTACCGACAGAGGTGGCCTGGCGGTCCCACACCTGGAACTGTATTACCTGGCGGCACAGTTACAGTGGGTAACGAAGTGGCTCTTGGTTCTTAATCTAGATGACACGGCTACCACACAACCCCCATGGTCCCAATCCCAGATATATCACTTATTTCATCCTATTGCTCGACCCCTACGCCCAACGCAGACATGCCTTGCTCTGGCACATCGTTGTTATGAACGGAGTTTATACCTCACTAGGAACACTGTCCCTTATGCCCCGTCATTACCACTTTTAGGGATGCCAAGGGGCAGGACGAGCATCACCAATGGAGCGTGGTTGTCCTGGCATGAGGCAGACCTGCATACACTAGGTGACCTTTACGTTGAGGGTACCCTGATATCTTTTGAAAGTTTAGCCGCAGGTCAATTTTTATTATACACCTCCATTTTGCGATCACTCACTGCAGCATGGGGCGACATTAGCGCCGAACCGGAGACGCACCTACTATTGCAATACCTACATGTTATGGGTAATGGGTCCCACATCATCCACTGGCTCGCGGAAGCATTGCTTACGCATACTGTACAACCGCTGACGTCACTCCGTGTTAAGTGGGAAGCAGACAGAAGCACCCCATGGACAGACAGCTCATGGACCCGGATATTAGCCACCCCCACGAATATACCACGCAACTCCAGATTCAGGCTCATACAGACATATATTGTACATAGGGCATATCTTTCCCGATATAAAATAAATGCATACTTTCATATGAATACATCAGCATGTCCCCGCTGTCTGCAGGTGAACGCAGACTTTCTACATATGCTGTGGACATGCCCTTCTTTACACGCATACTGACGGGAGGTTAACATGGCACTCGCGGCGTGCACTGTAAGGACACTACCACAGACATGGGAGGTGTGCATACTGGGTTTATATCCTAGACCCAAGAAGCACAGAGTCACATCCAGGTTCATTGACCTGGGCCTCATTGTAGCTAAGAGGTTAATCACTAAACGTTGGAAGCATGCCGGCCCCCCTGCAATGGCCGGATGGAGGAACTCTCTTTTAGTATGGGCGCAAGCGGAAAGCACGTCATTACACAGGGAGGAAATAGCGAGACTGCGTAAATACCCTATTGCCCATCTATGGGACGCTATACTGACGGACCTGACGCGTCCGGACGGGGAGGGGGTGCGGCTCCTCCCAGGAGGTTGAGAGACACGATGGGGATGGTGGGGTGGACGCAGGCATGCCTGAACTCTCCATGAGCCAAGGTAGCGATGATACAATTGCTAATTCTCTTAATTACCAGAAGGATGGGGGACCCATATACTTCAGTATGGCTACTTAGAAGACATATTTACTCTATGCACACTAATCAGGGCTTGACGATGTGACGACATTTTTCTTTGTTTGTTTTTATGTTTAATTGTAAGATTTATATGAATAACAAATTGTATCTGATTTTGCCACAATTTAGCACGGAGCTATATAGTCAGGTACAGCCATGGATGTGCAAAGTTGAGATAGGATGGCTCATTTTCTCTGATATATATGGGCACTAAAAAGTGGTCCCTCTGTTAGTTGCTAGGTCAAATATGCACTCTGTGATCAGCAGCTGGCCACGTGGACTTACTGTACAATACAGTTAGCGACTGCACTAGAACTGACTGCTGGCCCTCTCCTGTGCCTGTACTGGTTACCTGCCTATTCTCCCATCCGTACAAAATCAATTATCTGTCTCCCCTTTCCCCTTTCCCCCTTCCCTTTCCTCTCCCCTTTCCCCTCCATTTATGTCCATTTATGTTCACTGTACTCTGTTTGAAAAAATGCAAATAAAGATATTTTTTTTAAAAAATGAATGTATACGAATCTGAGGAGCTGATTTTTATCCAAAACAGGGCGTACAGTGGGTAGGAAGTAGCCCAAATATTGGTTTAACAAAGCATGTCGAGAATCTAAGTCCGCTCTTATCATTGCGATAAAACAGTGTGATAGACTACTGATCCAGGCTGCTAGGCGGAGCTATAAGGTTGTGTTAATAAGGGCCAAAAAAGAATGGGAGCAGGGAATTTGGGAGGCTCTCCTAGATGCCGCCAAAATGAAAGACCAACGTTCTTCTTAGAACGTTGTAGCAACAGGAAGCAGGGATGGATATAGCATCATAGAAAACAATATCGCATCTCAAGACTGGGTGGTACACTTCACCAGTCTATATACGCAGAAGGCAGATCAGCAAGTTAACACGGGAGGACAGTTGGGGGTAGGGGAAAACCACCAACTGCTCAGTGGACAAGGGGTGGTGAGTTACAAGATTGACACCCAAGGGCCCACCACCTATGCACATGAAGAGGAGTCCACGGACATTACAGTGGAGGAATTTAACCGGGCCATAAGGGGAATAGTCCCAAATAAAGCCCCAGGGATAGACATAATTCCGGGCGATCTATTCCTGAGCGAGATTAAACTCTGGTGTGCCTATTTCACAGTACTGTCCTCGGCAATACTGAAGGGGGCACACATGCCACATACTTGGGCCGGGCCGAAATAATCCCAATCTTTAAAAAGGGCTCACGCGACTTGCCGGCAAATTATCGTCCAATAAGTCTTATAGACAGTATACAAAAGCTTTTTAGCAAAGTGATCCTAGGTAGACTACAGGATTGGCTTGCTGATAATGAGATTCTGACACCCCTACATGCAGGCTTCAGAAAGTCCACAAGCACAATTGATCAAGCGTTTTGTCTACAAATGTTGTACTGGAAAACAGTTACACTAGGAGGAGGACGACTTTCTGTCGTGATTGTAGATTTGCGCTCTGCCTTTGACTTGGTACGAAGATTAACCCTCTGGCAGGTCCTTTCAGAAATGGGAGTGCCAAGCTATTTGTTAGATACCATAGTCAGGCTACATTCTAACAACTTTGTGCAAGTAAGACACAGCAGAGCAGGAGAGCTAAACGATCCCTTCCCCGTAACTAGAGGAGTCAGGCAGACGTGCGTGTTGGCATCCACGCTGTTTACACTTTACATTAACGGCCTTGTTAAATTTCTGGTTATCCAAACTAGGAAGGAAGTAATATATTTGCAGAAAATTTGCTAACATAGGTGAACTCCAAAACCACTTTTATGATATCCAAGGTTTTATAAAGTAATAGTTTATTCTTTATACAGTACCTCACAAGATAGTTTTATTATTTCTGAGACCTTGTGAATAATAGGCGCTACTGTCACTCCTTTTTATGATACTTGATTTATCAACCTCATAGCAATAAAGGGATTATTTGGCCATGCTGAGATTTAAACTCCTATTTTGCTGATCACTTTCAGAACTAGCAGTGAGCACTTAAATAACTCAGCCATCTAACAAGCCCTAAAAGTCTTCCTTCATTCATGTACACATCCAACCATATTCTGCAGGTGGCCTGCTCAAAATGAACTGTTACAAAAATAAAGGGGAGAAGAACTCATGCTTTGCATGTGCAACGTAAAGGTTGGAGTTAGACAAATTTATCCTACTTATTGCGCCACCATACCTTATAATGGTGTTCATTTCATTTTGTCGGCAATGCACAATTTTGCATCTCAAAGGCCTTGATCATTCATGCCCCGGTACTAATGTGTTATTTATCATACCCACTAAATAATGATACACACAATAAATTACTACATTTCCTGTGAAAAAGAGGAATAACTAATCGATTTTGGTGATTATTGATTAAGGCTTAAGGGCCCCATGCATCAAACTGAAAACCGGTCGCAAACGGGCAGATTCTCAGAATCTGCCCCTTTGCGACCAGTATTTTTGCATTTGGGATGCTCCATCCCAAATACAAAAATCGGAAATTGCGATTGCATTTAAGGAATCGCAAATTGCGATTCCTTAAATGCAATGCTAGAAGCAATTTAAAATAGCGAATTCGCTATTAGGGGTTGCAATTTACCAAAAAATAAAACAGGTCGGTAATTTGCAAAAACTTTGAAAAATGCACTAAAGTGCATTTTTCAAAGTTACATGTCACACACGCACATGCCCTTGGGGCATGTGTGTGCGCAACATGGGTGCACATTTCAATTTCAGGGCTGCAACAGGGTGTCCTTTGACACCCTTGCACCCTTGAAATTGCATGCGCTATTTGCGAGTACCTAATGGGTACTTTCAAATTGCGCATGCAATTCCCATTCATTCCTACGGGCCTGTGGGCCATAGGAATGAATGGAAAGCCATTCCTTAATTGCGACTCGCAATTTGCGAGTCGCAATTAAGGAATCTTTAGGAATCGCTATTTTTATAGCGATTCCTACATGCACAGGCTTTTGCGATTCCTTAATTGCGATTCCTTAATAATCGCAATTAAGGAATCGCAAAAGCCTTCCTTGATGCATGTGCCAGTAAGTGTTTTGTACCATCCTCAGTTAAATAGGCTGGAGGAAAGCTGTATTCTAAAGAACTGCTTTGACTGGGCTATTGAATGTGGTGTTTCTATTGAACACAGATTGGTATTTATGTTATGGTCTTACCACACATCTCGCCATTCAGCCTCGGCAAAAAGTCCTTTTGAAGTGTTGAGAGGAAGAACAGCATTAGCCAATGAGAATACGAGGTGTATTAAAGAAAAAGAAGTCAAATTCGATGTGCATTTTTGGTGTGCTACTGCTATCCTTCTACCTATCTATCTAGCCCAAGTATATTTCAACATATATCTTACAAGTCAAATGTTAAGGTTCATGAGCTCTTTATTCACCATCTATGTCAGAAGTTTGATCTTTGGCAGGGCAGCTTCAGATTTTCATCCTTCTGAGTCTGATGAGATAAGAATCCTTAAACTGTTGATGATAGTAGCAGGTGTTAATATCGTTTTGTGATGTTATTGAATAATGCAGATCTGACATTGGTATGTCCTTGTAACACTTTACATTGGTTTGTTGTCTCTTTTCACATGGATTGTCTTTACGGTAGGCCACAGCCCTTTAATGTATTGTAGGTTGTTTTGTGTATCACTGGATAGCATATTTATTGAGGTTCAGAGTAGATTTGGTGTGGTTCACATTACAGTTTTGGATAATGTACAAACATTGAAATCAATTTGAAAAAATATGATTGGGGAAATGCGCACACTGCAAGTGTGACTGTGAGTTTGCACGAATATAGCATGTTACATCGCATGCTATTACATCGCGTTCTATTACAACACGGTCGTTACAACAACCGCGTTGTTAGAACGCAATACCTTTACATCGCAAGTCATTAGATCGACTTGCTGTAGGGGGCGCGCTGGACTTAGGAATAGTATAATTTACTATTCCAACTCCAGCCTGCGCAACAGTAGGGAAGGTGTTGGAATAGTAAATGATACTATTCCTTAGGTTAGAACTCCCCCTACAGCAAGTCGATCTAATGACTTGCGATGTAAAGGCATCGCATTCTAACAACGCGGTCGTTGTAACGACCGCGTTGTAAAAGGAACACGATGTAATGGCAGCGTTGTAAACGCTGTTTCCCGTTTGCACAGCTTTTCACAAGTGCATGCGTTAGTGTTGTCGTTTGCACAATGCATCTAACAGTTTTTGTCCCTTTGTCCCTATCTCTGTCATCTATTTCTGATTGCAGCCCGGCTCATGCCAGGGGATATGTGCCAGGAGCATTGACAGTTTGGAACACGAATTGTCATAGGTCTAACTTGGATTTTGAGTTATGAGCCAGACCTAATGGCTTTGGGAAAGGTGCTGCGCACACTGAATTTATATTTCCGCAGTGGCCTGGCAGCAGGAACAGTTGAGCTCTAAGGCACACTAAATCATATCAGGGTCCCATGGCTGAAAGAAATAACCAAAAATGATTGTGAAGTACTTTTGTGTACAATGCATGTAGTAGATAAAGAACTGAATGTGACAAAAAGTGTAATGATTGAGTGTGCTATTCAGATTTAAAGTTGCCCAGTACTTAATTTGTAAAACAATAAGTGCCAGGGCCCTCATCAGAAGGCCATTGCAGCTTGCACAACACATTGCCCCTGCCAGCGCTGCCACAGACAGTACCAACACAACTGCAAACCATAACAGTCCTACTAGCATGACAATTGAGACAATTCCAGGTACCCCAACACTATAAGGATGGATTGGGCAGCAGGCATTAGTCATTTTTCATGTTTATTGAATTAATAAACAGCTGTTGTTGTGTTCATTTCTAAATTAGACGGACATTGCCACCATGTGGCAGACTGTCATAAGTGTGAGTGTGTTGTGTAGTTCCTACAAAAAGTATACAGGATCTGCGCGTTTAGACAACATACACTGTAGGATTGGTGTCAGACTAACTCTGAACACCCCCACCAGGTATGTTGGCCTTTTGTAGCAACTAGCTCACAGTGCCACTAGCATCTCCTCTTACCAAGGAGAGAATAGTTCCTGGCAACCATCGAACATGACAGCCCTGATCCCTCAGGACCATGGAAACAATATACTACCTTTCGCTCAGTCCCTCGTGCTTACTTAGTTTGTCTCAGAGAGGTACACAGAATAAACAGGCTGGGCGTTTTCAATAAGAATTTATTGAACAGTTGTTATTCTGGTGTAGAATAAATGAGCTGCAACAACCCTCAGGCAGTATAAGATATAAATGATTAGCAGTACTATAAAGGTAAACGGATGGTATAGCTCTACCATCTTACAATAATCATGAATACATATGAGTATAAAAAACACATGATAAAAAAGATGCGTACTCCTACAATGCTTCCCTAACTAGATGTACCTAAGTGTACCAAGCATGTAGGTAGGTTTTAAGCCAAGAATCCCTCTAGGATTTAGTCAACCCCATTACCTGAAGTGAGAGACTCTGGGACCCCGTCCTGGTCTCGAGTTGGAAACCCTGCGAGGGATGTTAGACCACTGCGAGCTGGAGTGTCTGCATGCAGGAACCTCAGCGTCTCTGGTCAGTGTGTCGGCCGGGAAGTCTCGGTCTCCTCTGTCTATCTTAGCAAGATGTGATGTATATATACCCATAGGTCTCCCAGGGGTCCTACCTCGCTGTTTTACTGTGTCGGCCTAAGGATGACGTCGGGCATGAACTTTATACATAGATATTATACAGGAGATGGTCTCCCTGCTGTGCTTCCAAGAATCCTCATACATTATGTATGAGATTTCGAACAAGGGAAAACCCGCGTTCTGAATGCAGTGTCGTATCTAGGTAAAAGGTCAGGCCCTGTAAACCGTGACAAGTGTAATGTAGGGAAGAATATAGGTGAAGGGTAATGAAGTTACCGGGGCCTATATTATGGTACTTATATGGAATATAACACCCACTCCTCTTCCAAATGGACGACATAGTTACATTTCTAAACGTACTACTAGGCTGACTAGACACTGGTACGCAAATCGTTAAAAGCATTAGTTTTTTGTTTTGCTAAAAAACAATGTTTAAAAAGTTAAAATGGTTTTGAGAAAAAAATATTCTAAAAGAAAAAATGGAAATTGACACTCAAGCTATAGCTCTAATATGTCCGCAGGTATAGTTCGAACTACTATAAGCATTTAAAAGTCATGCATGCTCAAAAAGAATGTCAATTTTGATATGGAGTACTAATTTTCCGTTTGTTTTTCCAAAAGTTGAATTTTTTCCCAGCACATGACGGGCCAAAATGAGTCAAATGTTTATGTGTCCTGGCTGGTAGACGTAACATTTTCGTTGCTTGCCTCCGCAGTCGACGGTCCCTGTAACACCTCGCATATTATGTCAATTGAGCACAGATGATCTTCCCCACTATCCACAGCCAGTGCTGGGGCAGCCTGTGTGCCATCCAAGGCCTGGGTGTCAGAGGAGGAGCCGGTGTCCATACCAACAGGAGCAGATACTACCTGTGGTGGCTCTAGGAATGCCACCATCAACATGGGAATACGCTGGGGACTCTGCAGAACATGGGCCGTTATCGGGTCCAGTAAAGCATCAACGTCCGGCTGCGCACATGATGGGAGTGTCAGACAAAGATCCAACACGCATTCTTCTCGGCAAAACAGGCATCGGAGGACAGGTAAGATGCAGTCCATCCAGACTGGTCTAAATGACAAGAACCAAGAAGCACTTAGTTCCCTTAGGCGAGGTGTGCCTAGAAGTTGTACCATGCGATCACAGTATTTTCTCTCCAGGAGTACTGTTTCCATCTCCTTGGTGACTGGGACATCCATTGCGTAGCAGAAAAATAACAATCAGGATACCTGCTATTAGAAACAGGATCAGCGGCAGCCCTCCAAATATGCTTCCAAATACGGAGTGTATAAAGTTTGGTATAAATCCGAGGACTGTCTGAAAGGTGCTTAATAGTCCAGAATCTATGGTCTTAAACAGGTGGACGATGCCTGTCATATCAGACATGTTGAAGATACGATTTGCCATTTCTGCAAAATGGAAGGGGCAATTGGTACATATGAGTGCCTATATCTCTGCGGAAGACCTTGCGACTTGAAGATCAAAAGTCTCTCAAGCGGAGGTTAAGGGCACAGATTTCTGTATAAGCATGGCTTTCATTCTTCTCAAAGCATCAAACCATATTAATGAAACATTTAGTGAAGGCCATAACGGCGCCTCCCTGACTGTATGTGTTGGTGGAAACAATACTTGCATACAGCAAGTAACCCTGGAACTCACGGTTACCAGATATGCGATGCCCGGAAGCATCCCACAGCAACCTTGATCGTTCAGCATCAAGTAACTCCCATTTGAAAGTAGCCTGAACATTGGAGTGATCACTGCAGCTGGGGCACCCTTTAAGTGGCAGGATAAGTTTGCTACCGAACCGTTACAGGCCCCATGAAGCATTATATCCTGGCATATAAGTGATCCACTTAAAGTATTCTCGCAGTTTGTACCGCTTAGAAACACTTCTTTTTCCCCACTCCGGCATCGAAATCTGTATGGTAATTCCCAAGATTCTTTGATGAATTCCGTACCCATTTCTTCATATCTGCCTGCCTGCATTTGTTCAAGGCAATATTGGAATTGAAAAGTTGTAACCGGAAGAGTTATGTGGCCATGGATTAGCCATTCCGTGGACGATGACTCTGCCACTGTAAATGCTAATCTATCCAGTTTTTCAATACGCAGCATTGTATCTTTTGCTCCCCTTTCTGCCATTTCTATCTGTTTTTCTGTCAGATTGTACGAAGAAAACAGAGACGTACTGTTTATGAACCGCCAAGGCACATAGCCTGCGCTCAAAGATTGCAGCGTCCAGCTTAATAACATAATAGCTACCAGACCGCAAAGAACAACACGCTGCACGGACGTTTTCTCGTATTGACTTCCTTATGATTTAACCTGTATTAAACAAACCAAAATTGAAAATATTGATCTGCCTTGAGAAAGCCCTGGCCTGTTGGCCTTTGGGCAAAACACGTGTCGGCTGTTCTCCTGTTCTTCACATTGAAATAAAAAGATCTTTTGAAAATCAAAATTAGACGCTCTGCTGCTTCTATGATCCAAGCAAACTATTGAGGGATGTACTGACCCTCTAAAACAAACACTAAAAATACAGCACAGAACCACTCACCAAGCATTATAATAACATAATAGAACACAATTGTCATTGCCCGTGTTGTAACATGGACAGATCCTGTTCTAGTACATCAATAGCAGAAGATACAATGTTGCCCAGTGAATATATCCTGGAGGTTAGTGTCGTTAACCCATTGTCGACCACTGCTAGGGCTTTCTCTAGATTTATACGATCTATTTCTCGTAATCTTTCCGCGGCCTCTTGTTGTGATATTTTCCAAATCTCATTGTAGACAGCATAATAGAAACGTTTGTGACGTGGCTCTAGACCTAAAAAAATCCTGTAGGTCCACATCCTCTGTAAGTAAGGATAAGTGTTGTTTCACATGTGTAAGTGTTGAGGTCTTTAGCCAATCGAGGCATAACTTCCCAACACTGTAAGGTGTCACTACCCCTGGGTGTTGTCTCTGTACATAACGTGGATCTGGCCTGTTGATACTAAACCCTTTGGTTTTACCCATGAATCTTTCCTGACAGTTATTGGTGTCTGTGGGCCAAATCAACCATCCCTTCCAATTGGGGTCTGTGATCTATTGTATCGCATGACGTCATCTAATGTACCCTCTTCTTGTGATGTTATGTTACCCTCAGTGTGTGATGGTGTGGGCATCCGAGGTGTATTTAAATCTTTGTTCCTGGCTAATCCAAGACAGGTCGTTTGTTGCACTGTTTCATTTAAAAACATTATTTGTTGGGGAATAAGGCATGCTCTAAATAGTGACTCTGTTCCCTGGACCTGCCAGTCTCTAGTACCCCAGACAGATTTTAAGTCTATGGTGTCTTTCCATAAGTCGAAACCTTGTTCAGAAAACCTGGCAATAAAGGAAGCAGAATAAATCTGTTTGGTGTTTGTCAACATATTTTTCTTTGCTGGTGTTGGTGCAACTTTATAATAATATGAGGCTGGGTCTGACATGTTAAACCCTGACAAATATGGAAACTTTTGTGCAAATGTTTTTTAACTGCTTTTTGGCGGTGTTGGGCAATGTTCCCATTGTAGGTATGTGAAAACATTTCTGGGATTAGCAGATTTACGCAGAAAATGATGTCCATAATGTTGATAGCAATACATTGTTTCAAAGTCTGAAGTGTCTTCCAACATTTCATTATTAGAAAAAGCAGCAGATTTTTCTAAATCAGACAACATATTATTTACAGTTTCATAATCCCATTTATCGGAAAATGTACTTGAGGTAATGATATCACTCAACGAAATTTTAAATAAATGTGGTATTTTTAAAAGTTCGGTCGGGCCAAATATACCATAATCAACCTTGTCCCATACTTTACCGTCAGGTATAGGAACTGCTGTAATGTTCACTGATGATAGGTCTCTTTTTTCACGATGTGATGATAGATGTGGTTTCAGAATCACATTCACTTTTTGTGCTGCAGAGCTTTCTCGAAGATAAGTTCCTTTAATAAGCATACTAAAGACAGTTACTAGGCCTATCCAGAAAAGAAAGAAAAGCACCCCGGGAGTTACCCAGACTTCCACCCAAGGTGATACCAGGTAAGACTTTTTAAGAAAGTTCAGAAAATCTTTGAATCGCTGTAGACGAGATTTTTGGGCTGGCATCGTTTCAGGTTCACTTGGATCCAATGAAAAAGTATCAAAGGCAATGAAATAGCCAGATGCAGTTCGACCAATTTTCCATAATTCCGCAGGTTTTGAGGAAACTGTAGCTTGCTCTCGTTGGGGCATGTTGATATAGATATCCGTGTTTGGTCGAATTGAAACTTGTCTTTCAGTTGAGTTCTCATTTTGAATTTCAGTTTCAAGAGGAACGAGTTCCATCGCATTGTTGCATAGTCCATCATTCCGTGTAGATGACCCTTCAAACGTGATGAGTCTTTCTGTTTGAACTTCTTGTATAGTTGTGAGAGGAGGGTGTCTGTTACTCCGGAGTCCACGCAGCCTACTACTTAGTATCGGCCACATAGTGTGGTTAGATCAGATCAATTGAGACAAATCTTTTCTCCTTTTTACCGGCAAGAGGTGGCAGAAGTACTGTTCTTGTTCCTTCAACTGCCAGGACAGGTACAGGCTTTCTGTATGATAGCACAAATTCCTTTTTGTCCCAACTTTAGGGATCCAGACCGGTCTTGCCGTGACAGACTTGACTTCCCCAGTGGCGGTCCTTTTCACCTGGACATTACTCTGTAGTGCCCTTGATTCATTTAGGTCCTGTAAAACAGCCAAACGTTTATGGATGTCAAAAGGTTTATCATCCGCCACTGTGCCTTCACAATCAAGATCAGGTAACCACATTCTCGTCCCAAATAGGACCTCATAAGGAGTGACACCCCTAGAGAGCTTCTTGGCTGATTATTTAATGCCCTTTGAACTCCATACAGATGTTTTACCCAATTTCCACCCGAGCCTAATACTCTAGTTGTTAAAGACTGCTTAAAGTCCCGGTTTTTCCTCTCCACAACCAAATTTCCCTCGGGATAGTACGGAGAGGAGTACCGCAATGCTACACCCAAACTTCCCATGGCTTCCTTGTAAGCCCTAGAGCTAAACGCAGGGCCACGGTCAGAATGTCATGTGCCAATTGTGTATGTCCCTATAAAGACTCGCAAATCTTTTATAACAGTTCGAGCGTCAGCCGAGCGCTGGGGCCACACCCATAGGAACCTAGAGCAGGAATCCACTGCAACCATGATATACTTGTAAGCCCCATCAGATTGTAAGGGGCCGCAGTGGTCCAAATAGACACACGCCAGTGGTTTGTCTGATATTAGTAATGGTGTCTGCGCTGGACGTGTTACGGTGGAGCCTTTTATCTGCTGGCAGATGTCGCATTTCAAGACGTAGTCCTTAGTCTGCTTTCTTAGTCCTGGCCACCAATAGTGCTGTTTTAATAGAGAAACAGTTGCTGTAACTCCTGCATGTGCAGACCCTATACCCTCGTGTGCTGCTAGAATTAATCCTAACCTCCGATCCATATTTGGTATTACTCTATGCCCCACTCCAGGAATTTGGGCAAATGGAACATTGTTTGCATCTAACTTGTAGGAGTATTTGAGAGGAAACCTTTTCGGTACTGCTGAGTTGTTGCGTGTAGCAATAATCGCAGCCATTATCTCACGTCTATTCTCGTTTTTGAATGAGTGATTGCAGCTACGGAAGCCGTGCGGACAGCCCTCTTTGCGGCTTCGTCAGCCAATGAATTCCCTTCAACGTGAACGCCATCACGTTGATGACTCAGTGTATGTATCACGTGAGCCCTTGGTAGTTCGTTTTTCAACTCCACTACCTGTTCCCATAGCGTTTTGTGCTTAACTGTGCCCCCTTTTGCATCCTTAAACCCGTTTTGTCTCCAGTGATGTAAATATTCATTATATGACTGTACACAGTAAAAGGAATCACACACGATTAGTGTGGGGAATTCTCGATCCGCATTTACCAGTGCCAGTATTAGTGCTTTTAATTCTGCCAGCGGCGCCGTGCAGTCTCCTAGAGACTGTGGGGCATATTAGCAAGGGCTTTATCGCCGCTTTAGCGGCACTTTTTGCCGCCAAAGAGGCGATTTTTTTATCGCCCTATCAGCAAGCTGTCGCTAACAGGCGTTAGCGACAGCTTTCTGGTGATAGCAGCCCGTTTTCCCATCGCCTTGCATGCCAGCGATAATTATCGCTAATGACATGCAAGGTAGGCGTTCCCAACTAAAAGCGACCGAAAACAGTCGCTAACACAACTTCCCCCTATTAGCAACGCAGGCGAAGCGGTAAAAAAATTCGCACTAAGCTCGAATATCGCTAGAATTTAACACCTGCTAAAAACATGACTTACCTGTTTGTTGTATGGGAGGTGGATTGCCAGGCTAAGTCCCCCATGGCGTTAATGCGTGAATATCGCTGGATTTCCAGCGATATTCACGCATTTCGCCGCTATCGCTGGATATTTTATCGCATTGGAGATAAACGTTGCTAATAGCATGTTATCTCCGCAATAAAATCCAGCGATACGCGGCGATAAAAAAAAACGCGCTAAGCGCGGTTTGCGATAATTATCGCAAGTTGTTGCTAATATCCCCCTGTGTTTTTGTACACTTCGGGTGAAACTTTCCATCCTGCATGCATCCTTTAACGATAGCACACGCGGCGCTGTATTGCTGTTTACTTCCTATGGCCGGTTGAGCAGAACCGTCAGTGTAAATTATATATTCAAACTGATCTAGAGGCATTATTTTTTTATTTGGTAGAGGATATTCTTGTTCGTATTGCAGAAATGCTTGTGTTTTTAGATTTGGGTCATACCTGTTTTCTACATCTGTTGCAGTGAGAGAATTAGCCCATTGTATCCATCTTGGATGTAAGGCTTTAGCATTCGGAACACTTGCCTTTGTTGCAGCCTCTAAGGCAGGAACTGGGGTAACGACAATTATACGCTTCCCTTGAGCCAGGGCTCTTTCTCTGACTACAGCAGTCTGTACTGCTGTTAGAATTTTTTCAGTTGATGCAAAACGCATCTCAGCATTTGTGTACAAGTGTGATTCGTATGCTATTGGTCCTGTCTCACCTTTATTATATGTTAGATAGGTGTACCCAGATTGACCCGCAACTATACGGATCACCAGGTTGCGTACATTTACGCGTGTCTGTAAGTGTTTTGAAGCTATCATGTCAGCTTGTAAGGAACGAAGAGTATCTGTGTGTTCCTGTGTCCACTGTCTAACTGAAAAGTCAGGTTTTATCAAATCGTAGAAAGGTTTTACTCTTTCCGCGTAATCTAAAATGTATGTTCTGCCAAAGTTCAGGAATCCCAGGATTGATTGTACATTTTTTAATGATTTTGGAGGTTGGAGCAGTGCGCATTTTTCTAAAAAATTAGCTGCTAGACTTTTTCCTTCATTTGAAAGCTCATATCCTAGAAAAAAGACATTAAGGTGGGCAATCTTCGATTTTTTGAAGTTGAATTTGTAACCCTCAGAGGCAAACCCCAAAATTATGGTGTTTACTCTGTTCAAGTGTTCCTCCAGGTCATCATCCGTCAGATAAATATCATCTACGTAGGACAATGCCTCCTCATCCAGATTTTGAAGTAATTCAGTTACCCTAGCCGAAAACAGCCCCGGGCTGTTCTTATACCCCTGGGGGAGTCGACAAAATTGACGCTGGGACCTTAGCGCTGAGAATGCTGTCAAATATCTGCTCTCAGGCGCTATATTTTGGCAAAAAAATCCATTTGAGATATCTAGTGTCATTTTGTATTTTTTCCTCACAATGTTATTCATTAATGCGGCACTGTGTGCATTCTGTACTGCAAATGTTTTAGTGCAAGTGTTTAAATGTCTGTAATCCAACACTAGACGGTATGTGTTGTTTGGTTTTGATACGGGAAACAAAGGGTTATTCATTTGAGAGGTGCAAGTTTCAATCACTCTTTGGTATTCAAGTTGATCTAAGATCTCCCTGACCTGTTTTTTAGCTTCTTGCTTTATTGGATACTGCCTTTGTGCAGTTGGAGTATTTTTCAATGGAATTATGTGGTGGGTTGAATCCTCATCCCACCCAACATGCTTTTTGTATACTGCAGGTACTTGGGCTACCGCCCACTCCCACACATATGTATATTTTAAATATTTGGGAACATGGTCGGCGAATGCTGGTAAAATTACCGTTTCTCCCCTTGGGCAATCCATGACGAATGCTGGCGGCCAATCCTGTTCAGCTAACAAAATGTCATAGTCAAACGTTAGGTTCTCCCAAAAGAGACCTCTAACTGTCCTGCATTTGTCCCCCTCCATTTGGAGTGTTATTTCATACAATTTATGTGGGACACATACCCTAGTATCAGGTGTTTCCACCGTGATATAATCATTCAAGTCCGCTGTCACCAGAAATTCCATCAGGTTCTGGCGAGCTATTGTTACTTCTGCCGCACTGTCTAGCATCGTCAGAGCCCATTCCCCGTTCAGTAGTCGAGTCCTCAGAATTCTGGGCATGTCTGATCTTTAGACTTGCAACCTTCTTTTTTTTGAACTGTGGATTTTGTTTTGGTTTATCTTCTTTTTTGGAAGTATATTTTTGAGCGTGTTGCTTGTCTCTGGACTTTGTACGCTCTTCTTGTCTGTCTGACCGTCCTTCTCTCTCTGAGTTTTTCGTTGAACCCTGAAAGGAACGAGAGGAACGTGTATCAGTATCCTGATACCTGTCAGGTTTCTTAATATTATCCCTCTTCCTAAGGTTGTACCTCCTTTCGGACTGTTCCTCTGGAGGAGATCTACCTCTTGATTGAGATCTGTTTTCTTTAACTTTTTGTTTTTTGTTATTGTCCCACTTCTTTTTAGAAGAAGCAGGTGTCTGCTTGAAGGTCTCCTTCTCGGGTCTACCCATCAGTTGTGGTTTTAATGCTTTTCCACCCAAACTGTCCCTGCCTAATTCTGCATACGCAGTTTCAATGATTTTAGGTAGTTCGTGTTCTTGTTGTAAAGGACTGAATTCCCTAAGGCGTTGGCGGATAGCCACTGATGCTGCCTCCCCTTAAATATTTGCTAATATTATGGCTGATACCTGTGCATAGTTACCCAGTAACTTCATCCCTAAGTTCAGAGTAGGCTCTGTTTCGTACTCATTTTGTATTTGTCTTAATACATCTGGTATTACTGCTAAGGACGGTATACCATGAGTTCTGGTATATATGTCAGCGAGAACTGTACCCCAAGAGGTACAATCCTCTATCTGTGGTGTTGTCCCCATGGGCAAGCAGATTGTCAGCATTCTGTGTTTTTCATAAGCGCTGGTATTTGGGACTACTGCTTCTAGCTGTGTTATTTTCTGAGCTATCCGGAATGGCATTTGTTCACGTTTTGCGGGCATTTTACCCATTACTGCGTGTAACGTTTGTGGTGTAATCTTAGTTGTTGTGTTTTGAATGTTAGTTGTATTCGTTGTCACCATTGCTGGCTGGACTGTAAGTGTCCTCATGACGAACTGCGTCATGTTTCTGTATAGTTTTATTAATTCTTTGTAAAGTATGAGTAAGTCTGCTCCTGGCATTGTTTCGATGTCAGGATGTGGTGTGTAGGCTGCTAATATTGGCCATGTTGCCCCTTCTCTTCCGAGCGGGCCGAGTCTCACTCTTCTTCTTGTATGGGGTAGGGCGCCTTTAAACCAGTATAAGTGTTCCTGGTACGTGAGCGGAACCGCAATGTCCTCATAAGGACAATATTCCGCTGGTGGTTCATCTTCTGTGTAAAAATTAAAAGTTTTTGTTATTGTATTTGCTGCTGGGAATGTAACCCATGAATAAAATACCTCTGTTCTGTATGATTCGTGTGCCTTAATCATGAAAGCTACTATGTCACCCCTAAGTGTTAAATCATGCGCAAGCAGCTTCAGGGTGACTGCATTTCTAAAATTTTCTGCAATCTGAATTGCATCTGCATTTTCTTCTTCGTCTGAGAGGTGCAAATTTTGCACGTTTCTCTCCGCGTTGTCTGCATCTTCAGTCATTGTTTTTAGTGAAGAAGAATTTTTTGTCCTCAAGGGAACTAAGATAAGGTGTTTTGCACAGTTTTTAGGAACACTGTGTCCTTCAAGCTTGATTAACCAACAGCCAATAAATAGGATATTTCACCTACTCAGCTGTGGCAGAGTTTTGCCCACCCACTCCAGACGTCTCTGGTGTTTTGTGAATAGGGATTTCTGAGAAATAGCATGACTGAACTACTCAGATTCTACTGTTAAATAAGTACCCAACCAACGTTGGCGGCGCAATGTCGTGTAGTTCCTATAAAAAGTATACAGGATCTGCACGTTTAGACAACATACACTGTAGGATTGGTGTCAGACTAACTCTGAACACCCCCACCGGGTATGTTGGCCTTTTGTACCAACTAGCTCATAGTGCCACTAGAATCTCCTCTTACCAAGGAGAGTATAGTTCCTGGCAACCATCGAACATGACAACCCTGATCCCTCAGGACTGTGGAAACAATATACTACCTTTCGCTCAGTCAATGCTTACTTAGTCTGTCTAAGAGAGATACACAGAATAAACAGGCTGGGCGTTTTCAATAAGAATTTATTGAACAGTTGTTATTCTGGTGTAGAATAAATGAGCTGCAACAACCGTCAGGCAGTATAAGATATAAATGATTAGCAGTACTATAAAGGTAAACGGATGGTATAGCTCTACCATCTTACAATAATCATGAATACATATGAGTATATAAAAAACACATGATAAAAAAAATGCGTATTCCTACAATGCTTCCCTAACTAGATGTACCTAAGTGTACCTAGCATGTAGGTAGGTGTTAAGCCAAGAATCCCTCTAGGATTTAGTCAACCCCCATTACCTGAAGTGAGAGACTGTGGGACCCCGTCCTGGTCTCGAGTTGGACACCCCGCGAGGGATGTTAGACCACTGCGAGCTGGAGTGTCTGCATGCAGGAACCTCAGCGTCTCTGGTCAGTGTGTTGGCCGGGAAGTCTCAGTATCCTCTGTCTATCTTAGCAAGATGTGATGTATATATACCCATAGGTCTCCCCACGGGTCCTACCTCGCTGTATTACTGTATCGGCCTAAGGATGACGTCGGGCATGAACTTTATACATAGATATTATACAGGAGATGGTCTCCCTGCAGTGCTTCCAAGAATCCTCATGCATAATGTATGAGATTTCGAACTAGGGAAAACCTGTGTTCTGAATGCAGTGTCGTATCTAGGTAAAAGGTCAGTCCCTGTAAACCGTGACAAGTGTAATGTAGGGAAGAATATAAGTGAAGGGTAATGAAGTTACCGGGCCTATATTACGGTACCTATATGGAATATAACAGGTGTTAACAATTAGGTGCCGGTGCCGGTGCCGAGCACCAGAAACCACTGGCTCAAATTAAGCACTGAAGTTGCCCCTCAGCCCTTGCAGTGGAATATCTTTCTGGGAGGTGGAATGATACTCCAAATAGGCAGTAACATGAGATGAGAGATGTATTCTTCCCAAGGCTGATTGAAGATGTGATTGATGTTGTCTCAAAACCATGGCTAAAGGGGCTTAACTAAACAAACCAATGATTGAAAGTGACTAACTAGAATCCTACTCTTTGTATATTGCTAACAAGCCAGGCCTAAAAGAAGGTTTCAGTTTTATAATCAATCATAGTGTTGTTTGTAAAGAAAACATTTGGAAAGTGATTAATCAATTAATAGCAGAAAGAAAATTATGCAGCATAAGAGGGCAATGTTTAAAAAAAGGTGATCCTTTCATCACCATTGTATTTTGTGCTGAATATATTTTATGAAAGCTATGATCTTTTAAACAGTGCCCAAACAGGAATCCCTTGAAGGTATTACTAGTTTATCTTAAAAATTCTGCTCAGCCACATTAGAACTAGAAGCAGCCGAGAAGACGTGTTAAATCAACTTGTTTTGCAAACCAGGGTCAGGATAGTAAGCAGCACTGGGTCATGTGCACTTACACAAGGACAATGCATGTGTTTGGTGGTTAAAGAAACCTACAGCAAAGTCTGAATGCGGTCCAGGGTGAGTACACCCAATCCAGGCTTTCCACATCAGGGCCTGGTCAGATGAGTGTGGTTCAAGACAACAGATGTGGTCGCTTAGAGAAGAATTACAGCAGTATTGGGGGCCTATTGATGAGGCCGTTTGCGCCTCTCTTGCACCATGCAACATGGTGCAAGAGCGATGCAAACCTTAAGACAGATTTTGAAGCCACGCAAAGCCCCTTTGCGAGGCTCTGAGTGGCTCCAAAAATCGGGAGTAAAATAACGCAGCACAAATTGATGCATTGCTTTACTCTGCCCTGGGAAGGCGTTCCATAGGTGTTGCATGGGTGTTCCCACGCAACTCCCATGGATTTTGATGCATCCCCAGATTTTCAACAACTTGTAAACCAGGGGATGCGTCAAAAGCTTACACATTCCAGGGGAGGCATAGCGAGGAGAAATATTTCTATTTCTACTAGTTTCTTCCTCTTTCTATATATAGAAAGAGGAATATGTCTCCCAGAATTGTTTTTGTGTAGGAAGGTGCCCCTTCCTGCACACAAAATATCTTGCATGCAACAAAGGCACCTTTGCACTATGGTTATGCATTAACACCACATATTTGAAATCTAGGCGCCTATTTATGATATAGTCATACAGTGCAACGAAGCAAGTCACCTTGCTGCTCTGCACTGCATGGCAGGGAAAGGGCAAGAATGGACCGAATTTAAGGCAATATGAAGAATTCAGCACACATAGAAAGAGGGAGTAACGAGGAGAAATAAAGATATTTCTCCTTGTTAAGCCTCTTCTGGGAAGGCTTATCTTTTTGGTGCATTCCCATGTTTACCAGTTCTGGTAAATCTGGGAATACGTCAAAAACCATGGGAGTTGCTTGGACACCCATACAACGCCCATGGAACTCCTCCCTAGTGCAGAGTAAGGCAACACAGTGATTTGCTCTGCGTTGCCTTACTCCAGATTTATGGAGCCACTCAGGGCCACACAAAGTGGCCTTGCGTGGCTTCATAAATCTAACTTAAGGTTTGCGTCGCTCTTGCACCTCGTTGTGTGGTGCAAGAGCGACACAAACCACCTCGTAAATAGGTCCTCTAGTGATTGCCAAACAAATAGATCCCTTCGGAAAATTAGCAGCCTGGACAGTAAGATCCATTATGCTTTGTACTATCGCAAATGTTCATCTCTACTGGAAGCAGCCATATTTTCTTTCATTCCTAAAGAGGCATAGAGGAGCCATAGACAAGCACCCAAATTTTTGGGGACAGGATCACTTACTATTCTAACTCCAGTCTTTGAATATTTGGGGAAATTGATTTTCAGACGTCATTGTCGTAGTCTCAGCAATCATGAAGAGTAAAAATACAGGCAACTGCATACCAAAGAATGGATTTAAAGAACATTGCATTACATCTAGATTCAAAACAAAGGAGTCTTGGTCAATAGTGTTGGGGTTACATTTTTTGCATTCATGCTTGACAGTCTTGTGTTAGGAGGTTTTAATTGTACTCATGCACCCATCCCAGATATCTACAAAAGCTTCATCTTCTTCCTGTGAGACACTTGTGGGCCAACCATCCTCACCAAACCAAAAAACAGCATTAAAGTAATTATATTTAGAAACAGCTGGTAGGATATTCAGAAATCTACAAACAATTCCAACAAGCTCTCGTCAAGCAGGGGCACCACTCTTTGCAATCCAGATGAAGCAAGAAATCATCCCTCTTTGTTTTATACACTTTCAGGGAGGTTGAGTTTCCCATTTGGATATCTCAGGGGTTCTTCCTCTGCATTTACATTCATTTACCATTGCCTCATTTTCAGCTGATACTTGTTGAGCCACACCTCATTCTTTGGGGACAAAATCAACAAATCTGCAATTTAGATTCTGTTCCTTAGGTCTAACTCTCAGGCCTACAAGGATTTTCTCAGGAATGTTATTAATGTGTCAGTCTGTGGAAGCTGTCATTTCATTAATCACTGTTTACCAGTTTCCCCAAAGTCCTGAATATTCCCACATCATATAGTAAAATTCTTCCTCAGGAGCCTTACATCTAGGACAGATGTGTGAGAGACTTGGGTACATGCTAAGGAGGCATTTAAGTGTGAGGTAAGGGCGATGTAAATAATTCTACTGAATTAATTTAAATCTAGAATTCTTCAAAGCCAAAGCACGTGATTAAGGAAAACCTTCCATTCTGCAACAGTCAGTTCTCTGCCAAGGTTCTTGTTCCATTTTATCCTCAATTCCACTACGTTGTTACCTGTCATGCCTTGAACTGCCAGGCATTGCATACAGCATTCTGTATATGAGCAAGATATTCGATCAACAAATCTGAGGCACCCAGAAGCAAAGAATTACAACAGTCTAACTGACTGAGAATAGCAGTTTGAACAATCAAAGGTCTGTGTTCAGCCGGAAGAAAAGATAGAAGCTTTCAGAGTACTGAAAAAGAGGTAGATGCCAGCATATTCACATGAGCAGTCAAAGATAGATCGCTTTCAAAACAGAAATCAAGGTTCTTAACCTCTGTAGAGGCAGCCTGTTGAAAATTGGAATGAGGAGACCAAAAGACTAACCTGTGGGATCTTTTAGCAGCACAGAACCTCCATTTTATCCTCATTAAATTTGAGGGAATCCAGTGTCATATGGTACAGGCATTTTTGGAATCCCCAAATTACAAGTTGGGTATTGACTGAGTAATTCATGAGACCTACCCCCAGATGGCAAAGTAACTTCGTCAATGGCCTAAAGTAAATATTGAATAGAGTGGGCCTCAATGCAGACCCCCGGGGTACCCCCTGTTTCGTGCATCGGAATTCCAAATAATTTGGTGGAAGATGGATCGGCTGAGCTCTGTTGTCCAAATTGGACACACACCATCACAGAGATTTATCCTTTATACCACTATCATATAGTCTCAAAATCAGTATCTCAGGGGAGAACGTATAAACACAGCTGATAGATCTAATATTACAAGAGCCACAAAGTTCCCCTTGTCGACTGCAATCCTCCGGTCATCCAGTATGGAGACCAATGTGGCCTCCCTACCATATATAGAGCGGAAACCCAACTGGGCTGGATCCAGCAACTCATTCCTCCCAAGATGGCATGCTAAAATATAGTTCAGATGCTTCTCTAAGATTTTCACTAGAAATGGAAGCAGTGAAATGGCCGATAGTTGCTGAGAATATTAGGATTCGCTGTCAGTTTTTTTGGAAATAGCATCACACATGCTTTTTTAAAATCGCGGGAAACGACATCGGAAGACAAAGTGGCATTACAAAGGTGACTTCTGATAGAGTGCCAACCTATAAAGGCCACTCTTTAGACTGCATCACGTCACAGGGAGAGCCCTATATAATAGATAGTGCCAATTCACATAAAACTCCAGTCAGAAATCTGACCAAAGTATCCAAAGGAAACTGCCCTTCTCCCAATTCCTTCTTCATTAATGACCAGAGAGTCATCATCCCCCACAGCCATATCATGCTGGCTGGAATTGTAAGGGGATGATTCTTCCACCCCATTCAAGGAAGATGACAGGCCTAATATGATGTTAGTGATTTTATTCTCAAAGTAAACCGCCACGTCATCACAAACAGCTTGAGAAAGCTTTGTTGGAAAGGTGGCACAAGATGGGTTTGCTAAAGAATGAGTGATAGCAAAGATTTTCTGGGATGGATTTGATGCTGAGAGAATCTCATTCGAATAATAGCTAGCTTTAGCAGCCCTAATATGCTTTTATAGGACCGTAATGCTCCATTAAGTTCCACCTTAGCTAGAGAAGCATAATTCGATCTCCCATGCTTCTCCACTTTTTGCATTTGATCTTAGCTTTTCTTAACTCCTCGTTATACCAAGCTGTGGACAACTTATTTCGTGAATGGACTAACTTCATCAGCAATGCCTTGTCCCTTACATTGGCTGTCTACCTATCATAGGTCTCCACCATATTGTCTACAGACTTATTCGTGGTAAACTGAGGAAGGGATTCCTTTAGCTGACTGTTTACCTTGTCCACATCTTGTGCCCCCAAGGGCATGTTAAGATAGCAGGTTGTTTCCCAGAGCCCCAATGCCTTCTGCGATTACCCGTCCTAATAACAAAATAGATCAAAAAGGGATTGGACCAGGCCTGGAGCACAATTGATCCTCTAGCCACTAACTCCTCAGGGCCAAAGATCAAATCCAGAGTGTGACCAGCGCTATGCGTGGGGCCATTGGTGTATGTATTAACTCAAGAACCTCCACAGAATGGATGAAATCTGATGCCTGAGAGTTCTTGGCTGACTCTACCCATAAATTGAAATCCCCTAGAACCATGAGGGTAGAGTGGGACAATGCCAGAGGTACCAAAAACTCTAAAAATGCAACTGTGAAATGCGCAGACGGACCTGGTGGCATGAAGCAGAGCATCCCCGTTAAGGAAAGAAATTCTGAGACCTGCATCGAGAACCCCAAAATGTCAGCCTCTGTGAAACCCAGGAGATATAACATTTGAAGGCCCAACTCTCCTTGAAGAGGATTGCTAGTCCCTCTCAACCACCAACCGGCTGCAGGAGATGAATGCACATTTCTTCCATCTCATCAGTCTTTACTAGACACTCACCCCATCATGCATAAACCACCCCAGAATTAGGAAGTAAACAAAATGGGAATGCCAGTGCAGATGCGTGTAAAGTATCCACATGCTCAGTAGAGGTGGTAGACCATTATATGAGAGGTATCACATCATATGGAACACCGGCTCTTTGGAAAGTAATGCAAGGCGGCTGCCTCTGGTGACACCTATTAGCGGAAAAAGGGATTGTAATAAGGTAGCAAGACTAGCACTGTTGCTAGAGGATTGACAGAAACAAGCCTGTTCAACTAGGGCCCCCCAAAGTCTTGGTCAGACCTTACAGGACAACTATGTGGTACCATTATCGGATACCAATGAGTGATAGCTCTCTTACCTGATAGTGAGGATTTTCTGAGCTTGAGATTGGTTCTATGTAAACCAAAATGGCAAGTAGTGTTAAAGAGAGTTAAATCTTAGTTAAAGTGAAATATCACAGGTCTAGATAAGTGATTTTGCATATTGCAGCTGATACCAAAGTTATTGCTGCTTTTTTAATACAGATATCAAAACAGTTAATCATTCTACTGTGAGGGACTGATTGATCTGTTGTTGCCGCACTTCCTACTAATTTACACCTGCAGAAAGGAAATACAGGAAAGTGGCATTTTTCTTTATACCATCTGTGCAATAGGCTGAGGTTTAACCATCCTGTAACCAGATTGATTGATTCCAAAGGATTGCCAGCATAGATGTGCTAATAAGCTGCTTCTTTTCTTATATCTGTAGAATCAAGAGGCCGTTTATAGGTCTTGGCAACAGATGTAAGCAGATCTATTGTTTCCAATACATAAGATATACTTAGAGTGGCCTTTGTGTCAGTACCTTGTGCATGACTGGACGGCTTCATTGTCTATCTCAGTTGCCTGCTCTTGATTTGATGCTTTCTTCGTTCTACTAGTGTTAGTGCTGCCCATGGCATTTCAGTCTCACAGTGTTCTGATTGGATGAGTTGCATTCTTCCATGGCATACTTGGGACTTTTCTAAATAGTTTTTTGGCCTTCCTTGGGAGTGTAAGTGCTTACTTGTCTCTCCCCCTTCTTTTATTTAGGAATAGCTAAGCCCTTTAAAGCCAAAACCTATTGGCTTTGCACTGCTTGTACAAATAGTATTGCTTACCTAAAGCTATATCAGTTATATCCTAAAGTTAACAATGCAACCCTGTTATCGTCTGAGAATTAGTAATTATGCGGTGTTATTCAGCAGTGCTGTCAGTATCTCATTCAGAATGCAGATGAAAGCATATTTATGGGTTACTGAAAGAAAATAAAAAAACATGAAGTAAACATCATAGCAAAAGAATGAGCTGATTTGTGAATAACAGAAGAAAAAAATGAACAGAGTATCTGATACAAGTCAATGTATTTGGATGATGGGAAAGAGCTTTGAACACAAAACATACTACTACTTCAGTTTCAAACATCTGTTGTTGAGTGGAGGCGAACAGAAAGGAGCATTCTCCATCACCATTCACACCTGTACTTAATCTGTTCCAGTGAATGCAGTATTTAATGTGAGCTGGTGATTTCAGGTGCAGAAAAGCAGTACTCATTTTTGGAGTCCAGCAATTATTTTTCCTCAAAAAACTTTGATCCAAAGCAAGAGTGAGCAAAATGGGAAACGGCCTTTACAACGCAGTCTGACCCATGCATGCCATTTCTCCGCAAGTGTAACAGTGCTAGCCTGAACCAAGCATCTGTGGTCTAGTGTCCGGATGGGTGGGGAGAGGTACAGGAAGAGTTGGAACAGGAATCTCTGGACCTGGACAGGTAAGTGGGGCTGGGACTGTGTTTGAGGGGGTAGTTTTTAGGGGTCAAGGTCGGTTTTAGGGCTCAGGGCGGGGGGGGTTTGGGATAGTTTTTTGAAGGGGGCAGGGTTTTAGGGCTCAGGGTGGGGGGGGAGGGTCGGGGTAGTTTTAAGGGCTGGGGCCGGCTTTGGAACGGGGGGAGTTTTTAGGGGAGAGGGTCAGTTTTAGGGCTCAGGGGAGGAAGAGGATCAGGGTAGTTTTTGTTTTAAAGGGGGCAGTGTTTTAGGCTTCAGGGCTGGGGAAAGGAGTAGGGGTAGTTTTAAGGGCAGGGCGGGGTACGTTTTAGGGCTCAGGGCGGTGGGGCTCGGGTCCGGGTAGTTTTTGGTAGGGGGCAGGGTTTTAGGCATCAGGGCGGGGGAAGGGGTAGTTTTAAGGTCAGGGCGGGGATACGTTTTAGGGCTCAGGACGGGTCTAGGGTCCGGGGGTGAGGTAGGGATAGGATTTTAGGGCTTAGGGTGGGGGGTTGTCGGTCTAGTGGTACTGATGGTACAACAGTGACGGGGAGAAAGCAGGGATGAGAAAGAACCTGCAACAATGAGCTAGACAGGGAGTATCTGGTGTTAGAATAAAGAGGTATGAGGTGGAATCAAGACTATGCCGCCTTTGTATTCGGCACCCTGACCCTTCGATAACATCAGCTGCTGGCTTCTGAACAAAACGTTAGGCCCCGGCACTTATACTTTTTCAAATTAAGCACTAGGTGGTTTTAGGAAGTGGGCACCTGCACTCAATTTTAATGGTCTGCTTTTTCAACATTAAACTTTTATCCACAGCAAGAGAGCAAAATGCTAGGTTGGCTTGGTTCAAACTACAGAAATACCATATACAGACATACATATCCTAACACTTGTTGGATTTATGTGTCTTTGACCCTGTGCATTCCATCACTTCATTAGAAATAGCATAAAACGTATACATGCAGAAAAGGGTGAAAAGAAGAAAGAGAAAGATAGTAAACAGCGACATAGGGAGAAAATGGAATGAAAAAGAACCTGCAAGAGAGATACAGAGACCGGAAGCAGAACCCCAGCATTCGGCAGCACCAGCAATGGGCTCTTAAGAAAATTCTTGGGTCCATGCACTTTATTTATTTATTTATTTACAAATAAAGCACTGATTACAGACAGAAATACAGAAATCAAAGTCCTTCCAGAAACTGTTGTTGAACCTCCAAGACCTCAAGGATAGGGGTTGCAATGGGTGGAAATTGGTTATTACAGCTGGTGGAAAATACTGCGTAAAACATGAGGAAACACCACGAGACAGAAAAATTGGGTCTAAACATGTGTACATGCACAGTTATCTTTTCATGCAGGAAACCTATGCCCGCCCCTGAAATTTAAATCTATGTTTTCAACTTTAACCACTTGGAGGTAAATTTTATCCCTGGCGGTATACGTTTACCTGAGAAATGCATGGAAATATGCGCTCCTCTCGCTCTATTCTTTACCTCTGTCATCAATTACTCAGACAGTATTTACCACATACATTGGGGCATATGTACAAGCCCCTATCGCCACCACATCACTTTTACCGCCGTTGTGGTGGCGATAGGGGCTTAGCCTTATTTACAAGGCAGCGTTAAGCCACTTAACGTGGCTTAGCGCTGCCTTGTAAATAAGGCCCCCTTTCACGCTATGGTTAGTGTGAAAGGGGTGGGCAGTGGGTGTTGCGGTGGGTGTTCCACCGCAACACCCATTGATTTTGACGCTGCCCCTTATGTACAAAGGTGGCGTACATAGGAGGCAGCACCAAAATTAAGACCAGGGAAAACCTGGTCTTAAGTTGGCGAAACGAGGAGAAATGCATTATTTCTCCTCGTATTTGCTTTTTCCATGTGTGCTGCCTTGTGCAGCACACATGGAAAAAGCAAAATGCCATGGATTGTTTATGTACAGGAAGGTGTCCCTTCCTTTACATAAACAATCCTTTAAAAAAATGCCATTTTGTGACTTTTATGTGTGCTGCACAAAGCAGCACACGACAGAGACAAAATGGCATTTTAGGATTGTTTATGTGCAGGAAGGGACACTTTCCTACACATAAACAATCCTCCCCTGCACGCAGACACCCTTGCACTATGGTGCAAGGGTGCCTGCATTGGCGCTAAGTTGCTAAACTTAGCGCCATCGCAGGGGAATACGCAAGGCTGCACCACATTCTTGTAAATATGGTGCAGCCTTGCGTTTCAGAAGTGGCGGAGAGAGGCGTTAAGCCAGAAAGGCTAACGCCTCTCTCCGCCACTTCCTTGTACATATCCCCTATTATATCCATACAGATGGCAATAATGCCTAATTCTAAGGCTGCCTGGCAGTTGCGGCTGCCGCAATACTAAAGTGGGGGGCGGGGCGGGATGGGGTATTAGGGGGAATAATAACTTTTAAAAAACGTACCTAATGACACGGCCGCCTTGGTCCTCCTCTCGGGCTCTCCTCCCAGCATGCACAGGGGCACAGGCTCCTCACCCAGTCCTGGCACTGCTCTCAATAGCATGAGAGCAGCACCAGGATTGGTCTGAGCTGCGTGGATTGCCACTCAGACTGTGCCTGGGAGCCTGTGACGTTTCTCCAACCCAACTGTGCAACACAGCTGGGTTGGAGAAACCTAAGTGCGTATGTCCGTTTGTCCGGCCTAAGATGGCCAGCCAAACAGACATGCGCACTTACAGTGCACCTACCACTTCTCCCTGCTATGTCCGGCCCCTCCCCTCCCTACACTGCTGGCATCGGCTCAGTCAGTCAGTGGTCATTTTATTTTTCGCTTGACCCCTGACTGACTGACCAGTGGGGTGACGCTCCTCTGCCATTATGGAGGAGCCACCCCTGCAGCCTGGTGAGAACCAGGCCAGATGAATGTCAGCTGTGAGGCAATTTACTGCTGGTGTAAATTGTTATGAAACGATGGCCCATGTGTTTATAGACCTGCTGCTTTGCTCCACCTGGGTCTCTTCACTTCACCACCTTCCTAAATGCTGTCAGTTCATAATTTTTATGCAAATGCCTGCATAACGGTGAAGGAGGTTTGTAAATTCTATTGGGTTGCTGAACAGCTTCTTTGTATATTTCTGAAACAGTTATAATAAGGGTGCTCAGCCATGGAATTGGCGGTTGTTTGTATTGAAATGCACTGTACTGCAATAATAGGGCAAGGAGATTACTCGAGGCCTTCAGGGCTTGCTTCCAGTATCTGTGCAGTATGAGGTCAAAAGTTCGAAATGGGTAGGAGAGCCTCAGCCTTTTATCCCTTCGAGTTTGGTGAGAACATTTGAATTGGGTAATACTAACAGCCTCAATTTAGATTGTGCTGATTGGCTATCGTACAGATCACATCTGGAACTAGTATATCTGGTCAGAACCCGTTCAGGGGCACAGAGCAAGCAGGGGTTACTAGGTCAGAGCCCTAGAGTATGGGGCCTTTTACCACTGATGTCCTGCAGCCTGACCTACTATGCTAATGCAAACTGGGCACAAAGTACACCTTTCTACACCTAGGGGCCTATTCATCAAAAAGTCACGCAGCGCAGCAAGTCACCATGCTGTGCTGCGTGACAGGGAAAGGGCAGGAATGCACAATATTTAACGTAATACGGCACATTCCTGTCTTTTCCCAGTGCTGGCGTACAATGTGCTGCCTAGAGCCAACGCAGACACCCTTGCGCCGTGGTGCAAAGGTGCCTCCGTCGTAGGCAGGATTGTTTTTATGCACGATGGGACCCCTTCCTGCACAAAAACAATCCCCTGAAGCATTTTTCTCTTTCTGTGTGTCCTGCAGAATGCAGCACATATAGAAAGAGGAAAAAACAAACATATTTCTCCTCGTTACGCCTCACCTGGGGAAGCGTAGCAGTTTTGGCACATTCCCAGGTCTACCACTTATGGTAAATCTGGGAATGCATCAAAAACCATGGGTGTTGTGTGGGAACACTCACTCACCACCCATGGAACGCCTCCCTGGGGCAGAGTAATGCAACGCAGTGATTTGCTCTGCGTTGCGTTATTCCAGATTTATCAAGCCACTCAGGACCATGCAAGGTGGCCTAGCGTGGCTTGATAAATTGCATTTAGTAGTTGCGTGGTGCAAGTGCGATGCAACTACTTGATAAATATGGCCCTCCACTTTCAGGGCAGTGGGGGTGAGCAGTCAAATGCTTCTCAGAGACATAATGTAGGGATAGAGACTCACAATTCAAGTCAAACAACAGCCACAATAAGTACTGCCCAGCCCAGTGCATTTCTTTGTAAAAGGATAAGTACTTTAGTCATACATCAAATCATAATCCTACACAGAGGAAAGGTTAATCAGCTAGATGGGTGCTATGAGGATCTAAGCAGAGCAATATTCAAGCATACGTCTGGCACAGCTGTGAGCTCACTGTAATACTGTCCAAGTAGCTTCCCTGGTTCTTTGACTTCTAGGGCAGTCCATATATGTCTCACTACTATGGTTCTTTAGGCTGATTCAGTCCCACCCTCCATTCCTGGAGTTTTAGCAGAGGGAGGGACATTCAACTCTCAGATCCGTGCTGTCAATTACTTGATGGATCAGGAGCTTGGACCACACAAGAGCACAGCAACTGGTAAATGGAGCATGGGTGGACAGTGCTGCTCACAATAGTATGAGCTTGCAGCCCCGCCTCATCTGACTCTCTGTATTGGTTTTTAAGTATAGTGGCTTAGAGTATGAGTGGCACAGACATAAAGTAGTACAGGGTCTCTCACTGGCAAGAATTCTCCCATCGGGGCAGTCGTGAGATTTAATTGCAAGGTTTGAGGTCACAGCAGAATCAGTAGAGGTTCTCCAGCTTCTGGCAATGACAGGTACATCCAGGTTGCACTGGCTCACATCTATTGCGGTTGTAGAATTATTTGGTTCACTTGCCTTGTTTTGGAAACTCGAAGGAAGTCTTGCAGACCCTCTCTGAACACCCGGGCACTGGTTGTGCTCCACAGTTCAGTCAGGATCTTCTGAGCTGCCCCACACTCCAAGCACAATGTTTGAACTTCTCCTCCTCTGGCAGTCTCTCCCTGCATGGTCATGCACTCCCTCCCCTGTCTTAGCAGGTAAAGCCCTAGGCAGGCCCACAGCTCTCCAGCAAAATGTGCAGACTACAAGTGATGTCCACTCATCTCTGGGAGACCGGCTATCAAAGATACCAACACTAGGTCACAGCAGTTCTTTGAGTACTCTGAAGCGCACTTCCTCCCCCCGCTAAGTGAATAACTTGGAACTCCAATCAAGTGTGACAGTTTGGGTTCCATTTTTATACGCATTTCCCACTGTCAAAACCCAGGAACTAGTTTTGGGTGGTTAGTTTTCATAGTTCATATTTCTTTCTGCAGAGCACACACAGTCTTTGTTAAAAGAGGTGATGGCTCTCACAACAGGCGTGCTGAAGCTGGCTCCAAAGTAAGAACCCAGAACATGAACACAATGAAGAGCGAAGACCCTACACCTGGCCGTCATTAACCTGCTTTAGTAATACTCAACAGAGATGCAAAGGGGGCAGGTCCAGCCTAGAAGCCCCATCACCTTAATAACGGAATCTGCTGCCCCACCTCCCCATCCCAACTATCATCCCAAATGGCAGAACTCAGTAGGATGTAATTATTAGACCCTTGCTAATAGGTCACATCCTATTAGAAAGGCTTTCCTGTCTCCATCCTCTTGCATATTTTTGTCTGAGGCTCCATCTTATTGCTCACGAATGTAAGCAATACACTTCCACTGTCTGGTATGGCTGGACCACAAACTCCAACTTGTGCCTTATTTTAATAGTGGAATCCAAAATGGATCCCACTGGCTAGTGCAGCCACACATTCACAAACAATATAGGGGTGGGGGCTGCTACCAGTTACCAGTCGTACAGCTCCCACATAACATGCACACATGGATTTCAGTGCAGGGCCTGGGCATGACATTCAATCAAAACTATACTTGATTTGGAGTTTTCTTTCATTAGAAATATAACTGATTAATAATATGAGTTACTTGCAATTGAAACAAAAAAGCTGTGATGTCTGGAATTTGTTTGTATGGCCTGAAGCTAACTAGCAATCAAATAAGGAGGGACTAGAGGGCTTTTTTAGAAGAAGGAGGTCCAGCATACATGCCCATTAATGTAGTCAGAAAAAGGGTATGAAGTTCCTCTAGTGGTTAAAAGAAGGATAGAGATATATGTCAATCAGCACCCATGTGTGTGCTGCTCTGGACAGTTGTGGGAGGAGGGGAATTCCTCCTGTCGGAACTAGGGCCCTCACACACCCAGCCAGCTAGGTGTCATGCTTCATCATATGGGCCTGCTCCTCGTCGGGTTGGCGCTGCAATACCCGACGGGCTCCCATAAAGGGGCTCTTTAGCGGAGATCTTTTGTTCCTAGCCATATGGTGCAGTGTGGGTAAGGGGCCTTGTGGAGTGTAGATGTGATGAGAAGTGGTTAAAATAAGTTGGATAGTCCAAAAAATACTTTTATTCAGGCTGGCTATCCACCTGGTTAAAAACGTGAAGAAGAGTGGCAGCTATCTGAAAATTATGATTCAGTTTAACTATGCTCAACTCTGTGGGTCAACATGTTTCATGCCGTTGGGTCAGAAGGATCCGTGGCAATTCATCAGGACCTAGTGTTTGGACTATCTACACTATGTGGTGGGTGTGGACTACCTACCACATCATAACGCTGTGAGTCAAGTACCCACAGTATCTCAGAGCGATCTAAGAGAGGGATACAGAAAAATATATACAAATAATTATATATAGTCACACCTGTATCAATCGATAATGATCATGGTCATGACAACTCTCTCTCTCCATGTTCATACATAAAGGTGACCTTATTTTAATAGTGGAATCCAAAATGGATCCCACTGGCTAGTGCAGACACACATTCACAAACAATATAGGGGGGGCTGCTACCAGTTACCAGTCGTACAACTCTCACATAACATGCACACATGGATTTCAGTGCAGGGCCTGGGCATGACATTCAATCAAAACTATACTTGATTTGGAGTTTTCTTTCATTAGAAATATAACTGATTAATAATATGAGTTACTTGCAATTGAAACAAAAAAGCTGTGATGTCTAGAATTTGTTTGTATGGCCTGAAGCTAACTAGGCCTTGACTCCATTTTATAAAGCATGGCTACAATTTCATAATATGCGTCACGTGTTTTTATTTCTCATTGACACCACATGCAACAAAATGTACACTGTTTATTTTGTAATGATGTTGTTCTTTCTTGAAAAACTCTCTGGAGGAACCCTTTAGATACTTTCCAAGGCTCTTCCTGCTCACACACTGTACTTCATTCATTCAAGAGACTTTTTTATTGTTCATGTAAGTTTGTTCTGACAACTTCGGATGGCATTAGGTCAGAAGGGGTGAATCAATATTCATGGAGATAGCGTTAGGATGGTAGGGTTACATGACATTTTATAATGCTGAAATGTGAGTTGTTAACATGTCAATAAGTTTGCTAGCACCATGCTGGCATTGCATTTTCCATCATTTTCTATGGTGAAACTGAATATATAAACCCTTGAATGTGGCAGGGAGGGAGAGAGACTTTTGGGTTGCTGCCAGATTCTCTATTGATCTGCTGTACTTTTGGAAATTAGTCTATTTTTCATATTTTGCTCATAATCACATTTATTCTGAACTCTGAGAGCCTACATGGCAATTGATTTCTATGTCTTTTGATTTATTGAGACTGCTGCTGCATTTTTATTCTCTCTGTAATGCACCTGAATATTTGAATAAACCTTCATGTGTTTTTTAAATTTTTGAACTCAATTCTTGATTACATTGTTTATAGCTGACTCTATTTTGAAAATGTTGTTTTGAATCTTGTTGTTAGGGACACATTGGCTCATCTATTCTTGAGGACCACACTGTCCATGACCCCGCGTCTGGGCGCTATTACTGTTATGATTAGCATGCAGACTATCTAAGAGATAGTGCCCACACATGCATGGTGTATGTGGACACCACACTTATTCCTGAACATAAAACAGGTCTGCTCAGTCCTATCATTGATAAAAATGGTATGCTTCTGCCACCCCTTAATGTATATACAAGCCTATAATACCATGCAGGGGACTTTACAGTTTCAACAGTCCTTGAACACTTTTGGTTGGTCATTGGTAGCTTCACACATCTGGGTGTAGCACTGGAGAGCAGGTCCATCGGTTTTCAAAGTAGATTTCACACAGTTGCTCGTTTCTGTTTCTTGACAAGAATTTGGAAAGTGTGCTTGCTCATTAGGTATTGGTAAAGTACAAGAAGAGCCAGAGAGGTGCAAAAGAAAGATGTTTGTTTACATCATATTAGTGTAATAACAATGCGGACAATAATTGAAATGGTGACATGAGCAGAACCTATGCAAACTTTTAAAGTCACATATTTACAGCACATCTTTACAGCTAAGTGTAACATCAATAATACAACCTAAGGCATGGTATAAATACAAGGCATAAATATCAATACTTTAACAAGTTAAAGAGGAAAAAAGTAAACCTTTTGAAGAAAATAACCAGCCCTTCCAAATGGCGTTCTCCTTAAAGTCATATGTTAGACTATCTGTGGGCAGGAGTCACATGAAAGTGAATACTGTGTTTACTTGTGTAACTGTGCAGTCCTTTGAGGATCGCACAGCAAACAGCCAGCCATATACTGAAGCAGTTCCCATTCAAGGAATATTGATGTTGTCAATGAAGCACACTCTGCCAACTGAATTACCTCTAAGCATCTGAATAATAGTTTTTTTTTTAATCTAAATAAATGTTATTCATTTCATGGAAATGAAAAATGCTTGAGGGGATTTGAGCCTCTGGGCTGCAGTTCAGCTCACTGAGCTGTCTTACTGGCTGATAAACTCGTAAGATGAGAGGCAATGTTTCTCTAGTGAAGCAATGCCATATAAATAAATATCATCACATGCTGCTCACAGTGTTCCTTCTTTGGATATCCAAGGATGGAAATTATGATACAAATAGGAAAAAAACATTCAACTCTTTGATAAACACGGGTCGAATGCACTGCCGATTCTTGAGGGGCCTTCGCGTCAAGCCTGCAATACTGAGGATTCCTGTTCATCTTGAATCGATAAGGGCTCCACTTAAGCACATAATGCTGAGGGCAGACAGTTTACACAGAGAGGCGGGGGTAATGAATCATCGCACCTAACACTTTAATGGAGTAAAATTAGCAATAAATAAGAATGGTGCACAGACCCGGAAGACCAGCCCTCTTCGTCTCCCTCACAGGAAAAAGGTTTTTTTTCCTACACAATTTGCAAATTTTCAATGGTCCAGCACAACAATTTAACATACAATGGATGCAGTTCAAAACAATTCACCTCATTTATTTAACATAATGCACAGACTCTATTGGATTTACTCAGAAGAGATTTCTTTATTCATATTCTTCTTCTTTTATTTTTTTTAAACTCTTTTCTTTAGTTCAAGTGTAGCCAGTGTAGCCAACCCGTTTCGTCTCAAGGGCTTCTTCAGAGCTACAAAACATGTATAAAATAAAAAATGTTTTTATAAAATTTTCATCAAATTTTATCTTTACAAATTCAAAAGAATTATAGAAAGAAAAGAGAAAGTGACAAAAGAACAATAAAACAATATATCAACCATTGCAAATTTATTTTAAAAAACACACATTTAGTGACCCAACGTGATAAAGCACATTTAAATGTAACTGTATAATTGATTTGTGATTAGACCAATCTCAATTTGTTATAAGTTTATCCATGTGCATTAGAAAAATTAATATATATTTTATTTGTGAGGCCACGCTACAAGATATTATTGCAAACCCCACTGATTATTTAGGCAGGCCAATATGGTTTAAATATTTATAAGTATAATTAAAAGTTGGCAACTGTCATTTATTGTCCTGGAGGTGACTTTTAAATGGAACGTGAAATTCTGGGTTTTGCAACTTTAAGGTTGAGCTCATGGGGGAGCGGTGTGCGGCGCAAAACAAGATGGCCGCCTAATTACGGAGCTCCGATCCGCGACGGGAGATGCTGCGGTGATTCCTGCAGTTCCAGCTCCTTTTTCTGCCTGAAACGGTGTTCTACAGGCGTCGGAAGACTCCCTGCTCATCTTGTGGTACTATTATGGCGTTTTGCTGCCTTTTTCTGGAGATATCTTGAGGTTTCTACTCTCCTCACATTCTGCCGCCATTTTGTATTTCATCACAATGTTGCATTTTTCCTCAACTATTTTGTGCTTGAAGTGACTTTCAGTATTTTAACATCGACCATATCCTTTTCTATGTATGGATTGGTCCACCTTGCATCTCCTCTGAATTGTTGACCGGATGTATACTTTGGTAGTTTAATTTTGGCAATCTACACGCAAGTAATATTCCCATCGTCTACTCTCTGCCTTTTTATCCCTCAAGCGCACTATTACATCAGACCTTCTTTTTGCTGAAAAGTTGCACGCCTATTTTTTACAGCTCTCTAGCTTTCTCCCTGGACGTTACTTATGGGTAGGAGTAAAAAACTGCTCTTTATTAATAAAAATTCTAATACCAGTGCTTCTGACTCCTGCGCTTCTCACGCTACTCCTTCAAAACAGTGCTCCGGCGTGATGGCGCAATCTGGTTCTTCGAGATCAGTGGCTTCACCGACTTCAGTCAAATCGCAACTTCCATCTTCTGCCTCCAAACGTCTTAAGCAAGACCCTCCTTCTCCACCGAAGTTGATCTCTCCTGTTTCCTTGGATATTATTCTAGATGAAATACGTGCCCTTCGTCCATTTATTGAGGAGACAAATTCCTGTCTGCAAGTCTTGGATACTAAGTGGGCATCCATGGAGTCTCGTATCTCTACGGTGAAACAACATGTTGGAGAGATTCATGACGTGTCTGTCAAGGTCACCACCCTAGAAAAGGAGGTCCTCATGTTGAAGAAATCTGCTGAAGATTTGGAAAACCGAAATAGACGCAATAATCTTCGTTTATATGGCCTTCTGGAGGGTTTGGAAGGTGACGACCCTGTTAATTTTTTCTGCACCTTTCTCCCAAAGCTTCTGGACCTTCCTCCATCTACAAGCCTAAGCATTCAACGTGCTCATAGGTTGGGCCCTCGTTTGACATCTACGTCCGCTCCCACGAAACCAAGAGGTGTAATCTTCCTCTTTTTGAAATTTACTGACCTTCTACTAGTATTAAACGCTGCCAAAGCTAAAAAACAACTTCTTTGGTCTGGTTCCAAATTATTCATTTCTCAGGATGTATCTTCGACAACTGCCAAACGTCGTAAGGATTTTCTCTATCTTCGTCCTGCTCTGCGCACTTAGGGGCATATTCCCAAGGACTTATAGCCGAGTTAGCAGCACTTTATCGCAGCCAAAGTGGCGATAAATCTATCACACCATTCACAAGCAGGTGCTAACAGCCGATATCACCAGTTTTGCTGCGATAGCAGCTGCAAAAAACATTGCCACAAATGATACCGGCAACTAACGCTAATGATATGCAGAGTAGGCGTTCCCGTGCAAAAAGCCGCGAAAACACCACTTCGCAACATTCCCAACGACCAGCCAGATCGGCGATAAGATTCAAAAACATGTGATAAGGCGCGTTAGCAGCAGGGATTTAACACCTGCTCTTACCTGGTGTTAAGTCGGATGACAACCTGCACCATGAAAGGGAGCCCAGCCAACAGCCACACCAGAGGAACCTCTAGGTAAGAGGCCGCCATCCTGAAACAGCGTCTTTTTAGCTGATCTTAATCGCATTCGTCTAACTTTTAAAAACTTTTAAATCTTTTAACATTGTATGAAATTGAATTTGTGTATCTTTGCCTGAAACTGTACATTACCGCCGATAGTGTAGCGTGCCCCAGCATCTTCCTGCCTCCTCCCCGGTGTCCGATCACGTGGGCCAGAGGAGGGGTTAAGGCATTCAGCTGACATAAATGCCGGCTGCAACGCGGGAGCGGGCACTCTAGGTAAGAGGCCGCCATCCTGAAACAGCGTCTTTTTAGCTGATCTTAATCGCATTCGTCTAACTTTTAAAAACTTTTAAATCTTTTAACATTGTATGAAATTGAATTTGTGTATCTTTGCCTGAAACTGTACATTACTGCCGATAGTGTAGCGCGCCCCAGCATCTTCCTGCCTCTTCCCCGGTGTCCGATCACGTGGGCCAGAGGAGGGGTTAAGGCATTCAGCTGACATAAATGCCGGCTGCAACGCGGGAGCGGGCACTCTAGGTAAGAGGCCGCCATCCTGAAACAGCGTCTTTTTAGCTGATCTTAATTGCATTCGTCTAACTTTTAAAAACTTTTAAATCTTTTAACATTGTATGAAATTGAATTTGTGTATCTTTGCCTGAAACTGTACATTACCGCCGATAGTGTAGCGCGCCCCAGCATCTTCCTGCCTCCTCCCGGTGTCCGATCACGTGGGCCAGAGGAGGGGTTAAGGCATTCAGCGGACATAAATGCCGGCTGCAACGCGGGAGCGGGCACTCTAGGTAAGAGGCCGCCATCCTGAAACAGCGTCTTTTTAGCTGATCTTAATCGCATTCGTCTAACTTTTAAAAACTTTTAAATCTTTTAACATTGTATGAAATTGAATTTGTGTATCTTTGCCTGAAACTGTACATTACCGCCGATAGTGTAGCGCGCCCCAGCATCTTCCTGCCTCCTCCCCGGTGTCCGATCACGTGGGCCAGAGGAGGGGTTAAGGCATTCAGCTGACATTAATGCCGGTGCAACACGGGAGCGCAGCGGACGTGCGCAGCTGGCGCGCCGATGGCGCGCCGAAGGCGCGCCTAAGGCAAGCCCGTCTGCGCCCGTCCGTGCCCAGACGAGCCCAGGGCCCAGTCACCATGCCCAATTCTATAAATACACATCCCAAGAACTTAAAACGTTCCAATCTATTGCACCTTCACCTGATTCTAAGACTACAGTATGTTTGCTACACAATAGCATACATCAGAAGCGAGGCTCGTTCCCCGAGCTTAAACTACCCACACCCCACTTTCACTCGCAAAAAGGAAAAACTCAGGAGCCTAAAGCTTTAGCAATAACCTATCTTAACACTCGCTCCCTAGTTAAACACCAACTAGAAATATTTACCCTCTTAGACTCAGACAAACCTGATATCCTCCTGCTCACTGAAACCTGGCTTACTTCCGAATCCTCGCCCGATATCTTAGCCGCCTTACCCTATGATTACTACATCCTGCAAACAAACCGTCCTCTTGGCAAGGTGGGCGGCGGAGTGGCGGCTATTATCCACAAGAGCCTGACTTTTACGGCCCTTATCCCACTTTGCCTCCCCGCAGCAGATAATATTGTTATCAAATTTGAGTCCGAATCGGCACCACTGATCTGCGTATTACTTTATAGGCCCCCTCAACACATGCCCCTATTCCCCCAATCTTTGGGAGAACAAATCGCACACCTTGTCACAAATCATACCAGAATTCTCCTGATTGGCGATTTCAACTATTGGGCTAACGATCCTCAAGGAGGGCCTCACTCCAATGAGTTGACTGAATCGTTGGAAAACATGAACTTCACTCAGCAGATCTCTTCTGCCACCCACCTAAAAGGTCACACCCTGGACCAACTGTGGACCACCAATCTGGCGGTATCCGATCTATCCGTCACACCGTGCATTTGGTCTGATCACCACTTGATTAAATTCACTCTACTACATCTGAACACCAGTAAAATCCCTACTAGTAGGGGGGGTATGGCGAGGAATTGGAAGGCCATCGATAATGCTGTATTTATCACAACGCTGGTCAACACAGCTCCTCACCCTACGCCCGACGTCAACCTCCATGTGGAGAATATCTCGGCCTGGCTTCTAGCAGCTAGCAATGAACATGCCCCATTTAAACAAATCAGACTGACCCGTCACCATGAGGCGCAAAAGTGGTTTTCCCCAGACTTAAAACAACAGAAACTCTTCCTCCGCCAATCTGAAAGAAAGTGGAGGCTGGACTATTCGCTGGCCCAAAAACTATCTATTTACTGGCCCTGAAGGAATACAAAAAGGCAATCTCCTTAGCTAAGGCAGCCCATTTTTCCTCGAGAATCCTATCTGCTAACAATAAATCTAAAGAAATTTTTACTATCGTAGACGAATTATCCAATCCTGAGAGAACTCTTAGTAAACCCATTCCATCACAGGATCTTTGCGACTCCCTGAACAAATTTTTTATTGATAAAATCGCCGATATCAAAGCCAGTATCCCCTCCCATACGTCACCTCAGGTTATCCCCCCTTGCCTAGAAACCCCCACTCCCTTAACTGTTTTCCATCAATTGACACAGCTATCCTGGGTGACCTACTAGTAAAAGTTAGATCTGGCTCCCCTATGGACCAATGTCCCCCTCATATTTTAAAAACAGCTTTCTCCACCGTTTCGGCCCCAGTCCTTGCACTACTCAACAATTCACTGTCCCAGGGCGTTGTACCTAACTCCTTTAAGGAGGCTATAGTGGTCCCTCTCCTTAAAAAACCTAGTGCAGACCCCAAGATGCTGGGTAACTACCGCCCAATCTCTTTGCTCCCCTATCTGGCCAAATTACTTGAAGCCCACGTTGCTAAATGCATGTCCAACTTTTGGAACAATCTGAGTTCCTTGACCCACGCCAAGCGGGCTTCCGTCCAGCCCACTCCACAGAAACTGTCATATTGGCAGTCCTGGACTCCTTACGAGGAAAGGCGGACAAAGGTTCTCCTCAGGCCCTGGTACTGTTAGATCTCTCGGCCGCATTTGACACGGTCGACCATAATATACTGGCAGACCGTGTCAGAGAGGCAGGCATTCAGGGCCTCGCCCTTAAATGGATGATCTCCTTCCTGGAAAACCGCTCTCAGGCCGTCCGTACTGGCCAGTTCACTGCCCCTAAACTTAAAACCACTTGCGGGGTTCCTCAGGGCTCTGCGCTTTCTCCGCACCTATTCAATCTCTACCTTCTTCCTCTGATTAGATGTCTGAAGGAAAGAAGGGTGGACACCTTTAATTATGCCGACGACCTCCAACTTGTGTTTACTATCGACAACTCTTCCCAGTCAATCTCTGATTTTCAATCCACTATGACATTCATCCGTCATTGGATGGATCACAACCACTTAAAATTAAATCCAGGAAAAACCGAACTGGTCCTGACAGGTGGTGCCCATAACCACTGGGGCCCAAAGTACTGGCCCAATGAATTAGGTCCTCTCCCAGTCCCCTCATCCTCAGTGAAAAGTCTAGGAGTCACCATTGGTAATGACCTCTCCTTAAAATCGCATGTAGGTACCGTTATTTCCACTTGTTTCCTTCAGCTACGCAAAATTAGGAAGATAAGTAGGCTTTTGACTCAGGCAGCTCTGGTACAGGTGCTGATGGCGTTGGTAATATCACGCTTAGACTATGCCAATGCAACTTACCTTGGTCTTCCACTTGGCCTTACTAAACGGTTGCAAATGGTTCAGAACCAAGCAGCCAGACTGATTTATAAACACCAAAGAACTGAGCAATCCAGAAATGGGGAGCTTAACAGAAGAGTTCTTTCGCCACAAACAGTGTAGAGGCTTAGAGCCCTACCTGGACAACATTCAGATACCACGTGACAGACAGTTATTCATGCAATTCAGGCTGGGCACACTTCCTATCAATGCAACCACCTCAAAGTGGCACTCTCACAAGTATCAAAGTAAGGCATGTCCTTGCTGTAGAGCGCCGTTGGAAAGCTTGCCCCACGTTTTGTTTAACTGTCCGGCTTATTCTGTTGCTAGGTCCAGCTGGATAAAACCGGTTTGTAAAATTATGGGTACATGTGATTATAGGACTGCTTTGCGCATCCTAAAAACTGACCCAGGTGTGCTTTTTTCGTGTGGGGTGGCGAAGTTTTTGAGCCGTGCCTGGATCACCAGAAACAAAGCACTAAAGGGCACTAGCATGCTTGTGGAGGGATAAATATTTATGTTCGCTTATATACTTCTCAACTTCTGGTTGTTTCCCGTACACCTCCCCAGATATCCTAGTATAATTGTTTTAATTCGCAAGCTCTGCATATTATGTTTGGTTGTGCATCTAAGCTTATTTTTATACCCTTTTGCAAGGCCTTATATACAGATGTTTTAAAATATGTTCAAATTTCTGATCAATTTTTAGGTTTTAAAAGTTTTATAGTATCTTTTTAGCTATCTTTTAACCTTGTCAAACCATGTATTTATATTAATGTGATATAATGTACTTTGAATGTCGGTCTGTGTTCTTTGTTTGTTGCTTTTATGATTCCAGCAATCGAAATAAAGCATTTGATTGATTGTTTGATTGATTTATAAACAACCCAGATGGCAAAATGCATCCCCCCTTCTTAGGAAACTGCACTGGCTCCCCATTCCCCAGCGCTGCATGTTTAAAGTGGGATGTCTGGTGTTCAAATCTCTGAACGGCCAGAGCCCCAAATTCATAAATAATCTTATCTCCCGTTACACTCCTTCACGCAACCTACGTTCGGCACAGCTCCGACTGCTGACGGTCCCTACCTTTAAGCTAAAGCGCCAAGGGGTTGCAGGTTCGCAACTCTTGCCCCCCGTCTATGGAACTCCATCCCCTGGAAATCAGGTCAAGCGCTAGCTTGCTGAGTTTCAGGAAAAGCCTCAAAACCTGGCTCTTTATTCAAGCTTATGAATGATCTGTCTCCGGGTTGGCCAATCCCCTAGCAATCAGCGCCAAGAAACCAATCGGTGTACGTGCGCTCTATAAATACTTGATAAGATAAGAGAGAGGAACAACAGATGCCATGGAGCTACTGATCATGCAGCTCGGCGCCCCAAGAGGGCCACAACACCCACCGCCACCACCCACAGGCCCCCCATCCCCCCAGGACACTCCCGGATTACCACACCGGCAGTGGGGTATGTGATGTGCAAGGCCCCTTTGATTGGCAGGGTCACATGTCCTGTGACGCCTGTGCTGGATGGGTGTAGTGTGGGTCTGAACGAGCCCTCAGGGAGTGGCCGTGGCATGCTGATGACTAGACCAGTGATCAGCAGATCACTACAGGGACGACCTGGGACATTTAGCATTGTCCCCCCCCCTGTAAGCGTAAGTGGAGTGGACTGGCCTGGCGTATGGCAGGCAAGCGTAGGGGTGGGAACAATGAACCCGGGGCTCTGGGCGTGCTCCAGTTCTGGGCTGGACATGGAAGTAACTGATGCGTGTGTCCCTGTTGTAGTGACTACGCCACCCGGACCGCAATCGGCACTGTTGCACCCTGTCATTCAAGTTCCACGACATGAGCAACATGGACCTCAGGGGGAATCTCTCACCCTACATTTAACCATACTCACATACGTGAATGATCAAAGGCATGACACATCTGTGCGATTCTGAATGTTTAATTCACATCCAGTGGAGTGTTGCAGCTGGAGCAGTACAGGGCCATGCAAACCCCACTTCACATTATTGGCCCGTGGAGGGCCAGCCAGAGTCCTTCAGGGAATGACAAGTACATCGGAAGGGGAAGAGTTCAGTCCGCAGTCTGATCGCTGTGTCATTGGTAACCAAACAGGAGATGGCAGTCCATGTCGAGGTCCAAGGTGAGTGTCGTAGAGTGTATCGGGGGACAGTGGAAGGTGATTATGCAAACGGCAGGACCAAGCAGAAACCCGCCATTTTGCGGAGATGAATGCTACTGCCTCCTCCTTACCCGCATCTTTGTCCTCTGATGGCACATGTGCCTCACACGTGGGTGGTGGTGGATTGCCTGCCACACTGTGAGGCACTGAGACATCAGGGGGCGAAGATGTGGATGTAGAAGCTGCAGCAGCACTCATCTGAGCAAGGCCTTGAGGCAGCAATGCCATGACGATGTGCTGCAGGGCATTGAAGGCCCCAGCCACATCCCGCTGGTGTGCAGCCATGGCAGCCATCCTGTCCGCCGCCATCCGCACCATGTTCTCCATGAGCCCCCGCATCTGTACCAACTCCCGGCAGACATCGCTGGAGCCACTCTGACTGGACAGTTGTTCTTGTCTCAGTATCATGACTCCAGCGATGTCAGCCATGGATCGCTGGAGAGCATGGAGCAGACTGTTGGTGTCCGTTAGGGACTGAAAGTGGTCCCTGATGGGAATCAGACACCCATGTATGGCATCAAGTTTGGCTGCCATGCGGTCGAACCCCACCCGCACCTGATCAGCCACCTTCTCCTGGCACGCCAACACACAGCGTTGGAAGGCCATGTGTTGTTCGTGGGGGTCCTGGGAGTCAGCCGTGGTAGTAGGTGCTTCCTGCTGTGTGGTCTGTGCAGGGGGTGGGGTTTCCTCGATGCAGCTGGGCTGCCCTGCTCCTGGGCGTGGGGTCCTGAGGGTGTCCATGAGCTGTTGGAGGGCATCGGGGTCGATGGTGTTGTGGTCCTCTTTGTCATCAGTGAAGAGAGGTTGGGTCTGCTCTGCAGGAGGTGTTGGTTCTCCCTCTGCAATGTGAAGGGTAGATGCAGTTTAACATTGTGTTCACATGTATGTTGACGCATTGTACAAATTTACATACAGACTGCATGACAATGTACATTGTGACTGTTTGGGAGGAGCTGCCTATTTGATGCAGGACAGTGGACATTTCGACGACATCTCGGATGTGTGTTTGTACTTGTACATTTTCATCCCACGTTTCCCTGCTATGCCAAATGTGATTGGCCAGTTTCTACACACAAGCGGCACCACTTGGATCCTCTGTTCTATTGTGGATGTGTTGCAGTTCATACCACATTGTTGTCAATGTTGATGTGCTCTGAATATTATGTGTGTGTGCTGCATTTTGGGAGAGTCACCCCTGCAGCTCTGATGTGGCTGGCCCTTATCCCTTTCAGGCGGAGTGCCTTGACTTCTGTGCTTCTACAGTGCTGAGATGTTGCATACTTGGGTAAATTGGGCTCTTGGTGGGAGTTGGGACTGTGGGGCATGGTTTGTCCGCAGGTGTGTTGTTGAGGTCAGGGGTTGTTTGTGCAGGTGGATGTGTCAGAGTGTGACCTGCTCCTTTACGGATGTGGTCCACACTCAGCCACCTCAGTGTTGTGGCGTGCAACATGTCATGTTATATTGACTGCAGCCATGCTATTCGTCATGCAGTGCCACTTGCATTGTCAGTGTGGCTCACTGACACGCCGCTTTGCTGGGTTCGGCACATGTGCATGGGTTTGTTGTGAGATTAGTGATGTGTGGGGAATGCTCCCTCTGTGCACATTGTGGATGGGGGCCCACTTGCTGTTTCTATGTGTGCTGCAGTATGCCAAGGAGATCAGGGGCATGACCCAGAGTCATTGTGGGTGTGCAGTGTGCTATTCTTGATTGTGCATGTGTGCCATTGTGCCCATCTCCCCCCGTCCCCCCAGTCCCTGGTGGTTACTCACCCTGTTGCTGTTGTGTCCGGTCATGTTGAGCAGTGTCCGGTCCCCCAACTCCTGCCACCGTCTCCCCACTGATGACTGGGGACACCATTTCCTCCATGTCATCCAGCTCCTCCAGTGGCGCTGGACTCCCACCTCCAGTCTGCATTGCTGCCTTCTGGTTGTTGGCGAGTTTCTGCTTGGTTTTGCGCTTGACATCATTCCAGCGCCTCTTGACCTCTTCCATTGTCCTCCTCAGCACTCCGACTGCATTCACCTTGTCCAGGATGGACTGCCATGTTGCATTTTTGGTTGCCAATGACACAGTGGAGGTGACGAACACTTGTTGATGGTGTTCTACCACCTCCGTGATCAGGATCCTGTTTTCCTGCGGACTGAACTTCGTCTTCCTCTTCTTCTTGTCCTTGCCCTTCCCTGTCCCCGGGGTCCCAGGCTGGACCTCCGTGGGGCTTGTGGGGTTCTGGCCGTCCTCTGTACCTGCTCCGGCTGCCTCCATTGTGCTTCGCTGTGGTTCGGTTTTTGTTTGTGTTTTTTTTTTCTGCTTTTATGGTGATTTTTCCCGCCTGACATGTGTGATTTGCAGGCCTGGCGCTGCTTTTCGCTGATTGTCTTATCGCGATTGGGCCCATCGCAACTTTTTTCACGTTTGGCTTTGGATTTTTATCGCTGTCCCGGTGAGTTACTCGCGGTCATTTTCCGCGTTATCGCAAAACTATCGCATGTCACCGCCGTGTTGGGAATACGACGTTAACACAGTGTTATTTTCCCGCGATAGACTGCGATGTGAGAAGTTGCGTTAAGCAAATTTGGCGATAGTTAACTCCCCCAATGTGTGCAAGATATGGGTAATTTCACCCTTGCCTATTTAAGGTGACTTATCAAAACAAAACTTTCACTTTTGAGGATCCAGCAGACTTGAGAAAATTCATTCATTCCCATTCTACATCGTCGATGGAAATTGCTGGTCCTTCTTCCTCTGCAACTCCGATACCTTGACTGATCTCTTTTTTTGCAATATGGTTGTTCTATGTGATTTAATCTGATACTTTTTTCCCTACAGGTCGCTTACTGTTTGCTGATTCTTGCTTGTTGTTATCTGTTATATAGTAAGGCATTCTTTTTGTCTCTTCTGTTTTTCTCTTACCACAGAATTTGTTTTTGGCATTTCCCTATTTATCCGTTTCCTGCTCAGTTTACATACCTCCCTGTTGTGGTTCGTTCCTCCAGTTTGGGTATGCTGTCTTCACTTGTGTCTCGCCACTCCGTGTATTTATTCTTCTAATCCCCTCCCTAAAAGGTACGTATCACAGTCGTCAATCTCGTTTGTCCTATCCTTATTGTCACTACATATGTCTCTCTCTTTAATGGTTGACTTGTACTGTATTTTCTTGATGCTCCTTCTTTTATCCCCTTTTCTCTCCTATTTTTTTCCTTCATCTTCTTCATTCGCTACCTTTTTCTTCTCTTTTCCTTGCATCATTGTTGATCATGTGATTCTACTTTTGTCTCAATTTATTTACATTCAAAGTTATTTCATGGAACGTAAAAGGTTTTATTAACCCCATAAAGAGGCAGAGAATATTATCCCATTTAGCTACTTACAATCCTGACTTAGTTTTATTGCAAGAGATTCACTTATCAGAATTAGAAGCCTTGAAACTTAAAAGGCAATGGGTGGGTTTAGTTTTAGTATCTCCTATGTCTACGAAGAAAAATGGGGTAATTATTTTAGTTCATAAACGTTTGAAGTGTTCTGTTATTTCAAAGGAAATTGACTCAGATGGTAGATGGTTGTTAGTCAAATTGCTCGTTGATAATATTTCTCTCACTATTTTTAACATCTATGGACCTACTCAACCAGACTCTTCCTTTTGGCCCAAAATCACAGAAAAATGTATCCAACAAAAAGATGAGTTTTTTATTTTGGGTGGTGATTGCAACTAAGTTATGGACCCTTTTATTGATCGACAATCCCATGTCCGCTTTACACCACATAAACCTCACAAACAATTTCAAAATACAATTGCTCAGACACACTTGATTGACGCATGGAGACTCTGCAATCCTGACAGCTCTGAATTCTCCTTTTTCTCTCCTCCTCATGGTACTCTATCACGATTAGATTATATTTTTCTTTCCTCTGCCTTATCACAGTCTCTTATTTCCTCTTCAATTGAACCCATTGTCATCTCTGACCATGCCCCGGTTGTTGTTGATTTCGATCTGCTCCAATCACGTCCCAGGTCGTCTAGATGGCGGTTTAATAATTCCCTTTTGCAGGACTCTGGGGCATATTATCAAGGTCAGTATCGCCACTTTAGCGGCACTTTTTGCCGATAAAGCGGCGATGTTAGCGACAGCTTAATGGCGATAGCGGCCGTTTTGTTGCCGCTTTGCATGTCAGCGATAATTATCGCTAATGACATGCAAAGTAGGCGTTCCTAACTAAAAGCAACTGCAAACAGTCGCAAACACAACTTCCCCCTATTATCAATGCCCGCGAAGCGATAAAAAAAGTCGCGCTAACCGCGATTATCGCTGGAATTTAACACCTGATAAAAACTTGACTTAACCATCTTGTCAATGGGAGGTGGATTGTAAGGTTAAGTCCTCACCTGCCTATTAGCAAGCTTTTCATTAGCGCAGTGAATTTATCGCTGGATTTCTCGCGCTATTGCTGGGTTTCGCCGCTATCGCTGGATTTTTTTATCGCCTTGGAGATAAGCGTTGATAATAAGGCGTTATCTCCGCGATGAAATCCAGCGATAGCCGGCAATAATAAAAACAGCGTTAAGCGCGCTTTGCGATAATTATCGCAAATCATTGGTAATATGCCCCCAAATTTTCTCTTCCTCCTTCACCTCCTTTACAGAAGAATTCTTTGTGTTAAATTCTTCTCCCGACATTTCTCCTTCACTTCTTTGGGACACTTTTAAAGCCACAGCTCGCGGATTTATTATAGATTATGTATCCAAAAAAAGAAGCATTTACTTAATCAGGGGAAAGTTTTGTTAACCAATATTAAACGTCTTGAACATCTTTTCTATACTTCTTCTTCAGTTTCCTCTCTACAGGAACTTGTTCACGCCAAACTTGAGTTTAATAAAATAACTACTGATAATGCTTCTTCGTTCGACTGCTCGGTATTATGGGGGCCGTAACAAATCTGGCAAACTTCTAGCAAACTATCTTAAATCTCGGAAGGAGCGGGTTATGATAGATTCTATTCAAACTTCAGATGGGAAATTCCTTTCCAAAGACCAGGATATCTTAAATGAATTCATGGAATTCTACAAAACTTTGTATACCCCAGAATCCAATCCTCTTCCTTCTTCCATTGATGCTTATCTTAATATGGTTTCACCCTCCCCTCATGTAGATCTAGATTTCAGCTCGCTAGAATCTGATCTGTCTATCCAAGAAATTTCTCAATCCCTAAATCTACTTAAGAAAAATAAAACTCCAGGTCCACTCCTGATGGGTTTAGGGTGGAATTTTTTCTACATTTCTCGCATCTTCTTTTTCCCAAACTTTTACAGCTTTTTAAATTTTTTCATACCACTGGTAATGCACAGGGCTCTTTTTTAGATGCTACAATTTGTTTAATCCACAAAGACGGCCGAGATCCCAAACAATGTAAAAACTACCCTCCTATCTCTCTAGTAAACGTAGATTATAAGATCTTTGCTAAACTGCTCGCGCTACGTCTTGAGCATCTCCTTCCGAAGCTTATTGGTTTAGAGCAATGCGGTTTCGTTAAGGGTAGACTAACCTCTGATAATTCTCGTTCATTTTTTAATGTTTTAAATAAGGCTTCATCTCTCTCTTACCCTCTTGCTGCTGTTTCTATTGATGCGGAAAAAGCTTTCGATAGAGTTAATTGGTCCTTTTTATTTAAAGCCCTACATTGGCATGGTTTCGGTCCTAAATTTATCTCCTTAATATCTTTATTATATTCGGCTCCTAAAGCTTCTGTAGTAGTGAATGGACTTGTTTCTAATTCTTTCAACTTACATCGCGGAGTGCGTCAAGGTTGCCCTCTTTCGCCCCTTCTTTTTATTTTAGCACTTGAACCTTTCTTATCACATATTCGTCAGAACACATCCATTTCTGGCTTTGATTATGGTGACCAATATTTAAAGTTATCGGCTTATGCGGACGATATCTTACTTTTCATTTCTCACCCCGAATCTTCTATCACTCCTCTTCTGCAAGAAATTTTAGATTTTTCTCTTGTTTCTGGTTATAAGATAAACTCTGATAAGACAGAAATCCTTCCCATCACTAAATGTTGTTTTAAGCATCAATTTGATGCTACTGGCTTTCGGTGGACTAGCTCCAAAATTAAATACCTAGGCATTTGGTTTAATAACTCTATATTGGATTCAGTTAGAATTAATATGAAAGAGGTGATTGACCGTATCTCTAAACTCATCTCCTCATGGAACCCTCTTTTTCTTTCCTGGTGGGGACGGCTTGATTCTATTAAAATGATGATTACCCCTATTTTATTATATACCCTTTCTATGATTCCCATTCACATCTCTAATATATATTTTTAAATTGACTCCCTTCTCTCTAAGTTTTTATGGAATAATAAAAAATCTAGACTTTCATTATGTTACCTTCGTAAAACCAAATCTATGGGAGGAGTTAATTTCCCTGACTTTCGTATGTATCATAAGGCCTTTTGTCTTCGAGTAGCTTCTAAATGGCTCCTTTCCGAAATTTCCACTTTTGCACCGTTATGGGTCTCAATTGAACGTTCCTTACTTGCACCCTTTTCCTTCAAAGAAATCCTTTCTTTTTTGACAAAAGTTAATATTGCTTCTCTTCCGTTATTTAAGCACACTTGTTCATTATTAAAACCTCATTTTCAATTGGAGATTATTTCTAGAACTACTTTCCTTTAATCTCCTCTTTGGTATAATCGTCTTATTACTCTTAATATTAGACCCCTTTTTTGGAAATCCTGAAGAGATAAAGGAATTATATGGGTTCAAGATCTATTTGATGGGTTTTCCCCATGTTCCTTCCCTCAATTTCGAGACATTTTTAATTGTCCCCGCTCGTTCTGGCACAAATTCTCTGTCCTTATGGCAATCATCCTGGATGTTTTTTATTCTCTACCCTCTAATGTACCCTCTCCCATAGCTGATCCTATACTCACAATATTACATGCCTGTCCCAAGGCTTCCTTGATTTAGAAACGTCTTCTTCTCCCTGATCCTGTTCGTCCTAAGTCTAAGGTCGAAGCTGCTTGGGAGGCTGATCTGGGTTGTGTTTGGAGCATAGATTTTTGGAATAAACTCTGCTGTAGGTCTTTGAAGATCTCTAGAACTGCCTCTACTACTCAATCTTTGTTCTTTCTATATCATAGACTATACTATACACCTTCATCTATAGCTAAATTTACACATTCTGATGATGACACTTGTTGGTCATGCCAATCCCCCTTGGCTGATCTGATGCACCTTCTTTTCTTTTGCCCAGCTGTTGTTTCCTTTTGGAAAGATGTTTGGAAATACCTCTCTACTATTTTCAATTTACACACTTCATTATCAAACATCAATCTTTTCATAGGCAGTCTTTCGGACTCATTGGGGTTGTCCTTGCATGATAAGGGTTTATTTGATTTGATGTTGGCTTTAGCTTTCCAACAAATCTCACTTAATTGGAAGTGCTCATCTAAACTTTCTGTGAAGGCCTGGTGGAACAATGTTTGTCACCATCATAGATTGGACATTGCATTTGCTTCTTCTGTTAAACCTTATGTAAATAGGGATTTATTTTGGTTATCTTTATCTAATTATTTGTCTAAATGTTCACTTCAGGTTTCATGCAATCGTGCTGAGAATTTTCATCCTCCATAGATATTTTGTTCACTGTCTCGCCTACCTTATAATTCTTTCTCCCCTTGCTTAAGTTTTGCATTTCTCATGTTTTAGGAATTTTTACCTGCCTCTTGGATAAGTTAAGATAAGATAAGTTATGATGGGTTCATGTTGTATAATATGTTTATTTAACTGCTTAGTTTTATTATGTGTCTAATTCATTCTCATGATCTTCAATTTTAGAATTGCAGTATCTTTCCTTGTCTCCTCCCCTCCCTTCCCTTCCCTCCCCTCTCTCCTGCTTTCTACTCTGCAATTTTTGTCTGTATATATTTCTATTATATTGTGGGTATTTACTGTTCCATGACCCATTCTTATGTAATTTTTACTTATTTAATAAAGCTTATTAAACATAAAAAAAAGGTTGAGCTCATGAGCTAGAAATTGATTCGAGCGTAGTCCGGGACGTATCAGAGTCTCACCATTCTGTTCAAAGTAAACTGAGTGTGAATATTATGAAAACCGAGGGACAGACCTTCAGTATACAGCTTGCATTAAATAGTTTTCTCGCTTGAGACTCACTGTGGGTCTGGTGTGGTGGTCATATATATTGATCTTCGATAAAAGCTAATGATGATTTTCATTCCAGCAATGTCACTTCGTGTTTTCAAATAGGGAGACGCAATACATGACGCTTCTCATTGAATACTGTGAAAACTATCTTCAGGCAGTTTAAGAAGGTGGCTGTTTTGGCCTGTTTCTGATGGAAACGGAAACATGGTCTAACGCACGTGTCTTGACTGCCACTACACATAACATCTTGCATTGTATATTATAAATTTTGATCCCATACAGTAAAAGGTGTCTTCTATGGACTCCCTCAACTGAGATTTTATTGGGGGCATGTCATTGTTGTTTGTCATCTGAGAATAGAAATGTATTCACTCCAGGTTAATAGCGCTTGATCCAACATATGTGGAATTACGAGCAATTTCAGTTGGTTTTGGATAATGCATTTCTTCATATATATAGAGCATGGCCCTGAAACTTGGGTAGCAGCTTGATATAACTATCAGATGTTGGGGGGCTGTGTGTGCAGAGCATCTCCTTGGTATGATTAATTCAAAAAAATGAATTAAGTCAGGGACACAATGAAGTTGTATATGCCATGAATGATGTGGACATATTATTTAATTCTAAAAGCCTTCATATATTGCGATTAGGATCTACAAAACGACAGTCATTACAGACAAAAAATCACTAACAGGATTTGTGATTATGGTGCACAAAGTGACAACCTTGGTTGGAGATATCTAGTCCTGGGGCTCTCTACACAGAGTGGCACGTTCATTATTGGGTACTTTCCCAATAGAGGTATGATTCTTGTACGTCTTTTGATTAGATTGCTCTGATTTTAAAATTCTATGTTGCTTTTCCATATTTTTTAATTTTTGATAAAACATGTCTTAAATTAATGACTTCACTATTCCATCTTATTCAGGAGAACCTCCACTTGAAGGTATGGCATATCATACCTTGTGATGACATAATATATAACTTTGGGCTGAACTTGACATAAGATAAATGGTAACCACATATGGAGAGTATTAATCATTAAGCCCTGTATTGGCCATAATATCTTGTAGAGTGGCCTCACAAAGAGAATATATATTAATTTGAGTCCAATACTGATTGATTTAGGGAATTCTTCTAATGCACAGTGAAAAACTTATAACAAACTGAGATTGGACTAATCACAAATCAATTATACAGCTACATATAAATGTGTTTATCACTAACTGTATGTTTTTTATATTTGTAATGGTGGATATGTTGTTTTATTGTTCTTGTGTCACTTTCTCTTTTCTTTAGATAATTCTTGTGAATTTGTAAAGATAAAATTTGATGCATCGTTTTTTTTAAATTGTATTTTATACATGTTTTTGTAGCCCTGGAGAAATCCTTGGCTACACTTAAACTAAAGAAGAGAATTTTTTTTTTAAAAATGAAAGAAGAAGAATATGAATAAAGAAATCTCTTCTGAGTAAAGCCAATGGAGTCTGTGTATTATGGTATATAATTGACATAATGATGAGGGATTCCTTTGTGCTTAGTGGACCTGGACCAAGCCAGTCCAGGAGGTCAGCCTTTGGCCTAAAAAGTCCAATACCTGAACAAAGACTGTGCCCGAGGGCATGGTCAAAATACTGCATACTTTACACAAGCAGAGGGACTACTTCCCCACTGCAACATTCTGTGTCTTGTTCAGGAGAACAGAGAAGAATACAGCAACTGGGTGTGATTGGCCACAGGTTGTCTAGATTCCAAGCACTCCCAGAGAGTGACAGTTCCCCTGTGGCTAGCTTCCTTGTAGCTGTGACACGACTGAAAGAAAAATTCACTTTGTCATGACTGTCTTACCCAGAAGGTTTAGGGATATAAGCTGCCATCTTTGAATTATCAAGTTTTCGCCTTACTTCCAATGTTGCACATCTGTGTCATGGAAGACTTGAACCGAGAGACAGAATCTGTGGCTGTCTCCCTTGGAGGTATTAGAGCTATACTTTAAGGACTGAAAAGAACACCTGTTGCTGCATCCTGAAGTAGAGAAGAGGGAAACCACCTGGCAGGTACAGCCTGTGCATCAATTCAGCCTTGTTGATGCTCTTCTGCCATTAGGACCTTTAAGACATTAACTCTGCCAATAATGGAAACAAGCGTCTATTACCTAGATTTCCACTCTTGCTCTTCTCCCCAATTGGCGTCGTACAGCAGTATGTGTGTTGCAGCCCGACTTGATTTTCCAACATACTAAAATCCTCTGTGCAAACAAGAGCCCAACATTTGCAAAGCTAGTGACGCAGTGAGAGAAGAGAGGTGATGGAGCCGTCTACTCCTGATCTTCTTTCCACTCAGCATCAAAGAGCAGCATATGTGCTGTGGCCCAACTAGCAATCTTAAAACCTGACCAGGACTGAGGTCTTCCGACACCCTGTAAACTCCCCATGTACTGCACATCTCCTCCAGCGATCGCACTCCAGCAATCTGGCCTTTGTAAACTGAAGTCCCAACTTGGGCTCAGATTCCCAAAGCTGCCTGCAGTCAAATTTTTAAGCACCCTGATCGACAATCGTAGAGGATCTCAGGTATTCCTGAGTATGCTTGAGCAATTTTGCTATAATCATGCAAATGGACTCAAGCAAGCCCTACTGAGGTGAACTGTGAGGCATTCTGAGACAGACGATCACCTGCACAGAATAAACTGAGTAAGAAGTGAATGCAGGCCCCACAGATATGCAAGATAGCTTTAGTTAAATCTAAACCTAGTAACATTCCATCCTTGACACCCACGTTCAGGCCCCAGTGATACAGTATCAATAAGAGCCTTAACCACTGAAATGATTATGTATAAGACTGCTTATTTACTGAGCATAATGGTTTATTAAAAATGAAAGTCATATATTTTTAAGAAAGAATAACACTGCTTGGGCAATATATTTATTGTGAGTGATACATGTGCTAGCTGAACTAAGTGTACTACCCCACACCACCATCATTAAGTCTTGAATATTCAACGTTGCTACCTCCTGAAAGTTCAAGAAGTACTTGGCAATTCAGTGAGCTCTCAGTGATATCTGGTTCCTGTATTTCCAAGGGCAGAGTGACTAATTGGCCACGAGTCATACAGAGCCAAGAGAACTGGTCTGAACACATGGTTGTATGTATTTATTTAAAAAATCTATCTATCTATCTATCTATCTATCTATCTATCTATCTGTCTGTCTGTCTGTCTGTCTGTCTATCTGTCTGTCTGTCTATCTGTCTGTCTATCTATCTATATATCACTTTAGCAGTGATAGCACCAGAGTAGTTATTGTGATAGACTTTACATAGGTACGGCATTTTTTGTTTTCTTAATTACATTGACGCCGATTGATGAATCAGCACAAAACTTTACAAAACAAAAAGTTCATCCACTTTGGCTCCTTCTTGAAAAATTTGCACTGATTCGTCAAACGAGGACCAAGAAAGGAGAGGTACAAGACATTGATTTCCTATTTTAATTCCCATACGAAAGTTTGCTCTCAAATAAATGGATGAGCGGAATTACACCAAATTTGGCAGGAAGTCATAACTTTACTTCAAAAGAGTGCTTTTTGTTATTACGTTCAGTTGTTTTTGAGATATTAGCATTTAAAAAGGTGCTCAGTGGGCATGATGGGGTTATCCACCAGAAAAAGTTAAGGCTATCTGGGCCGTTGGTGTCCAGATATGCTCTGAATGGTCAATTTAAAAGAGATTGGCTATTCCTAATTGGCAGGCCACAGCATTAACAATATGTTGTGGAAGCCATTACAGGACTCAGGGTCATGGTCCCTGCATCCTGAAAATGAACTAAAAAAAAGACACAGGGCAGGGTGAGCACAGGCTGACCCCAGGGGCATGTGTGATTAGTTGGCAACAACATGTTGTTCGTGGACACGGTCCCCATTGAAATGCATTGTAGTTACAGTCTGTTTCTGAGAGTAGCAAAAAGGAAAACATATGAAGAGTGATTACAGATTTTAGTTACAACATAAATCATTTGTTTATAGTACCATTCTATTTTTAGAAATTGTGGTGTGCCCTAAGGCGGTTTTACCCTGTGAAAAATAATGATCCTCTGCTGGGATTTGATGAACCATGTTGCAGAGAAAACAGTTTCCTCTAATGACCTTCTCATAGAAGTTATAAATGGGGCTACAGAAGTGAAAATGAGAAAAAAATGTTATAAGTTCATGCTATCTTCCTCAGCCATGTGAAAGCAAAGTCTGATATTCTGAGTAAAATATTTACTTTCAACTGCAGTAGTAGCAAATGTGTTGATTCCCACTGTTCTACTGCAGCTTCACCAGGGTGTTCTAATGAGGAATTGGAGCTCTAAAATTCTGTATTGATGATCAAAGTATGGCACACCTAGACCTCATCTTGATGGAATCAAAGCCACAAAACTGAAAGTATTTCCTTTAAAAATGAATGAACTGAGGTGGGTCATTTTGACAGAGAAATTATTATCAGTGCCCTATAAAGCTAAAATGAGGTCATATTTTCTTTAAATTCTCAAATGACTTCCTCATCAGTGTCAGAAAAAAGTCTGATATGCTGAGTGAAACATGGAGGGCAAGGAGGGGAAGATTTAGTTGAAAGAGGGTAATAAAATGTACGTTTTTCCAAACACCAGCATCAGCCTGTCAGTTGATCACCCACTGTTCTACTGCAGCTTCACCACATTGTTCTTATGAACAAGAGTTCTAGCATTCTGTATTTATGATAAAAGTGTGGCACACCTGAATGTCACCATGATGGAATCAAAGCTGTAAAACAGAAAGTATTTCCTGGAGAGGGTACTTCAGTAAATGAAGAAATGAGGGGTTTCTTTTTGTCATATATATTATGGTTAAAGCTCTAGAAAGTTAAAACCAGGATACATTTTCTCTGAGTTCTCAAATATTTTCCTCATCCTTGTCAGTAAAACATTACGACAACAGCAGTCTGTCAGATACCTCCCACCTTCACCAGAGAGTTCTAAAGAACAACTAGAGAACAATTAGCGCACTAACATTTTGTATCCAAGACAGAAATGAGGCACGCCTTATCATCATTTAGTTAGAAGAGGAGCTGTTGAATTAAAGTCTTTCCTGATGAGCAGGCTAAAATAAATAAGTATTGAGATTTTAATAGAGATGTGAAACCAGCTGGGTAAAAATGTAAAGGAAGGTATGGGTTATAAGTAATTTGAGGAACAACATACTTTCAAAGGGGCTAAAAATAGTTTAAAAGGGAGGTGTATTCTTACGACCTGCATCTCCTTACCACATCTCTTTACTCACTCCACCGATCTTCTTAGTCACTTAACAGCTCCCGAGTTTACAATAGTGAAAATTGTGGGGGACAAACTTTGTATCCAGTGGTTGGGAGCCTGCAGGGGGACACCCACACAGGATTGGGAGCAGGCCCAGAGGCCAACCCCTGCTGCACATAGGCAGAGGCTGTGTACAGTAGGGGTTGGCCGCTTGCTGAGGGTTAGGTGCAGAGTCTGGCCTTGAGGCCAAGCCATGCGGTCAACCCTAACTGCTTACAGCCTAAGGCCTTGCAAAGTGGGTGTTGGGTAGTCAAGGAGGGTTGGGCGTTGCGCCAATGTAGAATATGATCAGCAATTCACTGAAAAATAACCCAATTTTTTAAGTTACCTTATTCTTAGGTGCTGAAATGAGGCAAGAGGGAATACTAAAAAAAAAAAAACACACACACTATATATATGTATTCACTTAAAAAAAAACAAAGGTTACAGGGACGTTATAGTCAGGAAATAGAATTTGAAAAACCTTAGGAATTCACTGAAAAAAACAGAGGTTACAGGGACGTTATAGTTAGACTGACATTTCAATCGTATAAAACCAGAGAAATTCAGCAGTTATAGTTACCTAAGCTAACTATAACTTACGCCCCCGCAATGCACTGCTTCTGACCCCACATATTACATCACTCATGACATGGTCAGTGACATCACTCATGACATCACTGATGACATCTCAAATGACAATAAGAAGTGCCCCGGGGAGGTGGGGTTACCCGGGCCTTTCACAAGCCATAGGAGGGGGCCCTGTACACCCCCCTCCTATTTTTATGATATGCCCCCGGGACCTAGCCCACCTGGGGGGTGAGGGTTAATCTAAAAGCAAGTGCTGGAGCCCGCGCTTGCTTTTTTAAAAAGTTTTTTTTAAGTTTTTGCTGCTAATTCACGAATATCACGATTTTGTGGCAATAGTTTAAAAAAATGCTTGTTTGGCCTGTTTGGGACCCTCTGGGACCCATAGACCAACTTTATGGGGTCAGGGTATTCCTACCCTTCCCCCTTTTCCTTTTTTCACATTTTATTTGTGGGTCTCAGCTCAAGCGAATTCCAAGATGGCTGCCAACACTTCCTGGTTGAAGTGTTGGCACCCAATCAGAGCTCTGTATTTCCCTGCACGAGCTTGTCTTTTTTCACAAAATATCCTCGAACACAGATATTACTAACATTTTTTTAAAATTTCTCAACAACTACTGAACAGATTTACATCAAATAACTGAAAGCGTGATCTGCGTAACCAAATCTAGCTTTCTGCCAAATTTGGTGTAATTCCATTCAGTGGTTCGGGCTGTAGGCGTTTTGACAGATCCTATGGGAATTAACATTGCAAACGCACCCTTTTTTTAACCCCATTTTTCTCAGCCCCTGCTTCCTGGATCACCCTGACACTTTCCGTGCACAACAAGATTCATGAGGTCACTTTTTTGGGAAACTTTCGTGAAGATTCGTCAAACGGCGCCAAAGATATAGGCAAGTCAAAAAACGCTTTTTCTATGGAAACATGGTCCTAACTATAACTACCTACTGGTGACTAGTAGGTAATATATATACATGACAACATACGGCATCAGAAATTGTCGCAAGCAAATAGACCAAAAGGAGATACAAGACAACGGGACATTTCTAGCTCTGATTTAAGTTCGGAAGTTGAAACATATAACGAGGAGGCAAGGCATCTAGTTTCAGTACCCACAGTGGAGGATGAGCTATGTTTTTTTTACGATGGGACCCCAATCTAAACCTCCGACCCCTGTTGGATTGTGGCAGGAATCCACGAGGGGGGGGGCAGTGGAAAAGGAAAAACAGAAGATGTGGTAGAAAATGGAAAACAACCCATTGGGCAGAAGAAAATGAATGAGGACACCAGTGTGAACATTATCAATCTATCAGATTTGGAATTGAGTAAAGAAGAAACTCGAATTTTGTCATTGGGACTTTCATTTTGTACTCCAACCGAATTGGACTATGTGCAAACACGAATAGACTGCTTTAAATTCATTAGGAAGTTGAAATTGTGCAAGTTTTTTAATAACAAAAGTGTGGTTCAAACAAGGAATTTACAGGATCGAGTAGAAAGTAGTTATCTAGCTATCTCAGATCTTAGCATATTGTGTGACATGAATAGTCTGTCTAGAGAGGATCAGTTAAAGGCCTCAGATGATTGGCTTATCCAAGAACAAGGATTGAATGTTTATGAGAGACCAGGTACCTCATTCAGACCCAAATCGATTTTCTTGCCAGTGATGCCTAGAGATTCTATTGACATGTTTGCTAAAGCTGTAGTTAATGATTTAAAGAAACTGCAGAGCAATAACCAGACCACCCAGAAGATGTATAAAGATAACAGGCAAATACAGTATAAACATCTCATGCAGAAAATACATCAGAGAAAAGATATTGTGGTGAGACAGGCGGATAAGGGTGGCAATATTGTCCTTTGGCCTTTGCCCTTGTACATGGAGGAGGCCAAAGCACAATTGGGCAATACACACTGTTATGGAAAGATAGCAAAGAGTGAAGTATTGAAAATGAAGAATGAATTCCATACTGAACTCGCTAGATGGAGATCATTGGGTTTAATTAACCCAAAGTAGACGAACCTGTGTTACCCATTTTCTATTTGACACCAAAGGTACACAAGAATTTGAGGAAACCCCCAGGCCGGCTGATTATCTCAGCCATTGGAAGTCTTTTAGAGAATACCTCCAAATATGTTGATTCTTTCCTTCAGGAGTCAGTTAAAAACTTGTAGATGTAGTAACTTTATATACGAGCATCTCCCATGAGGATGGCGTAAGAGCAGTTAAGTATTTTTCAAGCTCAAGGCTCCTTACTCTGTATATGCATACAGAGATGATTCTTGAAATGATCCATTGGTGCCTTAACAACAAAAATTTTTTATTTTGATCAGATCTCTTTCGTCAATTGAGTGGAACAGCGATGGGCACCTGCTTCGCCCCCAGCTATGCGAAATATCAGAGAATGTTTTTATGTGGTCCCGTTTCATAGATGACTTGTTTATCATTTGGCGAGGATTGTTAGATTCAGCTGAAGAATTTGTGAGGAAAATCAACAATAATGCACCTAATCTACATTTTACTTCGCACATCAGTCAAAAATCGGTGTAATTTTTAGATTTAACTGTGTACATTGAGCATGAGAGGCTACACACGAAGACTTTCAGGAAGAGCACAGCAGGCAATGCAATCTTACATGCCTAGAGTTTTCACCCTAACAATTTGAAATACAGTATTCCATATGCTGAGAACCTTCGTATGAAAAGAAATTGTAGTGATGCAAGGGAATTAGAACGTGCTCAGCATGAGCTGAAACTAAGATTCTCAACAGGTGGATACAATGACAAAGTTCTAGAAGAAGCAAGATTCAAGGTAAATCTGAAAGAAAAAGACAAGTTACTTTTTACAGATAGTGTGCAGGATGAGACTACACGGGAATTACGATTCATTACAGGATACAACACCCAACATGTAGAAGTGAGACAGATATTAAAAAAACACTGGCATCTGCTATGCAGTGATCCGAACATTGGCTCTAAGGTCAATAAGAAACCTCTGATGGCTTTTCGGAGGGCGAGGTCAATGAGGGATGAGCTCGTAGAAAGTAGCCCGGAGATGAGATTGGGAGGCATATGGCTCATGGGCAGAGGAGGTTTCAACAAATGCTGTAAAAAGATGTAAGGCCTGCAAATATGGGGTAAACATTATGCAATTGTTTATACCACTAACAGATCGAGTATGGAAAATCAAACAATCATTGCACTGCAAAAGTGACCATGTGGTATACGTATTGAGGTGTAGCTGTCAGAAAATTTACATAGGAAGTACAGTTTTAAATGTACACCTGAGAATACTACAACACATAAGAGCAATTGTAAACAAAGATCCAACATACCCAGTGGCTAGGCACTTTGAGGAAGTTCATGGGAGCAATTTGAGAGAACTTGCAATATTTTACCATAGATCAAGTGTCCAATTGAATCAGAGGAGGGAATAGGGAACGATGTTTAAGACAGTTCGAGTCAAAGCATATTCAGAGGTTCAATATGAAGATTCCGACAGGGCTTAATATTGAAGAGGATCTCCATGTTCATTTGTGAATAGAATTTTAGTGATTCAATGACAAATAATTGAGGTCAGTCTGGAGTATGAGTTGAAGTGTAGGAGATAATGTATTTTTGTTTTGGGCACTAGGCACTTTAGGATTAAGAATTGGTGAACCCAGGGAGCAGTTGAAGGTAACTGTAAGAAGGCACATTCCACTTAAGGGCACTGGCCCATGATTATAACTCTTTAATTATTGCACACTGCACTTTTGAAGATTGGGCACTTGCCCCTGATGAATTTAACAAGCCCCTATTTATTCTTTAATTGCTGATCAACTATTCTGGAATGGTATTTTGCACTTTGCACTTCTTTTGTGTAAAATTAAGAGGCATTTGCACTTTAATTTGCGTATTTGTCTACGTTTTGAGAGAGGCAGAGCAAGAGAACTTGAAAGGGCCGTAAATAAGACCAAAATGTCTGAAAGGGCCGTAAATAAGACCTAAATGTGCAACTATTGAATGTGCAATACGTATATATAACTATATGCTACTTACATAATAGAAAAGTTCACCAATAGACTTTTCAACAAGGAATTTGTTTAATAGCTTCCACTGTCACATGATTGATAAAGTGACGATGTGAGGTGGTATTATTTAGTCACTTTAGTATGTATTCTTTTACTATGCACAAATCGTTATTTTCCTTTGTCCCAACTAGTGCAATTCTAAGCATATGTGTAAATTTATTGCGATTATTTTTTTTTTAGCAGTTCGGAATATGAATGATGTATGAATCAACATCGTAAGGCACAGCCTAGAGAGGATGTTTGAAAAAATTGCACTGTCACTTTAAGATCACATAGAGTATAAAAGGCACAAAATGGCATCAGGGAATTGTGTGTAAAGACCATGGAAACGGTCGAAACGTGCCACCCCAAGCAACAATAAACAGTTTGATGTGAACCCGAGCGTGTTGGGACCTGTTTTGATTTTAAACGGGTGTGCTGAAATATATATATATACCCTTTCAGGCATAGAGTGACGCATAAATTATGCAAAAAAGAAGCAGAGAACTCTGGGTAGTTCTCAAGTTTAGGTGGAAAGCAGCTCCTGTATAGAGCACTCTCAATACCAGCGACACTCTAGATCTGCTCACCTCAAATGTCTGCTTTTCTTTCAAAGTCTTTAAGCATAGGATGAGCACAGTGCCATCAATGCCGAGATATAAATATATATATAAATATATATATATATAGGCATTTTAAGAAAAAACATTTCAGGGCCACCTAGGCAGGGGCAACACAATGTAGAAACACACCTTTCTCTACCCTCCCTCTCTCTGAAACGTCTCTCTCTCACACCAGTCTTTGTACGAGTCTCTTGCCTGCCTCCCATTGCATTTATGCAGAGTCAGGTGTCACTGTCTAGCCAGAGATGTGAACACATAGGGGCATATTCTCAAGGAGTCATCGCCAATTTATTGGCACTTTAGCGCCGCAAAAGTGGCGATAGACTTATCGCCCTATTCACAAGCTGGTGCAAACTGCCGACATCGCCAGTTTTCCTGCGATAGCTGCCGCAAAACACATCGCCACGGATGAGATCGACAATTAACGCTAATGATATGCAGAGTAGAAGTTCCCATGCAAAAACACACGAAAACACCACTTTGCGATATTCTCAACGACCAGCCAGATCTGCGATGCCGGACAAAAACAGGCGATAAGGCGCGTTAGCAGCAGGGACTTAACACCTGCTTTTTACTGGTCTTAAGTAGGACGAAAACCTGCAGTACAAAAGGAGCCCAGGCCAGAGCCACATCTGAAGACCAACAGATGCCATGGAGCTACTAATCATGCAGCTTGGAGACCCAAGAGGGCCACAACACCCACCCCCCCCTTGGACCACCCCCAGGACCACCCCCCCGGACCACCACCGTGGCAGCGCAGAACAAGACAGCGGACCTTCCGAAAACGCATCAGCATCACAGACGTAACGCCAGAGGATGTCATTGCCCACTGCAGGCTCAAAAGGACAATCATCCTCCGCATCATGACCCACATTGCCCACAGGCTGACAGTACCAACACAGCGGACAACCAACATCCCTCCGCAGACAAAGCTGCTGGCTGTGCTGCACCTGTTGGCCTCTGGTACCTTCCAAGCAACAACTGCCAGAGTCGGAGAAGTCTCACAGCCAGCCCTATCAACGGCCATCACACCTGTCCTGGATGCCATCATCAGTTTCATACCCCAGCACCTTCACTTCCCCCACACTGCGCAGGAACTACTGGAGACCAAGCTAGGCTTCTACACCATAGCTGGATTCCCGCACGTGTTGGGGGCAATCGACTGCACACATGTACTACTTGTGCCCCCTGCCAACACTGCACACAATTACCGCAACAGGAAGCACAGGCTTTCCATCAATGTGCAGGAAATAGTGGACCACCGGGGACTGTTCACCAATGTCGACGCCAACTTCCCAGGCAGTGTGCATGATTCATACATCTTCCGACAGTCCATCATCAACCAGCGCTTTCAGGATGGCACCTATGGAAATGGACTGCTCGTTGGTAAGTACCAACGGAACACACCACACACCTCAATTCCACAATCACACAGCGCACAACTGTGGGAATGGACACGTAACAAAATCACATTCAACATGCCAACCAACATGCACACCTGCCAGACACGACAACACAAGTAACCGTGGTAAGAGGGGCCAGAAATGTGGACAAACCATACACTAAGGCATAGCCCCTCTGCCACACATTAGCAGAATGTGGGGAGTGGTGGGAACCACGATTGTGCGAAGGAGGCAATGGACCTATGAATAACAATGTACACAATGCCAAGTGTGGCGGTGATGTACTGGACAGTCTTGAGTATGCAGAGCACAGACATGTCCATGTGGACACATACTGCTGGAGTCTGTAGTGTCGTGGACAGTGGACGCAACCATGTCATCACAGGCAGTGGGGAACACCTTGGACAAGTAGCCATGTCGGCCCCCCTGTAAGCGTAAGCGTAGTGGGCAGGGCCGGCGCACGCCAGTCCAGCGTAGGGGAGTGACTAAATAGGCCGGGGCTCAGGGAGTGGTTCACTTCCGGGACGGCCACCGAAGTAACTACTGCGTGTGGCTCTGTGTCTGCCATAACCTGACCATAGGCCTACACACACGTGGCCGACCACCTACAACGGGCAAAGTCACACCGGCGACGAGGTAACTACGTCCCACGCCACCCGGCGCACATCTCGTCATCGCCTGCATTGGCGTGTCTGCCAGGGCGGCGTCCCTCACCCTGCCACGAGGCTGCCGTCGTGACCGGTGGTGCCTGCGCAATCCTGTGCGCCTGCTGCACCCCAGCCCGGTGAACCCCAGACGCGACCTGCGCCCAGCGGTGAATGCCCGCCTCTGCGCACCCAGGCCTCACTGCTCACCTGCCGCCACCGGTGTCTCTCCAAGAGGGCCCACCACTTGCCGGTGCAATCTCCAAGGCCGGGCTCCGCGAGCTTGGCAGCCTCCTCAGCCGATCGCTGGATTCTGCGCAACAGGCCCCCAGCGCACCCAGCGGCACCGCACCGCAAAGTTGCAAGTTGGCTACTGCTGCCTTCTGACCACACTGCGGTACAGCAAGTAACAGACACATCCTTTCCAGTCTGCCCCTCCAGGCCTGCTGCATCATCACAGGCTGCACACCCGCTCAGCTCTTCCGGTGGGCCGAACTCAGTGCACCACAAGTCACCGTCCAGCCTCCAGCATTATAGCATGATGCACACCCGCTCAGCTCTTCCGGTGGGCCTACCTCAGTGCACCGCAAGTCATCGCCATGTGGCGGTTGGCCCGTGCCGGACGCAGGGCCTTAGGTGCCACTAACTCAATGCACCACAAGTCACCGTCCAGCCACCAGGCCTGCTGCATCATCGCAGGCTGCACACCCGCTCAGCTCTTCCGGTGGGCCGAACTCAGTGCACCGCAAGTCATTGTCCCAAGGGGCTACCCCACAAGTCCGCCTCCAGTAGCCAACAGCATGTCCTCGGTAACGCCACTGGAGCCCTTCACAGTCACGGGGCCACCCCGTCCCAGGCAGGCCGCCGGTAAGCCTGGGTAGATCATCTGGAGACGTACTCCGAAGCGCACGACATCCCAGCGCCGCGGCGGCGCACACGTGTGAGGAGTGCGGAGAAATGGCCCGGGGCTCTGGGCGTGGTTCAGATCTAGGCTCTGGGCGTGGTTCAGTTCCGGCCTGGCCACAAAAGTGACTATGGCGTGTGTCTCCGTAGTAGTGTCTGCGCCACCCGGCCTGTAATCGACAATGTTGCAATGTAGCATGCACCAGGAGGGCGGCCTCGCCCGAATGGATTAATAAAGGAGCGCGAGACCGCTCGGGGTCTCGGCTCATACATGCCAACTGTTGTGTGTGTATCTACATTGCCGCAGCCTGAACCGAAGGCCTAGCCTCAATATCAGCGCGAGTTCAGCCAGGCCAGAACTCCACATCTGTGTCCGCCCTATCCTTACCATAGGCCTACACACACGTGGCCGCCCACCTTCAACGGCCAACATTACAGTCTTGCTGTCAGTCCTGCGGACATGCGCAGACAGGCATGACAATGGTGTGCCGTAGGAGTGCAAGTGATGCAACCGCGCAGCACACACAAGTAAATAGGCTCGGTGGGAGGGAGGAGCAGCTGTGAGGCTACGTAATACACATTGTCCTACCACATTTGCCAGCAGCAATACATGGCTAACATGAATCCCAAGGTCGCACAAATCACACACCACGAAACTTGTATGTCTGCCAACACAGCATGCAGAACCACCAGTTAACACTAATCTCACTTACCTCTCACAGGTGATCAAGGATATGCACTCTGCCCGTGGATGATGACACCCCTCCGAGACCCGAACACCCCGGCCCAGAGGCAGTACAATGTGGCCCACAAACGCACCAGGGGCATTGTTGAACGCACATTTGGCGTGTTGAAATCACATTTCAGGTGCCTGGACATCACCGGTGGAAGACTCTTGTACAGCCCAGAAATAGTGTGCAAGATGATCACTGCATGTTGTGTATTGCACAACATATGTGTACGCACCAATGCCCCATGGATCCAAGTCCCAGAAGCACTGGACGATGATGAGGAAGATGATGCAGGTGGACCACACCCCACTGCAGCCGCAGCAGGAATAGCCCGAAGGAACACAATCATCAACAATTTCTTCGCATGAGCACGTCACATTGTGACTGTCCACAGCAATCATGGCACAGTACAAGATGACCACATGACCAGCATGTGCAAATAAAATCTTAGCAACACACATTCCCCGTGTGCATGTCAGTCCTCTGCATTAGCACATTACTCTGACGGGTGTAAGTGCAACATTGAGTGCTAACATTCGCATATGTTGCAAGAAGAGATGGTGTGTATGTCACCTCTGTACCGAGAGGCTGTTTAGGGCGTCACGTATTCGATATGCCATATCAGGGTGTCACATGTAGTACGTCATGCCACTCATCAGCGTCCCACGTGTACATGAACATGACATGAAGGCCGTCATTGGTGTTCAGGAAAAGACAACAGGGTGCCATTTGTGGTCAGAGATGTACCTGCCTGATGCAAATATACACCCTGTGTGTCGAGTCCCACAACATGAACAACATGGCCGTAAGGGGGATGTGGGCACAGTGGACACCTCAGCAACATTGGGAGATGCACACCAGCCTAGAAGCCAGCAGGTCCACCTTGCGTGGAACACACCAAGGTGTCCCCTGGTCAAATGTGCCATGTACAGGTCACATGTGTACACGGACGTCATCCATCAAGAGTAGTGATCAGTGCCAGCTAATAGGTGCAAGGTGAGTGGTCAACCGCCTCCTCACAGCTACCTGCACCCATCACTGTCAGACTGCAGCAAAACAACACTGCTACATCAGAGCATGCAATACTGACCGTGAGGGCACGTACATGGCTGGTAAGGGTTCAACCATGCCGGAAGGCGAAGCAGTGACATCCCCCCACCCAATCCCCATCACATTTCCAGAATGCAAGCAGATGACAAACTAACATTGTGGATGACAGCCCCTCTGTCTGAACTAGAAGGCGGTAGCACATCTGCACCTCCGACCTTGGGAATGCATGCGCCCGGCACCCCCTGAGCGATACCATAGCAGCTGCTGACGGCTCCCACACTACGCACAGCGCTAACCAGAGACCAACGTATACACACCCCACACACAGGAGTCCTTGCTCGTAGTTCACTTGCATGGTATGACCTTCACACTTACGCACCGACCATCCCAGGAGTCCAAGCGCTCCACACTCAAACCAATCATTGCTCCGAGCTGTGGCTTCCACATAACTTTGACTTTGCCTTTGTGACACACAGCCCTATTTCATACATTGACGTGGGGCTAAGTTTGGAAATAGCGAGATTGTTGTTTTGGAGCAATGAGGCCACAGCTAGTTCACACATTCCCAGTCATCTCACTGCCTATCTGGGTCACGGACATACATGCGCATTGAAATCAGTTCCCAGGGAGCACCGTTGTTTGGAATCACTGCCCCTACATACATCCATACTTTCATACTTGCTTGATCATGGACATGACTCATCTGTGTGAATTTGAATGTCTTAATCACATTCGGTGGAGTGGTGAAGGTGGACCAGTACCTGGCCATGCACACGCTACTTTACAATGTTGCCCCGTGGAGGGCCAGCCAGGGTCCTTTGGGGAGGGAAAAGTACATCGTAGGAGAGGGAGTTCAGTCCGCAGTCTGATTTCTGTGTCATTGGTTGCCTAAACAAATGTAGCAGTCCATGTCGGGGGCCAAGGTGAGTGTCGCAGAGTGTTAAGGGGGACAGTGGAGGGTGTTATTCCTGGGCATGATGCAGAGGGCAGAACCAAGCAGAAAGAGGCCATATGGCGGAGATGAATGCTACCGCTTCCTACTTAGCCCAACGGCAGATTCATCCTCATCATCGTCCTCCTATGTGTGATGTGCCTCACATGTGGGTGGTGGTGTTTTGTCTGCGGCACTGTGTGGCAGTGACACATCAGGGGCCGGAGGTGGATTGTCAGCCACACTGTGAGGCACTGACACATCAGGGGGCGGTGATGTGGAGGGAGTAGTGGCAGCAGCATTCATCTGCGCCAGGCCTTGTGGCCGCACTGCCATGATGAGGATCTGCAGGGCATGGTAGATCCCTGCTACATCTCGCTGATGTGCAGCCGTGGCAGCCATTCTTCCCGCCTGCATCCGCTCCATGTTCTCCATGTTCCTCCCCATGTTGGCCAACTCATGGCTGAGATCGCTGGAGCCACTCTGACTAGACAGTTGTTCTTGTCTATGAGTCATGACTCCGGCGATGTCAGCCATGCATTGTTGGATACCATGGAGCTGACTGTGGGTGTCCGTTAGGGCCTGTAGGTGGTCCCTGATGGGACTTGGACACCCACGTATGGCATCTAGTTTGGCTGCCATGAGATCGAACCCCACCCGCACCTGCTCTGCCATCCCCTTCTGGCCCTGCGACACACGGCGTTGGAATGCCATGTGTTGCTCGTGGGGATCCTGGGAGACGGCCGTGGTGGTGGGTGCTTCCTGCTGTGTGGTCTGTGCAGGGGGTGGGTTCTCCTCGATGCAGCTGGGCTGCCCTGCTCCTGGGGGTGGGGTGCTGAGGGTGTCCATGAGCTGTTGGAGGGCGTCGGGGTCGATGGTGTGTAGGTCCTCTTCATCATCGGTGATGAGGAGTACGGTCTGCTCTGCAGGAGGTGATGATTCTCCCTCTGCAATGTGAAGGGGAGATGCAGTTTGACATTGTGTTCACATGTATGTTGACGCATTGGCCAAGTTTACAAACAGACTGCATGTCAATGTACATTGTGACTGTTTGTGTGGAGATGCCTATTTAATGCTGGACAGTTGACATTTCGCCACCATCACGGATGTGAGGTTGTATTTGTCCATTATCATCTCACAGTTTCCTGCTATGCCAAATGCGAATGGCCATTTTCTACACACAAGCGGCAGCAGTTGTGTCCTCTGTTCTGTTGTGAAAGTGTTGCAGTTTGGTCCACTTTGTTGTAAATGTTGAGGTGCTCTGAGTGTTATGTGTGTGTGCTGCATTGTGGGTGATTTGCCCCTTCAGCTCTGATTTGGCTGGCCCTTATCCCTTTCAGGCGGTGTGCCTTTCACTTCTGTGCTTATACAGTGCTGAGCTGTTGCAGACTTGGGTAAATTGGGCTCTTGGTCGGAGTTGTGACTCTTGGGCATGGTTTGTCCGCAGATGTGCTGTACTTACTTGTGCATGTGTGCCATTGTGCCCATCTCCCCCGTCCCCCAGTCCCTGGTGGTTACTCACCCTGTTGCTGTTGTGTCAGGTCATGTTGAGCAGTGTCCGGTCCTCCGACTCCTGCCACCGTCTCCACACTGATGACTGTGGACACCATTTCCTCCATCTCATCCAGCTCCTCCTGTGGCGCAGGACTCCCACCCCCAGTCTGCATTGCTGCTTTGCGGTTGTTGGCGAGTTTCAGCTTGGTTTTGCGCTTCACATCATTCCAGCGCCTCTTGACCTCTTCCATTGTCCTCCTCAGCACTCCGACTGCATTCACCTTGTCCACGATGGACTGCCATATTCCATTTTTTGTTGCCAATGACACAGTGGAGGTGACGAACAGTTGTTGATGGTGTTCTGTCACCTCCGTAATCAGGATCCTGTTTTCCTGCGGACTGAACCGCGTCTTCCTCTTCTTCTTCTCCTTGCCCTTCCCTGACCCCGAGGTCCCAGGCTGGTCCTCCGTGGGGCTTGTAGGGTTTGGGTTGTCCTCTGTGCTTGCTCCGGCTACCTCCATGGTGCTTCGCAGTTGTTTGTGTTTTATTTGTATTTCATTTTTGCCCCTTTTATAGTGATTTTTCCCGCCTTACTTGTGGGACTTGCGGGCCTGGCGCTGCTTTTCGCTGGATTTTTATCACAGTTGGGCCCATCGCAACTTTTTTCACGTTCGGGTTTTCTTTTTTATCGCCGTCGCGGTACTTGTATCGCGGACATTTGAGGGGTTATCGGGAAACTATCGCATGTTACCGCCGTGTTGAGAATACGACGTTGACACAGAGTTATTTTCCCGCGATAGACGGCGATATGAAAAATTGCGTTAGCCTATTTTGGCGATGTTTATCGCACGTTCTTGAGAATGAGAATATCCCCCATAGTATGATGAGAGGGGAGACGAGGCAAAAAATGACTGAGAAATTTATAGATTTCATCTATTGGAATGGAGAAAATCATGGGAGCAGTGCCTTTGAGTATGTGTGCTGCAGCGAGACTGCATGTTATGAAGGGTAGCTTATTTGTACTTCTGACTATCCAGTAAATACATCTACAAATTTTAGTGCTATGTGCACATGTCAAAGTTTACAATTATGCACTAGTCACGAAACAAATCCTAAATTAACCTTATCTTGTTGTTCCTACAATGGGTTGACCATGTTGGTTAGAAATTGAATTCCATGTAAAATATTGTAGCAAGATAAAATACAATCTATATGCAAGCACAAAAAGAAATTAACAAGGGCAATGCTTTCTTCTGATACTATTTGGCTGGCACATGCCAAGCACCTTACACTTTTAGCTGTTTTGTGTTCCCCCATTTCAGAAAGTTTAATAGATAATTCAGTATTTGTTGTCATCAGGAGGACAAGATTTAGTTGAAAGTGGTTAATAAATTTTAAGTTTTTCCAAACAGGGAGCTACTAAATAAACCTTGTTTGGGGCAGCATAAAGCCTTAACATGACTCTGATAAACAGGGTAAGTTGCATTTCTTAGTATAGTTTTGCAGTTGTGTTTCAACCATTTCTTCATCTATTTTTCTTTGTATGGCAAGTTTTGAGATCGGCAGTAGGTTTTTGGAAATTTTTTAAATCTAAATTTGGATCCTTGTAAGAAATGTTACCTGTCTTCCAGGAGAAACAGAACTTTAAATTCACTTTTATGAATGAAGTAAACAGGAGTGACACAGAAATGTATCCAATTATTGGGTTAGGTGTTTTTTTTAATAAATGTTGATGGTTAAATTGACAGGTAAGATTTTAAATTTGCTAAGAATTCAATGTTTTAAGCAGGACAATTTTGGTGTGCCTCAGGTTGGAATGATGACAGCCAGTGAAGTGTTGCTTTTTGGATTGTATGGGGCATATTCTGAAGGACTTATCGCCGATTTATCGGCACTTTAGCGCCGCAAAAGTGGCGATAGATTTATCGCCCTATTCTCAAGCTGGTGCAAACTGCTGATATCACCAGTTATCCAGCGATAGCTTCCGCAAAAAACATCGCCACGGATGAGAGCGACAACTAACGCTAATGATATGCAGAGTAGGCGTTCCCGTGCAAAAACACACGAAAACACCACTTTGCGATATTCTTAATGACCAGCCAGATCTGTGATGCGATCCAAAAACAGGCGATAAGGCGCCTTAGCAGCAGGAATTTAACACCTGCCTTTTACTGGTGCTAAGCAGGATGACAACCTGCAGTAGAAAGGGAGTCCAGCCCAGAGCCACATCTGAAGACCAACAGATGCCATGGAGCCAATGATCATGCAGTTTGGAGACCCAAGAGGGTCACAACACCCACCGCCACCACCCCAGGACGCCCCCCCCCACCCTCCCCACCCCCGGACTACCACCTAGGCAGCGCAGAAGAAGACAGCGGATGTTCATAAAACGCACCAGCCTCAGACAATCAACGCCAGAGGATGCCATTGCCCACTACAGGCTCAAAAGGACAACCATCCTCCGCATCCTGACCCACATTGCCCACAGGCTGACGGTACCAACACAGCGGAGAACCAACATCCCTCCGCAGACAAAGCTGCTGGCTGTGCTGCACCTGTTGGCCTCTGGTACCTTCCAACCAACAACTGCCAGAGTCGGAGGAGTCCCACAGCCAGCCCTATCAAAGTTCCTCACACCTGTCTTGGATGCATGTCCACAAAAGCGACGGCGGGCCCCGGTATCCGCACCACACGCTAGTTCCAATTCGTAGTGTTCCTGCGCAACCAACCCCAACGCCAGCCGTTGCTTGACGCCTCTGTGCTCCAGATCCAAGATTGTAGTTACTGAAATAGGGGTGCGCCAGGTCATGAAGTCCAGTAGTCAACAGTAGTGTAAAACAGTTCTTTATTACAAATACATAAATCAACAATACGAAAAGCTCAGCCAACGCGTTCCATTCCCAACGGGGAACTTCATCAGGGCAACGTGTGGATTCAATTAACTGCATATGCTGCGGGAACTCCCCAATACAATTCCATATTCCGAAAGTCAGTATTCAGAAACCTGTTGGATAAATGGTGACAATGGTCAAGCGTCCGTATAGTCACAAACGTAATCTGGCACAGTGTATTGCACTTGGACAAACCGGAATGCTAACAGGTATGATAAATCCTGCATAAAAAGATCGTAACAGAAGATCGTGTGGTCGTAACCTTCGTAGGAAAGAAAAGGAAGGTTACGACCACACGAACTTCTGTTACGGTCTAATTATGCAGGATTTATCGTACCTGTAAGCATCACGGTTTGTATCAGCTTGATACCCCTGCACCTTCACTTCCCCCACACTGCGCAGGAACAGCTGGAGACCAAGCAAGGGAACTACGCCATAGCTGGCTTCCCACACGTGTTGGGGGCAATTGACTGCACACATGTACTACTTGTGCCCCCTGCTGACACTGCACACAATAACCGCAACAGAAACCACACGCATTCCATCAATGTGCAGGAAAAAGTGGACCACCGGGGCCTGTTCACGAATTTCGTCGCAAACTTCCCAGGCAGTGTGGAAGACCTTGGACATGTAGCTTTGTCGTCCCCCCCTGTAAGCGTGAGCGGAGTGGCCTTGGACGGCGTATGTCGTGAATAAATAGCCCGGGGCTCTGGGCGTGGTTCAGTTCCGGGATGGCCACCAAAGTAACTACTGCGTGTGTCTCTGTGTCCGCCATAGCCTGTCCATAGGCCTACACACACGTGGCCGACCACCTTCAATGGCCAGATTTATACTGGAGACGAGGTGGCTACGTCCCAAGCCAACCCGCGCACATCTCGTCATCGCATGCAGGGTTGGGTCTGCCAGGGCGGTGCCCCCCACCCAGCCATGAGGCCGCCGCCGTGACCGGTGGTGCCTGCGCGATCCTGTGCGCCTGCTGCATCCCAGGCCTGGTCCCAAGACCGGTCCACCGCCCAGTGATGACTGGCCGCCCCTGTGCACCCATGCCTCAATGCTCACCTGCCGCCACCGGCGTGTCTCCAAGAGGGCCCACCACGTGCCGGTGCAACCTGCTCAGCCGATCGCTGGATTCCGCACCACAGGCCCCCAGCGCACCCTGCGGCACCGCACCGCGGAGTCATGTGTGTGCTGACTGCTGCCTTCGGCATACACTGCGGTCCAGCAGGGCTCTCAATTCGAATCGAATCTTGATTGGCAGGACGGCGTATCGAGGTCTACGCATCATCGCAGGCCGCACACCCGCTTAGCTCTTCAGGTGCCCCTACCTCAGTGCACCGCAAGTCACCATCCCGTGGCGGTAGGCCCGTGCCGGCTGCAGTGCATCGGGTGCCACCAACTCTGTGCACCGCAAGTCAACGTCCTGTGGCGGTAGGCCCGTGCCGGCCGCAGTGCATCGGGTGCCACCAACTCTGTGCACCGCAAGTCATCGTCCCGTGGTGGTAGGCCTGTGCCGGCCGCAGTGCATCGGGTGCCACTAACCCAGTGCGCCACAAGCCATGGACCCTTTATGATTGAGTCTCGTGGTGCGGACGCCATCATGTCACCTCCAGCAGTGGGGAATGTGATGTGGTAGGCCCCTTTTATTGGCAGGGTCACATGTCCTGTGACGCCTGTGCTGGATGGGTGTGGTGTGGGTGTAAACCAGCCCTCAGGGAGTGGCTGTGGCATACTGACAACTAGACCAGTGATCAGCAGATCACTACAGGGAAGACATGGGACATGTAGCTTTGTCCCCCCCCCCTGTAAGCGTAAGCGGAGTGGGCTGGGCTGGCGTATGCCAGTCCAACATAGGGGTGTGAACAATGACCCGGGGGCTCTGGGCGTGGTTCAGTTCTGGGCTGGACAAGGAAGTAACTAATGCGTGTGTCTCTGTTGTCATGTCGGCGCCACCCGGACCGCAATCGGCAATGTTGCACCCTGTGACTCAAGTCCCACAACATGAGCAACATGGACGTAAGGGGGAATCACTGACCCTACATTCATCCATACTCTCATACTTGAATGATCATAGACATGACATATCTGTGTGAATTTGAATGTTTTATTCACATTCAGTGGAGTGTTGAAGCTGGAGCAGTACAGGGCCATGCAAACCCCACTTTACATTGTTGCCCCGTGGAGGGCCAGCCAGAGTCCTTCAGGGAATGACAAGTTCATCGGAAGAGGAAGAGATCAGTCCGCAGTCTGATTGCTGTGTCATTGGTAACCAAACAGAATATAGCAATCCATGTTGAGGTCCAAGGTGAGTGTCGCAGAGTGTATCGGGGGACAGTGGAAGGTGATGATGCAGAGGGCAGAACCAAGCAGAAACAGGCCATATGGCGGAAATGAATGCTACCGCTTCCTTCTTACCACTAAGGCAGAATCATCCGCATCTTCGTCCTCTGATGTTTCATGTGCCTCACATGTGGGTGGTGTTGTTTTGTCTGCATCACTGTGTGGCACTGACAAATCAGGGGCCGGAGGTAGGATGTCTGCCGCACTGTGTGGCAGTGACACATCAGGGGCCGGAGGTGGATTGTCTGCCGCACTGTGAGGCACTGACACATCAGGGGGTGGAGATGTGGATGTAGAAGCAGCAGCAGCATTCATCGGCGCCAGGCCTTGTGGCAGCAATGCCATGATGAGGGTCTGCAGGGCATGGAAGATCCCAGCTACATCTCGCTGGTGTGCAGCCGTGGCAGCCATTCTTTCTGCCTGCATCCGCTCCCTGTTCTCCATGATCCTCCGCTTCTGTTCCAACTCCCGGCTGACATCGCTGGAGCCACTCTGACTAGACAGTTGTCCTTGTCTCAGAGTCAGGACTCCAGCGATGTCAGCCATGGATCGTTGGAGAGCATGGAGCGGACTGTGGGTGTCCGTTAGGGACTGTAAGTGGTCCCTGATGGGACTTAGACACCCACGTATGGCATCTAGTTTGGCTGCCATGAGGTCGAACCCCACCCGCACCTGATCAGCCATCTTCTCCTGGCACCCTAACACACAGCGTTGGAAGGCCATGTGTTGTTCGTGGGGGTCCTGGGAGACAGCCGGGGTGGTGGGTGCTTCCTGCTGTGTGGCCTGTGCAGGGGGGGAGGTCTCCTCAATGCAGCTGGGCTGCCCTGCTCCTGGAGGTGAGGTGCCGAAGCTGTCCATGAGCTCTTGGAGGGCTTCGGTGTCGAAAGTGGGGAGGTCCTCTTCGTCATCAGTGAAGAGATGTTCGGTCTGCTCTGCAGGAGGTGTTGATTCTCCCTCTGCAATGTGAAGGGGAGATGCAGTTTAACATTGTGTTCACATGTATGTTGACGCATTGTACATGTTTACATACAGACTGCATGACAATGTACATTGTGACTGTTTGGGAGGAGCTGCCTATTTGATGCGGGACAGTAGACATTTCGACAACATCACGGATGTGTTTGTACTTGTACATTATCATCTCACATTTCCCTGCTATGCCAAATGTGATTGGCCAGTTTCTACACACAAGCGGCACCAGTTGTGTCCTCTGTTCTGTTGTGAACGTGTTGCAGTTTGTACCACATTGTTGTCAATGTTGATGTGCTCTGAATGTTATGTGTGTGTGCTGCATTTTGGGAGAGTCGCCCCTGCAGCTCAGATTTTGCTGCCCCTTTTCCCTTTCAGGCGGTGTGCCTTTGACTTCTGTGCTTATACAGTGCTGAGATGTTGCATACTTGGGTAAATTGGGCTCTTGGTGGGAGTTGGGACTCTGGGGCATGGTTTGTCCGCAGATGTGTTGTTGACGTCAGGGGTTGTTTGTGCACGTGGATGTGTCAGAGTGTGACCTGCTCCTTTACGGATGTGGTCCACACTCAGCCACCTCAGTGTCGTGGCGTGCAACATGTCATGATATATTGACTGCAACCATGCTATTCGTCATGCAGTGTCACTTGCATTGTCAGTGTGGCTCACAGACACGCCGCTTTGCTGGGTTTGGCACATGTGCATGGGTTGGTTGTGAGATTGGTGATGTGTGGGAAGGGCCCCCTCTGGGCACATAGTCGCCGGGGGCCTACTTGCTGTTTCTAGGTGTGCTGCAGTGTGCCAAGGGGATCAGGGACATGATCAAGAGTCATTGTGGGTGTGCACTGTGCTATACTTAATTGTGCATGTGTGACATTGTGCCCATCTCCCCCCGTCCCCCCAGTCCCTGGTCGTTACTCACCCTGTTGCTATTGTGTCAGGTCATGTTGAGCTGTGTTCGGTCCCCCAACTCCTGCCACCGTCTCCACACTGATGACTGTGGACACCATTTCCTCCATCTCATCCAGGTCCTCCTGTGGCGCTGGACTCCCACCTCCAGTCTGCATTGCTGCCTTCTGGTTGTTGCCGAGTTTCTGCTTGGTTTTGCGCTTCACATCATTCCAGCGCCTCTTGAGCTCTTCCATTGTCCTCCTCAGCACTCCGACTGCATTCACCTTGTCCACGATGGACTGCCATATTGCATTTTTTGTTGCCAATGACACAGTGGAGGTGACGTACAGTTGTTGATGGTGTTCAATCACCTCCGTTATCAGGATCCTGTTTTCCTGCGGACTGAACCGCGTCTTCCTCTACTTCTTCTCCTTGCCCTTCCCTGACCCCTAGGTCCCAGGCTGGTCCTCCGTGGGGCTTGTGGGGTTCTGGTTGTCCTCTGTACTTGCTCCGGCTACCTCCATTGTGCTTCGCAGTTGTTTTGGTTTTGTTTGTGGGGGTTTTTCTGCTTTTATGGTGATTTTTCCCGCCTGACGTGTGTGAATTGCAGGCCTGGTGCAGCTTATCGCAGATTTTTTTATCGCGGTTGGGCCCATCGCCACTTTTTTCACGTTCGGCTTTAGATTTTTATCGCCGTCCCGGTAATTTTATTGCGGACATTTGACGCGTTATCGGGAAACTATCGCATGTTACCGCTGTGTTGAGAATAAGACGTTAACACAGAGTTATTTTCCCGCGATAGACTGCGATATGAAAAATTGCGTTAACCTATTTTGGCGATGATTATCGCACATTCTTGAGAATATCCCCCTATGATGCTGGTCATGTCGATGAAGAATTTGACAATGTATGTCACAATTGATTTGAAATACATAAAAAGAGTTCTGCAAGGGACAGAAGCAGTAGCAAGGAGGCTCTGCATGGTTAAAAGCACTGTTGATTTTGTTACAAGACTGTAGGCTCATTTTCTGTTTTTCTAACTTTCTACTTTTATTACAGCAGGCACAATCCCTGGGTCACAAAATATGGGTTGAGGGAAATTGAATCCACTAATGTGTTATGAGCTGAGTGTGTCTATATATAAAAGTCATCAGTAATTAACGGTCTCTTCTCTTGCTAATCAATCACGTGTTAAGTACAGTACTCGGGGGCGGAGCTTGCTCGAACCAAAGATGGCTGCTTAATCTGTAAGCTCCATATCGCCATCACACAATCCTGCATGGATCCGGCATAGGTGCGGACCATTTGACTTGAATTGGGCTGCCGCCTGCTCCGGAAGGCATCGAGAGCGTTGTGTGCTGTTTTGAGCCCTCAATTGCCACTAGTGATCTAACCAGCCGGCTCTAACTGCGGAGCCTCTGTCCTGGGCCGTGATCCCTGGATGGACGTAGTGGGCGGGCGGCGGACTGGAGACCAGAGGCTGCATTGTTCCTGGGCACCCTCGGCGGGGAAAAACTCAGCGCACACCAGCGGAGCAGGAAGCGGCCGCTCTGGGGAGTGAGTATGAGACGCCCAGGAGAACCGACGGGTGAGGCTGCAGCGGTGTGACGCCGAGCGCCGTGTCCCGTGGCGGCTTGTGCCTCATGCAGAGCGAGAGCGCAGAGACTAACCCGGCCCGCTGCGGAGACCTGGAGAGAACCGCAGTGGTGTCTAGAACACTGCAAAGACACTCTGACCACAGCGTGCACAGCGGTGTGCCTGCGGCTTAGGGGGGTGCACGGCTGACATAGACAGCCATTTTGAAGCATGGAGGTAACAGTGACCATCCCCTGAGCGGTGTGGAGATAACTGCTGCCTAAAGGTGTGGCTGTTTTACGGCGGGGTCAGCCCTGGAGTGCTGTGGTGAACCGCATACACCCTCACGCCCGCTAGCACGGGTGGCGGGCCAATGTGGACTGGCAACCCGATTTGATTTGTGACATGAGGGGTGCTTGCGGGTGAGTACCAGAGACAGCAGCGCGACATTGCGGGGAGCGGTGAGAGACTGAGGCTGTCTGAGCGGGCCCACGGAGTGCCCTGAAGAGGGAGGTCTGCCTGTTTCGTGCGCCGGGAGAGGCCGGCTTCAGGCCCCCACAGATACACGTCTCGCTGAGTGGTCTTGCATTGGAAACTACTCGGGGAGGCGGCGTCTCCTGGTCAGCGCAGAAGATGGTAACACCGGCGGCGGTCGCTCACTTGCGGTGCCCCTCCGTGTTGTAATTAAACTCCTGGCACTTTCCGGACAGTCCATTTGCCTGTGGGGACGGGGAAGTTGTGTCTCCTGGTCGGCGTAGTAGTTGTGGTTGCCAGCGGCGGTCGCTCTTCTGTGGGGCCCATCCGAGTTGCAACTATACTCCTGGCACTCTCTGGTCAACTCACGCCTGTGGAGGCAGGCGGACATGGAGGGAAGATCTTAGAGTACGCCGCCTGTCTGTGGACGCCCAGCTCGCTAATCAGCAGACGCAGATCCCTTGTGGCCGTAGCGGACCAGTCACTATGGGTAGAGTGGACAAGACGCAGCCTAAACTTACATTCGACCAAAGGAAATCTAAAGTTAGGGAGAACGCCCCGGAAGAAGGAGATAATGCACAGGAGCAGGCACAAGAGGAGACAGATGGCGATATTCGCAGCATGCTTGCTGCTATGGAGAAAGGCTTGCAGAACAGCCTATCTATTCTAGGGACTAAATTAGACTCCCTCTCATATCGGATGGACAGAATGTCTGAACGAATGGACAAACAGGCAGAAAGGCTAGATATGACTGAACGCAGGGTCACGGAGGTGGAAGAAGCACAGACGGAAATAGACACAGAAGATAAACAAATGGGAAAGGTAATACAAGTCCTGCATGACAAGACTGAGGACCTCGAAGCAAGGTCCCGACGGAACAACTTAAGAATCACGGGCCTTCCGGAGTCGACCCAGACCGGTAACATGGAAATATTCGTCGAGAAACTGTTGATATCTCTATTAGGAAGTGAAACATTCTCTCCCATATTCGTGGTTGAGAGAGCACACCGCTCACTAGGTCCACGCCCCGCCCCTGATGCTCCCCCGAGGCCGATAATAGCGAAGCTGCTGAATTACCGAGACAGGGATTCAGCGTTGAAGGTGGCTCGGGAGAAACAGTCTCTGCAGTACGAGGGCTCCAATATCTCTTTATACCCGGACTTCACGACGCAAGTGCAGGAGGCGCACAGACAGTTTGCACCACTGAAGCGCCAGCTACGGGACCAAAACTTAGACTACGCCATGCTGTATCCGGCGAGACTCCGTGTCAACCGTCAGGGCAAGTCACGAATTTTCACTGATCCTAAAGTACTGCAGAAAGCCCTAAAGGAGTGGTCCAAAGAAAAGCGCTGCAGCCCTGAGCGGAACTCCACGGAAGGTGCAGCTGGAGGCGAAATGGACGACCAGGACTGATCATTGATCTGCATGTTTTACAGATAAGAGAGCCACTTGCAGAGGTGTTCGGGGGGGCTGGACTAATGTGCCTTGGGGAGTCAATAGTGGAGGCTGAATGGAATAAGATAAGGACACTTAGAGAATATCACATAGATAGTTGTACTAAAAAGTGTCACACACAGAGAAGTCCGCTCTTAGTGAGAGTTACGACATGTTTCTTTTTGCTAGAAAAGGTATTGAAATGCGGGGAGGCGGGGGCATTATATTGCAGACGAACTCAATGTGATTGATGGCGAGCGGAGGCGGGAATTCAGCCCGGTTAGGTCCAGCTAACCATCTGGACGGGCAACATCCGCCCACGCGTGTGCCACACACCTTGGAAGCAGTATTGTTTCTTGTTCAGTGTTTTTGTTTTGGGTAGATGAATACTCAGATGGCAAATGGGCAATGTTTTGAGGTATTCCGGGGCATGCCTGGCGTGGGTGGGGGGAGGGAGGGAATTGAGACTGAGGATGTATAGCGATTTTCAAACTGTATCCACTCTTTTTAATGGACAACACACAGTCTATTTGCATATGCGGCAGCGATCACTAGGCAGATACTACACACCCCCATGACGAAGCCCAGCAGGTCCAGTACTGTAGTGGCACGTTGTACGGTTAGAGCCCTCACTTGGAACGTGCGAGGCCTCAATGACCACAGGAAGCTCAGGAAAGTTCTAGCCTACTTGACTAGACACGAAATTGATGTAGCATTACTGCAGGAGACACACCTCCCCCTCAACAGCCCTATGTTGCGCAGCAGGGAACTGCAGGGAAATACACACGCAGCGGGTTTCACCACACATGCACGAGGTGTGCTTACTTGGGTAAACCCCAAGTCTACTCTTAAACTCGAACCACTAGACACAGACCAGGAAGGGCGCTATGCGATCTCTAGATGTAGGGGGAAGGCATGGAATTACTTATAGTCAACATATATGGCTCGAATTTTGACAATCCCAAGTTTTATGCAGCACTGTTAGAAAAGGTTCGCGGACGGGGGGAAGAGCAACAGCTTTGGGGAGGAGACTTCAATTTAGTAATGAATCCATGGAAGGACAGATCTGGAGGGCGGGAGAGGCACATCACGGCGGCAGTGCGTACAGTAGTGGATGCAATGGCACAGTTAGACTTATGTGATGTGTGGCGTCAGAGATACCCAGAAAAGGGGGGGTATACACACTACTCGGCGCATCATGACTTGCATACCCGTATATATTACTGGCTAGCTGCCAGGCCGTTACAAGAACGGACTCGAGCCTGTGAAGTACTCCCTCGTACGCTTTCGGACCATTCCCCGATACTACTAGTACTAGACACCCCACAGAAAATGATCCCCCCCTTTACATGGAGATTCCCACCCTACTCTCTGCTAGATGCTGTCTTTAAGGCAGAACTGGCGGAAGCGATTGAAACGTTCTTTGCCTGCAACATAGGGTCGGTGGACAGCTTTCACGTGGTCTGGGAGGCGTTTAAAGTATATATTTGTGATATCACGATGACCAAGCACTCTGGGGTACTCACAGCGCTACGTAAACGACTTGCAGACTTGGAACGTTCGCTTGCTAACCTAGAGGAACGGCTCTTGGCAGGGGCCGACGATAATGTTGCGCAAGAGTTCAAAACACAGTTAGGAGAATATCATGAAACGGCTGACGCCGAAATAAAACACCTGGGTAAATACGCCACAGCACGCACGTATGGAGAGGGAGAACGGCCGGGCGCGGTCTTGGCTCAACTGCTAAAAAAGCGGAGAGAAAAAACGATAGTAGCTGAGATCAAAACAGTTGAGGAGACACACTGACAGATGAAACTGCCATAGCAGACAGGTTCCGACAATATTATTCCGTGCTATACTCCTCCCGTAGTAGTGGCTCTGAGGCGGAAATCTTAGACTATTTAACGCATATAAAGCTACCTTGGCTTACAGACAAGCACCGCGAATACCTTATGCGACCTCTGGAAGTAGAGGAAATCACTATGGAGCTGGCGGGCATGAAATCGGGTAGTGCGCCAGGAGTAGATGGCCTCACAGTTACTTTTTACAAGGCGTTCAAGGAGTTACTAGTGCCGCATTTAGCCTCCCTCTTCGACGAAATGTGCGTGTCAGGTGCTATGCCTCCCTCGATGAGAGAGGCGATCATAGTCGCTATCCTGAAGCCGGACAAGCCTCCGGACGAGTGCGCATCCTATCGCCCACTTTCGTTGATTAATGTAGACACGAAGATTTTTGTGAAAATTCTGGCGAACTGGCTAGTCCCACTGGTTCCGTTGCTGGTCGCACCGGAGCAAGCGGGCTTCGTTCCAAGCAGAAACCTAACTTACAATTTGAGAAAGGAGTTTGGATCGTTACAACACACTCGGCCGTAGGTGCGGGCGGTGGCAGTTTTTCTAGACATGGAAAAAGCCTTCGACTCTGTCGCATGGCCCTTTATGCGGCAGGTCTTGACGAGGATGTGGCTGGGGAGTGTCTTCCTACAGTTGATAGGGGTCCTATATAACTCACCCACGGCCAGAGTTAAAATTGGCAACCTAGTAACGGATATTATACAGGTTACTAGAGGCACACGGCAGGGTTGCCCCCTGTCACCGATATTGTATGCGTTGGTGGCGGAACCTCTAGCTTGTGCGCTACGTGAATACCACAGATGTAGGGGTATACGATTCCCGAGCTATGAGTTGATTGTATCAAATTACGCAGACGACACGCTACTATATGTACAGGACCCTGACCGTAACCTGTCCCCTGTACTGCGGGAGGTAGTGAGATTCGGAGCGGTGTCTGGGCTCTATGTTAACTGGCCAAAGTCTATCATATTCCCCCTCACACCGGCTACGACCCCATTCGAGCCCGACTACCCGCTGGGGTGGTTGACGGAACCGGTGAGGTACTTAGGAATCAAGATCCATACGGACTCTGAGGTGGTGTTCAGGGAAAACTATGGGGTGGCGATCAGTAGATTAGAAGATGAGGTGGAGAGCTGGATCCGGTTGCCGCTGTCCCTGCTGGGTAGAGTTTCTATTATGAAAATGGTAATATTGCCCCGTTTTTTGTTTCTCTTCACAAACATACCTCTGGTTCTCCCTTGCTCCTTTTTTCGTCAGCTCACAGCGTCGATGATTAAGTTGGCTTGGGCCGGCAAGCAGGCGCGGGTCAGGTGGAACGTACTTAAAGCCATACCACATGGGGGGTCTGGGCGCGCCTGACCTGGAGGACCTATAATACAGGGCAGCACAAAGCGCACATGCTTACCACTGGATGCATGGACCCCCAGACACGCCCCATCTACACATAGAGAAGGTAGTGGCGTCCCCTCTCCCGTTGCCAGCACTGTTGTTTACGGCTGCGGACCGTAGAACGGGGATTCTTGACTCACTTAATGCTACAAAGCATGCCTGGAACCATCTTCTAAAGTTACAGGCAGGTGCCATATTGTACTCCCCGCTCACACCACAGGAGTGGTGTCAATGGCTACCCCCGTGCAGAGACAAGGGAGTTACACGTGCTCTTAACTTGATAGGAGTGCAGACGATAGGGGACTTGTTTGAGGGGAACACAGCAAAGAACTGGGAAGAGATGGAGATCGTAGATTCGGAAGTAACTCTCCTCACTAGATTTCATTTCCACAGAACACGACAGGCATTGCTGAATATCCTGGGCAGCGACTTGTCGGAACCACCGGAACTGCCTCCCCTATCCTATGTTATAAAAATTGACTCGCCGACCCGGATAGTGTCTAAAATATACAAGCTGACCATGAGCCACAGGGAAAACCATTACACTAAAGCCCGCCTGGCTTGGCAGAGGGACTTGGGCTGGGACATCGATGATAGTATGTGGAAATACTGCTGCGAAAGCACGAAGCGCATATCTTTAAATGGTAGACACAGATTGATTCACTTTAAGTATCTTAACAGGGTCTACTACACCCCAGAGAGACTATGTAGGTACGGACTGAGGGATGGGGCAGATTGCGAGGGCTGTAGTGCTCAGCAGGGTGATTTTTTCCACTTGGCCTGGCTCTGCCCGGGGATATCCAGTTTTTGGGATCTAGTTTTTAGGGAATTTGGACAAGTAACGAATTCGATGCTTTCCCCAGAGCCCGCGCTGGCCCTGCTGGGTTATTCTAAGCTGATACCAAAAGGGGCCCGAAGGTTAGTTGACATGGGCTTGCTACTAGCTAGGCGCAGGGTAGCGATATGTTGGTCACGCGGCCCGATCCCTACGATAGCTCAGTGGTCGAGAGACATGATGTATTGTAGCACACAAACTGAGAACTTCAGTGAACTTCTCCCACCATGTAGCAGACCTAAGAACTTCTGGGCGCTGTACAAAACAAATATGGCAACCAGGGACAGTGATACTGCACCAGCTGAAGCTGTTGATCAAGAGGTGAGGGCGAACAGTCCTAATGAATAGTCTCTGGGGGTCTGGCTTGGCCTTTTTAGCATGTCACGATGGCTGATTACTGACATAGCGGGGGAGAATTTGTTAAGCTACTTCAAGACATAACTGTAAGTACGCGCAGAAATGTGGTGTAGCGATGGGGTCGGTAGGGGGTGTAGATCAACAACAGGATGTCATCGGATATAAACTGCCTGCTAAACTGTGGTAATGTGAAATATGCTGTACGATTTTCATATGTAATTGCAATTGCTATATGGAAGGAAACAAAGTCTCTTGGTTGTTTTGTAAAAGCCAATAAAGTACTTAAATTTTTTTTTAAAAGTACAGTACTCCACATCACTCCTTTCTGTGTTCCATTAGAAGTTTGTTTGAAATGTGTTTTTATTGCATAAGTGGTCATGTGATATTCTTATCTCGACTGTGATTACAACAGTTGCTTTTCTCATTATCTTTGTTGATATATATTTAGACTGATATTGAGTATTGTTTTCCAAATCCTGTTACTTTAACTCCGACTACTGGCACACTGTATTTCATACTGGCATTTTTTTAAGACATGACGTGGACACTACAATGACCAGCATGCATTGCTATTGTAACGTAGATTCAGCACTGGAGCAATTTACTAATTATAGGTCCCATGACAGCCCTCATGCATTTAAGGTTTGCACCTGGAACACCTCTTCATGTCTTTCTGTGGAAGTGACAGAGCGTTGATAGCACTCTATTTTGTATGAGTGCACTATACTCATGGTCTAAATGCACTCTCATGTATTCGTATTGTTTGCAGTGTTTTATGATTATTAAGAAACATTTATTTGAATCATTTGATGTTGAAAACTAGTGAACGCATTTAAGTAGAACTTTGTATGTATTACGATTCCTTCATGCATAATGTGCAGGACGATATTATTTTTATACACCGTAATTGTGGTTAGGTTAAGTTGCCTGAATTATAGGCCCAAAGTCATAAGTTTCGATTCTCCTTGCTCTTGAGAAATAAATAATTAAATGTTGTTGTGTTCGAAATTAGAATGTTCTCATCCTACTGCAGGTGAAAGAATACACATCGTTATTTTCAGAGTTCAGGAGAGACCCGGAATGTCTTTGAAGATGGCTGGGAAGCGAGAAGGGAGGATGCCTTGTGTATCTGGTCTGTCTGAAAGCCAAGGCCACTGGAAAGAAGATATCACTAATTAAATTTGTGCCATGAAGAAAAAGCTGCGGCATAGAGGTGCAATGGAAAGTTTTAAGAAGAATGACGTATTGTGGGTTGAATCCCATCTTTTGTATGATGCGCAGGGACAGCGAGTCCAGACTTCTGCTAGCTTTCGGAGGAGAAGGAGCATCTTAGAGCAAGCTCCATAGCCATAAGCTAAAACGACCCATTTGACGTGAGTACTTCTTAGGAAGTCAACACGTGCTGACACCGTTGGGGAATGATAGAAGAGAGACAGGAAGGGCCCTCATGTAGAGCAGTGTAGGGAAAGATTTTGATTTCTTTCAATGAGCCGAGAACTGAATATCGCATCTATTCTGTGTTGCGTTGTGATTTTGGAATTTATAATCATCTGTCTTTTGGGCCGAATTACTTATATTCGTAAACTTGGCTCTGTATTAATTTTTCTGTACCTCTATACTTTGCTATTGAGATATATTTACATCCAATTGTTTTTGGCCTTATAATAAATATTCAAACTGCAATTTGGAGTTGGTGGTCTTTTCAGGCATGACGACTTTGCTGATACGTGTCTGAGTTGTTTCCTCCCCTCAACCACTTTTAGTAGGTAAATAAAAGATCGATCGCTTACGCTATACTTAGTAGGGAACATTAGGTGTACAATTTAGCGTAATCAAATGGTAGCAGAGGATGGTTACCTCTAAAGTGGTTTATCTCTAAGGTGAGGGGAGTAATCAGGGGTAGGGTTGAAGGTCGAAGAGCCCTGAAGTGGAGTGGAAGACGGCGGAGACCGGCGGACGTTGATGGTGCGGCAGAATCAGTGGTGGCGTGAGTATGAAAGGAATTGTGGTGTTAGATTGCAGTGATGAGTAAGTGGGTGATGTCTTGCGGAGTTGGGATGTATGTTGAGTGAATGTGGTTTTTGGTTTACTGGTCCGGACACGTGCGGAGCAGGAAGTTTTGGTGAGCGGACTCAAGAGAAGTCCAAGATCCCAGGATAGTTTTGTATTGTAATTGTCTGATCAAATGTGGGTGTTGTGAAGCGCTATCGACGATCCACTTGTGTTAGGGAACTTTGTGTGAATGAGGAATAGGTCGCGGTAGAAAGCCTCAGGTACCGGGGGTGGACTATGGCGATTGAGTGGCCAACGCAGGTCGGGGGGTCACAATGGCTGAATGTTCTTGTGAGAGTGTTCTATCGATCTTTAGTGACAGACAATTACTTGTTTTATGTGACTGTAAGTTATTGTAATTGTGTAGGAACAGTTACTTGGTTTAATAACTTTTGGATATACAGATACTTGTGGTACGAATGTGTGTAAGCGAGTTTGCGGTGAAATTGTAAAGGCGGGTGAGCTGCTGCAAGGAGTAAGAAGTGACGTTAGGGTGCCCCGCGCTGTGATAGGTTGGTTGGTGTAACGCCGTGCTGGTATTGGTGGAAGTTCGTTTGCAGTGGAACAGCGTATTTTGGGCTTGCAATTGATCGTTTTACAATGAGATGCTTTAGGGTATTGCGAGGTTTGTGTAGAGGCGACACAGGGGTAGTGACTCGGGTAGGAGAAGAAGCTCCACCAGAAGACACACCGGCACATTACATGGCAACGAATGTAGGACTTCATACTATAGTGTGGCTCCAGAATTGGCATAAAATTACAGAGAAAGAGGGTGAATTGGCTTTCCCTCGTTATGGGTCTTTTCGTATGGAAGTGCTGACCCAGCTGAGGGGGGTGATGAATGCACTGAAACCTCCCCCTAGACCCACACAATTTGAGGCATTAGATGCGTGGATGAGAGCTGCTCTAGCAAAAAGGAGAGAGGCTTCACAAGGAAGAATGAGGAAAGCAATGAAGGCATATCAGGATGCTAGAAGGGATGCCCAGTTGAAAAGATGGAGAGTAGACACCATAAAGGGAGAACGTTTGTACCCATTTCGTATGTTAGAAGAGGGGGCTGAAGGGAAAAAAACGACAGAGGAGGACAGTGATACAGATGACAGCTTCCTCGATAGATTGCTAGCGGAACGTCCTCCACTGTGCGACTCTAGATCAGAGACAGAGAGGTTGCGCCCATCAGAAGAGCTTTTAGGTGTGGGACAACTGGGTTCAGAGGAACAATTGGCAGGAGTAAGAGGCAAGATTACAATGGTACACATTCCGGGAGGGTCTGGAGGAATGAGGTATCCAAACCCAGAGCCAGTACAACCTGCAGGATCATGCAGTTACCAGATGCTTTGTCGGTACCAGTCACAATAGGGCCGGTGAATCCGATATATACTCCTAGAGAAAGAACCGATGACAGTCAACAGCAAATAAGTGAAGGGGAAGAGACAATGTCTGGAGGGAGCCTTGCAATGAGTGGGACAGGTTTAAGTCGGATGCCAGTGGAATCTAGTACTCCACTGCCAGCTATAGCTGATCCATCAATAATCGATAGTGGGTCAGAACGAAGACGGACAGGAGCTCTAGCGAATTCTAGGTCTGACCTTCGAATGTGGGTTCAACCAGTGAGAGAGTCAATGATGCCGAGGGAAGAGACAAGCAAGAGACAAGAAGCGCCTAGAAGTACTGTTTGGGCCACAGGTTATTTGTGCAGGTGACCATTGGAGAAGTTGAAGCTGGGAAAGAGATAGACACCCAGCTACGAAGATAGAAGAGGGTGCAGTTCCTAAGAGAACCCAAAGTTGTGACAGGGAAGATACAAGAAACGAGGAAATTCAGAGAAAGTGTTAAAAAGTGCAATAAAAGCGCCAATGCTAGATGTGGTACGATTAAAGGCAGAACTAGACGAGGTGATTGAAGGTAATCTACCTCTGAACAGAATTGAGACGTATGACTCGAGCGAACTACTGTTCGTAGCAAAGGACATGACAAGAAAGGCCAAACGAGCGTATGATGCATTGTTGCTTTTGGCACAAAGGTATGAGGTTGATTTGTCAAAGACCAAGATGATACAGGGTTCTTGCAGATTAAATTACACAGATAAGGATTTGGAAGAGAAGCGAATGATTGGATTAAAAGCACAAATTAGAGAACTAGTGATAGGGATGCTGACATGGAAAGAATTAGACAGATGGAAAGAAAGATGGGCCAAAAAGAAAAGCTTCAAGACTGGAATAGGAAATACTCCGCCTCCGGGTGGAGGGACGGGAGCTGCAGGAAATTTCCCCCTCAGGGAGGTACAGAATGGAGGGCATGTACACGTGCCATGGAGCAGGGGTGATTTAGCAGCGTTTACGAATGATTTTCCTCGGCTGAGGGAAAAACCTGCTGAGTGGTACAAGCAAATATGTCGGTTTGTAAAGATTTCGAAAGCATTGTGGATTGATTTAAACACCTTGTTTGATATAGTAGTGCCAGCGGATTTGTGGGCGGCATGTAAGATTGCCATTGAGTGGCCTATTGCAGAGCCACCTAGAGATTCATTGACTCATGGTCCTTCACCTGATGTAATGAGAAAATACGAGCAAGTGATTACATGGTTGCAATCGAAGGTAGCTCCTCAGATTGTTGATTGGTTGAAGATTGATCGCACCACTCAAGACTCTAAGGAATCAGTACATGATTATTACGAAAGATTATTGTTAGCTTTTAAGCAGCGTAGTGGATTGGATACAATTGAACAGAAAGATATGGGACAATTTGTCTCGAAGTTTGCGTTGGGACTGAAATCTGATATTAGTTTGATGATACAGCATCACTTGATATTTTGGCAGAATAAGTCGGTGGACGAGATTCTGCGTTATGCTAAATATTGCAGTGATCAAGTGGAGTCGACACAGAAGAAATTGAAGGACAAGTTGATGTTGGTGCAGTTGAGAAATGCTGATATGACGCAAGGGATTGGAGGAGCGATAGGTAGAGGTAGAGGAGGTGGAAGAGGAATGGGACAACAGATGGTGACCCAACCTGGTCAGGGTAGAGGAAGAGGAATGGATCCAGGTGCAAGTGAATGGGTGGCCCAACAGAAAAGGGTCACTGCCTGCCACTATTGTCACAAAATCGGGCATTGGAAGCGCAAGTGTAGATCGAATCCAGCAAATCAGATACAGATGGAAGGAGAGGGACAGCTGTCCGAGACTGTCAATATTGTGACAAGACCCAGGTCTATGTATGGAGGAGGATATGAGCCACAAGTGCAAGTACCTCAACCTCCTAGGATACCCATGCATAATCAGTTATACCATCAGATGCCTTATTTTGAAATACAAGATAGATTTGATCAAAATCAAGATTTACAAGAGTGTCAGAGGGGGGTGCAAGAGGAATGCACCTTAGATGCGATCCTAGAAGTAGATCAGAGTGGGCCGATGGTAGATGCAGATGTGAATGGATATCCTGTTACCTTCTTATTAGACACTGGAGCTGCTCGCTCCACGGTGAGAACTGAAGTAGTCCCGAATTTAACTCTTTCGGGACAATCAATTCAAGTAGTGAGGGTTAGTAATCAGAAAATGACCAATCCATTGACGAACAAATTACCCGTGAGAGTAGGACCATTTCGGGATAAACACCAATTTGTAGTGTGCAATTCAAGTCCGGTCTGTCTTTTGGGGCGAGACCTTCTGTGCAAGCTCAATTGTACTATATCGTGCACTCCGAGAGGTGTGGAATTGCAAACATATGATGATGATGATGATGATTTTAAAATGGCTAACATGAGTCTGTGTGCAGAAATGTTTGTGGTGCTCACAATAGCAGAAATGCCACATGACTTGAGAGACTCAGTTGATCCGAAAGTGTGGGATTTTACGGGCGAGGATGTAGGTCTGATGAGAGGGGTTGAGCCAGTTAAGATACAGGTCAAACCCAATGCTGAATTCCCACGAACGCCACAATATAAATTGACTCCAGAAACTGTGGCCGGAATAAGACCTGTGATTGAGACTATGATTGCCCAAGGTATTCTTAAGGAGATAAGAGGAAGTCCCTGTATTTCACCTATCATGGGACTGCAGAAGCCAAGTGGCAAGTACAGAATAGTGCAAGATCTGCGTCGGGTTAATGAAATTGTGATCCCATGTTGTCCTGTGGTACCGAATCCAGCTATTATTCTATTCCAGATACCATGCAAAGCAGAATGGTTTACAGTGATAGATTTGTGTCATGCATTTTTCTCCATACCATTGCATGAAGAAAGTCAGTTTTTATTTGCGTTTAGGATGGACGATCGTGTGTTAACATGGGAAAGAATTCCTCAGGGGTATACAGAAAGCCCCTCCATTTTTAGTCAAAGTCTGAAAAGAATCTTGAAGGACTGGTGATGTCCCAAAACTCAGTCTTAGTGCAATATATAGACGACCTTTTGGTCGCCTCAGAGACTGAGGATGCTTGCAGGATTGACACTGTGGCGTTGCTGAATCATTTGGCAGAGAATGGACACAAAGTGTCTCCAAACAAATTGCAGTATTGTTTGTCTGAAGTTCAGTACCTAGGTCACCGGATTGAGAAAGGAAAACGAAGGGTGTCACCAGATCGCATAGAGACGATTCTGCAAATGGGAACTCCGAAAACACAAAAAGAAGTCCGCATGTTTTTGGGAATGGTCGGCTATTGTCGACAGTGGATCCCAAATTTTTCCTTGCAAGCAAAGCCTCTGTTGAAACTGACTCGAAAGGATGTTAGTGATCCAGTACCATGGGATGACGAGTGCTTGAAAGCCTTCCGTGAGCTGAAGGAAAGTATCTGTTGTGCTCCAGCTCTCGGAATGCCGGATTATAACAAAGCGTTTTCGCTCTTTTGCTGTGAAAAGGAGGGATGTGCGTTAGCAGTCCTTGTACAGACACATGGGGGTGCCCGTAGACCAGTAGCTTACTTCTCAGCTACATTAGATCCTGTAGCTTCTGCGTTGCCCGGATGTCTGAAATCCGTTGCTGCAACCGGTGTCAGCATGGAAAGATGTGAAAGCATAGTGATGGGTTATCCGCTCATTGTTTATGTGCCCCATTCAGTAGAATTGTTGATGACGAGAACGAAAACACAGTATCTGACCAACAACAGACTTACCAAGTATGAGCAGGTTATCTTGGCTGCTGAAAATGTTACCCTGAGACGTTGTACCACCCTGAACCCTGCTACATTGTTACCTGTTCCGGAAGAGGAAGGAGATGAGGATTGTGAAGAGCATGACTGCCTAGATGTTGCTGACCTATCTACCAAACCCAGACCTGACATTGTCGATGAACCTTTGCCCCAATCTGATTTGATCCTCTTTGTTGATGGTTCATGTTTAAGAGACAATGAAGGGTATTTGAGAGCAGCGTTTGCTGTGTGCACCATCATGGGAGTAGTGGAAGCTGCCTGTTTAAATAGAGTATTCTCTGCTCAGGTGGCCGAAATTGTCGCTTTGACACATGCCTGTATCATTGCAGCTGATATTCGAGTGACTGTGTATACTGACGGTCAATACGGATTTGGTGTAGTTCATGACTTTGGGCAGTTATGGTCACAGAGGGGGTTTCTAACGTCCTCAGGGTCACCTATACGTAACGGCGAGTATGTGCGCCAACTATTGGAAGCTTTGCAGAAGCCCAAAGAGATAGCAGTCGTTAAATGTGCAGCTCATGGAAAAGGAGAAGACTTTGTCACTAAGGGCAACAATTATGCAGATGAAGTAGCACGATTTTGCGCTGAACATGCTTGTATTTTCAATGGAGAATATATAGGAGAGAGCACAGAAGAGACCGAGCTCAGCATGATGTTAGCTATAGCCGATACTTGGGATGAGGTGAAGCGGTTGCAGGATGAAGTCCCAGAAGAGGAAGCTGCTTCATGGGTCAGAGCAGGTTGCACAAAAGAGACGATGGCATTTGGGTGTCCTCAGATGAGAGAGCAGTATTACCCAATTGTCTACTGAGCCCAATGGCAAGGCAAATCCACGGAGCAGTTAATCTGGGAAGAGATGCTATGGTGCAAGTGTTTAGGCAGACGTGGTTTAATCCACGCTTTCGTGTGTGGGCTGAAGCGGTATGTCACAGGTGTGTTACTTGTCAACAAATGAATGTTGGAAAGAGAACTGTGGTTGCAATGAGTCACATTGGAAGATCTGGAGGTCCCTTCAATAGGATACAATTGGACTTTATTGAGATGCCGAGATGCAATAGGTTGAGATACGTTTTGGTGGTGGTGTGTATCTTTTCGCGTTGGGTGGAAGCATATCCAACTAGACGATGTGACAGTTTCACAGTAGCCAAGTTGTTGTTAAGAGAATTGATCCCGAGATATGGATTTCTGACATCAGTGGAGACAGATAGAGGAACTCATTTCCACAGTGAAATCATGAAATTGTTGTGCTCTGCTTTGAACATTGATCAGAGACTGCATTGTAGCTACAGGCCGGAGGCTTCAGGTCTTGTAGAGCAGGTTAATGGCACCATCAAGTCAAGAGTGGCAAAGGTGTGTTCGTCAACTTCATTGAAATGGCCAGATGCGCTGCCTCTGGTGCTCATGAGTCTGCGTAGCACCCCTGATAGGAGAACAGAACTTTCTCCCCACGAAAGTTTGACCGGAAGAGCTATGCGTTTGCCTATGGTGCCAGCAACAGCATTGATAAACATCACTGATGATTTAGTGTTGTATTATTGTAAGGGACTGGCTGATGTGGTTACTTCTGTATCCCACCAGGTCGAGGCTGCGACTGCATCCACCTCGAGAGACCTGCTGCATGATCTTAATCCAGGTGATTGGGTACTAGTTCGCAAGCACGTGAGGAAGAGTTGTCTTGATGCTCGCTGGCGAGGACCATATCAGGTGATATTGGTCACAAGTACCGCTGTGAAGTGTGGAGGATTGTCGAACTGGATACACACTTCCCACACTCGCCGAGTTCAAGCGCCTGCGGAGGAAGAGAGTCCCCTGGTTCCGAGAAGCGTGTGTGGACCTGCCACAGACAACGATGAAGGCACAGGCCCAGCTGTAAGAGTTTCGGATGAAACGGAACAGCCAAGTGAGCACGAGAGACGAGAGCTGAGTGCTCCTGAATTGAGCCCAGATCCTGAAATAGATGATATTGCAGATGTGAACTTTGCACCAGATCAAGGTGAGCGGTCTATTGCAGAAGGATCAGATCAAGAGGAAGAGAGGAGAGCAGATGCCAAAGCGGAAAAGTGGCCAGCAAGTAAAGAAAGGCTGAATATAAGGCTTGCATCCGAGAAAAATCTCGCTCTGATTCCTGAAACATCTGAATCAGATCAAAGTGACGCTGAAGAAAGACCGGATGGTCTGAGACGCTCCAGACGAGAAAGAATAGCGTCTCGAAGATACGCATCTCCTGAGTGGACGTACCTGGCTGCAGATGCAGAGCCCAGCGAAGCCCGGAGGTTGGGAGCTGGTACGGTGAGCTACGGAGGGGACACCCTCTCGATTGAAATACAGTTGCTGGTCCCAGGCGTAGAAGCGTTTGGAACACTAACTCTGCAAGTTCCAAATCCTCCAAGGCTGAGTGGATTGCGTGACCTGATCCTCAATCAGGTTGTCTTCCCTTCATTTGGCCGACAGCTCACTGCTCAAGAATTAGGAGAAATTTGTGCGGAGATTCTGCAAGTTGTCCTCGAAATACTTGGATCAAATATCATTAAGGATGAAGCTTGAATTATAACCAAAGAAAGCATTAGGCCTTAGAAAGAAGATAAGTTAGACCCCAGTTTAAGAAGATTTAAATTAGGAACTTTCTAGTAGATGATGGAGTGAGGAATAGGGCTGACTACATCTTTTCAATAGGTTTAGTATTAATCGAAGGAACTTTGACATTAATTGCATGGGAGGAGAGAAGTGAGAAAGACATTGTTAAAACAAAGAAAACAGAAAGAGACTGTGTTTTCCCTTTTGTGTTTCGGAACGGATCAGTAGAAACCATGGTGTCCGAAAAATCAAAACGCAAACAGAAGTGCATCATTGGCACCCTCATTGTAGTGGTGCTTATTGTTATAACTGTGGTGTTCGTTACATCTCTAGTTGGATCTCAGGATGTCGGACAGAATAGGGTACAGGCAACACTCACTACCCCAATCTCTGAGATAGATGAGGATGCATCCGCAAGGGATCTAGAAATGATTAAGGAAACCAGTCGTAGATTACATGTTGATTTGTCAAAGGGCATTTTCACTTTGAATGCGTATGCTCGATTATTGTATGAGTATGTGGATACCATGGAAGCGAAGCATTGCTATATGTGTATGCAATTACCAGCCTCAGTAGAAGGCATTCGATACCATCATTTGCCTTTGACCTATGGCATTACATGTAGTGTGTTGTTGAGCATGTTTTATAGCAAGGCACACTTCGAGTACTATTTCTCAAATTATGATGTGGTACTCTCGGAAGTCCCAGTTCTTAAATTCATGAATAAATATGATTATTATAAGGAAGTAGAGCGAATGTCAAATTATTTCGTGCCTACCATTACTTTAGATACGTCCTATGCCCATAGACACAATTTAACCTGTATGTTAAATGACATTGAAAAGAAATTTATAGATCAGATAGGAGATCGGCATAGACAGACTCTATTTAGACCAGATCCAAAGCACAAGGTTACCCCATGGACTAAAGAAGAATTAGATCATAAAGCAAAGGGAGTTTTGGACCCATAGCATTAGATTTCCAGCAGAAGGGGAAGTTGTGTATTAGACACCCGACCACATACTACGATAAGATATTTGTGGGTGAAAGTGATTGTGAGCACGTCTTCTTGATCGAAGAATCAATTAGAAAAGCATTATTGGACAAAATAACAATAGTGCCCAATGTGTATTTTGTATGTGGAAAGAATGCCTATGTGAAGTTGTCCAAAAATTGGTATGGCACTTGTTATTTGGCTGTGGTATTTCCCAAGATTTTTCATGTGAATGATTTATGACCCCAAGAAAGAAAAAGACCTCACAGAGGAAAACGTGGTGTGAGTGCAGGAGAAGTGATTGGAGACATATTTGGGGCTATGATACCGAGTATGGGTGTGATTCTGAATGATTTGAAAATCAGAAAGCTGGCAACATTAGTGGATAAGCTCTCAATAAATACAGCTTAGATTTTATTACTTGTAGATGGGGAGATGGTTTCGATAAGGGCTATGGTTTTGCAAAACCGTCTTGCCCTAGATGTGCTGCTAGCAAAAGCCGGAGGAGTCTGCAAATTATTGAAAGTTCAACAGTGCTGTACTTACATTCCTGACAACAGTCGGGATATAAGGAAATATATCAACAATATTTCAGATATACACCAAGAGTTACGTGAGATGGCTGCTGAAGGTCTCTGGGAACAAGTGGGGAAAGGATTTGGCAAGATAGGCAGTTGGTTTGGAAGTTTGGGACAAGGAATAATGGAATGTATCTTGAAGCCTATTATAATAGCTGTCATTTGTATAATTGTCCTACTAGGACCCATCAAGGCTTACAAATGGCAAAGGGCACGACATCAGGAGACTGTTTCGAGAAAGCGAGAGCTCCAACTTGAACGACTGCAGGACAGTCATTACCAGCACCTTAAGGGGTTAGAACGATTCAGACAGGGACGGCAAGCTACAGCTTCTGTTTAGGTCAGTCTCTTCTACAAGGAGAAAAACTACAGAAGAATAGCAGGTTGGTGTTATGACACTAGTCATAAGAGGGGGGAACTGATAGAGGGCTGATAGCACTCTATTTTGTATGAGTGCACTATACTCATGGTCTAAACGCACTCTCATGTATTCGTATTGTTTGCAGTGTTTTATGATTATTAAGAAACATTTATTTGAATCATTTGATGTTGAAAACTAGTGAACTCATTTAAGTAGAACTTTGTATGTATTACGATTCCTTCATGCATAATGTGCAGGACAATATTATTTTTATACACCGTAATTGTGGTTAGGTTAAGTTGCCTGAATTATAGGCCCAAAGTCATAAGTTTCGATTCTCCTTGCTCTTGAGAAATAAATAATTAAATGTTGTTGTGTTCGAAATTAGAATGTTCTCATCCTACTGCAGGTGAAAGAATACACATCGTTATTTTCAGAGTTAAGGAGAGACCCGGAATGTCTTTGAAGATGGCTGGGAAGCGAGAAAGGAGGATGCCTTGCGTATCTGGTCTGTCTGAAAGCCAAGGTCACTGGAAAGAAGATATCACTAATTAAATTTGTGCCATGAAAAAAAGAGCTACTGCATAGAGGTGCAATGGAAAGTTTTAAGAAGAATGACGTATTGTGGGTTGAATCCCATCTTTTGTATGATGCGCATGGACAGCGAGTCCAGACTTCTGCTAGCTTTCGGAGGAGAAGGAGCAGCTTAGAGCAAACTCCATAGCCATAAGCTAAAACGACCCATTTGACGTGAGTACTTCTTAGGAAGTCAACACGTGCTGACACCGTTGGGGAATGATAGAAGAGAGACAGGAAGGGCCCTTTTAGAGCAGTGTGGGGAAAGATTTTGATTTCTTTCAATGAGCCGAGAACTGAATATCGCATCTATTCTGTGTTGCGTTGTGATTTTGGAATTTATAATCATCTGCCTTTTGGGCCGAATTACTTATATTCGTAAACTTGGCTCTGTATTAATTTTTCTGTACCTCTATACTTTGCTATTGAGATGTATTTACATCCAATTGTTTTTGGCCTTATAATAAATATTCAAACTGCAATTTGGAGTTGGTGGTCTTTTCAGGCATGACGACTTTGCTGATACCTGTCTGAGTTGTTTCCTCCCCTCAACCACTTTTAGTAGGTAAATAAAAGATCGATCGCTTACGCTATACTTAGTAGGGAACATTAGGTGTGTAATTTAGCGTAATCAGAAGCATTGGCAGAAACATTTGAAGATAGAATGGTTGATCGTATACTTCATAAGTAGATTGTTTGCTGTATTGCATAAATAGTAGAAGTGGAAATTACAGCTTACATGTGTGGCCCTTATGATTTCTAAACATTGGATTTCACTATATATGTTTGTGCAAATACTATTGCAGTTGGTTTTTCATGTGAATTTGAGATTACGATAACAATTGTTATGAAGGACCTGGTATCTTTTCATTTGATTCTGAATTTGGAAAGGAAGACATGATAAAAACACAACCTAAATTATTTCCTCAATGTTTCAGTTTTGAAGTTCATGGCTTAAGATATTGGATCCTGAGCCTGTGCAATTATTGCAAACCTGAGCACACCTGCTCGTAGTAACAGACTGCAGGATAAACTCTGTGGGTGAATCTGTCTCTGTAGCCAGAGAAATTCAACCCCATTCAAAAAGGTAAATGTTCTTTAAAACTAAAAATGGCCATTCTCGTGAGATCCTGGAGCCTTCTATACAATGGATTTCTGACTCCGTTGGTATTGTGATTAGCAGTTCTTAACCGCCAAAACATATTGACACTCAGCCAATCCTCTGACCCTCACGTCTGGAGGTGGAATGCAAGATGAAGCAATAGTCCAATGTTGTTCTGGAGAATGCACAAAAGTATGATTCTGATCATTATAATACGACTGATGTCCATACTGGCAGGAAATAGTGGATAGGGTTAATGGGGCCACGTGGTGGAACCTTCAGTTTCACATCAAATTGATATTGTTGGGTTTACTTCCGACCTGAAGGGAAGGAAACTAAATGGGAGGTTTCTACTCTTGGGGCTGGTATTGGCTAACAGCCAGTCGCCATCAGGTGGTTGGCACATGAACCTCCCAATGTAGGAGAGTGGCTCAGGGACATATCAGCGTGGGCGGTGGTGGAGGAAGTCCATGTGAAGCAGACCAGGCGCGACAAAAAGGTGGAGGACGATTTATGAGCATGGGCAGCCATGCTGGCTGTACTAAGGGACCCCCCTGACTCACAGCCACCTTGAAGGTGTAACAGTTGAACAGCACAGGATGGGACAGATAGAATGTCTGAAAACACAAGGGGAGAGGGCGGGCTATATTCCGTCTGGCTCAACGACTTAGGAATTCGGACGATATCAGAGGGGAGCATTATGCCCACACACTGGGTGTTCGGAGCAGCCCTCGACGAAGATTGGGGTTGTTCATGGAGTAGCATAGTGCAAATATACAGGCAAGTACAGAGAGCAGTCAAGGGGAGAGTGGAGTGGGGGGCATTGCCGATTAATTAGTCATACATATATGGAAATGAGATGGTAATGTATGATATGCTAAAATGCAATAAAAACGATATGAAAAAATATATGACTGATTCAGACAATGGTAATGGAATGATTCCAATACTTTGTGCTTTGGTCCTGATCAGGCAAAAAGATAAGATGTCCCTTGTCATTGTCCCTAAAGACAGGAGTACAACTGAACTAGTGTCATTCTAGATGCCAATGGTAACCCTAGCTCGGTTCCATCTCTTATTCAGCACCGCAGTTCCACAACTACCCCTGTATTAAGTCCTAGAATGTTACCTTTCTCACCAAAAATAGGAGGGTCGCTTGTGACCTTATGGTTAAGGTGTTAGACTCTCAGTGTGAAGGTTAAGGATTCAGTCCTGGCGTCTCAATGGTTATGTGTCTATTTCATTACGAAGTGTTTCAAGGTTAAATGAAACAAGTAAAAGATTATTTGTTTCTGTGATTCAAAGAATGACATGCAGAGGGCCTCAGTCTCCTGCCAGGACAAGCTTTTATGTGCAGTGCATCCACTTCCTAAGATTTTAGAACTCACTGAAGAAGCCAAGGGGGTTAGGTATTGAGTAGACTGTCTTGTCTAATTGGGCTCCATGAGGTTTGCATTTTTCTGATAATGTCATTCTGGCTGTTTTACTGTATACATGCATTCTTGTCCATAAGACTGATTACAAATTGTTTGAACTTGAAAACTGAAACTGGTGCGGCAGCTTAGGGTTTTCTTTTTCAGTGATAATTTGATGAAGGAAATGAGGATATATTTCAGTGTTTTTCCTCAATATACAAAGTACAGGACTCTATGAAGATGGGCTTGTGAAATGTTTTAGATGAAGCCTTCAGGTCTAGGAACTGTTGTGCCAATCACTAGCACTTCAATAACCGGTTACAACAGTACCAGTTTCAGTAATACCAATGGCCCACCTTCTTTCCACAAAAGATAATCAGAAGATATTTTCCCTACACCGGACAACAAGGAGAACTTTTTCTCAAGGACAACATCCTATTTTCTTTCATTCTGTTACCTGGCTGCAAAATAGCTGTTTCTTCAAATTTAGCAAGCAATTTCCGAGAGTCCCTTGGTTCTTCAAACTAGACTAGGTTTTACCCAAAGAATTTTCTCTCATTTGTTTCGAGAGTTTTCTCCAAGGCCAATTCATCAATCAGAGATCATATAGAATATAGGAAAGTTTAGTTCCGTTGGAGCCATGGAAGAGCGTTCACACCGTCCTCAGCGGTCTGAACCACAAGTGACCAAAAAAATGGAAGCAGAAATAACAAAAAAGAACAGTCACCTCAAAATGAAGGTGGTTGGTCATCTCAGGGATGTTCTTTTTCCAGAAGACTGCATAGTGAAGCTTGACCTCAAAGACTCTTTCCTTGCTGTTCCAATTTGTCAGGAACACAAGAGGCTGGTTTATTTCATTGACGCATCAAGGTTTACCAGTTTAAGTCTCACCTCTTTGATTGTGTTTTCTGCTCCATGTTGTTTCACCAAGTTTCTCTGTAGAATCTAAATAGGAAATTTTATAACTTCCACAGTCCAAGATGACTCATTGAAATAATTAAGAATGATGTTACTCTCTTATAAATCTCTCAGGCAAATGGTCAGAATTATTGGGCTTCTGGAATTATCTATCTAAGCTATATTTCCAGGGCCCCTTCATTATCATGCACGCCAATGTCTCAAGATCAGATATTTACTGAAAGGTCTCTCAGTAGAGACAAAGTACCCTTTGATAGAGACAGCAGGTGGAAGAACCATTTTGTTGTTTGGAATGGTCATCACATCTTCACCAGAACCCCAGATCCAGTCTAAATCAGATGCTAGTCTGTGCAGTTAGAGTTTTAGGAGTGTTCAGTACTCAACTGGTGGGACATGGTCTGAAAAGGAATTGTCAGGGCATATACATTGTTAAGATCGTCTGTAGGCTCGTTTGCCATTCAGTTCCACCAAGGACAAGGCACATTTTACTGTATTTTTGCACATGGACAGATTTTCTGTGGTCCAATACTTAAATTATCTGGGCCTGATTCACAGAACTAACTTACGTCAAAAACGTAAAGTTAGTACTTTTTGGTATTCACAGGATACACTTACTCATTTTGGTATTCACAGAATGAATTTACTAATTTCGGTATTCACAGAAGTTAGTAGTCCTAACTTTAGGACTCCTAAATGCCTTCTGTGAATACCGAAAGTCTTAAAGTTAGGATTTTTCTCAGTTTAGGAGTAGTAAAGTTAGGACTCCTAACTTTAGGACTCCTAAATGCCTTCTGTGAATACCGAAAGTCTTAAAGTTAGGATTTTCTCAGTTTAGGAGTAGTAAAGTTAGGACTCCTAACTTTACTACTCCTAAACTGAGAAAAATCCTAACTTTAAGACTTTCGGTATTCACAGAAGGCATTTAGGAGTCCTAAAGTTAGGACTACTAACTTCTGTGAATACCGAAGTGAGTATGTTCATTCTGTGAATACCAAAATGAGTAAGTGTATTCTGTGAATACCAAAAGTACTAACTTTACGTTTTTTACGTAAGTTAGTTCTGTGAATCAGGCCCTCTGAGAGGAGCCAGGTCTAAACCGCTGTTAGAGTGGGAGAGGCATTTTGGGGGGTTCTGTTCCCATCCACACATTTCGGTTAGGGAAGAATTTCTTCCTGGCATTCACATGGTGACAGTTTGCCACTCCTGGTACCATCATTTCAGGAGACTTCATCCTGTACTTTTTCAAATTCTGAGTGCCTGATGCAGTGCCTGATTCACAAAGGTGAACTTACACTTTGGTATAAGTTTAATTTTTTTGGTATTCACAAGCTATGAGTTAAAAGCAAGTTTATGACTGTGCAAACTCAACAGTCAGGCGGAGAACTCCACAAATAAAAAGATAGACCTGCCTATTTTTTTATGTGCGAAGTTCTCTGCCCTGGCTTTGGAGTCTCTGCATTTCTCTTGTTCTCATGTTTGAACTCAGAATTCCCTACACAGTATCCTCTTGCCCTAGCCATAGACATGTTTTTGCAAGATTTGTCATGATCTCAGGGTGCCTGGCTCAGATTCTTAGACAATAGGTCTTGGTGGTTCCAATGTACCCTACTGGATGCCAAGGCCTTTCTCTGATGTCTCCTCAAAATGGCCATAGTTATTCCTGTATTGCTTCCACTTCACCCGCACCTTCTCTAAGAGTCAGTCTGATCCAATAGCTTCAAACCTTTCTGGTATTCTAGGTCACTGACCTGACTGTCAGCTTCAGCAGCTAGCCTCAAACATTCCTAAACCCTGGCTTCTATTAGGATATACAAGAAAGCTTGGCAAACTTGGGGCTGGTTGATGTATAGAATGGACTCAAATTCATTTTAGCAAATATCCCTCTAATTTTGAATTGCATAGCCCAATTGGCATCTCAGGACATGTGTTTCAGGACTGTTAGTGGCTACAGATCACCTATTCTTTCTTTTTAAAAGCAAACTCATAGGGAAACTTTAGTCTGTAAATTGCTGATGGATATCACACACTCCACCCTCTCAACTCTGTTTTTATTCTTCAACATGTGATGTTAAATGAACTCTGCAACTATTCCAAACATGGCCTGATAATGACTGCCTATCATTGCAAAACTAACCTCACTAATTCACTTGGCTTCCTTTTTAAAGAGTTTCGAGTGATAGGGCTGCAGTAGTTTCTACAAGACATTGTTCTCCTTCAGGGGTGTTCTTTTGACGCATGAAGAATGGCTCCACTAGTGTTGAGTATCATTATTTTGCTTCTCATTTAAAGTTGTGTGCAGTGTGGCCTTAAATAATATGAAATAGACCACTGATTTAAGAATGTCTTCTCCTCATTTGTTTTAATCTTTCTAAAAACCCATGCTCTGATATCTTCTCCTACTTTAGCCAGATGAGCTATGGCAATGTCTTCGGCTGAAAAGATACAAAACCCTTTGGGGCTCATTCCACTACAAGAGACGTGTTCTCCAGAGCCTTTTTGACTGAAACAAAACAAGGACATTCTTGGAACTACTGATTGGTCCAGAGAATGAACATTCAGGATGTGGTTTTGTAAACTAGTGGCTCATGCATAATTGGTAGTAATTAATATGTTTTAAACAAGCACAATATGAGTCTCTGGTCTTGTAATAAAAGGCAGATTTTCCTAGCTAGAATAGTGAAGATTATTCCTGATTTTATTAGACACACAGAGGTGAATATTATCTAGCCACTGTCTATGTCATGTTAGATGTCTTGTTTCCCTCCCAATGTTTTTCCAGTACTACAAATGGTTTTGATTCTTTCTTTCAGCCTCAATTGCTACAACCCCTGGCTCTTCCTAAGGCTTCATCTGAACTGGACACTCATGAAGCTAAATCATCCAGGCTTCTAGATATTCCTGAGGAGGTGTCTGGACATTCGAAAGAAGTTGTTCCATTGTTTCTGTTTGGTTTCTTGGGATGATGTGGTTCCATTTCATTCAAGGAGTTTCTTTTGTCTTGGGATCTAGAAAAGAGGCTGTTACTTACTGGTGACTTCTAAATATACACTAAGCTCATGAGCAATTGGTGGTTTCACTTTCCCTCAACCTGTAGTTTGTGACCCAGGGTTTGCTGCAAGTGTAGTTTGCTGTGATTCGTGGCTGCTATAATAAAAGTAGCATGTTATGAAAGGATAATATTCTCCCACATGTCTTTGTCTTTAATTTAAGAAAAACAGGAATTTCCTTCACTATTCTAGCTAGGAAAATCTGCATTGGGCTACTGAAGAGTTGGATACTCAATCTTGTGGTTTATTGTATGTGAATATGCACTTTGAGTTGCATAAAGCTTTCAGAGCACCCATAGATTTTTTTTCAAATCTCTAACAGGCTTTTTAATTGCATTTAAAATTTCCAAAGGAAGTCCAAGATAGTTGTGCCTCTCTGGAGCTTTTGATCGAGCTTCCACTTTTGGAGACAACCTCTTGGGTCTCAAATGTCTCCATTCCAGCGACCAGCTAGATGTTTATGTCATGCTGTGTGGGGTCTTAGTTCTGTAATCAGCAGTGAGTAGAAAGCCTGCTTAGCCTGCACCTCCGCCTTGCAGGCCTCTTGTTGTGTCCTGCAGCGCTGATGGGCTGAAGGTGGCGACTCTGGTGAGATTATTCTGCTTAATCAGGGTGAAGTTCAAGTATCATTGGAGATTCCTGTGACCTAAGAAGAGAGGTGTAGAAGAGAATACCCTAGGCTCCATAGTTGGAACTGCAATTAGACCTGTGAGGCCCAGGGGTGAGGAAGGCTTGCCCAGGGAGGCAGAACACTTACCTCAGGCTTGTGGCATCGGCTACTGATTCCCTTGAGTGCCAGATCTGTGAACAGATTTCAGAGGAGACCTTGCTCTGCATTGGCTCTCAGTCAGATAGGGCGGTAGGCCCTTCCATGCTTCAGCTGCAAATACCCACACCTGAGACTTGTGCTAGGAAGGCCCCTCTGTTGTGCTTCTGGTTCCATTTTGGCATCCTCTTTGCAAAGCTGTAAAGCAGAAGAAAGGGGAAAGATGATTGTTTGCACCTTGCTGTGCTACACCTAAGGGATTACAGAATGGCTCTGATGCTGGACACTTTGAGGAGAATAAAATGCCCCTGTGTGAGAGAACCCTTTTGCAATTGGTTAATGCCATCCATTCAGATTACGGGAAAAGAGGTTGAGCACAAAAAATTGAAGGGCCTTACTAGCACAGGTTTGAAATTTGAGCAACAACAAAAGGGAGCTGCAATTGAAATGACAGTTTTGTAGGGACAAATGGTAAAGAACACTGCTGAGCTACAGACATGTGAGTCCTTTAGCGTGAATGCTACAGTTGCCTAAATAAGTTGGATGACAAGATCAAGATGTTGGGCAAAATGTGACGGGCACTCGCCTTCAGGTGCTGGGTGTGCCTCCAAAGATATCCACAGATCTTTTCCCTGAGTGCCTTGCTGAAATGCTGGTTGATGTGCTGGGTTTGCAGAGGAGTACTGCTAGCAGAGTAATCGTGAAGGTTTTTATGCTATCACCCAGAGCTGTAAAACCTGTGGAGTCTGCAGGCAGCACCGTGATGATGTGGTGAGGTAAGATCCTGCACAGCAATATGCAAAAAAAGAACTGTTATTTCTCCCTGACTTACATTCCCGCACCTTGGCTTGGAAAAGGCCCTTGATAGCTTTTAGAGGACTGATAGCAATGAGCTTGACAACATTAATGGGTTTCCCCATCTGCCTTGGAGTGAAGTACAATGAAAAGGTATTTGTGTTTATACAAGTGGACTCTGCACAGGCATTTTGAAGAATTTGAACGTTTATCTGGGTTGGTTAACAAGTGATGCCTGAGGGCTTTCTACTCCATCTCTAAGGGATGGGCAGAATTTGTCTTCTGTCTATCCAGTAGATGTGGGCCTGGGCTTCATTTCCGTGGTGTTGAGAAGAGGGAGGACTTTGTTTTTTTAAAATTTGTCTTTATTGAATTTTAGCATGAAAATTAAACTGCTTACACATATTTGCAAGATAATCTTAGCATCATTCACAGTATATTGCAGTTTATAATGCATTTGATTTTAAAATAAAACACGTTAAAGTGAAACAGTAACAAAAAACCCAAGGGAATATTTACTAAGGACTTGCTTTGTCCTTGCATGACGCAAGTTGTTGCAAGGCAATGCAAGTCCTTTAATGGGATTTACAAAGCCACCCAAGGAGTGATTTGCGTGCCTTACGTGACTTCGTAAAGAAATGTAATGTAAGTAGTGGCTTTGCAGTGTTGCATTACATTTAGTTGTGGTAGGCGTTCCATGGGTGGAGAATGGATGTTCTTACGCATCCAGCTATGGAATTTGACGCAATCCCAGATTTACTAAACTTAGCAAATTTAAGGTTGTGCCAAAATGGTGTGCCAACCAAAGAGATGCATAACAAGGAGAAATATCTTTATTTTTCCTCATTACTTTCTCTTTCTATGCATGATGCATTCTGCACCACGCATAGAAAGAGGAAATTGTCTCTTAAGATTGTTCTTGTTCTACGCGGGAGAAGACTCCAATAGAGAAATTTGTTCAGAGGGTGGGCTCAATGAGGGGGGTGATATCCTTTCTATATAATCTTCTTCTCACTACCACACCTGCACCGAGACCCCGATACATGCAGGCATAGGATCAATGAATAGGGAGAGAGATATCAGAAGCAGAGTCGAAGCGACTGTGGAGGGACGTGGCCAAGGATAACCATTCGTTAGACCTGAGGGAAGCACACTATAAGATTCTCTTTGATTGGTACTTATATCCGACCAAACTCCCAAAAATCTTCCCAGAGACATCGGACCTGTGTTGGAGGGGTTGGGGTCTCTTAGGAGATTTCTCTAATATTTGGTGGGATTGCCCGACGATACGTCCTTTCTGGGAGGAGATCCTTTCACATATGAAGGATTTGCTGGAATACCCTATTCCGACCACCATGGAGGGGGTCTTACTGGGCCTGAGGGGCCCAGAGCTAGAGCACCAAACCAAGGCAGATAGAGCTGTCATGGGTGCATGCTTAGGAGCGGCCAAGATATCGATTGCAGCGGCCTGGGAAAAAAAGGCAGCGCCGGTGCTCTCACAGTGGCATTCTCGCCTCTGGAAGATTCTGACCATGGAAAGGATGGCGGACATTTTTAGGGATGAATATACAATTTTTTAATATAAATGGGGCCCACTGGTCGCCTATCTGACAAAAGGCCTTCTCTTGGCGGTCTGCCCACCTTCATTACGTGATATGCACCTGTTTCAGTTCTTGCTCTGAATCGAGGGAACATCTGGCTGGACCAGCCAATCACCGGTAAAACTCAAAAAGACGAGGGACACATATACCTGACCCAGAACCACTGTTCGCAAGTTCTTATATTCGTCCTTCATTAGTTTTTTCAGTAGGGGAGGGTTAGGGTGGGGAGGGTGGGGGGCATGATGGTTTGGGATTGTTTGATACATCTACTGTGTAACATAATATGAGCAGACACATAGTTAAAGAGTTAGGCTGATCCCCGTAATGTGAGAAAATGAACCATCATTAGATTGTTGATTTAACAGGGGATTGGTGCTCTGTTCTTGATAATGTGATCGCAGCTATCATGTATTTGTTTAAAATGCTCAATAAAAAGAACTTTGAAAAAAAGATTGTTTTTGTTTAGGAAGGTATCCCTTCCTGTACAAAAACAATCCTGTCTGTAATGAAGGCACCCTTGTAGCAAGGCGCAATGGTGCTAGCATTGGCGTAAGGCAGCACACAGTCTCTCAGCACTAGGACAGATGTGTGCCATATCTTAGGAGATAGGGCACATTTCTGCTCTCTCACTTTGCTGCGTTATGTGAAATATTAGTAAATCTGCCCCTCAATTCCTAGTTAGTAGGCAAGCCCCACACCCTCACCCCATCCACCCACTATCCACCTCATTTTTAATGAGAGAAGAACAAGAATTCAGAATTGTGCTATCCCCATCAAAAAAGTCTCCAACAATTAAATGTCCACCCAACCATTAGAAGTTTTGTGTGACTTTTGCTATTTGTTATCGCTGGATTATTTGTCTTGCTTTCTCTCCACTATCCTTTGCTCCCTCCAGGTTCCAGGTGAATTCCTGTGCTCTGTGAAGAGGCTATTTTCACTTCAATGAGTTTTCCTTGGAAGATTTTGTGTGTTCTAGGCTGGACAGTCAACTTGTGCAAATGAGGTTTGGACTGTAGAGAGTTGATCATTGGTTGCCAAAACTGTCTGGGCATTTTCTTCATTAGATCTGAACGATAATAATTCCAAACACTATTGTGTTGAATGTTCTGGATCCTTTTATTTTTACGTTTTTAGAGAGAAAAATCAATTTGTAATGTATTGACCTATGTTGCTGGATGCAGAATCTAAGGGCCTGATTTAGAACTTGGCAGACGGGTTACTCCATCACAATGGAGACTGATATCCCGTTGATCGAAATATAAATCCCATAGGTTATAATGTGATTTATATTTCGGCAGACGGGATATCCGTCACCTTTGTGGCGGAGTAACCCCTCCACCAAGATCTAAATCAGGCCCAGAGTCTTCTTCATTTTGGAGAGCATTGGTCTTGTTCAGTTTTTCCAGGCTGGAGATTATAGTTTGAAAGGATCATCATATATTGGGAGCCAGGGATTTCTCAGTCTTTTGCTTTGCCTTGGTGATGGCTGACTCTATGTAGGTCGCCTATCATGATGGGTATGGCAGGGCGGTCTGATGAATAATGCTTTAAAACGTGAATGTAGAAAATAATCCAATGAGCTCATCCCGAGTTCCCTGGATTTACTGGTTGGTTATTTTGCCCAGGGGAACACAGATACTGAACGGTCATGTCACTGAGATGGGTCCAGGATTTTGTTCCCTTTCAATAGTGGTGTCTGGTATGCACATATCAACATGTATGTGTATCTTGTTGGGCAGGGCTATGATTGAGGACACAGTCCAGTGCTCAATTTGTAAAAGAATGAGTGCTGGTGCACTCAGAAGCCTGCTGCCTGTGCTATTAAATGTCGGCACGCACACAACCAAGGCTGTGAAATCTTCAATCCACCTCAGGCCTCTTTAATCCACTACCAGCCCCCCTGCCCCCCCAACCCACCCTCTCTATCTCACTCTTGCAGGTTGATCCTTTCTTTCTGATTTCTGTCTTTCGCTTCCTCCTTCTTTCTTCTTTGTGTGTTTTACCCTCTCTTACTCTCGGAAAATGTCTGATCAGGAAAAATAAGAGCCGCTCCCTAAAATTGAGTGCAGGTGGCACCCACCGGCAGTCACCAGCTCAAATTAAGCACTAAGGATACCCACAAGAATGGACCAGCGACCTATTCGATTAAAGCTTTATCGAGTATGCTCTGAATCTCCTCTTGGGAAAGCAGATGCATTGCCATCGGATCATGATTCTTAGCCCCGGAGTGAAGAATTTCATTTAAGTGTAGCCGTATATGAGTTTTTTTCTACGCAGGATCCAGTGTTAGGACAACACACTGTACATCACTGCGAGCAGTATCATGATCTGAGCACTTACAGAGGAGACACAGGGCTGGCACTTCTGGCAGAAGCGCATGTACCATGGACGTCATTTAGGAGTCACGGGGGTCGCAGCTGCGACCCCTGGCTTGCCCCTTGCTTCCCCTGACACTGCTTTTGTGACCTCTCACTTAAGAGGTGGCAAAATCAGTGCCTGGAACACAGGGGCAGCTCTTCCTAATGGAACTGGTTGGCGCTCCACTTGCCTGGTCTCTGTCAATTTTTTTACTATACAGATAGTGAATAATATTATTCACTATTAGTGAAATAAAAAATGGAGTACGTTAGCTGGAATATGACCCTATCTGGAAGCTAAGGTAAGTAAAAAAAATGCTATTAAATGTGTTTTGTATGCATGCTTGCGGGTGAGAGCGTGTTTATGTGTGCAAGAGTGTGTGAATGTGTTAGTATGCGCAAGCATGTGTGTGTGAGTCAAAGTAAAGGTCACTTCCGCTACCCCAGGCATTTTGGTGAATAGACGTCCATGACATGTACATCATCTTGCAGCGATGTCATGCCGTAGGTTCCAGTCTCCAAGAACCTCACATTTTTGGGAGGCTTTGGGGTTCTGTGTATTATTCTATAGCTCTGCTGCGCACATCCGGGATCTCTAGTTTTATCGATTAATGTTTTCTGATTAAGTACAACTGGCAAAAACTATAACACGTTATAAAACTGTGCATACAAAGCAGGGGAGATGTGCTGGCCTTTTGCCAGACATCATGAAAAAAAAACATATTTAAAGGCGCAAGGTGCTCAGCCACTTTAGGGCAGAGAGCAAGAACTCATGCCACACCTTGGGCCGAATGACATAAACTAAGGTTTGCAAGAGCCAATTTAAGACATTGGCTCTGCAAAGTTTTGGGCTGAGCGGTGTCTTAATTATACCATTATTTCACCACCTTAAGCAGTGGTTAATGATTGTTTTTCACAGGAACTTTAAAGTATTGTGCTGCTTTGGCCTGGAAACATAACAGCATGTGTTGGTCCCTCTAAAGTAATTGTATAGTCCACCAGAGCACAATACAATAACAAAACACGAAGAAAAACAACAACACAGCCCATCGAAAACACAACTGGGCACTGCACAGCAAAGCAGTCACAACCGAATGCAAATTAACAAGTTAGCACACAAAAAATAAATTGAAATTATGCAGAACAATAACCAAAGGGTGTAAATAACAACAAAACATATCTCTCCACCCCATCAAAATGCAACACAAGAAATATGCATTAAAATTCTTGGCGCGCTTTACCACCTCCATAAAGATGCTTTCATTCCACGGTAGTAAATGCACCAAGTCCTCACCAAGAACATAAAATAGCGCCAGTCAAAACTGTTTTGTGGACTAGTCCAGTACAATAACCCTGGCTATTGGTCCATTGCTCCCTACAGCTAGGACAATAAAACCTCTGCAATAATTTATAAACACTTATTGGCTCATAAAAACGGGTTTAAACGGTAATCCATTCTACCTCGTCCCTTCGTCCCCGCCCCCAATAAATCGAGAGATTTACTCGCCGGTGACAGTTTCAATGTCATCTTTTTCGAGCATTCGAATTCATTTTATATTTAATGTTTCTAGAAAACCTACAACTCATTAAACTCTTTTTATTTATTTTTTCTCAAAAATCAAAGAAACATTTTTTTAAATCTTTTGTATTAAAATTAAGAGATTGATTGACATGCGCTTTATGTGAATAAATAGTTCTTTACTGCCAGCGTGAGCTGCGTGTCTTTGTTATTTATGCAACACTGCCCCCATGCGTCTAGTACTATATTCGTCGTAAAGTTTGTGAGGGTGCTTGATTTCGATTGTGATTGCTGAGCAGCGTAGCAAACCGTAGAATCATTCATTCACACCGAATATGTTTGTTTTTTGTAAACTACAGCATATCCACATCTCCCACCAAGGGCCGCCAACAAAACGTGACTATTTGCCAACTAATAAACATACCTTTGCCAATAACGTGTAAAATTCATATTAACACGAGACGTTCTCATAATAGCTGTGGCATCAGTGGCGTCTTTAGAATGATTTTTAGGGAGGGCACAGGAGGGGCCGGCCACAGGAAAACATAGTGGGTCCACCTACGGTGGGCAATCATGAAGCTACTGAGCATGTGTGTAATAAAGTATACGGTGATTTAAACATTTTAAGCAGACTTTGGATTAAACATTATTGTAGTCTGTGGAAGGTAGTGATGTTCAGAGTGTCTCACTCACTGATTTTCTCTGCATCTCTCTCTTCTGCAGGTTCTCAGTTAGATACTGATGTTCTTTTTCTCCTCATATCTTTCTGAAGCACTCCTCCATCTGCATATCTCACACCTCATCCCCTTCCTCTTCACCATTCTCTTTTCACTCTCCCCTGCATGTTCTTCCTTGCAGGTGCGGCTTTAGGGCGATGCGGCCGGTGCGGCCGCACTGGGCGCTGACCTGGAGGGGGGGGGGACTGACCTCAGAGGGGGCACTGTGTTCAGTAATAACCTACGATTTATAAACACCTTCTGCAGTGTTCCTTGGGCGCCCAGCTTTCATGCAGCAATAAAAATGTAATCTTGTGATTAATGTTCTTGCTAGAGAGAGAAATCGGAGTTTTGTCTAGTGGCAGTTTTGACTCACCATAAAGTAGCGCAGAGGGTTAATATGCCTGCTGCAAAGAACAGATCTGTATTTTATGTGGATAGCTGAGTGGATTATTTACCAGCACTTTAAAACAAATGAAATGTATTTGAAAGAGTGGCTATGGAGTGCTGAGGGGCACTTATGCTGGGTGGTAGTGAGGGAATCTGAGGAGGAGGTCATATGGGGGGTGCCAAAAAAGATTGTCGCACTGGGCGCCACCAGTGCTAAAGCCGGCCGTGCTTCCTTTCATCTCCTTTACTTCACCAATCCCCAACACACACAACACACCCACTCACATGTGTGCACTGCATTTTCTTTACTTTCAACCTGTCAATATCTTGGCAGCTGTGTATCTCGTTTTCACACTTTCACATAGAATCACAATTACAATTGGCATACCTGGCGATTACTCTGTGCACTCTGCAGAGAAGCCAAGGATTGGATGAGCATATATTCTGATCCCCTTTATGGCCCGCTGACAGGCACTGGGAAAAATTCGCACTACTTTTGCCTTGAAGGTAGTGCAAATTTGGCGCCTGTTAGAAACACCCACCCACAACTTGATCTCACACCAATACATGAAGGAGGCTCGTTTCACAGTATGCACTATACATGAATAATATGTTGCATGAAAAAATTATAGAAACACACCATCCTGGGAAAAGCACGTACCCTTAAAGAACGCTAGGAGTAAGTAAAACATGAAATGTAAACAAGAATAACGTAACTGTTCCCAGGTTGTGAGGACAGTTCCTGTTTTTGCTGGCTGTGGGCGGTGGTGGGGCACAAGGAGGGAGACAGGACAGTCACAAATGGTGCACCAGCCAAACCTGTTCCCCTCCCCCAGTGGTGCCAATAAGTGTAATAAATAAAAATGTGTGTTTTATGGAAAGACTTATGTACAACTTGCAGACGGCACATCATACACATAGCGAAAACGCATAGGCCTGCACATCATGAGGCCTTTTCTAATATTTTCAGAGCTCTTTCTTTGGAAATTGAAATAAAAGGTTACAAAACAGTACAGTTTTTCACTTTTAGTGAATTGGAAATTGGAAAAAGGCTACAAAACAATACAATTTTTCACTTTTTGTGAAAATGACTGTCATATAGTGGATGCTCATGTTCACTAAAAGGTGCTGATTCATGTTTTGGTAAGGGACAGTTAGAGGTCTTGAAAAATGTAAGCAGATACCTTACTCCAGTTTTGGCAATGCAGGCCTTTTTAAATGTAAATAAATCAGTGCACTGCTCTGCCTTGCTTTCATCCACACAAGTGCCTTCACAAGCATTAACAGATAACCCTCTGAGTGATTTGTCTACCCTACCCTATTGGAAAAAATATTTTGCTTTTTTACATGGTATTGAAAATCATTATTGTATTCAGATCAGTGGTCAAAAATATCTGGTAGGAACAGACATAGGGCCACATGTATCAAGCATTTTAGCATTCGCAAATGGGCCAATTCTCAGAATCGGCCCATTTGAAAACGCAAAAAATGCTTTTCACATGTATCAAACCTTATTTTGCGATTCGGTAACCTGTTGCCGAATCGCAAAATGGGTTTGCGATTCGGTATTTGGAATTTGGAAATGGGGTGTTTAGGGCATCCCTTCCAAATACCAAATCGTAATGGTATGTATGAATGTTGTGTGACAGTGAATGCAGTCGTAAAACATTCACATTTTACCACCAACTTCAAGTTGGTGATAACCCATTCGCAAATGAGAAGGGGTCCCTTTGTGTATGTATGCAAACTGCTTGCTCTTAAAAATGAAAAGTGAACTATTAATTTTTTTTCTAAACGCAACCCGTTTTCCTTTAAGGAAAACGGGTTGCATTTAAAAATATATATATATTGCTTTATTTAAAAGCAATCACAGACATGGTGGTCTGCTGACCCCAGCAGGCCACCATCCCCTTGATTTTAGCGATTCCTAGGGGATCGCAAATTGCGACCTACCTCATTAATGTTAATGAGATAGGTCGATATGCGACCCCCTACGAATTGCTATATGAAACTCTTGGAGTTTCATACATTTGTAATAGGGATTACCTAATTGCGATTCGCTGAAAATCGCAATTAGGTAATTGCTATTACAAATGTTGATACATGTGGCCCATAGAATTTCTCGGAAATTGATTTAGAAGAATGTTAGACAGTCATCATAAATGAAATAGTACAGCTTTGAAATGTGTCACAAGTTGGCTAAGAAACAGGCCCTTTTTTGGCTACTTGAGGTAGTTCGTGCTTAGGGCTCTGTAACTTTTTCTCCATATAAGGTATCTACGCCAAATTTGCGTCCTTTTTTCCAACATCCTGGGGATTCTAAAGGTATCCAGGGTTTGTGGATTGCCCTGGAAAGGACCGAGAAAATAGGCACCATAAAGCTACATTTTCAGTATTTTTGGAAAAATAGGAAAAAAGTGCTCTGAATAAAAGTGTCTGTTTTTTTTCCCTAAAATAGGAATCAACAAACGGTTTACTGAACTAAAGTCACCATCTTCTCAGCTTTCAGAAACATGTCGAGCTGAATAAAAAAAAGACATTTTTTTACCACAGTTTTGACTTTTTTCACAGAGGAAGCTCATTTTTTGTTTTTTTGTGCTCTCAACCTACTTCTGTTTGTGGTGATAACCAATGTCAAACAAATGGGTGATCCAGTAAAGCTATAGATTTCTAAAAAGTAGTCAACATTCTGAATTCAGCAAGGGGTCCTATGTGTAGATCCCTCAAGGTTTTCCCAAAGAATCTAAGGGACATATTTATGGGATTGGTGGCACAGGGCAGTGCAGCAATGCCGGCACCTTTGCACCCTGTGTTGTAGGCAGGATTATTTTTGTGCAGGAAGGGTCACCTTCCTGCACAAAAAACAATCCATAGAGGTGTTTTCCTCTTTCTACGTGTGCTGCGGAATGCAGCACACATAGAAAGAGGAAAAAATTAGGAGAAATAAAGATATTTCTCCTTGTTGCACCTCACCTCGGGAGAAGTAAGATTTTGACACGTTCCCAGGTTTACAAGCCCTTGTAACTCTGAAAATGCATAAAAAACCATGGGAGTTGCGTGGGAACACCCACCGCAACACCCATGGAATGCCTCACTTGCGCAGAGTAAGACAACGCAGCGATTTGCGCTGTGTTGTATTACTCCATATTTGTGTGGCTTCATGAATATGACTGGGGGCTTTTTATCGTGCATGTACCACTTTGCGTGGTGCAAGAATGATGCATGGCCCTTATAAATATGTCCCTAACTGTTGAAATAAAGAAAGATTGAAAACGAGTAAGAAAAAACAGCCATTTGTGACAACATTTTCATCTGTGACTCTTTGTCAGGATGGCCGATTTACAAAAGCAGCACACCATTACGTCTGCTAGACCCTACTGGTTGTGGGATATATATAGGGTTTGTAGGTTCTCCAAGAACCCGAGGTACCCAGAGTCAACAACTGAGCTGAACCATGCAATGTTTTTTCATTGTGTAGCATGTATAGACCAATTCAGATGGTGAAATACGTAAAAAATGGGTATCAAGGAAACCTATGTATTTCTGAAATGGGAATAAGATGTGGAGTTTAGGAGGAGTAGTTATTTGTACATCTCTGAATTTATGGGTACCCATACTAGCATAAGATTTGGATGGTATTTTTCAAAATGTCTTCTTTCTTACACACTGGCTTACATTTGAAAGGCACACATGCAGTGAAATGCAATTTGTAATAGCAAATTGTCTACTATTCCATGCTCCCACATGTCTTCCTATAAAAGTGGCACCTCACTTGTGTGGGTAGGCCTAGTGCCCACAACAGGAATTGGGCCAAAACACAACATGGACACATCAGATTATTTTACTCAAAACTGACCTTTTTATTCCAATGTGTGTAGCTATGGATTTTGGGCACTAGCTCAGCCGGCACCTAGGGAAACCTAGCAAACCTGTTCATTTTTAAAAACTAGACACCATGGGAAATCCAGTGTGGGGTGACTTGTGTGACTCTCACTGGGTTTTTTACCCAGAATCCCTTGCAAACCTCAAACATTGACAAAAACAACACATTTTCCTCACTTTTCTGTGATGGAAAGTTCGGGAATCTATGAGGAACCACAGACTTCCTTCTACCTAGCATTCCCCCAAGTCTCCTGATAAAAAGGATACCCCTCTTGTGTGGGTAGGCCTAGTACCAGCGACACGAAACGGCCCAAAATGCAGCATAGATATATCACATTTTTCCACTCAAAATTGACCCTTTTTTGCAAGGTGAGTAGCTGTGGATTTTGGGCCCTAGCTCAGCCTGCATCTAGGAAAGCCTAGCAAACCTGTACATTTTTTAAATTAGACACCTAGGGGAATCAAGGGTGGGGTGACTTGCATGGCTTTCCCCAGGTTTTGTTATCCATAATTCCTTGCAAACCTCAAACTTTGACTATAAAAGCATATTTTCCTCATATTTCTCTGATGGAAAGTTCAGGAATATGCAGGGAGCCACAAATTTCCTTCTACCCAGCATTCCCCCAAGTCTCCCAATAAAAATGATACCCCTCTTGTGAAAGTAGGCTTAGTACTCGCGACAGGAAACTGCCAAACACCCAACATGGATGCAGCACATTTTTTCACTCAAAACTGACCCTTTTTTTTGCCAGGTGGGTAGCTATAGATTTTCGGCCCTAGCTCAGCCGGCACCTAAGGAAACCTTGCAAGCCTGTATATTTTTTAAATCTAGACACCTAGGGGAATTCAGGGTAGGGTGACTTGTGTGGCTCTCAGCATGTTTTGTCTCCCAGAATTCCTTGCAAACCTCAAATTTAGATTACAAAAACATATTTTCCTCATATTCCTGTGATGGAAACTTCTGGAATCTGCAGGGAGCCACAAACTTATTTCTACCCAGCATTCCCTGAAGACTCTTTAAATAAAAAATGGTACTTTTTTTTTTTGTAACACTTTATTTTTCAATTATAGAATAATCGTCACATTGCATTACAAACAGCCATCCGACATATCAATCAAATCGTGCCTGACAGGTACATACACAGTGATGTGTGTTAAAATGCTCAATGTCATGGTCCAGACCAGTATTGGGGAAATCCAGCCCCACCCTCCGCCCCCCACCCTTCATCACCCGTTACAGAATAAGGAACCCAACTAGCGGCATCTCCCATATGTAGCAATGGAACACGGCAGAAGCAAACCTTCCGAGAATGAAATGGAAGTCATATCACAAATAAAAGAAAAACATCCCCATTAGCCCACCCCCTCCGGCACCAACCCAGCATCCACCTGTGAGGCAGAGGCCCGCCCTGCGCTCTCAAAGTAGGATCTCAGCGGCCCCCAAATGTCACGTGGTCGCGACCTAGCCGGCATGAGACCAGCGTATATTTCAGTGTTGGTGTTGCAGTGTGCCAGGCTTCCCAGCCAATCCTGCAGCTTAGGAGTAGACTTCCTGCCCCAGTGCAAGGCCACCTCCCGTTTAGCTAATAGCAGCCCCAATGATGCAAGCTTCCTGACTTTCTTAGGAATCTGAATAGTGTACCCTAACAGGGCAATCTCGGGAATGGGGACCATTGGCAGTCCGATTATCTTCCCCAGGGTCACATGCACCTCTGACCAATAGGATTTCAAGCGGGGGCATGACCATGCTAAATGTATGAAGTCAGCATGCGGTGCATTACATTTCATGCAAGTGTGTGGTCGTTCAGCGTCTATCCTGTGTGCCAAAGCTGGGGTAAAATAAGCGCGGCGGAGAAATTTAAAATGTAACAGCTTATGGCGACTATTAAGTGAGATGTCCTTGGTGGCCTCGCAGCACTTGGCCCACTGCTCGTCCGTGATGGTGCACCCCGTGTCCGCCTCCCAGCCCGTCTGAGGCCGGAGTCGTCCGACGGCAGCATTTCGGCGCAGGCCTTGTACATTTTAGAGATAAGGTGCGTACCGCCGTGGGACTCCAACACCAGTGTAAGTGGAGGGAAAGAGTCGGGCTCAGTCGGGTATGTGGGGAAGGCAGCGCGCAGCGAAGACTTAATGCGGCACAGCAGGAATCTCGTCATGAAGTTACAATCAGTGAACCGGGCGTCCTCGTCTAGTGAGAACACATCTCCCGCTTTTGTAATATCCAGCGTAGTCAATGTGTTCTGTACTAGTCTCTCCCCAGTGATGGGGAACCATCTGGCGTTGGGTAAGGGCAGGGCAGAGGAGTATAAGTGGGGGGCGCCCGTACGCTTTTTCAGCTTACTCCACGCCCAGGCAGTTGTGGACACCGTCTGTATGTCGTGTTTGTCACACGGAAAGCCCGTAGGAAGCACCTCGCATAATTTGTCAGGGAGTACCAGGTCAGCCTCTGGTCTCAGGAAGGGTATGCGTGCATCAGGGTGAAACCAAGCGAACGCATAGTGACACTGCGCTACAAGATAATAAAGGTGGAAGTCCGGCACGCTGAACCCGCCCCTTTCGTATGGAAGCGTCATTGTAGTCCAGCGAACTCGCGGTCTCCTCCCACCCCATACCAGCCTGGTCATGAGTGTCTGCAAGGTGCGGACGGAAGAAACCATCAGTTAGGGGATCGGGATGTTATTAAAAAAGTATAAAAATTTGGGAAGTACTACCATCTTCATAATGGACACCCGGCCAGCCAGCGACAGGGGCAATCGCAGCCATCGTTCGACCTGGTCCTCTAGCTTTTGGAAAGTCTGCCCATAATTCAAGCAAATGATTTGAGTGGTGTCTAAATGAATATGTATACCAAGATACTTTACCGAATCCTGGCACCATTCCAGGGGAAATTCGCATTCCCATTGGGTAGTGCTTGTTGTGAGTGGGAATATGATGGATTTGTGCCAGTTTATACCGAGTCCTGAAAACCGTCCAAAACGGATGATCTCCCGGATAAGAGGGGACAGGTTGATGTGTGGCTCGCGGACATAAAGGATAGTGTCATCGGCGTATAGAGAGGCGAGTAGGGGACCAGTATTAAACTGTAATCCCCTGTGTAGATGGCGTTTCTGGAGATGTCTCACCAGAGGGTCCATGGCTAAGATGAACAAAAGCGGGGACAGGGGACAGCCCTGCCTGGTCCCGCGGTACAGCCGGAATGGCCGGGAAAGGGTGCCGTTCAGCCGGAGACGTGCCGATGGCTGACTATATAACAAGGAGACCGTGGAGATGAAGCCATAAGGTAGACCCATGCGTTGCATCACTTCCACAAGGAAAGGCCACTCCAAAGAATCGAATGCCTTTTCGGCATCCAATAACACCGCGGCCGCAGAGACCTCAGGCTGTATTTTGTGCAGAACGGCAAACAACGTACGGAGGTTCAGGGATGTGGATCGCCGGGGAACGAAACCAGACTGCATCGGAGAAATGATGTATTCCATTAGTTGTGAAAGTTTATTGGCTAGTACTTTGGCTAGGATTTTGTAGTCCAGATTTAGGAGGGACAGCGGTCGATAGGAACCGCATTGTTTGTGGTCTTTGCCGGGTTTCGGAAGAAGTATGATTACGGCTTCCCGCAATGTAGGAGGGAGAATTTGCTTCTCTAGTGCCTCCGCGTAAACCTCGATTAACTGAGGGGCCAATATGTCCTTAAATTCTTTATAGAAATCCCCAGTGAAGCCGTCAAGCCCTGGGGCAGAGAAACTTCGCAGGGTATCTATGGCCAGTTCTACATCCGTGACTGATATGGGCTCAGCCATAAAGTCGAGCATGTACTTTTCCAGGAACACCAGCGCGATCTCATCTAAAGAGGCAGTCTGGGCAGCGCCGTCCGAGTCAGCCCGTGAGGTGTATAATGTGGTGTAATAGTCCAGGAACTCATCCCTAATGGCCGATGTGGTGGACAGCGTGGCCCCGGAAGCAGAGTGTAGCTCAGTAATTTAGGAATGGCTGTAGGGTGGTTTCAGCATTTGTGCAAGTACTCTGCCAGGATGTTCGCCCTCGCCATACCTACGCACTGCCTGGTAGCAACAACTGACCTGGTGCCACCAACCCTGTTCACCGCAAGTCCGCGTCCCGTGGTGCCACTGAACCTGAACTATGCAGGCCGGTGGGACCATCCAACATAAGTCGGCGACACTCGGTGAATGGCCCCTGCTGACCGCTGCCTCAGGCCTACACTGTAGTCCAGTAGGTCACACATGTGGAACTATGTCTTGAGTAAGCTATGGAGGAGTCCACACCATTGGACACGCCTCATCGCAGGCGGCATCCCCTATCAGCACTGGTGCCACTAACTCTGTGCGCAATGAGTCATGGGCACTTTCTGGTTGGACTTTGGTGGCGTCTGAGTCCATGACCTGGTGGTTGTCTGCATCATCATCTGGCTGGGCCGGACTTGGTGTTCGACATGTGTCTGTTCCATTCATCTCCACCATAGTGACTGTTTCAGCGTGGTTCTGCACTCTGCATCATGCCCTGGGGGTACACCTTCCACTGTCCACCGAGACACTCCGCGACAACCCCCTTTGTCATCTACGAGAACCTGCTCTGCTCTCATGACCCTGCCCCAGTGCACCCCTTTCTGCCGTATCCCTGTACTCTGTCAGTAGGGCGAGCCGTTCCGCCTGGTCATGTGGATTCGGGAGGGAGGCGAGACGCGCGTCCAGCCTAGAAATATCTTGCTCAATGCGGGCCAACGTGTTACGGAGATCACGGAGTACTCCGGCTTGTTTGGAGATGCATACTTCCCTAATGACTGCCTTGAAACTACAGCTGCTGTGTCCACCGAGCCAGTGTTTATTTCGAAATAGTCCTCAATCGCCTCGTGCACCTCCGCCTTAAATACTTCATCTAGGAGGGCCCTGCTGGGGAACCGCCATTGTCTTTCGTACCCCTCTGGACGTGGGAGCAGTAAGTGCAGGGTCACTGGGGAGTGGTCCGAGTACGTGCTGGGGAGTGTGGAGAGGGAACTGTACCAACCCCCGACGTGGGGAGAGAGGAGCCAGTAATCTATCCTAGACCAGGTGCCGTGTGGGCCAGAGAAATGGGTGTAGTTGGTGAGAGTGGGATTGCGCTGTCGCCAAATGTCAGCCAGTGAGTAATGTGTGCCGAGAGCCTTAAGGGCACGCCTCGCCCGTGGTTTAGTGTCTGATGCGTTGGATGAACTATCCAGAGTCGGGTCCATCAATAAATTTAGGTCCCCCCCCCCAAGAAGTAACGCCTGAGGATCATGTTTCGCAATCTGGGCATCCAGGTCGTGAAAGAAATCTGGGTCGTCGATGTTAGGAGCGTAAATATTAACCAAGGTCACTTTATGGCCGTACAGGGTCCCCATGACAATCACAAATCTACCAGCCGGGTCAAGGGTCACGTCAATAAGAGTGAAGGGGATCCTCTTGTGTATTAGTATAGCCGTGCCTCTAGCATAATTACTATAATTGGCAAAATATCTGTGTGCGCCCAGCTGGCATCAAATTGAGCCAAATCTGTGGGGGAGGTGTGTCTCCTGCAAGTATATTATGTCAACCCTGTGTCGAAGGAGGTAGTGGATCACCTGACGCCATTTACGAGTATTATTAAGGCCCCGGACATTCCAGGTCATAAGGGTAAGGGCTGAAGGCCCCTGCACATTACCTAATCGAGACATTGAGAACTTGTGAGAACATAGTCCTGCCATGGCTGCAATGCGACATTAACACAGTAAGCAATGTGTAAATAAAGTGTAAATTAGAACATTCGTGGTGTACAATCTTCCCTAAAACCCCCCACCCAGCCACCTACCAGCCCCAAGGTGGTCCACCCCTAACAAAATAACGTACTCGGGAATCATAACGATCGCCGGGCAACTAGTTGAGGACCAATAAGTGGGCCTCAAGAGGTAAGAAACCAATTGTACGGATACACCAGAGGGGGTGGCAGCCCAGAATCTAGCCGGCCTAATGCCGCAACAGTGAGAAATATCAAATCAAACAACAAATTTCCCAATTAGACAATGCAAATCACATATGGTGATGCGAAGTACTCTCATTCAGCACCAGTGTTCGAAAATAGGTCCGCACTGGCGTCCGAGCCACTGTGATGTGGGGAAGCAAGCGCACTTCCCGCCGAGTTCTGCGAGGCTCTTGCATGCGGCAAAATTCCTGGGCCTCTGTAGGGGTATCAAATATTCTCGATCTGCCTCCCACATCCACTTTCAGTCTCGCGGGGTATAGCATGCCGTATTTGAGTCCAAGATTCCGCAACGTAGCCTTTACCCCCAAGAATTTGCGTCGTGCCTCTTGCACCATTGGAGTGAAGTCTGGGTAGAATGACAGTTTAGACCCCTGCCATTCAATCGTGCCACGTTCTCGTGCCAGTCGGAGCGCTGTGTCTCGGTCTCTAAAATTCAGCAGGCGTGCTATGATGGGTCTAGAGGGGAGGCCCGGATTTGGCCGAGGACCCAAGGACCTATGAGCCCGCTCAACAACAAAGCCAGGTGTAAATGCCTCACTCCCAAACAAATCTGTAAGTAGTTTCTCGACAAAAAGGTCCATTCTGCCAGTTGACGTCGTCTCCGGAACCCCCATAATGCGGACGTTGTTGCGACGTCCACGCGCCTCCAAATCCTCATTTTTTATAGCCACTTCTTTGAGTAGACGTTCCGCCCTCTCCAACCGCTTCAGTGACTGTGCTGTCCCATCCTCCAGGTCGGAGACGCGAGCCTCCGCAACGTCTAGGCGTCTGTCGTGACCTTGCACTTTGGCGCCCGAGGATGCGATTGTTTGGTCTAGGGAATCGAAATGGGAGTCAAGCGCCTTAAATCCCGCCTTCATTTCTAGCAGCAATGAAGCGATGGAGGCCTCTGGGGCCTCAGGAGGCTCAGTGGCGGGACCCCTCTCAGCCATGCCTGCACTGTGTGACGCCATGCTGTCGCTCACTGGTTCAAAAGGCAAGGTTCGCTGTTTGGGGTCCTTGCGTCCCATGCCTTGAACGGAGAGTAGTGGAACGAAGGGGAAGTGGGGGGGGAAACCAGGCAGTAAGGAGAAGCCCAAAGTCAGTGGTGGGAACGCCTATTTGTGCAGGCAACAGGCACCCAGAAAGCAGGGAGCAGGGTGCAGCAAAAGCAAAAGCCGGGTGAGAGCGCAGGATCACAGGTTCAGACAAGAGAAAATGGCTCCGAGCCTTGGAGATATGGAAGTTGTAACAGCGGGGAGAGGGCGTCCCAGCGCATGTGGGGTTCAAATGGTAAAGTCACAGACGTTAAAAATGGGGCTACACAATGCCAAACTTCTCCTTTAATCACCCCAGGCAGAGTTGCAGCAAACTTGTGTTGCGGGTGGATCCACCATTTTTATAGCAATGCCAGCCACGTTGTTCCTCCCGGCGCCCCCGGAATTTATCGTGGGCAGATGAGGCCGCTGTCATGCATCGGGCGGCCGCTGAGCGCACACCTGCTCCCGCCGCGGCCGCCGCAGCACCAGGCCAGCGCCCAACCCCCCGTGGACGAGGCCAGAGGGCCCTATCCCCTCACGGGCTCGCAGGAACAGAGCGGTGGGGGCGGAGCGGCAAGCCCAGCCGCCGCAGCAGACCGGGAAAGCAAGGGAGGGGGGGCAATGCAGCAATCGTGGGCCCGACTCACCAGTCCTGCCGAGTCGCGGTCCTGCGGAACACTCCAGCGGCAATGGGCGGGAGTCGCACACCGTGCCCAGGAACGCCAGTCGCGACAGAGCCGGCCCGACCCACACCGCCTTAGGCTCGACAAAACTCCGCCTCAGATGGACACAGGAACTCGGCTCCCAGCTCGCCGCATGTCGCTTCGCCTCCAGCGTCGGGTACACAGTATTGAAGCGCCGAATGAGGGTGTAGTGCGGGGGAAATTGTTCTTGAGGCCGGCTGTTCTCCGGAGCTTCACTCGCTGGCGCCCATCTTGGCCACCGGCTCGGCCACGCCCCTGAAAATAAAAAATGGTACTTCACTTGTGTGGGTAGGCCTAGTACCTGGGACAGGAAACAGCCCAAAACGCAACATGGATACATCACATTTTTCCTCTCAAAACTGACCTTTTTTTTGCAAAGTGGGTAGCTGTGGATTTTGGGCCCTAACTTAGGTGGCACCTAAGGAAACCTAACAAACTTGCACATTTTAAAAGCTAGACAACTAGGGGAATCCAGTGAGGTGTGTCTTGCATGGATCCCGATGGGTTTTCTTACACACAATGCCCTGTTAACCTCAAAGTTTGCCTGAAATCGCACATTTTCCTTGCATTTCTGTGATGGAAACTTCTGAAATCTGCAGGATTCCACAAAATTCCTACTACCCAGCATTACCCCACTTGTGCCAATAAAATCACTTGTGTGGCTAGGCCTAGTGCCCGTGACAGGAACGGATCAAACCAAGGTCAATGACAGCCCCCACCCTTATATATAATTTTTTTTAAAGTCACAGTGGCGTGTAGTGGGTTTCTGCCTCCCCTGGGGCAGATTGGAGATAATTACCCTCATCTGCTCCCCAGAGGGGGCAGAAAGACTGTTGCTCCTTTTACCTGGGGTGGGGCCATGCCCATGCTGGGCAGCCCCCACCCATATATTTTTATAAAATCAAAATCCCTGGTGTTTAGTGGGCTTTCTGCCCCCCAGGCGGAGATGGGGGTAATTATTCTCTCTGATACCTCTGGAGGGGAATAATGACTGCTGCCGCATTTAGTCGGGGAGAGGGCATAACCATTCCCATGGTGATCTGCTACCCAGATCTGGGGTAATTACCCCCACATGCCGCCTAGGGGCAGAACTACTGTTGCCCCATTTACTTAGGGTTGGGTCGTGGCCATGCCCATGCTGTGCAACCCCCACCCCAAAATTTAAAAGAAATTCCTGGCATCTAGTGGTCTTTCTGCCCCCTAGGAGCGAGATAGGGATAATTACAGTATCTGCCCTCCAGGGGGGCAGAAAGACTGTCGCCCCATTTAGTTGGGATGGGGCATGGCCGTGCCCATGCTGGGCAGCCCCATCCCTATATTTAAAAAACGAATCCCTGGCATCTAGTGGGGTTTCTGCTCCCCGGGAGCGAGATCGGGATAATTACCCCATCTGCCCCTCAGGGAGACAGAAATACTGTTGCCCCATTTAGTTGTGGTTGAAGCACAGCCGAGACCATGGTGGGCAGCCCCCACCCCTACATTATTTTTAAATATGAACTTTCCTTGCACGCTGATCGTCACTGCAGTAAAAAAAAAAACATATGGGCTGGTCAGGAAGCATCTCCAGAGCACCCAAGGATAAAATAAAATAAAGTACTCCCTCTGGTATAGAGCACCAGAGGGGCCTTTAAATACCTCCCCAGTGTGGGCCATTGGCCGATACCCGCACTGGGGAGGTAGTGCGGCTATCAGCCACACTAAAGAGGTTAAAATCATAGACCAAATATCGAGGGACAAAACATCAAAAGGTAAATGTAAGAAAATGCCTCTTTTTGCATGATCACCCCCAAAATTGTCCCCATTTTTTGGACTGATGCTGTTGGTTTTTAGGCTATGTACACTTGGACCCTGGCATCCAGGCCCCGGTGCATGCGCTCCGAACCCTAAAAAATTGTAGAATCAGTTAAAAATCCTAATTGGCGCATTTAACATACCTATAAGTCACTAATATTTGGTAGTCTATGTACCCCTGACCTATAGGTCTAGTGGACTGCAGCACATATTGTACCACCACTAAAGTGGCAATGCAAAGCAAGACTTCAGGCCTGCCCTTGCAGCCTGACTGAACAGTTTTAAAACTACAAATTCGACCTGACAACTAAAAAGATTTTTGTTAGGCCTAAACCTTCCTTTTACTTATTAGTCACCCCTAAAGTAGGCCCTAAATGCTCCTAGTGCAGGGTACATGGTCTTTAAAAAGTACAACAGGTGTACTTAAGTTTTACATATCCTGGAAGTGAGAAATCTCCAAAGTCATTTTTCACTGTTACAAGGCTGGCTCTCCCATAGAAAAGCAATGGGTTACATTATAACACCTTATAATTCATAACTTCAGTTTGGGAATAGCAAGGACAATGGTTCAAGGACTCAAATTAGTAGTAATTACAATTCAATCTAATGTTCAAGTCTGATTTTAAATTACTATTTTAAAAATGCCACTTTTAGAAAGATGGCATTTTCCTGTCTAAACCTTATAGTAGCCTTTTTCAGAGTTCAACCAGAACTGTTACCTGGTAGTCTGCTGGTCTCCTACCAGGAAGTGTGTAGGGCTCCCAGAAAATGGAACACGAGGCCATGTCAGGGTGAAGGTGTTACCTCCTCTGGAAAAGGATGGCCTTGGGGATATGCCCACCAACTTCACAAGCTTCTAAGGGGCAACCCTCGTCACAGGCAGATGTAACTCACACCTAGGCCTGCCCCTGCCATTATCCCAGTATCCAGAGCAGTGCCAATCCCAGTGGAGGGAAAATCTGTTCCAAAAATGGGTTGTAGAGGGAGTTCCTAATTTCCATAGACACACCTCAGGGGTGTGCCCAGAGCTCTGACCAGCAGAAGAAAGATTCTTCCAGGATGGATTTTGGCGGAGCAGGGCACTGTGGAATTGTGTAGGGCTAACCCCCCGGAAAGGATGTCAAAGTGGGGAGGGTGCACCTTGGAACTTTTTTGTTATTGGCAGGGAGTTTCCCTCACCCACTTTCTAGTGCTAGGCATAAAAGTGACACCCATGGGTACCATCTTTAGAACACTGCTGGACCTGAGGAAGACAGACAAATGACAGCACCTGCTGAACACTGAAGACTTCAGAAAGAGGACTGCACCTACTGCACCCTATGGAGAGAAACTCCAAGGTCTTATCTCAAAAATTGCCAGACTGGACATTTAAAAACTTTTTGAAAAAATAACCAGAAGCTATCACCAGACTGCCGCCAAGCCAAAGTGGCTGATGTAAAATTGTCAGTTGGACTCAACTTGCTGGTTTGCGCTGCTAAAAGGATCCTGAGTTCCAGAAAAGATTCTAAGTCTGTATGATGAGGATTTCACCAGGACGAACGCTGAGCAGCACCCCGGCAACAACAATGCGTTCCTGACTCGGACATCAGACTTCACCCGCTCAGAGTTTCCCGCCATGGGAGTAGAGAGCCTCGAAATTCCCACTTCCACCAAAGTCCTGCACTTCAGCCGGCCACCATCAACGAGTCTCTCTCCGGATACAGCTTGCATCTTGACCCACAGACGACCCCATTGGCGAGGACTTTTCTCCAGAAAAATGACTAAGTCAGATGGTAAACTTTCCAACGGGATGAACTTGGCCCCTGTATCTGACATGCGCTCGATCGTAGTCAGCCTTAACTCTTGCTTTTGATCTGGCGTGCATGACCAGATAGCCATGGTTGAAACTGTGCTTTTAGACGCTAGAGACACCTAAAAGTTTGAAAAATCATATCTCCGTTTCCCTTGATCCAATTTTTGATGTTTTGGTGTCTATCTGCTCATTAAAATGTTCTTTATTTGTTTAAATTGAAGTTGGATTTCTATTGCGTTGTGTTTTCCACTTTTAACTGCTTTGTTATGAATACATTGCTTTACATGTTTCTCCTAAGTTAAGCTTGTCTGCTGCGTGATACAGCTACCAAGGGTTGTGTAGTAATTAACCAGGAAGCAGGAGTTGTCTTGAGTAGTTTTATTGTAAGGTTACATGGAAGAGGAGCTAGCTTGGAAGCAGCCAGCTCCAAAAGACACCAACTCAAGAGTAAACCATACACATTCTAATGTAACTAAGCAGCATAAGAACATTCTAAATAAGGTGAGACATAGCAATAACACACTAACAATAATAGACAGATATAATAAAACTGAGAACTATAAATAGAAGAGGTAATAACTAAACACATTACTACATTACCTTCCCTTCTTCTAACAACAACAAAACAAAAAAAAACAAAAGAAATAAAACATTAAACTCTATACCTTGCACGTTTAACAACGACACGGGAACTCCTCCTGACATTCCCTGGGACAGATTCTGTCTTGACAGAAGAGTAACTATTTTGCATGGAGGGTAAATTCGGAGCAGAACCTTGAACTTTGGCAACCTTGCTTAGGTTCCACCAAAACCCTCCTTTGACTTGAACAGCATTTCCCACAATCTTAATTACCTTGACCGGTGGACCAAATTTACTTTCACCCTTGTTGACATGCACCGACTTTTTAATTTTAACAGTATCCCTAACATTGAGGACAGTGGTCTTCGAACCTCGCTTAGCGTCAAAACAAGCTTTTTGCTTAGCTTGAGTGGAAGAAACATTACCGTTCACAATAGACATCAATTTCAAAACATCTGACTCAGCATTAACCCACTTGGACATCCACCCTGGACGAAAAGATGTATTAGGCTTCCTTCCCCTCATCAATTTGAAAGGAGACACTTTGGTAGATGAGTGTGGGGTGGTTCTATAAAACCATATCATGCTGTTAAGAGATTTAGCAATATCATGATTGCTGCTTTTAGCCCATTTTACGCAGTCACCTACCACTCGATTCATCCTTTCAACTAGTCCATTCCCTTGAGGATGATAAAGAGAACTTTTACATGTCTCACACCTGAAACAGATAAAAAAGATTTAAAATCTCTACTGACGAACTGTTTACCATTGTCTGAAACAAGTATTTCTGGAAATCCTTCCCTAGACCAGACCTCGCTTAAAAAATCCATAACACTTTTAGTGTCGGCCTCCTTGACCAGCTTGTACTCAGGCCACTTAGAGGCATAATCAACGAGAACCAAAATAAATCTTGAATTCCCACTAAGTGTATTATAAGGTCCCATGACATCCACACCCAGTTTCACCCAAGGACGGTCAGGACACTCCACAGGTATGAGAGGAGGAACAGCGACTTTAAGGGATTAGTCAGATGACCTGCAAATACAACAATCCATCACACACTCATCAATTTCTGAATCCATTCCTGGCAACCAAAACGCTTGGTAAAGGAGGCACCTAAATGTCCCTCATGAGCCCTAACAATAATCCCTTTCCTGAAAGCATGTGGAGGAATAAGTTTGTCATTCCACAGCAAAATCCCACCTTACAAAGAAATTTCATCCTCAATTTTAGAAAATGGTCGCAGGGAAGGAGACAAACCTTTCTCTCTTGGCCAGCCGTTCCTAACCAAATTACAGACTTCTTGAAGTATACAGTCATTGCAAAATGCCGATCTCCATTCATCTTCAGAACAAAACTTCAGCTCAGGAATGTCCACTCCTGCAACAAGACAATCCTCACAATCTTCTTCAATAAGATCAGAAAAAGGAAACTTTATCCTCATGCATATCAGTAGGAGGAAAACGAGAAAGAAAATCTGCCCTCCCATTCTTGCCACCAGATATGTGTCTGACATCAAATTGATATTGAAGTAACTTAGTGACCATTCTCATGATTCTGGGAATGCAACACTTACTCAAACTACCACCCAAGATATTGACAAGGGGCTTATGATCGGTTTGGAGTAAAAAACGTTTTCCCCACACATACGGGCGAAACTTTTCTATGGCCCATGCGCAGGCCAAAAGTTCTTTCTCAATGACCGAGTATTGCAACTCAGGAGACCTCAGTACTCTAGAAGCAAACCCAATAGTTTTTTCAACTCCATCCTCCACTTGTGTCAGGGTGGCACCTAGTCCCACTTGACTGGCATCAACAGTTAAGCAGCATGGTAAACTGGGGTCAAAAGGTTTGAGAACAGCACTTTTCCTTAGGAGATCTTTAACTTCCCCAAATGCTGACACACAATCATCACTCCAAATAAACTTTGTCCCTTTCTTGAGGAGATTACTAATGGGGCGAACTATTGTGCCATAGTGAGGGATGAATCTTGAATAATATTCACAGAGACCCAGTAGAGATTTTACACCGGTTTTGTCAGTGGGAGTAGAAGCATTGGTAATGGCCTCCAGGAGACCCAGTCTTGGTTTAACACCATCATGCGTGAGAACATGACCTAAGTACTCTACTTCGGTGCAGAAAAATTTGCATTTTTCCAGTTTCAAAACAACACCATGTTCCTGAAATAGACTTAACACTTTATGCAAAATGAGGTCATGAGAAGAAGCATCTTTGGCAAAAATGAGTACATCGTCTTGAAAGACTCTCCGTCAACTCCCTTAAGAATGTTACACATTACTCTCTGAAATACCGACGCAGCCGATGCCAAGCCAAAAGGCACGCGTCGATATTGAAACGTGCCTAAAGGGTACACAAATGCAGTAAGGTGACGGGAATCCGGATGCAATTCAACCTGGTGATATGCGCTGGCAAGGTCAAGCTTGATGAAAAACTTAGCCCCTTTGGTAGAAACAAAAAGATCGTTGCTTTTTGGAAGAGGATGTGAGTCAACCCAGATCTCTTTGTTGAGAGACCTTAAATCAACACACACCCCGAGTTGATCACACCTCTTCCTAGCGACAACCAAAGGCGAAAGCCAAAGAGAGGACTCAGTTGGCTCTATAACACCCTTTTCACACAATTGCAACAATTCCTTTTCCAGGTCATCTCTCACACCATAGGGTACCCCTCTGAGTTTGTGTTTAACAGGTAAAGACCCTTCTTTAACTATGATTCTGTGTTTGAAACCCTGAATCTTACCTAAAACAGAGCCGAAAACAGAAGGAAATGTATCTTTGAGTACTTGAACATCATCAGAACACCCTACAACAAGGACTTGCTCTTTGGTTCCAGGTTTAAGGATCATTCCAAAAAGTCCTTGGTGGAACCACCCTAAAATGTTTAATCCTTTCAACGCAACATAGATCTTCCCTTTTATTTTCCTCCCTTTGAAACACATCTCATCTTCAAAGAAACCCAAAAGGTCAATTTTGCGACCCTCGTATGACACTGGCGTGCGATCAGGGGGAAGAAGGGGTTGACTACCCTTCCAAGTTTCATCAAAACGTTTCTGGGTAATCATAGTTATTTTGGCACCAGAGTCAACTAAGAGCTTAATGCACTTGCTTCCCACAGAAATATCCACGATGGGGTCAACACAAGACTTGGGATCACCTTCAATTACATCGCTGGCAGAAAAGTCAGTGACAACTGAGACAACTTCAGAGTCAGAAGAAGACTCAGAGTCAATTAAACATACAGCAGGTTTCTTAAAACTCTTTTGCCCTTTTAACTTTAAACAAACCTTAGCGAAATGTCCAAGTTTTTTTACAATAATTGCAGGTGACATTAGATGCAGGACAACGTGATCCTTTAGAATGAGGTGGGTTACCACATCTTAAACATACAACAGATCCCCCATTACCTGATGTTCCAGATTTAGCAGACTTGTTTAGATTGTTGGTATTACCTTTAAAAGCTTTCTTGACAGACTTAACAGAAGAATTGAGGTTAATAGCATTAACTGGTTCTACAACTTTCTCCTCCAATTCTTTCAAGGATACCATAGAAATTTCAATACTCTTAGCTAATTTTATAGTATCATCAAGAGACGGATCCCCCATAGTAAGTAATTTCTGTCTAATATTTTTGTCTCTACAATGACATACGAATTGGTCTCTGATGAGTTGGTCTGTAAAGATTTCAAACCTACAGTCTGCTGCTAATCTGCGCAACACAGAAATATAAGAATCAACGTCTTCGTTCTCAGATTGCTTCCTCTTAAAAAAATTATGCCTGAGGACCATGTGGCTTGGTTGCTTGTCAAAGCGAAGTTTGAGCTTCTGTACAGTTTCCCTATATTCATCGTTTGGTGCGCCTTCTTCTTGAGGTAAATCAGGTAAATGCTTAAATACAGATCTTCCTTCAAAACCCAGAGAATGTAAGAGTAAACATTTCTTCCTATCCGCACTGAATCTAGCCGCACCTATGGCACCCAAATAGGTTTCAAAGGCATCGTGCCAAACTTCCCATCTGATAGCTGGTTCTCCAGGAGTGTCTAGAAACGCAGGAGGAGGATTTACTGATTGTAAGGTACACATTGTTAGTGTTAAAGGAAATAAAAAAAAATATATATGTTTTGAATACAGTAGGGTGTATGCATTGCAGTATGAAACACACAGCTAGAAGGTGTACAATAGATAAAAGTATTCAAACAAATAACAATAAGTAATCAGGATAAGTTGTACAAGTAAAGGTGTGTGTGTCACCGCAAAGTGCACACTTAAATAAGATGGCGAAATGGTGTGTGCATCACAGCGTGAAACACACAAATTTAAAAGATGTAGCAATGATGAAGCAAAGGTGTGTGTGTCACCGTGAAGTGCACACCGAGATAATGTGAAACGGTGTGTGTATCACCGCGTGAAACACACAAAGAATAAAAAAAAAACAAATTGTGTGCATCAGCGGTAAGAAAACTTCTTGAAAGGTGGATGAAGTGAAGTGTGATAAATTTAAAGAAAAAAAAACTGCGTGTCAGCGTTAAAATTTCCAAGCTGAGCGCATCAGCGTTAACACACAGTAGGCTTCGTTTATTAATGAAGACAAGCTGTGCGCATCAGCGTAAACCTTTATAGGCTGAGCACAACATGAGGAACAAAGTGAAATGAATGAATGGAAGCTGTGCGTTTCAGCGTTCACCACATCAAGCTTTAGACATCAGCGGTAGCGTGGTTGCTAGGAAACAGAACACGCTACAGATCACGCTGCCGTATCGCCGTATGAAATGAGGACGTGCTGACGGTAGAAAGCTGGACTAATAACGTCACAAGAGACGTATTCCACGTTGATGAGAGATACCATAGGAGTGCAGGGAGCCCTCGCGAATAGACGGCTGCATGCACACAGGATTCTCTCAGGTAAAGCGCGAGGCAAATTTCAAATAATGCCCTGAGAGGGTGCAGAAGCGCGGAGCCCTCGTGCATAGACAGCTGCACGCACACAGATTTCTCTCAGGTAAAGCGTGAGGCAAATTTCAAATGATGCGCTGAGAGGGTGCGGTAGCGCGGCAGGGAGAATAGTTCAGTGAGTTCGAGGTAAAGACGGTAAAGTCTAGAAAGTGACAGGTAGCGATAGTAAGATGTCAAAAGTCAAGAAGCAACACTGCGTAGGGGTGAAATCCGATGGGTAGAAACAGAAATAAAAACGCCCTACCATGTCTGCTGACTTGACTTGAGTCATCCAAAACGCTGTTGTAAACTGCTGTAGAGGAGATGCACATGTAACAGACTTGAGACTGTGGTATGAGACCAGAGAAGTCTTGAGGCCTGAGGCTGAAGAAGTCAGATTGAGGCTTGAGGCTTGATTGTAGGTAGTCTCATAGAAGAAGTCTTGCACGCTGGGTTGTCCATGTAACCAGGATCATCGCCAATCAAATGTAGTAATTAACCAGGAAGCAGGAGTTGTCTTGAGTAGTTTTATTGTAAGGTTACATGGAAGAGGAGCTAGCTTGGAAGCAGCTAGCTCCAACAGACACCAACTCAAGAGTAAACCATATACATTCTAATGTAACTAAGCAGCATAAGAACATTCTAAATAAGGTGAGACATAGCAATAACACACTAACAATAATAGACAGATATAATAAAACTGAGATAACTATAAATAGAAGAGGGAATAACTGAACACATTACTACAGGTTGAGCTCAGGTTTAAATTATTGAGACCTTACTGGACCTGGTAACAAATAGTGCCATTATTACTTGAAGAGGACTACCATCCACTTCAACTAATAATCCGCTTTCTCACAGTAAGTATGTATAGAGTTTCTATACGTAACTCCACATATATCTATCATGATGATAAATATATCTTCAAGGTACATAGATGTGGAATTAAGAATAGTAAGTTCATGCTTCCTCCATATGCACTTATTATTCAATATTTTGTACATCAATATTTGGTTCACAATATTATGATACCACGATATTCCTATGCTTAATATTTTGTGGTACAATGATACTAGACGGTAAAGAACAAATCCAAATTTGATATATTTTAGAATAACACTGGTGTTATTTGTCTGTTCTTATTCATTTTGTAGACAAGTACAGTGACATAAACCACTTGCATTTTAAGGTGATCCAAGGTGTCACCCAACGGGCATCTTAGGTAATCCCAGAGCCAGGATGCCCGTTGGGTGACAGCTGCGCTATATAAATGCAACTTACATTACATTTACATTACATTCACTTAAGTAGGTAACTTAAAGTAAATAAATATTTTGTTTAACTTGTGTGAAAACAGTTCACAGACTATGGACTTTAGGCCTGATTTAGAGTTGGTGGACGGGATTACTCAGTCAAAAACATACCGTTCACCATATTACAAGTGCATTATATTCAATGGCACTTGCAATACGGTGGATGGGATATCCGTCACTTTTGTGACGGAGTCTCCCATCAGCCAAATTCTAAATTAGGGCCTTTATTTGGAGTTGGGTGGATGAGCGACAGCCACCACAAATCGGCATTTGTACCACCGCTCTATTTAGCATGTAAATGGCCTCTATGCCCTCTACAAAGATAGAAAGGGAAATCCGCCACATTTTTTGCTGATGTCCTGCATACACCCAACCCTTAACAAGGTTCTCTATGGGTTATAAGTTAGTTAATTATGTGGCATTTAAGTTAAAGCTCACTGAATGTTGCAAAGCATGGAGTTTACCTCCTAGTGTATAAGACAGGGTTCTTTCCATTGTACAAAACTCCTTCTGTACCAACCATTTTGGAAGCGGAGGGCCAAATATATCATTATATGACACAGCGCAATACAGCAAGACAACTTGCTGCTCTGTGCCAAATGGAGAGGGCAGGAATGCGCTATATTTATCAACATGATGCATTCCTGCTCTCTCACTGCACTGGTGCACTATGTGCTGCCTAGCACCAAGGCAGGCACCCTTATGCCTGCATTGCAGGCAGGATTCTTTTTGTGCAGGATGGGAACATTTCCTGCATAAAAACAATCCTTAGAGGCTTTTTCCTCTTTCTAGGTGTGCTGCAAAATGCAACACACTTAGGGCCTGATTAGGATTTTGGAGGTGCGGGAGCCCGGCAGCACGCCACCAACCCACTCTCGCACCACCCAAGCCAACCGCACGCTGGATTACAAGTTGTAATCCGGGCGTGCGGTCCTGTGACGGCTGGTCCACGGTGCTGCCTTTCCAAAGGCTCATAGGAGAGCCTTTGGAAAGGCAGCGCCGTGGGTCAGCCACAACGTGTTCCAGCACAGCATGGACTGTAAAGTAGTTGTAATACGGCGGTCGCACCACTGGTGCGGCGGTCACCGACTGTCACCGCACCTCCACCGCGAGTTTGGCAGTCCTTTGGACTGCCAAATTCGTAATTAGGCCCTTAGAAAGAGGAAACAGCAAGGAGAAATAAAGATATTTCTCCTCGTTGCACCTCTATTTTTTGACACATTCCCAGGTTCACTTCTCCTGGTAAATCTGGGAATACAGCAAAAGGCATAGGTGGATGCCTGGGAACTCCCACTCTCCACACATGTACCACCTTCCCGACGCAGAGTAATGCAAGGCAGCGACTTGCGCTGCCTTGCTTTACTCCAAATTTACCAAGCCGCGCAGGGCCACACAAGGTGGCTTTGCATGGCTTGGTAAATCTGACTTAAGGATTGTGTTGCCCTTGCATCACCCTGCATGATGCAAAGGCAACACAATCTTTTGATACATCTGGGTCTTAGTATCAAGTAACAAAGTAATCATATAGGCTGCTCCGTTACATCTTTCTTTGTTTCTTAAGTGTTGGAAATGACACAAGACATTTTCAGGGATTATGTGCAAGCTAGTGTATACTTCTTTATATATGTTGCATATCTGAGAAAAAGCACTATCACAGAAACTGAAGAACGTGTATGTAATTGCTAGTCCATCAGTACCTTGGTGATTGCGGTGCAGGGCAAGGGGCGAACGTTGAAAACTGCAGGGCATATTTATCATTGTTTAATGTCGCCCTTGCAAGGGGGAGCAAAGGCGATGCAACAACAAAGTCATTTATCAAGCCATGCAAAGACACCTTGCATGGCCTTGCACGGCTTTATAAATCTGGAGTAATGCAAGGCAGCTCAAATCGCTGCCTTGTGTTACTGTGCCCCAGGAAGGCGTTCCATGGGTGGAGCGTGGGTGTTCCCACGAATCCACCCATGGATTTTGGTGCAGTCCAAGATTTACCATTAGTGGTAGACCTGGGAATGCATCAAAAATGCTATGCCTCCCCAAGTGAGGCGTAACGAGGAGAAATATCTTTTCCTGCACAAAAACAATCCTGGTGCCACGGTGCCTGCATTGGTGCTAGGCAGCCAAAAGTGTGCCAGCGCATGGAAAGGAGAGGAATGCACCGTATGCTGTTAAATGTGGCGCATTCCTACCCTGCCTACCAGAAAAAGACCAACCTAGCTTTGGTTACATAGCTAAGACATCTCTCCCCATACATCTTCTAATGTGTAGCCCTGCTTCAGCTCCTTTACCCTGTATGCCTTCTGGAAACTTAACTTACGCTTGAGAGTTTTAAAAATCTAGACTTCCCAAAGTGCTACTGAAGCGCCTCAAAGCTGGTCAAGGGGGGAAAAGCTGCTGTTATAATTTTCAGCTACATTTAGGCTTCCGGGTCATCGGATGCGCAGCCGAAGTATGACACTACTGTAAAAGAAAGCATTTCCATGAAGGCATGGGTGATTATTTACCTTCCTTTCATTTTTGCCTTGTATTTTAAAACCTGCAAACCCCTCATTTTTCTAAAGGTTGTATCCCTGTTAGCATGGGACCTCTTGGACCTTTGCCTGTGAAATGTGGGTCTCCTGGAGTATGATAAGCTTAGTCCGGGTATGTTTTAAAAACTGAAATTAAGCTTCACATTTGCGGAAGCTGACAAGCCCATTCACATTCAAGGTCAACATTTTTACACTTACCATTGGTTATTTACCTTCAGCAGTCCTGTCCTCCTGCACTCTTTGGCTTTTCTCCCCCGTCTAGCTCCCTACCTCAGTGCCCTGCCCCAAGCTACCCTTAAACCACCCCACGTCTCCTCCACCCAGCCTGCAGGGGGTAAGTGCTGGATCCTGCCTACACACTCTCCCTTCCAATGTTGGAATGAAGTCCTAGGTATCCCTAAAGAGGAGACATGGTGTAACGTTTGCACTCACCCCTAATGTTTACCAAACTCTAATGATCCCCTTGTGCTTCCCACATCTCTCTGACCAAGAATGATACCTCAGTCAGTTAATCCTACCTATATTGAAAAGTAGCCCCCCTAACGCAACAAATATTGACATTGTGTGTGAGTTCCCCCATCTCCCTAACTCTCTCCCACTGTGTGATAGGCATGCATCTGCACTGATATTCTAATTCAATTCCAGCCATAGCTAAGCCTGACACTTTGGGCCTCATTTACTATATTTTGATGCACGACAGCGCAGCAACCTTCCTGCTGAGCTGCTGTGTGTCAAGATAAAAGGGCAGGAATGCGCCATATCTACAAGATACAGCTAATTCCTGTCCTTCTCCCCTGCGCCGGCGCACAAACAGCAGACGTGTGTCAACGCAGGCACCCTTGCATCATGTTGCAAGGGTGCCTGCGTTGCAGGGATTATTGTTTTTGTGCAGGGAGGGATACCTTCCTGCACAAAAACAATAATGAATGGTATTTTCCTCTTTCTATGTGTACTGAAGAATACAGCACACATAGAAAGAGGACAAAACGAGGAGAAATAAAGGTATTTTTCCTCGTTGCCCCATTTTTATGCCTCCCCTGGGGAGGCGTTTGAATTTGACGCCTTCTCTGGTTTACGAAACCTTGTAAATCTGGGAATACTTCAGAATCCATTGGTGCTGTGTGGGAACACCCATGGAACGCCCCATTCCCGGAGATTAATGAGTGAAAGGGGTCCATATGGCCCGTGGCACAAGGGATTTGTAAATATGCCCCTAAGAGGGCCTTGGGCTAGTGAGACTCCCTGTCCAGAAGCCAAATCCCCCAAATATCCTGCCTAAATATCCAGACTGACATACATCCAGGCACAGAGACAAGAGAGCAGATGGCTGGCAGCTGACTGAGCGACGGCAGCAGCAAATTGAAACCGGAGTGTGAAAGTACTTAAGAAAATCAGGCTGTACCTGCCAGAGGCCGGCCTGAACGTGCTTCACCTGACTCACTGGCTACACATAGATCCACCTATGAATGAGTTCCGGGTGAGCGGCACAGCGGGAGAAGGAGGTGCACCGTGCATATGGGTGGCTGCAGGGGGCGGTTGGATTTGAAGTGCCGGGGACTGGACCTGCAACATGAGTGGCTCCCGGTGGAGGACTCAACGGTCACGCTGGGGCTGCCTTTGTTAATAGAGAAATGGGCCACTGCGGATTCAAGGGCCTGGTCTACCTCCCTCCCCCACTGGGGCCTGGAACAGAGGAGTAATAGGTTGGAGACGGCAGACACAAAGAGGAGGATTTCTCCACCACATCCCCACCAAACATAAAGGAGGACTATGAAGGCCCCCTCAAACAGTTAAAATTGGACAAAGAAAGAGGCCCCAAAGAGGGGTAACAAGTAGTGCCCCCCCTCCCCCACCTACCCTCCACAGAGGCACCACAAATGGAGAGAGCTGAGAGAGACCCATATTACTGTGCTGTGGAGTTGAGGAAGCAGAGGCCGTTACTAGGTGGCAATGAGCAGTGGACTCAGGGTGGCGATTGAGGGCTGAGAGCATGGGTAGCCCCTTGGCAGAACTGGCGCTAAAGTTGCACTGACAGTCAGTGAGAGGTAGCCAATGGGCCACAGGAAAGTCACAAAAAGCGTACGGGGCACCCACTAGGTAGGCAGCAGTGAGTATCCCACCCCACCCCTGGTTGTACCATCACCGAGAGGGAGCTAGCGCTTCACTGGAGTTAGTGTGACAGAACAGCTAGAACCAGTGCTTAATTTGAGCCGGTGGTTTCTGGTGCTCAGCACCGGCACTTAATTGCCAGCATCAGGACGTTTGTCAGTCTGCCACATGGTGGAGCTGTATATCTCATTTAGGGCCATATGTAGGTAATTTTTATTTACCGATTCCTAAATACCGAATTTTACCGATTCGGTATTTAAGAATCGGTAAATAGAATGTAGGTAAAAATTCGGTAAATTTTACCGATTCGGTAATATTCGGTATTACCGATTCGGTATTTACCGAATCGGTAATAGGAATACCTTCCCATTCATTCCTATGGGCCTGGAGGCCCATAGGAATGAATGGGAAGCCATCACTATGCCGATTCGGTAAATACCGAATCGGTAATAGGGGAGCATATTCAAGGGTGGCAGGGTGTCAAATTGACACCCTGTTGCACCCTGAATCGTGCATGTGTGCACATGTGGCGCACATACATGCCCTAAGGGCATGTTTGTCTGCCACATGGCACTTTTAAAAAGCACAAAATTGCTTTTTAAAAGGTATTCAGTATTTACCACCAACTTGTAGTTGGTGGTAAATAACGAATCCTGAAACCAAAAATGCACTCACTTGAGTGCTCCCTACATAGGATTTAAGGAATCGGTAATTTACCGATTCCTTAAAATAACGAATCGGTAAATTACCGATTCCTTAAATCCGGCCTCCTACATCTCGATTGCTTAAATACCGGTCGGTAACGGGAGATTTACCGAATTTCGGCCGTTACCGACCGGTATTTAGCTACCTACATATGGCCCTTAGAGATCAGGACAAGAACAGTTGTTTATTCATTCAATATATTGTAAAACTGACTAAAGCCTGCCGCTCAAGCCATTTTTATAGCATTGGGGCATGGAATAGTCTGAATTGTCACACTTGTAGCAGTGTGATGGTTAGCAGTTATGTTGGTGCTGTCATTGACAGTGCTGGCAAGGGCAATAGGTGTCGCAAGCTGCAGTTGCCTCCTGTCGAGGGCCCAAGCACTTATGTTTTTTACAAATTAAGCAATGGCTAGAACACAAATTTACAAACTCCAGGAGTGTGCAAAAAGAGGGGAAAGGAAGGAAAATTTCTGATCCAACCATGGTCTCTGGTAAAGCCCAAGAGCACAAAATGGACAGTTACGCATTCCTGTGTAGGATAGAGGCAGTCAGTGCCCCAACTCTAACGGGGGCAGAGGTATTTAACAAAGGAACATGCCCTCCTGGAGATCAGCAGCCCATACTAAGGGAAGAACTGGCAGTTTTGAAAGACACTAAGGATGCCCTGGAATCTCAAATCGACTCGGTGTCCATCAAGGTCAATCTATTGCAGATTGACTTCTAAAAAACTTCAGAGTGGTACAAAATGAACAATCGCTGAAGGTGGAAGTGAAGACCCTATACACTACGCAAGGCCTGCTCTGAAAACCTTGCAGTGGCTTCCGGTTGCGGACAGAATAAAATTCAAGTCTCTATGTATCGCCCACAAATCTTTCTGGAAGAAAGGCCCCCCCAACCTCCAAGACATCGTCTCCCCTTACCACCCTAATAGGCTCCTTCGTTCATCCAGTCTCTACCTAACTGTGGTCCCAAAAATCAACAGGATGAGAAGTGGTGGTCGTTCCTTCCGCTTTACTTCTGCCAAGCTCTGGAACACGCTCCCTCCCCACCTACGATCGGAACCAAATCTCATTCTCTTCCGTAAACTTCTGAAAACTTGGTTTTTTTCAAAACCCCTCCTACTAAGCAGCCGTGACCTGCCTCTCTCTCGGCTAGCGCTGGGACGCCTTCGGGTAGCCATGCGCTCTACAAATATCCATAACATAACTACAGTGGAAATGGTGCAGAAGGACAACACAGTGCTGCTGATGTAAATAAAGGATGCAGAAGGCAAGTCTGGGAGAAACAACATAAAGCTGGTGGGGGAGACCATAGAAGTATTTATGGAAAACTGGATGCTCAACTTCTGAAGTAGGGGCTTGTCCTTAGAGAAAACATGCAGACCCCCAGTGTCCCCTCCAAAACTTAGGGCACTGCCAAGAGCTATCGGAGCTCACATGTTCAACCATCATGATGGAGACATGATCCTTCAAACTAATATATGTCAGGAAGAGTTGAGGTACGAAAACGCCCAGTGCGGGTCTTTCTGGCTGTTCCTCTTGAAGTATAGAGACAATAGTGCAGTGTCTGTGTGGTAAATAGACTTCTAATGGAGAGGGAAATAAAATATGCAGTGTTGTTCCAGGCATATACTGAAAGAGGGAAACTCTTAGAAATTCACAACACCTGAGGCAGCTTGGGAATGGATTGAGGGCTGTGCAAAAAGGCAAACCAGCAGAAAAGAAAAGAAAAAACATTCTTGACAAGAAGAGGTGAAGAATACAAATCACAAAGGCACATTGAAGCTCTCAAGAAATGCTCATGCCTCCCACTCCCAGATTTAGCAGCAGAGAAGCAATGGTCCACAAAACAACTGGGTCCCGTTGATAGAGACCAGAATGGAGAGCAAGAAGTAGAATCTCTGATCCAGGAAGAGACTATGCTTGGCTAACTTCCATACTGGTAAAATAAACCAGCATGAGTCAGAGATGCAGTATTGAGATGAGACTTACTTTGTTTATGGGGCTCTTGGATACCTATTGGGTGGGTGTGTGGGGTGGGATATGGAGGCTTGGTAGCCTTGAATCGCCCATTGATGCCAATTGGTCAATGCTTATTAAGTGGCAGGAGTAAAAATGACCACCTCCAGGAGCGGATATAGCACAGTAGTCAAAAACTGAATAGAATGGGAGGTTTGGGGCAACAGACTTTCTGTGAATTGGGCTGCTAGGTAGTTAGAAACCTTCAGCACAGACCTGCATAGTCAGGCGGGTAGTGTGAGGATGGGGTTGATCAACATTATTTCATATATTTGTGTTTTGATTCAGACAGCTTCCCTGTTTGACATTCCTAATTTATATGACTTGAGGGCAGGGTCACAGATTGTGGGGACAAAATCAGGTTGCCAAGGCACCAGAAGGGGTAAACCCATGAAGAAATGGGGTTGGGCTTCTATCCTGGAATGTGAAAGGACTGGGCAGTAACGTAAAGAGTGGAATTGTTCTCCATATGTTAAGCTGGCATAATGCAAGTGCTATCTTCATACAGAAGTGTTGGGTACCTGTTGTTGGGAACAAGGTAGGGGTGATATAGACCTCTGGCCCATTCAGACTTTACATCAGACTGCAGAAGTGTAGCAAAACGTCTTTAAAAATTGGTTCCCTCTCTGGTTGAGCAGATCTGGCTAGAGCCATGAGGCTGCTATGCGGCACCAGCAGAGATAGGCAATGCAGAACTACTCATCCTATGGTCAATGTATTTACCTCCCCCATTCCAGTCAACTTTCATGGACAGGGTTCAGTCCTTGTTGCAGGTGTCTGATGATTTATTAATAATGGGAGGAGACGTAAAGCTGGCAATGTCAGAAGAGGTGGACGTGCAGTACACCGAGCAGTAATGATATGCGCCTGCAACAGTGTGGGCACTAATTTTAAAATTAATAGTTCTGTGCTTAATTAACATCAACATGATGCAATTTAAATGTTTTTCACTGTATTAAATATAAGGAAATTCTTAACTTGACATGAGTAGATCTTGTAGAGCTTCAAATACACTTTCAAATATCTTGTGATATGGAAGCTAAAAAATGACATGTTTTCTCATTTCTCTGCCTGTGCACTGAGAGTTGCAAATGTGATCTTCAGTATTTTCTAAATTGTACAACATTCCAATAGCTTTACAATCCTTCTAGCACTCTATCAATCTAAGTGTTTCTCTATATGTGTGTATGCTTTTTCTGAAGGAAGGAGGGAGAGCCTAAATTAATTCAATTAAAAGGTCATTTCCTTTGACCAAACAGAGGTTCTGAAAGCACTAGAGTAAAGGTTGTGCTCATTTGATGTGTTTTACTATTGGATAGTGAAATGTTTCTTTTACATCGTGCCACACTGGCTCGACAATTTTTCTATCTGAAAACATATACAAATTATGCATTTGGGATGGCAGTGACGTTCCTTTCTGGCCCCTAAGAGAGCAGACTCCATGTTAGTCTGTTTATTGATCTGTTATTAAAATATTTTCCATGTTTTCCTCTCCTGCTTTTCACTGAGCAGCCCTTATGACAATTGGTCTTTAACTCTTTATTTGTTTGAGCTCGACCATATTTGGTACTGGGGATTGATTAGAACATGCCTCAGCTTCCACTGCCAATGTTATTTTACATTTGTATTCCCTCTTTGAATATTTTGAATTGAATTAAATAACCATTACTGTTGCAATTGGGTTCCGCCCATTCAGTACCCCCAGATTCTTTTGCTTCTTGGATCACTTGGTTTTGGATTTTTTACTGTGGGTGGGTCTCACTACATGTGTCTCACCCATTGTAATTACATGTTAAATGGACAGTGTGTGTTTACTGCTAGTCTCTGCCTTTTAAGACAAGACTGCTGCAATGCAGCGACGGTAAGGGGCACTTGGCTGGTTACACGTGAACACGGGTGCACACACATGTACCCACAGGTGCGGGCTGCACATGGAAGACTACTGTTGTACAAGCCCCACAACTGCACACAGGTAGCCTGGTACAATGAGGACTCTGCAGGATTAGATATTGATCTGGGATAGGCTTATAATAATGGTAGTGTACAATACTAGGGAAAGTCAGTGTGATTACGGTTTTGTCTATAGGGACACTTTATTATACACATAGGGAGATAACTGCCTTAGAGTGCTGTTTCGCTTCCCATTGGTGTAGAGAGACCATTGATGTTGTGAATTGGGGTGCAATCTGTGCGGGGAAATCAATTCTGTAATTTCTAAAATGGTAATTGTGCACTTTATGGGTCATCCAGAGTTGTCATATTTCTCTGGCTCAGATCAGGATCAGAGCCAAGGCCTTTTGTCACCCTGCTGAGCCTAGTTAATTACATTTCTCTCCAGCAGTAGTAACAAATGTCTCCCCACAAAAAGGGAGCAATTAACAGTACTTCAACAAGCTCCTGAGGATGAAAGGGGTGGGATGGGATGATCTGCATAATCACTCAGCTGTCACACTGTACCAGAGACAGGCCTGCCCAAGCCTCCTGAACAAAGGAGAAAGCCCAGACAACTGGAACCAACCCAGGATGGGGGCTCTCTTTGAACTTTTAGAGCCCCATTTATGAGGAAGTCACGCAATGCAGCGCAGCAAGTCACTTTGCTGCGCTGCACTGCATGACAGGGAAAGGGCAGGAATGCACCGTATTTAAGTCAATATGGCGCATTCCTGTCCTTTGCCTTGCACTGGCACCCTTTTGACAGCCTAGCGCCAATGAAGGCACCATTGCGCCATGGTGCAAGGTGCCTGTGTTGCATTCAGTATTGTTTTTGTGCAGAACGGCGCACCCATCTGCACAAAAACAGTCCTGTGAGGCATATACCTCTTTCTATGTGTGCTGCAGAATTCAGCACACATAGAAAGAGGAAGAAACAAAGAGAAATAGAGATATTTCTTCTCAATACGCCTCCCCTTGGAAGGTGTAAGATTTTGGCGTCTCACCAGGTTTACAAGTTCTTGTAAATCTGGGGATGCGTCAAAATCCATGGGAGTTGCATGGTAACACCAATGCAACGCCTACCCAGGGAAGAGTAATGCAACGCAGCGATTGTACTGCGCTGCGTTACTCCAGATTTGTGAAGCCACTCAAAATTTGCTTTGCGTGGTTTCAAAAATCAGACTTTTTGTATTCGACCGAGATGGGGCAAGATTGATCTCATGGGGCTGGGCTTGACATATTCCTGGACCATCTACTTTCCGCCCCCACGTCCGATCTCCAACATCCCCCGCAGGAGGGATGATCCATCATCCCCAGGTACCTCTGATTCATCATCCCTGCCTCCCATCTTCTCATGAACAGCTGCCCTTGGGAGGATGACTATACACTGGTTAGCTGCTGCCTCAATTGTTAGTTATTGACGTGTTGTTGAATTTTTCCATGGTTAATTCACTCATCCAGCAACGTACTCTCAACATGCCTGCGGACCCATGTATCATAGCTCTGATACACATGGTTGGGAATTCCCCCAGGGTTACCCAATGTAGATGGCCCTGGGCTCAACTGTTGGATTACTGTAATGTATGTTCCCATTTTACAACGGATTCTACAGGAACGTAATGCTATGATTATGTGAAGCCGGAATCTATGCCATCCTATTACACTGCCTACTGTAAGACTGTTGAATAAAAACAAGTTTGAAAAAAAAGAGGTTTGCGTCACGCATGTACCATGTTGCTGGTGTAAACTGGACACAAGCCTCTCATAAATGAGGCCCTTAGTGTGCAAGAATCAGGCAGTGATGTTAGCTAGGGACGGAGCTGAGACTTCAGGAGCAGATGTGACCAATGACTCTTGGATGACGCCATTTTGGACTGTGCAGGAGGGTTGGGACATGGGTGGAGAGGTGAGGTGGCAGCCTAGGATTGGCCAGGGGTGCCTGATTTCTGGAACCTTCCTCTCCCGTTTAAAAACTCTTGCACAAGGGGGAGACTGTCCCTTGTCTGGTGATTTTTGTGCATGTCACTCATGGATCCTGGGACTGCCATGGAGAAATGGAAGGAGACATCCCCGATCCCCACTCAAGACTAAGGACTCTGCGCAGTTGGCCCCAGGGCCAGTGGGTCTCCCTAACAGCCAGTGAGGCTGGCCCCCTTACACCACCTGAGGACCAGTTGATGAAAGCTCTGAACTTTTCTGTGCCCAGAAACCAATATCAGGAGGATGGCTGGTGCAGGGAACCAGGAGAACCACCTCCTTGAGGACTGCACCACTTTGGAGCTGAGGAGTGTTGCTGCAACTGTCCCTGCTGGCTAGAGCTTGCCACCAGAAATAAAATGAGTCCAGGATCATCCAAATCAGCCCAACAGGGCCCAAGTTATTGCATTTTAAAGTTTAGAAACCTTTTGACCTTTTTTAAATCAGAGTGCGGTGACTTCCCCAAGGGTGGGCCAGGGCCAGGGGGTCGGTGCAAGGAAGATGTATAGATTCCTGAAGGGAGGGAGGGAATGTGTGTGGGGGCCCGCTCTCGTCTTTTTGCCTGGGTACCTCATCCCCTGGCTGTATTTCTGTTTCAGGAGGCTGGGACCCATCCCTGGACCCCCGAGGCTGCCAGGAAAACACAGGTGAGAGAACGTCATCATGCTCCCCTGCGATAATAGGAAGGGGCCTCGGACTCCATCTCTGGGCCCCGATGGCAGAAGGAGAGGGAGGAGTGCCGCTGTGCTCCCCCGCATTGCCGGCCTACCCCACTCCCTGCACCCGTGATTGCTCTGTTTGAGTGCTGCCTAGTCAGGGAGCCAATGGAGACAGCCAGGTGTGGACTCCCTGGCTGTCCCCAACATGAAACCAAGCGGGTGCCCATGTGGGATTGGACACCCCCAAAGATAGACACAGGCGAGGTGCTGTGCGGCAGCTCAGATCAGCATAGTGGCTCTCGCTGAAGCAGCAGTAGAGTCGCTCATCGCATATTCACTGCCTAACTGTTTCACCCTAATTTTGGTCATTTCTCCCCTTGTGGCGGCCCGAGGATGGCGGGGCCACCATCAACAATGAGAGGAAGTGTGCAGCTTCTTCCAGGACAGACTTGAGGAGTCTCCGCCCTAAGTAGTGAGGGACTCAAAAACATTCACCTCCCCAGGATTTTCCTCCAAGTTCAAGCACTCCCAATGCTGGAACTTCTGATATACAGCTGGGAGTGCCATGCCCTCTAGGGGTTCTGTGTATGGTTACAGTCATTATGGCCTGAAAGTCCTAAAAGCAATTCATGTCTTGAAGCACCCTCTAGGAGTCAAGTGTATGGTTGCAATGTCATTACATTGTGATGTTGATGTCCTCTAGGCGCTGCATTTATAATTGCAGTTTGATGGTTGAACATGTATAAAAATACACAAACACAGGTTTTTCTCATTAGAAATGCTTAATTTGTTCCCCATAATGACGACAATGATTACTGCTCACAGTATATATGTTTTATGAGCTTTAATTAGTGCATTCACACAGGATCATTATTGTGGTTTGTTGCTCTTGAACCTTGACAAACCAATAGACTTACTTAATATGTTTGTGTGACCCCTTTAGGGAGTCAAAGGTGATTATGTAATGTCATATATGATATTTTCCATCTGCCAATGTCCATATTAGCAAATTATTGCATAGTATTTAATAGTGTGTGTGTAAGGAACGTACTTCTTTTTTTCTAATGAAAAAGTACTGAATGGACATTCATTTATTGAGTGTTATTATTGCATGCCAGTAAATGGTTATTACTAGCTCACACCACCTCCCCTGAGTAGGCCTTGGACTGCTCTGCCTCCCTACCCTGAGAAAGTCAAGCACTACAATCGGGTGCTTGGTTCCTAGTAAGGACAATTGTGGACCTATTACTTGTGCAGTCCACACAACTAATAACCCAATTTCCTACAATTACTTTTTGTCTTTTGTGATGATTCTTATCTTTTTAATAAGCCTTCATGATTTGTTCTTTGAATTTTGTATGTTGTGGATTGTCTAACGTGGGCTTTCTGGGTTTCATTGTGAAATTTGTGTTTGTGTCTACGGCTCATGTATTTTACGACTCACACAAAGGCCTGATCCATCAATCAGCCCTTCTAATGCTACAAAGTCTGACAACAGTTTACCATGGCCTTCGGACTGGTGGCATCTGGCGAATTCAACACCTGAGGGATAGGCGATATTCCTTCCACTCTAGGAACCACAAAAAACTCTTGTGAATAGACAATTGAAGGCCAAATGGATAATGGACCATTTTCCCCTATGAGCGGTAATATCCTGCCAGAGGGCTTTGGGCCCCATCAGCTGGAGGATGGATACCTGGATCCTGCAGGAAAAAGCAGTGATGGACAAAATAGGTGAGGCCACTGAGAACTACTTTGCTGCAAACAAAGATTCTGTTCAGTTAACAATCCCTCTCTGGGAGGCCTATATGGCTGGAGTCAGAGGAGAGGCAATTTCCTATGCCTCTGACTTAAGAAAAAGCAATAAGCAGATGCCAATCAGATGGAGACTGACATCCTTGAACTTGAAAGACAGTACCTGCAAACAAATGAGAAGGAAATTGGTCATCACCTGGACCTTAACCCCTTAACTGCTGAGGCTCCTCCCCACTCACCCCCGCAAGTGCTGAGCCCTTTTTTGGCTATTAGGGGTTGTTCGCACTTAGGCTTCCATAACTTTTCCCCCATAAGGTATCCATGCCAAATTTTTGTCTTTTTTTCCCAACATCCTGGGAATTCTAAAGGTACCCAGGGTTTATGCATTCCCCTGGAGGGGACCGAGAAAATAGCCAAAATATGGCAAAATTTTGAGTTTTTGGAGAAAAATGGAAAAAAAGTGCTCCAGAAAAAAGCGTCTGTTTTTCCCTAAAAATTGCATCAATGAAACCAGTGTGAAACCCATGGGTGATCCAGGAAAGCTATAGATTTCTGAAAAGTAGACAAAATTCGTAATTCAGCAATAGGTCATATATGTACATCCTTCTAGGTTTTTTTTTAAAGAAACTAACTGCTGACATAAAGAAATATTGAAAATGATTAAGAAACAACTGCAATTTGTGACGAAGTTGTCATCTGTAACTTTTTGTCATGATTTCCGATTTACAAAATCAATGTATCATTACATCCGCTAGTCCTTTCTAGTTGCGGGGATATATAGGGTTTGTAGGTTGTCCAAGAACCCGAAGTACCCAGAGTCAACAACTGAACTGCACCTTACAATGGTTTTTCATTGTGTACTGAGTATAGAGCAATTGATATTGTTAAATATGTAAAATGAAAAACAGATATCAAGTAAAGCTATGTATTTCTGAAATGGGCACCAGATGTTGAGTTTAGAAGCAGTGGTTATTTGTACCTCTCTGAATGTGTGGGTACCAATACTAGCATGTAATTCAGAGGGTATTTTTCAAAATGTCTTCCGTTTTACAATCTTACAAAGTGGCTTCCAATTGAAGGCACAAATGCAAAGAAATTCTAATGGTAATAGCGAATGTTCTACTATGATATGCTCCCACATAACTTCTGATGAAAATGTCATCTCACTTCTGTGGATGGAACTAGTGCCTACAGCAAGAAAGGGCCGAAAATGCAACATGGATACATCACATTTTTCCACTGAAATCTGACCCTTTGCAATGTTGGTAGCTCTGGAATTTGGGGCGTAGCTCAGCCGGAACCTAGGAAGCTTAGCAAACCTGCACATTTGTAAAACCTAAACACCTATGGGATTCCAGGTTGGGTTGATGTGCGTGGTTCTCACCAGGTTTCCTTATCCATAAGTCTTTGCAAACCTCCAACTTTGGCTAAAAACACATTTTCCGCACATTGCTGTGAGGAAAACATCTGGAATCTATGGGGAGCTACAAATTTCCTACCACCCAGCATTCCCCAAAGCTTTCCAATAAAAATGGTACCTCAGTTGTGTGGGTAGGCCTGGTGCCCTTGACAGGAAAGGGCCCAAAACTCAACATGGACACATCATATTTTTCCACTGAAAATTGACCATTTTTTTGCAATGTGGGTAGCTGTGGCTTTTGGGCCCTAGCTCAGCCATACCGAGGGAAATCTGGCTAACCTGTCCATTTTTTAAAATTAAACACCTAGGAGAATCTAGAGTAGGGTGACTTGCGTGGGTTTCACCAGCTTTTCCTACCCAGAAGCCCTTGCAAACCTCAAACTTTGACTAAAAAAACACATTTTCTTCAAATTTCTGTGATGAAAACATCTGGAATCTGTGGGGAACCACACATTTCTTACCACCTAGCAACCCCCAAGCCTCTCAATAAAAATGGTACCTCACTTGTGTGGGTAGGCATTGTGCCCGTGACAGGAAAGGACCCAAAATGCAAAATAAACACATCACATCTTTCTCCTGAAAATTGACCCTTTTCTTGCAATTTGGGTAGCTGTGGATTTTAATCCGTAGCTCAGCTAGCACCTAGGGAAACCTAGCAAACTGATACATTTTTTAAAACTAGACACCTAGGGAAATCCATGGTGGGGTGACTTGCATGACTCTCTCCAGGTTTTCTTACCCGGAAACTTTTACAAACCTCATACTTTGACTAAAAACACACACTTTTCTCACATTTCAGAGATGAAAACATCTGGAATCCATGAGGGGCGCAAATTTCCTATCACCCAGCATTCCTCCAAGTCTCCCTATTAAAATGGTACCTCACTTGTTTTGGGAGGTCTAGTGTCCGCGACACGAAAGGGCCCAAAACACAATATAGGCACATCACATTTTTCCACTGAAAACTGTCCTTTTTCTTGTAATGTGGGTACCTGGGGATTTTGGGCCCTAGCTCAGCTGGCACCTAGGGAAACATAGTAAACATGCACATTTTTGAAAACTAGACACCTAGGAGAATCCAGGTTGGTGAAAGGACCCAAACCACAACATAGACATCACATTTTCCACAGAAAACTGATCCTTTTTTTGCAATGTGGGTAGCTGTGGACTTTGGGCCCTAGCTCAGGTGACACCTAGGGAAACCTAGCAAATCTGTACATTTCTGAAAACTAGACACCCAGGGGAATCCAGGGTGGAGTGATTTACATAGCTCTCACCAGGTTTTCTTATCCAGAAGCACTTTAAAATCTCAAACGGTGGCCCTCAATTCGATGTCAGTGGGCCCACCACAGACAGGCCGTCGTTGGCATCCAATGAAACGGTCCGACCGCCGGATTATGATCCGGTGGTCAGAGGAATCTGAGAGAGGGACTGACTGCTGCTGTTCTGGAGCCCGTCGGGGCAGCGGGGGGACCATAATCCTTACAATAGGGGCGGTGCCCGCTCAGGCACCACCGTAGGGATTACTATGTCCCTTCCCATCTCTCTTTTTATGGCAGTCCCACTGCCAAACAAAGGCAGACAGAAAGGGACTTTGGGGCCCATAGGAGGGACCCCGTCCCCCCTGGGCCTTTGCTATGGGTCCTATGGTGCCCCCCCAAAAATCCATGCACTGTGTGGCAGGCGCTGCATGGTGCCTGGCACAAGGTGCATGGATGCTTGAAAACATACATTTTTCTATTGCAGTTTGTGCTGCAGCTCTTTTTTGGCTGCCACACAAGTTGCAATGGAAAAATTGATGTTTCCGACTGCCCTTAGGGTGGTCGCATCCTAATTCGGCGGGTGGAATAGACGACTAATAGTCGGGTGGAATCCATACCTCTACGGTGTTGGTCAGACGCTCGTCTGACCGACATCGTAATAGGCCCCTCTGACTAAAATCACACATTTTCCTCACATTTCAGTGATGAAAACTTCTGGAGTCTCTGAGGAGCATACATTTCCTTTCACTCAGCATTCCACTAGTCTTCCAATAAAATGGTACCTCACTTGTATGGGTAGGCCAAGTGACCGCGAAACAGGAAAGGGCCCAAAATGCAACATGGCAACGATACATTTTTCTACTGACAACTGACCTTTCCTTTGCAATGTGGGTAGCTGGGGATTTTGGGCTCCAGTGAGGGAAACCTAGCAAACCTATACATTTCTGAAAAATAGGGGAGTTCAGGTTGGGGGGACTTGCGTTGCCTTCACCAGGTTTTCTTATCCAGAACCCTTTGCAAACCTCAAACTTTGACTAAAAACACACATTTTCCCCACATTTCTGTGAGGAAAACTTCTGGGATCTGTGGGGAGCCACAAATTGCCTTCCATCCATTATTTCCCCAAGTCTCCTGAGAAAAATGGTACCTCACTTTTGTGGTAGGTCTAGTGCCCGCGATAGGAAAGGACCCAAAACGTAACATAAACACATCACATTTTTCCACTGAATGCTGATCCGTTTTTTTCAATGTGGGTAGCTGTGGATTTTGGACCTAGTTCAGGTGACACCTAGGGAAACCTAGCAAACCTGTACATCTAGGGAATTAAAGGGTGCGGCAACTTGCATTGCTCTCTCCAGGTTTTTTTACTCTTGATTCCAGAAGTAGTCTAAATCTCTGGGGTTTTATGTCTAATACTTATACCCCAAAATGTCTTTGTTCTCTTTGTGCAAGGGTCTCTGAGCCCAGTCCAAACCAGTTCTGTCCTCACAGGTGCAGTATGACCACAGGGTGTGGAGACAGCATTGTGCAAGGGAGATAGGCCACATTCAGGTGCAAGGAAATCTCCTCCCACTACTCTAAATTCAGCCAAGGTCTATTCAACTCAGCTCTGAGTCATCCCGGAAGGGCCAGGCACACCTCAGACCCCCCAGTGGCTGTCTACAGTGAATGCACATCCCCAGCCCCTGTCACTCCAAAGCCAGACAGTCAATACACAAACAGGCAGAGGCACACAGAATGGTTAAACAAGAAATGCCCACTTTCTAAAAGTGAAAAGAAAATGGAGGGTTGGGCCCATTGGTAGCACCTAGACTGAGCCCCTTATAAAGTTGTATCAACCATTGCAGTGTCTGGGCACTATATGCTGATTTGCACTTTAAGAACCACACAGTTGATTTTTAATGGCCCTTGTGATTTATTTCACTTTCATTTTATGTTGTTTTCAAAAAAGAAATTGAACATTTCTTACATCTCCTTTTGAAGGGCAACCTTTTCTTTTTAGTTCATATATACATTTCACAATAACATTTCAACATAAAGAAACAAAATAATCACATATAATCACGCAAATATTATAACAAGACAATACAATTGTAAAGTAGACTAGTCCTTCATTCTAAGTAAATAACACCTGGCGGAGATTTCATTTTTGAATAAATAACACTATGTGTTCTGCCAGTGTGAGCTAGTGCGGATAGGATCTTTATGCTAAAGGAATAAGCAATCTGCCATATTTCCTAGCTAGTACTGATTCAATGCAGATATTCTTCCCCCAAAAAGCTGGGCCAACGCGTTTCGAACCCTCTGTGATTTGTGAGGTTCTCCTCAGGACCGGGACTTGGTCAGTGCTGCAAAATGTAATGTGAAACAGTGGTTTAGAATTTTTATAGTCCAAATCTCTTTTGCCTTCCCTAAAAATCAACCTGATTACAGTGTCTTAAGGTACCTTATACTGTGTTGTTGCTATTTGGAATCAGTGGTAGTTTCCTGTTCAGAACAGCTTGTAGCAAAGTCCGACTAATCAATTAGCGTTTCGATGGGATACTAAGGAGGAATAAAGTTTTTCAATTTAGAAACAACCGTGCGGTAGCTCCATGTGTGCACACATTTTTTAATTGACCTTATTTTAAGTTGACAGTTGCGTGAACATCAAACTCTTCTCCAGGCTAACGAAGGCACATTTCCTATGCTGTGCGCATCGCTTTATCAAACACTTCCGTATTTTGAAAAACAGAGGGGAACTTGCCTTGTTATAATCTATGAAAATCCATCAGCTTCGTTTTACTTAACGTGCGCGGTATGACTTGTTTGGTGTCACGAACCGGCATGCCTATAAAATTAAAACAGTCTATCATTGTAATGATCGTGCGTGGATATTATGTAATAACTTTTATGAACAGGCTGCACGCGTTCAGTCAAGAAGTTACTTGCCTCTCAAGAGAAATCACTTGTCTCTATTTTTCCTCGTCTATTGAGACCAACTGCGTTCATGGAACTCAGGAGTTGATGTAGTGGAAACAAATCGAGCAGGCATAACAAATCAACTGCCAGAGAACTTGAGTTTACTACTTTGTTGCATGCTGGGATAGGTAGTTTTTTCTTTTATAAACTTGTGCTGTAGAGATGGGGTATTGCTGATGGGCTCAGTTGTTTGTCTTTCAAGCATTACGGGCACATTTGGCCATTATTATTTGGACTTATGGCCAATAAAGCTGTGTTTTATAGTCTGTTGATCTCCGTCATTTCATTCAAACCTCGAGTAGCCGTGTTGAATCTCACTATCAAATACGCTTCTCTTCTGGTTAATAAGGTTTCTGCGTCACCACCTCTTGGGTTTGGCTTACTAACACTGAGGACAGCCCATTTAAAATCTCTCTCATTGTGGTTCAATTCATTGAAATGGCTGGCCAGCGGTGCAGTCATAATTTTATTCTTTATTCTGGAACGGTGTTGGACAATTCTTTGTCTAACCTCCTGGTTTGTTTTGCCTATCTGTGAGCTCGGGCAGATTATTGCATAAACTACGTTCTTTGTTTTGCAGTTGGAGAAATCCATGTGCTTCCATTGTACTCGACCATTTGTATATATGGACCCTTCAATTGTGGAGCTGCAAACTGTACAATTTCCACATTTATGATGTCCTTGAATGGGTTTTAAATTCATGAATGAACGTAAGTTGTCTGGTCTTTTCTCTTGTTCGTCTGCGGCTCTAATTATTTGTTGTCCAATGCTGGTGTTCTTTTTTAAAGCAAAATGTGGTGGATCGAATCCACGCTCCATTACTTTGAAAAGATGCCAGTTCTGACGTATAATGCTATTGAACGTATTGGTTTTGGGGACCGTAGATTGATATGCACACTAGTCTGTTTATTGATGTTTTGGACTTTTTTTGCAACAACTCTTCTCTCGGTGTGAACCAGGCCCTCTTCATTGAGTGTTTTAATCATTTATGAGGGTAACCCTTCTCTTTCAATTTTTCAATCAACGTATGTGAGTGTAGTTCATAATCTTCCTTCTGGGTACAGTTGTGTCTTACTTTCAAAAATTGACCATATGGCAAATTGTCTTTCTGATTCTTGGGGTGAAAACCTTTCAAATGCAAGGCGTTGTTTTTGTCTGTAGTCTTGGTGTATAAAGTTGTGATTAGTCCAGCGTCTGAGGGTCTGACCTCAACGTCCAAGAATGTGAGACTTGTTTGGCTGTGTGACAAGCTGAATTTGATATCGGGATTTCTGTCGTTCAGCCAAATATGAAATTTCATAAGATCTGCTTCATTGCCATTCCAAATACACCAGATATTGTCAAAATATCGGTACCACTGGGCTATGTGGTTGATAAATGGGTTGTTGTTGTAGATTTATCCTCATATCTTGCTATATACAGCACCGCCATTTCTGGAGCGAAGGGACATCCCATCGCTGTTCCCTTGATTAGAACTAAAATAGAATTATTTCAAATTTGAGAGAGATTTTTTCATACAAATCAAGGGAACAGCGATGGGATGTCCCTTCGCTCCAGAAATGGTGGTGCTGTATATGGCAAGATATGAGGATAAATATATCTACAACAACAACCCACTTTTTTGGGAAGGCCTAGTGCTCGCAACAGAATAGGGCCCAAAATGCATCACATTTTTCCACTGAAAGCTGACCATTTTTTTTTGCAGCATGGATAGCTATGTACTTTGGGTCCTAACTGAGCCAGCACCCAGGGAAACCTAACAAACCTGTACATTTTTAAAAACTAGATACCTAGTGGAATCCAGGATGGGATGACATACATGGCTCTCACCAGATTTTCTTACCCAGAAACCTTCTCAAACCTTGACTAAAAAAACTAATTTTCCTCACATTTCTGTGAGGAAAACCTCCAGAATTTGTAGGGAGTCACAACGTTCCTAACACCCAACATTCCCCCATGCCTTCCGATAAAAATGGCACCTCACTTATGTTGGTAGAAATAGCGCCCATGACAGAAAGGGCCGAATACTCACTATAGACACAACAAATTGGTCCACTGAAAAGTAATCCTTTTTTTGCAATGTGGGTAGCTATAGACTTTGGACCCTAGTTCAGATGGCACCTAGGAAAGTCTAGCAAACATACACAGTTTTAAAAACAAGATACCTAGGGAAATCCAGGGTGTGGTGACCTGCATGGCTCTCATCAGGTTTTCCTACCTGGAAACCTTTGCAAACCTCAAACTTAGGCTAAAATCACACATTTTCCTTACATTTCTGTGCTGGAAACTTCTGAAATCAGGAGAAATCCACAAAATGTCTACCATCCATCGTTCCCCCACTTGTCCTGATAAAAACGCATCCCCACTTGTGTGGTTGGGCCTAGTGTCCGCGCCAGGATTAGATCAAATCAAGGTCAATAGGAGTTCCTCTGTGGGACTCCTATTTACCCTAGGTTGAGCCATTCCTGTCGCGGTCACTAGGCCCAGCCACACGAGTGGGGTAGCGTTTTTATCAGGAGAAATGGGGGAATGCTGAGTGGTAGGAAAGTTCTGGATCCCTGTGGATTCCAGAAGATTAGGTCACAGAATTGCAAGGAAAGTTTGTGATTTTAGACAAAGTTTGAGGTCTGCAGGGCAATATGGGTAAGAAAATGTCACTGGATCTACGTGAAGAACACCACCCTGGACTCCCCCGGGTGTCCAGTTTTTAGAAATGTGTGGGTTTGGTAGGTTTCCTTATGTGGTGGCCAAGTACAGACCTAATTAACACAGCTACCCCTTTGCCAAATCAGGTTAGTTTTTCACAGGAAATGATGTCTTCACATTATGTTTTGGGGCTTTTTCTGTTGTGGACACTAGGCCTACCCAAACAAGAATGGTATTGTTTTTATCGGAACACGTGGTGAAATGCTGGGCAGCAGGGTTTTTGTGGATCCCTGTGTATTCCAGAAGTTTACATAACAGAAATGCCAAGGAATTGTACGATTTTAGGCAGTGTTTGAGGACTTCTCTCAATGTCTAGTTTTCAGAAATGTGTGGGTCTGGTAGTTTTCCTCATCTGGTAACCTACCCAAGACCAAAAAGTGCAAGCATTCACCATAACAAGTGGGATGATATTGGGATTTAGCCACACTCTTCTGATCCATTTGTAAAAACAACACCCAAAAGAATCAAATGTCCTCTTGCTAGCCATTAGGATAGGATGTTTTAGTTTGCAAGGGAGAAGAAAGCATGTTGAGGCATAAGGGGTGAGTGTGGAGCCTGACCCAACCCATTATTTTATTTTGAAAAAATAGTCCTGCCATCCAGTGGGCTTTCTGCCCCTGGGGGCAAATTGGGGGTAAACTCCCTCTCTGCCCTCCGGGGAGGCCAAAATACTGGTTTGTCCGTTTTGAGGTGGGAGTACGGCCTAATGTCTGAGTGCGGCACCTGTGTCCATTTCTTTTGCCCCAAATGCAAAATCCCTTGTGTCTAGTGGGCTTTCTAACCCTCCGGGGAGCAGATTTGTGGGCAAACTCCCCAATTTCAACAAGCCTCCTCTCTGCCCCAGGGAGACAGAAAAATATTATTGCCCATTTTGGGGCGGGTATATGGCTCGATGCCAGGGTAGGTCACCCTATCCTTTTGTTTATTTTGCTGCTGTTATGAAATCCCTGGTGTCTGGTGGACTTTCTGCCCCCCCTCCTGGAGAGGGCAGATTGGGGGTGAATATCCCTATCCAGCCCCTAGAGGGTGCAGAAATTCTAATCGGCCCCGGAGTGGGGAGGGACCACAGGCCCATGCCCGGGGACAATTCCCCCCCCCCAAAATACTGAATAAACGTGGTGTCCTGGTGTCTAGTGGGCTCTCTACCCCCCTCAGGGGCAGATTTGGGGTGAATGCCCCTATCTACCCCCCAGGGTGGGACAGAAAGTCTAATGGTCCCCAGGGCGGGGGGAAACATGTGCCCATGCACGGGGGCCACTTCCCCCCAAACAAATATTGCATAAGTGCAGTCCCTGGTATCTAGTGGGTTTTCTGCACCTGAAGTGGTGGCAGATGGAGGTGAATATCCCCATCCACTCCCCGGGGGCAGACAGACGGGCCATGGGGTGGGGGAGGGAGCACAGGCCCATGCCCAGGAGGGCAATCACCTCCAAAAAATACTATATAAATGCAGTCCATGGTGTCTAGAGGGCATTCTGACAACCCGGGGGAGGCAGAAAGCCTATTAGGCCCCTGGGTGGGGGAGCATGGGTCCATGCCCTGGGGGGTCGCTTCCCCACCAACACATATATTGTATAAATGCAGTCCCTGGTGTCTAGTGGGCTTTCTGTTCCCTTGGAGGGGGAAGATTGGGGTGAATACCACTATCCACCACCTGGGGGGAAGAAAGTCTATTGGGCCCCTGGGTGGGGGGTGCACAGGCCCATGCCCGAATGAGCTGCTCTCTCCAAAAAAATACTGCATAAATGTAGTCACTAGTGTCTAGTGGGCTTTCATGGTGAATACCCCTATCCACTCCCTGGGGGGGGCAGAAAGTCTATTGGGCCCGGGGGTGGGTGGAAGCATGGGCCCATGCCCAGGGGAGCTGCTCCACAAACGGAATATTGCATAAATGCAGTCCCTGGTGTCTAGAGGTTTTCCTGCAGCCCAGGTGGCAGATTGGGGTCATTGCCTCCATCTGCTCCTGGGGGGGGGGGGTTGAGAAAGACTGCTGAGCCCTTATTGTGGTGGGGCATGGTAATGCCCATGGTGGACAGCCCCCATACATTTTTTTCCAATTGGTAACTAGTGGGCTTTCTGCCCCCCCGTGGGACAGATTGGGAGCAATCACCCTCATCTGCGCTACAGGTTGGAAAAATATCTAAATGTTTGTGGGGTGAGGTGAACACAAACCCTTGCCTAAGGGGCCACTCTCTCCAAGTCCCTGGTGTCTAGTGGGTGGTCCTTGCTTGGGAATCACTCTCCACTGGCCATCCTCAAGCAGGGATCCACTGAGCAGAGATACCATTCGAAAGGGGAGATTTACTTCTTTCAAATGATACCCCACCTCAATCAGTGCTCGGGGGCTGAGATATACACCCCTGAGCATGGATGCAGTGAAAGTAAAACAAGTCTATCGGCTTGTTTTACTTTCAATTTAAAGTATTGAGGTCATTGCAACAAAGAGCCTTGGGCTGCTCGGGAAGCTCTTCCAGTGCAGCCTGCGCTAAAAATTAAATAACGGAATCTCTCTGGTGCAAAGCACCAAAGGGGCCTTTATATGCCTCTGCAGTTTCGGCCAATGGCCATCAAATGCACTGGGGAGGGAGTGCGGTCAGTGGCCATTGGCCAACATTTGCATTTAAGGGTTTAAACAATAAGAGTACCAGACGTTAATCAGAAATGATGCATGCAATTACTTCCTTGTCACCCAGAAAGAGCTCTATGAACCGGCAACAATACCAGCAAATTACTGGCTTGGTTGGGGAAGACAATTGAAAAACGCAAGTGGTTATGGGAACTAAATGGCCCGGCTGGTTCCTTGTTTCACAGCATTGAAGACATTGCTAAACCCTTTGTGAACCAGTTCTGGTCCCTACCTGCTATGCATCCCTGCCCAAGTGATTTAGACATACATGCTTTCATGGAACACTTGCACTGCCTAGCCTCCTATTAGAGGGCAGGATAAAACTAAAATCAGAAATCTCAAGTGAGGAGAACACAGAGGCAAAACTGCAAATGGGCAAGACCCTGGGGCCCAATGGTTTGCAACTAGAGCTCAATCACAGATTAGCTAGCAAACTACCTTCATACTTTCTGCCAATATTTGCAGCTGTGACGGCTGAAGGCTGTTTACCATATGACTTTCGTATTGCCACAGTGGTCGAGATCCATGAAACAGGGTTTGTCGTATTGGCCAATATCATATCTAAATACAGAGATCATGGTACTAGCCACAATTCCGGCCATCCACTTCAATGAGGTCATTGACACTGTAGTGTACCCCGACCTGTCAGGCCCCATGCTCCACCAGAGCACAAGATTGAATCTCAGATGCCCTTTTTTGACTGCATGGCATATGTCAAGAAAGTTGTTGAACTGGTGGTGGTCATGCCGTTAGATGCAACCAAAGGCTTTGACTCTCTTGAACGGTTCCTACATGTTTGTAGTCCTGAGAAAATGGGATTCAGGCTCAATTATTTAACTTGGCTTGCATTGCTATTCCGGGCAACATTGGCCAGGTTCATGGTGAATGGTGTCATGTCAGACCCTTTTCAATTAGCAAGAGGCACAAGACAGACATGTCCTCAATCCCATATGGTCTTCGCTCTGGAACTGGAGGCTTTAAGGTGCTGTATCAAGGGCAATGCATTAATGCAAGGTTTGAGATGGGAGGACTTGTGGAATGGGTGAATCTTATCTCCTTTATGTCACACAACCAGATGTAACCATAGATAGATTGCTGCAGATCTTTGAGATCTTTAGGCGATACTCAAGGTTCAGCATTAATCGGGAGAAATCGGTTCTTTACAAGTTGACGACATGGACGTCAGCTTGAGCACTCCAATGTCGGGTGGACGTGAGACACACTGGCTTCAGATACCTAGACATCTACATCACATCTGAAACCAGAGAGGTTTTTTGTTGTAACTTATACAGTGTTCCTGTTAAATTCTGAGAGGACATGATGCACTGGAGAAGGCTGCCACTTTCCTGCCTGGGACACGCAGCCTTCATTAAAATGATAGCAATGCCGAAATGTATGTATGTCATCCCAAGCATGCCCTACTGAGTTCCAGAGGATTTTTTTAAATGGCTGGAGGCTAAAGTGAGATTTCTCCTGTGGGACGGAAGGCCACAATGAATATCAATCCAGACAACAACCCGAGGGATGCATGAAGGGGACATTGCCCTACCTGACCTCTGCAAGTACTATTAGAATGCTCTGCTGTTGTTGGTGAAGGAGTGAGCCTTCTCCCTACTGGGAGAGTAATCCCATAGGGTCAACCGTCATGCAATGGGTAATTGGGGCTGAACCTCAACTCTATACAGCGGAAAGGAATCCAGGGATCTGCCAGACCACACCCTTTCAGTGACAAGGCTCAGAAAGCGGGAACCCGACATAGGAGAACATCCTGAGAAAAGCCATGCTTTCTGTGGGAGCGCAATGTACTCTGAGAGCCCAGAAAAAAGGGCAGAAGTATGTGTGGGTTCCAGAAGTGGGCCTCATTAGTATCAGTAAACTGGAAGAAGTATAGGCCCAAACAGAGCTTTTAAGCTATGATGTGATCAAGAAAGAATACAAAATGTCCGCTTTCCCACCTCCCTCATTTTGGTCAGACGTGGGGCCGATACAGGGGAAGGTTTTGGGGCTTTACGGCATCCTTATCAACTCCTTGCATTTGGGCCCTACACTCTGTGACTAGACTGATGTGGCAGGAGCATCAGGGAGAGGAATGCATGCCTAAAGGTTAGGCTGCCATGCTTCATGGCCATGACAGGGTCCTTAGGAAAGTTTTTGTACTTCAAAATTCTGAACTATTGATACTGGACCCCGTGGAAGTTATAGCACTTCCACTTACTGCCTCACGATTGCAGTTGAAGGTGTAATGAGGCCTTGCAATCTGTACCACCCCCTTTGGTCTTGCCCAACCCTGTAGTCATAGTGGAAGGAGATGTGGCAGCATTTATATCACTGTAGTCCTTTAAGTAGCCCCCTGTCAACCCCGTCAGTGATTCTTCATGACACTGCAGAGGTACATGATCTGGATGTTCATACACACTAATGGCTTGCCATTGCTAGCGAAGGCTAAGCTATGTATACTTCGTCATTGGCAACAGGCCGCGACCCCCACGTTGCAACTAGAGGTGCATAGAAGTGCATAGGATAGCTCTTCATGAGTGGACCACACATGCATTGCATGACAAGCTAGAGAAATTCGAACAGGTTATGGGTCCCTTCTTGGCTTTGGGGAGCGATGATGGTTTTTGAGCAATACAGAGTTCTGTGCATTATTACATTCTCATGTAGCACTGTGGTGAGACGATGTTGCCGGGGTGTGGATGGGCATCCTTTGGGGATCTCTGGCTCTCTGTTACTGCTGTTGATTGAGTATGATTATTACCTGGTTGGGAATATTGATTGAACGGAGGCTGATAAAATAATGCCATTCTCTGATATACCGTTGAGTTGTCTGCTGTAGGCACCATCATGGTTCACTCGGCCCGCATCTCCTTGGTCATTGTCTTCATCTGTCTATTCCCTCACTCCAGCACCCTGCCTCTATTTTCCCTCTCTACCCACCCCTATCTACTCCCTCCCCTCCGTGCACAGATTAGCTTAATGGATGTTTTGCTCAAAGCCTAACCACAGCCGAATAGTGGTGATGGATACTCAAGCATCCCCTTTTCTATACATAGTGCATTCTTCTTAGTCCTGTGGTAGTGGGTTGTTTCTCCTTTGTTTGCAGACCCATCTTTATCCCTTTCGTGTTTAGATCCCAGAATGCATGTTGCCCATCATTGTGGATCAAAAGCACTCTCTGAAATAAAGTAGGTATGGTCATCCCCTTCTATTATGGTATTTTAGACTCCAGGTCAGAGTTCATTGTAGCAGATGGGAACATTGTCATCCGCTCTTTTGCTCTTTGCTCAAGGGTTGGTAAGGCCAGGTTGGTATTTGCATTTAGGGGTGACTTAGGGCTAGTTCCCACTATTTCTGACCTATCTGACATTTGAGCCAGTGAGCTTTCTATGATAGACTTTTAGTGTTGAGGCCCAAACCCAGCCTCTGATCTTGGTTTAGTAATTCTGCACCACCTGATTTACGGTCTCAAATTTGGCTGCTCATGCCTCCTCAGCTGTCTCTTGCTTTATCACTTTGCCTTCCGTTTGTCTCTGCCATCTGGTATGCGCTTTCGGGTATTGTCATTGAGTCCCTTGCGGGTCTCCTATCCTTCTCCTTCTGCTTTCCCACAAATTCCAACTACTTCAAGAAATGCATCAGATTGATTATGTCTTTGATTTTCTTGAGTTGTTCTCTTCTTGGGACCCCCAAGGACAGTACTGATAGATTTTATTGTAATGCCCCATCCACAGCCCTTTCCTTCTTTTATTGAGGGTTCCTTTTTTCCAGCTATTCTTCTTCCTCTTATATTGGACCACTGAGCACAAATGGTTAGTAGTGTCAAATGTTACAATCGTTTGTGTAATGCTTTGATATACGACCTCAGGTACGGGCAAAAATGGATAGAAATTTCTACGACATAGCTGCCCACTCGATTGTAAGCAGAGCAGTAGTCAGTGTGCCCAGGTACACAATTCCAGACAGTCAAACAATTCCACAGTCAAGAACAGATCAAATTTTGTCCTTTCGAAATGGGGACCGACTGCCTACAAGGCAGCGGTCCCACATGCCTAATTACGATGCGACCGCCACCACGGCGGTTGTAATGTCTATTCTTTGTATTGCGGCTGGTGCTGTGTTCTGCAGTACCCGCCGCAGTACAAAGAATAGACATGTTAGATATCCCTGCACTACGTGGCAGGCACCATGCGGTGCCTGCCACATGGTGCTGGGATATGTAGGGGGCACCATAGGTGCCACCCCCCAGGGCCCATGTCCGAAGCCCAAGGGAGAAGGGGTGTTCACTACGGGCCCCCAAATCCGTTTCTGCCTGCCTGGTCACAACGGGTTAACTGTCGCTGACAGACAGCCAGATAAGGATCATTATCCCTACGGCAGGCACCCCTGCCATTCTCTGCATTGCTGGAGGTCCAGAATCATTCCGACTGTCGGACCCGTGGCGGTTCGTCTTTCCGACTGCCACACATCCGCCCGCCACCCAAATGTGGCGGGCGGAAAATATGATTGCGATGGCGGTGGGACCGCCACCGACAGGCTGTTGGTGGCAGTCCCTCTGTCATCGTAATCGGGCCCTATGTTCTTAATTTATTGAATTCAGCATTTATCTGTCACTAAACCAGAAGTTTGGGAGCAGTACGAAATTAGGGACAGTAAACTCACCCCGTTGCAATGAACCCCCCTCTTCCCCATAACCAAGTCACACTTTGTTTTCGTTTTATTTTTATAATTGTCTTACTGAGCACTCTTACAAAACTTCAGCTTACTGTGATTCATTCTGGGTGGATATAGGCTCTTCTCAAGTTCCAAAATGTGATCACTCCTGTACACCACTCTCGGCGTTGAGTCCTGGGAGTCCACTCTCCTCTTGCTTCCGCATGGCCAAGTATGCAGGGGAGTATGCAGTAGACTACTCACAATCTCCTCCCAAATGGAAAACATGTTTTTTTAAAGCAGCACCTATTCCTTTGTGGAACACGAGCCTTGCAATGCAAGGTGTTAAGTCTACAGTTCACTACCACCATCCCTACCTTAGGTGCTATTCACAGGGACCTTCTTAATTAACATCCTTACGTGGGTCGTCCAGCAACCCCTTATGAATGGCATTTCGCGATTCAACTTCTTAGTACATTGTTTATATCGCAAAAATTCAGGCAGTTCACAAAAAGTGAGTGCTCAATTTGCGGCCACCATATGCGACTTGGCTGTTCATACATTGTGCCTTAACGTAAAACAGACACTTTAATAGCAAAACTCATAAAATTCCCTGTGTGACGAAAACAAATGCCCACTGCTGCTACCTGTGTGCTACTTAAGCTTCCTAGCATTTTCCATAGAAGCAGAATCGTTTGCAAATGCTTATTTCGTAGTGCCATTTACTGCATTGAGCACCAGTCGTAGAGGAGTCACATATTAACATCCATATAAAATAGACAGTGTAGCAGTGAAAATTCGGACACCTCGTTTGAAGTGAAGCTAAACAACCGTGTGGTTGGTCGCACGTCCACCATTTTGAGGAAAAAACACAGCACGTGGGGAGGGAATATATAAGCTTTCTGAAAACTGGGGCGAGAAAGAGCCCTTTTTGGCCCACTGTCATTAAGGATGGAACTTTGAAAAAAAGGCACAGACAACAGGAAGAAAAGCTTTCAGGGAGAAGCAGAAATTGATGTTCGGCAATTACTGTCCGCAGCTGCTGTAGTTCCAAAAGGCGCGCGCTGCACACAGGTGCAGCCATTATAACAATGAATAGCACACATTAAAGGTGCCTTCCGCAGAGGTAATAATACCAAGGCTAAAAAGGTATGGTATTTATATTCCGGCTGGTATTAGCAACAACAAAAAATCATAATTATAAAAGCTTTTCAAAGCCTCAGCAAATGGTTTCTAGATGCCGCTTTTATTTCAGCCCCGCAGCCCTAAAAGTAAACTGCCCACAGTGGTTTAATGATGCTCCCAAACAGCTTTTGATGATATGAGACTGTGTTTTTTTTCTTTATTTTTGAGTTCGAGAAGCAAAACAACTCGAGGTATGAACAGAACTCTGTCATAAATGCCATTTTACCAGTTACATATTTATTTATTTTCGAGGCACACACGTTAGAAAGCCAGCGTCAAAGCGCACATTGTAAATGTGTACAATATTATAAACAAACGGATGACGTCTGCTGTGTCTAGCCGGTGACAAACGGATGTTTATTATCTGCGATTAACACAATTCTGGTGGATTGTAGTTACATTTTGCAACTGGGTATCAGTGTATGATGAGGTCTTTTTGTTTCGGCTGATCTTTTATTTCAAGGAAACTGACATTTGGTTTTTGGTTTTTTTTTTGTGCTAGACATATATTTTCCGACGTTCCAAAAAAAAAAACAAATGGCAGAAATGCACTGACTAAATATAAGTTGCAAGTGTATTTGCCACAATCAAAACACTATTTAACATTAAGTCGAATACTTTTTTGCTTTCAGCTGTCAATCAATTCGGAGAGAAATACAGTTAAAGTAGACATTGCAACAGAATTACACAGATAATGCACAGAAAATGCAAAGAGGTGGTGGATCACTGGGCCAGGAATCAGAGATATTTGAAACACTTCAAGTAATACAAGGGCTATGATAAGGGGTAGATATGGACATTTTTGAAAATGTGTTACTAATGGCACCTATAGGTGATGCAGAAGTCATGCCGTAGGAGAATGCTCATGTCAAGTATAGATTTTCACTGGATAGGTGGGCGATTTATCCATAGTTTTTCTAGGTCTTCTGTCTGTTGTGATGTCCCTCAATCAATTAATGAATCAGAATTCTTAAAAAACGTGACTACTCACCCATGAGGGTCTTAAGGTGCTGGGGGGGCAGGAGGGGGGTGGAGGGGAGGCTCCGCGGTTCAGCCGAAGAGCCAGGTCCTGAGGTCCTTCCTGAATTGCGGCAGCGATTCTGATTGCCTGAGGTGCAGAGGCAGGGAGTTCCAGGTCTTTGCAGTGAGGTAGAAGAAGGATCTTCCTCCAGCCATGGTCTTGTGGACCTGTGGGATGGTGGCCAGGGCCAGTTGGGTGGAGCTGAGATGTCTGGTGGGAGTGTTAGAAGGAGAGACGGTGGTTGAGGTACACAGGTCCGACGTTGTGGAGGGCTTTGTAGGCATGCGTGAGGAGCTTAAAGGTAATTCTTTTGCTGATTGGTAGCTAGTGAAAGTTTCTCAGGTGGCCGGTGATGTGGCTGCGGCGTGGGATGTTCAGGATGAGTCTGGTGGAGGCGTTCTGGATGTTCTGCAGTTTCTTTTGGGGCTACAGCGTGAAGTGCGTTGCTGTAGTTGAGTCTCCTGCTGACGAGCGCATGGGTGACCGTTTTCCTGGACTCAGCACTTGAAGATCTTATGAAGCAGACGGAGCGTGTGGAAGCATGAGGATGAGATGGCGTTGATTTGGCGGTTCATTGAGAGCAAGGAGTTCAGGATGATGCAGAGGTTTCCTGCGTGGTCCGTAGTTGTAGGGGGGTTCTGAGCGCTGCGGACAACCAGAAGTCATCCCAGGCAGAGGGGTTGGAGCCCAGGATGAGGACTTCGGTCTTGTCTGAGTTGAGCTTGAGGCAGCTGTCCTTCATCCAGGTGGCAACTGCCTTCATCACGTTGTGGAAGTTGCTCTTGGCGGCTGTGGGTTTGTCTGTGAGGGAGAGGATGAGCTGGGTGTCGTTGGTGTTGGAGACGATGTTTAGTCTGTGGCTTCTGACGATGGCTGCCAGCGGGGCCATGTAGATGTTGAAGAAGGTGGGGCTCAGCGAGGATCCATGAGACACTCCGCAGCTGATTTCTGTGGGTTCTGAATTGAACGGTGGAAGTCTGACTCTCTGTGTTTGGCCGGTGAGGAAGGAACAGATCCATTCTAGGGCTTTGTTGCGGATGCCGGCATCATGGAGTCTGGTGCAGAGGGTGTGGTGGGAGACTGTGTCAAAGGCGGCTGAGAGGTCCAGAAGGATGAGGGTAGCGGTTTTGCCTCAGTCGAGGAGGGCACAGATGTCGTCTGTAGCGGCGAGGAGAACAGACTCGGTGCTGTGGTTGTTCCTGAAGCCTGATTGGGAGAGGTCCAGGATGTGGTTTGTTTTGATGAACTCGGAGAGTTGGACGTTAATGGCTTTATCAACGGCTTTGGCTGGGAAGAGGAGCAGAGAGATGGGTCTGTAGTTCTTGAGGTCTGTCGGGTCGGCAGAGGGTTTCTAAATTGGGGGTTTGATCTCTGTGTTCCAGTCTTCCAGGAAAGTGGCGGACTCAATGGAGCAGTTGATGGTGCAGCAGAGTTTGGGTGCGATGGAGATGAGGGCAGGGGTCTGAGGGGGCTCAGGAGTGGATGCTCTTCATGTTTCTGAGTGTGTCGTCAGAGGTAAGGGTGGTCCAGTTGGGCAAGGTCTGCTGGGGTCTGGAGCTGTTGGGTGAGGTGATAGCGGGTGGGTGGGACTTGGGTTGCGAAGCTGTCGTAGATATCCTTGATCTTGTGGTGGAAGAAGGTGACAAGGTTGTTGCAGAGGTCTTGAGAGGAGGGAATGTCTGCTATCTCTGTTTCGGGTTTGGCGAATTCTTTGATCACAGCGAAGAGTTATTTGCTGTTGCGTGCATAGGCGTTGATGCGTTCCTGGATGGCTGCTTTCCTTGTTGTTCTGATGAGGTGGTGGTATGCGGTGACGGAGGTTTTAAAGGCTGCGTGGTCTACCACAATCTTGCTCACATTCCTGGACCAATATTACACACAGTTTCCCAGGGGTACAAAATGATTTTGCATCTGCTTTTTGTGGCTCCGTGGCAAGTTGGATTTACAGAAGGGGGCCACAAAAGCTTGTGCAAAATGGTGCGATCCCCAGAGGCTGCTCCCTTATTTGCCAATGGAGACAGTGGGGGCACAGCCATTGGAAACATGACTCAAAATACAGTGGGCAGTCCATCAGTTTGGCAAACATGGTGCTCTGCCACCCTGTATGACAGACTTTAAATCAGGCCCTTAATCTGAAAAGCATAGCCCACATGCAAACATTTGAAATTTAGGGTAGGGGCGTGCAGCCTACTCAAGTCAAGCCAGGGCCCGAGTATCCCATTTCCCGGGACATTGCTGTTTCCTGCCTGGGAGAGTGCGGGCATACCCTGCCCGCACTATCCCAGGCAGGAAACGCAACTTTGATCTTGGGAGCACAGAATAGAGTTGCCCCCGCCCAGGCGGGAGCAAAGCAATTGAGTCACCACAATGGATATTGGCTGGGGAGACAGCTGAGCTGCTGGGGCCTGGGGCTCTCCCAACGGCCCACAACTTGTACCACAAATGTGGGTGTCCCGGGTGGGCACCTAGTTTTATCAAATTTGTAAAAAAAATGGCCACAGCGGTGGCTGGGGAGCCAGCTGTGGCCACAGGCGCCTAGGGGCTCCCCTGCAGTCGCCAACTATTAACATGTGGGTGCCTCAGGCAGGCAGTGGGACACTCACAGTAAACAAATTGCTGGCTCCCGCAGCAGGGCTGTGAAGCCGGCATGGGCCACGGGGCCCTCGGGCCCCCCATGGCCCCTAACATTACTAAAAGATGTGGGTGCCCTGGGTGAGCACTGGGGCAGTCAAAAACATAAACATAAATATATATATATATTACATATATTACACACACATACATATATACATATATACGTTTGAGGAAGGCATCCAAGCCGAAACGCGTCTTGCAGTCTGAAACAAGAATAAAGCTCCATGAACCCATGTGTGCTCAGGTCTTCTTTACGAGCATGGAGAACACCCATCCTGAAAGCAGTTTGGCGGCAGTGGTGGCATATTTTGGTTTTCTTCAAAGTTCTTGGAATACTGCCAAACCGCTGCAGCCCGTGAAATGTGAGTCTGGTAAAAAGAGCTGGACTATGATTTAATAGTAAGGCACTGATTACTGAATTAGCACCTTCAGATACGATATCAAGGGGCATTAACCCCTTCGATGCTCATGACGAGCTGGACTCGTCATGGCACACAGTGTTCGTGTGCTCATGACGAGTCCAGCTCGTCATGGGACCCAGCTCAGGAAATCCCTCTGGTGCGGGCACCAGAGGGATTCCCTTTCTCCCCTAAAGCCTCGGGAGCTGGGAAGAGCTTCCCCAGCTCCCGAGGCCCCCTGGTTTCCTGAAATGACGATCGGCGCGCACGTCGCGCTGATGTCATTTCAGTGAAACTGAAACTGAAATGAGCCAAGAGGCTCATTTCAGTTTCAGTTTCTACGTGCTCAGGGGCTATCTCAGCCCCCTTAGCACGTAGAAACTCAGGAGAGGTATCGTTGGAAAGGGAGAATCTCCCTTTCCAATGGTACCTCCCTAGTGGATCCTGCTTGGGGATCGCCCCAGGAGGGCGATCCCCAAGCAGAGATCCACCCACTAGGCACCAGGGAGGGGGGAGCGGCCCCTTGGGCAAGGGCCTTTGCTCCACCCATAACATTTTTGGCATGATTAGTCTTTCTGCACCCCCGGGGGGTAGAAAGCCCACTAGACACCAGGGATTTTTATGGGATGTTTATTAGGGGTGGGGGCTGCCCAAAACGGGCATGCCAATGCCCCCACCCCACCCCGCCGCAAAGGTACAGTCTTTCTGCCCCTCCTGGGGGGCAGATGGGGCAGTAGCCCCCAATCTGCCCCCCCCGGGGGGGCAGAAAGCCCACTAGATACCAGGGATTTTTTTTAATTATAATTTGGGGTAGGGGCTGCCCAATATGGGCATGCCAATGCCCCCACCCCCGACGCAAAGGTACAGTCTTTCTGCCCCTCCTGGGGGACAGATGGGGGCAGTAGCCCCCAATCTGCCCCGGGGGCAGAAAGCCCACTAGACACCAGGTTTTTTTCCCCTCGATACATTTAGGGGTGGGGGTTGCCCAAGATGGGCATGCCAATGCCCCCACCCCTCCCCACGAAATTCCAGTCTTTCTGCCCCCCAAGGGTTCAGAAACACCCTAGATGCCAGGGATTATTTTTTTATAGGCCCGGGGTGGGGACTGCCCAGAATGGGCATGCAAATGCCCCCATCCTACCCCCAAAGAAAAAAAATACTTTCTGCCCCCTAGGAGGCAGATGGGGGCAATAGCCCCTGATCTGCCCCCCCGGGGAGGGGGCAGAAAGCCCACTAAGCGCCAGGGATTTTTTTTATATAGGTAGGGGTGGGGGCTGCCCAGAATGGGCATGTCAATGCCCCACCCCAAAAAAATGCTACAGTCTTTCTGCCCCCCTGGGAGTCAGATGGGGCAATAGCACCTTATCTGCCCCCCAGGGGGCAGAAAGCCCACTAGCCACCAGGGATTTTTTTTACAAAGTTCGGGGTGGGGGCTGCCAAGAATGGACATGCCAATGCCCCCACCCACCCCAAAAAGATGTCACTGTCTTTCTGCCCCTCCCAGGAGGCAGATGGGGGCAGTAGCCCCTGATCTGCCCCGGGGCAGAAAGCCCACTATGTGCCAGCGATTATGCTGGCTTTTTTATACGCAGGGGTGGGGGCTGACCAGAATAGGCATCCATATGCCCCCGACCCCCAAAAGAATAGCTACAGTCTTTCTGCCCCCTCGGGGGCATATCGGGGCAATAGCCCCTGATTTCCCCCTCCCCAGGGCGGCAGAAAGCCCACTAGGCACTGACTTTTTTCGGAATGTGCCTACCTGTTGAATTTGGTTCCTAGCTCTGCCGGCACCCAGGGAAACCTAGCAAACCTATAAATTTTTAAAACTAGACACCCAGGGGAATCCAGGATGGGCTGACTTGACTGGCTCTCACCAGGTTCTGTTACCCAGAATCCCTTGCAAACCTAAACATTTGTCCAAAAAACACATTTTCCTCACATTTCTGTGGTGGAAAGTTCTGGAATCTGCGTGGATCCACAAAATTCCAACCACCCCGCGTTCCCCAAAGTCTTTCGAGAAAAATGGTACCTCACTTGTGTGGGTAGGACTAGTGGCCGCGACAGGAAACGGCCCAAACGCAACGTGGACACACCACATTTTCACAGTGAAAACGGACCCTTTTTTTGCAAAGTGCCTAGCTGTAGATTTTGAACCCTAACACTGCCAGCACCTAGGGAAACCTAGCAAACCTATACATTTTTGAAAACTAGACACCCAGGGGAATCCAGGATGGGGTGACTTGACTAGCTCTCACCAGGATCTGTTACCCAGAATCCCTTGCAAACCTAAAAATATGTCCCAAAAACACATTTTCCTCACATTTCTGTGGTGGAAAGTTCTGGAATCTGCGTGGATGTACAAAATTCCACCCACCCCGCGTCCCCCAAAGTCTTCCGTGATAAATGGTACCTCACTTGTGTGGATGGGTCAAGTACCCGCGACAGGCAAGGGCCCAAAACCTATTGAGGCGACATCAAAATTACCTATCACAAACCAACCTGGTTTTGCAAGGGGGGGTCCCATGAGTTTTTGGCCCCGGGCTCAACGGCCATCTAGGGAAACCTACCCAACCCACACATTTCTGAAAACTAGACACCTGGAGGAGTCCAGCGAGGTATGGCTTGCATGGGTCCCCAAACGTTTTCCTACCCAGAATGCCATGAAAACCTCAAATTTAGCAGAAAAAAAATCACTTTTACTCAAATTTCTGTGTGGAAAAGTTCTGGAATCTGCGTGGATCCACAAATTTCCTACCACCCGCGTTCCCCAGGGCTCCCGATAAAAATGGTACCTCACTTGTGTGGGTAGGCATAGTGGCTGAAACAGGAAATGGCCCAAATCGTATTGTGGAGACTTCAAAACTACCTATAACAAAACTACCTGGTTTTGGGGGGGGGGCACCTGGTTTTTTGGCCCCGGGATCGCCGCCATCTAGGGAAACCTACCAATCCCACATGTTTCTGAAAACTAGACACCCTGGGGAGTCCAATGAGGTATGGCTTGCGTGGATCCCCCAACGTTTCCCTACCCAGAATCCCCTGCAACCCTCAAATTTAGCTGACACAAATTTCCTACCACCCAGCGTTCCCCCGGTCTCCCGATAAAAATGGTGCCTCACTCCGGTGGGAGGCCCAAGTACCCGCGACAGGCAAGGGACCACAACGTCTTGAGGCGACCTCAAAATGGCCTATCACAAAACGACCTGGTTTTGCAAGGGGGTCCCATGATGTTTTGGCCCGGGATCGGCGGCCACCTAGGGAAACCTACCAAACCCACACATTTCTGAAAAGTAGACACCCGGGGATTCCAGGGAGGTATGGCTTGCGTGGATCCCCCAACGTTTTCTTACCCAGAATCCCCTGCAAACCTGAAATGTGGCTGAAGAAATCACTTTATTCACACATTTTTGTGTGGTAAAGTTGTGGCGTCACGGGGCTGACACAAATTTCCTACCACCCAGCGTTCCCCCAGGTCTCCCGATAAAAATGGTGCCTCACTCGGGTGGGAGGCCCAAGTACCCGCGACAGGCAAGGGCCCACAACGTATTGAGGCGACCTCAAAATGGCCTATCACAAAACGACCTGGTTTTGCAAGGAGGGGTCCCATGATGTTTTGGCCCGGGGCTCGGCGGCCACCTAGGGAAACCTACCAAACCCACACATTTCTGAAAAGTAGACACCCGGGGATTCCAGGGAGGTATGGCTTGCGTGGATCCCCCAACGTTTCTTACCCAGAATCCCCTGCAAACCTGATATTTTGCTGAAAAAATCACTTTTTTCACACATTTTTGTGTGGTAAAGTTGTGGCATCACGGGGCTGACACAAATTTCCTACCACCCAGCGTTCCCCCAGGTCTCCCGATAAAAATGGTGCCTCACTCGGGTGGGAGGCCCAAGTACCCGCGACAGGCAAGGGCCCAAAACATTTTGTGATAGGCAATTTTGATGTCGCCTCAATACGTTGTGGGACCTTGCCTGTCGCGGGTACTTGGGCCTCCCACCATTTTTTTCGGAAGACCTTGGGGAACGCGGGGTGGGTGGAATTTTGTGGATCCACGCAGATTCCAGAACTTTCCACCACAGAAAAGTGAGGAAAATGTGTTTTTTTTGCCAATTATTTAGGTTTGAAAGGGATTCTGGGTAACAGAACCTGGTGAGAGCCAGTCAAGTCACCCCATTCTGGATTCCCCTGGGTGTCTACTTTTCAAAAATGTATAGGTTTGCTAGCTTTCCCTAAGTGCCGGCAGAGCTAGGGTTCAAAAACTACAGCTAGGCACTTTGCAAAAAAAGGGTCATTTTTCACTGTGAAAATGTGGTGCGTCCACATTGCGTTTTGCGCTGCTTCCTGTCGCGGGCACCAGGCCTACCCACACAAGTGAGATACCATTTTTTGGGGAAGACCTTGGGGAACGTGGAGTGGGTGGAATTTTGTGGATCCACGCAGATTCCAGAACTTTCCACCACAGAAAAGTGAGGAAAATGTGGTTTTTTTGCCAATTATTTAGGTTTGCAAGGGATTCTGGGTAACAGAACCTGGTGAGAGCCAGTCAAGTCACCCCATCCTGGATTCCCCTCGGTGTCTACTTTTCAAAAATGTATAGGTTTGCTAGGTTTCCCTAAGTGCCGGCAGAGCTAGGGTTCAAAAACTACAGTTAGGCACTTTGCAAAAAAGGGTCATTTTTCACTGTGAAAATGTGGTGCGTCCACGTTGCGTTTTGCGCTGCTTCCTGTCGCGGGCACCAGGCCTATCCACACAAGTGAGGTACCATTTTTTCGGAAGACCTTGGGAACGCGGTGTGGGTGGAATTTTGTGGATCCACGCAGATTCCAGAACTTTCCACCACAGAAAAGTGAGGAAAATGTTTTTTTGCCAATTTTTAGGTTTGCAAGGGCTTCTGGGTAACAGAACCTGGTGAGAGCCAGTCAAGATACCCCATCCTGGATTCCCCTGGGTGTCTACTTTTCAAAAATGTATAGTTTTGCTAGGTTTCCCTAAGTGCCGGCAGAGCTAGGGTTCAAAAACTACAGCTAGGCACTTTGCAAAAAAAGGGTCATTTTTCACAGTGAAAATGTGGTGCGTCCACGTTGCGTTTTGCGCTGCTTCCTGTCGCGGGCACTAGGCCTACCCACACAAGTGAGGTACCATTTTTTTTGGAAGACCTTGGGGAACGAGTGGTGGGTGGAATTTTGTGGATCCTCGCAGATTCCAGAACTTTCCACCACAGAAAAGTGAGGAAAATGTGTTTTTTTTGCCAATTATGTAGGTTTGCAAGGGATTCTGGGTAACAGAACCTGGTGAGAGCCAGTCAAGTCACCCCATCCTGGATTCCCCTGCGTGTCTACTTTTAAAAAATGTATAGGTTTGCTAGGTTTCCCTAAGTGCCGGCAGAGCTAGGGTTCAAAAACTACAGCTAGGCACTTTGCAAAAAAAGGGTCATTTATCACTGTGAAAATGTGGTGCGTCCACGTTGCGCTTTGCGCTGCTTCCTGTCGCGGGCACTAGGCCGACCCACACAAGTGAGGTACCATTTTTTTCGGAAGACCTTGGGGAACGCGGGGTGGGTGGAATTTTGTGGATCCACGCAGATTCCAGAACTTTCCACCACAGAAAAGTGAGGAAAATATGGTTTTTTTGCCAATTGTTTAGGTTTGCAAGGGATTCTGGGTAACAGAACCTGGTGAGAGCCAGTCAAGTCACCCCATCCTTGATTCCCTGGGTGTCTACTTTTCAAAAATGTATAGGTTTGCTAGGTTTCCCTAAGTGCCGGCAGAGCTAGGGTTCAAAAACTACAGCTAGGCACTTTGCAAAAAAGGGTCATTTTTCACTGTGAAAATGTGGTGCGTCCACGTTGCGCTTTGCGCTGCTTCCTGTCGCGGGCACTAGGCCTACCCACACAAGTGAGGTACCATTTTTTCGGAAGACCTTGGGGAACTCGGGGTGGGTGGAATTTTGTGGATCCACGCAGATTCCAGAACTTTCCACCACAGAAAAGTGAGGAAAATGTGTTTTTTTTGCCAATTTTTTAGGTTTGCAAGGGATTTTGGGTAACAGAACCTGGTGAGAGCCAGTCAAGTAACCCCATCCTGGATTTCCCTGGGTGTCTACTTTTCAAAAATGTATAGGTTTGCTAGGTTTCCCTCAGTGCCGGCAGAGCTAGGGTTAAAAACTACAGCTAGGCACTTTGCAAAAAAGGGTCATTTTTCACTGTGAAAATGTGGTGCGTCCACGTTGCGCTTTGCGCTGCTTCCTGTCGCGGGCACTAGGCTGACCCACACAAGTGAGGTACCATTTTTTAGGAAGACCTTGGGGAACACGGGGTTGGTGGAATTTTGTGGATCCACGCAGATTCCAGAACTTTCCACCACAGAAAAGTGAGGAAAATGTGTTTTTTTGCCAATTTTTAGGTTTGCAAGGGATTCTGGGTAACAGAACCTGGTGAGAGCCAGTCAAGTCACCCCATCCTGAATTCCCCTGGGTGTCTAGTTTTCAAAAATGTATAGGTTTGCTAGGTTTCCTAAGTGCCCGCAGAGCTAGGGTTCAAAAACTACAGCTAGGCACTTTGCAAAAAAGGGTAATTTTTCATTGTGAAAATGTGGTACGTCCACGTTGCATTTTGAGCCATTTCCTGTTGTGGGCACAAGGCCTACCGACACAAGTGAGGTACCATTTTTATCGGGAGACTTGGGGTAACACAGAATTGTAGAGCAACTGTTATTACCTATTGACTTTCGATGCATTTCTGCCTTCCAAATGAAAGACAATGTGTAAAAAATAAGTCATTTTGAAAAATGACCTATAATTCTCATGCTAGTATGGGTACTCCCAATTTCGGAAATGTGCAAATATCTACTGTTTCTAAAATCTACATTTTGTTCCCATTTCAGAAATACATAGGTGTCTTTCATAACAATTTTTCCATGTATACATTTTCCCAAAATAATTGCTATATACCCGGTACATAATAAAAAACCATTGCAAGATGCTGCTCAGTTATTGGCTCTGGGTTCGTCGGGTTCTTGGTGAACCTACAAGTCCTATATATCCCCACAACCAGAAAGGTCCAGCGGATATAACGGTATATTGCCTTCAAATAGCTGTCATATTTAGAAGAAGTTACAGGTGAAAACGTTGACATAAATGGCTGTTTTTTTCAACTAATTTTCAATTTTTCTTTATTTAACTGTTAGTTTCTATAAGGAAAACTTTAAGGATCTACACAAATGACCCCTTGATGAATTCAGAATATTGTCTACTTTTCAGAAATGTATGGCTTTCCAGGATCCATTATTGGTTTCATACCCATTTCTACCATTAACTGGAAGGAGGTTGAAAGCACAAAAAATAGCAAAAATAGGCTATGTCCCAGAAAAATGCCAAAACTGTGTAAAAAAGTTGGTTTTCTGACAAAAGTCTGCTTGTCTCTGAAAGCTGGGAAGATGGTGATTTCAGCACCACAACCCCTTTTGATGCCATTTGCAGGAAAAAACAAGACGCTTTCATCTGTAGCCCTTTTTTGCATTTTTCCCAAAAACCCAAAATTTAGCTGTATTTTGGCTAATTTCTGGGTCCCCTCCATGGGAATCCACAAACCCTGGGTACCTTTACAATCCCCATGATGTTAGAAAAAAAGGACGCAAATTTGGCATGGATACCTTATGTGGTCAAAAAGTTACAGGGGCCTAAGCGCGCACTACCCCAAATAGCCAAAAAAAGGCTTAGCACAGGGGGGGAAAAGGCCTAGCAGCGAAGGGGTTAAGTGGCTGCATGAGGCTTAGAGAGACTTTTAATTATTTTTAGAAAAGACACTGGCATGATCAAAGAAATGAATAATGTGTTGCCTACTGTTGGAAAATCAAGGTACTTACCGCAAAAAATATTTCTATTACAGAATTCAGATTGCCGAGGTTGTGAAATCTTTCTATGCCTACAGCACACTTTCCACCAATAGGGAAGAGGCAATGAATTTTCCACTAATGATGAAGGTGCAAACACGAGTTTAAAACTGTGTGCTATGAAACGCCGGCGTCTTAAGCATTTGAGGAAAGCATCCAAGCCGAAACTGACATGATTAAGGCGGCCACACCGAAACGCGTCGTCAAATTTTCATTTACACAGCCCACTGAGTGCTCTGTTTGCTCTGTGGAGAGTGTTGGTGGAGTATTAATGCGTGAGCACCACAAGCTCACGACGGAGGCACCCGTTCAAGGGTTCGTCATGAGACTTGTGGATTTGGTGGAAATGGATTTTGAAGTGCCAGAACAGCCCAACTACCAGTGGAATATGGAGCCCGCCTTACTTAAGGGACATTACCAAATGGATTGGTGCCCGTCACTGAGACTGGCACTTTCGGGAACATAACGTATTGGCAAGTACGGTAAAACAAGGGCCTATGAACTGACACTATCATAGTGAATAGAGGATTTTAATACTTGATGTGATGGACTACATGGTGTGTTCTGCACTCGTGAGTAAATTACGAACTGATGGTGTAAAACTGTTTGGGACATATGTGGTAGTCAACACGTTGCAATGGCGACTTGAAAATCTGGCCATTTCAAAAGGGAGTCCTCTCTTTGTGTTTATTAATGAACTCGTACTTAATGAGGGCAAGTTTGCGGTGTGCAATGAAACTGACATGATTAAGGCAGCAAAGCGTCGTCAATAAATTTTCATTTATACAGGCCGCTGAGTGCTCCGTTTGCTCTGTGGTGAGTTTTGGCAGAACATTAATGCGTGAGCGCCACCAGCTCACGACAGAGGCATCCGTTCAAGTGTTCCGCATGAGACTTGTGGATTTTGTGGAAATGGATTTTGAAGTGCCAGAACCGCCGCAACTACCAGTGGAATATGGAGCCCGCATTACTTAAGGGACATTACCAAATGGATTGGTGCCCGTCACTGAGACTGGCACTTTCGGGAACATAACCAATTGGCAAGTAGAGTAACACGAGAGTGTATGAACTGACACTGTCATAGTGAAGAGAGGATTTCAATACTTTACGTGTTGGACTATATGATGTGTCCTGCACTCATTGTGAGTAAATTACCAACTGATGGTGTAAAACTGTTTGGGACATATGTGGTAGTCAATACTTTGCAATGGCGACTTGAAAATCTGGCCATTTCAAAAGGGAGTCCTCTCTTTGTGTTTATCAATGAACTTGTACTTATTGAGGGCGAGTTGGCGGTGTGCAATGAAACTGACATGATTAAGGCAGCAACGCCAAAACGTGTCATCAATGAATTTTCATTTATACAGCCCACTGAGTGCTCTGTTTGCTCTGTGGAGAGTGTTGGTAGAACATTAATGTGGGGGCGCCACAAGCTCACGAAGGAGGCACCCGTTCAAGTGTTCGGCATGAGACTTGTGGATTTGGTGGGAATGGATTTTGAAGTGCCAGAACCGCCGCAACTACCAGTGGAATATGGAGCCCGCCTTACTTAAGGGACATTACCAAATGTATTAAGTGCCCGTCACTGAAACTGGCACTTCGGGAACATAACTAATTGGCAAGTATGGTAAAACGAGGGCGTATGCACTGACACTGTCATAGTGAAGAGAGGATTCCAATACTTGACGTGCTGGACTATATGGTGTGTCCTGCACTCATTGTGAGTAAATTACCAACTGATGGTGTAAAACTGTTTGGGACATATGTGGTAGTCTACAGGTTGCAATGGCGACTTGAAAATCTGGCCATTTCAAAAGGGAGTCCTCTAATTGTGTTTATCAATGAACTTGTACTTAATGAGGGCGAGTTGGCAGTGTGCAATGAAATTGACATGATTAAGGCAGCAACGCCAAAACGCGTCGTCAATACATTTTCATTTATACAGCCCGCTGAGTGCTCCGTTTGCTCTGTGGAGAGTTTTGGTAGAACATTAATGCGTGAGCGCCACAAGCTCACGACAGAGGCACCCGTTCAATTGTTCTGCATGAGACTTGTGGATTTGGTGGAAATGGATTTTGAAGTGCCAGAACCGCCGCACTACCAGTGGAATATGGAGCCCGCCTTACTTAAGGGACATTACCAAATGGATTGGTGCCCGTCACTGAGACTGGCACTTTCGGGAACATAACCAATTGGCAAGTAGGGTAACACGAGAGCGTCTGAACTGACTGTCATAGTAAAGAGAGGATTTCAATACTTTACGTGTTGGACTATATGGTGTGTCCTGCACTCATTGTGAGTAAATTACCAACTGATGGTGTAAAACTGTTTGGGACATATGTGGTAGTCAATACGTTGCAATGGCGACTTGAAAATCTGGCCATTTCAAAAGGGAGTCCTCTCTTTGTGTTTATCAATGAACTTGTACTTATTGAGGGCGAGTTGGCGGTGTGCAATGAAACTGACATGATTAAGGCGGCAACGCCGAAGCACGTCGCCCATAAATTTTCATTTATATAGCCCGCTGAGTGCTCCGCTTGCTCTGTGGAGAGTGTTGGTGGAACATCAGCATGAGACTTGTGGATTTCGAGGAAATGGATTTTGAAGTGCCAGAAGCGCCGCAACTACCAGTGGAATATGGAGCCCGCCTTACTTAAGGGACATTACCAAATGGATTGGTGCCCGTCACTGAGACTGGCATTTTCGGGAGCATAACCAATTGGCAAGTACAGTAAAACGCGGGCTTATGAACTGACACTGTCATAGTGAAGAGAGGATTCCAAAACTTGACGTGTTGGACTATATGGTGTGTACTGTACACATTGTGAATAAATTACCAACTGATGGTGTAAAACTGTTTGGTACATATGTGGTAGTCATTACGTTGCAATGGTGACTTGAAATTCTGGCCATTTCAAAAGGGAGTCCTCTTTTTGTGTTTATAAATGAACTTGTACTTAATGAGGGCGAGTTGGCGGTGTGCAACAAAACTGACATGATTAAGGCGGCAACGCCGTAACGCGTCGTCAATAAATTTTCATTTATACAGCCCGCTCAGTGCTCCGTTTGCTCTGTGGAGAGTGTTGACGGAACAATAATCCGTGAGCGCCACAAGTTCACAATGAAGGCACCCATTCAAGTGTTCGTCATGAGACTTGTGGATTTGGTGGAAATGGATTTTGAAGTGCCAGAATCGCCGCAACTACCAGTGGAATATGGAGCTGGCCTTACTTAAGGGACATTACCAAATTGATTAGTGCCCTTCACTGAGACAGACACTTTCAGGAACATAACCAATTGGCAAGTACGGTAAAACGAGGGCGTATGAACTGACACTGTCATAGTGAAGAAAGGATTCCAATACTTGACATGTTGGACTATATGGTGTTTGCTGCACTCATTGTGAGTAAATTACCAACTGATGGTGTAAAACTGTTTGGGACAAATGTGGTAGTCAATACGTTGCAATGGCAACTTGAAAATCTGGCCATTTCAAAAGGGAGTCCTCTCTTTGTGTTTATCAATGAACTTGTACTTAATGAGGGCGAGTTGGCGGTGTGCAATGAAACTGACATGATTAAGGCGGCAACGCCATAACGCGTCGTCAATAATTTTTCATTTATACAGCACGCTGAGTGCTCCCTTTGCTCTGTGGAGAGTGTTGGCGGAGCATTAATCCGTGAGCACCACAAGCTCACGATGGAGGCACCCATCCAAATGTTCGGCATGAGACTTGTGGATTTGGTGGAAATATATATGTGTGTGAACAAGGCTGCTGGGCAGCCGAAACGCGTCCAATAGTGACCGGCAAATTAACCATTTTTTTTGCGTCTGTACACGGCATCGTCATCCTTGTAGCAGAGGGAACGGAGGCAATTAAGCAGACCTTGCTTGGGTGGTCCGAATCAACGACGCACCCTTTGTTCAGGAGCAGCGGCGTTGGTACTCAGGCAGCTCGAAATGACCCATCTAGCAAGTGGCTGGTGCTTCAAGGGCAAGAGGTTTCCTCATTGTTTTTTTCCAAGGGATTGGATCTGCGCCAGCCCACCGCATCCAAGAGCAGCAAGGCACCGCTGTATATTTACAGTCCTGATTACACGGAGAGACCTGGATCATGTACTGGAGTCTCCGGTATGGCAGAACTTGGAACTATGCGGTTTAGGCGTCTGGGGACTAAGGAGAAGAGTTTTTTGCGGCAGGGACATCAGGACATTTTAAACTGCACCCATTTGCACTTTGTTAGATTTCTCCAGCACTCACTATGGGTTTTAAAAGTCGACAAGAGCAGCTTACCTGTTTGGCCAAGATGGTGCCTTCTGGGTACTGTAGTCGGTGGAGGAAGACTACAGTGACGCGCTCAGGATCAATCGACTCAGCTGGTCTCCCGCCAATCGGGAGCAAGATGGGACACCTGAAAAGTGGTTGGTGCACTTCACTGATTTGTAATGGCATATGATTAAGGCACTTCGCCGAAACGCGTCATGCCGACCCGGCAACAATAAATGAATCTTCCTGACCTCCCCGCTGTGTCCCTCCGGTTCCTTCTTCGAAGAAATCTTTGCGAGCATATTTGGCGTGCTTGACCCTGGCGCGCCTTGGGGCGCCCGTCTAGCTAGTGGCTGGTGCTTCAAGGGCAAGAGGTTTCCTCATTGTTTTTTTCCAAGGGATTGGATCTGCGCCAGCCCACCGCATCCAAGAGCATCAAGGCACTGCTGTGTATTTACAGTCCGTGATTACAAGGAGAGACCTGGATCATGTACTGAAGTCTCCGGTACGGCAGAACTTGGAACTATGCGGTTTAGGCGTCTGGGGACTAAGGAGAAGAGTTTTTTGCGGCAGGGACATCAGGACATTTTAAACTGCACCCATTTGCACTTTGTTAGATTTCTCCAGCACTCACTATGGGTTTTAAAAGTCGACAAGAGCAGCTTACCTGTTTGGCCAAGATGGTGCCTTCTGAGTACTGTAGTCGGTGGAGGAAGACTACAGTGACGCACTCAGGATCAATCGACTCAGCTGGACTCCCGCCAATCGGGAGCAAGATGGGACACCTGAAAAGTGGTTGGTGCACTTCACTGATTTGTAATGGCATATGATCAAGGCACTTTGCCGAAACGCGTCATGCCGACCCGGCAACAATAAACGAATCTTCCTGACCTCCCCGCTGTGTCCCTCCGGTTCCTTCTTCGAAGAAATCTTTGCGAGCATATTTGGCGTGCTAGCCCCTGGCGCGCCTTGGGGGACCCGTCTAGCAAGTGGCTGGTGCTTCAAGGGCAAGAGGTTTCCTCATTGTTTTTTTCCAAGGGATTGGATCTGCGCCAGCCCACCGCATCCAAGAGCAGCAAGGCACCGCTGTGTATTTACAGTCCGTGATTACACGGAGAGACCTGGATCAAGTACTGGAGTCTCCGGTACGGCAGAACTTGGAACTATGCCGTTTAGGCGTCTGGGGACTAAGGCAAAGAGTTTTTTGCGGCAGGGACATCAGGACATTTTAAACTGCACCCATTTGCACTTTGTTAGATTTCTCCAGCACTCACTATGGGTTTTAAAAGTCGACAAGAGCAGCTTACCTGTTTGGCCAAGATGGTGCCTTCTGGGTACTGTAGTCGGTGGAGGAAGACTACAGTGACGCGCTCAGGATCAATCGACTCAGCTGGACTCCCGCCAATCGGGAGCAAGATGGGACACCTGAAAAGTGGTTGGTGCACTTCACTGATTTGTAATGGCATATGATTAAGGCACTTCACCAAAACGCATCATGCCGACCCGGCAACAATAAATTAATCTTCCTGACCTCCCCGCTGTGCCCCTCCGGTTCCTTCTTCGAAGAAATCTTTGCGAGCATATATATATATATATATATATATATTTATTTTGCCTACTGGCGATAGCCAGTAGGTCGTTATAGTTATAGTTAGGATCAAAGTTTCCATAGGAAATGTGTTTTTTGTTTTGCCAATAACTTTGGCGCTGCTTCTCGAAACTTCAAGAAATTTTTAAAAAACTTCCCCTTTTTGGTTCAGCTGCTCTATTGAAATTTTAGGGGTGATCCGTCAAGCGGGGGCATAGAAAAAGGGGGGTTCCCCAAACGCATTTTCCCCATGTCTATGGGGATTTTTCATTTTTTGAACACGACTACAGCCCAAACCGCTGAACAGAATGACACCAAATTTGGCAGAAAGCTAGCTGTTGGTCCAGACAGCGTGCTTTTTGTGCATTGGTGTAAATCTGTTCAGTAGTTTCAGAGATATTTAAGTTTAAAAAATATAGATATCTGGGGACTCGTGGTCCCTACTGAAATTTGATTGTCTGCCAACACTTCAACCAACAAATTCGTGGGTGGACCTGCGGATCCGCTGCAAAATAAAAAGAAATAAAGATGAGCGGGCTCCCATGCGCCTTTTTTATGAAGCCCCCTAGTGAGCCAAGTCCCGGGGACAATGTTTATTAATAATGAGGGGGTGCCCATGCGGCACCCCCCATGCCCCGAGGACCACCACCTCCCCGGGGTAAACGATAAAATGAAGTGGGTGGCCTGCACTGTCCTCCCACCGCCCCAGGGACCGCTACCTCCCTGGGGCTATTTGTAAAATTAGGGCTGGGGAGGCCCATATGGCCTGCCCCGCAGCCCACCACCCTTCTTCACAATTTACCCTGGGGTCTACACCTCCCCAGGGCAAATATTGTATTAATGCTGGGGGGCCAGCGAGGTCCCCCGCAGCCCAGGGGACCACCATCTCCCCGGGGCTATGACCTGAAATGGAAGGGGACTGCGTAGCCCCCCTTCTGGAGCCCAAGATGGCCCTGGGGACCGCCACACACCAGGGCCAGCTCCTGCTATGTCCTGGGGTGCCCAACTCTGGGACATAGCTGTTAGCTATGACTTGGCAGGAGCTTTATCGCTCCTGCCAAGCCATAGCAAACTGTGCTTTGCTTTGAGCAAGCAAGAGCATTTTGCTCTTGCTTGCTCAAAGCGGAACACAATTGCTTTGACACAGAGGGAGCTGCATGTTAGCAGCTCCCTATGTGTCAAAGCAATGCCGGCTCCCACAGGAGGTGGGGAGCTGGCAGAGATCGCAGGGGCCTTAAGGTTGCCACTGAAGTCCCCAACACTAGAAAGTGGGTACCGTGGGTTGGACCATGGCACACACACTAGCGGCTGGGCCCTGGGGGACAGGGTCCCCTGGGCCGAAATCGGCCCAGGAGGGAGACCGCGCTGCCCCCCTCTCATTATTATTATTATTTTTTATTAAAAAAGAGGCCGGGCCTCGGGGGATGATGTCCCCTGGGCCGAAATCGGCCCCGTGAGGGGCTCGGCTCAGCCCCCCTCCCTTTTAGTTAAAAAAAATAAAAATTAAAAAGGCCTGGCCTGGGGAATGGGGTCCTTGGGGCCAAAATCGGCCCATGTGGCCCCCCTCCCTGAATATCTAATTTTTTTTTTTTTAAAAGACCGGCAAGTCACCGGAGGCCCAGCTCCCTTTCTTCACCACTCTGCAAATGCATCTCCTGGTGCGCTGTTGGTTGGGGGATGAAGTCTCCTTGGCTGCTGAAGGTCCTTGGGGGCCAACAAGACCTACTGTTACCTCAAGTAAGTCCCACACAGTGGGATTGCTGAGAGGTCTTCGGAGGCCACGCCCTCTTTCTTCACCACACTGCAAATGCGCCTCCTGGCGCACTACCTGTTGAGGGATGAAGTCTCTTTGCCTCCTGAGGGTCATGGGGGCCAGAAGCCCCTCCTGTTTTCTCCAGTAAGTCCCACACAGCGGGATTGCTGAGAGGTGGTCGGAGGCCATGCCCCCTTCTTCCACCACTCTGCGAACGTGCCTTCTGGTGCACTACTAGTTGGGGGATGAAGTCCCCTTGAATGCTGAGGGTCCTTGGGAGCCAACAAGCCCTCCCGTTACCTCCATTAAGTCGTAAACAGTGGGATTGCTGAGAGTACTTCCGAGGCCATTCTCCCTTTCTCCACCACTCTGCAAAAGTGCCTCCTGGCGCACTGCTGGTTAAGGAATGAAGTCCCCTTGGCTCCAGAGGGTCCTTAGGTGCCAACTACCTCTCTTGTTACCTCCAGTATGTCCCACACTGCAGGTTTGCTGAGAGGTCTTCAGAGGCCACTCCCCTTTCCCCACCACTCTGCAAACGCGCCTCCTGGTGCACTGCTGGTTTGGGGATGAAGTCCCCTTGGCAGCTGAGGGTCCTTGGGGTCCAACTACCCCTCCTGTTACCTCAAGTAAGTCCCACGGAGCGGGATTGCTGAGAGTTTGTCGGAGACCACGCCCCCTTTCTCCACCACTCTGCAAATATGCCTCCTGGCACACTGCTGGTTGGGGGTGAAGTCCCCTTGGATGCTAAGGGTCTTTGGAGGCCAGGAACCCCTTCTGTTACCTCCAGTAAGTCCCAGACAACGGGATTGCTGAGATCTGGTTGGAGCCCCCCCTTTTTCCACCACTCTGCAAACATGACTTCTAGTTAAAAAAACATAAACATAGAAATTCATTGAAAAAAACCAAAGGTTACAGGGACGTTATAGTTAGGAATTAGCATTTAAAAAATCTTAGAAATTCACTGAAAAAACCAAAGGTTGCAGGAACGTTATAGTTAGGCTCAGGTTTCACTTGTACAAAACCTGTGAAATTCAGCAGTTATAGTTAGCTGAGCTAACTATAAACTCATGCCCCCACAATGCACTGCTTATGACCTCACATATTGCATCACTCATGACATGGTTAGTGACATCACTGATGACATCTCAAATAACATCACCGATGATATTATCCACAGAATCACTGACGTACACACCCCCACCCCATAGAACCTTTCATACAACCACTCCCACACAACTATTCACAGACCCATACCAGCACTTACACACCCACTCACTGATTCATAGATCTACACACACATGCACTCACTGACCCATACAGCCACTCATATACCCACTCACTCACTAATACAGTCACTGACATATCCACTCATACAGCCACTCACACCCTGAGTCAGTCACCCATAGTGCTACTCACACACCTAGTCACTCACCCATACAGTCAATCACACAGCCACTTACTCACCCATACAGATACACACACACACTCACTCATACAGATACTGACACATACTCACTCATCTATACAGTCACTGACACAAGCACACAATTACCCGTACAGCCACTCTCACATTCACTCACTCACCCATACAGTCACTCATATACCCCATTACTCACCTATAATGCCTTTTACATCCTCAGTTACTCACCCATATACTACTGACACATCCAGTCACTGATCCACACAGCCATACACACACTCACTCACCTATAGAGCCCCTCACACACGCTCTCACTAATCCTAACAGCCACTGACTCAGTCACTCACTCACTCATCCATACAGGCAATCTCAAACACACTCACCCACCCACACAGACATTCAGAAAACCATACAGGTACTCAGACAAGCAATAACTCACCCATACACCCAGTCATGTACCCACTCACACACCCATACAGCCACTTAGATACCAACTGACAGACTGATACAGACATTCACACTACCAGTCACTCACCCATACATTCACTGAGACACTTATACAGTCTGTCACGCACCCACTGAATCATCCATACAGGTACTCATACACCCAGTGATTCACCAAAACATCTTTGTATGTTTATTTAACACTCATAATTTTTTTAAAACACTCACAGTCACTGGATTATGTCATCAGTGATGTCATGAGTGATGTCATGAGTGATGCCACTGACCATGTCATTAGTGATGTAATATGTGAGGTCATAAGCAGTGCATTGCAGGGGCGTGAGCTATAGTTAGCTCAGCTAACATTAACTGCTGAATTTCACTGGTTTTCTACGAGTGAAACCTGAGTCTAACTATAACATCCTTGTAACCTTTGTTTTTTTCAGTGAATTTCTAAGTTTTTTTATTCCATTTCCTAACTATTAAACCCCTGTAACCTTTGTATTTTTTCTGTGAATATATATATATGCTCATTTGTTATTCACTCCTCCAGAAAAGGAGTGCCCCATATTGCCCTGAATGGACTTTTTGTTTATATTTTCGAATCCTGGTAGTGTCTCTACAAGGGACAAGGAAACCTCCAACTATTTTTTTTAATGTTGTGGTGGGCTGCTGGGAGTCTCCTGGATAATTTTAACCATGACCTCAGAAGAGCTTACCATATGTTTTTAAAACACTCCGAGATGGAGCTGTATGCCTTTCAGGTTGGGAACCTCTTTTGGTTAGTTCTGTGGCCTGAACAATGTTAAAAGAAAGACTCAAACATATGTATATATACATATGTATGACATGCATGTGCATGTGTGTGTGTGTGTGTGTGTGCATGTGTGTGTGTATGTGTGTGTGTGTGTGTGTGTTTGAATAAAAGGACCTTTTACCAAATATCTTCATCTTTTGGTTTGCATTTTTACTTCTTCCTACCTCAGCCCATACCATCAGATGGGTATTTTACAGTATAGTGATACTCAAAAAACAGTTTGATAAGTACATGGTTGAAGGCAATTGACTTAACTAGTGACGGATGATACACACACATATATATATATTTATATATTATGTTATGTTAAAATCCTTGTAAAGCGCATGGCTGCCCCAGCAACAGACAGGGCGTCCCAGCACTAAAACCTGCAGAGTGGAGTCGGGCGAGATGGGGGCAGCTAGTGATTATATATATATATATATATATATATATATATATATATATATATATATATATATATATAGTCCACCAAACAGTCCTTGGTGGAGGGCGCACTGTCCAGCTGGTGCTCACGGTGAGAAAGGGACTAATTCTCGCGAAGATATGTTTCAACAATTTTAAACAAACAAAGGTCCTGATCACGGTAGTAAAACCTTGGTGGTCGAAACGCGTAGGAGGAGAAACTTGATGGTTTAATAAAACAACAAATTTATCCAAGGAGAGTGCCACGTTTGTTTGTTTAAAATTGTTGAAACATATATATATATATTGTAAACAAATGCCCGAGAGCTTGGGAGGGCACTCGGCAGGGAGCCAGCCATCCGGCTTTCACTTGCTCTCTCTCCTCGGCAGCACGACAGGATATTTGCATCGCCTGACGCGTTTCAATGTTTGGAACATCTTCATCAGAGGCTGGCTTTTAGAACCGGAACAGATTGGGCTCTCTTTTATTTCTAATTTATGCATGATTTTAATTAGTCATCCTTAGTAGGTTCTGCATTGTGCTCAGTTCATTATATTGCATGCTGGGTAAAATAGTTCCCCTTGGAGCAGAAATCATCCCTAAGTGGGTATCTGTTAACGTGTTCTTTAATTAAAAGCATTCTTTTCTTTCCTTAGTAGGATTCATGATGTCAAGGAGAGTCTTTGCACTTGGCTTCCTGCGCTGTATGGATCACGAAACAGTTTCGACCACAGCCTCTTTTAAATTGTAGAGAAGGTGCAACCTCCCCACGGCAGGGCCGCCGTGTCAAAAATATTGTAAACAAATGCCCGAGAGCTTGGGAGGGCACTCGGCAGGGAGCCAGCCATCAGGCTTTCACTTGCTCTCTCTCCTCGGCAGCATGACAGGATATTTGCATCGCCTGACGCGTTTCGATGTTTGGAACATCTTCATCAGAGGGTGGCTTTTAGAACCGGAAAAGATTGGGCTCTCTCTTATTTCTAATTTATGCATGCTTTTAATTAGTCATCCTTAGTCGGTTCCGCATTGTGCTCAGTTCATTATATTGCATGCAGGGTAAAGTAGTTCCCCTTGGAGCAGAAATCATCCCTAAGTGGGTATCTTTTAACGTGTTCTTTAATTAAAAGCCTTCTTTTCTTTCCTTAGTAGGATTCATGATGTCAAGGAGAGTCTTTGCACTTGGCTTCCTGCGCTGTATGGATCACGAAACAGTTTCGACCACGGCCTCTCTTTTAAATTGTAGAGATGGTGCAACCTCGAGAGCTTGGGAGGGCACTCGGCAGGGAGCCAGCCATCCGGCTTTCACTTGCTCTCTCTCTCTCTCGGCAGCACAACAGGATATTTGCATCGCCTGACGCGTTTCGATGTTTGGAACATCTTCATCAGAGGCTGGTTTTTAGAACCGGAACAGATTGGGCTCTCTTTTATTTCTAATTTATGCATGCTTTTAATTAGTCATCCTTAGTAGGTTCCGCATTGTGCTCAGTTCATTATATTGCATGCTGGGTAAAGTAGTTCCCATCGGAGCAGAAATCATCCCTAAGTGGGTATCTGTTAACGTGTTCTTTAATTAAAAGCATTCTTTTCTTTCCTTAGTAGGATTCATGATGTCAAGGAGAGTCTTTGCACTTGGCTTCCTGCGCTGTATGGATCACGAAACAGTTTCGACCACAGCCTCTCTTTAAAATTGTAGAGATGGTGCAACCTCCCCACGGCAGGGCCGCCGTGTCGAAAATAATGTAAACAAATGCCCAAGAGCTTGGGAGGGCACTCGGCAGGGAGCCAGCCATCCGGCTTTCACTTGCTCTCTCTCCTCGGCAGCACGATAGGATATTTGCATCGCCTGACGCGTTTCGATGTTTGGAACATCTTCATCAGAGGCTGACTTTTCGAACCGGAAAATATTGGGCTCTCTCTTATTTCTAATTTATGCATGCTTTTAATTAGTCATCCTTAGTAGGTTCCGCATTGTGCTCAGTTCATTATATTGCATGCTGGGTAAAGTAGTTCCCCTTGGAGCAGAAATCATCCCTAAGTGGGTATCTGTTAACGTGTTCTTTAATTAAAAGCATTCTTTTCTTTCCTTAGTAGGATTCATGATGTCAAGGAGAGTCTTTGCACTTAGCTTCCTGCGCTGTATGGATCACGAAACAGTTTCGACCACAGCCTCTCTTTTAAATTGTAGAGATGGTGCAACCTCCCCACGGCAGGGCCGCCGTGTCGAAAATATTGTAAACAAATGCCCGAGAGCTTGGGAGGGCACTCGGCAGGGAGCCAGCCATCCGGCTTTCACTTGCTCTCTCTCTCTCCTCGGCAGCACAACAGGATATTTGTATCGCCTGAAGCGTTTCGATGTTTGGAACATCTTCATCAGAGGCTGGCTTTTAGAACCGGAACAGATTGAGCTCTCTTTTATTTCTAATTTATGCATGTTTTTAATTAGTCATCCTTAGTAGGTTCCGCATTGTGCTCAGTTCATTATATTGCATACTGGGTAAAATAGTTCCCCTTGGAGCAGAAATCATCCCTAAGTGGGTATCTGTTAACGTGTTCATTAATTAAAAGCATTCTTTTCTTTTCTTAGTAGGATTCATGATGTCAAGGAGAGTCTTTGCACTTGGCTTCCTGCGCTATATGGATCACGAAACAGTTTCGACCACAGCCTCTCTTTTAAATTGTAGAGATGGTGCAACAACCCCACGGCAGGGCTGCCGTGTCGAAAATATTGTAAACAAATGCCCGAGAGCTTGGGAGGGCACTCGGCAGGGAGCCAGCCATCCGGCTTTCACTTGCTCTCTCTCCTCGGCAGCACGACAGGATATTTGCATCGCCTGACGCGTTTCGATGTTTGGAACATCTTCATCAGAGGCTGGCTTTTAGAACCGGAAAAGATTGGGCTCTCTCTTATTTCTAATTTATGCATGCTTTTAATTAGTCATCCTTAGTAGGTTCCGCATTGTGCTCAGTTCATTATATTGCATGCTGGGTAAAGTAGTTCCCCTTGGAGCAGAAATCATCCCTAAGTGGGTATCTGTTAACGTGTTCTTTAACAGACAGGATATTTGCATCGCCTGACGTGTTTCGATGTTTGGAACATCTTCATCAGAGGCTGGCTTTGAGAACCGGAACAGATAGGTAAGAATGCTTTTAATTAAAGAACACGTTAACAGATACCCACTTAGGGATGATTTCTGCTCCAAGGGGAACTACTTTACCCAGCATGCAATATAATGAACTGAGCACAATGCGGAACCTACTAAGGATGACTAATTAAAAGCATGCATGAATTAGAAATAAAAGAGAGCCCAATCTGTTCCGGTTCTAAAAGCCAGCCTCTGAAGAAGATGTTCCAAACACCGAAAAGTGTCAGGCGATGCAAATATCCTGTTGTGCTGCAGAGGAGAGAGAGCAAGTGAAAGCCGGTTGGCTGGCTCCCTGCCGAGTGCCCTCCCAAGCTCTCGGGCATTTGTTTACAATATTTTCGACACGGCGGCCCTGCCGTGGGGAGGTTGCACCATCTCTACAATTTAAAAGAGAGGCTGTGGTCGAAACTGTTTCGTGATCCATACAGCGCTGGAAGCCAAGTGCAAAGACTCTCCTTGACAAAATGAATCCTACTAAGGAAAGAAAAGAATGCTTTTAATTAAAGAACACCTTAACAGATACCCACTTAGGGAGGATTTCTGCTCCAAGGGGTACAACTTTACCCAGCATGCAATATAATAAACTGAGCACAATGCGGAACCTACTAAGGATGACTAATTAAAAGCATGCATAAATTAGAAATAAAAGAGAGCCCAATCTGTTCCGGTTCTAAAAGCCAGCCTCTGATGAAGATGTTCCAAACACTTAAACGCGCCAGGCGATGCAAATATCCTGTCGTGCTGCTGAGGAGAGAGAGCAAGTGAAAGCCGGATGGCTGGCTCTCTGCCGAGTGTCCTCCCAAGCTCTCGGGCATTTGTTTACAGTATTTTCGACACAGCGGCCCTGCCGTGGGGAGGTTGCACCATCTCTACAATTTAAAAGAGACGCTGTGGTCGAAACTGTTTTGTGATCCATACAGCGCAGGAAGCCAAGTGCAAAGACTCTCCTTGACATCATGAATCCTACTAAGGAAAGAAAAGAATGCTTTTAATTAAAGAACACGTTAACAGATACCCACTTAGGGATGATTTCTGCTCCAAGGGGAACTGCTTTACCCAGCATGCAATATAATGAACTGAGCACAATGCGGAACCTACTAAGGATGACTAATTAAAAGCATGCATAAATTAGAAATAAAAGAGAACCCAATGTGTTCCGGTTTGAAAAGCCAGCCTCTGATGAAGATGTTCCAAACACCGAAACGCGTCAGGCGATGCAAATATCCTGTCCTGCTGCCGAGGAGAGAGAGCAAGTGAAAGCCGGATGGCTGGCTCTCTGCCGAGTGTCCTCCCAATCTCTCGGGCATTTGTTTACAATATTTTTGACACAGCGGCCCTGTTGTGGGGAGGTTGCACCATATCTGCAATTTAAAAGAGAGGCTGTGGTCGAAACTGTTTTGTGATCCATACAGCACAGGAAGCCAAGTGCAAAGACTCTCCTTGACATCATGAATCCTACTAAGGAAAGAAAAGAATGCTTTTAATTAAAGAACACGTTAACAGATACCCACTTAGGGATGATTTCTGCTCCAAGGGGAACTGCTTTACCCAGCATGCAATATAATGAACTGAGCACAATGTGGAACCTACTAAGGATGACTAATTAAAAGCATGCATAAATTAGAAATAAAAGAGAACCCAATCTGTTCCGGTTCTAAAAGCCAGCCTCTGATGAAGATGTTCCAAACATCGAAACGCGTCAGGCGATGCAAATATCCTGTCGTGCTGCCGAGGAGAGAGAGCAAGTGAAAGCCGGATGGCTGGCTCCCTGCCGAGTGCCCTCCCAAGCTCTCGGGCATTTGTTTACAAGATAGATAGATAGATAGATAGATAGATAGATAGATAGATAGATAGATAGATATGCTAGGTTGTCTTCACAAGTGTTCCATAGTAATAAAGACATTTATTGAAAGTTGCGAAGTTGATTCTTCAGCATTTAACAGCACTGGCATGTTTACTTATGCTATAGAAAACAAGCACACTTCATTAGAGTAGCAAATGGGTGTATGTCCATTTGGAAGCCACACTATCTCAACTTTGTGAAAGACATTTGAAGCTGTTCCGTCTGATTCAAGAGGGACATTTATTAACAACTTGAGTTATGGCAGCTTTGTGATAGACTTGTTAAGCAGATACTTCTGACTTGAGAGGGGCATCTAGTAAGGTTATAAAGGGCTGCAGCCTCGTTAAAGACTTCAAGCTGTTGATCCTGACCTCACAAGGATATCTAGTCTTTGAAATTGGGCTGTTGGTTGACTGGGGTATGAGCCCTAGGCAAGCAGCAACCACAGACCTAGTCAGGGTTAGAGCAGACAACCCTAAATTATCCAGTGCTCACCCTCTGGTAGCCTGCCACAGTGCAGGGAGGCTTAGCTTAGAGGCACTGTATAAAGTATTTGTGCACCACTTCAAATAGTAAAACAGTGAACACACAACACAAAAAGATTCCACATCAGGTAAGAAAAATATAACTTAATTTAATAAATAAGAACTTAATGTAATAAATAAAGCAAGAAGAAAACAGCAAAAATCCAATAAGTAGAACTTGAGTTATGAATTTTTTAAGAATAAACTGCAAAATAGTCCTTAGAAGCAATAAGCGCTGACTTGGGATATCTGGTCACACTGGACTGGGACAAAATTAAAAGTTCAGTTTGCGATGGAGCGTGGGCCAGATACAGGGATCTAGTGCAGCCCGCTGAACAAAAGTACCTTAATCCTGGTTGCGTTGACAAAGAGGATGCGGGGTGTAGCCAAGGTGATGAGTCCATGCTGATCTACGCAGCCAAGGTGATGCGCTGGTCCAGATCCGTGCAGCGGCGGCAATACATTGGCTCCGATGAGCAGAGAGCTTCGAGGCAGAGGTTCTTCATCATCATCGAGGTTGCCGTTGATGAGGTTGCAAGTACCTTGCACTGATAAGAGCATCGCACAGTGGTGGTTCCGAAGGTGATGCATTGGGTCCGATCCACACAGCAGCAGCGATGCGTTGGTTCTGATCCATGCAGCAGAAGCGGTGTGTCAGTGCTGATCTACGCAACAGGGGTGATGCACCGATTCTGATCCACGCAAATGTGGCAGTGCACATGTTCGACAGAAGATGTTTGGGTTCTGCTGGAGCAAACACCTTAGGCCCACTTCCAAGGGTCCAGGACTGGGGTGGCACCACTTGGCAGGGCAGACTCACAGATGGTAGAGTCCAGGTGCATAAGCAGGGTGGTTGGAAGTCTTTTATGTCCCAGAGACTTCAGATCAGGAGGTCAGTCAGATAGCCCTTAGAGTCACTCTGAGTTCAAGTGTTGCACGTCCTGTCCTTCTCACCCAGACAGGGGAAAAGCAGGCAGCAGGGCAGCACAGCAAGGCAGGAGTCCTGCAAAGCAGCAGTCCAAAAGGGTGAAAAAATAATGTGGTCATGCAAATAAAATTTCTTGATCACGCAATAACTTGTTGTGCTTGTTAAACTATTTCAGACAAGGTATAGTGTCTTATGGTTTATTTCTATGTAGTCCAACCTTGCTGAATAGATAGACCCAACCCCTTGGTATAACTTTCTAAAAGTGAAATGTTTAGAACTGCAATTTAAAATCCGACTTCACCATAAATTTGGATTTTAAAATGTGATATTAGAGAAACAAAATTTGAAAGGTCTGTCTCTTCACAATTGGGAATTACACTTATAAAATGTAATAAGGTAATTCCAATGTTATCCTTTGGGTAAGATAAGCCTTGCAGTAGCGAAAAACTAATTTGAGTTTTTCACTACCAGGACAGGTAAAACTTAAATTTACATGTCCTGCTATTTAAATACATTACACCCTGACCTCTGGGTTGTCCAGGGCCTACCTTAGGGGTTACTTACATGTAGAAAAAGGAAAGGTATAGGCTTGGCAAGAGGTTTATCCTGCCAGGTCGAAATGGCAGTGTAAACTGCACACACGGGCTCTGCAATGGTTAGAGGGCTACTAAAGTGGATGTCACAATAAGTGCTGCAGGTCCACTAGTAGCATTTAATTTACAGGCCCTGGACACATGGAGTGCACTTTACTAGCGACTTATAAGTAAATTAATTATGCCAATTAGGGAGGAGCAAATATTACCATGTTTTAGTGAGAGAGTACATGCACTTTAGCACTGGCTAACAGTTGTAAAGTGCTCAGAGTCCTAAGGCAAGCAAACCCGAGGTCAGAAAAAGTGGAGGAGGAAGGCAAAGATTTGGGAGGAAGACCACCCTAAGGCTGTCAGGTCTAACATCTAGTAATTACTTGAGGTACTGTAGCTATGTGAAAGGCCAGACCAATTGGCTTTGCTGATGCTTTTTTGCTTTCTGAGTTTGCTGCCCAACGTCGCATCCTCCGAGGCATGGTGTACAGGAAGGGTCATGTTGATATTCTTTTCAAACAAAAAGGATAAAGATAACATCTTGTGGAGGATGATGGGGTGATGTAATAGTTGCAGAGGAAATGGAACACCAGACTTCTGGTGCCTCTCTTGACCAGTCCCGAGCACTTTGCGCAGTCCTCATAGAATGATCCTCTTCCCCATTCAGCTGCTGCTAACATGGAATCACCCCTCCAATGCTCAACACCTAGCTGGGAGACATGGACCTGAATTTCTTGGCTCTGAAAATAGCAGACTATTATCAGACTAAATTACTGCTGTAGCAAGATATTTATGCAGGTTCACAGACTTTACGAGGCACCCAATTGTTCTGTTCATCAGAACGAGCACAGGTGATCCTATTAGTACAAGTGTTTTAAAGGATCATTTGAGGGTGGACAAGAGAAACCGTAGAACTGTGAACAAAATTATTCAGTAGTAGACCTCATAGGGCACAATATAAAATACAGAAAGAGCTCCCATAAAGGATTTCATCTCCAGTGGATCCACATTAAAATTGAGTTGTCCCGTATTAATTAAACAAGCACTGGCAATGCCAATGGGTCTCACCTTTAATCCATGGACATCATTTAGAAGTTGCCAGGGGCTGCAGGTGCAATCCATGGCTAGCCCCTTGCTACCCCTGGCCTCAGAAGTAGCAAAGGAAGCAAGAGAATTAGAGTGAGTGTCATTTGCTATGTCTCTCTCTTAATAATAGCAGCTCCAGTAGGTTGCTATGAACAAAGCACAGTTGAAACGTTTAAATATTTCAACTTGTCTGAAGAGCAAAGTTGTTGCCTAGCAACGCTTTTCCAGGTCTCCAGGCCCCACAATGCTTAGCCTGCAGGCTGTGGATTTTGGTGAGTTTCTTAGACTGGCCTATCCATGTTCCCAGTGTTGCTGGACCCCAGGTTTCGTGTGGTAGGTTACTTGCACGTTTCCAGAATGAAGCATTTTTAAATCTGCCAGCCATCACAGCATTGCAGTCATAGTATGTGGTTTAGTTTTACTTTTTGTATTTAAACCAATGTGTGCTTATGTTGCTCCTGCAGCATTACATAGCTGCCAAGTGATCTGTTTGCTTAATTGTGTATATGTGTCACATTGCAGCACCTAATTTATTAAATTTTAGCCCCAACTCTGAGCTGCACGATACTGGCAGTCTGCAAACTCTGTACCTGTAACTTCCAGTACCCTATGGTAACACCCCACTAGTGCTGGGGAAATATAAGTTAAACCCCTTTGAATGGGGAATAACTGCGGGATTACCTGCTAGAATGCCTCACAGTATTTCCTATCCAGAAGGGTTTTAAAAAGATACATTTAACACTAGCTCTGAGCAGTTTGTAAATGTGTGCATGGCCTTCAGTGTGGGACAGTGAGGTGGTGTTGTAAGATTTGAAAGAGAAAAGAAAGATGTTGGCTGGTAGGAAGACAAAAACATGCTCCACCAATGACTTGCTTGAGGCTGAGGCGGGGGCTGGAAAACGGGTCCGGGGTGGAACCCAGCCCTTTCTAATGCAATTTTACCTGCTGGATTTCCCATCTGGTAAAATACAGGGGGATATTCTCAAGAACGTACAATAAACATCGCCAAAATAGGTTAACGCAAGTTTTCATATCGCCGTCTATCGCGGGAAAATAACTCCGGTTTAACGTCGTATTCTCAACACGGCGGTAACATGCGATAGTCTCCCGATAACGCCTCAAATGCCCACGATAACATTACCAGGACGGCGATGAAAATTAAACCTGAACGCGAAAAAAGTTGCGATGGGCCCTACCGCGATGAAAAATCCAGCGAGAAGCAGCGCCAGGCCTGCAAGTCCCACAAGTCAGGCTGCAAAAAGCACAATAAAAGCGGCAACACAAAACACAAACAACTGTGAAGCACCATGGAGGTAGCCGGAGCAAGCACAGAGGACAACCAGAACCCCACAACCCCACGGAGGACCAGCCTGGGACCTCGGGGTCAGGGAAGGGCAAGGAGAAGAAGAGGAGGAAGACGCAGTTCAGTCCGCAGGAAAACAGGATCCTGATCACAGAGGTGATAGAACACCATCAACAACTGTACGACACCTCCACTGTGTCATTGGCAACAAAAAATACAATATGGCAGTCCATCCTGGACAAGGCGAATGCAGTTGGTGTGCTGAGGAGGACAATGGACGAGGTCAAGAGGCGCTGGAATGATGTGAAGCGCAAGACCAAGCAGAAACTCGCAGACAACCAGAAGGCAGCAATGCAGACTGGAGGTGGGAGACCAGCGCCACAGGAGTAGCTGGATGAGATGGAGGAAATGGTGACCACGGTCATCAGTGTGGAGACGGTGGCAGGAGTTGGGGGACCGGACACTGCTCAACATGACCCGACACAACAGCAACAGGGTGAGTAACCACCAGGGACTGGGGGGACGGGGGGAGATGGGCACAATGGCACACATGCACAATTAAGTAGAGCACATCTGCGGGCAAACCATGCCCAAGAGTCACAACACCAACCAAGAGCCCAATTTACCCAAGTCTGAAAACATCACAGCACTGCATAAGCACAGAAGTGAAAGCCACACAGCCTGAAAGGGATAAGGGCCAGCCAAATCAGAGCTGAAGGGGCAACTCACCTACAATGCAGCACACACACATAAGATCCAGAGCACCGCAACATTTACAACAATGTTGAACAAACAGCAACACCAGCACAATAGAACAGAGGACACAACTGCTGCCGCTTGTGTGTGGAAAATAGCCATTCGCATGTGGCACAGCAGGATACTGTGAGATGATAATGTACTAGTACAACCCCACATCCCTGATGGTGCAGTAATGCATGTATGGCCGTGACCCAGATAGGCAGTGAGACACACATTGTCATGCAAATCAACACTCATCACAGTTGAATACAAGTGAAGGTGCGTAGACTTTATTAGCATATGCGTGTCAGTACAGCCAAAATAAGTGCCACAACATGCAGACCAATGCAGCAGTATGTCAGAACGTGGAACGTTGCCAAGCGCCGCTGTCCACTCCGGGGGAGTGCCTCACCTTTCACAGGTGTGTGTTAACCCGCGTTGTTGTCCGCTCATGTATTCGGAGTCCAGGCGAATTCAGCCATGTCCACTGTCGTCGTGGGAGATGTGACCAGAACCCCAAGTTCCAACAAGTTGTCGGGACATGTGCAATGTGTTTCAAACTGTTGTGTCTGCAGGTACGTAGTTACACGTCCATGAAAGCTACTGCAGCTTCGTAGGCAATCATTTCCAACATGAGGTCGTCGTCGACTTCATCGAACAGGACGGCGAGGCTAACCATTAGCAGGTCCGGACAGATGTGCTGCTTACACCCCCTTTCACCAATTAGCACTACAGCCCAATAGGGAGTGGCTCAATTTGCTCACTGCACACGGGGAGTTCTGCAATCTCCCAGGTCCAGCTGCCGGCATGTATGCAAAGTATCCAGGCATCCCATAGACGGGTGTCACGGTGACACTCATGGTCGTGGGCCAACAGGGGGCGCACACACATGTCGAAATCCAGTTCGGCTACCGTCCTGTTGGATAGGCAGACATCCAAGGACCACTCGAATATGCACAAGCGACAATGCAACACAGGCTGCACGCAGGTGACGTTGGCAAGGCGGAAGCTCAGCCGGTAACTGATCCGCAGCACTACCAATGACAGTGCCCCCAGTAAGTGCAGCATACGTGCACGGTAGAGGTCCACCTGACAGGGGTTGTGCAAGTGTCCGTGATGGTCTGCCATTGCGTTAGTTGCTCTGGTTGAAGCGGCACTGTTCTGACCTGTGCCAGTTCTGTGGATGAAATGCCACAGCTCAGTGCAATGAGTTGTTTTGGTGCGCAACGGTTGTACGCCTGGGTTAATGTGGGAGTAAGTGTGAAGGCCATTCCATGCAAGATAACTTCGAGCAAGGACTTCTGTGTGTGGAGTGTGTATACGTTGGTCTCTCGTCGGGCTGTGCGTAGTGTGGGAGTCGTCATCAGCTGCTATAGTATCTGTCAGGGGGTGCCGGGCACATGCAATTCCGAGGTCGGAGGTGCAGATGTGCTTCCGCCTGATAGCTCAGACAAAGGAGCATTCATCCCTAATGTTAGTTTCTCATCTGCTTGCATTCAGGTACTGTGAAGTGGCTTGTAGGGGTGGGGTGGGATGTGTGCGACTTTGGGATTCATGTTCGACATGTCTTGCATGTGGCAAATGAGCGGCATCACTGTGTGTAACGTTGCCTCACAGCTGCTCCTCCCTCCCCCCGAGCCTATTTACTTGTGTGCGCTGCGCAGTTGCATCACTGGCACTCCTACGGCACACCATTGTAATGCCTGTCTGCGCATGTCCACAAGCCTGACAACGACACTGTGATGTTGGCCGTTGGAGGTGGGCGGCCACATGAGTGTAGGCCTGTGGGAAGGATAGGGCAGACACAGACAGAGAGTTCATGCCTGGCTGAACTCGCGCTGCGATTAAGGCTAGGCATTTGGCTCATGCTGCGGCAATACAGATACACACAACACTTGGCATGTATGAGCCAAGACTCCGAGCGGTCTTGCGCTCCTTCATTTCCCCGTTCGTGCGAGCCCGCCCTCTGGGTGCATGCTACATTGCTACATTGTCGATTGCGGACTGGGTGGCGCCGACACTATAACAGAGACACACGCATTAGTTACTTCCTTGTCCAGGCCAGAACTGAACCACGCCCAGAGCCCCGGACAATCCTTCACACCCCTACGCTGGACTGGCATACGCCGGCCCAGCCCACTCCGCTTACGCTTACGGGGGGGGGGACAAAGCTACGTGTCCAAGGTCGTACCCACTGCCTGAGGTGACATGGTTGCATCCGCTGTCCAGCACAATGTAATGTGGTAGGGCCCTGGCCCATCATGCATACATAATGACCACACGAACACACTTAGATAGATAGTTGAACTGGCTACGGGCACGTGCGCCCGGCCACTTTTTATTACCAGGGTCACATGTCCAGTGACGCCTGTGCTGGATGGGTGTGGGGTGAGTGTAAGCCAGCCCTCAGGGAGTGGTTGGTGCTGGCAACAACTAGAACAGTAATCATCGGATCACACACAGAGGTTCAATCATAAAGGGTCCATGACTTGCAGTGCACTGAGGTACGGGCACCAGAGCTGAGCGTGCTCATGTGAAGGAATTGTTAATGATTTGGTCCCTTCTGGATATTCCTGCTGCAGCTGCAGTGGGGTGTGGTACACCTGCCTCATCTTCATCATCATCGTCCCAGGTCTTCCCCACTGCCTGAGGTGACATTGTTGCGTCCGCTGTCCACAGCACAAAACTCAATCATGAAGGGTCCATGTGTTGTGGTGCACTGAGTTAGTTGCACCTGAAGAGCTGAGCAGGGTATCAAGCTGATGATGGCATCCAAGACAGGTGTGAGCAACTTAGATAGGCTGGCTGTGACACTCCTCCGACTCTGGCAGTTGTTGGTTGGAGGTGGTCCTGGCGGTGGTGGCGGGTGTGCAGCCAGCGATGATGGCGTGTCCTTGCATGTCAGGATTGGATTTGGTTTGCGAGCCCTGCTGACCGCAGTGTAGGCCGGAGGCAGCGGTCAGAAAGGGCACACAGCCACGTGACGATGACTTGTGGTGCACTGAGTTAGTGGCACCTGGAGCGCTCGGCGGGTGCGCAGCCTGCACTGATGCGTCGTCCGGGCGGGCCGCCCTGGAAGCAATGTCTGTTGCCTACTGGACTCTGCCATAAATTAATCAAGACTCAATTTGATTTGCGAGCCCTGCTGACTGCAGTGTAGGCCGGAGGCAGCGGTCAGAAAGGGCACACAGCCACATGGCGTCGGCTTGTGTTGCACAGGGTCAGTGGCACCTGGAGCGCTCAGCAGGTGCACGGCCAACGACGATGCGCCGTCCGTGCGGGCCGCACTGGGTGCAATGTTTTTTGCCTACTGAATTCTGCCTCAATATTTTCACGTGGCGTCGGCTTGTGTTGTACAGGGTCAGTGGCACCTGGAGCGCTCAGCAGGTGCACAGCCAACGACGATGCGCCGTCTGTGCGGGCAGCACTGGGTGCAATGTTTTTCGCCTACTGAATTCTGCCTCAATATTGCCACGTGGTGTCGGCTTGTGTTGCACAGGGTCAGTGGCACCTGGAGCACTCAGCAGGTGCACAGCCAACGATGATGCGTCGTTTGACTTGGGGGACCTGCTGACCGCAGTGTACGCCAGAGGCAGCGGTCAGCGAGGGCCTACAGCCACGTGGTGATGACTTGTGTTGCACAGGGTCTGTGGCACCTGGAGCGCTCAGCGGGTGCACAGCCAACGATGATGCATCGTTTGACTTGGGGGACCTGCTGACCGCAGTGTAGGTCGGAGGCAGCGGTCAGCGAGGGCCCACATCCATGTGGCGATGACTTGTGGTGCACTGAGTTAGTGGCACCTGGAGCGCTCAGCGGGTGTGCAGCCAACAATGATGCGTCGTTTGACTTGGGGGACCTGCTGACTGCAGTGTAGGCCGGAGGCAGCGGTCAGCGAGGGTCCACATCCACGTGGCGATGACTTGTGGTGCACTGAGTTAGTGGCACCTGGAGCGCTCAGCGGGTGTGCAGCCAACGATGATGCGTCATCCGGGCGGGCCGCACTGGGGGCAATGTCTGCTGACTGGTGGTTTCCTCCATTAACAGAAATGTGGCACGATTTGAATTGTGGGACCTGCTGACCGCAGTGTAGGACTAAGGCAGTATCCGGCACACACATGACCCCGTGTTGCTGTGCCGCTGGATGCGCTGGGGGCCTGTGTCGCGGAGTCTGGAGGTCATGGCGGCGGACTCGTGGCAGGGTGAGGTGCGCCGCCCTGGCAGACGCGTTGCCCATCACGGAAGTGAACCACGCCCAGGGCCCCGGCCTTTTTATCAGCACTCCTATGCTGGCGTGGTGTACGCCAGCCCAGCCCACTGCGCTTACGCTTACAGGGGGGGACGGCACAGCTACATGTCCAGGGTCTTCCCCACTGCCTGAGGTGACATGGTTGCATCCACTGTCCACAAAACTACACACACCAGCAGTATATGTCCACATGGACATGTCTGTGCTCTGCATTCTGTGGTCTGTCCAGCACATCACCGCCACACTTGGCATTGTGTACATTCTTCTTCATGGGTGAGTTGCCTCCTTCACACATACTTGGTTCCCACCTCTCCCCACATTCTGCACTTGTGTGGCTGAGGGGCCATGCCGTTTTCGGACGGTCCACTGTCTTGTCCTTCGCTGCCTCAGTGGTAGTCCAGGAGGGGGGTTCGGAGGGGGGGGTGGTCCTGGAGGTGGTGGCGGTGGGTGTTGTGGCCCTCTTGGGTCTCCGAGCTGCATGTTCATTGTCTTCATGGCATCTGTGGGTCTTCAGATGTGGCTCTGGGCTGGGCTCCCTTTCATACTGCAGGTAGTCGTCCTGCTTAGCACCAGCAGAAGGCAGGTGTTAAATCCCTGCTGCTAACGCGCCTTATCGCCTGTTTTTGGGTCGCATCGCAGATCTGGCTGGTCGTTGAGAATATCGCGAAGTGGTGTTTTCGTGTGTTTTTGCACGGGAACGCCTACTCTGCATATCATTAGCGTTAGTTGTCTCTATCATCCGTGGCGATGTTTTTTGCGGCAGCTATCGCTGGTAAACTGGCAATATCAGCAGTTTGCACCAGCTTGTGAATAAGGCGAAAAGTCTATCGCCACTTTTGCGGCGCTAAAGTGCCGATAAATCGGCGATGAGTCCTTGACAATATGCCCCACAGTCTGTTGTTCCAGCACATGGTTAAATCCAAGTGCGGGAACAACAACAGCCTACTCGTGACTGAGTGGAGCAAATTACACGCAGGAATTCCACTGCACTTCACCCATAATCAGGGCATTTGAGTGGCATTTAGCACTCTGCTGTGAGAAGTTTTGAGGATGAGGATCAAAGAACCTCATAGAATTGTTTTTAAAGCTGTGGAAACTTCATGAATTGAAAAGCTGGTAAGGATTTTTCAAAAAATGAAGACGGGAAGAAAAACAGAAACTCTGCAACTGTGCGAGGCATTCTTCTGGCCTGTATGATAGTCTGCAGTCCTCCACCGCCACACACTCCTAAGTGAGTGGCTAAAACATTTATATAGGGCAAAAACGTATGCCTTAAAGTTTATGGCACAAAAAACATGCTCCTGTTTTCCTTAAGCTGGAAATACCACACTAGGAGGTAGAACATCTGGTAATCGGGAATTCCCACGAGCTACATCTGAGCAGGATTTCTCTTACCCTCCTAAGATTTGATAACATTTGTAGCACTTAATTGAGAGTCCGAATCAGAGATGCTAAAGTAATATGGGAGACTACATTGAGGTCAGAAAGACTTTCCTGGATGTCATTAAGGGTCACTGGTGATACCAGCTTCTACTCCTAGCTTGTTCCGTGCGACCACTGGCACTGCCCTTGTGACCCCTTTGATGCAAAAGTGGTGCCAGGAGCAGAAAGAAAATGGGCTTTTAATGAGCCCTGTTTGCTTTCTACTGCTCTATCCGAACTGGAACATTTTAATTTATTAGACTGTGCCACACACTTCTAAAATTATTTATTTTGCCAAATAAAAATTTTTTGAAGCGCATTGCACAAACTAATGAATTTAAATGTTACTATCATGCACAGGTGTGACAAACCTCTCCACAGTTGCACCCAAAGTGTTGAGTTCTACTGTTTATTAGTGTCCTCATTGCTGCAAAAGCAAAGGACAATTTCAAAAGAAGCAGGACTCATTTTTTATTTGGCCTGACTGAAGGAGGACGGGAGGGCTGGACAAACCTCCATGCTGTTCTGAAAAATAACATCCCTAGGCAACAATTGGTCAAGAAGATAACGAAAGCTATTCCAACATACTTATGATATTATGGACTCAGTGTACATAGAAGTCATATAAAAAACTTCATTTTATTGATATACTTTCATGTAATAATATTAGAAAAGAGTTGTATGACAAACATGTAAAACTAAACAACAATAATACACCATACTTTCTACAATAAAACAGCACAAATATATACAATTAACATACATGTATAAAGTGCAGCAGTAGACAGTGGTTATAAATTAATTTATAACCAAACACTAAACAAACACATATAAAAATATAACGCAATTTACAAAACAGTGGCTAATTGATACATTTTCTTATGTTCTTTTCTATGCGCGTTTCGGCGTGCTGGGCGCCTTCTTCAGGAAAGCCACAATGATTCCATGAATGGGTAGTAAGAGCCTAAATGATATGAATACCCAAGTTGCAACGGATAGATATATAAATTCTCCACCAATCTTTTGCGGCATTTGAGCCCAAGATGCCGGACCTAAGCTTCTCAACGTTTCAAAAAAAACAATATTTCTTTTTCCTTTCTTTTTATAGACGACACGATGTATATGTGGCACTTCAGCCCAAGTAGCCAAGAAAGAGACTCCCAATTTTGGAAAGGTTCTTGTGTTCTTAAAGATCACATGCTGAGGTTACAGATGAAGGTTATGCGCAGCTTCACAAGCGATGGGTGATAAATATTTCGGATGGACAAATTCCCGTCACTGTATTTTCTTAGTACAGCGGTCCTATGGTGCCAAAAGAATGTATGGCATGTTAAAAATAACAGCTACCCTCTTTTTGTTTCTGGGACTCATAAACCTCCATGCTGCGCATATCCTTACACGGAAGGTATGCAGTCATACAGAGATGGAGCCGATAACCTACCTCCCTGGACAGTGCATTTCAGGATTGTAAGACAGCAGCAGAGTCTGTTTCAATTTCTCTGCTGCCTGAACTATATAAGAAATTCCAGCAAGACAAGACTCTGAGGTCCATATTACAAGTCTCATGGTAATCCTGATGGGAACAGTAACAGCAGTTACCAGCCTCATCTTGGTTACAAGATCCATGGTAACTCCACAGAGAAGGTGCATTTCACCCAGACATTTCGGCCACTGATAACAGCTGAAATGAATGGGTGGAATTTTGTGGAGAAATGGAGAATGACCAGGGAATCAAGTGTGATATGCCTAATTTACTGGGTCATTCCTCAATTCAGAAGGTATCCTCAGTTTGTACCTCATAATGCCCATTTATTGCACCCACCACCCCCACAAAGTTACCCATGCCCTGAGTATCAGTAGTTCCAAGGTGATGGATTCATCATCATAATGATCTGAGTTTGTGGTTTGCCTCTGAAAGAAGTGGGGGTGCATGAAGTGCAACAAACCAAGACCCTTTCAGCAGGGTGTGCCTGAGATTGTGAGGCTTCCTGGCAGACCTCTTTCCCCAGACCACAGTGCCTTCCGCGGATGTCAAGCTTCTAATTTCATAGAGCCCAATAACCTGTCGAGCAAGAGTGAATGGAAAAGGACAGAAATAATAGACTTACTAGGAACCAAGTGTAAACATTGGGAAAAGAACATGAGAGGGAGACCATGAGTGTGAGCACAAGAAAGAATTCAGAATGGAGAAGGCACCGAAAAAAAAGGAGAGGTGTGGGGCTATCTAGTGCAAGATGGACAAAGACGTAAGGAGTTGAAACAAGATATAGTAAGCTTAGTGCAGAGGTAGGATGACAAAGAGAGTGACTAAGTGATGCAGAGGCAGATGTGAAGCATCTAAATAAGAAGGAAGAGTGGTGCGAGATGAAACAGGAGCCAGAGTGAGCTGAGATGAAAACTAGGAAAGGTGGAGGTAAGAGGGGAGTTATGGAAGAAGCAGCATAATGGAGGAAGATGGAATCTGGAAGACTGATGTCAGAATGTTTCAGGTAGGGAATGTGGGATGGTGGGAGAGATACAGCACTAAGAAGGTTAGAGAGCATGGGGAACAAGAGATAGCAATAATTAGTCATCAAAGATAGGAGTGAAGATTGTATGGGATTGAGATGAGAGAACTCAAGAACTGCTGGTCTAAGGGAAATGAGGATGGAGATGATAATGTGAGAGGTAGAGTTGGGAGGAAAACTGGGAAAGAAGTAAGTGAACGTGAAACAGGGAGAGAGAAATGTGAGTGAATTCAAGTAATGAAAGTGGAGATTAGATGCAAATGCTGGACCCAAATCTAAGCGAAGGGCATGCAGAGAAGTCCAGGAGAAAGAGGAGAAAGAACCTGTCAGATACAGAGGTGAAAAAATAAGAGGTAGATGTGATGGGGAATGTGTGGGCAATGGTAATGAGAGGTGAAGTGGGAGAGAACAGGTGATGGAACTGTTAGAATAAGAGAAATTTGGATATAACACAGGTGTGGTTAGCAGGTAAACTGGGAAAGAGGAGAACCCAACACAGGGTGATGTAGAAAAACTGTTTAAGTGATGAATATGACATGAAAAAGCAGAGGATAAAGCAAGATAGGAAAGGAAGGCAATAAGAAGATAGCGGGTATGGAGGGAAAAACATCCTGAAGCAGAGCTGTGAGAGGTAGAGATGGTGAATGAAAGAGGTATGGGATGAAATGATAATGGGGTACGCAGTATCTCTATTTTATTAATTTTGCACTAATTGTAGAGTTTATACCTTTAGTGATAAACTTCCTATGACATCACCAGGGTTAAATGTCATGCGGTACCACTTCTGGGAGGACATTAAAGGCCTTATGATGTCACTTCCTGTGATGTCATTAGGGTCAAAGGGTGTGTGATGTAACTTCCACTACCCCTGGCATTCTGGTTAATCAACATACATGCTTTAATCAGAGCTTAACTTATAAAAGAATGAGTGCGGGTGCCCAGGGCTCTATTTAGAAGCCTGCGGCCAGCTGCGTAGTCCTATATCCACCTCACGTCTCTTTAATCCACTACAATACATTCCCTGCCCGTTTGTCTCAATCTTGTATGTTCCTGCTTTCTCCCTTTGTGAGGGTTCTTCCATCTTTTCTTCCCGCGACTTTCAGTTTTGTGTGTTTTCCATCTCTTGCTCTTGTATATTTCTGATGCTGAAAAATAAGAGCCAGTCCTCAAAAATGAGTGCAAGTGGCCCTCACCGGCTCAAATTAAGCACTACCTTTAATGTGTATGTTGACCTATTGTTGGAAGAAAGAGCACAGAGCATGAAGGGTATGTTGAAAAATGTCCAAAGGGAATCCTGTATTCAGCACATGACGGAGAAGTCATAGTGGCAGAGAGGACTAATGCATCCCTTGCAGGGATATGTTTATGACCTCATGGCCACAGATTCAGATACTGGTGGGTCCACTCTTTCATCTCTTTGAGGTCGATAACATTTGTACCCGTGAGTTGGGTAACAATAATAATCTGGTTTTTAGTGCCAAGATACCCTTGCAGGGTGAATGTGTATTTCATAAACATATAAACATATGTGATATTGTCTAGCAGCATGTTAAGAGAAGCTATACAGATAAAGGATGCAAAAGTGAGCCGCTTCACTGGCTGGAAGGTATGTACAGAAAATGTTAAAGAAGGTTTGATAGCTATACTGTTTGGCATGGAGCGAAAGACATCATTTAGGACAGAGGGAAAAATGCCATTTGGCAACTAGAAAATGACTGACAGGAGAGTGGAGGAGTGCTTTGGCTATAAAAAGAAAGATAATAGTAATTACAAAGGCGTAAAACCCAGGTTAAATCAAATAATTTACTTTAAGGTGACCTACGGTTGTTAGCAATAGTTTCCATGGCATTCTCAGTGGCCCCCTGAAATTAATTAAAGCTGCACACTCTGAGCTCTTGCAAAATGGAGTTAAAAACAGAAGACCAAGGGGCATATTATCAAGAACGGCGTTAAAATTATCGCCGCTTTAGCGGCAGAAAACTGCCGCTAAGCGGCGATAATGGGCTTGATAATATGCCCTTGAGACTTCAATAGAAGCCCATGTTGACACCAGAACATGGGCTTCTATTGGAATTCTCAAGGGCATATTATCAAGCCCATTATCACCGCTTTAGCGGCAGTTTTCTGCCGCTAAAGCGGCGATAATTTTAACGCCGTTTCTTGATAATATGCCCCCAGAGCTTTATAAATCGAGTCGAAAAGTGCACGTCTTTCCTAAAAATGTTCATAAAATAAATGCTAAAGTTAAATTTAAGGCAGCGCTGAGTTCAATTAGAAAAAAACACATTAAATACCAGTTCACAATCAAAATAAGTTTGTATTGAGTAGACGGAATGTTTGACCTCATGTTCAGAGGTTCAAATTCCGATTCAGCCTTCTGGGGTCGATAAAAATAGTACCTTTGAGTTATGTAACAAAAGTCATCTGTTTGAACGTACACTTTACAAATATATATGTGGTGCTATGTTATAAAGCTGTACGGTTAGAGAAGTTGTAGCAATGAAAGTAGCCACTGCACTAGCTTCACATCCAAAGGTAGAAAAAAAGTAATTTTATTTTTTGCAGTTTTATATAGTGCACGCTCGGCCTGAAGGTATTAGAGAGCTTCACATGAGCACCAGTTATGTGACACACAATCAAATTCATATCTTTTTTAGGCTTGGGAAGATTAAGGCCAAGATTTACAAAACTGTCACACAACAAAACGCAGCACTAAAGTCGCTGTGCTCCCTTGTTTGACAGGGAGAGAGCAGGAAAGCACCATATTTACAGAGATATGGCACTATCCCTCTCTCTTCCTAGTGCCTGTGCACAATCAGGCTGACGAGCATCACGCACACACCTTTGCACCTTAGTGCAAAGGCGTCTGCATGAGTCTCGCATAGTTTTTGTACTTGAAGGGAATCCTTCCCGTCCAAAATACTATGCACAGACAACTTTAAAACTTTTCCCACTTTGGATGTGTGCTGTACCTTGCAGCACACACGCAAAGTGGGAAAATTTGGGAGAAATAACAGCATTTCTCCTTTTTAATGCCTGCTTTCAAGTGTTGTTAACGTTTGGGGCAAAACCCTGCCTACTATTGTTAGTAAATAGGGGTTTGCTTCAAAACTGTGGGTGGATGCACGGGAACGCCCATGTACCATCCATGGAACGCTTTCTTGGCTCAGAGTAAGGCAAAACAGTGCTTCACGCTAGTTTGCGTTACTTTTTGTTACAAACCAATGCAAATATCAATTTGTGTTGGTTTACCAATTCCAAAAAGGATTTTGCTTTTGGGTCCGCGTTAAAAAAGTAAAGCAAATCTGACGTAAAACCGGAAATAAGCGATTTGCCCAGAATCACAGGATGTTGAGCTACAACAGAGATTCGAACCAGGGGGCTCATTTATTAAGCCCCTTGTGCCGCAGGTATATAAGCCCCCTGGCTTCCCAGGTTCAAAGTCGTCAGCTCTGGCCCTGACAACATCCTCTCCCTCATTAAAGCGTCAAGTGTCTATGTCCTATGATTAATATGTAACCTCTGTAAACTGCTGTTTGCATCACTAGCAAGTGTGGCAATGAATGTAACATTGCTGGCGACAGTACTGTTGTATGGTACGAGAATATATGTCAAGACAAATGAAAAGTGAGATTTTTTTAAGTAAACTCAATATTGGAAACATGTTCGTTCCCACAAGCTGTAATAAAAGCACATTGTTGGAGGCAGGCTCTAAGTACCAGCGCCCTGAAGCCCGCTAAAACCAAACATGTGACATGAAATACTTCATATTGCTAACGCGATATTGAGCATTAAAGACACGTAAAATAAGAATAGAACAGTTTCAGTTACCGGTTGGCAGAGATAACATGACACAAAGCAGGAGGAAGGAAAAATGAAACTACCAAAAATGGCCAGTCCTTTGCTCCCATGAAAGTATAGGAAAGAAATTTGAAAGTTAGTTTGCCAGCTGTATAGTTAGAATGGAGCTATAATCTGCATAAGGACTGAGGGCAAAGTGACATTAGCGCCTAGATTTACTAAATTCTCACACAACACAGCGCAGCAGCCAAGAATGTTGCACTGCGTTGCGTGAGAAGGAGAGAGCAGGAGAGCGCCATATTTACAGAAATATGGCACTCTCCTCCCCTCTCCCTAGCGCCGGCACACAATCAGCCAGCCGTGCTCCAAGCACACACCTATACACCATAGTGTAAGGGTGTCTGTGTGAGTCTAGCACAGGTGTTGTACTGGAAGGATGCCCCTCCAGTACAAAATACTATGCTTAGACTAACTTTAAAACTTTCCCAATTTTGCATGTGTGCTGTACAGTGCAGCACACATGCAAAGTCGGAAAAGAAAGTAGAAATAAAAGCATTTCTCGATGATAGTGCCTATTTCAAATGGGTGCTATATTTTAACGCAAAACCCTGTCTACTTTTTTTTTAGTAAATTGGGTTTTGCATCAAAAACATTGGGTGTTGGCATGGGAACGCCCATGCACCACCCATGGAATGCCCCCTTGGCTCTAAGTAATGCAAAGCGCTCGTTTCTTTCAAGTAAATAGGGGAAAAAAATATTTTGCATCGATTTGCATCACTTTTGTGATGCAAACACGGCTAAGAATCTTAGCACGTATACCCCATCGGATCAAAAATGTACATTGACACCGAGGATGGAGCCCTTCAACTCTGACAGTAGAGATATTGGCGATGAAAAACTCGCCAAATATCGGTGAAAAGAAAATCTCAAATTTCACGGCAAAGTTAATTTAGCAACTTTGTCTGGAGCTGTGTGCTGACAGCTGAAATAAATTAAAACTGTCTAGGAGCAGGATTTGTGGAAATAAAGGCTATCATACATCACTGCCATGAGGATTTGTTAAATGCATGTTTAGTTTATTATAAAAGTGATGGTCTGCATAATGTTAATGCATGTGCACCATAAACCCTACAGCTCAAACATCAATAAAGAACTCACAACTGCTTTACAGGAATGGATGTTGAATTGTGTTTTTTCAGGGTACTTACTTTTCACTGCTGAGATTGGCGTAACTTGAGACCCGCTGGCACATGCCAAAGACATATACCCTGCAGTTTGTAGGGATGTCAATCGCCATAGTCATGGGTACTTTTAAACGTTTTCCCAAGAGCCAAAAAGTATGGCCTGTAGCATGTTCGAGGGCTGCATTCATGCCAGCAGGGTGAGGGTCGGTGGTGCTGTAAATTGGCGTGGCGGAATTGAAGCATGATCATGGTGTTGACAGGGAGTTGTGGAGTCATTTTGAGGGTCAAATCATATCTCTTCAATTGCTTTGTCCTCTTACTTGCCATTAGGTGGTAGAGGTGGGTGAGCCACAGAGGCTCAAGCTCGAGCGGGAGAGGAAGTGGTACGTCGGCTAGACTGCCGACTTTGGTGCTGGAAACCAGCGTTCGAGCCTCAGGGTCGCGTCCACATCCTGTGATTCTGGGCAAATCACTTAATCTCCCCGTGCCTGAATGTGTCATGTAAATACGGTGCTCATGTAAAGCGCTCCAATACCTTCGGGTCGAGTTCGCGCTATATAAATATGCAACAAAAAAAAACCTGGAGACAGATGCCTTTCTCTGGCTCAGCTCAAGGTTCTGTTGTATCCTCGAGCCCAAAACAATCCGAGCCTTCGTGTGGCTTCTGCCTGCCACCCACGCTTTAACCTCATGCCCCAAGAATTAAAGCGAAAGCATTAACATTTGATGCAAAATGTGAGAGGCAGATACCGATCCAGTGGCTGAAATTCACAATATGAAACCAGAAAATCTGGGTTCAATCCTGGTTTTCCCCACGTGACCAAACTGTGTGGTCCTAGACATTTATTTTATTTCACTTTGCCTCTTTTTTCTTCATTACCACAGATGAGAGCACCTTGCAATATATGAGTTCAGGATGTGTGCTGACCTTCTTTTGTGTTTGATTTAATAAATTATAATGATGTTCAAAATATAACAACCTAGGCCTCCTAGAGGGAGCTCATGACCAATCACTTGCCTCTTGGTTCACTAATGGCATAGTCGAAAGGGCACTGAGAGGTATGAAGGTTTGTAAGTTCAAGTTTGAAAACTATTCTAATAAAGGCCTCTCAATACAGTTATATAATCTGATCTGCTAAGGTAAAACACGTCTGCATGCTAATGATATGCACCACCTTTTGGAATTTTGAAAAGAGTTTATCATATTTGTACAATTGTTGAACAATGTCTATAAAAATGAACATGGTCCTGAAGATAAGTGGTGCAGGGCACCTTCTATGATTCTTTCCCTTTACTTTGGTTATGCCCATTTAACAGCTTTTTGAATGTTAGTGCCTTGTCAAGTAAACAGCGGCCCAGTACTGCTGTTCACCATGTGGCCGTATGTAGGAGGGCTGCAAGCTGCGCCATGGGCTGTTATTTAATTGAAAAGGAGGCTGATGACGTTGCAGCAATGTCTATAAAATATGGCATTGTTGGTGCTGCATGTAAACCTCCAACCTGCCAACCTCCGTGCATGGGTGTCCGCAAGGGGGGGGGCACTTGCCCCCCCTGGATTTTTCACTTGCCCTTTAAAAAAAATTCAAGATCGCTGTGCTGTTTGGAAAGGGTTGGAGGATGATTGACATTAAAATTATGCCCCTCCCCCTCGAAAAATGTCTGCGGATGCCCATGCCTCCCTGGTAATATTTTCACGGATGCGTGGGGAAAAAGCTAGTTGGCTGAGACCTAAAAAACTAACAATTCAGAGACATGAGCTACTAATATTATGTTAAATATTGCATTCAGGGGCATTGGTAGTGGGCTCAGATATAAATCAATTAACACCACTTATTTGCAATGCATAAATGTGCAAGAAAGTGTAAATATTTATATTGCCATTTAAGGTGATGTAAAAGCATTTTCCAATGCAGTGTTAACAGCCTGATGGGCATGAATAAAAACAATACTTTCCAACATGCTAAAATATATAGCCTACTTCAGGGACGATGCTAGGATCTGCATATCATGCATTGAGGGGTGAGAAATGGAAGCACAAGTGGCATGAGGTCCTAGTCAAGGATGGAGCATGTCTCTGATACTGGAAGAAAAGTACTGAGCATGGAATGCACATTAAAAGACATCCAAAAAGAAACATTTATTCAACACACACCAAAGATGTTATTACGTATTGCACACAGAGGAACTGAAGCAATGAAAGTACCGAAGAGCACAGCTCTTCACTGTCATAAAGGTATGTAAAGTTAAGTAAATGATAAATAAAAAGCCATGATGCCTCCACTGAAAAGATTAACTGATATTCCTAAAACAACACAAAACAACCCACGCTAAATGAAAACAACATCAAAGGAGGTAATGTTCCATGCATCAGGTGAAGCATTTTCTAAAAGTAAAAAGATAATGGAACACCACTGCAAGCATTTCAAAGCCTGTTGAAGACATTACAGACATTACCTAAATGCTGACATGTTAGCCTCTGAAAATACTTAACCACCCAAACCAAAAATGAAATACTGGCAGCAAGATGAAGCATGCAAGGGATGAGGGCGGCTATAGCGCAGGGTGGCTATTTGGTGGGTAGAATAAGAGAAGTACATGAGGAAGAGAACTGGAAACGTGCACTCTCGTGGAGTGCTTAAATGCAAAGAAAAAAGTATTTCCCTAAAGTCAGCAGTGGAAGGCTGGAATCCAGACAGTAAGAGAGAAGGTTAAGAGGCTATGCTCCAGGGGAGGGATAAACACAAGATGGACAAGCTGAGACAAGGGAAGCCATCAAATAAGAAGCAAGCAAATGAGAGTGACAATAAAGCTGACTAATGGTAAGCAATGGGCAGGCTGTAAGTCCCTGTAAGCTCTTGGTAAACTCACAGTATGTCTTTCTCAACCAGACAGCTGTTCTGCACTGTCTGGCAGGCTCAACATAAATAGGGATTGAAAAGTGTTTATTGTTTGTCTGAAAGTCACCTTCTGAGTTTCGTGCTCGAGTATTCTGCTGCTGAAGAATTGACAACAAACATTGTAATTCCATTTGTATTGCTTGTCCTAATTGTAGGCCTGTGCTTACAGCTTATAGCTTCATTTTTACGTCTTTTGTTATCAGACTCACACAGTATATTAATGTAGAACAGCTACGAGGGAGACTTACAGACACAAATAGGTAGAATGTTATGTTCTCATTTTCTTTCATTGGAGTGGGTGAGCCTCTGTGGCTCACCCACCTCTACCACCTAATGGCAAGTAAGAGGACAAAGGAATGGAAGAGATTTGATTTGACCCTGGTGGTGGTATTGGTGGAGGTGGTATTGGTGGTGGTATTGGTGGTGGTGGTATTGGTGGTGGTGGTATTGGTAGTGGTGTTGGTATTGGTGATGGTGGTGATATTGGTGGTGGTATTGGTGGTGGTGGTGGTATTTGTGGTGGTACTGGTGGTGCTGGTGGTATTGGTGGTGCTGGTGGCGGTATTGGTGGTGGTATCGGTGGTGGTGGTATTGGTGGTATTGGTGGTGGTGGTGGTATTGGTGGTGGTGGTGGTGGTATTGGTGGTGGTATTGGTGGTGGTGGTATTGGTGGTGGTGGTGGTATTGGTGGTGGTGGTATTAGTGGTGGTATTGGTGGTGGTATTGGTGGTGGTATTGGTGGTGGTATTGGTGGTGGTATTGGTGGTGGTATTTGTGGTGATGGTGGTATTGGTGGTGGTATTGGTGGTGGTGGTGGTATTGGTGGTGGTGGTATTGGTATTGGTGGTGGTGGTGGTGTTGGTATTGGTGGTGGTGGTATTGGTGGTGGTGGTATTGGTGGTGGTGGTATTGGTGGTGGTATTGGTGGTATTGCTGGTAGTATTGGTGGTGGTATTGGTGGTGGTGGTGGTATTGGTATTGGCGGTGGTATTGGTATTGGTGGTGGTGGTATTGGATTGGTGGTGGTGGTATTGGTGGTGGTGGTATTGGTGGTGGTGGTATTGGTGGCAGTGGTGGTATTGGTGGCGGTGGTGGTATTGGTATTGGTGGTGTTGGTATTGGTGGTGTTGGTATTGGTGGTGGTATTGGTGGTGGTGGTATTGGTGGTGGTGGTGGTACTGGTGGTGGTGGTATTGGTATTGGTGGTGGTATTGGTGGTGGTGGAGGTGGTGGTATTGATGTTGGTGGTGGTATTGGTGGTGGTGGTGGTGTTGGTGGTAGTGTGGTGGTATTGGTGGTGGTGGTGGTATTGGTGATGGTGGTAGTGGTGGTGGTATTGGTGGTGGTGGTGGTATTGGTGGTGTTGGTGGAGGTGATGGTATTGGTGGTGGTGGTATTGGTGGTGGTGGTGGTATTGGTGGTGGTGGTATTGGTGGTGGTGTTGTTGTTAATAAAACAGGCTTTTGAAAACAACCCGTCACGTGGCTTTAGTACAGATGACATGTAACACAGATGTGCTGCTGTCAGCTTCAGCCCATTAGCACATGATTATGTGCTACCTGGAATTCACATGACTCAATTCTCTAATCATTTCTAAATCCATTTTACTTGGGGGGTTGAAACAGACACGAGATAATGCCGGGTTAAAGTGATTGAAAGCGGGCGCCCGTGTTACGGGGGCGGCCATGCTGCTTTAAAAAACTCAAGCGGTTTCAGCTGAAGCAGCGCATGTCCAGCCTGCAGTAAGAGAAACTCAATAAAGTAAATAGTGCTTACAGACTAAATAACAGGTCCCGGTTAACAACTGAAGTAAAAGGGCCAGTCGCCATAAGAGGGTACAAATTAAGACAAGGCCGTACTAAGGAGAGACTAACAAGCCTATTAACGAATCCGAAGGCAGCATTTACGAAAGACAATGACACAAGCCAATGAAAAATATGGGAGGAGAGTGGACGCGGCTTCTCTCCCATACTCTACTACAGCAATCTCGCAGAGCGAGCAGCGCTTGAGCGCTGCCGCTAGGCTCGACCTAAAAATCTCTTGCAAGATTGTAGCAACATGTGCAATTCTCCACAATTTAGCAACTGGCAGAGGTTTAACAGTTACTGTATCTGACTCTAAAACTGATGAGGAAGAAGAACAGCTGCCACCACATCTGCAACATGATGCATTGGGAGCAGCAGAAGGTCAAAGGCGCCATGCTACCATAATTGAGAATAATTTTTCAGGGTTAGTGTACTATTGACAAAATAATGCTGAATGAAACTCAAAGGCCTTTTGTGCAGGTAAACGTAAATCAACCTTTATTCCTATGTTTTGCTAGGAATGTAAGCATAGAAAATTACATTACATCATGCCACAAGTAGTCTTGAAACAAAGTTTGACATATAGGTACAGACAAACAGGATAATCACCACTAGCACGGGGACTTTCATTTGGTAGAACCAGAAGTGCTGACACTAGAGCGGGCTTCACCCTCTAGATGTACTACCTGACTGACCTGCTTTCTGAGTGGTTTGAAATGTCTCTTCAGCAGTTGTGATCTGTACCAGTCCCCAAGCCGCATCCCAGCTGTAGTGCCCCATTTAAACCTTGAGGTTGACAGTGCGCCTTGACAACAGATGTCGCATGTGCAAATCTGTTTATTGCTCTTGTCAATCCATCAATGCGAGCAGACTGTCGACGTTCCCTACGTCTCTGTTGTACATTGTGGGCATTAATATCTATACAAAGGGTCTTTACAGCTTCTGTAAGATCACCAATCTTTGCATTCATGTGCTGTTGATTATCAGCTAGGTTTGTTGCAATGCTGTCCTATACCGTTGCCATACATTTTTCGATATTAGTAAGTTTATTATCAGCTTTATTTCCATCTGTTGTAGGCACTGAACTTTGAGCATCGATGCTTCCAAGCCACCAAACACTTGCATATTTTGTGAGATTTCACCACTCTCAATGTTTGCAGAGGATGGATTAGTGGGCACACAGTGAGTGTGACATCTATGTCTGCCCCACAGTTCTCCTGGCCGGACTACAGGTTCCTGGCTCATGCTCTGAGTGCTTCCTACACCCAATACATTGGATGACTGTGACTGTACATGCACTGGGGGGTGCATTGGTGGCAATTGGGGAGTTGTGTCTTGACTCTTGTCGGCAAATGGCTCATTCTGTTGCATTGGGATATCCTCAAGGCCCTCGCCTTCCGAAACATAACTCCCATGGGCATGGATATCTGTTTGAAAATGGAATCAAGTATTTACTGTACTATGGTGGTGTAATATGGGTTTCATTTTATTGTGTTGAGATAATAAACATTTGAAAAGTCACAGCAGCCTATTATGAATGTACTACATCTCCCATAACACACTGTTCATGTGCAAGGTTAATTTACTCTGACTGGCATGTCTGTGTGGCCCATATCTAATATGATTTTGGTGTCTCACCTACACACATTTACACAATTTGTTGCTATCGCTTATGTGTTTATGCAATGATGAATATGTATTGGGTGTGTTTATTAGAATCATGTAGCACACTTACCATGAAAGGTACCTGGAATCTCAGATGTGTCAATTGTGCCGAAGCCTTCCACTGACTCTGGTTCCATTGTTGTTTCCACGAGCACCTCAAGTGCAGTGGGGGAGCAGTGGGAGGACCTCCTCCAGTTGTTCCGGCTTCAGTTAGCCGGGTTTCCAACGTTTCCTTTGTCCTGGATCTGAGGTCTTTCCATCTTTTCCGAACCTCCTCACTGCACCTCTGTGTGACACCCGCTGCATTCATTTTCTGCTGCATTGCCTTCCTTATATTTTTTGGGGTGAATCTGGAACTGCAAGGGAGGATTTTCCAAACAGTTCCTCATGGTGGGACACACACTCCTCTGTCAGTATCTCCAGTTCCTTTTTTTTTTTTTTCTGGCCCAAGCCTCCTTGTCTGTGTCCTTTTGTGACATTTTCACGTAATTTAGAGGTGGATGGCAAACCCTCAGGGAGATTGAGAATTGATTCCCGCACTCCCTTCCACATCACTCCTTTCCAATGTTCACTGATAAACTAATTCCTGGATGTGATGTCATCAAAGTAGGGCATATGTATCATTCACTATTTGTGAACAGGTTCGCTATTTAGGTAATCACCATTTGCGATTCCTTAAATAGCAATCCAAATGAATACCGAATCCCTAATGCAACCCTGAATATTTTCTTACATTCCAAATAGCGCTTACCTATTTGTGAGTCACAAAAAAAAATCACAATTAGGTAATCGCTATTCTGATATTTCATACATATGCCGCAAAATGGTTTAAGCAAGCTGTCCAGAAGAGTTTCACAAGAAAGAAATACAACTCCAGGACTTCCTATACACCAAATAAATAGGATGCCACGAAAACTACGAAATTCACTTCATCTGTACTTTTGGGGGTCTGATTACATCTCAAAAATGTTTTTCTCTATCCCAAGAGGTCCAGAACACAGGCAATTTCTTAAGCTTCCTTGTGAGTGACAGATAGATCAAGCTGTGTCCATTTCTTTGGTATTTTATAAGCTTCACAGAGCTGTGCAAGCCTTTGCTTGCTTTGCATGGGTCCTAGAGAGTACAACAATTGCTGTGGTTGGACAACGTTTTGATTGTGGTACAACATATTGCACTCCTTTGCAAATATTTACAGACAACAATCACTCCTCTTTAAAACTCGGGTTGAGGCTAAATTCTGAAAAGTCCGACCTTCTCTGTTCTCAGAGAATGGAGTTTCTGTGTTTCCCGGTTGACATCCTGTATTACATAGTTGCCAAATAGATATTATTTTCAAACAGAGGCAACCAAAATATATCCTTATTTTTAGGCCTGGGCTAAAATTAAATTGCACTGGAGTAATCGGAGTAATTTCGGTAATTTCGCATTATTCTTTGATGCAGAATTACAGATAATAATGTGATTATGACCACTTGTGTAGTTAAGAGTAATTGGGGGGTGAAACTCCTTATGTGAGAGCAAATTTAGCGAGTGCGAGCAGCTTCTCACGCTCGCTAAATTCACTCTGACAGTTGACAGTAGGATTTATTTTATTTGTGTTCTGTTGCATTTAGTGCTATTTCTTATCGCAAAATGCTTCCTCGCATCGATTTTGGGCGCAGAGTGCATTTGTCACCAAAAATTCAGCGCTAAATGCTGGGACTAAGTTTGGGGGACAACCTACCCCAAGTGTACATTTTTGCTATTCATTTACTCTTGCATTTAGCGGTATTTCTTAGTGCAAAATGCATCCTGGTATCCATTTTGGATGCAAGGGGACATTTTTGCGATACAAAAATAGCACTAAATGCAGAATTACTCCACGCATAATTCTTCAGAATCTCACTGAATTTTTAGGTAATTCTGCATGATTACGCTACACGAAATTACGTAAGTTACACCCACCCCTACTAAAATTTACTCATCTTAATCAAGCAACTTGCCTGGATTGTAGGCTATTTTGCTTCTTCCATTCAAGCTGTATGCTCAAATTTTCTTCATTAACAGGCCTGTCAAAGACTCAAACTGTGACATCTAATAAAAGGTTTAATATACGCAGAGATGATTCCCTTAAATACAGACACAAAAGAAGAGGCTTCCTTGCAGCTGGTAGCACCTCCATACATGGAACAGTAGACTCATGTTTAAGTTATTCACAAATCTATGTCAGAGACAGATGGCAGTATGTTAGGATGGAGAGCTTGCTGCAGCCAGTAATTGATTGGCAGATCTAGGTCCTCGAAGATGTCCAAAATCTACATCAATTGTTTAGAACGGCTTGCAGTTTCCTAAACAATTCATTTATTCAGAATATTCAGAATGGTCAGTCCTTTTAGGAATGGACAATCTCACTACTCTCAAGTTCAACAGCCATCTAGTTGGGGGGGGGGCATGGGGGGGTGGCAGATGAAAAATGATGGCATTACTGGCCAAACAATTTTGGGAACACTGTCTCAAATATCAAGTATCTGTAAAGGCAGAATATGTTCCTGCCATTCACAAGATGGTGCCCGATTGGCATTTCCACCATATTATTACATTCTAGACCAGCATTCATAGATCTCTAGAAGTTTGTGACGCCTATTCAGGGGGTCCGGGGCTGTTTAGCAAATTAAGAAATTTTAGCAGATGAATAAAATGTAGATCCATAAAAAGGCAAAATGTAAAACTGAAAAATATGTAGTGCTTTTTTAAGGATTTTGAAATTGGAGGCTAAAAATTACAAGCCTCATTTATGAGGTTTTGACATTGGGCAGCGCCACAAGGATTCATTCTGCGCTGCCCTACGTCAAAACAAAAGGGCAGTAAATGCGCTGTATCTATGTGATACGGTGCATTCCTGTCCATTTCCCCAGCGCCGGCGCACAATGGGCTGCCATGCACCAATGTAGGCACCCTTGCACCTTGGTGCAAGGGTGCCTGCGTTGCGGGGCTGATTCGTTTTGTGCAGGAGGGAAGACCTTCCTCCACAAAATCGATCAATTCAGGCGATTTCCTCCTTCTATGTGTGCTGCCGAATGCAGCACACATCGAAAAAGGAAAAAACTTGGAGAAATGAAAACAATTCTCCTTGTTGTGCCTCCATCAATGCCACCCCTGGGGTGGAGTTAGATTCTGACGCATTTCCAGGTTTATGATTTCTCATAAATCTGGAAATGCTTCAGATTCCATGGGTGTGACGTTGGAACACCCACAGCAACACCCATGGAACACCCCATTCACACAGTGTTCTGCGTGAAAGGGCCACATATTTACAAGACCATGAAAAGCCACGTAAAGTGGCTTTACGTGGCCTTGTATATATTTGGGGGCACACTGCACCACCGGAACGTAAAAAAAATGACGTTCCGTTGCCGCGAGGGGCCTCATAAATGAGGCCCTACATTTGTATCCTGGGCTTGCTTTACGGGAGCAACACAAGTACAGAAAACAGAATGTAGGATGGATGATTGGGTCCTCAATTGAAGCACTGGCGTGCGCTGACAAAAAGGCAGAATACTTTACGATTCTATTATAATGTATTATGCTAGAATCTCCATCTTTTTGAAATAAAATCATGTTTTAAAAAGCTGCAATCTACACATTAAAATTAAAATTTATATTTGTATATATTTATTGTTTGTGAATTAAATGCAATATTTTATAACCTCTGCATTTGTATTCTGAATTTTGGGCATTGTTTTTAAGCTTCAAATCATATAAATTGCTTAGGCCAGGCTACTCTGCTTCCAGTAGTGATTCTGTAATGGTCCACAGAAGTCAAAAGGTTAAGACCCACTGATCTAGGGTATGTAATCCTTATGAGGTTCACGTTTCCATCAACCTATTCATGTCACATTTCAGCATTCAGCTCATACCATTATAGAGCTGGTGACCATATACAGTTTTCTTCACTACAAAGGTTAGGCTCCCATGCTAATTTATGCATTTCATTCCTTCATGATGATATCCAGATGTCTACATCAAAAGAAGAGACAAGTATCATCCTTATCATCACAACTTACTTTTGGCATTCCCAAATTTGGCTCCCAGATCACCTAGAAACACCAGTCGCATTCTAGCCCTACTGTTCGAGTTTCAAGTCCCTCCTGCCTAATCGCTCAGGACGAATGTATGATGATACAACGCGTACCATCACAACGCGGTATGTTACGTCGTGGTCTTGACAACGCAAGTCGTTACATCGACTTGCGCTGGAGGGCGCTGGACTTAGGAATAGTGTGAATTACTATTCCAACTCCAATCTACGTACAGTAGGGAAGGTGTTGGAATATTAATTCACACTATTCCTTAGTCTAGAGCGCCCTCCAGTGCAAGTCGATGGAACAACTTGCGTTGTCAAAACCACGATGTAACCATACCGCGTTGTAATGGTTTCGTGGTAAAGGATGTTTCCCCTCAGGACAGTTCTGTGACTTCATTAAAACAGGGTCTCTGAGCGAACAGCTTGGAAGGTTTTGGGACAGTGTGGTCTGTCTTGGGCCTTTTGTTATAGTAAGAATGCTTGTCAAAGGTTCATGAGCCTCAGAAGCCACAAAAAAACTGCAAGTGAGCATGGTCCATTTTATCTTGCTTGCTTATGGAAACAGACATTGGAGCCTTTATAGCAGATGTCACAAACATTGTGAAAATCTTAAGAAATGTGCCTCTGATGGTAAATCATACAGCACAATCAATACTCACAATTAATACTCACTGTTCCGCTATTTTCTTGGAAAACTTTAGGTCCGCCAGTGAGGGAAGGCAGCAGTTCCTCACTCGTCACAGAGTGGGAAGGGGTCAGTGAGACTTCTGACCCTCCCCTCTCTGTGACAAGGTGTCACTGATTGACACTCGCCCTGGGGACTTCAGGACTTAAAAATGAACCACCCAGATTTCAGGCAATCAGCGACGCCCCACATCGTTATGAAGCACTTTTGCCAGGCTGAGGAGGCCACACCCTCATTGCTGTGAAATCCTCAGCCTGGCAAAATTCAGCTCAGGAAGACAGGAGCCTGCGTATTCAGCGCATGTCTAGCTCCTGGCTGCCTGACCTGAACAAGAAGAGTGTCTGGCAGGCTGACTTTTGTTCAGTCTGACAAACACTCTTCCTGTCAGGGAAAAAGGTGGGGGTCGTAGCCCCTCTGCCCATATGGACAGGCTGTGGCTGGTCGCAAACTACTTTGCAGTTTATAAACCAGTCCACGTGCAATTTGCACATCCACGGATTGTGAACAGGGATAGCACTTCAGGCCAGAGCTTCTGTCCTTTGTAACTCGGACATCTATCAGATAGCTAGAAGTGAGCCTTGCCAGCCACATTTCCTGATATATAAAGGACATCAAAGTGTGTGTTTGATAAAACAGGCAGTGAAGATGACACGTTTTAAGGAAAACCTGATCAATGTGTGGACTTCTGCAGAAACAGTCTGGCAAAACTACTTGCACTGTTACAACTACTATGGGCAGTACACCTAAGACTATAATGGGTGGTGATTCTGGAGAAACATTTTTATTTTTGTGCTTATATCAACACTAAGGTTTACTATGTTTTGGCCCCACACAGGGCAACAACCAAATTTGCTCCAGACCCAGTCAGGAGCTCACAAGCCAGAGGCCTGCTGCCCGTGCAGAGTGCCGGAGGGGGCCTTCCTGGAGCTCGGGCGCACCACGGGGGCTGCGGGGGTTATTGTTACGCCACTGATAGTTGGGAATGGAGGTCTGGAAGTGGGTTAAGGACCACGGAGATCCTCTAGTGTGTACCTTTTAGGCTTCCCCTGCACAGTGCTTGCACTGTGCTTGTGAAATCTCTTGTATTTAAAATATCATAAAAGGGGACTCTTATCAGTTCCCAAAGCCGAATTACTGTGTTCATTCGCTTTTGTGTGGAACTTTTTTTGGTTAACTTCCCCTAGCTGCACGCATTTACGATACTTCTACTAAAGCTGTTCACACTGTTTAAGCCCCGTTCACTGTCAAGATAGGATCTCTTCCCACAGAAAAGGCAGACAGCTTCCAACAGTATGCTAGTATGCTTGCTTTTTCTTACTTAGTTGTGTAAAGCAGATGCTTTAGCCTTAGAATGTCTGGGGCATTTCCTATTCGTGCTTCAGTACCTTTCTTTGAACTTTGTAGGCATTATCGGATTGAGTTTTTCAACTTAATCTATTTGGTAACTATGATCATATTCTAAATGTTGTAATAAACATTGCCCGTTAAAAATAAAGTTAATATACAAGAGTTATGCTATATTTTACTACTAAACAGGCAGCCACAAGTGCAGTTACCTTGCAGACAACAGGGTCATTATTTGAATGGTGCAGCAGGTGCAGTAGCACCGTGCCCAAAGGTTGTCAGAACTCCTCTAAACACATATTATTGCTATATTTGGCTACTAAACAGGCAGTCACAATTGCAGTTACCTTGCAGTTAAAAGGTACTTGATTTGAATGGTGCAGCAGGTGCAGTGACACCAGGACCAAAAGCTCTAGGCACCCCACTTAACACCTAAAATTGCTATATTTTACAACTAAACAGGCAGTCACAAGTGCAATTATCTGTCAGGCACTAGGGTCAGCATTTGAATGGTGCAGCAGGTGCAGTGGCACCGGGGCCAAAAGTTGTCATAACTTCTCTAAACACATAATAATGCTATTAATTCTGTTATTTCCCTCTTTCATTTCATTTTTCAAACTTTTGCTATCACTTACCCGCACTGTACCACTAGTAACAGCACAATATATTGCCTTTTTGTACATAAACAAATCATAACACTTTAACAGACTTTCTGTAACTTATATTGTACAACTGTTCAGCAAGCTACAACTTACAACAAAAAACAGCTTATTATTAATCACATAGGCGAAACCTAATGTATTTAACAATGCTTGTTCCAAATTACAAGCAAGTCAACAAAGCTGTTGTGAAAACTTATCCGGCTGCTGTCCAGACACTGCCTTTGTGCAGCGATGCTTCTCACACCAGGGCTGTTTCCAGCCGTGCGCACCCACAACAGAGGCACAAAAGAGGTGAGGAGATTTTACACTGGATTCAAGCAGCCTCTCTGAAGCAGTAATCAGGGAAAGGCAAAAGGTAGACCTCACCTGAAGGTTTCCTCCTACTAACACTGAAGTTGTGACTGCTTCCAGACCCCACCTTCAGAACAACTGCCCCTGACTCATGCTCCAGTTAGAGAGGGAAAAGGGAGAGCCATTAAAGGAAGAGACATGGCAGGGACAGACTGAAATAGGAGCCAGAGTAAGATAGGCATCAGGAAAGAGAGGGCAGAGAGAGAGGTGCAGGTGGCAGCCTTTTGAGTGACATGTGGATAATGTGAGTGAGAAAGGAGTATATTTGGGATGCAGAGCGAGTTGCGAGATAGAGGAGAGAAAAAAGGCAGTGAGGAAAAAACAACATAGAAGAGCAGAGAGGGATAAAATAGTAAAAGAGGAGCGAGACATGGAAGACAAGAGTGGCAGAAAAAAGTGGAAAGAGACAAACAGAGATGTGTAAAGCCAAACAACAGGTAAAAGTATTAAAGAGAAAAGAGACACATTGGACACAGGAAAAAAATCCCTTTTTTTTTTTGTTTTCCGGGCTCGGCTCATACTTGGGCTCTTAGCGCCAAGCCAGCCTGGCTCAGTTCTAGCTTGGCTCTTCCCATGAACTTATCACATAGCTGGAGCGGCATCCCGCTCCTGTATCGGACGCTCAGCTTAATCCTTTAGAAAGTCAAAGGTATCGCAAGTTTTTCATGTTCAATGATTTTTATTGTTGGTTGATCAATGATTCCATACTGCTTAATCCTAATTTAACCTGTCACACAGGAGACGTAAAATGTATTAAAAAAGTTTCTAATACTGCAGATGTGCCGATCCAGGCCTCTTACTGTAGTACGACGTATATATCAAACAACCTCAGTGGTATTTCCCAATGCATTTCGGGCTTTTCATCGCCCTTCGTCAGGGGTTCACTACAAATTTAAAGACAACAACGTTAAACTGTGTGATCGGACCACGGTGCTGGCAGACTGTCAACAATGTATCAACGATTTTTAGCCTTGCTTATAAAACAGACCCCATATTCCACGATTTCCCTCTAAATTACGTGCCTTCACGCTAACAGCAGTGCCCTAAAGAAACCTCTCCCAAGTGATACGAACCTCACATGTTCTTCTTTCCCTATTTAAATATAAAGGGGTTGTTTGATGTATACGTCGTACTACAGTAAGAGGCCTGGATCGGCACATCTGCAGTATTAGAAACTTTTTGAATACATTTTACGTCTCCTGTGTGACAGGTTAAATTAGGATTAAGCAGTATGGAATCATTGATCAACCAACAATAAAAATCATTGAACATGAAAAACTTGCGATACCTTTGACTTTCTAAAGGATTAAGCTGTGCGTCCGATACAGGAGCGGGATGACGCTCCAGCTATGTGATACGTTTTCTAGTGAGTGGTTGTTAGGCAAACCATAATAAATCTGGGCTGCACGCAAAAGTGTAAACATTTAAGAAACTTCACATCATAATGTCGGAAGAAACTGGTGTGCATTTCGTCACTGTTGGTTGGAATTCTTCCCATGAACTGCCTGGCTTGCCCACCCCTTCATAGGAAGGTGTGTGTTCAGGGCTTTAAGTGGGATGAAAAAACTGGGGGGGGGGAGGATCTCTTAAAGGGGTGTGGCCTTTGTAATTAAGGGCGTGGCTTAAAAACACCTAAGCTAAAAGCCTGTGCTTAGCATAGTGTGCAGCCCGGCTGATATTTTGCTGTTTCTGTCATTGCATCCAGATACATAATACAACAAGTAACATCATACCTACAACAAGCCAGGACTATTGGCTTTGTCAATGGTTGTTAGTTGCATAAGATAAATAAGCAACAAATAAGGTTTTGTTGTATATAATATTGAAATTGCTTCAGTTCTGAAATGATGAGACTGTGAAAGACCTACAAAGAGCCTCTCTGAAGTTACATCAAAAGCAGTGAAGGGTGGCACTGCTGCAGAGTTAAGATTTTTTTTTCACCCTGAGGGTGAGGGCAAAAAGGGAGAGCCCGATAGGAACCCGTCTCAGCACCTTTTAGAACTGCCGGTTAAAGTACTGCCTACACTCCCCATTCCTTCGTCATTACACATGATTTTTATTTAATGTACTAATGTTAACACCAATTTAAGTTTCATCACAGGCCCCATCACACCATGCAAAGGCATGAACTGCATGTTCCTGGCGCCACATTTCCACTCACTGCAGATACAACATTCTTCCCTGTCTGTTGTGGTACCAGGCATCTGCAGGGGCGTGGCTATCAGTAGTGCAGCAGGTGCAGTGGCACCAGGCCCCAGAGTTTTAGAAGCCCACCGCACGCCACCTGTAACTGTTTTTTTTAACTGCCAAGCCAGAGGATAGGGGCCTATTTTCCTTGCATGCATTTGGGCCCGGGGCACCATTGCTATGCAACTGCGCATCTGCATCAGGATAGGACCTTCTGGACCTGTGCATCGCGTGACTTCCCATAACTGCACAATTAAACAAAAAATATGAAAATATGCAAATGGAACTATTTTTTTTGTTAGACAATTTTAAATCGGTCCTTTCAGGTGTTCGGTCTCCCTCACGTACAACATTTGAGTCTACAAAGCTGAGCTTTATTGCACTCGGATAATCAAAATGCACCTCGTTAGCACAATGGTTTCAGCAAAAGATCTGCTGAGCTGCTTACAGTCCGCCTACGACTGGGGCATTTAGTACCTAATTCATTTTTAATCGTTCACATCCCTCCTCCCTTCTTCACCAATCAACTAATTACCTGATTGTTCGAATAATCAATCGACTAATTAAACTGATTTACTCCAGCATGAATAAGTTGCATGGAAGGAATAATTACTTTGATTGGGCTAATTACTCCTTCTGCTTAACTACAAACTATCTGCTACTAGCAACTTCTGTTTTTGCAAATTACCCATCATAATTAATTAAACAGATTTGGCATTTGTTTTCGAAATCCGTCTCCGCCTTGTAGATGAATGTTGAAAGATGTGGATACCAGTGTTTTGCTGATTATTATAGGATTTCAGATGACTGTGGTATCCCTATGAAATAATGTGCGACTTCATCCGCCAAAAAACTAAAAGAAAAACTGCGACAAAAAGTAACGCATGATGTATTATAAAATAATACTCGACAGTCTCTAGTGCTCAACATTTGTTCTTCTTCAATTCTAGACTCCAGCACCACTCCTCCTTCTGTAGTGTGTTTAACACGTCTGTTAGCTGCCCTTGCTTTCATTCCTCGGTACCCTGGCGCATATCGCTTGCACCGCCATTGTTTTTTCTTCTGTCTTAGTTTTGTACGTGTCTTTCTTTCGTAAGTGAACTCATTTCTTGGGAATAGTTTTTATTTCAACGTCGACATTATGTTATTTTATTTTTGCGTTTCAAGAAGTTGCCATTTTTTATTATTGTTTATTTATATATATTTTTGCTTTAAACCTCGTGTTAACTTTTACCTGCATAAATGCTTTTTGTGGAAAAATTCAACCCCGGAAAGTCAATTTGCAAGTTTTTTTTAGCACAATAAGTGTTAATAATCCGCCCAGAGGTTTCACAAAATTTGCTGAAAATTAAGTTGCAAAATTGGAATTTCCTGGGTGTCTACAGACAAAATCCATTCGTCTGGCTTTTTTCTCACTGCCAGCGGCGTTTCAAGAGTATCAGTTGGTCCTAATGCATGCAAGTAAAATGGGCCCTCCTGCCCCCTGCTTGAGGTGCAAAATACAGTTAATATTGGGGTGCAATGGGTCCCTGACAACCCTGGAACTTAGTGCAATTGCATATGCTGCATTAATGTTAAATCCAACCCTGCTCAGTGTATTCTTAGGATCAAGCCTGCAATATCATGTGTCTCGCTTGTGAGACACTATTGTTTACAAAAAGGGCTTGGAGCCCAACCCTTTCTTACCATTTGTTGGCTTGCGTGGCATTCTTCTTAACAACCTCCCAATTGGTCACTGCAGGCCAAGCATCATTTCCATTCCTTTTTGTGGAGCAGGGACCAAGCACTAATTGTTTCAACGTAATCAGTGTCTGTCCGCTGCTCCCAACATGATTGAGATACTATTTTGTTTTTTTTAACTTCTAGTGCCCTGCAAACAGAAGACAGCTGACTCAAGAGTGTGAACCCATGTATAATGCAGATAATCTGACCAGAACTGTACTTAACCCAGGGTTCAGGAAAAGTGATCTCGCTTTTAGCTGCCTGCCAGCATTTTTTGGCAAACCACTGAGCTGAATCTGCATTTTCAAGGTTTTGAAGATCAGTGTGAATGGCTAAAACGTGCCCAACAGGGCAAACAAAATTGGAAACTTTCGTTTTCTATAGTTAACTTTCTTTCATTTTGCCAAGTTTTCTTTTCTCACTTTACAGACTCAGGTTTTGTTTTGTTTTTACTCATGGGAACTGTTCTCAAAAGATGACTATTATCTTGTTCTAAATATTGCAAAGCTACATAGTTTCTTTCTTATGTGTAATTTCTGAAATGGTATCAACACGTAATCGTGAAGTGCACCCCAATCCACCCACTCTAATCCACCCCACACCAATCCACCCCAATCCAATCCGCCCCACTCTAATTCAATCCGCTCCAGTCCAATCCAACCCAACCCAATCCAATCCACCCCACACCAATCCACCCCACTCAATCCAATCCACCCCAATCCAATCTACCCTACACCAATTCAAACCACCCCAATCAAATCAATTCCACCCCGCAATCCACCCCACTCCAATCCACTCACCACATCCAATCCGATCCACCCTACTCTAGCCAATCCACCTCAATCCAATCCAATCTAATCCAATCCACCCCACACCAATCCAATCCACTCCACCCACCGCCCAATCCACCCAACTCCAATCCTGCCCAATTCAATCCACCCTATTCCAATTCAATTCACCCGCCCCAATCAACCCTACTCCAATCCACCACAATCCACACCACTCCAATCCACCCCACATTAATCCATTCCACCCCACACCAGTCCAATCAACCCCACTACAATCCAATCCTGCACTTTCCAATCTGCCCCTCTCAAATACAATCCACCATACTCCAATCCACCCTAATCCACCCCACTCCAATCAATCCACTACAATCCAAGGACCCCATTCCAATCCACCCCATTCCAATCCCCCACTCCAATCTAATTCACTCCATTCCAATCCACCCCACTCCAATCTAGTCCACCCGAAGTCAATCCACCCACTCCAATCCAATCCAATCCAATCCAACCCACCCCATTCCAATCCAATTAAATCCACCCCACTCCAATCCAATCCACTGCTCTCCAATCCAATCCAATCCACCCCACTCCAATCCACCCCACTTCAATCCAATCCACCCCACTCCAATCCATTCCACTCCAATCCAATCCACACCACTCCAACCCAAACCGCTGCAATCCACTCCACCCCACTCCATTCCAATCCATCCTTCCACCCACCCACTCAATCCAGTCCAGATCATTCCAATCCCCCCCAATCCAATCCACAGCACTCTAATCCAATCCACCACAATCCATTCCACTCCAGTTCAATCCACAACACACCAATCCAATCAACCTCATACCCCTCCAATCCAAACCATTCCAATCCAATTCACCCCACCCCAATCCAATCCACCCCACTACAATCCACCCCATCCGATCCACCCACCCCACCAAATCCACCCCACGCCAAACCAGTCCACTCCACTCAAATCCAATCCACCTCACTCCAATCCATCCCATCCCTATCCAATCCACCCTAAATCCAATCAACCCCACTCCAAACCACCCCACCCCACTCCACTCCAATTCACCCTACTCCAATCCACACCAATCTGCCCCACTCTACTCAAATCCCGCCCACCCCACGCCAGTCCACCCCACCCCACTCCAATCCCCCTACTTTACCCCAATCCAATTCACCCCACTCTACTTCATTCCAATTCACCCCACTCTACCTCAATCCAATCCAACCCACTCCACTCTATTCCAACACAAACACACTTCACCCCACTCTATGCCACTCCACTCTACGGCACTGCTCTCAACAACATTCCCCGCCACTGAACCATTAAACTCTATTCCCCTCTACTCCACTTTTTGACACTCTACTCCCCGTACTCCACTCTACGGCACTCTACTCCACTCTACTCCACTCCACATCACTAACTTTTAGCCATGCTGAAAAGCAGCCCCACTAGTGTACAACATGGCTAAAACACATTGCCAAAGCCAATAGCTCTTGCATAGGCGAGACCTAGTGGCTTTGCCATTGCTTGTTTTACTTGCAATTTGCAAACTTTCATACAGAACTTTGCAAAGTGTGCCAAATCAAAGTCCCACAGCTTATCATGTCTCTAATTCCATGTCCGTTCCATTTTTACTACTGTCTTCAGCTGTGATCATACATTCCACCATTTGTACCTCCCGTTTTGTCTAACATTGCTTCAGTTTGACAACTTGACACCTTGCTCTTGTCGTCTCTCATCACTCTTTTTCTCAAAATACACGCTCCTAACTCACTCCTGCCACGCTTCTTTCTACCCCTAAAAGGCATTTTTTATTTTTTTATTTTGCTACTTCTAACCTTCGATATGGGTACCAACACGACTTTTTCAAACATTTATTTATTTACTTATTTATTTATTTATTTATTTATTTGATTTACATAGTTTTTGTATCTCGGAGCAGGCCTCGTCGATGACCACAAGATTTTGAGAAGGCTGAATCCAGCGTTCCACAAGATGGAAAACATGTTAGACATAGGAATAATTTTGCATTTGCTTTTTCTGAAGGTTTAATGCTCCAATAATTATTCACATTCATTTCATTCCAATCTTGGGTCTCGTATCACACAGGCTATTTAATGCTTTCCAAACATTTGCAAGTTTGGCTTTAAGAAAGTCTAGGAGCCGTGGCTGTCTATTGGTGCCTTTATCACTATGTTTTGATTAAACCACATCAAGTGATGATCATCAAATCTTGGACCTCATTCCACCATGATACCTCGCCACGTGAGTGATCCTGTGGAACAAAGTTTACTCCATCTTTTCACTTCTCTCACCCTTTTTGTTCATTCATACAATTTTAGAAAGCACATTTACGTTCTATTAGAATATCTGTTATCTATTCGTTATGATGCCCCGACTACTGTTCAAACAATATGGCAGACTGCTAGGAATCCGCTCATCAAACCTTCTAACTGGTGCACTAGCATAGTCTTCATCATCGAGGGAGATTGGTGCAGCAGGGAGTCCCCCTGTAGGGTCGGACTGGCCTATAGGGCAATCTGGCAGTCCCCGATGGACTAGTCTGATAGGTCAGTGTGTGTGCCTGTTTTTTCCTGTTTGTGGGCCAGTTTTAGGGCTTGATTATGACTTTGGCGGTGTGGGAGTGGGGCCCCCACGCTGCCTCCCCGCTCCCACACCGCCAAAGTCCACTGCCGGCCGCTTGCCAGATTACGAGTTTTCTCGCTGTCTGGCAGGTGGTGCTTTGGCAGTCCCTTTGAAAACGGCACCGCAATGGGAGCTCCAAAACCCGTTCCTGCACGGCATGTACTCTGCAGTCCATGCTGTGCAGGAAAGGGGGTGCATGCAAACAGGGGGGCACAACATGTTCCCCCCCTGCATGCATCCCCATGGCCTGAGGCACCAAAGGTAGTTCCCTCACCACCAGACTTTTCATGGCAGGCTCACTGCCATGAAACGGCTGGCGGTGAGGAAACGGCACCTCCAACATATTACAGCCTCACACCACTGCAACACCGCGGTTGCAGTAGGCCTGCGGCGGTCCGACCGCCAAATTCAAAATAGAGAAGTCGGACAGCCGGTGTGTTGGCAGCCGCCTTGCCACCACGGGTTTGGTGGTCCTAGGGACCGCCAAGTGCATAATCTCCCCCTTAGTCTACTCAGCTGGTTTTTTCTGTTGATTTCCCTGATATTAAAACAAACATTGCCTGCAGCAAAACTCAAACCACGGAATTTTCCATACCCTGCAAAATACTTATAGAGCATGTCTTTGCAAGTTCAAAACTGCCTCAATTTGCAAGCATGCCCCTCTTTTTAGGTATCTAATTCACTAATGGGGCCACTTTTATTTTGGTGCCCTGGTCTACTTTCTGTCCCTGTCCGACCCTGCACCTGTGTTCTGTAGAGCCTAGGGGCAAGAGCTGCGAGTGTGCCCAGATCTGGGGAGAGTAATCTTGGTGCAAAGACGCGGGGTGAAATAAGGGCAGCAAACCCAGCAGATATGTGCATGTGACGGGCCAGTGTTCCTGGAGACAGCTGAAACCAGGTATCAACATGTGACACATCAGTAAACCATGGATTTTCTGATACTTTCTTTCCTTTTCTCACATTACTGAGCTAGACGTGGCAGTGCCACCTGTGGCTGGAAGATAGAATGCAGGTCCTATTTCCTTCTGGCTATACCATTTCCACATCAACCGGTAGGTGCTGATGCTACATTGGTATCTGGCCTCTCTTCCCCTCTCAAACGTACCGGGGCGCATGCTAACACCAAAATAACCAGCTCCAGCAACTAGGGGATTAAGAAGACATTCTCATGAATACCAAAAAAAGAGTCTCAAAAAATGGGATGCAAACTCAAAATTGTCACTTTCAGGGCTTTAAGTGGGATGAAAAAACTGGAGGGTCTCTCATAGGGGCGTGGCCGATGTAATTAAGGGCGTTGCTTAAAAACACATAGACTAAAAATCTGTGCTTAGCATTGTGTGCGCCACCTGACTGGTATTTTGCTGCTTCTGTCATTGCATCCAGATATATAATACAAGTAACATTACACCTTCAACAACCCAGGGCTATTGGCTTTGTCAATGGTTGTTATTAGCATAACATAAATAAGCAACAACTATGGCTTTGTTGTATATAATATTGAAAATGCTTCAGTTCTGAAATGATTTGACTATGAAAGGACTACAACGAGTCTCTTTGAAGTTACATCAAAGGCAGCGAAGGGTGGTACTGCTGCAGAGGTAAGATTTTTTTTTTTACCTTGAGGGCAAAAATGGAGAGCCCGATAGGGACTCGGCTCTGCACCTGCTTTTTAGAACTGTCGGTGCTGAGCACGGGCAGGACCCGGCCCACTTAAAGCCCTGGTCACTTTCTAATTTCTCATAATGTTTTGCCAGGTGACAATCATACTCACGTCTTAGAATGTTTTTTATGAAGGAACAGCACCCTGAAAGTAGCTGTTTGCTCTCAAGCGGCTCCTCCTGCATACGATGTGTTAAATAATTTCAAAGTGTTCTGCGGATTATGGAGCTAATTGGATTTTAATTCAGAATTACTGTGAGAGCATGAGAATGAGTCACCAGTCATACTAATGAGGAGCTCGCTTGCTTAGGCGGTGGATGTAAATGCAGTGCAGGGTTATAAATATTGCAGAGCGACTTAATTGAAATTCGCCCAATTGCATATGATACCGAGGACACTCCATGAATGACAATCAAGAGGAGTTTGAAAACAAAAACAAAGAGCTGCCTGCACTGATATGATTTGCAACTTTTGGAAATTAAATAGGATTATGATTTTTCTGGTGGTCACTGCCAATTATAAGGACGTCAAGGAAAATAGGAAGGGTTGATCTTTAAGAGCAAAGCATGATGGGCTTGTACATTCTTAAATTTTTGCATAACCGCGTTGAAAAGATGAATTTGAGAGCTGCTGATAACCGATTCACAGATGAAACTTCGTCTTACGACAGATTTATTAACGTCTTTCTCGTCGAATCGTCACAAGCAGATTTCATGCAAAGCAAACGAATATGGTGAAGAGTCACTCCCATACCTCAAGCTGAGGTCTCCGGATTACAAGGCCGCAGTTCGACCGACAGTAACTTAGGGGCATATTACCAAGGATTTGCGATAATTATCGCAAAGCGCGCTTAGCGCTGTTTTTTTTATCACCGGCTATCGCTGGATTTCATTGCGGAGCTAACGCGTTATTATCAACGCTTATCTCCAAGGCAATAAAAAATCCAGCGATAACAGCGAAACCCAGCAATAGCGCGAGAAATCCAGCGATAAATTCACTGCGCTAATGAAAAGCTTGCTAATAGGCAGGTGAGGACTTAACCTTACAATCCACCTCCCATTGACAAGATGGTTAAGTCAAGTTTTTATCAGGTGTTAAATTCTAGCGATAATCGCGGTTAGCGCAACTTTTTTTATCGCTTCGCGGGCATTGATAATAGGGGGAAGTTATGTTTGCGATTGTTTGCAGTTACTTTTAGTTGGGAACGCCTACTTTGCATGTCATTAGCGATAATTATCGCTGACATGCAAAGCGGCAACGAAACGGCCGCTATCGCCATTAAGCTGTCGCTAACAGCTGTTAGCGACAGCTTGCTAATAGGGCGATAAAAATATTGCCGCTTTATCTGCAAAAAGTGCCGCTAAAGTGGCGATACTGCCCTTGAAAATATGCCCCTTAATTTTACCATAAATTAAGAGGTTTTTTCCCTCCACGGCGTCTCTATGACAAAATACAGACCAGAAGAGAAAAACATTTTCTTTTTTTTCCCCATTGTGTTTTGCGGTACGCAAAGCTATGATTTTGTTTTAACCTGAAGTCTCACCGTAAATATAAGGACGGATGTCAGAAAGGGGCATAAAAATTCATTTTAACAATCTGACTACTAAAAGGCAGCTTTACGCATGGATGCCAACTAGCCCCATGTCATGAGGATTCTCATCCAATTCAATCTCAATTCGGAATTTGTGATTTCGCTTTTTCAGTTCCGTGTACTGGCCTGGAATGGATGGCATTGTAATCAGGCATCCCAGGGTCGCAGCTGAAGGCCCTAAAAGAGCACAATGACAATAAGTATACGGGAATCACAATGAAAGGACACATTGGCAGGAAAGGTAATAGGCAGTGGCAGCTGCTAAGGATTGGGGGTGGCTGGGGGGGTGGGTGTGGGTTGGAAAAAAAAATCACTTACCTGGTTATGGCCGCCGTCTTCTTCTCTTCTCCTGACACCCGGAAGCAGGAAGGTCCCAGGCTCTCCTAAGCCAATCACGACGCTGCTGTCACAAGCATGACAGCAGTGTCGTGATTGGTCTGAGCGGCCTGTTTGGCTGCTCCGACAGTGACTGGGAGCCTTCAGACAGTTCTTCACCAGGAAAATGTTAAGTGCGCATGACGGTTTGGCCGGCCCAAGACGGCCAGCCAAACTGCCTTGAGTACTTTGTAGTGCCCATACCACTCCTCCTCCTGTGAACCAGCCCAGCCCCACCCCGCCCCAACCTGGCTCCGTGCAGAAAAATAAAATAATAACAATGTGTCATTTTATTTTTATTTGTTGCATGGCTCTGAGAGCAGTGGGGCGACGTTCCTCCACCTTAGCAGAGGAGCCGCCGCTGGCAATAGGACTCACCGGGTACTTCGGAGGAAATGGAGGTATCGAGCCCCAAAAGCACCAGGAAACATTCAACAGCCCGGAAGCACACAGAGGACCATCAGGCAAAGCAACAGTATCGATGGAACTATAACCGCAGAGGATCAAGAAGCACAGGAATCTAGCTGTAAAGATGGTAAGAGAACCAGAGGAAAGGGGAACAACACAACAAAAGTGGAGGCAACACAATACAGTGGCAAATTGAGCAGGAGCCATGCAATAAGTGGAAAGTTGCCAGGCACCATCTTGTTAGTCTGTTGCCTCTTTATTGTCCAGGAATGGCTGTGGTCCCTCTACTGGCCCTATCCTGGAATTGTCTACTCTTAACCTTCTCTGTGAGAGCGTGAAGCGAGGACCCACCACTTCTCTCTTTCATGGATCTCTTCGACAGAAATATGCACTTATGTCTCTTTGCCACAGGATCCCTAGATGTAATTCTGACAGTATCACCAGCTGGAATAGATTAGAAAATGAAACCCAAATGGATTGGCCAATGGGGACACATAACTATTTAGCAATGAGCTCTGTGTTTTACCAGAAATATGTCAGATAGGGCTGAGTTAATTCTCACTCAGTGCGGACGCCCTTGGAGACAGGCATTGAGCCAAAGTAGGGCCTGCCTGCTGACACCCATCTCCAAGAGCCTATCAAGAAGCATCCTATGAGAAATGGCATCAAAGGTAGCCAAAGGAGTTCACATTAAGAGGGCTGCATCACCTTCTTAATTCAAAATCCATCTTATCTCGTCCACCACTGATATCAAAGATGACTGCTATGCATAGTTCTAAAAACTGAGTGGACTCCAATATTTTCTGAAATTGTAAGAATGTGGCAAGAATGCCATACACAAGCTTCTCCAAAATATAATTCCTGCTGACAGTCAGGATACAGGAAGAAAATTTGCAAAAATGTCTGTATCGTCTGTTGTGTTTTTTAGGATAGGGGTGATAATTGTGTGCTTCCAACTCAATGGAACTGAGGTTGATCTTAGAGAGCTACTGCACAGTACTGTCAAAATTGGAACCAACAAACTTGCGTAGCAACTTAGAAGGACGTGGATCCTCCATGGATCCTCCATCGATCCTGATTTCACTGAGAGCAATAAGTCTAGGGCCCCCTCCGGGGTGCAAGTTTCAAAATTTAAAATCTTGACCTAGGATGGCCGCTTAACTGCTGAGCTCCTGACAGCAATGGTGTAAATCCCCACAATATCCATACTACATCTGTTGTTCCAATCCCCTTACTGTAGTAGGATAGTGGGAACACAAGGGGAAAGTGAGGAAGCTGAAATTGTAATTGCTGAATTCCCAGAAGCAGCGACGAAGCAAGGAAGTTGGGGGGCCTGTGCGATCCCTACCAGGGGAGACTGAGACGGCACATCCTAGTCTCGAAGGACACGCCTCCATAACACAGAGTGGAGCCCTGACTGGGGAAGCACATCGGGGGCCTTAGGTGAGCAGAGGAGGAACGGCCCTGGTACAGCAGGAGCAGCTGTGCAGTGCAGATTATAAAGGTGAGCAGCAGCTGCCCTGGCGTAGGAGTACGTACTAAAGAGTAAATGAGCCCCAGCTGCGAAAAGGCCCTGAGAAGGGGGATTAACGGAGAGAGTGCCCATTTCTGAGACCAGAATGCATGGATGGGAAGGTGATTAGGCCTCACGGGCTGAGCACCAGAGAGCTCCCAAAATTTTGAAATGGGCGAGAAGCTTTACAGATTGAGGAGTTCGTGGGGAAGACTGCTGGTCCCAGAGGCCAAAGGGTGGGAAAACCGAAAGGCCATGGCGGGTGAGAGGAACAGACAGTGAGTGCGGTGGGGCAACAACCCCCCCTGGTAGGCAGGAGTTAGAACCACCTCTTGTGGCCACGGGCCCACAGCTGTATTGGGGCCGGGAACGCACCCAAGACCTGAGTGGTGGGAGTGCCGTAGCGAGCCGAGGTCCCCAGTGTGGAACTATTCTTGGAAGACTTTATCCTCAACCCATTGTTATCCAAGGACCTATCCCAATTTTTTTCAATTGAGAGAGCCCATACAGACCCAGTCCTGCCGCCGAGGCCTGAGCCCCCCATTGGATAAGCATTGCAAGGATCTTCAGCCACTGCGGATGCCATATTGCAGGCCACCAGGATGAGGGAGAAAGTTAGCAACGAGTTTAGAGAAATTTCAGTGAGGTCAAGCAAGTGTTAAGGGTAAAAAAAAAAAATGATGATGTTCCCAGCTAGTTGTGCATCATGGCGAAAGGGAAGTCCTGGTACTTTGCTACACAAGAGGAGGTCTGGGACTGGATTGAAGAATGAAGACTGACAAAATGCCGAAGGATGGTGACAAAAGCACTAAGCCAAAGACCACACTGAGAAGTAGATTTGCTGACTGATGTGGGAGAGGCCCTGATGAGGGGAGATTCCTCGCCCAGAAAGGCAGCACAGAGTAATGCCGCATGAAACAAGCTTGGCAGCAGCGAAGAGACAAACTCAGATGGGAACAAAGAGAACTCTATGGTATGTGGTAAAGATGGGAATGTGAAGGCGATGGCCAGAAAGATGCCCTGGGACAAGACGAAGCCTGAGCTCCTCACTGATTACTATGATGGCCATTGATTAGATATATGGGTTCAATCTGCTGGGGGAAACGGTGGTGCAACAAATGGTGATTGAAGGAGGGGGGGACAGGAATAGTTTCCAGTACAGCTTCCTTGGTCAGAGGGGATACGAAAGGCTCCTAGTGCTCTTTGGACTGCGGAAAGCTGACAATGTTACAGAATGTTTCATGGGGGCGGCGGGCTCTGCGAATTGAGGCAGCCAGGTAGTTTTAAGCGGAGGTAGCATGGTCACAGGTAGATGTTTGGTAGGTTTATTCACATAGCCAGTGTCATGGGTCATAGCTGACAGAGTCCACTCCAGTATCTCATGGAATCCAGGGGACATGGGAAAGCCATACAATCAGGTAGGTCAAGGGAAAAGCAAGATATCCCACTGCATATCTGCACAATGTACGCAGTGGGTGAACAAATTGACGATCTTATCCTGGAATGTAATTGTCATGGTAGCCCAGTATCTCAAACAACATGGACCCAATGTGGCGATAACACAGGAAGCACACCTGGAGGGAAACAATTTTAGGGCACTGGAAGGAGGGGATATAAAGTGCTGGTCCATTCATGATACACATCCAACTCAAGGGGAGTAAGACTGCTTATTAATAATGTCAGTGCCATACATCCCTCACCACAAGTGGGTCAACGTCCAAGGGAGAGTCGGGCTGCTGGGACAGCATGCAAATCAACCTTTGCTTCCTATATGTCCCACCTAAACTGATCTTGGAGACACTGGGCAACCTCCTACAGCGACTACCTAAGGGTGTACTATAGGCGGTGACTCTAATCTAATGGTCAGTGAGGGGGAGGAAAGATGGATACCTCAACAGGGAATGGCGGGGAAGACACCTTCGGTGGGATTCCTTAGGGCAATCAGCTTACCTGACACCTGGAGAACACAACACCACAGGACACAGCGTTACAATTTACACTCCAGAGCGCACACCGTTTTATCACATATAGATTATTTTCTTATTTAATGTGGTCAGGTTGGGAGGTTCACTAACACTAGACTGTTGGCGAGAGAGATCTCAGATCACTCACCGATCTGGGCTGAACTCCTGTGTGCATATGGGTATAGGGACAGGGGCTGGACTCTATATACATGGTACCTCAAAGATAGAAGCCTCACTGAGGAGTTGATAACAGGTACTTTCTGGTACTTTGAAGAAAACGTGGGTTCGGTAACCTCGGAACTTGTAACATGGGACGCATACAAGCCAGTCCGGGGGGTGCACTCTATCTCCCTAATAAATGGTGTGAGGATTCGGAAGAGGGAACAAGCCGATAAACTAGAGGGTGAGTTCCTACAACACAAACAGAAGTTTAAAAAGTTGGGAGATAAGGAAATGTGCCACCGGTTGGGGTTACACAACAAGAGTACTGAGAGCTGGCTGTGAGAAAGCGAGAACCACCGGCAGGCTTCGCAGTACCAAGTTTAAGAGGTAGCTAATGAAGCAGGGAAGCTCCTTGCATGGCTGAGCAAGAGAGAGAAGGATAGAAATTGGGTGCAGGAGATACGGCAGGAGAAAGAGCCACTGGTCTGGGGGTATATAGGAATAGTCACACAATTTGCAAGTTACTATCAGGGTCTCTATAGGTCCACTACGAGCAAGTCATTTAGTGACATAGGATACTTCCTCAAACAGATATGCCTCCCGGCCCTCACACCAGAAGAAGCAGAGGAACTAGACAAAGGCATAGGAGAAGGTGGTATAGTTAGGGCCATCAGAGACATACGATCTGGGAAAGCTACATTGCTGAAAGGACTCCACAATCAGCACTATAAATGCATGGCTGGCACCTTAGTGCCATGCCGCACATGAGACAGATGTTTATCGAAGCCAATAGGCCAGTTACCCAAAGATCAAGGATTAGCCCCCACAGTGGCAATCCTGAAAGATGGCAAACCAACAGATAGCTGTGCCACCTGTATGCCTATATCACTGCTCAATGTGAAAAGTAAGATCCTTGTGAAAGTACTGGTCGCACGGCTAAGGCAGGTCAACTCTAAACTGGTGCATTTGGACCCGTCGGGCTTCATGCCACATGGGGGACTAGGCTGAACTCCGACATCTTTACAGCCGTCTGAGTAGACTGAGAGATCACCAAGAAGAATCAGCCATACTACCCCTTAGCGCCTAGAAAGCCTTAGACACTCTGGAGTGGACATAACTGCATGCAGTTCTGGAAAGAGTGGGTATAGGCCCCTGCTTCCAACGATGGATAATACTCCTCTATAGTCAACCGATGGCAGGGGTAAATGTAAATCATACTCTCTTAGACCCCTTCTGGCTGGAGAAGGGTACGTGGCAGGGATGTCTGCTATCCCCAAAGTTATTTGCTCTTTCACTGGAGCCCCTGGCCTTCTTTATCCGGGAAGACCTGCTGGTTTTGGGACTGGGCGGGAGGACGGGAAGGAAGACTTGGAGGAGAGAATCTTGCTATTCGCTGATAATATCCTCTTGTATATGTTACGCCCTAATGACACTATCTCTAGGCTCCTACAAATTATCTGAAGTTTCAGCACATACTCAGGATATACCATCAACTGGGAAAAATCCCTATTTTATCCATTGACAGGTTAGCCATGGGAGGTGAGGTACAGAGAAATCATACCAACAGTTCTGGAGGGATTTAAATAATTAGGGGTATATGTAACAGACAACGAGGATGTCTTTCTATTGAAAAATCTGTACCCATCATTGGACATCTATATGAACGGGGTTAGGCACTCGAGAGACTTCCCCTGTCTATACTAGGCTGGGCCATAGTGTTCAAAACGATCGCCTTGCCCAAACTTCTTTACGTGTTCCAAATCACCCCTTACAGGATCCTATCGGAATTCTTTAGAAAGCTGGATGCAAATTTGAAACTGCTTCTATGTAAAGGTGTGGTGGTGTGAATAGCATTATCCAAACTCACAAGGAATTAACTAATCAAAGCCAGCTGTGGGACAGTGAGGCACTGGCCTAAGTACGGAAAAATCAGAGATCTGGGAGATGGGATAGGATAGGATAGGTATCAGCAAATTGGGAGACCTGTGGCGAGATGGGAGGCTGATCACATGGGGTGTACTTCAGGAAGAGTATTAGATGGCTGAGACTGAATTCTTTACCTACTTCCAGAAATGCCTTGCTATGTCGGCTCACATAGCAGTGGGAGCGAAGGTTGCATAGGCTTCCCTGCCAGAAGACCACCTGCTGTCAGAAACATGTGGAAAGTACCATGGACCACGGATAAGGTTCAACACTCTATATTAAGTTAGACATTAACAACCCCATCCATCACCAGCGTCTCAGCTCAACCACCGCCCGGTTTGAATCACAACATTCCCCTTAGAGCTTTCCATACCTAGTCCTTCTAGAACCTCGTAGGGCCCTTAACAAGGCTAAGTGCAACATACCACAAAACCCTATCAGAACACCTTACCAAGAAAGCCATCTTCCTGATTTATAGAATACTGCTCAACAAATCCCTGAATGTCCCAGAGAAGCTAAAGAGTTTCTGGGAACGGACCTCCGGGGCATTGATGGGGGGGTGGAAGCAGGCACTCTGTGCTCTCCGAGAGGTAGCGATCCGGTCTGCCCTCCACTTGGTCAAGTTATGCAATTTACATAAATCCTATTATATAAAATCCAGGTTGCTTAAGATGGGAAAAATAGGGTATGTTCTCTGTGCAAGGGGATGTGGCAGACTGGGAACATTTCTCCACACACTGTCGAGGGGGGCAGTATGGACATGTCTGAGGCTCGTCACTGGATCCCAAGCTGAACTATCTCCCAGGCTAACTATATTCAATATCTGGGGAGATGGAACGCACTCCCCACTCATGAAAACCCTCCTCACACTGGGGTTGGTAGTAACACAAAGGAATGTGGCGCAGAAACGGGAATCTGATAGGCCTTCAGGCTTGACCTCCAGGAAAAAAGACATGGATTGGTGCATGCTGGCAAACAGGCAGGTCTACAAAGGGACCTTCGGCAGACAGAGGACCCTCAGACCTTCAGGAGACTACTCAAGACCTGGCTCTTCGACCTCTAGCTGTGGCACCCCCACCCCCCCCCCCACAGCGCCTTGGGACCCTCACGGGCATGTAGCGCGCTTTATAAATGCCTGATTGAAGGGAGGGGCTGCCACAAGAAGTGGGAACAAATATGACAGCAATGGCAAATGTACAGGGGTCTGTAGCTTGCTGGTTCATGTCCAGGGAAGAAAGGAGGGAGACCACTAATAGCGTAGTGGAGATGGAAACGAAGAATTGGAGCTGGTGTAGAAAAAAGGTGTTGGAGGCCATGAGAGAAATAAGTTACTGTGACCTACGTTCTATACCGTATTCCTGTTTTGCACTCTTGGCGATTGTGAACTGTTGTAAAACCAATAAAATTTGTTTTAAAAAAATGAAAATCTTGCATTCTGAAGTCAGGCTGGCAGTTGTGGGCTCCCACAAACTCAGCACTATGCCCTTATAAGAGTTGTTGAATGTCTCACACATCTTACGTATTTTTTATTAAAAAAAATACCACCAAATTATTTCTAGTGTCTTGCACATTGTGAATTATTACATTTAGGCATTCCAGAATAGTGAAAGAGTTTACGATTTTGAAGATTTGCCCAGTGAAGTACTCTCATCTTGCTTTTAGTGAAGCCCTGCTAATCTATCCGATCTCTTCCACCATAAAACAAACAACAATTTGAAGATATTCAACTTCACTCATTACATCTATCTTCTGGTCAGTCCTCTATACTTCTGGGCAAACCCTACACAATAATGGTCATTCTGTGGTGTTTATAGAATTGTCTATGCCGAAGCATATCAAAATATTAACCCTGTGCGCAGTACTCACTCCTGATGCCCGATCTATTCCCATAGGTACAACCTTGTTCTCAACAGGTAGCTGGATGTGTACAAGGGTAGGACTGGACGTAGGCCGTATGTGCACCATGTAGGTTTCACAGATAGCAACCAATTACAAATGAACACATCACAATTTCTGAGGTACCACTACTAACCCCATGCTACTTAAGATTCCAGCCACTTATGTGGTGTTGCAGTCCGAAGATGCAGAACATTATGAAACCTTTTTAAAACTATTGATACATACACTTATGTCACGCGCACATCGGAACTATATTGGCAGTGCCCTTGGACACTGAGCAACATTAGGAACATGAAGAAAGCTCTATTCATAATACACACACTCTAGGAACATAACCAGCTATGTCACAGTGTACGGTGCTCTGCGAAGACTGCAGAGACTGTGGGGAGAGATGGCATTTAGGGAGACATTGATTGAAAGTGGGAATGAGCAGGAGCAAGGTGAACAATATATCAGAATAACACCCATATTAATTAAAATGGAATCTTCATGAAAATGTGGCAGAACTAAATCCTATTAATAAATACACTTCTGAATGTCTAAGTAAAATCGTTTCAATATTTTTGTTCAATGTTTACGGCCAGAAATCATCATGAAAATCCTTAATCTGGGCCATAACATATAACATTTCTTTGCCTTGTTACGTAACCACTATATTTTTGATTTGGGTGGTGATATCTTGGATTAAGAACATGCTAGAATGACACATTTAATTTTGCATTGTAATTCAATTGTCCCTACTTTCTTGTCTATAAATGAAAGATGTAAGAAATTGGGTTTTTGTTTGAGGGGTGGGGGTGGGTCATGGAAACCCCACTCAGGCAACAACCACAATCCTTTTCAGAATGAACCACAAAAGTCACTAAATTAACCTGTGCTTAATCCTGTGGTAGCTTGGCACAAAACAGTCAGGCTTAACTTAGAGGCAATGTGTAAAGTGTTATGCAGCACACAAACAGTAACAGTAATAAAGTGACAACACAAGAAAAATTCCAAAACAATTTAGAAAAATACAGTACATTTTAATAAATAAAATGATACCAGAATGACAAAAATCTATTCTGCAAAACCGGAGAAATTCAAATTCAGTTTCTAGTGAAAGTAGCACCTAAAAGCACAAAGCGCCATTCGCGGTCATCTGGTTGAACTCCACCAGGGAAAAGTTACAAATTGAGGCCGACTGTGATGGAGTGCAAGTCAGATACGGTGACCCGGTTATCCCACTGAGAGAGAAGAGTTCTCTTCTCAAAGTCCGGCACAAAGAGTTCCTTTCGCAGTGGAGGTGGCTTCAGGGAGAGTGTTGCATATGGGTGTTGCTGTAGCGTGAAGAGAAGGCTGGGTGGTGTAGGCTGTCATTACTGTAGTGTGAATAGCCAGTTGGGCGTCGCAGAAGGTCGCTGATGGAGCTTTGCATTGGCAGTCACTGTGGGCTGTCATTGCTATAGTGCAAAGTGCAGATCTCACGTTGCCAGTTGTCGCTGGTGGTCCATGTAGTGCTAAAAGCAAACCTTCAATCAAGCTTCGCTTTGCAGTTGTCTCGGGGGGCAGATTCTTGGTGCAATGGCAGCCATTCTGGGTTGTGAGCCCAAACTTCAGGATTTCACCTTTTCTTCTTGGGAGGAGCTCAGACTCATTCCAACCAAGGGTCCAGGACCGGGGGAGGCACCTCTTAGTGGAGCAGGAACTCACTCCAGCAGAGGCCAGCAGGGCTCAGGCAGGTCCAGGCTGGTCCAGTTGCAGCAGATCAGCTAGACAGTTGCAGAGAGGCCTCTGGAGCTTGTTATGTCCCCGTAGCTCAAACAGAAGATCAGCCAACTGACCACTGGAGTCACTCAGGTTTGCATCCTTCTCAGGCAGCAAGGCAATTCTCAACAGCAGTGCAGTCCTTTTTCTGTAATATCCATATGCCCAGAAGTGTTCTGAAAAGTGGCTCTGGAGGTCCAATATTTACACCTTGTGCCAGCCTTTGTGTGTGGGGGTGACACCCTGCAAACCCCCACCTCTGGTTCTGGAAAGTTCTTCCATTTCTCTGTCAAGGCACCAAATTGTCTGGGGTGACAATAGGCTGGTGTCAGATTCCTTTGTTTGTGCAGGAGGCAAAGCCCTTTGAAGTGTAAGTGGGGCAGGCTGGAGCTCCTACCCCAACCATCCTACCAGGATGGCCCATCCTGTCTGAACCTAAGCCCCCTTTGTGTTATTGTCTGGAAGCAATATACAAACCCTAACAGCAGAGCCATTCACAGTCATGTGACCCAGGACACTGGCAGAAGGTAAAAATGGTTGGGACAGGAACATGCCAACTTTCTAAAAGAATTGTGACTTAACATCTGACTTTAGCATTAAAGAGGATTTTAATTTGAGTATAAACAGCATATCTCTGTCTGCTCCAAATTCAAAGTTAGCACTTATTACGTATAATAAGGTAACCCAGTGTTAGTCAATGGGAGAGATCGGCGTTGCAACAGTGAAAAACAACTTTAGGAGTTTTTCACTGACAGGACATGTGGGTTTAAGTGTTATATGTCTTAGATTTTACATACAATGCACCCTGCCCTATGAGCCTTTAGAGCCTACCTTAAGGGTGATGTATACGTTTTAAAAGGGAAGGTCTTAACTTAAGGCCTGGCAAAATGTTTATTTTGCCAGATCGAAATGGCAGTTTAAAACTGAACTACAGGCTGCAGTGGCAGGCCAGAGACATATTTTAAAAGGCTACTGTAGTAGGTGGCACAATGAGTGCAGCAGGCCCACTAGTAGTGGGTACATAGAGTGGGTACATGGAGATTCATTTACTAGGGACTTACAAATAAATTAAATATGTCAATCAGGTAGATGACAATTGTACCATGTTTTAGGGAGAGAGCACAAGGACTTTACCACTGGTGAGCAGGGGAAAAAATGTGCAGAGTCCTAATGCCAGCAAAAAAATGGGTTCAGCAACAGAAGTCAAGAATCTGAGGGAGACACTGCAAAAAAGGGCCAGGTCCAACAAATGGCATCTATTTTCCAAAGATATCACTCTGATTGGACATTGGGCTTCTTCGGTGTAATTGTTTATCTTACACTGGGTTACAAACCTTCAATCACCGGTTGGAGAAAGTTTGACATTTGCATGCTCTGTTCTTGAGAAATGGACTGTACATGAAGTATGTTGTTTATCAAACTGTAGTGTGATATTTGAGACACAAATAGACAGCATCACCTTGGAACGGATTAACCATCCATTTCCCCAGACCCATAAAAACGGCATTACATCAATACTGGTGAGCATTTCACCATAAAAGAATGTTATTTATCTGTGCTGATGTAATGTTGATGTATGTCATTTGTCTACAATATTGATCCCAAATTACTAATAGAAGCCTCCATTTTGGATTGCGAAAGCTCTAGCCATTTTGTCACTCAGCCAGGACGTGAAAGTCCAATTCAAACCAGGATGGGCATGATAGATGAATTCTGATAGGTGGAACATGAAGCCTCTGGGAAAAGGAGAAGATGTGAAAGGATACATCACAGAACTTTCTGATAGGAGTTTGTGTAACACAGACTTGAGGCTTGGTGGTCTTTAGCATTGACTGCTTTGTTTATCAAAAACTTATTAGATATCAATTCAAGACTGAGTTGTGAAAAGTCTGTTGTCAGTGAACCCTGACAAAAGCATATAGTGAACATTTGTGGTTGATCACTCACTTTGCAGCACTGAAGCTTCTGTTGCAGGGATTCTGCTCTGAAACATAACTAAGCTTGGAACCACAGAACATTAGTTTGTAGGGACTGAGTCACCATACCACCTCAGTGTCCATGAGTCCGGGTCCGACTAGCTATAGTGCCTCACTTGCCCTCCTAACCTTACCACAAAACAAGTGAATTGGCACCCCCAGAACACAACCCTCTCAGCCCTCTCAGGAATCGCGGTGACAGGACACACACTTTCGCTCTCTCACTCATTCTTATCCACAATGAGATAACCAGGAGACACGGAGAAAGTTTTGAATATTTATTCAAACTATAGTGCTATGAAATGCAGCAAAGGTGCCACAATTAGAAAACAGTTGCATAATAAAAACAAGCATTGGCATAGCCAATAGGTCTCGCCTTGGGGACCTTATAAGTGTTTAGCCATGCAACGGTTGATGTTGTTGCACCAAGGATATTGTGCTGCATAACTAAATACTTATAAGGTCCCAAAAGCGAGACCTATTGGCTATGCCAATGCTTGTTTACATAGTAACTGTTGAGTATCAGCTACGTCCTACTCCCAAATAGACAGCTAGCATGTCAACCGACCAGAGTGAGAGAGAGAGAGAGAGAGATTTAGAGAGAGAGATTTAGAGAGAGAGAGAGATTTAGAGAGAGAGAGAGAGAGAGAGAGAGAGAGATTTAGAGAGAGAGAGAGAGAGAGAGAGAGATTTAGAGAGAGAGAGAGAGAGAGATTTAGAGAGAGAGAGAGAGATTTAGAGAGAGAGAGATTTAGAGAGTGAGACCTGAAGGTTTGCTACATTTTTGAAAGACAATAATGTGACAAGAGTACATTGACAACGGTTAAATACTGTTTTCATTCTCTTCATTCCACATTGCTTTGAAAAATGGAAATGGAAACTTTAGAACTTCAAAGCAGGTGGTGGTTTGACATGTGTTTACGTCAATGAAAGCAGTACTATCGTGGAAAGAGTAAGGACTTTGTTGCTTCCCTACATGAAGTAAACAGACCAGTAGCAGTGGTAGGCATTTAAGCCGTATGTGTGACATACACTGAATAGAAGACCATCTCACTTTAGATCTGGAAAGCAGCAACTACATTCTGATTGAAAACAATCCTCCTTTTCGCCCAACTAATAACTGTTTTGTGCTAACTGATAGATGTTGTTGGAAGGATCTTTAGTAAGATGTTTATAGCGCATGTCACATGCATTACATAGATGTTAAAGGCATCAGAGCTTCAGACAGGTTTTTATACAATGTATACAGCCATTGCCTAGACCAAAAATATTATGCATGAGAGGAGTGAAGATATTTCAACCAGACCCACACTTGGAGGAAAGAAATATATGGAAAGAGAGACGGGGAGATACAGAGGGAAAGAGAAAGTAGAAGACAGCCGCAAGAAAGGACAAGCCCGGCAGGGAGTGGTGCGCGCGCGTACTAGGAGTAGAGGGGAGACAAATGAAGAGCAAAAGAAGGGACATGGCCATGGGAGAGGGACAATGAGGGAGAATAAGGATAGGAGAAAAATAGTTTGGGCGGACAGACAGTAGATGCAAAGAGCTCCAGGGGAAAGAGAATATAAAGCTGGAGGGGGAAATACTGAAATCGGACTATGGTGATGGATAGGAGTAGTGGAGAGAATAAAAAAAAACTAGATATATGACGAGAAGAAGGGCTGAAGACCAGGGGGCAGAGAAGGTGTGAGAGAGGGTGATAGTACTGCCAGTAACAGTAGGGGAGAGAAAGTAGATTACAAGAGACAAAGATAGAGACACCGAGGGTGGCAAAAGACAGAGACAACAGAGGAAAGAGGGGAGAAAGGGCGAGAAAAGAGTGGGGCGTGAGGACAGTAGAAGGCACACGAGTGAGTGGCAATAGTTTACGAAACAGTAAAGGAGATACAGTTGGTGAGAAGAGAGAAACGGACTTATGACAAAGAAGATTATGAAATATCTAGAGACAGCAGAAGAAGGGGTCAGCTGAAGAGATACTGGGTGAAATCAGACCTGAGAAAGTAGCGGAGGCAGAGGATTAAAAGAGACCTCAGAACAGCATAATGGAAAGAAGAGGTGCCAGGCTGGGGGAGAGGAGACCTGAAGACAGCAGAGTGGTGACCACAGACGTGGTCTGACAGCAGACAAGGGGGGAGGGAGAAGAAATGAAATTGCCCTTAAAGGTGAATGCAGACATGCACAGCTGATGGGACCGACAGAGGAGCACGCGTTACAGACAGGGCTGGTGGAGGGGGTAGAAGAGAGGCGGGGTGAGAAGATCCCTAGGGTCAGGAGAAGAGACAGAAAGGAGAGGGAGTTGAAAAGAGATCGAAAGGGCGCATACAACAGAGGAGAGAAGGGCACGAGAGGATGGGAAGAGCATAGGGGCCGATGGAAGGAGACAGAGAAGGCAACAAGGTGTCCATGGTCACTAGAAGAACCAGAAATGGGGAGAATAGTGAAAACAGTTCTAGGGACTGCAGGGGAGATGCAGAGTGACAAGTGAAATAGAATCAGTGGAGGAGACTGGGGTTGACCAAATACATGAAAAAAAAATCAAATGACGAAGCTGACGAAGAAAATAAGAGACAGGAAAAGACATTGGGTGAATAGATGAGGAACCTGGAGACGGAGGAGACCACTGGGAGGGAGGAGGGGGCAAGGAGGGGGTAGAGAGGAGGAGGGGCGAGATGCGTGAATGAGAACGAGTCCTGAGAGAAAACGGAGGAAATAAGATGCAGTTTTCAGAGAATGAGATTTGAGAGGAACAGGGAGGCGTTCGGCGTCGAGGGAACGGGATCAGAACGCTGTGCAAAAGTGCCACGTGCAAGGATTAGGCTATGTTATGTAATATGTAACTTCGGGCACTAGAGGGTTGCTGCAACTGAAAGAGAAAGGAGTGACGGGAGAGGAACAGAGTAGCAAGCGACGAACAAAAGGGGTGACAGATCATAGGGGAAAGGTAAAAGAATAGAGACTAGAAGGGACGAGGCAATCGACAGGAAACGGTACAGAAGACACTACACAGGAGAGCGTGAAAGCGTAGACAGTAGGACACCGGGGGAGGAGAAACAGCAGGAAAGGGAGGAGAGAAGGACTAAAGGACATACAAGAGGGAGAGCGAGCAGGAAAGGGAGGAGAGAATGGCTAGAGGACATACGGGAGGGGGTGGGAGAAATGCAGTGGGAGGAGACGAATACTCGATTCCGGCGGTTGTGTAAACACGGAAGTAATCCGCGCATTAATGTCCGTATGTTTAATGCACATCAAAGAACTCGGCTGGTAGAGAGCCCGGTGCTGACAGACCCGTTACCCGCCTTTACATAACACCAAATTAGAACATTTCCTGCGAGTGAAGTAAACTAAAGGAATAAAAAACAAGAATTAAAGCCCTGTTTTAAAGTCAGAGGAAGCTGCCACGTGCCTTTCTTTTAGCAACACGGCACCCGCTTCATGGCCTCTGCACTTCATGAAACATGACAAGCCCGGCAGGGAGTGGTGCGCGCGCGCGTGCTCGTGTTGCTGGTCTGCATGGAAGGAACAAGCCGGGAGTGGTGCGTGCGTGTGCGCGCAGTCTGCTCTTTTTGGAAGCACACACTCGTGCTTGTGGCGCGCCCCTGCTCGCTCCCGCAAGGTGGATGCTGCCACAAGCACGAGTTTGTGCTTCCAAAAAGAGCAGAGCGACGGCTAAAGGTCCTCCTATGCAGCGCATGCGCGCTGCGTAGGCGAGACCTAATACTGTTAGCATGGTTAATAATCCATATACTATGGAAATCCCTGTCATTTTATAGGACAGAGTGACCTAACCCCTCTCCACTGCTATTAAAGCTGACTGATTATATGAAAGATCTCTGGGATTACCGGCAGACACTGTACCTTAGCATACGCAGATGGATGCTCTACATCTCAGCGGACGCAGTGCTCTTGTGTCAGAACACTTGTTCCATGTGTGTGTCTGTAGCTCATGTACTCATCTATTTGATAGGACATGTGTGCGGATAAACAGCAGCTGCATTCTTGTGTTATGTCTAGGTGCTAGTGCCTGGCCAGAAAGAATAACAAGGGACATTGTTGTTTGACCTTGTCGGTGGTGCTCAGACTAAATCCCAGGGAAAGAACAGAACACGAAAACATATGCAGGTTCCTTTTGAAAGTACAATGCGGTACAAAAGCAAACTTGTTTATATAGTAACGTGTGCAAAGGAAAATGAGGCCTACAACGTGTACAGTTAGGCTAACATTGGGAAAACTGTAATGGGCTATGCAAGAAACACATGACACTTCTTGTAGCCCTGTAGAAGACAAAGGGACTATTGTGCCATTTAAAGTTAAACAGTTGGACCATCCATCTATTGGCGCAGTGGAGAAAACATCTCTGTCAAAGCGATAGAGAATTGTCACCGATATTAACAGATCCCTGGAGTTGTGGTGAGGCTTTCCTTCTGAGACAGTGCCTGCCGACAAGTTGGGAGCCACAGTGGTGAAAAAATGTCCATCACTGCAATCCCACCATGCCAGTGCAGCATGATTAACTTGCCATCACTAATGTGCCCTCAAAATGTTGCACATTTCAAATAACCACAATGGTGTGCTGGTGTTTTCTTCTAGAATGTCTAGTATCCAGAACACTTTTTGGGGAGGTCTGTGCAATACGAAAATGATTTTATGCAAAGGTGACGCTGCTGAAAATGGTGACAGATCAGCAACCTTAAATTAGGTGATTTTGAAATACAATTTTCTGTGGTGCCACACTTGCAATGATCTTTGTTGACAGTAAAGGCATTGGGGACCCTGCAATTTGGAATTCCACTGTCCTTTGCACTACAGATGAAGAGGATATCCATCTATCACTCACCTGTAAATCAGGGCCATTATATATGGTATATTTAATCCCTTTTAAAAGTCTTCATGGGTATGTTATGGTGACAGTATTAATTTGCCATTACTGCATAACACAGTCAGCAAAAACTGTGGCTGGATGAAGAAGAAGGGTGATGTTAGAGAAGCTGTAAATATTTATACGAGCTCCAAACCCTACTAAATTGTCATTCACTAGTTACTAGACCTTGGATGTGAGTGACTATTTAATGTGGCTATAAATAGCATCATCATAGACAATGTATGTGTTCACTTTAGAGTGTGTTTGGAGAATCCTCAATAGCAGAGTCAGAACATGTGTCTGATCCACAAGCTATTGAGCCATCATTCTGTTCAGGTCAAACCCCCAAAACACAATAGCCTCTCATTCATATAATTTTGGAACTTAGGGCCACAAGTACATACGTTAGAAACTGCAAGTTCCTAATTGCTATTCCATGCAAATCGCAATTAGGAAAATCGCAATTCTGAATGTGCAAAACTCTATTGAGTTCCATTTGTGATTCCCAGTGGGTCGCAAATGTACCTGCCTCATTAATATTCATGAGGCAGGTCGCAAATTGCGACTGATTGGGAATCGCTAAAAACACAGGGATGGTGGCATGCTGGGGACAACAGACCACCATGTCTGTGTTTGCTTTGAAATAAAGCTACTTTAACAAACAAATTAGGCCTGTTTTCCTTAAAGGAAAACGGGATTTGTTCGAAAAAATAAAATGAAACGTTTCAGTTAAATTTTGTAAGAATAGGCAGTAGTCCGTGGGACCACTGCCTGCTCTTAAAACACTTTTCACATGCATTAACAAAAGGAAAGAGGTCCCTTGGGGACCCCTTCCCGTTTGTGAATGTGTTAGCACCAAGATGAATTTGATGTGAAAAAGAGAATGTTTTGCGACCGCATTACGGTTGCAAAACATCCATACATAGGACTGCAAGTCGCTATTAGGAAGGAACGCCCTTAACACGCCGCTTCCTAATACCAAATCGCTAACCCATTTTGCGATTCGGTAATAGGTTACCGAATCGCAAAATACGGTTTTGCACATAGGAAAATGCTTTTTTTTGGTCGCAAACAGCCCGATTCTGCAAATTGGGCCATTTGCAGCCTTACAAACAGCTACATACCTGTGGCCTTAAATCCACAATACATTTTAATATTAAACTGTTGTCTTGAGTACCGCAAATTTTTGCAACTTACCAACTATATGGTGGTTGTCTTAAAAATGCTCAGTTGGAGCAACATAATTCTGAGAGGAAAAGTAGGTGGGACTTACACCTCAGATGAAAATATAACATGATTAAAAAACACAGATCTGACTGTGAAATAGAATTTGTAATCCAGATCCCCTTGCTTCACGGGCTTCTGACATTGGAAGTATCTAAGCGATGAGCCCAAGCTTGGCAACTATATATAATCAGAAGATGATCTTATTGTGTAGATATTGAACTGGCCTAAAAATGCAAAAACTGAATCTGACAGACAGTTCTTTTTGCTGCAGATGTTAATCTCACTCATTGGCTGGTTATCTACTCAACAGCAGAAAGTCTCTGGGATACAGTCTCTGAACATTCTTCACTCCGCCTAAATTATTAAATGAATCTGTTTCCTTCAATGATATTTTTAATGCTCTCTCAGCATCATTCGATTAACACCTTGCCAAAATTAATAGCTTTTTAAACCCCTAACGGTAGCTACATTCTTGCTACTTAAAAGTTTGGAAGTCTTAATCAGCGATTCTTTTTTAAATTTGTTAGGTGGAGTTGTCATCTCATGTAAAAAACAGATGTTCTATTCCACCCACATAATTTGGAAACCCTTGCCTTAACACCTGTGCATATTTGATGGTGCAGTCTTTTATTGCCGGTAATCTCAAGTAATAAATTATTCCTGTAAAGCTCAGTTCAATATAGGCCTAAATGTTATCATATTGTTTGTCAAGAGATGTTATGTTATGCTTTCTATTATAAGAAAAATTATACCAACAAAAAAAGATAATTTATCAAGTATACTCTTCAGAAGATTAAGGGGCATATTATCAAGAAACAGCGTTAAAATTATCGCCGCTTTAGCGGCAGAAAACTGCCACTAAAGCGGCGATAATGGGCTTGATAATATGCCCTATAGAATTCCAATAGAAGCCCATGTTCTGGTGTCAACATGGGCTCCTATTGGAATTCTCAAGGGCATATTATCAAGCCCATTATCGCCGCTTTAGCGGCAGTTTTCTGCCGCTAAAGCGGCGATAATTTTAACGCCGTTCTTGATAATATGCCCCTAAATTTTATATGCACATAATGACCAACAACAGGTGCAGACACATTTAAGTGCAAGTAGGATTAATGCACATTGATGATTAAAGCAATTTATAGTGCGCACAGTACTCTATGGAGTGTCCCGGCGCGAAAAGCATGGAAGGTGATTGACAGAAGTTAGTCCTGCACAAAAAGCCAAGTTTTAAGCTTTTTCTTGAACACTGCAACATCACTCACTGCGTGCAACTCAAGAGGTAGCTGATTCCATGCAACTGAGCCCAGATGAACTCTTGCACACTGAATTCTTGGAACGACTGCCAAAAGTTTGTTAGCAGATCTCAACTTTCTGGTAGGATTATAAAACCCAAGCCTGACTCTAAAATAAGAAGCCCCTGTTTGATACAAGGCACCATGCACTAGAACACGAGCCTTAAATCTAACTCTTAGCTATTAGTTATCCTTAGCTATCCTTAAAATGTTGATCTATATATGTGCCTCTCTGGTGTGTCAACCTGTTGTAGTAGCTTCTTTCTTCAATTTCTCCACAATATCTTCTGGCTTCTTTGGTGTTAAAATGTTTACCACTTTTTTCATGAGATTTTCCACCCTTATCCAAAACCACGTCGCTCTTCTTCACTTCTAGAACTTTAGATAGGTAGCAGCGCAGTTTTGCATTTGCTTCCCCCTCAGAGGGCAGTGCGGCAATAGATACACTTACAGCTTCACTGCTCACATCTGTTCTGGCATTTTGGGGCATATTTACAAGCCCCTATCGCCACCGCCATGTCACTTTCAGTGAAGTGGTGGTGGCGATAGGGGCTTAGCCTTATTTACAAGGCAGCGTTAAGCCACTTAACGTGGCTTAACGCTGCCTTGTAAATAAGGCTCCTTCATCGCTGTACTTAGCCTGAAAGGGGAGGGCAATGGGTGTTGCAGTGGGCGTTCTACCACAACACCCATTGATTTCGATGCTGTCCCCTATTTACAAGGGTGGCGTAAATAGGAAGCAGTGCCAAAATTAAGACCAGGAAAAACCTGGTCTTAAACAGGCGAAACAAGGAGAAATGCTTTAAATCTCCTTGTTTTTGCTTTTTCCATGTGTGCTGCATTGTGCTGCACACTAGAAACAGCAAATTGCCATTGATTGTTTATGTGCAGGAAGGTGACCCTTCCTGCACATAAACAATCAAAAATTAAAATGACGTTTTGCAACTTCTATGTGTGCTGCATTAAGCAGCACACATAAAAGTTACAAAACGTAATTTAAAGATTGTTTATATGCAGGAAGGGAGACCTTCCTGCACATAAACAATTTACCCCTCAACGCAGACACCCTTCCACTATGGTGCAAGAGTGCCTACGTTGGCACTAGACTGCTAAGTTTAGCGCCAGTGCAGGGGAAAATGCAGGACTGCACCATATTGGTGTAAATATGGTGCAGCCCTGCGTTTCTGAAGTGGCGGAGGGCGGCGTTAAGCCCGGAGGGCTAACCCCGCACTTCGTCACTTCGTTGTAAATATGCTCCTTAGTTTTGAGCCGGGTTTAGCATAAATAGCTATGGTGATAGAGCCATTTCTATCAACTCCAATAGGACAAGACTCCGGAGGTTGATTCACTGGATCTTTGATTTACTCTTTTACCGGCTCTTCGTCTTTCTTAGGCATGGCCCGTCTTACGAGCCAGGAGCAGTACGCTTAAGCGAGAGTTGCACTGAGGAAATAAAACAGAATGAGGTGGAGCAGGAATCCAGGCAGTTAGGACCAGCATGCAACTTCATCGCAGAAATGGGTGTAGATTGTGGTAGTAATCAGTTGCGGTCCGTGGTAGGAGTGCCGGCCGGGCGGTGACGTGGGGTGGGGGAGGAGCAGGGTGGGGGGTAGTAAACCACGGATTACGGCCGAATACAGGTAAGTAAACATTTAAATAAATAAAACGAATTTCGTTGCGCGCACTGCATCGCATTTGGCGATGCAGTGCTCACAACGAAATTCGTTTTATTTATTTAAATGTTTACTTACCTGTATTCGCCCGTAATCCGTGGTTTACTACCCCCCACCCTGCCCCTCCCCCACCCCACATCACCGCCCGGCCGGCACTCCTACCACGGACCGCAACTGGTAGTAATAATCTGAAAGTATGGGAGAACGCAGCAACGAGGCAGCCAGTCATGCGCACCCATTAGGACAAAAACGAAATATTACCTTTGTGGCAAGGATATAGGCGGAACACAAGGTCTTAACATTATTCATACCTTAGTGATCACCTTCCATTCGGAATGGGAACTGTTTCATTGCTTGGCATCCTAAATCGGGTCCACAACATGGCACAGCCAGGATGCCATGTAATTGTTATTTTATGCCATTTATTGATTCTGCGGGCAACATGATGTGATGAGCCGTATGATGGCGATGGCAGATTGGAGGTCAATATCACAAAGCTTCATCTTATCAACCCTTTGCAACACTGACACCCATATGGCTGACGCCACATATTGGGGCACTAGTCAGAAATGCAATTACTGGTCAAATTTTTCCAAAATGCGAGTTGCTTAGATTTGCAGAGTTAAACGTTTCAAGGGCAGATTCCTAGTTATTTTTATTCTCTGTGAATAATCCAGATGGTTCTTCTAAAAACAGCAAATCAATGAAACAATGGAAGTTTGTGGATTTTGTAAAATGGGCTCTTACTCTAGGTTGGGGCCTCCTTGGAGGCTCATGTAAATGGAGGAGCTGAGTCTACCAGCACCAGCTGCTGAACCATTGATGCCCACATGCCAACCCTCCAAGATAGAGCACAATCCCAGTGATTCAGCCACCGTCAGAGCCAGGAGGAGGATGAAAAAAAGCATGCGATCAACAAGATAACAATTATCACACAATGCAAGGCACTACACACTCTCATAGTCTGCCAATCAAACCACCCAATGGCTGGAACAGCCTGATCCCAACTCTCCAAGAGCTCTTCACAACCTAACTAACATTCCAATAAAACCCTCAACCGGTACTCCAATGAATACCAGCACCCAACTTGAAGTAGGATCTAACCAAAACATGGTTCAGTGACAACTACCATCCTTGATGAGCACCTCCCTACAGGTTTCAGTAGAGAGTCCAAAAGAGGGAGCAGGGTGGCCCTACTTCACCATGCAGATCTCACCTGCAAAAAAATAAAAATGTGTAATCTACTGCTGATTGGGCAACTCAATCTGATTTCTAATTATCACTGTGATCTATCAACCCCTAAGCTATAACTCTGGGGGAAGCCCGTAGAAGCAGCAGAGCCACAGGGGGCATGGAGGGGCAGAGAGCACTGCAAGTCCCAGGAACCCTCATGGCCACGCGACAGCAACGCGTCCAGAAGCGCCTATTTTTTTCGTTGGGGCTCCCGCTGCGCGGGAAGCCCGTAGAAGCAGCAGAGCCACAGGAGGCACAGGAGGGGCAGAGAGCGCTGCAAGCCCCAGGAGCCCTCGCGGCCACGACAACAGCAACGCGCCCAGAGGCACCTATTTCTTTCATTGGGGGCTCCTGCTGCGCATGAAGCCCGTAGAAGCAGCAGAGTCACAGGAGGCACAGGAGGGGCAGAGAGCACTGCAAGCCCCAGGAGCCCTCGTGACCACGACAATAGCAATGCGCCTGGAGGCGCCTATTTCTTTCGGAGGGGGCTCCCGCCTGCACCCGTCCATGTCTGGCCGAGGCTGGGCCGGGCCCACACTCTTGGTTGGCTGATCTTGGTGCACAGCTCAACGTCTTTACTGCCTGGCTGATACTGTTGACATTGTCGACGCTAGCTCGCATTTAGGGTGGGCTTGTGGACATATGTGCAGTAAGTAACTCCCTTACCGCCCTTTGTTTCTAGTTTGTTGTGGCCTTGTGAGATTTTCCCATAGCCCCTTATTGTGTTTGGGGGGTTTACAGACATTATTCCATTGTCATATTTGCCATCATGGGAAAGAGGAAGGCATTACTCTCGATGTCATCGGGACAGCCTTGTATAACTATTGATTTGTTTTTGGCAAAAGCTGTGGGGGTCATCTCTAAAGAAATTCACCGGGCTGAGAGGCGGCTTCCAGTCAATCCAGGAAGTACTGGACTCCGGTCTATAATTGTTACATCACTGCCTGTCCCCGATGACCAGGGTCTGGTTACTGTTACTTCTAATTTAGCCCTTGAGAGTCCTCCTCCCAATCCTGCTGCAATTGTGACTCGCTCACCTGGGCCTTCAACTTCAAGGTCCCCTCTCTTTTCTTCCCCAAATACTGATGTGGTGAGTCCTCCAGCCCCTAAATGGAAACGGAAGGCTAAGAAGGCAGTTTAAGTGCCCGCGGTTACACGACAGGATTTGGCGAGCATGCATGCCAGGATCAGCCCAGAGGACATGACGATTCACCTGGCCCCATCTCTAGAAAAAATTACGGCTACTCTCACTGACTTATTAGCCCCTCTTTGGGCTAGACTTGATAATTTGGAGGCAGCCTCTAGGGACCTGTCAAGTAAAATGGGCAGTCTTTTGAGCTTTATGGATAAGTTCCCTCAGCACTCACTACCTCAGTCCCTAATTACATCCTCTGACACGCCTTCAGTTAATCCCCCTAGCAGTAGTAGCAACCAGTATGAAAATGTCCACCCTAAGCCCCAGGCTGTATTTAGTCAGTTTACTTCTTCAGAGCCTAGGGTCCCCCACCAAAATGTAGATGGTCCGGCACACACTAACTTTGCTTCCATTGGTCCCTTATGTGGCAGGTGTCCCCTGTATCAGGGATCAGACATTTAAGGCTTCTCAGCTCCCGGTGATTGATCTTCCTACGGCTTGCGCCCCCTACACTGTAGTTATGGCCGGGGTACCTGGACTGATCACACACAAGTTGAAAACCACTGGCTAACAGATCAATAAAGCCTCACACTGGTTAGTTCTACATTCTGATTGCAACATTAGCGACCACAAAGACATCTTAATGGCGTGGAGGGTTGCCTGGATAGAGCCCACTAGGAAAACAATTGACGGACACTGTATTATTATTTCTGTGCGATACCCAGAATTGGCACGTAAAATTTTTCATGGAGATTCTAAATCATTTTCTTTAGGTTTGTGTATTAAACCCCTTTCATTGGGCTTTGTTTATAGACCCCTGATGAGCATTCCAAGGGTAGAGCAACAAATGGATGGTGGGTGCTCGATAGCAGAGCAGGGACACACCAACCATTTTTAAATCGTTATGCTCCCCTGGCGGACCTTAATGATTTAGATTGACTCCATGAACCAAAGGTGTCATTTACCCGGCCGTCCCAACAACCGGGTCATTCATTCCAGCGCACAGAGGAGACTAGTGTCCTACTAGCCTCAAGACCTATTCAGATCTTGTTAGACTCCTCACTTAGTAAGTGCCAATCAGGTAACTCCCATGCAATGGGGATTCAATATACGCCTCTTCCTATTTTATCTCCATTTGCGGGTGTTACCCTCAATCCTGGAAAAGACCTAAGTCTTATTTCTTGGAATGTAGCAGGCTTGTCTTTCAAGTTTTCTGATGATAGCTGGCTATTTTTTATTAGGTCGTTTAACATTATTTGTTTACAAGAGACATGGGAATCAAAGAACAAATTCATTTTAGAGGGTTATAAGACCTTTTTTTGTCCAGTTTTGGAGTCGAACGTGGGCAGAGCGAGAGGGGGCCTTATCATTTTTGTAGAGCTTGAGTTTTGAAACTCTATACAGAATATGAAGTGGAACTCTCAGGTGTACCAGGGCATAAAATTGCACATTGGGAGAGCCCTCCAATGGTAATAATACATTTTTATAATGCAATTAGGGGGTTGGGCCTGTCCTTCAGCCTTAAATAGCGCCTCCGACTCCTTAAAGAGGGAGGGCCTTCGGTATGGGAATGTTATCCTGGCGGAGGATTTTAATTGTCACCTGTGTCCATATTTTTTAAATCGATTACCCAAAGCACAGCCTTGTCCAATCTCGGACGATTTGCACCTGGAGCACACCACGGAAAGGGAGGAGATCAATAATTTTTAAAACACGCATTACCTGGTATTCACTTTAGATCAATTGCTAACCGGGTCCAGATCTCAAATCCCCCCGGCATACAAAGGACGGGATTCTGCCACGATTATAGATTTTATTATAAACAGCCTCAATGGGTGAGCCATCTGCTTCTTTTAATATTGTATATAGTCCCTTCAGCGATCACAACCCTTTGACTCTGTCCATGGAAGGAGTAGGGACCCAATGGAAGGGCCCCCGAAAGCCCCGGGGAATTTTTATACCTACGGACGAGGGGAGACACCTACGATGGTCGCAAATAGACGCTAAGGCTTTTAATCATAGGTTTTTTTTTGCTATTTGTCAGCAGGAGATACTTACTTGCCTGGAACCTTTAACACCTGGTGAGGTAGTTTTAAGCTCCTTTTCCTCCATCGCTCAGGAAGTTTCTGGGCTATTACTAACACAGGCGGTGGGCGTTGTCCAGCTCTTCCTTCATGGTTTGACCCCATGTGCTCTCGGGCCCTACGGCTGCTGAAGGAATCTCTGAAACAGCTGCAAGGGTGGCAAACTGCAGACGAAATTACAAAGAGGCCCTGAAAGATAGTAGGCATCAATTACAGAAACAGGCCTGGGATGATTTAATTAAAGCGGGGGAACTGAGGGATTCAACACTTTTTTGGAAGACAATTAATAGCCCCTGCTTTGCAGAGCCTTCTAAACCTACCCTGTGACACCACATTTCCTCAGATCAGTGGGCTACCCATTTTGAAAGTGTATATAATGCAGGCCTTCTTGAAGGGCCCCTAGTATATATATTGCCCAGCGTGGCTATCACACCAGTCACTTTCTCTCTGGAGGAAGTGTATAAGAGTATTGAGTCCTTGTCATGGAACGAGGCACCGGGCCGGATGGGATTCCCCCAGACCAATTGAAGTGTGGGCTCCAATTCTGACACTGGTGTTAAATGCTGCGGCATTGAAAGGGACGTTGCTCTCCTGGTCCACTGCATCTATTATCCCTATTTATAACAATCATTGGCATAGCCAATAGGTCTCGCCTTTTGGACCTTATGTGTATAGCCAGAACTTTTGGCTATGTTGTAGAGCATTGTGGCTGCTGTGCATCATGCTGAAAAGTTATAATAAAAAGTGTTAAGCATTTTTGTTACTTTTATACAAACCAAGACGACATTATATACAACTGAACAACCTGATTCAAAAATGATTTTAACATAAAAAATGTCTTCTAGTTTTTTTGTAGTTGCACTGCTGGCAACTTCTTCCTGCCTGTTCTCATGCTTGTTTGTTATAATTGTTTTTGTTATGGGGGAATGGGACATAAATAACGGGGGAGTGGAGGTTGGAAAACAGTAATTTAATTAGAACACGAGCAGTGGACGGACACTAGGGGAGAATCAACAGATGCCAGATTCCGAGGGCAGACTGACGTGATGCTTAGGTGATGTTTAGGTGATGCTTAGGTGTGTGTAATTATGTGGCACTGAGTGGTAATATGTGGAGTGTATTTATGTTGCATTGAATATAGTAATTGTGACGTGTGATTATGTGGTACTGAGTGGTATTATGTGGAGTGTATTTATGTTGCATTGAGTTGAGTGTAATTACGTGGTGTGTAATTATGTGGTACTAAGTGGTAATATGTGGAGTGTATTTATATTGCATTGAGTAGAGTGTAATTATGTGGCGTGTTATTACGTGGCACTGAGTGGTATTATGTGGAGTGTATTTATGTTGCATTGAGTAGAGTGTGATTATGTGGCGTGTAATTATGTGGCACTGAGTGGTATGTGGAGTGTATGTTGCATTCAGTAGAGTATAATTATGTGGCGTGTAATTATGTGGCACTGAGTGGTATTATGTGGAGTGTATTTATGTTACATTGAGTAGAGTGTAATTATGTGGTGTGTAATTATGTGGTACTGAGTGGTATGTGGAGTGTATTCATGTTGCATTGAGTAGAGTGTAATTATGTGGTGTGTAACCATGTCGCACTGAGTGGTATTTTGTGGAGTGTATTTATGTTGCATTGAGTAGAGTGTAATTATGTGGCGTGTAATTATGTGGCACAGTGGTATTATGTGGAGTGTATTTATGTTGCATTGAATAGAGTGTAATTATGTGACGTGTAATTATGTGGTACTGAGTGGTATTATGTTGATTGTATTTATGTTGCATTGAGTAGAGTGTAAATATGTGGCGTGTAATTATGTGGCACTGAGTGGTATTATATGGAGTGTATTTGTGTTGCATTGAGTAGAGTGTAATTATGTGGCGTGTAATTATGTGGCACTAAGTGGTATTATGTGGAGTGTATTTATGTTGCATTGAGTAGAGTGTAATTATGTGGCTTGTAATTATGTGGTACTTAGTGGTATGTGGGGTGTATTTATGTTGCATTGAGTAGATAGTAATTATGTGGCGTGTAACTATGTCACACTGAGTGGTATTATGTGGAGTGTATTTATGTTGCATTGAGTAGAGTGTAATTATGTGGCTTGTAATTAGGTGGCACAGTGTTATTATGTGGAGTGTATTTATGTTGCATTGAATAGAGTGTAATTATGTGACATGTAATTATGTTATACTTGCTGGTATTATGTTGAGTGTATTTATGTTGCATTGAGTAGAGTGTAATTATGTGGTGTGTAATTATGTGGCACTGAGATGCAGTGGTCATGATGAGTGATGCTGTGGTGGGCTTAGTGATGCTGTGGTTGCGCTGAGTGATGCTGTGGTTGCGCTGAGTGATGCTGTGGTTGCGCTGAGTGATGCTGTGGTTGCCCTGAGTGATGCTGTGGTTGCGCTGTATGATGCTGTGGTGCGCTGAGTGATGCTGTGGTGCGCTGAGTGATGCTGTGGTGCTGCTGAGTGATGCTGTGGTGCACTGAGTGATGCTGTGGTGCTGCTGAGTGATGCTGCTGAGTGATGCTGTTGTGGTGCTGGGTGATGCTGTGGTGGCCCTGAGTGATGCTTTCTGGCATTGTGGTGGCACAGAGTGATGCTGTGTTAGTGCTCAGTGATGGTTTGGTGGCGCAGAGTGATGCTGTGGTGCTGCTGAGTGATGCTGTGGTGGCGCTGAGTGATGCTGTGGTTGCGCTGAGTGATGCTGTGGTTGCGCTCAGTGATGCTGTGGTGCTGCTGAGTGATGCTGTGGTGGCGCTGAGTGATGCTGTGGTGGTGCTGAGTGATGCTGTGGTGGTGCTTAGTGATGCTGTGGTGGCGCTGAGTGATGCTGTTGTGGCGCTGAGTGATGCTGTGGTGGTGCTGAGTGATGCTGTGGTGGCGCTGAGTGATGCTGTGGTGGCGCAGAGTGATGCTGTGGTGACGCTGAGTGATGCTGTGGTGGCACTGAGTGATGCTGTGGTGGCACTGTGTGATGCTGTGGTGGCGCTGAGTGATGCTGTGGTTGCACTGAGTGATGCTGTGGTGGCGCTGAGTGATGCTGTGGTGGCGCTGGGTGACGCTGTGGTGGCGCTGAATGATGCTGTGGTGAAGCTGAGTGATGCTGTGGTGGCGCTGAGTGATGCTGTGGTGGCGCTGAGTGATGCTGTGGTGGCGCTGAGTGATGCTGTGGTGACGTTGAGTGATGCTGTGGTGGCGCTGAGTGATGCTGTGGTGGCGCTGAGTGATGCTGTGGTGGTGCTGAGTGATGCTGTGGTTACGCTGAGTGATGCTGTGGTTGCGCTGAGTGATGCTGTGGTTGCGCTGAGTGATTCTGTGGTTGCACTGAGTGATGCTGTGGTTGCGCTGAGTGATGCTGTGGTTGCGCTGAGTGATGCTGTGGTTGTGCTTGTTGCTTCACGGTGACACACCAGCAGCAACCCAGACATTTCTACATCTAAAAATACACGCTAATGTCTTGTTCATGTAGTGCTCGCCGCCCGTCTTTGTACAAAGCTGCAGCGTGAATCCATCACTGAAACTGTAGTGAATGTCAGTCAGTGCGCGCTGTTCTGGCTGTGACAGGCGGGTTCTCACGCCCTAACCCTTCTCCGTGTGCTCTGCTTTCCCTTTATTGCAGATATTAGTGAACATCGGAGGCAACTTCGACTCTGAGCGAAACACTTTTATATCACCCAGGAAGGGGATTTACAGCTTTATATAACAGCCCTATATAACAGGCCTAACATCACAACATATGCTGCACTTAGCCAGTATTTAATGAGGTGCGATTTAAAAATGTTATGTAATCCGAACTTGTAAAATGTACATATACCCATAGGGTTTTCGGGCACTAGTGAGGAGACTGAAAGTGACAGCAGTAACAGGGAAAACAAGCGCAGAGTTTAACAAGAAAAAAACGCGAGCACCATCTGTTTGCAATTAACGCCAACGCGATAATTGGAAACAGATGGGATTAAAGCTCGCTCCCGCGGACCCTAGGCCATGGAACAAACAAGGCGGGACAATCACCCGCCTTGCACCAATTGCGTGCTGTGTTTTAAAAAAAGACACATGCACAGGCCAATTGCGGGCTAATAAAAAAAAAGCACACACACGAGCGTGTGTTCAGAGCTCAAAAGCCCTTACTTAATGCCTCGCAGGGCAACGCATGCGCGCTGGCTCAGGCAAGACCTAAAAAGGGGGATAAAGACAACCTGCAATGCTAGCGCCCTATTTCCCTTATTGATGCCATAGTCAATGTGTTGGGCCGGGTCCTTTTAACCAGACTTTCTGTGTGGGCTGATGTTAATCAAATTTTGTCAGAGGTCCAATTTGGCTTTTGCCCTGGTATGTCAACCACTGACCAATGTCTTAATCTTTAACTTTTAATAAATAAATACACGATTGCAAAACCGGGTGCGCTGTCTCTAGCGTTTATGGACCTCACGTACGCTTTTCATCAAGTTAATCGGAGGAAGTTATAGGACATATTGACTTCTTTGGGAGTTGATCCCGCCCATTGTGTCGCTACTTATGACTCTTCATGCCCACATGACCGCGGCAGTAAGATTCTCTCAAGAGGGGGGAGGCCTAACCAAACATTTTAATTGTACCCGGGGGGTCCGCCAAGGTTCTATTTTAGCCCCTTTTTTATTTTCCATTTATATTAACGGTCTAAAAGCCGCTCTTATGGCATTACAATCAAATTCCCCTAGAGTCGGTAGGAGATCCTTGCCAGTTTTACTTTATGCCGACGACGCAGTGCTTATGGCCCGCACTGCCCGGGGCTTGCAGGTTTTAATTGATGGGTTTGTTGCTTTTATGGATTGGACTTGTCAGTTAATTTCACAAAGTCGTACGTCCTGGTAGTGGGTCCCCGGGGTCTTCGGTGGAAATCTTTTAAAGCAGGCTCCCATATTTTAGCAACGGTCTCGGTCTTCCCGTATTTGGGAATTCTATTCAATGACCAATTACATTGGAAAACACTACTGGAGGGCAAGCTGAGTGACCTAAACAAATCTATGGGCGCCATTACCAGCTATGCCCATAGATTGGGATCCTGGGCAACAGAGGGGAGCCTAAAACTGTACCAGTCCATAGGCACCTCTAAGGTATTATATGGTAGCGAAATATGGGGGTACGTCCCTGCACATAGGCTACATGTGGCTGAAAATAAGTTTTTGCGCTGGATCCTGCGAGTCCCTCAGAGCACGCCAGTCTATGCAGTGCATGAAGAATTGGGGGCTAATTTTCTTGTGGACCAGGCGGCAGTCAAACCTTTATTGTGTTGGGTAAAAATATAGTTAAGGGAAAATAAGGACTTAAATCGTTTAATTCTTTCAGACTGCCTTTCACTTGAGCATGCCTATAAAATCCCTTGGCTACGCTATGTAAAGGAGTCCTTCCATGCTCTAGGAAGGCCAGATATTTTTCTCTCATGTGATACTGTACGTCCCCAGGATCTTCACATTACAAAAGATTTATATTTTAAATATACCTCTGCCCACCGTGAAAACATCGAGCTTAGGAAACTAACAGTGAGGGCTTATGTCATGTTAATGTCCATCCTGGGATTGGAACATTATGTCTTTGCCCTCACTAGTGCTCACGATAGAGTTTTAAGCACCCGTTTTAGGCTTAGCCTTCTCCATTTTCTCTTGGCATCCCTGGCAGGATTTGTCCCGTCAAATTTAAGAGGACCATGTGGCTACGACTCTAGGTCTCCACAGGATACGTTACATTTTGTCCTACTGTGTAAATTCTTTTCGCTCCCAAGAAGGCAATTTCTCTGTCCCCTTTTAAAGAGTTTGAAGTTTAGGAATGCCAGAGTGGCACTTATGTATCTTCAGCTGTTGCCTAATGATCTTGATAGGTTTCCTCCGGGCCGCTTATAGATCCAGACTCTCTAGACCCGATTGAACTGTGACTGGCCTTTTGTGCCCATGCTGTACTTCTTTTTAATTGTATTCACCAGCTATGACATCGAGTGGCTTTTTTTTTTTTTTTTTTACTTTTTAAAATGGGATGTTCAATAGTTCTATCCAATATTTTAATGATGATGTTATTCTTCTTTTTTAATGTATGCTTGTATCTTTTATGGTCGCATTTGCTTCCGAATAAAGATTTGTCATTATTATTATAACTCCTCGTTCCTACATGAATTCATTGAACTGCCCCACCTCTTGTAATCAGCTGCCAAGAAAATCCTGATTGGGGGTTATTTCAACCTCTGGGATGATGATCCTAAGTGAAAACAAGCACTGGAACTACTTGACAAAAGGCATGGCCTGTGTTGCAACCAGACAGTAAATGGCCTAACCATTGATTCACACTGGATTCAACTATTAGATTTACCTTTGACTTCAAGCAGAAGGACTGTTCACCAGGCAGAGGTAGAGCTGGGCCAAGGGCAGTACATTTAGCTTCCTCCCTTATTGTCAGGACCAGACTACGATAAAACGTTGGTATTTTCTGTTCACGCAATCTCCTTTATTCTTTTGTGATATTTCTCATTCGTTGTGGTTTTCTCTTGAAGAAAAATATCGTGATTTTGTAAGCTGATTATAAAATATTTTCATTGCTGCTAAATAGCCCCTCGTGATATTTTTCGCAACAATTGCATTACTGCGTATACATGAATACATCACTTGCATAAGTGCGTATACATGTATTACGTTTACCTCAAATTTATGAAAAAATTGGTATTTGAGTTAGTTGCAGGAACTTCGTGCTTGAGACACTAAACTCCACGAGTTAGTCTTTTGTTTCACGACAGCATTTAAATAACATTATTTTGCTATAGCTTGCCTCTTTGTTTATACGTCTAAGTCTCCGTTGATAATAAAAATTAAGTTATCAACTATGACACATTTTTTTGCAATCATGTTTGACATATGGACAATTGTTCCCTCCGTTGTGCCGTACTTTACGCATCATACATAATAGGAAAGACCAGAGTTGCTCTATAAACGACACGTAACATAGTTGGACAGTGGGACAACAGTACCACCAAGTGGCCAAATCACAGATGACAGCTGGATTGTTCTCCTGGGTTGCATTTCCTGAGAAAACCACGCGGTTCTTGTGAGAAATTGTTTTTGGAAAAAAATACGTCTTCTCGTTGATTTAAATTAAAGCAGACGTTTACGTAGACAAACAATTAAGTTGACTGCATTTTCTGAAATGCTAATTACATTGTGATTAGATTGCTGGTTTAGCCTTACAAAGGTGTCGTTAATTTAAAATTGCATCCATGTAGAACGAGCAGATTTAAATTTAACATTACAGATTTTGTTAATTTAAAATATAGAAGGCACTAGGGAAAGAAAACAACAACAGTTAAAATTCTCATCTTTTGGCAGCAGTTTTACTTGAGATGCTATAAGATGAAAAGAGTAAACAGCTAGATCTTAGAAATCCAGTCTACACATTTTGTGAAAGAAGCTGTAACACTTCTCTAGAATCGATTCTTAGATGGCCAGTGCAGTCATTGTTTCCGGCCAATATCTTCATCCTTGTAAGTCCACGAGGAGTAGCTGGGAACAGAATGGAGAATAAAAGGCGGCACGAGGAAATAACCTTTAAGTGCAGGGTCTTTTCCTCCCCTCTTTGTAGCGTCCTACCCAGCCCAGAAGCATGCAAATAACCACACCACGCAAGGAGCTCTGTAGTGCACATCTTTATTCTTCAGAATGCAACCGCTAATTGCACACACTGCATTATAAACTTTATTAACCACAGCCAGACACCCCAACGATTACGTTATTTTCCTACAGAGTCCATCAGGGACCAGGAGGGTCCCACTATTCACACTCACAAGACACTACGGGGGAGATTTACAAAAAAGTTGCGCAACGCAGCGCAGGCCCCCGCGAGGCTGCGCTACATTGCACAACAGGTAGGGAGCAGGGGAGCGCCATATCTTCAAAGATATGGCTCTCTCCTCCCCTTTCCCTTGCGCCGGCGCTGATTTCAGCAACTGTGCACCATGCACACACCTCAGCGGTGTAGCGCTAGGGTGTGTGCATGAGTGTAGCATAGGTTTTGTACAGGAAGGGTACCCTTCCTGTACAAAATACTATGCTAGACACGAGGGAAAGCTTTTCCCACTTTGTATGCGTGCTGCACAGTGCAGCACGCATGCAAAGTCGGAAAAGGAAGGAGAAATGAAAGCATTTCTCCTTCCTTGCGCCTATTTGAAAAGGGTGCAGTTTTCTCACGCTAAACCCTATCTACTGTTTTTAGTAAATTGGGTTTAGCCTGAGAAACCTTGGGTGGTTGCATGGGAACGCCCATGCACCACCCTTGGCACGCCCCCATGGCACAAAGTAATGCGAAGCAGCGCAGTGCGCTGCTTCACATTACTTTTACGTTATTTCCAGTGCTAAACAAGTTTAGCGCTGGAAAGTCAATTAGGAAAAAAAGATTTCGTGCTGTTTTGCGTCACTTTTGTGACACAAATACGGCGCAAAATCTTAGTAAATCTCCCCCTACATCTTCCCCTTTGTTAAATAAAAAGTACAAATATTACATATATACATTATAGTTCCTCAATGAGTCATCGAGGTGCTTGAACCAGGCTTCCAGATCTAGTTGTGTGAGGATGATGAGGTGGAGAAGAAGGGCCTATCTCTTGCACAGGGATGCAGAGGTAGGTGTAGGAGTTGGGCTGTCTGGACTCTCAGTTGGGCAGGTCTCACTTCGGACATCTGGAGCCGACGAACATCGAGGCAGGTGCTTAAAGTGTGACAAGTCTCTCGTGATGGACATTCTGGAACATTGAGTGGTCACCATTTGTCCTTTGCTCATCACAACCCTAAAGGGTTCAGCATCAAACGGAGCATCAGACTTGCATTTCCGTTTTTGCTTGACCAAGACCTGGTCTCCTTCCTTGAAAATAGTGTCCCAAGCATATCTGCGTTTATCAGCATAAGCAATTTGGTCCCCATGGCTCTCCCAAACATCCAGGTGGCAGGGCTTTCACCTGTAGTGGAATGGGGAGTTGATCTGTAAGCACAAACGGCTGAACATAGCCGATTTGAGATCACTTCCTACTAGCGCAGCATGCTGAACTACTCTCTTTAGGGTGCCCATGAATCGTTTGACAACACCATTGGCCTGTGGCCAGAGAGGTGTACTTTTCTGATGTTTCACATTCATGGTAGTGAGAAAATCCTTAAACTCTCAGTTGTTGAGGGGTGAACCAGTGTCAGACTTGAGAATGGAGGGAACACCCGATGTCGTAAAAATGTCATTTAATGTCCCAATGACTTTGTCATGTGTGGTTGATGCCAGGTCTTCCTCAAGGGGAAATTGTGAATACTCATCAATGACTACCATGAGGTGATGTCCATTGTTGAGCGGTCCAAAGAAATCAACTGCAATCTTCTCCCACACCTGCTTCGGGTGGTCAGACATAACTAGTGGATGATGCGTTGTTTTGGGAGACAAGCAGTTGCACAAATGACAAGCTTTCAATTCTCTTTCAACTCTTTTCTCAAGGCGTGGAAACACCTCTCAATATCGAAGAGCTCTCTTGGTGGTGACAATGCCACAATAACCCTCATGGGCTAGTTCAATGACTTGTTGTCTCAGACTCTCCAGAATGACAATTCTAGAACCTCTTAATATAATGCCTTCATAGTTCTTCTCTCACATTTTTGAATTTCTGATGTTCAAAGTCATTCGTAAGAGGTCGAGTGTGTTTCTTCCAGGATTGCTGGGCGATAATTATTTGAAAGCAAGCATATCTCGATCTGTATTCGTAGCAGCAAGAATTTATTCCACGGAAATAGCTGCAGGTATGCTTAACTTGACTAAGAAGTTAACATAGGCCTCCACCACTTTAGACGTTGTACTTTGACACTGCACTGGCACTCATGAAAAATAGTCAGCAGGGTTTTGATCTTTCCCTGGCCCATGCACAAAAGTGTAATCATACTCTTGCAGCTGCATCCCCCACCTCTCGATGTACTGGGGCATCTTCGCTTTCGGATTCCCGAAAATGGTGAGCAACGCCTGGTGATCAGTGACAAGGGTGAAATGCTTTCCTTATAGAAATACATGGAAGTGTTCACAAGCCCACACTACAGCTAGACTTTCTTTCTCAGGTTGGGAATAAGCACGTTTGATCTGCGACAGACTCTTGCTCGCATAAGCCACAATGTGCCTTTGAGCGTTGTCGTGTCGTGTCCACTGTGCTGGGCAAGGATCACACCTAACCACACCAGGCTGGCATCTACCACAATCTCAGTATGACGTTTTGGATCAAAATAGGCCATTTCAGTAGCGTTCTCAATTGTACGTTTGATTTTCTTAAAGCTTCGATCACATGCAGGTGACCACTTGAACACAGCATTCTTTGTTGTCAAGTCTCTCAAAGGGGCACTGACTGTAGCTGGAACAGTAATTGGCCATGCCAAGGAAGGATCGCAGCATGGGCACATCTTGTGGTGGAGTAGTGGACGACAAGGCTTGTACTTTAGCCGGTTCTGGTGTCATCCCCTTCTCAGAGATAATATGTCCTTAGAATGTAAGTTTTGTTTTGTGAAACTCACACTATTCTGCATTCAATGTGAGACCTGCGTCAGCAAGTAAACAGCATGCTTGTGTAAGGGCTTTGTCATGGTCCTTTTGAGTGGCACAAAAAACAGTATATCATCACTATAATTAAAAGCATGTGTGAAAGGCTGTATTATGCGGAGAATGACATCCTGAAAGAGTTCTGCAGTTGACGACACCCCAAAACTTTGTCTTTTATATCTGAACAAAACCAATATGGGTCAAAAAGGTGGTAGTGTACCTGCTGTTCAGATCAAGGCGAGAAAAGACCATTCAGCTGTGTAATCATGTCTGCAATGTGCACACTTGGATGTCGTTCTCTCTCAATTGCCTTGTTAGCTTGGCGCATGTCGACACAAATGTGCATGTCACCTCCACTGTACTTTTTGGACTCTACGACTATGGGTGAAACCCATGGTGTCGGACCAGTAGAGCGTTCAATGATATCATGCTTTAACAGAGCTTCCAATTCTTTCTCAACATCTTCCTGCAAAGTGAAAAGCAATTCGACAATGTCGTTGAGCAAGAGGACGAATGTCCTTATTGATATGAAGTTGCACTTTCATGGTCTTAAGCTTTCCTAGTCCATGAAACAATGACAGGAACTGACTTACTATGTCTGCATGTGCATTCATACTATAGACGATGGAGATCAGACCCATATCAGCAGCAGTACTGAAACTGAGTTAACATGCACATTGCGACGTACCTTGAAAAACATGAATTGGTGCTTTTACTTTGGTCTTCTTGTGTTACATGGTTGCTACAAATGATCCTTGACTTTCCAATGGCGTGGAGGCAGCCCACGTGTGTATCTTTGTCTTTGAAGGTGTGAGACGGGGCACCGGAGACAGTTCCTTGTACTTCTCCACTGGCATGATGTTTATCGATGCACCACTATCGATGTTAAAAAGTAAGGTTCAAACATTCACCTTTAGTGTGATCTTGGGGCAATGTTCAAAGGAATGTGGTTGTTTTACATGGCGATCTTGCTTGGACTTGGACTCTTCTTTGCATGAAGCCAAACCCACGTGCGCATGTTGTTCACCAGTCAACATCATCATCACACAGCCATCTTCTTAACTGTCGCTCAACAATGACATTGAAAAACCTTTGGAAGATGAATTTTATGATGATTGACCTCATTTACTTTCCACTTGCCTCACTTGATGCTGCTGTTTGGTCTTGTGGGCATGTCTGAAGTGTTTCTGGAACGTTCTGGCATCCATTTTCTCTGCTCAACGTGACGCAGTTGGTTTCTCTTTCGCTTTGCAAACCATTATGAAATGGTGTTCTTTCCTGCAGCCTTTGCATTTTTGTCCAATGGTGGGACATTTACCTTCGTGGGTAAAGGAGTGTCCGCATCAGAAACACAATTTCTTTCTCTTTGGAGACATTACTTTATGGCCCTCAACCTTGTGTCTCTGCTTACTTTTCATGTTCAATGCTGGTTCACTCTGGCCTACTCCTGCTTCCATATCAGCAGCTTGTCATTCTGCACGTTTTTCCTGCACAGCATATGTCATCTGAACGTGTTGGACAGGCAAACATTGATGACTCTGAGACGTATAGCTCTTCATCACTGAATTCGTTGATCTTGTAATGCTTAATGAGGGCCTCAAGTCTTTCAGCAAACTCATCCATCATTTCTCCAGGGTGCTGTCTGGCTTGGTTGAAGATGTACCTTTCATAGTCGACATTTGGCATTGGATTGAACTTGATTTCTAATGCCGCCTTAATCTGACAGTAAGATATTTCATCAGCTTAAGGTATTTTCTTTATCGCTTCTTTCACTCCATCACCTGCAAGGTTCTTTAAGTATTTGATGACCTTGTCGTCATCTGTTTCTTCTAGCGCGTTGAGGAAATCATCGAATGTTTCAATCTGGGCAGTACATCTGGCACCAATATTCTGCTTTTTGGTGGTATCGAATGGAAGCAGAGGTTTCAAGAAAGCGGCGGTGCCATATTTGGCACTCTTCTCAGCAGCCATTGGATAACTTCAGGATCTCGAAGACTTCTTGAGTTGTGGTGAGCGCAACCAGAGCCTTCGGAGGTCATTGCTTCAAGTACCAACGGGTCCGTAAGCACAACCACTGTGCGTTCACTTGGACCATTGCGGATGCTGATTGCCACTTTGCACGCACTGGTCTCCGGCTGGGGCTCGACTCAAGGTCGGATATCTTGTTCTTCATTCTTGTTGGTGAGTACAAGTGTATTCTTTCCTCCCAGATGTCTTTGATTTTGGTGGTCTTCTCTGTACCTGGTTGCTGCTGCCTTCTGCGTCTCTCGTTCTGTATGCTTGAAAGCTCAGTGTTATGTGGTGGTACGGTGCCTCTTCTTTCGGACTTTACCAGCATGTTCTTGATCGACTGTGACTGAACTTTCTGTAAGGCCTTCACTTTCTTCGACAGCCTTGCACTGGCTGGAGTGGGCTTTGACTCCACATATGCCAACCGTTGACTGCTTCACTTCGACTGAGGCGCACGTGGCACACACAAGCAGTTTGCTGGACCTCTGCAAACTCTCAGAGAGAGCACTCTTCGGTTTTTTAGTCACACATCCCCTATCTCGTCGCCATTTGTAGCGTTCTACCCAGCCCGGTAGCATGCCAATGACCATGCCACACACGGATATGTAGTGCACGTCTTTATTCTTCAGAGTGCAACCGTTAACTGCGTGGACTGCATCATAAACTTTAATAACCACACCCAAACACACCCAAACGATTACGTAATTCTCCTACGGAACCGATCAGGAACCAGAAGGGTCCCACTATTCATACTCACAAGGTACTACACTCTCCATCCTGCATATACCTTTAGTGTTGAGACCTTTTTAGATCTGGCCTTTGAGTCAGCGTTAGCTGTTTCGCTGGTTTATTACTTGAAAATAATTCATACATAATATTCATACATAACATACATACATACAGGGACTTATGGGGCTTCATTCACCGGTCAGTTAAATTGTCATTCACACTTTGCTTCCACCTATCTCAGCATACATCATGGAGAAATGGGCAGCCCATTTCATCCACTGGCTCCCTTCATTTTGAGTGGCTTCACAAAGGCTGTGCACATTTTTCACTTTCACCTAAAGAGGGTTTATTTGCCTTCATTGACAAAGTTGTTTTAAATAGTACCTTTTTGTTTTCTTACCATTTCATAATAACTTGAAATACCAGCTCTTTATGTTGCTTTGGTTGGTCAGTTTGATGGTGATTTGTTTTCTGTTTCTTTTTATAGTTATAAAGTGTTTAAACAACATTGTACGTGCCTGTGAGTTGAATCCTTGGTTAGGTGGTGAATAATTCTTGTCTCTACTTCAAATAATAGTAATATTAATAATAATAAAGGCATGGCCCAACTGAAATGTTTGTCATTTCGAAAAATATCAATAGTAAAATGACCACATCAATGAAAATGTTTTACATTTAAAATTATTAATATAGGCGTATGGCGGCCAAGGTCTGGTGTCTACGTCTTCTTCTTTTTTTTTCTCTTTATTTTCATGGCATAAGCTTACAACAACAAAATTAAACCAAAAAATTAACTATTGCGCAACTTGCCAAGGCCAGACCTATTGGCATTGCCATTGTTTGTTTGAATCTGGCATTAGCCAGGACCTTTTGATTTTGCTACAGTTATATGTATGGGGCAGATTTATTTTAAATTCATGCAACGCAGTGCAGCAAGGCAAGTTGCTCTGCTGCACTGTGTGAATGGGTGAGAGCCGAAAAACACCATATCTACTAAGATGTGGGACTCTTCAGCTCTCTCCTTGTGCTGGTGCAGTTGAGGCTGCCTACATACTGTCAACGCAGGCACCCTTGCACCATGGTGCAAGGGTGCCTGCGTTACAGGCAAGATTGTTTTTGTGCAGGAAGGGATGCCTTCCTGCATAAAAATCATCTTTAGAGGTGTATTCCTCTTTCCATGTGTGCTGCGGCATGCAGCACACATGGAAAGAGGAAGCAACAAGGAGAAATAAAGATATTTCTCCACGTTACACCTCACTGGGGAAGGCGCAGAATTTTGACCCAGTCCCAGGTTTACTAGTTAAATCTGGGAATGTGCAAAAACCCATGGGTGGATTCATGGGAATGCCCAAGCTCCACCCATGGAATGCCTTCGCAACGCAAGGTAATGCAAGGCAGCGCTATGTGCTTTGTTGCATTACTTTGTATTTACTAAACCACGTAAAGTGGCTTTGCATGGCTTAGTGAATACCAAAAATCTTTTTGCGTCGAGGCTGCGCCACAAAAGTGACGCAACCCTAATGCAAAATCATTGTAAAGCTGCCTTATAATGTACTTACTTATAGGGGCTTTTAAACAGCCCTCTTCATCTATTGGTCTGTTATTGTGTCATTCACATTTTGATTCCTCACATTACAGCATACAGCATGGAGTAATGGTCAGCCCACTTCAGCCATTACTAACTTAGGGTGTTGCTGACAGCATTCTTTCCTTTTACAAGGAGCAAATCTACATATAATGTAGTTCCCTTAAGTGCCACGGGGTACTATGGCATTGTGTGCATTTTGAAACTATAAAATATGTTTGAGTTTTGGCAAATGTTTTTTTGGGATTGACAAAGGCCCGGAAGCACACCCAACAAACATATTTTAAAAAATCATGGCAAAACAGAACAAGCAATGACAAATTCAAAATACTGGCAGCCAACATCAGACCTATTGATTTTGTAATTGCTTGTTTGATATTTAGGGCCGGTCACGCTTTCGCCTGCATATTTTTTTCCCACAAAAGATATCCAGGTCACATTTGTGCCTTTTTTCCAATATATTAGGTACTCTTAAAGCAGCCAGATTTTTCTGGATTTTACTAGTTTTTCCTGAGAAAATAGCCAAAATGTAGCAATTTTTTTTTAAATGGGCAAAAAGTGCATGCAAGAAGTGTATGTTTTTTTCTTAAAAATGCCATCGCCTGTTTTCATTAACAAGCAGCATTGTAAAAAAAAAGATTTTTTTATCACACTTTTTGGAATTTTCTAAGTGGTTCCCAATATTTCCAATTTTTGCAGTTTCTACCTGCTCTCTGTTTGTGGGGTGTTAGAACTGGGGGTCTCTAGTTGGCAATGGTATGCACCTTTGTCCAAATAGGGACCCTTACTTCTAGTCAGGGTAAGGGGGCTACACTGCTAAAATAACCCCTGCTCACCCCCTTGGTAGCTTGGCACGAGCAGGCAGGCTTATCTCAGAGGCAGTGTGTAAAGCATTTGTGAACACATACAGTAATACAGTGAAAGCACTACAAATGGACACCACACAGGTTTTATAAAAATAAGTATGCTTTATATAGACTTAACACAAGACCAAAACGACAAAAATCCACAATACTGTAATCAAAAATAGACTTAAAGATGGTAGAAATAGCTTAGTTCAAGTTGATGGTAAATGCGACACATTAACGCAAAACAAACAAAAGGTTCGCAGGGAGGGTGATGCGTCGGTTCCTTGCTTCGGGGGAGGCGATGCGTCTGTTCCTCAGTGCTTGCGTAAAGTAGGCGATGCGTCTGTTCCTTACCGGAGAGGAGGTGATGCGTCGATCTCGTACTGCGTTCCGGTTGCGATGCGACAAGATGGCGCCTCGATGCGATGATGCTCTGGTGCGATGCGATAAGATGGCACCCTTGATGCGATGCGACGGCGTGAAGGTGATGCGTGCACGACCGACGGCCGTGCGGCAAACTCTGTAACTTCTGAGCCGCGACAGGCCCTGCGACACGCTTCTCCGATGATGCGACGGCGACCCTTGCGGTGGCGACACGCTTCTTCGGTGATGCGACGATCAGCAGGTGCGGCGGAGACACGCTTCTCCGGTGATGCGATGGCGACCCTTGCGGTGGCGACACGCTTCTCCGGTGATGCGACGACCAGCAGCTGCGACGGAGACACGCTTCTTCGGTGATGCGGCGGCGACCTCTGCGGCGGCGACACGCTTCTCCGATGATGCGACGGTAACAGCTGCGGCGGCGACACGCTTCTTCTCGTTGAGTCGCGCTTCCAGCTCCCAACAACACGCAGGCTTCTGCAGACAGAATCCCCAGCAAGGGAATTCAGGGGGGAGCTGGTGGTGAAGTCTTGTATCCCTGAGACTTCAGCAGGAGGCAAGCACAGTTCAAGCCCTTGGAGATTCTTCTTCAAGATGATGAAAGTTTCAATAAAAGTCTTTCCCCTTTCCTTGGCAATAAAGAAACCACTGCAGGCCAACCCCAGAAAATAGCACACTGGCACAGGGGCAGTCAACTCCTTCAGTCTTCTTGGTTCTTCTCCTTGGCAAAGGTCCGTCCTGATTCCCAGAAGTGATCTAAAGTCTTGGGGTCTGGGCCCCAATATTTATACTACTATTCTCTTTGTTCTCTGAAGGCACAGAGTGTCTGTACCTGGCCAAAACCAGTTCTGTCCTCCTTGGTGCAGCTTCCTGGCAGGAGGTGGAGACAGCATTGTTGAAAGCAGACCTGGCCTAGGTGGCTGAAAGGAAATCTCCTCCCCTACTCTCTATTCTATGAGGGCTCAGGGGAGTGAAAGGAAATCTCCGCCCCCCACTCTCTATTCAGCCAAGGTCCTATTCAGCCCAGCCCTGACTCATCAGACTGCTGGAGCCCAAGCCCTCCTGTCACTCACAAACCAGACATGCAATACACAACCAAGCAGAGGCAGGCTGGATGGTTAGGTAAGAAAATACCCACTTTCTAAAAGTGGTATTTTCAAACATAGAATGTTAAAACCAACTTCACTAAAAGATGTATTTTATCATTCTGAGTTCAGGAATACTAAATTCGTTTTTCTACCATGTTCCCTGGGTCAGTTAGGATTATAAGATGTTATAATCAAACTGCCCATTCTGGCCTATGGGGACAGGTAGCCTTGCAATAGTGAAAAACGAAATTGGCTGTAATTCACTATCAGTACATGTCACACACATCAGGGCATGTCCTACCTTTTACATACAATGCACCCTGCCCATGGGCCTACCTTAGGGGTGTCTGATATGTAGAAAAGGGAAGGTTTAGGGACTGGCAAGTGGGTGCACTTACCAAGTCAATATGACAGTACTGGACTGCACGCAGGCTCTGCAATGGCAGGCCTGAGACACACTTTACAAGCTGCTTCTGTGGGTGGCACAATCAGTGTTGCAAGCCCACTAGCAGCATTGATTTACAGGCCCTGGGCACACATGGTGCACTATACTAAGGTCTGACAAGTAAATCAAATAAGCCAATCATGGAGTCACTAATCCATTACACAATTTTACAGGGAGAGCATATGCACTTTAGCACTGATCAGCAGTGGTGAAGTGTCCAGAGTCATAAAACCAACAAAAACAGGTCAGAAAAATACAGGAGGAAGGCAAAAAGTTCAGGGATGACCCTGCAAAAAGGGCCAAGTCCAACACAACCCCCTTCCAGCCAAAACGCAGGGTAGGCCATTCACTACCTGGAGGGGCTTCCCTGCTTTGGGCGATAGAACATGGACCCTGGCCCGCAACTGCAGGGGCACACTCCAGTTCTATGCCAATTTGAACCTATTTGGATCCCTCAGTCCATACTCCCAGGGCCCACTAAGTTAACCCATGGGGAACCCTTCTCCTCACCTGTGGACACCATCTGTGCAGCACCTAACCTTAGCTTGCTCACAGGTGTGTCCCAACAGACAGACAGTACCCACATGGCCAACACAGAGGTGTGGCCCAGTCCACCCCCGGGGTGCGACTCCTGTCCCCCCCCCCAGGGGACACTCTGTCTACCAGGACAGCAAGCCACAGTGGCCACTGACAGTTGTCAGTGATGAGACCCAGGCCTCATGCCTCTCAGGGCTCTCAAACCTCTTTGGCATCAGAGAGCGGGGGGCAGTAGCCCCGGGTGCCTGGCACCCTTTGTCCACTCTCCCTCCTGTCAGGTCAGGTATGACATCCTGGCACTGACCCACCAGCCCCGGGCCTGTACCCGGCGGCTGGACCGGAGACTGGGGTGGGCTTTCCCACACCCGCTCCTCCTCCTCGGGGCTCTGCACCCTCCCACCTGGAGCGGTACCCCCTTCCAGAATTGTCAGGGCACCTGTGGCAGGTGTCCTGCACAATTTGCCCACCAGTTCAGGTGTTCTATCCTGCAACTGGAATCCCAGTCTAGGGTCTGTACCCTTAGACTGGACAGAGGCCAGGGGTGAGCCTGCCCTCTCCCTGCCCCCCTTATGGGGGCCCTGCACCCTCCCATCTGGGGTGGTGCCCCCAGAAGACAAACCGGTAGGGACACTGATTACAGTTGTCCTTCCCTCCAGGTCAGGCAACACCTGAACCTGGTTCCCCAACCCAGGGACGGAACCCTGCTGCTGTGCAATTGCCTGGCGAACCAGGACTTGCTGGGGAGTACATATACCCTCCCCGAGGGTGACACATAACTCATGTGTTGTGTGACAGTCTGCCTGACGCAGATCTCCCGACCCCTGTCCATCTGACAGTGCGTGAAGATCTCCCAGGACAGAAGTGGTGTCACCATGGTCATTCATTGGTGACTCAGCCCTTCTGGCTGGCCCCTGACCCACTGGTTCTTCCACTGGGGACTCTTTCCCCCTCTCACCCATCAATCTGGACTTCTGCATCCTCCACTTAGGAGTGGCACTGCCAGACACCAGAACTGATGGAGGTCTGATTACAGACACTCCCAGTTCACCTGGCACTAGGTGATCCCCCTCAGCGGGCGGCCTATCAGGACAGACTAGGTTCCCTACCTGGTGTTCCCTTAAGGAATCATCCAGGCCCTGAGACTGAGGTTGGGCACTATCTGGACATATCCCAGTCTCACTCCTTCTCCTTGAAGACAGGACGTGAGGCCCTATACCCCTCCCACTGCAACGGGACCTAGCTGGGTTACTCTGAACCCCTTCCACCACTCTGGGTTGGAAGATACCTGAGCCACTCCCCTTAGGGTCACTCCCCAATGCCTCTACAGAACCTCTGGCAACCACCCAGAGGTCTGCCTCCTGTGCGAGTTCCCTGGGATCAGAGAACTCACACTCCAACAGGTGTTGGCCTAGCTCTGGAAAACAAGGACTAAAAACATGCTGTCCCATAATTGGATCACACAGTCCCACCAAACTATCCTTCACCTCACCATCCAGTGCCTTGCATACGTACCCCACACCACTCTCCTGAGACTGGCAAGACAGTATCTGACTGTCTCTGTCACTCAACCCACGCTCTTCTGGGCGGTCTTCACACTCACACACCAGGACTTCAACCATGGGGGAACCCCTCTCCCTGCACCTCTCATCTAGAGTCAATAGAGTGTCCCGCCCACCACTAGGACTATGAACCCCTGCGTCAGTTTCCCAATTCACCTCAAGGACACTGCGCACCACTGGAGCTACCTCATATCCTTCAACCCCCTGGTGTATGTTAACCCCCTCCTTCAAGTCAGGCGCCCCATCTCTGGGTGTGTGTACTACTCCCTCAGCACTCAGTAATACAATTTTGCTGCCACCATCTGAGCTGGATTTCACCTCCAACTCAGCCAAGCTCACTTTCTGAGCTACACACATTTCTTGTTGCTGGGCTGAGACACTCATGGCCTCAAGCCTCTCAAGCTCCAAATCAAGCTCCCTCATTCTTAACTCATGCTCTAATTGCATTCTCTCTCTTTCCAATGCTAACTTGTTATTTTCAAACTCCAGCTTCTTATTCTCTAGGTCCTTTTGACCCTCCATCTTGAGCTTGGCCAGCTCCATTTTGTGCCTTCTATTTCTCTCCCTGTCCTCCAGCTCTCTTGGGGACAGGTCTTTGGAAGAAACATTGCTGCATGGCGGGGAAGGTACTTTCTCCCCTGCGGGGCCCAATGGCCCATCTAGCTGCCCCTCTGTATCCTCAGGCTCACCCACAGGTACATCCACATCCTCAGAGGAATTTCTAGCTTCCAACCAGGCCCTCAGCGCCTTTTGGAACTCATCCTTCTTGGTGAGGCCTGTAGTAGCAACTTTAAAATTCCTACAGAAGTACTTCAGCTGTTTCACAGTGTAGGTATCTACCCTTTCTTCCTCAAAATCTAGATCCATAGATACGTTGGATGCTGGCTTGCTCATGGCAATAAGAATTGGTAGTCTTTAGAAAATAATAACAGTTCCAGGGAAAAAAAAATTCTACCAAAATGTATGTGGTTGCGTTTGGTCTGCACTCACTAGTAGTGTACACCAATTACTGTATATGAGTCACAAATGCAAGTCCAGAATCCCACCGCTGCCACCAATGTTAGAACTGGGGGTCTCTAGTTGGCAATGGTATGCACCTTTGTCCAAATAGGGACCCTTGCTTCTAGTCAGGGTAAGGGGGCTACACTCCTAAAATAACCCCTGCTCACCCCCTTGGTATCTTGGCACGAGCAGGCAGGCTTATCTCAGAGGCAGTTTTTAAAGCATTTGTGAACACATACAGTAATAGCACTACAAATGGACACCACACAGGTTTTATAAACATACGTATGCTTTATATAGACTTAACACAAGACCAAAACGACAAAAATCCACAATACTGTAATCAAAAATAGACTTAAAGATGGTAGAAATAGCTTAGTTCAAGTTGATGGTAAATGCGACATGTTTCTCACAAAAGTACCTTAAATGCGTAACGCAAAACAAACAAAAGGTTCGCAGGGAGGGTGATGCATCGGTTCCTTGCTTCGGGGGAGGCGATGCGTCTGTTCCTCAGTGCTTGCGTAAAGTAGGCGATGCATCTATTCCTTACCGGAGAGGAGGTGATGCGTCGATCTCGTACTGTGTTCCAGTTGCGATGCGACAAGATGGCGCCTCGATGCGATGACGCTCTGGTGTGATGCAATAAGATGGCGCCCTTGATGCGATGCGACGGCGTGAAGGTGATGCGTGCACGCCCGACGGCCGTGCGGCGAACTCTGTAACTTCTGAGCCGCGACAGGCCCTGTGACATGCTTCTCCAATGATGCGACAGCGACCCTTGCTGTGGCGACACGCTTCTTCGGTGATGCGACGATCAGCAGGTGCGGCGGAGACACGCTTCTCCGGTGATGCGACGACCAGCAGCTGCGACGGAGACACGCTTCTTCGGTGATGCGGCGGCGACCTCTGCGGCGGTGACACGCTTCTCCGATGATGCAACGGTAACAGCTGCGGCAGCGACACGCTTCTTCTCGTTGAGTCGCGCTTCCAGCTCCCAACAACACGCAGGCTTCTGCAGACAGAATCCGCAGCAAGGGAATTCAGGGGGGAGCTGGTGGTGAAGTCTTGTATCCCTGAGACTTCAGCAGGAGGCAAGCACAGTTCAAGCCCTTGGAGATTCTTCTTCATGATGATGAAAGTTTCAATAAAAGTCTTTCCCCTTTCCTTGGCAATAAAGAAACCACTGCAGGCCAACCCCAGAAAATAGCACACTGGCACAGGGGCAGTCAACTCCTTCAGTCTTCTTGGTTCTTCTCCTTGGCAAAGGTCCGTCCTGATTCCCAGAAGTGATCTAAAGTCTTGGGGTCTGGGCCCCAATATTTATACTACTATTCTCTTTGTTCTCTGAAGGCAGAGAGTGTCTGTACCTGGCCAAAACCAGTTCTGTCCTCCCTGGTGCAGCTTCCTGGCAGGAGCTGGAGACAGCATTGTTGAAAGCAGACCTGGCCTAGGTGGCTGAAAGGAAATCTCCTCCCCCTACTCTCTATTCTATGAGGGCTCAGGGGAGTGAAAGGAAATCTCCACCCCCAACTCTCTATTCAGCCAAGGTCCTATTCAGCCCAGCCCTGACTCATCAGACTGCTGGAGCCCAAGCCCTCCTGTCACTCACAAACCAGACATGCAATACACAACCTAGCAGAGGCAGGCTGGATGGTTAGGTAAGAAAATTCCCACTTTCTAAAAGTGGTATTTTCAAACATAGAATGCTAAAACCAACTTCACTAAAAGATGTATTTTATCATTCTGAGTTCAGGCATACTAAATTCGTTTTTCTACCATGTTCCCTGGGTCAGTTAGGATTATAAGATGTTATAATCAAACTGCCCATTCTGGCCTATGGGGACAGGTAGCCTTGCAATAGTGAAAAACGAAATTGGCTGTAATTCACTATCAGGACATGTCACACACATCAGGTCATGTCCTACCTTTTACATACAATGCACCCTGCCCATGGGCCTACCTTAGGGGTGTCTGATATGTAGAAAAGGGAAGGTTTAGGGACTGGCAAGTGGGTGCACTTACCAAGTCAATATGGCAGTACTGGACTGCACGCAGACTCTGCAATGGCAGGCCTGAGACACACTTTACAAGCTGCTTCTGTGGGTGGCACAATCAGTGCAGCAAGCCCACTAGCAGCATTCGATTTACAGGCCCTGGGCACACATGGTGCACTATACTAAGGTCTGACAAGTAAATCAAATAAGCCAATAATCAAGTCACTAATCCATTACACAATTTTACAGGGAGAGCATATGCACTTTAGCACTGATCAGCAGTGGTGAAGTGCCCAGAGTCCTAAAACCAACAAAAACAGGTCAGAAAAATACAGGAGGAAGGCAAAAAGTTCAGGGATGACCCTGCAAAAAGGGCCAAGTCCAACATGGGGGAAGGAGGAGTGAAACCCATGGGTGAACATGGATAGCTGTACATTTCTGAAAACTAGTCAAAATTTTGAATTTAGCAAGGGGTCATTGGTATGGCTGTCACGATTTTACCAAAGAAACTAACCATTGAATTAAAAGACTAGGGAAAGTAAGTAGGAAAAATAGAAATAAATGGCAATATTTTCTTTTGCAGTTTTTTGTGCTGAAGGCTGATCTATAAAAATAATATATTGCTGCATCCATCAGACTCTTTCTGTTGCAGAGATATACAGTGTTTGCTGCTTGGCCATAATCATGCAATAACCAGAGCCATCGACCAAGCTGCTGCACATAATGATTTTTCATTGTGTTTCAACCACGTGTCAATTTATCAGGTAAAATCTAATAAATAAAAATGGGTGTTAAGGAAAGCTAGGAACGTTTGATATGTGCACAAAACAATTAAGTAAAGAAATAGGGGTTAGTTGTACCACTTTGAATTTGGAGGATACCCATAATAAGTGATTCTGAGCGAGTTTTACAAAATCTGCCAAATCAACATAGATTTGTGAGCTAAAAATGAAGAGAAATTCAATAGATAAAAACAAATGTTCTGTGATCCTGCATTCCGACACCTCTCCCAATAATGGCGGTACCCTACTTGTTTGGGTGTGGCTATCCCCTGCAACAAGAAAAGCCCCAAAATGCAATGTGAAAAAAATCTAAAGATTTTCCTTTGAAAATCCATTGTGTGCAATCACGTTGCTGTGGTATTTGGCCGTGGGATCGTCTGGCACAGAGGGAATCATACCAACCCAGGCATTTCTGAAAACTATACACACTAGTGATTCATGAGTGGCATGGCTTGTGTGGATCCTGCCGCTTTTTCTTAGAAAGAATGCCTTGCAACCATATCAAGCTGTGGCTAAAATAATTGATTTTCCACACATTTCTGTGAGGGAAAGTTACAGAACCTGTGGGGCTCAACACAAGTCCTACCACTCAGCCTTCCCACACTCCTTCCTGTAAAAAAAGTATTCCACATGTGTGGGTGGACCTGTCGCCTCCAATAGGAAAGGCTCCTAATTTCAGGAAGGAAATATCAAGATTTCTACTTCAAAATACAATCATTCCAGTGATGTGGGTTGTTGCAGTATTTGGGCCCGGGATCACCCGGCACCCAGGGGAAACCCACCAACCCCAATATTTCTGAAAACTATACACCAGGGCAAGTCCGGGGTAGTGTGGCTTGAATAGATCTACTGACTTTTTCATACCTAGAATGCCCAGCAAATGGCAAGCAACGGCTAAACTCATGCATTTTCCTCACATTTCTCTGATGGAAAGTTCCAGAATCTGCTGGGATCAACAAACTTCTTACCATGCAGTATTTCCACACTTCTCCCACATATTTGTACCTCCACCCACCTATCATCTGTAACAGGGAATGCTCCAATATACAATGTGAAAAAGTAAAAGTTTTTCATTTGCATTTCAACCATTCTGGAGATGTGGGCTGCTGCCGTATTTGTGTCCAGGGTCGACTGGCACCCAGAACCCAAGGCATTTCTGAAAATTAGACAAGTGGGTGATTCCAGGGTGGTGTAGATTGCTGGGACACGCTATTTTGTCATGCCCAGAATGCTCTGCAAATGTCAAATGTTGGCTAAAATTGCAGAATTTTCTCGAGTTATTCTGAGTGAATGTTTCAGAATCTATGGTTATTAGCAAAAGTACTACCACTCACGATTCCCACATTACTCCTAATAAAAATGGTACCCCATTTGCATGGGTGGACGTATCACCCACAACAGGAACTGGTCTAAACTTGGACTCAGTGAAGTCAATATAGAGTCAATGTGCTCTCCATATGGTTACAGTTTTGGGCCATTCATATGGTGTCTTTTAGGACACCCTTACATGTGTGGTATGGTTTGTCTCAGGAGAAGTGTGGGAGTGCAGGATGGTAAGAGTTGACCATTGAGCGTTTGACCCATACTTTGACATTTGAAGGTCATTCTGGGTAAGACAGTGTCCTGGAATCCATACAAGCCTTTACACCCTAAATTCACCTGGTTCTCTAGGTTTCGGAATGCCCAAAGTTGGTAGGATTTCATGGGTGCCGTCCAACCGACCCTGGGCCAAAATGTTGTATTTTTAGTTTTAGGAATATTCTTAACATTTTCAGGACATTCTAGGTAAGCAAATGTGCTATGATTCATGCAAGCAACAACACCCTGGATTCCCCTCGATCTCTAGCTTTCATAAATGCCCAGGGTTTTGTAGGGCTCCCTTTGGTGCCGGCTGACCAAGAGCCCGAATACTGTAGCCATTCCTGGGGGTGGGGCTCCATGCTAATACGGTTCGGCACCCCACCCCATTCTTTTTTCCGCTTTTCTTTTGTTTGTTTTCGCTGACTGATACTAGGAGGGTCAGAGCCCACCCCATATTTTTTTCTCCTGGTTGGGTTGTGGGCTTTCTGTCCACCTGTGCGGGCAGATTGGTGTGTTGCCCCCTATCTACTCTTCCTTGGACAGGTGGGAGTTAGCAGGAAGGGCAAAAAGACCACAAGATCATCAGGGGGAAAAGTGAGAAACAGAATTTTGTGTGACTCTTGCTCATTCAGCCCACCCATGGGCACCAGTCTGTCTTTCTGCCCGGACGCAGATTGGAGGGTTCACCTCCAATCTTCCTGTCCCAGGGTCAGAAAGGCTACTAAACACCATGGACTGGTATCCAAAAAAAGGAATGATATGGGGTGTTGGCCTGTCTTGGCACTGGGTCCTACACCCGGGACCAGATATATTTTCTGCTCCCTGGTGAAGGCAGAATGGACAAACTTACCCCCCCTCTCTGCCAGCCGATATGTCAAAACTTCACCCAGGGCAGACCAGGCCCCACCTCATTATTATTTTTTTTAAATATCCCATGCCCCATTTCATTTCATTATTATTCCTAAAGAAAATGCCTGGGGCTGATTTCAGATTGGGTAACTGTCACTGTTTGTGCCACAGCACACATTTGGGGCCTGATTCACAAACGTAAGTTACACTTTCAAGTAAGTTTGCATAACGTAGTAAGTTTACTAATTTCGGTATTTGCAAACTCAGAGTATAAACGTACTACAAAAATGTAAGTTACATATCTCCACCCCGAGTAAAGGAATTGGTTTACTCTTGTATGGGTAAGTGACTGCCCTAATCCCATCCCCTTTAAAAGTAAGTCTGCCCTTTTCCCCACCCAATCCCCTGTGTCCCTCCCACATTTATTACTAAAATCTATACTTACCTGTGCGAAGACTCTGCATTTGGGTCGGAGAACATCACACCCATATGTTTAGTTAGGCAAAACTTACATTTTGTAGTATGTTTTGTAGTATTCCAAAACGTACTACAATGTGCGGTTTGAGAATCAGGCACAGAATTATGGGGCACCATTCGCTGATCAGGACAGTGTTTCTGATTGCAAAAAAAGTTTGCCCTCAGAGCAGACTTGAACTCTCACAGTGTTGCAGAATTGCCAGTGCCCCTATTTAGTATGTAAAGAGGTCGCGGGAAAGGGGTGAAGCCAACACAACAATCAAAAAAATAACCCATGTGACATATATTACTTTGAAAACAAATCAAAATTGATGATATACTCAGTGTGGGATCCAAATATTGACATGTAATAATATATAGTTCAAAATATTTAATTTTTCTTTCTTCACATCAAAATGTCTATATACATTAAATACAAATTCATCCATTAGTCAATTCATGAATATTCATATTATTCATTGTGCAACAGCATTACTTTATACAAAATCAATTAGTCAGTTTTGTTTTACATATATTGAACCCCACACCTTATGTATACCATACACACCCATACATTCTAATTCAATCCAAACAGAACATACTCCCTTATTATAAATCCAAAGTCACTAAAGAATAAAACAACGCTTAAATGCACTACTATAAGTCCCCTCTGTCTTTCTTTTAATCAACCCACTGCTTCTCTCCTTGAAGTGGGTCCATTCGTGGTGTCTATCAACGTGCTTTGTTGTTTCCATGTCTAATGCCTTAAAAGCAACCACCTTAATCAGGGCACAAGTGTTGCTCCTTCTGACAAAAGCCAGGGAGAGGGGTAACCAACAATATAATTACAAAATAGAAAAATCATGGATAATTCCCCATCATTGGTAATAATACTAAAGCCAAGTTCTCTGCCATCTTATAGTACTTTAGAGAAACACACATTCCTTGAGAGTTCCAGTTTGCAAATCACCACCCAGTGTTATTCCTCAATACCATATTCTCCAATTAATTGTTAAGTTAGAAATGCTTCTGAACGAAGTTTTTCTTTTTTCATTCTTACTGACCTTAGGGGGGAAACATCCATTACAACGCAGTCATTACAACGACCTACCTTTAGAACGCAACTGTTACAACGCAACTGCCTTTACATCGCATGCCATTACAATGCATGCCATTACAACGCATGTCACTACAACGCATGCCATTACAACGCGTACTATTACAACGCATGCCATTGCAACGCATTATAAGTTAAGTAATGGAGATTTTTTTAGTATTATGTTGGGTATGGGTTTTGGGGTACATGGGAATAGTAAATTTTACCCCTACACTATCCAACACTTTACCTACTGTTGCACTCACTGGAGTGGTGATAGTAATTTTTACCCCTACACTATCCAACACTTTGTAATTTTTACCCCTACACTATCCAACACTTACCCTAAAGTTGCACTCACTGGAGTGGGAATAGTAATTTTTACCCCTACACTATCCAACATTTACCCTACTGTTGCCCTAAAAGTATTATGCGTTGTAACGGTATGCGTTGTAATAGTATGCGTTGTAATTGAATGCATTGTAATGCTAGTTTTTAAAAATGCGTTGTAATGGCATGCATTGTAAAATCATGCAATGTAATGGTAGTTGCGATGTAAAGACTGCGTTGTAACGTCCTATATTCCCTTAGGGCGACAGTCTTAGTAATATGAAGACATTGAGTTCAATGAATATTCTCCTCAGTTTTATATTTTCCAAAGATATAAAAGATGTTACTTTCCTACATGCTTTCTTTTCTTTCTTCATACATACATATAAATCTCACAATTATTTAGGCTCAAGAAACAGGAAACAACTTGAGGATGAAGAGAAACATAAGGATTGCTGTGTGGAAGCAGAATACAGGGGTTCAAAAGACTCCTTCACCAACCTTCACCCATGTGTAATGTGATGTTAATACGATCCATCTGTGGCATACTCTTGTGATTGCCACTCTACTCACTGTGAAAAACTGAATACCTTGAAATGTGGGCAACTAAGTATTACCACTATAGCTTACTAATTGAAGAATAAGATCTTTGTAGAGCTCTCATGATCACAATATTATCAAGCTAATCATCCATGTTATCTAAAAAGAAATACACATAAATGTCAGACCACACCCGTTAGTAATGTAGCCCAATAGCACACAATAAGTGCAAACTGCCTAATATAAATGCATCCACACATGGTCAACCCAGTCAAAACAATGCCTGCATTCCAAGACCAACTTTATTATACAGAGTGAGATGATCTAGCCCTACTTTAACTTAGTAGAAACAAATATTCCTTCATCAAGTGCCTGAAGACAAAAATCCCAAATTAATTAAATCTGGCTTTCTTCCATAGCTAAATTATAAAGTGGATACGCACACCGGGACTCCAATATAAAGTGGATACTTTATGCCACGGCAAATACAGGCCACAACAAACTCCTTAATATTTTGATAGCACTGACAACTTTGCAAACAACTCTTGCGTTGGTGCTAAAATACCTCTATTTTTCTAAAAAGTGAGGCAAGGGCATAGATTATATGGATGAATGCAAAGTGATTTGTCCCCCTTGAATGCAATGCTTACAGCTTCAAGGGCTCTATGTAGTCTACCCGGCCTCAAGCTCCAAACCTCACAATCTTTAACCAGTGAGCCACCTGTACTTCAAAAGTAATATAAAGCCCAGAGAGTGCATAAAAGCAAACACAAATAAATAGAGGTTGATAGAGCATTTTATAAAAGCAAATCAATGCAATTAACGTATTAGAAAAAACCTGTAGGCCTAAAACGAGAAGGCAAATGGGAGCACGAGGCTTCCATAACTGTCCATGTTGAGTTAGAAATGCTTCTGAACTAAGTTTTTCTTTTTTCATTCTTACTGACCTTAGGGGGAAACATCCATTACAACGCAGTCATTACAACGACCTACCTTTACAACCCAACTGTTACAACGCAACTGCCTTTACATCGCATGCCATTACAACGCATGCCATTACAACGCATGTCACTACAACGCATGCTATTACAACGCATGCCATTACAATGCATTATAAGGTAAGTAATGGAGATTTTTTTAGTATTATGGTGGGTATGGGTTTTGGGGTAGATGGGAATAGTAAATTTTACCCCTACACTATCCAACAGTTAGTAATTTTTACCCCTACACTATCCAACACTTACCCTACTGTTGCACTCACTGGAGTGGGAATAGTAATTTTTACCCCTACACTATCCAACACTTACCCTACTGTTGCCCTAAAAGTATTATGCGTTGTAATGGTATGCGTTGTAATTGAATGCGTTGTAATGCTAGTTTTTAAAAATGCGTTGTAATGGCATGCATTGTAAAATCATGCAATGTAATGGTAGTTGCGATGTAAAGACTGCGTTGTAAAAGCATGCGTTGTAATTGCATGCGTTGTAACGTCATATATTCCCTTAGGGCGACAGTCTTAGTAATATGAATACATTGAGTTCAATGATGAAATGTGGTGAACCAAGATGATTTAATAGAAAAAGATAGTTTTCGACCTTCCCAGAGACATTTTTTATTGAATACAATATATTATTAAATAATGTATTTAAAATTGTACTTAAATGTTTCTTAATGAATAAGATTTGTAAGTTAGAATATATTAGAAAGAGATTATTTCATTTGTGCAATGAAAGACCTATCCATGAACTGTTTTGTTTTGTGCATTAGGAGCCAGTGGCAACCATACCACGACTTGTACAATGTTATCAATAATGTTACACATAACACTTAATATCTGTAGTCTTTGTTTCAAGACAGCCTAGACAGTGGAAGATTTCCGTTCCCATGAAGACATCGTGCTTCTATGGTTGAAGAGTTGGACTGCTGAAACATTGTTTTTTAGTTGTAGAAATCAAAATGTTATATTGGTGCGTGTTGCTAGACTAGAGTAAATGAGTCGCTTGCCACTCACGCTCACATACTTTGTGTTTTGAGCTTCTACTTCTTTGAAGACCCAGACTCTCTAAGCTTTGAAGCTTTATGCTTTGAGCAGAATCTATGCTATATTTATGAGACTCCACTGAATTCCTGAACTTCTCTTCATGAGAAGTGGTATTTTAATTGCTTAAAGCTTTATGCATTCACCTCTCGATTTCAAACTCTTTATGGGTTCACGATACTTTTCTCATCCTAAGATTTACACTAGGGATTTTATCCATATGGAACGCGCTTAATGCTTTATGTTCTGTCTTGTTATTTGAAAACAATTTATTGATGATTAATAAAAAAATACTTACAAAAATATTTGAATAAAACCCTTTACACTCACATAAAACTCTCATCATTGACTCCCAATAATTGATATTTAACTGTGATGAATAATATGAATTCTGATTTGCATCTTCAGATTAATTCTTTAACTACGTCCAAGGTCCAGAGGCCCAGGGCCCAGTATGAGCAGGAACTTATTATTCAGGTATCTTGAGACATAAATTTTGTATTATGAACACAATATTTATTAGGGTCCCATGCTCCACCATTATTCAACAGTTCAGGACCACCCACTCCTATATATGTTCTCAAATCTCCCTTGGCTGCATGATCACATTTACACCATGTGTAATATTATACTTGCTTGTCTCTCCTGTAGCGGCTCGAACATGCTCTACTCTTTACTCTCCAGCATATGGATAAAGGTCCTCCAGAACGCTGATAAAATCCCTTGCCTTGTCTGTCAAATGTAAAGCCTGGGGAGCGGCGGGGGGCGGGCATTGTCACATGACCATAGCAGTCTGCATGGTCGCTATCTTAGAATGGTGTTTTTTTGTCGTCTGTTTTCCCCATCTTGATCACAACCCGGCCAACATTTCCCAGTGAAGTCTCTATACACTGCCTTGGATCCAATCGGGGTAATGTACCATAAAGTTAGATGTTTGTGTAATGTTTCTCTATTCTGAACACTACGGCAACACTTGGGTACTCCCTCCCATAATGCCAGTTAATCCAGCAACTGAATATTCTCTCACAGAATCATGTCTTAACTTCTCAGGGAAGACCAGTTGGTGTTGGAGTTAAATTCAGAGAAGGGAGAGTACATGCTAATATCAGGCCTTTGTGGAGGTGTAAGTGGTCATCAACTTTTCAAAGTGTGTTAACTGCTGTGGGAGTTGGGTTTTTTTCACATTAAACACACCATACATTGAGTTTACCCTGATTTAGATTGTTTACAGTGTCCTTCATCTTGCACCGACGTCACAATATCACGTGATGGCTATGGCTGACATTTCATTCTAAATAAAGCATAGCTAGGGCCACACTAATAAACTGAGTGTTCTCAGAGACTTTCTCTCACTGTACCTAACCAAGGACATTTCAACTGTCCCATGCTATTGCTATACAATGCATCAGCTGAATTTCTCAAGTAAACTGCGAGAATGACCAGAGTTCAATGTATTATTATTATCTTGAGAGAATCTTCGTATTCTGTAGTAAAATGTTTCTTTTGTTTGTTCCCTGTTGGTGCATATCCTGAGAATCATGTACTCATGTAGAATTAATGAATGTCTTTGTCTAAAGTGCTATAAAAGGGCATGTGAATTTCTGTTTAGAGAGGACCCTTTCCCCACCTTGAGAAGGCAACTCTATGCCAGATTTCACTTAGACCTGTACTGAGTTCTTTGTACTTATGATGTGTATGCTTTGCTACTAAATTTACCTTTGTCATACTCTATGTAATTTGCCCATTAATCCTTTCTATAAAGCATTGAAACAACAACTCTTGTCTGTCTTTCTTGCAAGAAAGTTCTAGCATCTGCATTTGAATTTAAGCAACTAGACATAGTGACGGCTCCAGTCAGGGAGCACCAAAGTCCGTATTGGGACTACTCCACTCCTGGTCCTAGCCTTTGGTGTGCCCCTTGATTTGGATTTTAGGATAAGTTTGCGTGCCTAAACTACCATGTTCCTATGCTTTTATTCTCTAGGGAAAGGGCCCAGTGTCTGAGTTTGAAGAAAAGCATGCACTCAGATTCATCTAAGTGGAACTCCTTCTTGAAGACTTCAAAGGATTAAATGTCCCTATGAAGGAACAAATCTTTGAGTATTAAACAACCTCCTTGGTGCAATTTACTAAACTGGCTCCAATGTTGTCCTGAGGAGAAATCAGGGTTCATAATCAGTGATGTAAAAGGGGAAGGAAAACATGTGAGGTCATAGATTTTTGTGACTTTATCCCAGGTCTCGAAAGTTGAACGGAGAGTGTCCAAGATGTATCCCACTTGTGGCCTGTGCCTCGCGGGGATAATGCTTTGTCCCAGGAGGCACTGTTCAATGTTAATATTAATGGCATTTATAACGTGCCCGAATCACCCCGAGGGGTATCTCGGCGTGACCAGGCAGCCAAGCAGCATAGTGCAACCAGCTCAGAACAAAACTGTCTTCAGTAGTTTCCTGAAGCGAAAATGATCCGTACAGGTCCTAATATAGTGTGGAAGCTTATTCCAAAACAAAGGGGCCAAATAGGAAAAGGGCCTGCCGCCCCAGCGGGCCTTCTTGATACTTGGGATACTTAACAGTGATTTGTCACTTGATCTCAACAGTCTAGGCGGGTGGTACTGTCTAAGTTTGGTGGCTAAGTAAGCTGAGCCATGACCAGTTAAGGCTTTGTGTGTAAGACAGCACAGTTTGAAGCTAATTTTCTTCCGAACTGGAAGCCAATGAAGGGTTTGAAGGAGGGGCGCAGAGGCGGTCATAGCTGGCAGATTACAAATAAGGCGAGCCGCAGTATTCTGCACCACCTGCAGTTTAGATAGCACATGGGATAAAGGGGAGAGCTCTTCTCAGCAGGGGCATAATATGGAAACAGGAGCCAAAGGTAGACATCACCTGTTCTTTCATTGAAAGAGGTTGAACCATGCGTACTCCCAGGTTCTTAACCACCAAATTAAGTGAGGGAGCAGTTCCAAGTTCAGCTGGCCACCAGACACTGTTGCTTGAGACAGTTTTCTGTCATCCATGAGGCAATTGCCGTCAGTCCATCTAAAAAGCATTGTTTTGTTTTAACTAGGTCTTTATCGAAGGAGATTACTAACTATGTATCATCAGCATAAGTAATGATCTCAAAACCGAAAGCTCTTACAATCTTGGCAAGAGGGGCCACATATGTATTAAAGAGCAGCGGGCTAAGACATGAGCCCTGGGGAACCCTTTTTTCTAATAGTACAGTGCGGAATTTAAAAGAACCAAGGATGATGCTTTGGGTTCTGTTGGACAGAAAATCTCCGAGCCAAATTAGGGCTGTCCCACGAATGCCAATCTCCTGTAGCCTATGTAATAAATGTCACTGACAGATCGAGTAATATTAGCATAGCTCGAATATTGGTGTCTAACGAGCCTCTGATATGGTCGGTCACCACAACCAAGGCAGTCTCAGTACTATGGGATGGTCTGAAACCCAATCTTGAGTAGTCTAAGATGTTATTAGACTCAAGGACCTCTGTAAGTTGTAAATTAATTAGTCCTTCCAAGAGCTTGCCCAATAAAGGAAGCAATGAGATTGGGCGATAATTAGAGAGGTTCAACGGTGATAGATTAGGTTTCTTTAGAATTGGCCTAACCTGGGCCTCCTTCCAGTAGGCCGGGATTTTTCCAGAATTAACCGAAAGATTGAATATCGAATGTATGGCAGGAGCCAGTTGATGGGCGAGGGTGGCTGTGATATTCGGGGGACATATATCCAGAGGAGAGCCTGATTTGGCTGAGACAAGAGCCCTCTGGATTTCTTCCAAGGAAAATTCTTTGAACTTACCCATGCTAGGGGTGCCATGAGCGGGGGGAAAAAAAGACCCACTCCCTTCCAGGTGGAAGAGCAGCTTCCATCTGAATGCAATGTTTCTCAGTCTCTCTAAAGGACCATTCGAACTGAAGCCGCAATTGGATGGTTTGATGGTATTGTACTATGTTGGGAAGAGCCAGTTCCCAAGACCTCTTAGAAGCATGCAACACAGATTTAGACATTCTGTCTGGCTGCCAAAATAAAGGAGTTTATTGACCCATGGAGAATTATCATATGTTGTTTAGGTATGAAAGTGGGGGGTGGGGCCTAAATGAGATATAGAAGCCTAGGCAGTACACTCATTTTGATGATAGCTATTCTGCCTAACCACAAGATAGAGAGTGGTTGTCATCTGTGTAGGTCTGCTTTCATTGCGAAAGCCTGGGATAATTGGCAATATAGAGTTTCCCCAGAGTGAGTGTAATGTAAATATATACGTATTTGATTGTCTCCTTAGCCCAGTGGAGAACCGAAACTCTAGCCACAAGTTGTCATGCAAAAAGAACAAAGGATGGACGGAATGCTGAATGCATCAAAGATTCACCTCAAGTCACAGATCTGGGTTTAATCTATTGTTTTTCTGCACACCACGCCAACCCAGTTTGGGCCCAGCCATATGCAAATCAGTCTTGACCTTGCTACCCATGGGAACAGTCCAGCCCGAACTGCCAGGCAAGGTCCACCCTGGACTGGAAACAAGCATCGTAGGACCAGTTTCGGGGTATCACCCCTCATCAGCCAGGCTAGCTTGAATTCAGTGGCACAGTTAGCATGCGACCCACGTCTGGGCATACCCTTCCCTCCTAGGGCCACAAAAGCAAAAACAAACAAATGTTGTTGTGCATCTTGATCCAGCCCTACATTTAACATGTCGGATTTGTTCAAGTTAACTTGATATGTAATGCGGCTGGTACTGATGCTTCAGGATCTGTCAGTGTTAATACAATATGCAAAGAGGAGGGTCTTATGGTGTACCCAGCCAAAGAGCCCAGTGTGGCCCGGATGAATTAAATAAGGAAGGTGCGGAGCCAGTCCTTTAGCCAAATTTTTAGTGAAGCTCTTTACATCAGTATTAAGCAGTGCTGATGGTCTGTAGGAAGCACAGGAGCCCGTGGGCCATCCTGGTTTGTGTGTCACGGTATGTTTGCTTCTCACATTGATGGCCTAACCACCTTGGACTGGAGGAAAGAGTTGAATGTTTTGGCCAGTTGATGTGACAGGTCAATATGAAAGCACATGTACAAGTTGTTGATTAACCCGTCGGGGCCAGGAGTGTTGTTTGATTTCAGTTGCCTAATCACTTTTTTTGCTTTGTCAGTTGTGATTGGAACTTTCAGAGCTTCTCTTATTCTTGGAGTCAAAGAGGAAATTCGAATTCAGATTCTAGAGGAAGTTATCCTGGTCCTTGTGGGTTACAGGCTCTGTGGTGCAAAAAGCCTCACAGTATTCCCTAAATATGTTGTGCTTTACCTGTTCATCCTGTGTAACTATGCCTCTGGAGTCTTTAACATTAGGAATCCGATTCTTAGCAGCAGCTGTTGCCGGGTGCCTTGTAAGGAGAGTGTCAGCTTTGTTACCTTTCTCGTAAAATCTCTGCTTCAACCAAAAGTGAGAACTTTCCAACTTTTCCATAGCCAGAAGCTGACCTTTCAAGGAAGTCAGGGATCTAAGAGACTTACAGGAACCCATGGCCCTAGAATTAGCATCCTTAGTCTTCAGCTCTGCTTCTAGATTATGCTTTCTTACTGTACCAGTCCTTTTCTGCTGAGCTCGCACTGCCAAGCATTGGCCCCTAATCACTGCTTTGAAGTTTTAAAGTTTTAAATAAATGCAGTGCCAAAAAATGAAAAACGCTGGCAATTGGACGTCCTTGACTAGGACAAGGGTAAGTTTTAGGGTCGACCACTATGAAGCGTGGGTCGGATACACAGGTCTGATTGGTGCTGGTCAGAAAGTTACCATCACACTTAAAACATTTTCAATAAGGTAGAGTGCTCAGTTGGGCAAGGCTACAGGCTGGGTCTTGAGACAGGCTAGTTGACGATGGGTTAGTGAAGGAAAAGGAAATATGCAACCCCTCTTCCGTGGTTGCTCAAAACTAGTTCTTGGGGCATATCCTCTCCGACTTGGATTGGTGCCTGGCTGGCTAACATGGCAAAAGAGAAAGCTGGCCCAGGTGTTAGCTACATACTGCCTGTGACAGGGTAGGCCTCTTTGAAGATAATTACGTTTCTTAGTACTGTCCAAATGGTCATTCTGTCAGAGCAAAACCTTATCACACCCAAAGCCTTTGTCTCAGCTCTGGGGGCAAGTTAAGACCTCATCAAGGAGTTTTTAAGTCCCTGGGAGGCAGCTGGAAGCTCTTGCAAATCGCTTCTAGAGCTTTAGGGAGGCAAAAGGGGGACTTTAATAAATATTTAGTACAAATACAACATTAACAATGAATTGGATTTGTAATAAATATTTTAAAAAGTCCAAGAATAAACGTTTTTGCTGGTTGCGAGGCGGAGATAACATTATTAAATTTAAATATTGTATTTCAGTGCTTTTCTTTAGAACAGCTGATCCTGCTACATTGAAAATAGCCTTTGCGGCCTTGTCACTGGAAGGACATGTTTTACATTAAACCTTTACATGCCCTACTTTTAAATACAATGCACTGTGCCTTATTGGGCACTGCGGCCTAATTAGGGGTGACATTAATATTTAAAAGGAAGATATAAGCCTTACAAAAGGAGTTATTGTGACAGGTTGGATTTGCAGTGTAAACTTGCACATCCACATTGCTTCTGGCAGGCCTGCAGTCATGTTTTGCATTGTCACTTTAGTGGTGGCACAATATGTGCTGGAGTCCACTCCTGACATTTAACTTACAGGCCATGGACACACTTTGTACCATACACTAGGGACATATACGTAAACTAAATGTGCCACTTAGGAATATAGCCAATTTCAACATGTTTTAAGGGTCAGAGCACATGCACTGGGGCCTTATTAGCAGAGTCCTGGTGCATAGAGTCAAACAACCAGCAGCATCAATTAAAAAATGGGGGTGATCATGTCCATAAAGGCATTTTCTAACAGTGTTATTACCTTGAAAAGTCACAAGTGTATATATACATGTGATCAAGGCCTCTTGGAGGCTGAAACGCGTCATGGCGGACAACACGGGTTTATATTAAACAAATTTGCACCAATACTGGGTCTGCTTCGTCTGTTTACCTGAAAAGACTTCAGTGGCGAAGGTTCATTTATATATATATATATATATATATATATATATATATATATATATATATATATATATTCACTGAAAAAACCATAGGTTTTAGGGACAGTTATAGTTAGTTGGACATTGCACTCGTATAAAACCCGTGAAATTCCCCCGTTATAGTTAGAGGGCCCCCCCATGTTATTTATTAAACCCCTGCATGCCCCCGGGACTTGGCCCACCCGGGGGCCAATTAACCACGAAGCGCGGCTGCCCGCGCTTTGTTTTTTTTTTTTAGCGGCAGGATCCGCGCACCCAGCGCGTTTTTTGCAGGCTTAGGGGGTCAGGGTGTTTCTACCCTGCCCCCTTTTTGCGTTTTGCGCAGTTGTTTTACTGCTTTCTTGTTCCTCGGTTCTACCGAGGAACAAGATGGCTGCCAACACTTCCTGATTTGGAGTGTTGACAGCCAATTACCATACAGCTCGTGATCGGGAGGGTACGCGGACCCTACGCGGCCATAGATATATATGTGATTTTACTTTTGATTTTCTCAGGAACTACTGAACGGATTTACACCATTTAAGCCAAAGGCACGACTCTGAACCAAGGGCTACCTTTTTGCCAAATTTGGTGTAATTCCGTTCAGCAGTTCGGGCTGTAGCTGCGACTAAAGGTTCCTATGGAAAATTGCATGGGGAAAACACGTTTTGGGACCCCCTTTTTCTCGGCCCCCGCTTGATGAATCACCCCGAGACTTTCAGGATAGGAGCGGACCGGAGCGCCCCAACAAGTTTGAAAATTTCGCGAAGATTCGTCAACCGGCGCCAAAGTTATTTCAAATAGAATGTTGCGGATTTCCTATGGAAAATAGGTCCTAACTATAACTATCTACTGGCGACCGCCAGTAGATAATATATATATATATATATATATATATATATATATATATATATATATATTATAACCAGTTTGTCAAGAGATCAGCTGAGAATAGGAAGTTGTTAGTTCCAGTCTTCTCAAGTTTGTTGCCTATAAGCGGGCTTTTTGACCAGGTTCAATGACAGGAGGGACAAGTCAGTCCTTTAATGGCAGGGGTTGTGAAGCCCTGGGTTCCTGTCAACACTTCCAGCAAGTTCTCCTGCTCCCCTAAAGCATGACCTAATTCTGAGTCATACAGAGTTTCCAGTTTAGTGTCAATTGGAGTTTTTTTTTCTCAGATTTGGGAAAGAAGTATCTGTGACCAATGGGTAATAGGCATTGTTCAGAGGGCCTATCTGGTCCACTTTTCAGAGGAATCAGAAGAGAACGCTTGTCCAACACCCCTGCCATAAGATATGGTTCAACAGAGAGCACTGTTAGATGGCATTCAGAATTGTCTAAGGAATGCAACAATTATCCCTGTGCCAGAGAAGGAAGCGAGGAAGACGCTGCTACTCAATCATTTATTTTCTGTGAAGCAGTGGTCAGGTGGGTTCAGATTGGGTCTAGACCTACCTTATTGAAGGTTCAAAATTCTATCCCCTACAAACATTCTTCCACTCATGAAACAGGGGGATTTCCTGACATCATTTGACCTGTTTGATGCATATGTACATGTCCTAATGCACAGAAGCTCACAACGGTTCCTGCACTTCTGTGTTCAGGAACAAAATTACCAGTTTCAAGTCTTACCTTTTGGCCTGGCTTCTGCCCCAAGAGTTTTTACAAAGCTCTTGGCACTGGTGGTAAGTATATTTCATGCTCTTGGAATCTTGCTTCCCTTATCTTGATGACTGGCTGATTGCTGCTTCTTCTTTTCTAAAGGGGTCAGTAAACACTCAGAAAGTTGTCAGTCTTTTGGAAGAGCATGGATCCTATCAAGGTCACACAGAAATGAGGGAGAGAAGGTGATATTTTGATACTGATAGCAGTCGAGATTATGAAGGGTAAATTGAAGGGACTCTGGTGTTTTGTTTTCATAAAATTTACTCAGATTTTGCCTGTGATATGCTTAGGAGCCCTCACAGTATTGAAGTTACTGAGCGTGAGAGGGTTTTGAGATTTAAAGCTCTGTAATGTAAAGGTTTGATCAGACAGGGTGATTAGAAATTGGATTGATTTGCATATGAGCCTTAATGCTTACAAGTATTCTATGAAAACGTGAATATCCGTTTGTGCCTTAGCATGTACTGTTACGTTTCATTAATCAATTGCTATGTTGCTTATGTACCTGTTTTAAGAATACTAAAGCCTTAGGGCCTCATTTACAAGCCCTTTGCGCCACCGGTGCGTCACTTTCTTTGACGTGCTAGCGGCCCAATGGGCATGTCCATATTTACAAGGCCACATAAAGTCTCCCTGCGTGACTTTTCATGGCCTTGTAAATAGGGGCCCCTTTCACACATTACTCTGCGTGAAAGAGCCATTTCATGGGTGTTGCTGTGGGTGTTCCCACGCAACATCCATGGAACTTGACACATTCCCAGATTTATAACATTTTGTAAAACTGGGAATGCGTCAGAATCCTACGCCTCCCCAGAGGAACCAGAGGCCACGTCTGATGGCTCAGTGGACTAATGCGTCCACTGTAGGGGCCTGTGTTTGACCTCATGGTCACAGATTCAAATCCCGGAGGGTCCACTCAGCCCTTCATCCATCTGAGGTCGATAAAATGAGTATCATTGAGTTGGGTAACAATAAATATCTGTTATTCAGCACCAAGATACCCAAGGGTGAACAAATACACATGTTATGTTATGTTATAGCAGTGTCATAACAAGGATAAATACTTTTATTTCTCCTTGTTTTTTCCTCTTTCTATGCTTGCTTCATTTTGCAGCATGCATGGAAAGAGGAAAATGTCATCAATAATTGTTTTTGTGAAGGAAGGTGTCCCGTCCTGCACAAAAACAATCATTCCTGCAATGCAGGCTACCTTGCAACATTACGCAAGAGTGCCCGAGCTGGCGCATGGCAGCCAATTATGCTCCAGCACAGGGGAAAGCACTATGATGCGTCAAATTGTTGTTAATGCAACACATCCCTGTGCTTTTAAAATGCTGCAGCTCGGCGCAGCATAATGGCTTGGGGCGCCGCACTGCGTCATTTTGTAGTAAATGAGGCCCATAGTGTTCCTGCACACATTTTAAAAGAGTCCCCTTCATGTTATCTGTGTTGTACACTGCACATTTCTGCTGAATCATTCTAGTAAAATGTAGCCTTGTTGTGAATTTGACACATCGAAGTGAGGATTTTAGAAAGCTGTAGAGTGGGCTCTTGCTGAAGATGTTTGTATCTTTATGTCATGGTTTTCTCACATTCTTCCCACGAAAAGAGTTTGGCATCTGCTCATTAGTGCCTATCTGTACATTTCGCAATTGGCAATGTTCTTAACTCCATTCAGTTGCATTGAGAAAAAGTGTATAAATGTAGCCCCACAATGTATGAATTTAAGCATTATGTGCTCCAATCTATCAAGGGATAAGCTGTGGTCTGTTGAAATGGCAATTACCTTGCTTATTTTTAGTGCTTGCTGGCTATTTTCGTATTAAATGCATGTTAGGTTTCTATGCGCTATCCTGAGTGGTTGTGTTTTCTTTTACAGTGGAATGAGCCGGAATTGGCCAATGATGGATCGCAAATAGAGCAATACAGTGATTATACTGGAAAGATGAGAAACTGTAGCACTGTGGGGCATATTAGCAAGACCCACGTTAAAATTATCGCCGTTTTAGCGGCAGGAAACTGCCGCTAAAACGGCGATAATGGGCTTGCTAATATGCGTTATAGAATTCCAATAGAAGCCCAGGTTAGATGTGCAGGACATCTAACCTGGGCTTCTATTGGAATTCTATAACGCATATTAGCAAGCCCATTATCGCCGTTTTAGCGGCAGTTTCCTGTCGCTAAAACGGCGATAATTTTAACGTGGGTCTTGCTAATATGCCCCTGTATCTCTAGGAGCCACTTTGACACTACCAGGAATTTGCAGAGCTGGGTGAGTCATTTTTTTCAGGATCAGGAGAGTAGATTGCTAATAGCACGTAATAATAATCTTTATTGAGGTTTAATTTAAAAAAGATAACAATTATAACTGGATAACATTTACTAACAGTTTACCACTTGCTTGGGGTGAAGACCAAATGCTTAAGAACAGTTGGTCCATGTTTTTATTAGAGTTAAATGGAAGAACAGAGACAGTACAATATGAGATAGGTAGGAAGCAGTTAATGAGGACTGGGACATGCAGGTGAGACCTGGCAAGGATTGTGGGGCATATTAGCAAGACCGGCGATAAAATTATCGCCGTTTTAGCGGCAGGAAACTGCCGATAATATGCGTTATGGAATTCCAATAGAAGCCCAGGTTAGATGTGCAGGACATCTAACCTGGGCTTCTATTGGATTTCTATAACGCATATTAGCAAGCCCATTATCGCCATTTTAGCGGCAGTTTCCTGCCGCTAAAACGGCGATAATTTTATCGCCGGTCTTGCTAATATGCCCCTGTGTTCACTCTAATTGTGCCTAATAAGTTGTTAATGCAGGATCCATGTCATACCTTTCACCTGCCCCCTTTCTTGCACCCTACCGATCCCTACTCCCTGATTTTTCTATCAATAGAGAAAGCAGAGCGGGCCCAGTCGAGAGAGGTCTGCAGATACTCCACTCTCTAGTTAACTGGGCAAGGAACAAGTGTTTAGAAGTCAATGTGGCCTCAGTTTTGGCACTACACAAGTGCGGTCAGGGTAGTGGTCCTATAGTCCTATAGTCTACGTAAGTTCTGGCCTTTGCACACTATTTTCACAGCTGTCCTTGATCGTGCCATCCTACCGACCACCTACTAATCTTTCAAGGGGCAGAAAAGTACCACAGAGAACCGTCGTGCCACCAGCCCTCCCTGGCACAAACTGCAAAAGCCCAATAAGGATGTGTTCCGGATGTGGTCAAACGGCTAGATTGCCGACTTTGGAGCTGGGAAACCAAGGTTCGAGCCTCGGGGTCACGTCCACATCCTGTGATTCTGGGCAAATCACTTAATCTCCCCGTGCCTACCCAAAAAAATGAATGTGTCCTTGTGTAACGTAACTGGTGCTCATGTAAAGCGCTCCAATACCTTCGGGTCGAGTTCGCGCAATATAAATCTGCAAAAATAAAATAAAGAAGAAAAAAAAGGAAATTGTGCAAAATAAATGTAGTCGCCCTTTCATATCTAGCATAGATTGACGACCTGTTGGTGGCGTCAACTACACAACCTTCTCTTTCACATATCTGCATTATTGGCAGGGGTGTGGAGATGCCACACCCCTGTCAGTGCTGTGGGAGTGCTGTAAAAAACACAGACATTGTTTTCACCACAAAGCAAGAAACACATTGCCAGGAACCAGGCAGACAAAACCTTATAATCACAGTGTGGCTAAACATGTCTGCGGTGGTGCAAGAAACAAAAACAGACATTATGTGTGAGTCTCCCCTTGGAATTCAGACTTTGTTTTCAATGGTTTGGCTGATGTCATGGGAAGAAACAAATGTGCTACATGTCCCATCGGGGCACCCGTTACTAAGAGCTGTTAAACGAGCGCGTCAGAAAGGTGAGTGTTGTGCACGTTTAGGAATGAACAGAAACAGCAGGGCAATGTACCCTCAAATTAATTCCAACAAAAAGGAAAGTTTTACATGATTACTGTTGCTGTTTAATAACAAATATTCACAAAGGAAAACGGTAAGCTACATGGCTGTGCTGGAAAAACAAAGCTGGTTAGGGTAAATTGCCTTTCAATTATTTCCCCTGGGTCTACTAATTGTCATGCTCTGGTAATTTAGCTGCGTCATAAAAACTGTAAGGCCTTCATTTCCTGAAATCCCTTCCCAGCGAAGATGGTGCCTCCGTCATGGCTGTGATATATTCACCTGTACACAAACCTTTCCAGACCAGTCATTAATGGAATGGTTGAGACTTCAGCTAACCAGTGCTTAATGTGTAAAATATTAAGTGCCAGGGCTCTGACTAGGAGGCCACTGCAGCTTGCACCACCCATCGCCCTTGTCATCGCTGACAAAACAACTACTAACCATCTCTCTCGCATGTAAATGCGACAGTTCAGATTATTCCAGGTCCCCAAAGCTAAAGGAATGGCTGGGGAGGCAGGTATTAGCAATTTTAATTTATATTTGTTTCCTAAACAACCGTTGTTCTGCTCATCTCCAAATTAGATGAGCAGCTCCACCATGTGGTAGACTGTTCCAAGTATGGTGTTGACAATTAGGTGCCAGTGCCGAGCACCAGAAACCAATTAAGTGCCGGTGCTGAGCACCGGAAAGCACCGGCTCAAATGAAGCACTGCAGCTAACCCTTTGTGTTCGGAGAAGGGGGTGAAACACTTACATAGACTGTGGTGTGTTTCAAAGTATTACTTCCAGCTGTGGAGTCTCAGAACTTTTTCCAAAGTTGCTAACTCCAGGCTCTTTTACCTTTGAGGACTTATCTTCACCCCCTAAAACCAGACGGGGGTGCAGGTCACATAAAATGAGCATGGCAAGGGATATTTTAAGAATGTGACATGGTTTAGACTGATTATTTCATTTACGATCTGGAGCAAATGTGGTATTGTAACATCTATGGCTGCAGTGATTGTCTGTTTTTTATGATAAAATTAATGGAATGTACTGCTTTGGTCTGGAAACAAAGAACCATTCACTGACGCTCTATAAAGTAAACCACTCCCCAACGCCACCCCAATTTAGGAAAGAGTTGAAGACGCACTCTTTAAAGAACACTAAGGGCCAGAAGTACGCACTTTCCATTTTGCGAGTCTCTAATTGCGATTTTTTTGCGACTCGCAATTAGAGACTAGAAAATTAAAATGTACTCATGTGTTTCAGACACATTAGCGATTCCCAAATGGGTCGCAAGGGACCTGCCTCATGAATATTCATGAGGCAGGTTGCAATTTGCGACCCATTGGGAATGGGCAGTAACACAGGGATGGTGGCCTGCTGGGGACAGCAGACCACCATGTCTGTGTTTGTTTTTTAAATAAAGCAATTTTTTTTTCAAATGCAGCCCGTTTTCCTTAAAGGATGCATTTAAAAGAAAAAAACGAAAAGTTTTCCTTTCATTTTTTAAGGGCAGGCAGTGGTCCGTGGAACCACTACCTGCTCTGAAAAATGTTGGCACCCCCATACACAAAGAGGAAGGGGTCCCTTGGGGACCCATTCTCGTTTGCGAATGGCTTACCACCAACTTGAAGTCAGTGGTAACTGCAAATGTTTTGCAACCGCATTCCCGGTCGCAAAATATTACCGCATATCAGTGTGACTCGCTATTAGGAAGGGATGCCCTTAACATGCTCCTTCCTAATAGCGACTCGCAAACCCTATTTTGTGAGTCGTAATGGGTTACCAACTCGCAAAATAGGGTTGGTACATGCCAAAAAACATTTTACTGGTTGCAAACGGCCCCATCGGCCATTTGCAACCGGTAAAATGCTTTGTACATTTGGCCCTAATCACAATGCAGTAACAGTGCACAACCCAGCTACCTCTCCTATCGCTCGTTGACGTTATGCTTGTCTTTAATCCTGAATAGTGCTCTGCTGCCTTTTGGCTTGGTTCGCATTATAGAAAAAACATATACAACACTAACTAAACACAACATAAACAGAGCAGTACAACACAGCAGTGCATTAACATAATGCTACATATCACCACAAAAAGAAAACAGCAAGTGGTACAAGAGACCACAACAGAACAAAACAAACACAGCAGAATACAATACAGTAAAAGCTTTACACAATACAACAAAATAACAGCACAACAGTAAAACAAAAGTAATAACACAACTCACAGCACACAACATAACAAAACCCAACACCATATAAAACACCACAGACTAACGCAACCCAAATAATACAACAATGTTGTAGTGTCGTGCTGTTATCTTCTTAGTTTGTTCTTGTGTTATGTTGTTGTGTTGGTGTCTTGTTGTTTTTTGTTGTGTTATGTTGTGTTGCTGATTTTTGTTGACATTTTGTTTTGTTTTCTTGTATTGAGACGCTGTTGTTTTGTGCAGGTGTATTGTTCTGTTATGCTTTGTGTTAGGTTGATGTGTTGTAATGATTGTGTTTTTGAGTTCTTTTGTTTTTGAATTGTATGAGCTGTAGTGTTGTTATTGTACTTCAACTTTAGTCAGTCTACTTACACATGCAAAAAAACATTCATTACGCAACTCTACCACCACAACACACTTGTGTGATACAGGGGTAAAACATGTTTGTACCAAACGTGGAGCTGTTTCCCAAAAGAATGTGCATTTGTGCATTCCAGAACCTGTTTTGCAATATAAATCAACAGTTTTTATGAGAGAGGGCTTAAAATCTTATGTTGTGATCTGTGGCTTACAATGAGCACAGTAATTATAAACAGTACAGCAGTTGGATCTGGTGTCAGATTGCCTCTGATAGGACAACATTGATCTATTGTTTCATGTGAGAGAGGCCTGTGATAATGCAAGCAGTAACCCTTGAGTGTGACCTGGGTCTAAATGTGAATATGTGGTGTTATGAGATTTCTATTTACTCGGAGAAGCTCGACCTTGACACTCCACCAAGTTACCCAGAAGGTCAAGGAGGCTTTTAAGGTCCAGCTTTCCACTCCAGATAAAGTAACCAGCATCTTGTTCAGTAGGGAAAAATGCACTCTCCTCTATGACAGTATTAGTTGGTCTCTGATACTGTTCAGGCCTTGGGAAAAGTACTGAATCTTAGGCTACTCTGCAGGAGACACATTGGTTTAGTGCAATAAAGTTTAGCTTTAACCCGTAAAATGGTGCAATTGGATTGTTATGTTATGTTAAAACAATTTCTAAAGCGCACGTTCACCGATTGGTTTTGATAGAGCGCTTACAGCACTCTAAATTGTAGGGGTGCACTATACTCCTGATATAAACGCACTCATATGAATTTTTGTCGTGTGCAGTGTTTTCCGACTATTAAGATGCATGTATTCACGTCAAATTAGAATTAAAATGAAGCAAGCATGTTTAAGTAGGATTTGCGTGTATTAGAAAACATAATTCCTGTATGTGTAATGTGCAGGACGAAATTATACTCATATAATGTAACCATGTTTAGTTTAAGTTACCCGATTTGTAGGCCCAAATTGTAGGTTGTTTTGAGTTTCGTTTCTCCTTGGTTGCTCAAGAATTAATTAAATAAATTCTGTTGTGCTCGAAGACAGTGTGTTCTCATCCTACTGCAGGTGCAGGAATTCGACCTCGTTATTCTTAGATTTAAGGAGATACCCGGAATGTCTTTGAAGAAGACTGCAAGGCGAGAGGGGAGGACCTGCTTTTCGTGCCTGGCCTATCTGGGAACCAAGGCCACTGGAAGAAGAGTCAACTTAATTGAAGCTTCTCTGGAAACTTACTGAAAAATGTTGCAAATAGAAAAGTTTTAAAACATGACGTATTGTGGGTTGAACATTGTCTTTTTGAATGATGCGCAGGGACAGATTCGAGAGACTTCTGCCAGTTTTCGGAGGAGAAGGAGCATCTTAGAGCGAGCTCCATAGCTTTAAGCTATCAGACCCATTTGACGTGAGTACTTCTTAGGAAGTCAACACGTGCTGACACCTTTGGGATATGATACAAGGGAGATAGGTAGGATCCTCATTGAGAGCAGAGTAGGGAAAGATTTTGCTCCTTCTTAGATGAAAAGAGAATTGGGCTCCGCTTCTATTCTTTGATGTATTTTGATTTTGAAGTTCATCATATTATGCCTTCTGTGCCGAATGACTTATATTCGTAGAATCGGATGTGTATTGATCTTTCTGTACCTATATACTCTGATATTGAGGTGTGTTTATATTCAATTATTTTTGGCCTTATAATAAATCCACCAAACTGAAATTCGGAGTCTGTGGTCCATTACAGCATGAGTAAATCGAAAGTATAATCTTGAATTGTTTTCCTCCCTTCTACCACTTTTAGCAGGCAAATAAAAGACCATCTGCATTAAATCTAGTAGGGAAAAGTAGGAGTAAAGGTTGGCGTAATCAAATGGCAGCAGAGGATGGTTTGCCTCTAAGAGTGAGGGGAGAAAGAGAGTAGGAGTAGGGTCGGAAGAACATTAAGGCCCTGGACACGGAGTAGACGACGGCGGACATTGATGGAGGTCGGGAGACGTTGACGGTGCGGCGGAAACAGTGGTGGCGTGAGTATGGAATTGTCTGGTGTGTTAGATTGCGGTGATGAAATATTTGTGTGATGTCTTGCGAAGTTGGGATGCATGTTGAGTGATTGTGGGTTTATTGGTTTACTGGTCCGGACACGTGCGGATCAGGAAGTTTGGTTAGCGGACTCAAGAGAAGTCCAAGATCCCGGGATAGTTTTGTATTTGTAATTGTCTGATCAGAATTGTCGGTGTCGTGAAGCGCTATCGACGATCCACTTGTGATAGGGAACTTTGTGTGAATGGAGACATACGTCGCGGTAGAAAGCCTCAGGTACCGGGGGTGGACTATGGCGATTGAGTGACCGACGCACGCCGGGGGTCACAGCGGATGAATGTTCTTGTAAGCGTGTTCTATCGATCTTTTAGCGGACAGACAATTATTTGTTTTCTGTAACTGGAAGTTATTGTGATTGTGTTAGGAGCAGTTACTTGGTTTAATAGCTTTGGATATACAGTTACTTGCGGGGTAGAACGTGTGAGTGAGTGAAATTGTAAAGGCGGGTGAGCCGCTGCAAAGAGCGAGTAGTGACGTCAGTGTGCGCCGCGCTGGGATTGGTCCGTTGGTGTAACGCCGCGCTGGGATTGGTGGAAGTTCGTTCGAAGCTGAGTATTATATTTGGAGGGCAATCGATTTTCATGATGAGATGTTTTAAGGTGCTGCGGGATTTGTGTAGAGGCGACACAGGAGTGGTGACACAGGTAGGAGAAGAAGCTCGGCCTGAGGATACACCGGCGCATTATATGGCAACAAATGTAGGACTCCATACTATAGTCTGGCTTCAGAATTGGCATAAAATTACAGAAAAAGAAGGAGAATTGGCTTTTCTTCGTTATGGGTCATTTCGTATGGAGGTGCTGTATCAGCTAAGAGGAGTGATGTCTGCTCTGAAACCTCCGGATAGACCAACCCAATTTGAGGCATTGGATGCTTGGATGAGAGCAGCAATGGCAAAGAGAAGGGAAGCTTCTCAGGGAAGAATGAAAAAAGCAATGAAGGCATATCAGGATGCCAAGTGGGATGCACAGCTGAAAAGATGGAGAGTAGACACCATAGAGGGAGAACGATTGTATCCCTTTCGGCTGCTAGAAGGTGGGTCTGAAGGAAAGAGTAAGACGGAAGAGGACAGTGACACAGATGACAGTCTTCTTGATAGATTGCTAGCAGAACGTCCTCCACCTTATGTCTCTAGGCCAGAGCCGGAGCAGACGCAGCAAACTGAGGACATTCTAAGAGTGGGACGAAGAGGTGCAGAGGAGCAGACCACAGGAGTAAGAGGGAGGATTTCAGTGGGAATGAAAATTCCAGGAGGGTCTGGAGGGATAGGGTACGCAACTTCGGAGTCAGGAGAGACTGCCTGTAACATGCGGCTACCAGAAGTTCTTTCGGTACCAGTTACTATTGGACCGGTGGTTTCAATATATAACCCTAGAGAGAGAACAAAGGAAAGTCAACAACAAACAGAACAAGGTGAAGAGACTATCTCTGGAGGGAGTCTTACAATGAGTGGGACAGGTATGGCTCAGGTACCAGTGGAATCCAGTACTCCACTGCCTGCTACAGCTGATCCATCAAGAATGGACAGTGGGTCAGAACGAAGGCGAACAGGAGCTTTGGCAAATTCTAGGCCAGACATCAGAATGTGGGTTCCACCGGTGAGGGAGTCACAGATATTGAGTGACGAATTGGGGTTGAGAAAAGAAGCACCTAGGGTACCGTTAGGGCCACAGTATGTGTGTGAGGGTAACCATTGGAGAAGTCGAAGTTGTGAAAGAGAAAGTCGCCCAGTTGTGAGACTTGAGGAGAGTGGGGACCTAAGGAGAACACAAAGTTGTGAGAGGGAGGAATCTGGAAGTGAAAGAGGTCAGAAGGTTTTACAGGTTGCAATGAAGGCACCATTGTTAGATGTGGTAAGATTAAAAGCAGAAATAGATGAAGTGATAGAAGGGAATCTGCCATGGGAAAGAATTGACACATATGATTCAAGCGAATTGCTATTTGTAGCTAAAGACGTTACCAGAAAGGCAAAGCGAGCTCATGATGCATTGTCACAGCTGGCACGAAGGTATGAGGTAGATTTAACAAAGACTAAAATGATGCAGGGAACTTGCAGATTGCATTATACGGATAAGGAATTGGAAGAGAAGCGAACGATAGGATTAAAGGCACAAATTAGGGAATTGGTGATAGGGATGCAAGCGTGGAAAGCATTAGACAGATGGGAAGAGAGATGGGCCAAAAAGAAAAGTGCCAAGAAAGGGATAGGAGACACTCCGCCTCTGGGTGGAGGGACGGGACCAGCAGGACATTACCCTCTGAGACAAGTGCAAAATGGGGGGTACGTTCATGTGCCATGGAGCAGGGGTGATTTGGCAGCATTCACTAATGATTTTCCTCGGCTGAGGGAAAAACCTGTTGACTGGTATAAGCAAATAGACCGGTTTGTCAAGATTTCGAAGGTGCTTTGGATTGATTTGAATACCTTGTTTGATATAGTGGTCCCAGGGGATTTATGGACGGCATGTAAAGTTGCCATTGATTGGCCCGCTGTAGAACCAGCCAGAGATCCGGTGAATCATGGTCCTTCTCCCGAAGTAATGAAGAAATATGAGCAAGTGATTACATGGTTACAATCCAAAGTAGCTCCGCAAATGGTTGATTGGCTTAAAATCGATCGTACTACTCAAGATTCTAAGGAGTCGGTACATGACTATTATGAGAGACTTTTAGTGGCTTTTAAACAGCATAGTGGATTGGATACAATTGAGCAGAAAGATATGGGACAGTTTGTCTCAAAGTTTGTGCTAGGACTAAGATCTGATATTAGCTTGATGATACAGACACATTTGATATGTTGGCAGAATAAGACGGTGGACGAAATCCTGCGTTATGCAAAATACTGTAGTGATCAGGTGGAATCGGTACAAAAGAAATTGAAAGACAAGTTGATGTTGGTGCAGTTGAGGAATGCCGAAAGGCCTGATCAGATGCAAGAGGTTGGAGGAGCGATGGGTCGAGGTAGAGGAAGTGGTAGAGGAATGGGTCAACAGATGGTAACCCAACCTGGACAGGGAAGAGGCAGGGGAATGGATGCGGGTACAGGAGGTTCTTGGGTGGCGAACCAAAAGAAGGTCACTGCTTGTCATTATTGTCACAAAATCGGGCATTGGAAGTGCGAGTGTTGATTGAATCCAGCAAATCAATTGCAGAATGAGGGAGAGGGACAGATGTCAGAGACTCTGAATACTGTAACTAGACCTAGGTCCATGTATGGGGCAGGATATGAGCCGCAAATGCAGATTCCTCAGCCTCCAAGAATACCTACTCATAATCAGGTGTATCATCAGATGCCCTATTTTGAAATACGAGACAGATTTGAACAACCACAAGATCTTCATGAGTGTCAGAGGGGCGGTGCAGGAAGAATGCCCTTTGGATGCGATCCTGGAAGTAGATCAGAGTGGACCGTTTGTAGATGCAGAGGTGAACGGATATCCTGTTACTTTCATGTTAGATACTGGAGCTGCGCGCTCCACAGTAAGAACTGAAGTGGTTCCAAATTTGTCTCTGTCAGGACAAACGATTCAAGTGGTGGGAGTTACCAATCAGAGAATGACTAACCCGTTGACAAATGAGTTACCTGTGAGGATAGGACCGTTCCGAGACAAACATCAATATGTAGTTTGCAATTCAAGCCCAGTCTGTCTATTGGGACGAGACCTTTTGTGTAAACTAAATTGTACCATATCTTGTACTCCGAGGGGTGTGGAGTTGCAAACCTGTGATGATGATGCTGATTTAAAAATGGCTAATATGAGCTTGTGTACGGAAATGTTCGTGGTTCTTACGATAGAGGAGTTGCCGCATGATTTGAGAGATTCGGTTTCTCCAAAAGTGTGGGATTTCACGGGTGAGGAGATAGGATTGATTCGAGGGGTTGAACCTGTTAAGATACAGGTCAAACCAAATGCAGAATTTCCACGAACTCCACAGTATAAATTAACTCCAGAAACTGTGGCTGGAATAAGACCTGTAATTGAGTCTATGATTGCACAAGGCTCCCCTCGCTTGACCTTACCAGGTAGGTCGCTCCCCCGCCACACAGCTCCGCCTGTGGTGTCCTGCCCGCTGCTGCTGCTGGTAAGCTCGCCCTCTGCTTGTGGCCTCGGTGCCCGTTTTTCGTCTGTTTTTTCCCTCACTGCCCCCACTGTATTGTGTCCTTTTTTTCCTTCTGTACCCTCGCTGCCCCCATTGCTGTGTGCCGTTTTTTCCTCTGCTCCCCTCGCTGCCCCCACTGTACTGCGTCCATTTTTTCCTTCTGTACCCTCGCTGCCCCCATTGCTGTGTGCCCGTTTTTTCTCTGCTCCCCTCGCTGCCCCCACTGTACTGTGTCAATTTTTTCCTTCTGTACCCTCGCTGCCCCCATTGCTGTGTCCTTCTTGCCTTCTGTACCCCTCGCTGCCTCTCTCCAATCCCGCCGCTGCGTCCCTGCGGCCCCGCCCCCTGACTGCCCATTCGCTGCCCCTGCCTCCCAGCTGCTCCTCCCTCCCACCTCCCCATATATGGCGGCCGCTGCGCGGTGAGGGAGAGCGACCCTTGACCTTACCAGGTAGGTCGCTCCCCCGCCACACAGCTCCGCCTGTGGTGTCCTGCCCGCTGCTGCTGCTGGTAAGCTCGCCCTCTGCTTGTGGCCTCGGTGCCCGTTTTTCGTCTGTTTTTTCCCTCACTGCCCCCACTGTATTGTGTCCTTTTTTTCCTTCTGTACCCTCGCTGCCCCCATTGCTGTGTGCCCGTTTTTTCCTCTGCTCCCCTCACTGCCCCCACTGTACTGCGTCCATTTTTTCCTTCTGTACCCTCGCTGCCCCCATTGCTGTGTGCCGTTTTTTCCTCTGCTCCCCTCGCTGCCCCCACTGTACTGCGTCCATTTTTTCCTTCTGTACCCTCGCTGCCCCCATTGCTGTGTGCCGTTTTTTTCTCTGCTCCCCTCGCTGCCCCCACTGTACTGTGTCCATTTTTTCCTTCTGTACCCTCGCTGCCCCCATTGCTGTGTCCTTCTTGCCTTCTGTACCCCTCGCTGCCCCCATTGCTGTGTGCCGTTTTTTCCTCTGCTCCCCTCGCTGCCCCCACTGTACTGCGTCCATTTTTTTCCTTCTGTACCCTCGCTGCCCCCATTGCTGTGTGCCCGTTTCTTCTCTGCTCCCCTCGCTGCCCCCACTGTACTGTGTCCATTTTTTCCTTCTGTACCCTCGCTGCCCCCATTGCTGTGTCCTTCTTGCCTTCTGTACCCCTCGCTGCCTCTCTCCAATCCCGCCGCTGCGTCCCCTGCGGCCCCGCCCCCCTGACTGCCCATTCGCTGCCCCTGCCTCCCAGCTGCTCCTCCCTCCCACCTCCCCATATATGGCGGCCACTGCGCGGCCGCGCCTAAGGCAAGCCCGTCTGCGCCCGTCCGTGCCTGGACCGCGCCCAGCGCCAGAACCCCTGGGCCGTGCGCCCCCGGCACCAGCCTCGAGGACCGACGCCGCTACGATGCCACCACACTCCACGCTCTCAACCCCGGACGGACGCACAACTGCTTCAAGGCCGCCCCAAAACGCACCCATGGTCCCTTCACCTGCCGGAACTGCAGCTACACCAGCCTCAGAGCCACCGAGGCACCCGCCAAGAAGGACCGCAACCACCTCCGATGCATCCTACTGAACACCCGCTCCGCACGCAAACACGCCGTCGAGCTCTGGAACCTGCTCGACACATCATCACCAGACGTCGCCTTCCTGACAGAGACCTGGATGAACGACTCCTCCGCCCCCGACATCGCCATAGCCATCCCAGACGGCTATAAGATCACCCGCAGAGACCGCGTCAACGCAGTAGGAGGAGGAATCGCCATCGTCCACAAGAACACCATCAGGGTCTTGACCAGCACCGACAACACTCTCAGCACCGCCGAACACATGCACTTCCAGATCCACACGGACCCCAACACCACCCTCAGAGGCACCCTCGTCTACAGACCCCCTGGGCCCCGACCCCAGTTCAGCGACTCCATCGCCGACTTCATCAGCACGCACGCCCTGACCTCTACCGACTACATCCTCCTCGGAGACCTGAATTTTCACCTGGAGAACAAGAACGACAGCAATTCCACCACCCTGATCGACAACCTCGGTCTGAGCCAGCTCGTCACAACACCGACCCATTCCGCCGGCCACACGCTCGACCCCATCTTCTCCTCCAGCTCCCACGTCTCCTTCAGCCACACCACGGAACTCCTCTGGACCGACCACCGCTGCATCCATTTCACCTTCCAGAAACCCACCACACACCACCGCACCCAACAGATCCCACACCGCTGCTGGAGCAAAGTCACCGAAGACCAACTACGGGCAACCCTCGCTCTCAGCCCTCCCTCCGACCCATCCAACACCGACGACGCTGCCTGCAACCTCAGAAGATGGATGGACGACTGTGCCAACACCCTCGCCCCGCTGAAAAAACCCACCTATGCTGACACCACCAAAAGAGCCAGCTGGTTCACCTCGGAACTCCTAGCTTCCAAGCGCACCTGCCGGAAACTAGAGAAGAAATGGCACAGTGATAAGACACCGGACAGCCACGCAGCCCACAAAGACGCCACCCATAACCACCACCACCTCATCAAGTCCGCCAAGAGAACCTCCTTCAAAGACCGCCTCGACAACAACGCACACAACAGCAAGGAGCTTTTCAACATCGTGAAGGAACTCTCCAACCCCAGCTCCAACACCAACGAAATCCCACCGTCGCAACCCCTGTGCGATTCCCTCGCCACCTTCTTCCCACCGCAAGATCGCCGACATCCACGACAGCTTCAACACCCAGACAGCCCCAACTAAGATCGATGCACCAGACCCGCCGCACACCATCGACCACGATCCCCTGCCAGCCTGGGCCAGCGTGAACATCGAGGACACCATCAAGACCATGAGCACAATACACTCCGGCTCCCCGTCAGACCCTTTCCCGCACCACATCTTCAACAAAGCCAGCAGCTCCATCGCACCCCACCTGTGCAACATCATCAATCTCTCCTTCGAGACCGCGACCTTCCCAGAGAGGCTGGAAACACGCAGAGATCAACGCCCTACTCAAAAAACCCAAGGCGGACCCGAGAGACCTCAAGAACTTCCGGCCCATCTCCCTGCTTCCGTTCCCAGCCAAGGTCATCGAGAAGATCATCAACAAGCAGCTAACCCGATACCTCGAAGAAAACAGCATCCTGGACCCATCCCAATCGGGGTTCCGCAGCAACCACAGCACTGAGACTGCCCTCATCGCCGCCACCGACGACATCAGGATCCTGCTGGACAACGGTGAGACCGCAGCCCTCATCCTGCTGGACCTCTCCGCCGCCTTCGACACTGTCTGCCACCGCACTCTACACGCACGCCTCCACGACGCAGGGATCCGAGACAAGGCCCTGGAATGGGCCACCTCCTTCCTCGCCGGCAGAACCCAGAGAGTCCGCCTCCCACCATTCCGATCCGAAGCCTCCGAGATCATCTGCGGCGTACCCCAGGGATCGTCCCTCAGCCCAACACTGTTCAACATCTACATGGCCCCGCTCGCACGTATCGCCAGACAACACGACCTCAACATAATCTCCTACGCCGACGACACCCAACTGATCCTCTCCCTCACCAAGGACCCCCTCGCCGCCAAATCCAACCTCCATGAAGGGATGAAGGCCGTCGCCGAATGGATGAAGATCAGCCGACTAAAACTGAACACGGAGAAGACAGAGGTTCTCATCCTCGGCTCCAACCCCTCAGCCTGGGACGACTCCTGGTGGCCAACGACGCTGGGAGCAGCCCCGACACCCACCGACCACGCACGCAACCTGGGAGTCATCCTCGACTCAACGCTCTCCATGGCCAAGCAAGTAAACGCAGTCTCATCCTCCTGCTTCAACACCCTCCGCATGCTTCGCAAGATCTACAGGTGGATCCCGACAGACACGAGAAGAACAGTCACCCAGGCCCTCGTCAGCAGCAGACTCGACTATGGGAACGCCCTCTACGCGGGAGCCCCGGCCAAGCTCATCAAGCGACTGCAACGCATACAAAACGCCTCCGCACGCCTGATCCTCGATGTTCCACGCCACAGCCACATCACCCCCCACCTGAGGAACCTGCACTGGCTCCCCGTCGACAGGAGAATCTCCTTCAAACTCCTCATCCACGCACACAAGGCACTCCACAAGACTGGCCTAGCCTACCTCAACAGACGACTCCTCTTCTACATCCCCAACCGCCAACTCCGCTCCGCCGACCTCTCCCTCGCCACCGTCCCTCGCATTCGAAGAACCACCACCGGCGGCAGATCCTTCTCCCACCTCGCCGCCAAGACCTGGAACACCCTTCCACTAAGCCTACGACAGACCCAAGACCTGCTGACCTTCAGGAGGCTACTCAAGACCTGGTTGTTCGACCAGTAGCAGCACCCCCCCCCCCTTTTTTTCTCCCTCAGCGCCTTGAGACCCTCGCGGGTAAGTAGTGCGCTTTACAAATTCTGTGATTGATTGATTGATTCTCAAAGAGATACGAGGAAGTCCCTGCAACTCACCTATTATGGGACTGCAGAAGCCTAGCGGCAAGTACAGAATAGTACAGGATTTGCGCAGAATTAATGAAATCGTGATTCCATGTTGTCCTGTGGTACCGAATCCAGCTGTTATTCTGTTCCAAATACCATGTGAAGCAGAATGGTTTACAGTCATAGATTTATGTCAGGCATTTTTCTCCATACCGTTGCATGTAGACAGCCAATTTTTATTTGCATTTAGGATGGACGATCGTGTGTTAACGTGGTGTAGAATCCCTCAAGGGTATACAGAAAGCCCCTCTATTTTTAGTCAGAGTCTGAAGAAGAATCTTGAAGGGCTGATGATGCCCCAGAACTCAGTCCTAGTTCAATATATTGATGACCTTTTGGTCGCTTCAGAGACTGAGGATGCTTGCAGAATTGATACTGTGGCTTTGCTGAATCATTTGGCAGAGAATGGACACAAAGTGTCCCCGAACAAACTCCAGTATTGTTTGAATGAAGTTCAGTATCTAGGTCACCGGATCGAGAAGGGGAAACGAAGGGTGTCACCAGATCGCATAGAGACGATTCTGCAAATGGGAACTCCGAAAACACAAAAAGAAGTCCGCATGTTTTTGGGAATGGTCGGCTATTGTCGACAGTGGATCCCAAATCTTTCCTTGCAAGTAAAGCCACTGTTGAGATTGACTCGAAAGGACATTAGCGATCTGGTACCATGGGATGATGACTGCCTGAGAGCCTTCCTCAAGCTGAAAGAGAGCCTATGTCGCGCTCCAGCTCTGGGAATGCCGGATTATAATAAAGCGTTTTCGCTCTTCTGCTGTGAAAGGGAAGGATGTGCATTAGCGGTCCTTGTACAGACACATGGAGATGCTCACAGACCAGTGGCTTACTTTTCAGCTACATTAGATCCAGTAGCTCCTACGTTGCCCGGATGTCTCAAATCCGTTGCTGCAACAGGTGTCAGCATTGAGAGATGTGAAGGCATAGTGATGGGTCATCCGCTTATTGTTTATGTGCCTCATTCAGTAGAGCTGTTAATGACAAGAACTAAGACACAGTATTTAACGAATAACAGACTTACAAAGTATGAGCAGGTTATATTGGCTTCTGAAAATGTCACTCTGAGACGTTGTACCACCTTGAATCCTGCTACATTGTTACCTCTTCCGCAAGAGGAGGAAGAGGATTGTGAAGAGCATGACTGCCTGGATGTTACTGAGCTATCTACCAAACCCAGACCTGACATTGTTGATGAACCTCTGTCTGAAACTGATTTGATTCTTTTTGTTGATGGTTCATGCTTAAGAGACAATGAAGGGTGTTTGAGAGCAGCGTTTGCTGTGTGCACCATCTTAGGGGTGGTGGAAGCTGCCTGTCTGAAAGGAGTATACTCTGCTCAGGTAGCCGAAATTATTGCTTTGACACGTGCCTGTATCATTTCAAATGGAGTCCGAGTGACTATATATACGGACATCCAATATGGGTTTGGAGTGGTTCATGACTTCGGCCAGTTATGGTCACAAAGGGGATTTTTAACGTCCTCAGGATCCCCAATCCGTAATGGAGAATTTGTGCGCCAATTGTTGGAAGCTTTGCAGAAACCCAAAGAGATAGCTGTAGTAAAATGTGCAGCCCATGGAAGGGGAGAGGACTTTGTTACAAAAGGAAATAACTATGCCGATGAAGTAGCGCATTTTTGTGCTATACATGCTTGTGTTTTCAATGGAGCATATGTAGGAGAGAGCACAGAAGAGACTGAGCTCAGCATGATGTTAGCTAAAGCTGATACCTGGGATGAGGTAAAGCGACTGCAGGATGAAGTCCCAGAGGAGGAAGTTGCATCATGGGTTAGAGCAGGCTGCGAAAAGAGAGAGGATGGCATTTGGGTGTCGACAGATGAGAGAACAGTATTACCTAATTGTTTATTGAGCCCAATGGCAAGGCAGATTCACGGAGTGGTTCATCTTGGGAGAGATGCCATGGTGCGAGTGTTCAGGCAAACTTGGTTTAACCCACAATTTCGTGTGTATGTTGAAGAAGTGTGTCACAGGTGTGTTACATGTCAACAAATGAATGTTGGAAAGAGAACTGTGGTTGCAATGAGTCATATTGGAAGATCAGGAGGGCCTTTTAATAGGATACAGTTGGACTTTATCGAGATGCCTAGGTGCAATAGGCTGAGATATGTTTTGGTGGTAGTGTGTATCTTTTCGCGTTGGGTTGAAGCCTATCCAACTAGACGATGTGACAGTCTCACAGTGGCAAAAATGTTGTTAAGGGAACTGATACCACGGTTTGGATTTCCGACCTCAGTGGAGACAGATAGAGGAACACACTTCCATAGTGAAATCATGAAATTGTTATGTACAGCTGATCAGAGATTGCACTGTAGTTACAGGCCTGAGGCATCTGGCCTTGTGGAGCAGATAAATGGCACAATCAAGATGAGGGTGTCAAAGGTTTGTTCGTCAACTTCATTGAAGTGGCCAGATGCGCTACCATTGGTATTGATGAGTCTGCGTAGTACTCCTGATAGGAGGACAGGACTCTCTCCCCATGAGATATTGATGGGAAGAGTTATGCGATTGCCTATGGTGCCAGCTACAGCACTGATAAACATCACAGATGATTTGGTTTTGGATTATTGTAGGGGACTGGCTGATGTGGTTAATTCCGTGTCCCATCAGGTCGAGGCTGCGACTGCATCTACCTCGAGAGACCTGCTGCATGATCTTAACCCTGGTGACTGGGTGCTTGTTCGAAAGCACGTGAGGAAGAGCTGCCTTGATGCTCGCTGGCGAGGACCATACCAGGTGATCTTGGTTACAAGTACAGCTGTGAAGTGTGGAGGATTACCAAACTGGATCCACGCTCGCACACTCGCCGCGTTCCAGAACCTGAGGAGGCAACGATTCCTCTTGTTCCGAGGAGTACAACTGAAACGGACACAGAGAACGAAGGAACAAGTCAAGTCGTAAGAATTCCTGAAGGGGCTGAACAATCAACTGAGCAAGAAAACCAAGATCAAGCTGCTCTAGAGTTGAGTTCAGATCATGAGATAGATGAGATTGCAGAAGTGAACTTTGAACCAGATCAAAGTGAACGGCCTGATGCAGAAGGATCAAATCAAGAGGAAGAGAGGAGACCAGGTGCAGAAGCAGAAAAGTGGCCAACAAGAAAAGAAAGGCTGAACATAAGGCTTGCATCTGAGAAAAATCTCGCTCCAATTCCTGAAACGTCTGAATCAGATCAAAGTGAAACTGAGGAGAGACCGGATGGTCTAAGACGATCCAGAAGAGAGAGGGTAACGCCTCAAAAGTACGCCTCTCCTGAGTGGACGTACCTGTCTGCAAATGCAGAGACCGAGGAATTACGGAAGGTTGGGCACTGGTACAGTGAGTTACGGAGGGGACACCCTGTTGATTGATAGTCAGCTGTTGGTCCCTGGAGTTGAAGCCTTCGGAATCCTAACTTTGACAGTCCCCGACCCACCAAGGCTAAGTGGTTTGCGATTTTTTATTCTTAACCAGGTTTCTTTACCCACATTTGGTCGACAGCCCACTGCACAGGAACTGGGAGAGATTCGTGCAGAAATTCTGCAGCTTGTTCTTACCATACTTGGATCTAATATCATTAATGATGAAGCTTGAACTTTGAAAGAATAACTCATTAGGCTTTAGAAGGAAGATAACCTAGGCCCGAGTGGAAGAAGATTTAAATTAGGGACTGTCAATAGAAGAAGAACTGAGGGCTAGGGCTGACTACACCTCTACAATAGACCATAGATACTGGACTGAATATTGCAATAATCGAATGGAAAAGGAAAATAAAAAGACATCGTAAATAACAAAATAAGGCAAGAAAAGAAGAAGAGACTTTGATTCGTTTGCGCCTCGAAACCAAAGGTGGTTCAAAATGGAATCTAGAAATCCAGGACGCAAGCAGAAGTGCATAATTGGTACCCTTATTGTTGTGGTGCTTATTGTCATAACTGTGGTGATTGTTACATCTTTGGTTGAGTCACACGATGCCGAAAGAAATGGGGAACAGACGACACTTACCCTACCTACTTCAGAGTTCGAAGAGGGTGCATCCGCAAAAGATAGAGAGATGATTAGGGAAACTAGTCTAATGTTACATGTAGATTTGTCAAAAGGTGATTTCACGCTGAATGCATATGCTCGTTTGTTGTATGAGTATGTTGAAACAATGGAAGCGAAAGATTGCTATGTGTGTATGCAACTGCCAGCATCCGTAGAAGAAGGCATTCGATACCATCACTTACCTTTGACCTATGGCATTACATGCAGAGTGTTATTGAGTATGTTTTATAGCAAGGCACATTTTGAGTACTACTTCTCCAATTATGATGTGGTACTCTCAGAAGTCCCCATTCTTAAATACATGAATAAATATGATTACTATAAGCAGGTAGAGAGGATGTCTACGTATTTTGTGCCTACTATTACCTTAGATACATCTTATGCCCATAGACACAATTTGACCTGCATGTTAACTGACATTGAAAAGAAGTTTCTGGACCAGATAGAAGATCGACATAGGCAGATCTTATTTAGACCAGATCCGAAGCACAAAGTGATCCCATGGACCCAGGAGGAATTAGATCATAAGGCAAAGGGGAGTTCTGGTCCAATAGCTTTAGACTTCCAGCAAAAAGGGAGACTGTGCATTAGACACCCGTCCACATATTATGACAAAATATTTGTGGGTGAGAGTGATTGTGAACACATTTTCTTGATTGAGGAATCCATTAGAAAGGCGCTGTTGGATAAATTGACCATAGTGCCAAACGTATACTTTGTGTGCGGTAAAAATGCTTATGTGAATTTGCCCAAAAATTGGTATGGGACATGTTATTTGGCTGTGGTATTTCCCAAGATCTTCCATGTGGATGATTTATGGCCTTTGGAAGGGAAGAGATCTCATAGAGGAAAACGTGGTGTAAGTGCGGGAGAAATTATTGGGGATGTTCTTGGAGCTATGATACCTAGTTTGGGTGTGATTTTGAATGATGTGAAGATTAGAAAGCTGGCAACTCTGGTAGATAAGCTCTCTGTGAATACGGCCCAAATCCTATTACTTGTTGATGGGGAGATGGTTTCAATAAGGGCTATGGTTCTTCAAAATCGTCTTGCTTTAGATGTGCTATTATCAAAAGCTGGAGGAGTCTGTAAATTATTGAAAGTTCAACAGTGCTGTACTTATATTCCTGACAATAGTCGGGATATAAGGAAGTACATTAGCAATATTTCAGAGATACATCAAGATTTACGTGATCTAGCTGCTGATGGACTCTGGGAACAAATTGGCAAGGGATTTGGCAAGATAGGGAGCTGGTTTGGAAGTTTGGGACAAGGAATAATGGGATACATCTTGAAACCTATTATAATAGCTGTCATTTGTATAATTGTACTGTTGGGAGTCATTAAGGCTTACAAATGGCAAAGGGGACGACATGCTGAGAATTCTTTGAAAAAGCGAGAGGAACAATTAGAACGACTGCAGGACAGTCATTATCTGCACCTTAAAGGGTTGGAAAGATTTAGACAGGGACGGCAAGCTACAACCTCTGTTTAGGTCGGTCTCTTCTACAAGGATAAACTTATGAGAGGGTAAAAAGGTTGGTGTTATGACACTAGTCATAAGAGGGGAGAACTGATAGAGCGCTTACAGCACTCTAAATTGTAGGGGTGCACTATACTCCTGATATAAACGCACTCATATGTATTTTTGTCGTGTGCAGTGTTTTATGACTATTAAGATGCATGTATTCACGTCATATTAGTATTAAAATGAAGTGAACATGTAAGTAGTATTTGCGTGTATTAGAAAACATAATTCCTGTATGTGTAATGTGCAGGACGAAATTATACTCATATAATGTAACCATGTTTAGTTTAAGTTACCCGATTTGTAGGCCCAAATTGTAGGTTGTTTTGAGTTTCGTTTCTCCTTGGTTGCTCAAGAATTAATTAAATAAATTCTGTTGTGCTCGAAGACAGTGTGTTCTCATCCTACTGCAGGTGCAGGAATTCGACCTCGTTATTCTTAGATTTAAGGAGATACCCGGAATGTCTTTGAAGAAGACTGCAAGGCGAGAGGGGAGGACCTGCTTTTCGTGCCTGGCCTATCTGGGAACCAAGGCCACTGGAAGAAGAGTCGACTTAATTAAAGCTTCTGTGGAAACTTACTGAAAAATGTTGCAAATAGAAAAGTTTTAAAACATGACGTGTTGTGGGTTGAACATTGTCTTTTTGTATGATGCGCAGGGACAGATTCGAGAGACTTCTGCCAGTTTTCGGAGGAGAAGGAGCATCTTAGAGCGAGCTCCATAGCTTTAAGCTATCAGACCCATTTGACGTGAGTACTTCTTAGGAAGTCAACACGTGCTGACACCTTTGGGATATGATACAAGGGAGATAGGTAGGATCCTCATTGAGAGCAGAGTAGGGAAATATTTTGCACCTTCTTAGATGAAAAGAGAATTGGACTCTGCTTCTATTCTTTGCTGTATTTTGATTTTGGAGTTCATCATATTATGCCTTCTGTTCCGAATGACTTATATTCATAGAATCGGCTCTGTATTGATCTTTCTGTAACCTATATACTCTGATATTGAGGTGTGTTTATATTCAATTATTTTTGGCCTTATAATAAATCCACCAAACTGAAATTCGGAGTCTGTGGTCCATTACAGCATGAGTAAATCGAAAGTATAATCTTGAATTGTTTTCCTCCCTTCTACCACTTTTAGCAGGCAAATAAAAGACCATCTGCATTAAATCTAGTAGGGAAAAGTAGGAGTAAAGGTTGGCGTAATCAGTTTCATGGAGCTCAGGTAACTAAAACATAGCTTGCAGCAGGTAATTACTCATATGCCATCCTAAAGAGCCACATCTTTAGGAGCTTCCTAACTGGAGTGTAGCAGGAATTGGACATGACTTCTAAAGGGAGAGCATTCCAAATGCCGGAGCCATTACCGCAAACCTGGAGCCACCAATTGTCTTCCTTTTAACGGTAGGGATAGTGAGAAGATTGGCATATGATGACCTCAGATTGTGCCTGGGAATGTGTCTTTGAATACGGTCAGAGACAAAAATGGGTCTGCCCATCTGAAGTGATTTGAAAATGAGCCACCCTGCCTTGAAGATGGAGCGCTTCTCTACAGGTAGCCAGTGTAACTTCCTAAGTAACGGAGTAATGTGGCAGTTGCGGGATTGATGATACAACAGGCAGGCAGCTTGGTTTTGTACCATTTGAAGTCTGTGAATTAAGCACTTCGGAAGACCCAGATACAGAGAATTGGCATAGTCTAGCCTGGAGATGACTAGTGCAATGACTTCTTGCATGAGAGGCTCGAAGGAAAGAAATTTGCTGTGATCAGAACTCCGAGGCTCTTCACAGATTTCTTAGGCAGCGGGGGAGAGCCCATAGTTGCTGGCCAAAGTGAGTGCCTCCATAAGTCAAACTTATTTTTGATGATGACAATCTCCATCTTATCGGAGTTGAGTTTAAGTTGATTGTTGTTCATACATTCACGAATAGACAACATTGGGGTATATTCACAAGAACGTGTGCTAAACATCACCAAAAAATGTTAACGCAACTTTACACATCGCAGCCGATCGCGGGAAAATAACCCCGTGTTAACCTGGAATTCACAACACGGCGGTACCATGCGATAGTCCCCCGAAAACGCGGCCAATGTCTGCGATACAACAACCGCGACCGTGATAAAAACACAAACCTCAACGCGAAAAAACAGGCGATGGGCCAAAGCGCGATGAGGAAATCAGCGATAAGCAGCGCCAGGCCTGCAACACACACATGGCAGGCGGGAAAACCCACTATAAAAGTAGAAAAAACACACAAACACAAAATGACCAACACCCAAGCACCATGGAGGCAGCCGGAGCAGGCGCAGAGGACGAGCGCAACCCCACAAGCACCCCGGATGACCAGCCTGGGACCTCGAGGACAGGGAAGGGCAAGGACAAGAAGAAGAGGAAGACGAAGTTCAGTCCGCAGGAGAATAGGATCCTGGTCACGGAGGTGATGGAACACCATCAACAACTGTTCGTCACCACCAACGTGTCATTGGGCACCAAAGATGGAATATGGCGGGACATCGTGGACAAGGTGAATGCCGTCGGAGAGCATAAGAGGTCAATGGACAAGGTCAAGAGGTGATGGATTGACATCAAGCGCAAGACCAAGGAGAAACTCGCAGGCAACCAGAAGGCAGCAATGCAGACTGGAGGTGGGAGCCCAGCGCCACAGCTGGAGCTGGATGACATGGAGGAGCTGGTGTCGACAGTCATCAGTGTGGAGACTGTGGCAGGAGTCTGGGCACCGGACACTGCTCGACATGACACAACACAACGGCAACAGGGTGAGTAACCACCAGGTACTGGGGGGACTGGTGGAGATGGCCACAATGGCACACATGCACAATCAAGCAGAGCACAGTGCACACCCACAATCACCCTGGATCATGGCCCTGATCCACCTACTGTCACAATGACATCATTGACATCATCCGCAACTCACCTCCAGGATCAGGGCAGCCCAGCTGCATCGAGGAGACCCCACACACTACCCAAACCACCCAGCAGGAGGCACCCACAGCCCGGGCAGTCTCCCAAGACCCCCAGGAACAACACATGGCCTTCCAATGCCGTGTGCTGGAGGGCCAGAGCGAGACGGCTGAGCAGGTGCGGGTGGGGTTCGACCTCATGGCTACCAAACTGGACGCCATCCATGGGTGTCTAGGTCCCATCAGGGACCAGCTCCAGTCCCTAACGGACACCCACGGCCCGCTCCATGATCTCCAACGAGCCTTGACTGACATCACTGGAGTCATGACTCAGAGACAAGAACACCTGTCCGCTCAGAGTGGCTCCAGCGATCCCAGCCGTGAGCTGGCACACATGCGGATGCTCATGGAGGACATGGTGCGGATGGAGGCGGAAAGGATGGCAGCCACCGCTGCACATCAGCGAAATGTAGCTGGGATCTACCAGGCCCTGCAGATCCTCATCATGGCATTGCTGCCACAAGGCATGGCGCAGATGAATGCTGCTGCCCCCACACCATCCACATCTCCACCCCCTGGTGTGTCAGTACCTCCCAGTGCGGCAGGCGTATCCACTCCGGCACCTGATGTGTCACTGCCACACAGTGCGGCCGACAATCCTCCTCCGGCCCCTGATGTGTCAGTGGCACACAGTGCCGCAGCCGGTACTGCAACACCCACAGGTGGGGCAGAGCACACATCCGAGGACGAGGACGTGGATGGGATTGAGTTCAGAAGGAGGCACTAGCATTCATTTCCGCCACCTTGCCTGTTTCTGCTTGGTGCCGCACATGGCCCCATGACCTGCCACTGACCTGATACACTCCGCTGCACTCACCTTGGACCAGGACATGGACTGCCATATCCTGTTTGATGACCAATGACACGGCGACCAGACTGCGGACTGTACCCTTCCTCTTCCGCAGTACTTGTCATCCCCGGATGGACTCTGGCTGGCCCTCCACAGGCCCATATTGTGTAGTGTGCTTGGCATGGCCCTGTACCGCTCCAGCTGCAAAACTCCACTGGATGTGCAATAAACATCCAGAAACACACTGCTGTGTCATGGCTTTCATCATTCATGTGTGAATGTGTGGATGAATGTAGGGACAGTGATTTCCCTTACGTCAATGATGCTCGAGTGGAGAGGTGTGGTGCAGCGGCCAGGGCAGCTGACTTCGGAGCACAGGGTTCACGGTTCGATCCCCGGCTCCGGCGGCAGCTTAGCTCAGCACCATGTGACTCTGGGCAATAGCTCACTTAATTTCCATGACGGCCCCCAGCGCCTTGAGACCCGTAAGGGTGAGTAGCTGCGCTATATAAAAACGGACTTACATTTTTTTACATCTAGTGGGATGCCAGTCACAGTGTGCTACATTGCCTATTGTGTTCCGGTTGCCGTGGACACTACAACAGGGACACACGCATTAGTCACTTCCTTGTCCGGACATGGACTGAACCACGCCCAGAGCCCCCGAGTCATTGTTGCAAGCCCTGCGCTGGTCCGGCGTACGCCAGGCCAGACCACTCCGCTTACGCTCCGAGGGGGGGCCCACATAGCTACATGTCGCAGGCGTACACGCTGGTGGTATACAGGTCACTGGTCTAGTCGTCAGCATGTCACGGCCACTCCCTGAGGGCAGGTTTGCACACACACCACACCCATCCGGCACAGGCATCACAGGCCATGTGACCCCGCCAATATAAGGGGCCGACAACGTCACATTCCCCACTGCCGGTGGTGACTGGATGACAGACGTTCCACGATACTCAATCATAAAGGGCCCATGACTTGTTGCGCACAGGGTTGGTCGCACCCAAGGCCTTGCGCCCGTCACAGGCCTACCATCACGTGGCGCTGACTGGGGTTGCACAGGGTTAGTGGCACCCGAAGACTTGCGCCCGTCACAGGCCTACCACCACGTGACGCTGACTGGGGTTGCACAGGGTTAGTGGCACCGAAATAGCTGAGCGGGTGTGCAGCCTGCGATGATGACGTGTGCACTGATGTGGTCTCTGCCATTGATGTCTCAGGACTCAGCCTCATGTGTGGGACCTGCTGGGCCGCGGGGAGGGTCCGCATGATGTGGACCATGCCATGGTGGCGGGACCGGGGCCGAGAGCTTGCACGGGCACGTGGTGTGCCCACTGGTGGACACACCATTGGCGGCAGGTGAGCAGTGGGCCCGGGGTGCGCAAGTGCGGACAGCCAGCGCTGGCCGGCGGGAGGGTGTAGGGTGCGGCTTCATGCGTGCGCAGGGACGGACAGGCGTTGTTGCCGTGTGCTGTGTGATGGACTCTGCCATGATTGACTCTGGCCTTGATTACAGATTGCAGACCTGGTGGCTTGCAGTGTATCCCGGCACGTGGTTGGAGACACACCGGTGGCAGCAGGTGAACAATGGGGCCTGGGTGCGCAGGGGCGGCGGTGTCTCTCTCTCTCCTTTCCTTCCCTCTCTCTCTCACTCTCTCTCTCCCTTCCTTCCCTCTCTCTCTCACTCTCTCTCCTTTCCTTCTCTCTCTCTCTCCCTTCCTTCCCTCTCTCTCTCACTCTCTCTCCTTTCCTTCCCTCTCTCTCACTCTCTCTCTCCCTTCCTTCCCTCTCTCTCTCACTCTCTCTCCTTTCCTTCCCTCTCTCTCACTCTCTCTCTCCCTTCCTTCCCTCTCTCTCACTCTCTCTCTCCCTTCCTTTCCTTCTCTCTCTTTCTCTCTCTGCCTTTCTTTCATTCTCTATTTCTCTGTGTCTCGCTCCTTTGATGTGCGCATGGCACACATTCTGATTTTATGCTTTATTTTCCAGGCTGTGACATCGTGATTGTCCCGGACGGACCCGACAGGAGTCTTCCACATTGTTGTTTTGTGTTGTGTTTCAATAAAGTTTTTGGTTGTTACTTCAGTGCTGTGTGACTGTTTCTCGTTCTTCTGGCCACACATGTGTGTTATTTTTTGACAATGTGCGTCATCATGCGCTTTTTGTGGCTCTTGTGTCGTGCACGGTATGTGTATGTCCGGGGGGGCTGGGGGTGGTGGCGGTGGGTGTTGTGGCCCTCATGGGTCTCCGAGCTGCATGATCATTGTCTCCATGGCATCTGTGGGTCTTCGGGTGTGGCTCTTGGCTGGGCTCCCTTTCATGCTGCAGGTAGTCGTCCTGCTTAACACCAGCAAAAGGCAGGTGTTAAATCACTGGTGCTACCGCGGCTTATCACCTGTTTTTGGTTCGCATCGCAGATCTGGCAGTTTGTTGTGAAAGTGGTGTTGTGGTTTTTTCGTGTGTTTTTGCACGGGAACGCCTACTCTGCATCTCATTAGGGTTAGTTGGTGGTGTCCACCGTGGAGATATATTTTGGGGCAGTTATCGCGGGAATACTGGCGATGTCTGCAGTTTGCACCCGCTTGTGAATGGGGTGTTGAATCTATCTCTACTTTGGATGAGTTAAGGTGGGGATAAAAGGCGGTAGGTCCTTGTGAATATGCCCCATTGTGTTTTGAAAGGTGGTAACACATTCTGGGGTGCTGTCAATGGTAAAGATCAATTGTAACTCATCCGCATTGTGGAGATTGAGGAAGATGTGCATAAGGTAATAAAAATGGAAGCAGCAAAAGAGCAGTGAAGCTGAGTAGAGGACAGTGGAATTCCGATGTGAAATTCCACTCTGCCAATTTATAAGTCGGCGGTTGTTCCTGCACCTGAATGTCCCGGTGGCTGAAGGAACACAAGACCTATTTTCAGCACCCGTAAAATCTGGTTAGTAAAACTGACTTGTGAATGGGGTGTTTTGCAGTCTAGCTCTGGTACCTGCCCTTTTCCTTCCAAGGCACTGGGGGACTTTGTAATGCTGCCCTATGTCAAGCAGCATCCTCCCTTTCCCTCCTCCACCCTTGCTTTACACTTTGCAACTTTTTTGGGAGATCATAACGAAGTGGCATGATACACAGGATAATTAGATGGATGCAGAATCACCTGGCCAGACATAATTCAGCCTTTTGTGATCTTTATCATCCTAATGAGATGCTCCATCAAGTGGAAGATAAAAACATATTCCTGATCACACTCACTCAGGAAGCCAAAGTTTCAAATCTAGTGACCAAAAGGAGCTGCAAAACAATAAATACCTGCTTTACATTTCTACAATATGAAGCTCAAACTGGAAATATACAGGTCGTCCAATGCAAGAATACCCACCCAAAAACAAACATGTGCTTAAGGATTCAAAATGTAAAGCATTGACAATGTCGATAGGTCTGGTTTACAAATAAAAATGCCTCTTCAGTCATTGATGGATTTAGGTTCTCAATAAGTGATACATGCACTCTGTCACTCATCCTTGCACTCATGCTTCCATTCATTCACCCATTGACTCATTTTTGCATTCATCTAAATGCACAACCACACTAAAACACACACATAAACTCAGTAACATATGTTTTTCGAGCACCCCTTGAAGTAACAAATAAAATTAAACATAACAGTGGGTAGCTATCTCACAATGGTATTGTAAATAGTATAACATTGTTTTAAAGGTCCAGCATGACTGCCACGTTTAGAATCAACATATTGGCCATCTTGTAATTGTAAAATAATGATACTCTACGGACAATACCATTCCATGATGGTTGCCTGGTTTAAAGGCAGTGGCTGCATATGATACAGCACACTCAGTGGCGGCTCGCCGAGGGAGTGGTGCGGGGCGGTGGAGAGGCGGGGGGGTAGTGGGCTCGGACTTACGACGGACAGAACTCCTTCTGAGTTCTGTCTGTCGTATGTCCGAGTTCACTACCCCCCCACCCTGCCCCTCCCCCGCCCCACCGCCCCGCACCACTCCCTCGGCGAGCCACCACTGAGCACACTGTAGCTGAAATGAGCGGCAAGCAAGCTGCTGGTTAGCACTGTCTATCGCCAAGGATCTGTTAAAGGGGGTAATCAGTACCAAAGTCCTTGCCTACAAAGGTAATTGTTGAGATTTCATGTAGCAAAATACATGTCTGCAGGCACTGATACAGTGCAATAAAATCCACCCACAAAGGCCTATTGGCTTTGACATAAGCATTTCGTGATTTAAAAAAATCAGGCCTACTGCCTTTGGTGTAACTTTACATATTAAACAGATCAGACACATGACATCCAAAATAACATTTCTGAATGACCCAATCAGGCCTATAGCCTATATCATTGATTTGTCACAGTGTCCAATCCAGACCTGATGCATTGACCATAAGCATTCCCACACGGCAACCATCAGATATACTGTAATAACATTACAAATAAGTTCAAAATTACAGCTGCCAAAACAATATAAAAGAGGACCTTAATAAGATTTATCGTAGTGCAAATCTTCCATCCACATAGCTTTTTGATTGGGTCACCAGCTGTGAGAAGTTGGCCTGGTATATGCTGTCCACTAATTAAAGTGGGCACCTTGTACCAGTCCAAACAACCCTTATGGTGATTAGGTCAAAGATAACCTTTAATGAAAGCTATCCTAGTGGTAGCTATGGAGAGCAGCCTTCAGGCTAAGTCTTGAAGGAATGTTAAGCACCTTGTTTTACCAGAATGTAACCTTATAGTATTGGTCAAATGAAAGGGAAACCACACAGCAGTTATAAAAATATGTAATTATTATCTATAACACTCTCTAGTATCCTCTACAAGAGGATTGAACACAAATCAAATAACACAGTTGCAAAGAATCAAACGTAAGTAGCACAATACACAGTGGGCTCCCGGGGGAGACCAAACCATATACTAAATAAGTGGTATAAGAACCACGACTCCAGACTAGACCTAGTCTAGAAGGTGTAGAATCGCTGAGACCCCAAGGAACCACCCAAGGTGAGTGAGTAGGGACCCCATGGAGGACGGGTGCAGTGTGGGAACACGACTGCGTGGTCCGTACAATTCAATGGGAAAGTCGAAGTTGGAAAATTAGAGCTTAAGGACCCTTCCCAGCAGATTACGAAGACAGCTCTTGGAACTTAAGGGTTTGGAGGGCCACCCCACCCGTGGATACCTTTGTACCAGAGTTACCTATCCCAGAGGAGCCGGGTGCATAGGTGCGAAATGGCGTCGGAAACCCTCGTCATTCTCTATGGATGTCGACAAAGAATTGCTGCTGCTGGAAGAAGGAAAAGTGTCCGGTGGAATCCAAATGTGGATTCTAGATGAGAAGAACCTGAAAGCAGAGGGGACAGAGTCTGGGTCACTTTGCAGTGACCAAGGGCTCGGTAGACGAATGCCCACTGATGTCGGGTGCTTCAGGTGTGTTGACGGTGGTCTTGACTCTTCAGCTGCGAGGACCCGGAGACGTCTAGGATGACCAGGAGCCGGAGGCGAGCTGTCCCATGAAGGATGTCGAGTGCTGAGGGGTCGGTGTCCGGCAGGAGCACCAATCAAGCCTTGGCAGTGGCAACAACAGAGATGGTCAAGTTCGGTGTCGATCTGGCCCAGCAAGGACCAGGAGACTCACCACAGCAAGGGGAGTCAGGGCAGGCCTGGAGCAACCAGGGGAGCCCAAATAAAGCAAGGTAGACCCTCAAGTGGACCCACAGGCCGAAGGCACAGGAGTCGCAAGGGGACCTCAGGCGGTTTCACAGGATACCAGCTAGCAGGGCACAGAGTGCGAGGATGCCAGAGTCCTTCTCAGAAAAGACGCGCTGGGGTCAGGGCTACAAATGGCCCAATGCACGGAACTGTTGCATGACAACAAGCATGTGCAGCTGCAAATACATGCGGTGCACAGGAGTACGGGTATATGGTCCCCATGAGGGATATCCGCCTCAAACTCAGTGAGAGGGCAGCTCAACCTTAGAGACCTTCAAGAACCCACCTCCTGTGTTGCTGGAGCCTTCGGAGTCCGCAGGAGCTCAGGATGAGTAAACCGGTCAGATGCATTACGGTGCCTGCGTTTGCAGGGGAGTGACTCCTTCACTCCAAGGGAGATTCTTCTGTTGTCTTGGAGGTCCACAGGGTCCTGCACAGAGCCTGTATGGATCACGGACAGTGGCGAGACTGGGGACGGCAAGGGAAGACGAAGTCGAGCCCAAGGGAGGTCCAGCAAAGTCCAGCGTGTCCAGACGGTCGAAGTGTAGTGCTATCTTCTTGCAGAATCTTGTCCACGTAAAATCTAATGTCCTGTAGCCAGGTAACCCACTTTATACCCACGGGAAAGGGTTGGACAGATTCAGGGGACCCTCCTAGGGGAGGGGCAGGACAGAGGGGTGGCTACACCCATGTCCTTTGTCCAGTTTCGCGCCAGAGCAGGAGCCAATGGCTCCCAGAACTGGTTTGAGCTGGACTATGCACGGGGACACCAAATGTGCCCCCAGTGCAGACTTTCTGGCACTCTCAGAGTGCACCAACCCAGCCCCAATACACTAAACCCTGTCTGGGAGGTGGTCACACCTCCCTGTGACAGGATGCCTATTGTCATGCCTTCCTCGGCTCGAGCTTGGCTCAGCAGCAGGAGGGCAGAATCGTGTCTGTGGCTGTCAGCGTCCATTTTGTGCTGCCCGGGTCGAGAAAGCTGGTACAGGGTAGACCGGTGACCCACAGTAGTGGTTTCAGAAGGGTGGAATCATACCTCCCACACCAGTTACTGTGTGGAGGTATGATTCCAAGGTGTTTGACACCAAACACGACATGTTTCTAAGCAGCCGTTTTAAAGTTAGCATTTACCGCGAGGTTATAATGCAACTTAACCTATATGTCTGGCTGCATCACAGACAACCCCGGAGAATGGTCTCCGAAGGCTGCAAAGGGGCTCTGCTCATGCAGGGGCACCCTCTCACGTAAAACCCAGGACCCTACCTTCAGGATTGATAAGGCCTGCCATAGGGGGGACTGATAGGTTTTTAAGTGTAGTGATTTAGATAGATATAGTGAACCTATACCTAAGTAAGTGGTGCAAGCACCAGCTTACACAGGCTGCTGTAGCAGACCTGTTGTGTCATTTTGAATGGCCTCTCATGGGTGGCATAATACATGCTTCAGCCCATGGGAGGCCTCTGGGGTACCTATGCCCTGGGTACATGGTGTACCATATACTAGGGACTGATAAGGGTACCCCAGTATCCAATCTGGAGTGTACCTAAAGTACATTCATAGCAATTTAAGGGAGAAAGCAGATAGACTGGGGTCCTGGATAGCAGGATCCCAGTCAGACTAGTCCAAAAACAGTGAGACATCAGCAAAAAGTGGGGGTAACCATAAGAAGCAGATACTACTTTCCTACACAACCCCTCCCCAAACGTAAGGACAATAAACTAACTTTGACCAGTTGAGTCTTCATGTTCTAAGTGGAAATATCTGGAGAGTCCATCTGCATTGGCATGGTTACTCCCAGGTCTATGTTCCACTGTATAGTCCATCCCCTGTAGGGAAATGGACCACCTCAAGAGTTTGGGGTTTTCACCATTCATCTGTTTTAGCCATCAGAGGGGCTTATGGTCTGTCTGAACAATGAAGTGAGTGCCACACAGGTATGGCCTCAGCTTCTTCAGAGCCCAAACCACAGCAAAGGCTTCCCTCTCAATAGCTGACCAACGTTTCTCTCTGGGGGTCAGCCTTCTGCTTATGAAAGCTACTGGCTGATCCTGACCCTCTTCATTCAATTGTGATAACACAGCCCCTACCCCCAATTCAGATGCATCTGTTTGAACAATGAATTGTTTGGAATAATCAGGACTTTGCAGAATGGGAGCAGTGCACATGGCCTGCTTCAGGTCATCAAATGCCTTTTGACAGCTAACTGTCCACTGAACTTTCTTGGGCATTCTCTTTGATGTAAGATCATTTAAGGGAGTCACTATGGACCCATAGTCCTTTACAAATCTTCTGTAGTACCCAGTCAGGCCCAAGAAAGCTCTGACCTGAGTCTGGGTAGTTGGAGCAACCCATTCCATGATGGTCTGGATTTTGCTCTGCAATGGTTGAACTTGGCCTCCACCCACAAGGTGGGCCAGGTACACAACCTGACTCTGCCCTATCTGGCACTTAGTAGCCTTGATAGTGAGGCCTGCCTTTTGCAAGGCCTCCAAAACATTTCTCAGGTGGACCAGGTGATCCTCCCAGTTGGAGCTAAAGACAGCAATATCATCTAGATAAGCTGCACTATAGTCTTCCAGGCCTGTGAGAACTTTGTTCACCAACCTTTGAAATGTGGCAGGTGCATTCTTCAAGCCAGAAGGCATCACCACAAATTGGTAATGCCCACTAGGGGTTGAAAATGCTGTTTTTGACTTGGCATCCTCAGCTAGTCTGATTTGCCGGTAGCCAGCTGTAAGGTCAAAAGTACTCAGAAACTTGGCTGAGGCCAAAGTATCTATGAGTTCATCTGCCCTTGGAATAGGATGAGCATCAGTCCTAGTGACTGCACTGAGTCCTCTGTAATCAACACAAAACCTCATCTCTCTATTACCATCTTTGATGTGAGGTTTTGGTACCAAGACCACTGGACTAGCCCAAGGACTAGTTGAGGGCTCAATGACTCCCAATTCCAACATCTTCTGGACCTCAGTCCTGATGCAGACCCTGACATGGTCAGGTTGCCTGTAAATTTTGTTCTTCACAGGTAGGTTCTCACCTGTGTCCACTTCATGGGTACACCAGGTGGTATGACTTGGAGTCAGTGAGAACATGTGCCTAAACTGATTGAGGACCTTCCTGCAATCAGACTGTTGCTGTTCAGTGAGGCTGCTTGCCAAAGCTACACCATCTACTGAGCCATCATCAGGGTTCTGTGAGAGGAGGTCAGGGAGTGGGTCACTCTCTTCCTCCTGTCCCTCATCAGTAGCCATGAGCAAGCCCATGTCTGCCCTGTCAACATAAGGCTTGAGCCTGTTCACATGGAGCACCCTGTGGGGGCTCCTGGGAGTTCCAAGGTCCACCAAGTAAGTGACCTCTCCCTTTTGCTCAAGTATGGTGTGGGGTCCACTCAACCTGTCTTGGAGAGCTGCTGGGGCCACAGGCTCCAGCACCCACACCTTCTGTCCTGGCTGGTAAACAGTCAAGACAGCCTTTTGGTCATGCCAGGCCTTTTGTAATTCCTGACTAGCCTCAAGGTTTTTGGATGCCTTCTTCATATACTCAGCCATCCTGGAGCAGAGACCAAGTACATAGTCCACAATATCCTGTTTAGGAGATTTGAGAGGAACCTCCCATCCCTCCTTCACCAAACACAGTGGACCCCTAACTGGGTGACCAAACAAAAGTTCAAAAGGGCTGTAGCCAACCCCCTTCTGTGGCACCTCTCTGTAGGCAAAGAGAAAGCAGGGCAACAGAACATCCCATTTTCGCCTGAGCTTTTCTGGGAGCCCCATTATCATGCCCTTTAGGGTTTTGTTGAACCTTTCAACCAACCCATTGCATTGAGGATGATAGGGTGTGGTAAACTTATAGTTTACACCACACTCTTTCCACATTGCAGTTATATAACTAGATATAAAGTTTGTACCTCTGGCTGTTAAGATCTCCTTAGGAAAACCCACCCTGGAGAAAATTCCCAGGAGGGCCCTTGCCACCACAGGTGCTGTGGTGGTCCTAAGGTGAATAGCTTCTGGATACCTGGTAGCATGGTCCACCACCACCAGGATGTAAGAATGTCCAGATGCTGTTGGAGGGTTCATGGGACCAATTATGTCAATCCCAACCCTCTCAAAGGGAACCCCCACCACAGGTAGTGGTATCAGGGGGACCTTTGTAGTACCACCTGCCTTACCACTGGCTTGGCAAGTGATACAGGAGCGACAAAACTCCTTTGTGTCCTCTCACATATGAGGCCAGTGAAAGTGAGGGACAAGCCTGTCCCAAGTCTTGCTTTGGCCTAAGTGTCCTGCTAAGGGAATGTCATGTGCTAGGGTGAGTAGGAAGCCCCTAAACTTCAGAGGTATAACCAACCTCCTGGTGGCACCAGGCTTGGGGTCTCTACCCTCTGAATACAGAAGTCCATCATCCCAATAGATCCTGTGGGACCCACTGACATTCCCTGCAGCCTCAGCAGCAGCTTGCTGTCTGAGGGGTTCAAGAGAGGGGCAGGTTTGCTGCTCCTGGCTCAAATCTGCCCTAGAAGGTCCCCCTGCCCCCAAAACCTCAACCTGATCAGGTTCAAGTTCATCTGAGACAGTTCCTTCTATAGGACTGGGGTCATCTTCCTCAAAAGACTGACCCTCACTCTGGGCCTGGGGGGAAGACTCAGCCTTACCCCTCCTGCTTCTCTTCTTGGAAGGCACCTGGTCCATCTTTTCAGGATCCAGGGCCTGTTCAGTGGCTCTCTGTTTGGCCTGTGACCTGGTCACAGCAAACACATCTGCAGTGATGCCCAACATTGCTGCATGAGTCCTGAGTTCTACTTCAGCCCAGGCTGAAGTCTCCAAATCATTGCCCAACAAGCATTCCACAGGGAGGTCTGAACTTACCACAACCTTCTTAGGGCCAGTTACCCCTCCCCAGGTGAAATTAACAACTGCCAAGGAATGGTCTGTCCTGACATTGCTAGCATTAGTCACTTGGTACATCTCACCAAGTATGATCTGGTCAGGGTCCACAAGATCTTTTGTCACCATTGTGGCACTTGCACCTGTGTCCCTGTATGCCATGGCCTCCTTACCATTTATTAAAGGCTGTTGTCTGTATTTGCCCAGGTTACTGGGACTAACAAATAAGGAGGCAATATCCATGCCTCCATCACAGACTAGAACAGCCTGAGCTGGAGTTCTGACTGGGCCAGAACCCACCTCAGAGCCCAAGGTTAACCCCACTATTCCCTTGTTCTGTGTACCACCACTTGAAACTGTGCTAGGGGGAGCAGTTGCCTTAGGGGCAGTGGTGGTAGGAGTAGAATCCTTGGCCCTTGGACAATTGGCATTTTTTGTCCAATGGGTCTTCTCTTTACAGATATGACACCAAGGTTTCCTTTTGCCTTTTCCCTTGTTGGATTGTGACTCCCCCCCAGATGCAGGTTTTTGGGGCCCTGATGAAGACTTTTGATCTTTATTTTTGTCCCCACCCTTATCTGAGTTCTTAGAGTCTGGTTTCTTCTGGTCACCACCATTGGTCTGAGTTTTCTGCTTCACCCTGGTTCTGACCCACTTATCTGCCTTCTTTCCCAATTCTTGGGGAGAAGTCAGATCAGAGTCAACCAGATATTGATGCAACAACTGGTTTTGATGCAACAACTGGTCAGATCAGAGTCAACCAGATATTGATGCAACCAGGGTGTCTCTGAACTTAATCCTGTACTGTTCAGTGGTTAAGCCAAACCCTTCAATGAGAGCACTCTTCAGGACTGAATAATTATCAGCATCCTCTTCTCTAACAGTGAGGAGCTTATCTCTACCTTTGTCAGCAAAAGAGAGCCACGAGATAGCTTCCCACTGCTCTTGAGGGACCTTCTGAACTTTACAGGCCCTCTCCAAAGCAGATATCCATTTCTGGATGGCATCCCCTACATGGAAGGGAGGGACACTTGCTCAGGTTCCTATGATCAAAGGTGTGTTCCCTAACCCTAGGGACACTATAGCTGCCACCATGGGACTCTAGTCCCAATTTCGTTCTAGCCTTCTGGACTTCTAGGGACTCTTTATCCAGGGCCAATTGCTGTTGCCTGTGTCTAAACTTAGCTTTCTCAAGCTCTGGTAATTGGCACTCCCTGTCATAAGAGTTGTCCCTCTTGCTAGAAACAGAGGTCCCTACAGAATGTCTAGAATGATGTGACTCAGCAGAGGGAGACCTAGATCTCCTTGGTAAGCTCTGCACTCTCCCTGGAGGAATAAAGTGATGGTCCTCTTGACCCTCTTCTTCTTCTTCCCCCTGAAGATCTGAGTTGTTCAGGGGTGGATCATTTTGATCCTCCTGTCCAAGGTTAGATTCTAGGTCATAGAAGGTGTCCCCTCCTGACCTATCTTCCTCCCCTGTACCACCCACTCTATCCTGCTCATCTGACCCAGGAGTCTTCCTAATGTCATCTAGCAGTAATGCATCAATGAGACGTTGAGTGTTGGCATTTCTCCCTGTCTTCAGCTTCCTAGATACACACATGGCTTTCAATTCAGTGAATGCAAAGCTATCATATTTAGTAGGCAGGATGCCACCAGTGGCATTCCCAGTAGAAGACATACTAAGTGAGGTGTGGTGTAGGCACCTACCTAACCTAGTGGGAACTAAGGGGCATATTAACAAGGCGGCGATAAACAATTATCGCCGCTTTTGCGACCGTTTTCGGCCGAAAAGCGACGATAATTATATCGCCTTATCAGCAAAGACACGCTATCGCGTGTTTTGCTGATTTTGCTCTCGTTTCAGCACGCCTGACTTCGCATCGATAATGAGATGCAAAGTAGGCGTGTCTGTGGAAACAACATGGGTAAATATCGCGAAGGCAGCTTCGCGATATTTACAATGCGGGAAGCGATTATTTTAATCGCGTTAAGTATGCTTTAACGCAGGAATTTAACGTCTGTTAAATTCCTGACTAAGGCATACTTAACATGGGGGTGGATTCTGTGGCTAAGACCACAGGCTCCTATCATCTAGGATATCGCCGTTTTCCACATGGAAAACGGCGATATCCACGCTATCTCTGAAATTTTTATCGCCTCGGCGATGCGCGTTGTTAATAACGCGCTAACCGGGCGATAAATTACAGAGATAGCCGGCGATAAATATGCAAGCGCTAAGCGCGCTTTGCGATATTTATCGCCGGCCCTTGATAATATGCTCCTAAACTCTCTTAGGTTGGAGGAAGGGTGTGCTAGACCCTTGACTTACCCAACCCCAAGTTAAGCTAGTATTATATGTTCCTAGATACTAGTGTTTTTTCAGTTAATCAATACAAAAGATTTTCTGGTAAAACAATGCAGGCTTGAAGCCCAACCGCTGCACACCAATGTGAGAAGTTGGCCTGGTATATGCTGTCCACTAATTAAAGTTGGCACCTTGTACCAGTCCAAACAACCTTTATGGTGATTAGGTCAAAGATAACCTTTAATGAAAGCTATCCTAGTGGTAGCTATGGAGAGCAGCCTTCAGGCTAAGTCTTGAAGGAATGTTAAGCACCTTGTTTAGCAGAATATAACCTTATAGTATTGGTCAAATGAAAGGGAAACCACACAGCAGTTATAAAAATATGTAATTATTATCTATAACACTCTCTAGTATCCTCTACAAGAGGATTGAACACAAATCAAATAACACAGTTCCAAAGAATCAAACGTAAGTAGCACAATACACAGTGGGCTCCCGGGGGAGACCAAACCATATACTAAATAAGTGGTATAAGAACCACGACTCAGGACTAGACCTAGTCTAGAAGGTGTAGAATCGCTGAGACCCCAAGGAACCACCCAAGGTGAGTGAGTAGGGACCCCACGGAGGACGGGTGCAGTGTGGGAACACGACCGCGTGCTCCGTACAATTCAATGGGAAAGTCGCGGTTGGAAAATTAGAGCTTAAGGACCCTTCCCAGCAGATTACGAAGACAGCACTTGGAACTTAAGGGTTTGGAGAGCCACCCCACCCGTGGATACCTTTGTACCAGAGTTACCTACCTCAGAAAAGATGCGCTGGGATCAGGGCTATAAATGACCTTATGCACAGAATTGTTGCACAACAACAAGCATGTGCAGCTGCAAATACACGCGGTGCACAGGAGTACGGGTATACAATCCCCATGAGGGATATTTGCCTCAAACTCAGTGAGAGGGTAGCACAACCTCGGAGACCTTCAGGAACCCACCTCCTGTGTTGCTGGAGCCTTCGGAGTCCGCAGGAGCTCAGGATCAGCAAACCAGTCAGATGCATTACGGTGCCTGCGTTGGCAGGGGAGTGACTCCTTCACTCCAAGGGAGATTCTTCTGTTGTCTTGGAGGTCTACAGGGTCCTGCATGGAGCCTGTATGGATCACGGACAGTGGCGAGACTGGGGACAGCAAGGGAAGACGAAGTCGAGCCCAAGGGAAGTCCAGCGAAGTCCAGCGTGTCCAGATGGTCGAAGTGCAGTGGTATCTTCTTGCAGAATCTTGTCCACGTAAAATCTAATGTCCTATAGCCAGGTAACCCACTTTATACCCACAGGAAAGGGTTGGACAGATTCAGGGGACCCTCCTAGGGGAGGGGCAGGACAGAGGGTGGCTACACCAATGTCCTTTGTCCAGTTTCACGCCAGAGCAGGAGCCAATGGCTCCCAGAACTGGTTTGAGCTGGACTATGCACGGGGACACCAAATGTGCCCCCAGTGCAGACTTTCTGGCACTCTCAGAAGGCACCCACCCAGCCCTAATACACTAAACCCTGTCTGGGAGGTGGTCACACCTCCCTGTGACAGGATGCCTATTGTCATGCCTCCCTCTGCTCGAGCTTGGCTCAGCAGCAGGAGGGCAGAATCGTGTCTGTGGCTGGCAGCGTCCATTTTGTGCTGCCCGGGTCGAGAAAGCTGGTACCGGGTAGACCGGTGACCCAAAGTAGTGGTTTCAGAAGGGTGGAATCATACCTCCCACACCAGTTACTGATGTGGAGGTATGATTCCAAGGTGTTTGACACCAAACACAACATGTTTCTAAGCAGCCGTTTTAAAGTTAGCATTTACCGCGAGGGTATAATGCAACTTAACCTATATGTCCAGCTGCATCACAGACAACCCCAGAGAATGGTCTCCGAAGGCTGCAGAGGGGCTCTGCTCATGCAGGAGCACCCTCTCACGTAAAACCCAGCACCCTGCCTTCAGGATTGATAAGGCCTGCCATAGGGGTGACTGATAGGTTTTTAAGTGTAGTTATTTAGATAGATATAGTGAACCTATACCTAAGTAAGTGGTGCAAGCACCAGCTTACACAAACTGCTGTAGCAGACCTGTTGTGTCATTTTGAATGGCCTCTCATGGGTGGCATAATACATGCTTCAGCCCATGGGAGGCTCTGGGGTACCTATGCCCTGGGTACATGGTGTACCATATACTAGGGACTGATAAGGGTACCCCAGTATCCAATCTGGAGTGTACCTAAAGTACATTCATAGCAATTTAAGGGAGAAAGCAGATAGACTGGGGTCCTGGATAGCAGTATCCCAGTCAGACTAGTCCAAAAACAGTGAGACATCAGCAAAAAGTGGGGGTAACCATAAGAAGCAGATACTACTTTCCTACACCAGCTCAAAAATCCTTGCCTACTACAGTAATCTGCGATATTCCATGTAACAAAATACCTAACTACACTCTTCAGCACGGTGTAGTAACAATTCATCCTTAAAAGCCTATTGCCTTTAACACATGATCTTCACAATAAGTAAGTCAGGCATACTGGCTTTGCCATAACATTTCATAATAAATAGATCATACCTGTGGATTCTGACATATCTTTTTCCAAAGAACCAATTTAAGCTATAGCCTTTACCATTTGCTTGACACCATAAGGAACACAGGCCTACAGAAATGCGCATACGCTGACAACCATCATGCATGCAGAGTAAAATTCCAAATATATACAAAATTACAGTTGGAAAAGCAATATACGACCCCTCTCAAAGACTCTAACAAGGATTATCACAGTGAAAATCTTCTGCCTCCAGAGTTTGACAAATGAGGTTACCAGCAACAAAATCCTTGCCTACTTTGGTAATCTTTTAGCTTTTATGTAACAAAATATCGATTTATTGCCTGTAACCCAGTGTGATAAGCCACAACTAAAGGTCTATTGGATTTACTGAATGCTTTTCACAACAAATAAGCCAGGTCTATTGTCTTAGTCAAAACTTTGCATAGTAAACGTATCAGACTATGGCATCAGACATACCTTTTTCCAGTGAACCAATCAGGTCTTTAGCGGTTATCACTGTCTGTCCACCATAACAAACACAGGCCTGTTGTATTGAGTGTAGGCTTTCCAACAAGGCAGCCATCAGGCATACAGTCATAAAATGACTAATGTACACAACAATACAGTTGGCAAAGCAAAATGCTATTTCTCCTAAAAGAACCTCCCAAGGACCATTATCGTATCGCTGTGGAAATCTTCTATCCTCATAGTTTGTCAGAGGGAAAGACCAACACCAAAACATTTGCCTTCTATGGGAGTTTGTGATGTGAGATTCCACTTAACAAAATAGCACTCTGCAGGGATTAATACAGAGTAAAAACAATCTATCCTTTTAAATGCCTATCGACTTTAACATATGATTTTAACAATAAATATACCTACTGCTTTTATCACAAATTTTCATATGAAACAGATTAGGTCTATAGCTTTTGTGGGAGTTGTTTCCCATTCTTTATTTTAAATGCATTAGAAACTGGGCTTATGCTAACATAAATCTGTGTTTACATTGTCCTCCATCTTCAATCACTGTCGTAGTATGTCACATGACGACTAGTATTACTGGTTCTGGTTCTAAATAAAGAAGTGCGAACTTACTGTGACAATAAAGGAAGTTCCCAGGGATTTCCCCCAGCACTGTGCTCAGTTAAGGACACTCTAACTGTCCTAGGCTGTCTGCGTACAATGTATCAACTAGTATATATGAATAACGCTGTGAGAACAACTAAATCCCATAAAACACTACTATGAGAGAATCCTCAAATGTATTTTATAGCAAAATGTTTCTATCTGCTCGTTCGTCATTGGTGCATACCCTGAGAACCATATATTTGTGTATTACTGTATGAATGTCTTTGTCTAAAGTCCTATAAAAGTACATGCATTTCTCTGCATCCCAGAACTCTTATTCCCGACCCCTAGAAGATAAATCTATGCCGGTTTTTATATAGTATTTTACTGGGTTCTTTGCACTTATGATTTGTACGCTTTTGCTGCTACACTTATTGATGACACATTTCATGTATTTCACCTAATAACTCCTTATATAAAATTTCAGTCTACGACTGGTGTCTGTCATTCTTATTAGAATGTCTCAATAATGATTATTGATTGTGCTCTCAAATGTTTTATTGACTGGTCGATTCGGGGAGGTCCAAAGTTCGTACTGGGACCACTCCGCTCCCGGTCCTAGCCATTGGCATCTTTTAGTATGATTATTTGAGATAAGTTTGTGCGCTAACACTTTCATCATTGGCTTGCCACCGTAACTAACTCAGTGCTGCCTTTTTAAGCATAAGCTTTCCCACAATACAAAACGTTTGATACAAGCCCAATTTTTCAGTGGCAGCACATAGCTTCTTCCTAATGAAATTTTATACTCAAGGAAACCAACATGTGGGGGAGCTCACGCCACTCTCTCATTAGAAATTCTGAGAGCTCCTCTGTTGATCACATAAAGTTCGACGACAGCTGCGCTGTTAAGCCTGACCTAAAAAGGGATAAAAGACACAGTAATATATGAAAATAAAAGTGTTTATTACGAGCAAAGCGTAGATTAAATGAAAAATAAGGAACAAAATGACATTTCAGCAGTTAAGTGCACAAACCAAAGGCGCAGTGTGCCCCCGAATGGACATACCTGCAACATCACACCCTCTGTTAATATAGCCATACGTTAATGCACACTTGAATGCACATCCATGGAGATCCCTAAACACACATCATCACAAAATCCCATGTAAATGTTTGCACAACGGGGTACTTTGTAAATGACAACCTTCAAAAGAGCTCAAACACCTCAACACATAACTTCAACTGGTACACATACTCATGTGGGAAATAATGATAGGAGGAAGGCACACAAGAAAAGGAAGCTTACGCAAAGGACAACACTCGGTCACAACACCAACCGGGAATGTCTATTGAGATTCCTACTAATAAAGGACATAACCCGCCTTCTGTGCCTCATCATGCCCCCTATCACCCACTTGAAAATTTGCCGTGATACTGTGTCACTTGGTCCATCTAGAGAACCCCAAGAAACATCACTATGATAGCATAATCATTCATAGGAAAGTCCCTACTGCAAGTTGCAGGTGCAGTCAACATGCATGTAGGATACACTGTCACATTCCCTAAGACATAAGTGCGGATACAAGGAGAGAGGGATTTCAGTTGCATCAATAGCTTCCTCTCACCATATGGGCCTTCAGAAGCACAAACCCACTGGCAGAACCCCTTTCAGAGGCTTTGGGGCACGCAGGGGCTACTGGGCCCAACCATGGTGGTTGAGGAATTTTTACTCCTGATGTCCCAGGGCCCGACCAAATATGGATCCTGAGCAACTGGGCCAAGTATCCCTTCTGCACTTGACTCTCAGTGGTAGCTGTGGATGAGCAGTCAAAGGTTTCCTTGGGGGGAAGTCTAGATACAGGTAAGTGTACACGGCCCATAACTCAAGTGCACACAATACAAACAATAAAACAATACCCAGTCAAATACTTGCTTTTCTTTGAAAAAGTATTTTATTTCTAACTCCGCACAGACAAAGGAATAACAATACTCATATGCAATAACCCACTCCCCTTGAGGTTGGGCCTCTAGTAGTTGTCAGGCAAATCCCTGTCCCATCCTCTACCTTGTGACATGTTTGGGATTTTTCCCCATTCTCTGGTGGCCACGTCCAGGGAATGCGTACTAGTAGGACGTACTTAAGTGTTCCCCTTTGACTCTTTAGTTATTAGTTAATAGTGTCTATGGCACTGCAGCATTATTTGTGTTTCCAAGAAGAGGGACAGAGGGGCAAGTTTAGAGAGGTCCAGCATACGTGCCCAACGGGTACAGTAAGCAAGAAAGTTATGAAGTTCCTCTAAGTCAAAGCAACAGACAGCGAGATACAATTGGTGGGATCAAACAGGGGATCATCCCATGATGTTAAAGGGTGAGGGGAGGGGTTTCCCCTTTCGGAACTAGGGCTCTCACACACCTAGCAAGCTAGGTGTCATGCTTCATCATATGAGCCTGCCCCTCGTCAGGTCGGCGCTGCAATACCCGACGGGCACCCAGTACGGGGCTCTTTAGCGGGGATCTTTTGTTCCTGCCGTTGGGTGCAGTGGGGGCAAGGTGCCTAGTGTGTGTAGATGTGAAGGGAGTGAGTTAAAACAGGTCAGTTAGTCCTAACAGTTATTTATTCAAGAAGGTAAACTGCCTGATTAAAAAATGGGAGAGTGGCGGTAAACTAGAGGCTATGTATCTAGATAAGTACGCCCTACTCTCAGTCGGTCAACATGTTTCGTGCCCTGGGTGTTAGGAGGATCAAGGCACTTCTTCAGGACCAGGAAAACGCTATCTACACAACGTGGTAAGGGCAAAACTACCTACCACGTTCACAGGTAAATAACCATAACTGTTATCTAAAGTAGACTTCAACTGTGTCCGGCGGTCGTAAAGGACACCAGATTGTGTCCAGCGTTCAGTAAACGCTTCTCTCGTGACCTACCCTGCCGCCGAAACCGGGACTGCAGCATTATTACCAGCAAGTCCCCCAGGGCCCCGCAGGGCCATGTCTGGCCTTACTCGCTCCGGTGGTATGGAAGTGTTCAGTGGTGCAGCAAGTGCCTTCTCTGTGGGCTCCCCTGAGATACAGATACAGTTCAGCAAAGGCGGGCCATGTGCAGTTCACGCGGCAGCACCCAGCATGTGCAGGATCTCTCCTTCGAGCAGTGCTAACAGCTCGTCCAGAGATTGGAGCTGCTCCCTCTCAACTAACACGAGGTAAGTCACTATTCCCCTAACGGGGGTGGGGATACTTCAGCTACAGAGTAGATCTTCGGCGAGGGTGCAACGTCTTTGGAACTGTCCTACGATCCACAGAGAAGCAGTCAGATGCAGTTGGCAGGCTTGACCAGCTGGGCAGAGCAGTAATGTCCTTGTCCGCACCACAACCCAAACACTTGGCCATAGGACTACCGACAGCCCCTCCTGGCATACAGAGTTGCTGAATTACTCACAATTGGGCGCAGACTCTTCCAGTGTGAGCGCCCTCACTACGGCAGCCCTTCTGGGCATACAGGGTCGCCAATTTTGGCAGACACAAGTCTCACAGTCTTGGCCCTAATAAATTCAATGGCGGCCCGTCTGCCATATGGGGTTACCACAGAACGGGGGTGCAGGCCTGGCGCATCTTCACATTGCTGAAATCACGGAGACCATCTCCTGGCATATGGGGGTCGGCGAACCGATCCTGCACACAGGCTACGGCACGAACTGTGTTCAGTTATTATCCTCACACCTCTCATAGGGAGTCCGCTCCATAGGGCTCCCCATTGGACCTCGCTTCCACCAATGTTCTCCTTTTCTTCAGAGGGCACACTGGTCTTAGCAAGCAGGTAGGCACTGGTTCTCCAGGCTCCGGGGCAGGCGATCTTGGTTTCCCTGGGTTATGTCCCCTCACCCAGCAGGGAGACTAGCAGGCCTTGGCCCCCAGTTCTTGTCACAGGCAGAAGTCTGGCAGAGCGTACCCTTCTCACGCAGCCCATATGGCTGTTTTGCAGATTACAAAGTTTGGGGTCTCAACTTCCCCTTCTTATAGTCCAATTCCAGGCACCAAAATTGAATTTAGAGTCTGAATCTTTGAAGTTTTATGTTGGGGTTTTGCTTCTTTTGATGTGGACACTTCTCTTTTCTTCTTTCCTCATGAAAGGCTGTCTGTCATAGCAGACAAGACTCCAAAGCTGATTCTCCCACAACACAATTTATGGGGGTGACCCACGTTCACACCTGGATGTCAGCCACAGTGATATGTCTATCAAAAGGTTAATCCCAAACCTACTCTTTATAGTTTCCTTATCAGCCAATCTCCTTTCCTGAGATGTGCGAGGCCCCTTCCTTGTGAATTATCACTGAATCAAAGAGCGTGTGTCCCACCCAGCTCACAGGAATGCAGCATTACACAAATCTGTGTGAGGGGATTCTTCCCCTCCTCATGTCTTTACCAGGCAGGCCTAAGTTTCCCAAAATGGAACCCAGGGTACTCCATGTAATGTACCATTGCAGGCACACTTACTCACTGTACATTACCAGCACACTTACTGTCCAGCACTGTTACCTCCATGCATTGTACCAGTACAAGTACCCATGCATTCAGCACTCATATTCAGTCTGCGCTCACCGTTTAGCACTGAAGCTTTCTTTATACTGTAGCAGTGTGTGCTATTTGTAAATACACACTGCCACTTCTAACACTATTCCAGAGATGACACTGAAAGAGATGGTTGATAGCACCCTTCAAGACTCCAACCACCAGGGAAGCGAGGAAATACAAATACAATAGTAACACAACCAGGACACAGTGCTAAAATGAGCAAGACACTGGGGTGCTCAGAGATACATCTGTCTGGAACCTCCACCCTCATATCCCACAGGCAACCCCTGCGGAGGGCAGTGCCACAACTACTCCTGAGTCAAGGGAAGGTCAGCAAACTGCAGCTACATCCACACCCTTGGACAGCTGCCAAGGAGAGAAGGGAGCCGCTAACTGGGGTCTGTGTTACATATGCAAATACATCTCAGAACTTCACAGAGCCTAAGCCTTACAGAAGAACAAAGCATACTTTGAACCATCTAGAGTCCTCTGATTACAGCAATCAGATGGATGAATATTCCTGCACCAGTGGCAGCTGGTAGGGGATGGAGTGGTAGGGCGGGAGGATGGGGGGGTTTGAAAAATATAAGATAATTGTATTGCCAGGACAATAATTGTTTAATAGTTCACCACTTGAGTGTTAGAGAGCAAGTATAAATCACAATAAACTGGCCCTTTTGGGCAATAGTTAATCCACAACGACAATATGGCTATTTACGATAACAAACAGTTCACATACTTTGTGCCCTGATGGCATGTGGCGAGGTGGACAAATTAGTCATGTGTGCCTGTGTGTTTTCCTCTGTATCTGTGTGTCTGTGTGTGCTTGTGTAAGGAGGCGGGAGGCTGCCTGTCACTCACTTTTAATGCAGAATAAACTGCCTAGCTTTTATAAATAAAGTAAATAAATATAAATGTAAATCCGTATTTGTAAAGTGCGAACTACTCACCCTTACAGGTCTCAAGGCGCTGTTGTGGAAATTAAGTGAGCTATTGCCCAGAGTCACATGGTGCTGAGCTGAGCACCCGCCAGAGCCGGGGATCGAACCCTGTGAGCCCTGTGCTCGAAGTCAGCTGCCCTGGCCGCTGCACCACACCTCTCCACAGTTATATGAATTTGCAGTCTATATCCCCCAACTTTATTTACATTTCTATCATACAGTGAACGATTTATGCTGGTAGCCTTCGCTTTTGATAGGAAATTTCACTTGTTTCTGTTCAAAGGCCGCAGTTTATTTTCAGAACATGGATTATACATTTTGCAACTTACTGGTTGGTCATTTGCAACCCATGCTCATTTTACATTACATTCATTCATGTAACACATTGCCCTCCCCAATGGTTGTCTCTGTTCCTGGCTGACAGCACTACCCTGCACAAGGGCCCCCTTTTGCAGTTGTCTCAGTGTTCTGCAGGGTCCAGGCTTCCCTTGCTACTGACTCTGTGGGCGGCCGTCAGGTCCGGCCCGGGCTGCAAGTGCTGTTCCGCTTGCCCTGGACCATTGCTGGCCATTCGTCTGCTCCCCAGTGCCCCTGCCATGTGGCATCCCAAGGACACTGTGTGAGCAGCTCTTCTACTCTGGATGTGGTTGTGTGCTGTCACTTGCTTACCCTGTGTCCCTGTCATGAGGCATCCCAGGGACACTGTGTGAGCAGCTCTTCTACCTATGTTACGCTCCCCTTCGGGTATCTCTCTGGGCTGCCTCCGCCACGCTGCCAACGGTTTACCGATCGGAGGCAGCTCCCCTCTTTGCCTCCCCCTTTTCCTTCTTGCTCATGAGAAACCCATCTGTTCCAGAATCCCCACTATGTTGAGTAGGAACATATCCATGCCTACCCCAGTCAAGGGTACCCCATCCTCCAAGTGGTAGCCCAGTGACCTAAGGTTGATCAACCCATGCTGCACAAAGCCCCAGCCGTTTGCCCTACATATCTTGGCCATGGTGATGTTCAGTTTGCGCCTGGACTTTCCACCACCCCATGGTCGACCACAACTCTCCATACTCGACGCGCAATTATTTCTGACCATATTATATCTGCTGGGCCGGTTAGTCTTGCCAGGGACGCCAACCTGGCAATCATTTTCTCCAGCAGGCTTCTCCTCCCAATGTTCGCCAGGTCGTTGCCCCCCCAGGTGAATGATCCCCGCGTCTGGCCGGTTGCCCCGGCGCAGAGCCCCTTGCACAGCGGGGAGCAACTGGTCCCATTTCATACCCGACTGTCCCAACCAAGTCACCGCCGTGTTCCGGAGCCAGATCCCCTTGAATTCTTTTTACGCCGCCACCCACCGTTGCACCCGCGTTATGTACGAGTGGCCCAGGATCCACACCTTGCAGCGGCCCTCCGGCGGACCTGGTGGGAGAGAAACCAAATCTCAGTGCCTGGTGGGGTGTATGTACCCTTTGAAGGCGCTTGACCCCCAGCGTCCCACTGTCTTGATCTGCTCTGCGTTGAACCCCAGGCTGGCCGCGGTGGTTGTTGCCCCTATGCGGAAAGAGTGTGACTCAAACTCCCTGGGTGGGAAACCCTCTCCAGGGCCTTCCGCATTACTGCTATGAACTGAAAACGACTGAGGCGGGACCTGTCCTTGTGTGCGAATAGCGGCCCCGGTGCTGGGTTGCCCTGCTCCATATATTCCCGCATGAGGCAAACCGGGCAGCATGCCCTGTCCTCAATGCAATCGATCCTGGTGTGCTTCCCTCTGCCTGCTTGGTCTGTCTTTGACCGATGCAGGTGGACCACCATGTATCCCCCCCCCATGTGGAGGTCTTCTGTGTACATGCAAGCTACCCCCGGGTCCCCCCTCGCCAGGGCCACTAGGTCGCTAATTCGGTAAGCCCAGAGAAGGCTAATGCAAATGCTGCTCTGAATAATGCCAATGTGTTGTTCTGTACAAATGCCTGCTAATGCGCCCAATACCCTTTTCAGGACTTAGAAATTGATGGGCCTCCTCCTCTCACGCGTTGTGGGTTGTAGCCTACTCCAGCCTTTCAGTGCCATCCTACAGAGGAAAGGCCCTGTCGGATCTTCCCCCGTTGCTAGCTTGGCGGAGTATGCGACCGCACTCAAGTATGTCTGTGCCCAAGTCCTGCTCCTTCCGCTCTGCAATGCCCATTCGATGAATGTTGTCACCTCCCCGGGTTGACCTGTCTCAACCCCCGTGCCAGTTACGTTACTGAAAACCTCCCAGCGCTTACGGTATCTCTTCTCTGTCTTGGGGGCCAGCGCATTGTTCACCAGCCTCGTTAGGCCGTCTCCGCAAGGTCTCACAGGCCTCCTGGTACTGTCATCATGCACTGGTCTGTGTGAGGTGCCGGCTCCCTGAATCTTCCCCACTGAAAACGAGAGAGTGCATCAGCTATTGAGTTCTCCATCCCTGCAATGCGTCTTGCCCTAATGGCTTTGTTTGACCCCAGCTCGCATCCGACTAGGTGTCGCAAGAGCCTCATCACCGCCGGGCACTTCGCTGTTCCCAGATTGATCGCTTGGACAACTGCGTGGTTGTCTGACCAGAGTGTGATTTGCTTATTGGCTAGCTTATGTCCCCATATGGTAAAGGCCACTATAATAGGGAAGAGCTCTAGCAGCGTAATGTTGCCCATGATCCCCGCGCTATGCCAGCTGTCTGGCCACTGTGCTGCTGCCCATGCGGTCCCCAGGATTGCCCGAAAGCCATGGCTGCCTGCTGCATTCGTGTAGAGCTCAAATTTTTCTGCGGGCACCCACGGTTCATGCCACATGAGAGTGCCGTTGAAATTGACCAAGAAAGCGTCCCACTGCCCTAGGTCCTCTTTCACCCCTTGCGTAAGGTTCACCCTGTGGTGTCTTTTTGATATCCCCTTGGTCAACCAGGCCAGCCGCCTGGCGAATGGTCAGCCTGCTGGGAAACCTCTGCTGGCAAAGTTCAGTTTCCCCAGCAGCTGCTGGAGTTCCCCTGGTTTCTCCTTAACTGCCCTTGATTTGGCGCAGCTCGGCGACCTTCCTGGGTGGGAGCTTGCATGTACCTTTTACCAAATCCAGCTTAATCCCCAGGAATGATAACTTGGTGACTGGGCCCCCTGTTTTGTCCAGCGCTAGCGGGATTCCTAGCTCCCTCGCCAGCCCTTCAAACTGGCAGAGGAGGTTTGCGCATTCCCTTGTACCTGTCCTGCCAATGAAGAGGAAGTCGTCAAGGTAGTGGACCTGCCCTCCCTCCTGGTGTCCCGTCCCCAGCACCCATTCCAGGAAACAGCTGAATGACTAAAAATAGGCACATGATATGGAGCAACCCTTGGGTAGACGTTTGTCGTAATAGTAGCCCCCTTCCAGCTGAAAGCCCAGCAGGTGATAGCTGTCTGGGTGCACTGGCAGTAAGCAGAAGGCCGACTCGATATCTGTTTTAACTAAGAGGGCCCCACTCCCTGCCTGCTTAATCAGCTCCTCTGCATCGTCTAACGAGGCGTATGCCACTGTGCAGCTGCCCTTCTCCAGCCAGTCATTTATGGAATCCCCTTGCGGGTGTGACAGGTGGTGTATGAGTCAGAATTTCCCTGCCTCTTTCTTTGGCACCATCCCCAAGGGGGACACCATGAGATTCTTCAGCGGGGGTGACAAAGGGGCCAGCCACCCTTCCCAGTTGTACCTCCTTACCCACCTTCTGCCTGGCCACTTCTGGGTCGTCCTGTATGGATTTTAGATTGCAGCTAAGCCGCGGGGCCAGCGGGTCCTTGTGAGGAATGGGGAAACCGTATGTGGAACCCTCCGCTAATCTTTGCCTGTCTGTCTCCTTTGGGTATTTATTCAGTAATGCCACCCATCTCCCTATTTTGATGGGGGTGGGCAGTGATTTCCCCTTTCTCTGCCCCCTATTCCTTCCTGTGCCTGATTGCACCTTCCGCTATTTTTTGTTGCTGTCTGTCTCTCTGCTGTCTCCTGCCCATGTTACTCTTTGCAGTGGGCAGCGGCGTGGTTGCCGCTGCAGTTCCCACAGCTGTTTTTAAATCTGCAGGCGTGCCTCCATTTACATTCATCCTTGTCTTAGTTCCAGCACGTTACCGTGCTGCCCTTCCCGGGCTTCTCTCCCGGCTGGCCTCTGAATTTGGACCCTTGTCTCTGGCCCTTGTATTTCCCTTTGAACTCTGAGGGACTAAAATTGTGCTCCCGGTCACCTAACCCCTCCCTGGCTGCCACCATGTGGTGAGTCGTGAAGCCCTCTATGTCCTGGTGGTCCCACTCTATCACTGGCCAGGTCTGCATCTTTTCCCTGAAACCTTCGTCGTACTATAACCAAGCTTCCCCTTGGTACTTCTGTTGTGCCTCATGCACTTTTTGCTCGTGCAGGAACAAGGCTGCCGCGCTTTGTGGGAATTTTTCGGGGAAGACCCATGCCAGGGTCCTAAAGGCCTGCAGCCAATTTTCTATTGATTTCTCTATTCTGGGTTTGCGCCTGTCTCTCCTATCCTCATCCTTTTTATCCTGTACTGTTAAATCCAACCCCGCCTAGCACACTTCCAGTAAGGAAAATATGTTGCTGTATTCCTTCCGCCAAATACGTTCCTTCACTGCTAGCGGTATTAGGTTGGCTAGTCCCATTAGATGAGTGGTGGGTGGGAGGGACCCCTGGGGATGGGCGTATGTACTCGCTGGGGGGCTTGCCTGCTGGCCCTTGCCCGTCCACTGCTCCAGCCTGGACGCCGCAGCGCCACCTGGATTGCTTGGGTTAGCCGCCCCCCCATCCGCGCTTCCCCCGCTCCCACCGTACCTTGGGTTTTCAAGTGCTGCCCTGTTTGCCCCCTGGTTCCCTCCTTGTGAGGTACTGCCTGGCCGGACCCTTCGCTCCCGGGCCACCTGCTGTCCCCGGTGCATCTCATCCCCAGGTGTGGACCCCCACCATATTGTGTGCCTGGCCCGGGCCATTGCCACCAGGGCATCCACAATGCTGGGTGTGGGGGTTGCTGTTGAAAGGGCAACTGCCCCCATGCTTCCCCATGGAATTCCCTTTCTCTCTATCCTCCCCTCTGGTTCATTGGCCAGGGGGGATGGGATCCCCACAGCCCCTGCGCTGCATAGTTATTCCCCCAGATGAGTACCATAGTTCGCAATGTGCCCTGGTGCCCCCAGAACCTTGGGCTCGTCCCTGTCCATCAGTGCGCAACCCACCCCTTTCGCTCAGCGCTTGTTGCTCACCACTCATAGCCGCTGCATTAGAGCTTGCCTTGCTGTGTACTTCCTCGGCGGCCGCCGTCGTGGCTACAGGCCCCTCTTCGCCCTCGCCTCTGCTGTAACCTTCCGTATCATTGTTCTCCTCCTCCACCAGCGATGTAGTTGTCGTGCTTCTGCCCCTTCCCACATGCCTTCTTGGGTTGGGACTTGCAGCAGCCCGCCTCCACGCCATGAGGGGGCTGCTGCATTTTTTCCTTTGCCCCCCCTTGCCCGGCCTGGTGGGGGCCGCTGTTCTGGCTGCAGGCCCCTTCCCACTGGGCCCTGGGGGGGGCACCGTCTGCCCTGGCTGGAACTTTATGTGTTTCTGGCCTCTCTAAGATGGCCCCGCCTCCGTGTTGCCTGAGATGTGCTGGTCCATTCAGTCTTTCCCCTTCAGTGCCACTAATGCCCTTGCCTTGTCCAGCATCACCTGTAGGTCGCTGTTGAGTTCTGGGCCAGATTCCACCCGGGGCCTCCTTTGCTTCTTTGGTTGTGGTCCAGACACCTCTCAGCCACTTGCCTCATCCAGGAAACGCACCGGCCTTTTCTTTTGCCTGCCGCCTGCGCTGCGTTTCCATGCCATAGTCTCACCAAACAGACTTGATTCCCCTTCGTGGGCGGTGCCGCTGTTTTCTTTGCCTTACGGCGCGCTTCCTGGTTTTCCCAGCTCGCTCCTGTTTCCGTGGGCAGGACTGCGGTTCGAGACTTGTTGCGGCCCCACTTACCAGGTCCGGAATCTCTGCTCGGTCCCGCCCGACCAAGCTCTCTAGGGCGGGCTCGGGCCGTTACAGTCGTTCTTCCCCAATTCCCGGGGGGGCAAGACCACGCGGCCAGGCTGACAAAAGTGGGGGGCAGGGCCTGCTCTGTTCGCTGCACTCCTGTAACCCGCCCTGCCCTTTGGTTGCAGCGGAGGTCCTTGCTTGCCCGGTCACTCTCCGATGATGCCAACCGGTAGGTCCTGCGTTGTATTCCCTGAAAAACAATCCCGCAATCTCAGGTGGGAGTTAGCTATGGAATTGGCCAAGAGTCGGACGGACGGGAAGGCTTGATGCAAGGCTGTCCTTCTGGCGGCTCCGCCCGTCGTGAAACGAGGCGATGGGCCATTTCTTCTCCGAGGCGATGGTCCTCTCGTCGTCGTCCGAAGCGATGGTTGTTTGTGAGGTCAAATGGGGAAACGGTGCCCCCTTTTAACCACCTTGTCCCGCTCAGCCCCCTTCTCTGTAATTGGGCGGCTTGTGGGTTTCAAAGGGGGTGCCCATTCCCAATGCACCCCCTGTCGCGGGCTTTTCTCCCCGCGTGCTTGCACCTCGGGGAGGCGTTCCCCACGGGCCCCTACTGGGTCCGGCTTCGTTTCTCCGGCCCATGTCTCTTCAGTGCTGCTTTCAGCCAACCGAGAAATTAGCAGATTTTTCTTTATGATCACGCATTATGGGCCAGCAGAGAAAGAACCTAGGGACGTATCTAAGAACGGACATTGGGCCAGTGACATTGTTCAACTATTTGAAGGATTTAAAGACCGCTTTAAAGGGTCAGTTTGGGAGCGGCCCTTAAAGAATGTCAGACAAATCAGTGGTAAATGGAGCATTTTAAATGCATTTTGTGCTCAAAATCTGAAAGAACTCAGCATCATTTTACGGGGGTGGAATTTGAGCCGGAGGAAGTTTAGTTGAGCAGAGTAAACGCTCGGAACGGGAGTGGTGGGACGGGGGTTCGTGGGACGAAGGGGGGCTGGGGGAGGGAAATAACAAAAATGCTGCACGCCTCTTACGCTGCCGCACGCCTCTCCTCTGTCTGCTGGAAGCACCGGAAGCACCCAGGCTTGCGGACTCTCCTAGCCAATCACGATGCTGCAGGAGCAGCGTCGTGATTGGTCTGAGCATCCTGCTTTGACGCTCACGCAGTGCCTGGGGAGGCTGGGCATGTTCCCCATGAGGCTGTGCAACACAGCCCAATGGAGAACATGCCAAGTGCGCATGACGGTTTGGCCGGCCGTAGAGGGCTGGCCAAACTGTCATGTGCACTTAGAGGAGTGCAAATCACTCCTCCCCTGGCGTCACTGAGCCAGCTCCTGCCCCGACTCCCGCATAGAAAAAGAAAATGATAATAACGTTGTTATTATCATTTTCTTTTTCGCACAGCTGAAATAGCAGTGGACGACGCTCCTCCGCCTTAGCGGAGGAGCCGCCACTGCCCTGCACCCACTCACATAGTCATTATGTTCTACAGCAAACTCACTAGACCCACTCACAGTCACTGCAGTCTGCTTAGATGTAGATTGGGCAGGTGAGCGGACACAGCACTGCTAAAATAGAATGGAATAGATACTGCCGTAGAAGCATGAAACAAGTGTTGCTCCATAGTGAAATGGCCTGCACAAAGTGTTCAGGGCTACTACTTAGAGTGGCTTTCTCCAGCAGTATCAGATGATTGCTTGTACTACTTAATGTTGACCCCCAGAATATTGTGGTATAGGAATATCGAGGACAGAATATTGAATGACAAAATATTGAAAGGTAAGTGCATATAGGGAACTATAGATTTACTATTCCTAATTCCACATCTGCATACCTTGAAGATATATGTATTGCCAATTTACATATTTGTGGAGTTAGGTATAGAAAATCTACTTACTTACCTGCTGATATTTTATTTTCCATATTTTGTCCTAATTATTGAGTACTATTAACATTCTGGTGTAGATATTCAGGGTGCACAGCTAGACAATCATAAGACAGAACAATAAACTGGCTGGCTAGTACTTGTGCCCCTATTATTCGTGGGATAAAATATGAACCAGCCCAACCTCACTCCTATCTCACAATATCATGGCAATGTACAGCATCACGCTTCCTGTAAAACGTTAAAACTTTCATGTTGCACTGTGGACACTGTATTCATCTCCTGTGTATTGACCTTCATTGCTCTCATAATGGCCTTCACTGCCATGCATGTTATGCTGATTTCCCTCTCTGGCACACTGAGATTTAAGCTAGGGCACCTAATGTTGTTGTATTCAGTTCCCTTTCTGCTTGCATTAATCATAAAGGGTACATTGACAGCATGTAATAATGCTCAGCAACCGCTCTATCTGTGTTATCACAGTCAAACTCTGTCTATTGTTCTCATCTGTGATTTGTTTTGCCACTTTCTCAACATGTGCATTTTGTTCCCTAGGAACAGAACCACCTATAGCTGAAGCATTCATGAGACCTTGGGGCATTTTTACAAAAAAATGTCGAAGAGCGGCATTACGCAAAATTTGCCAACACCGTGCTCCGCCATTTTTAATATGCAACGATGCGCCGTATTCACAAGAATACGGCGCACCCCTGCATTTCCACTGGCGCTAAAAAAGCTGCCTAGCACCAGCACAGGCACCCTGCCACCATGTTGCAAGGGGGCCTGAGCTGCAGAGGCGATTGTTTATGAGCAGGAAGGTGTCGCTTTATGTGCAGGAAGGGACACCTTCCTGCACATAAACAATCAATAATTGCGATTTTCTCTTTCTATGTGTGCTGCAGATTGCAGCACATATAGAAAGAGCAAAAAACGAGGAGAAATTAATAATTTATCCTCGTATCGCCATTCTAAGACCAGGTGCTCCCTGGCATTAGTTTTTGGCGCTGCCTCTGCCTTGTAAATCTGAGGCAGCGTCAAAAAGCAATGGGTGTTGCGGTGGAACCCCCACTGCAATACCCATTGCATGACCCTTTGCCACAGAGGACTGTGGCGGAAAGGGACATATTCACAAAGTGGCATTAGGCCACGTTAAGTTGCTTAGTGCCACCTTTTAAATATGGGGAATGCCACTATGCCACCAGAGCATCATAAAAAGTGATGCTCCAATGGCATTAAGGGCTTGTAAATATACTCCCTTATTTCCTCTTCTGACGTAGTGGGTGTGACGTTAGGCCCATGCAGGGATGTTAAACTTCACAGCTAGCCCAAAGTATGTGGATATTCGGCACAGAAAGACAGATAGACATCGCTGAGATACAACAGGATTATGTTAGAATAAGGGTTCAATTGGCCAGTGACATGACGTGGAACATTGCAAGTTTCAAGAGCAATCCCTCTTTTCTGCTTAGATCCTTTGTCTGTCTTGTCACTGCTGGGACAGTATGAAACCCACTGACATCTGTCTCTGAAGCAGATAGCAATAATATGGCACAGCACCCATGCTATGCTAGCAAGGGGACAATTCAGAGTTCTCATGTGTATGGCTACCGCACTATTCCGGTCCATCATGTGGGCTTGAATGTCTAGTGACAGGTTTGATAAGGCATAAAAGGAGTAATTAGTTCATACCTTCCTCTTATGCAACTCCATTGTGTCCCAATGTAGCAGACCCTAGTTGGTTGCTCATTCAAGCAAAATGCGTCCCTCTGCTACCTTGTTGGATAGTAACACATCCAGATTGGTGTTTAGGTGTTCGCTCATGGACGAGTGTCTTTGTGCCGCTGTACCTGCTGAACCAATGACAGCTACACCTCTGTATCTGTATATGCCACCTGCCGTTTGGAAGTGGACTTACTAAACTGGGGGGCAGCTTTATCAAGGAGTTGTGTTGTCCTTGTGTCGCACAAAGTAATGCAAGGAAGCAAAATGTTCCTTAATTCAGATTTACAAAGCCAGGCAAGGGGCAATTTGAGTTGAGTAAACAAAGGTAACCCAACACAGCATATTGCACTATGTTATGTTACACTTTGAGCTGGGAGGCATTCCATGGGTGGAGCATGGGCGTTCCCGTGCATCATCCCATGGGTTTCATGCAATTCCAGATTTATAGAGGTTTGTGGAATTGCACCAAATCAGTATGCCTCCCAGGAGATTATTTCCACTTTGGAATCGTATTCCTTCCTGCACAAAAACAATCCTTCCTGTAACACAGACACCCTTACAGCATGCTGCATAGGTGTCTGCGTTGGCACTAGGCACAGAGTGCACCAATGCTAGGAGAGAGCAGAAGTGCGCCACAGCTTAATATGGTGCATTACTGCTCTCTTCGTCTCACAGAATCCAGCGCAGCAATTTTGCTTGCTGCCCGCATTGTGTTAAACATTAGTAACTATGCCCTTGGGTGGCGTGTTTAGGTGAGGAGGCCCCAGAGAGCTTTGCGGGGCCAGCATAAATGTGACTGTGTGGATTCCACTTACTTCTCTAAGTACAGCGCTTCCCGATTTCCACTGAGGGTCCCGTTTTTTCAAGGACTATCCTGGGGTTCAGACACTTTTTGTTTAAGTAAATACATGTCCCGCTTTTTGAAGAGAGTCGGGCGAGCTCGTACATGCGAGACAGCGACCCTCGCACTGAATGTGGTGAGCTACTCTTAAGTTTTTGAAATGGAAAGAAACACTTTTTTTGTTTTATCATATGTAGCCTTTTTTAATAGATTTGTCCTGATCACATTCCTGCGCTTTCCTTCTATTCGTCTGGTCACCTGGTTTTCGTGCTGACCACAGCCGCAACCGCAGCATCAGCAGTCGACAGCGAGAGGAGACGCCGAACTGCCAAAACTGCCGCTCCTGGCTTCAGGTTTTTGCCGTCTTGCCGTCTTTGCCGTCTTTGCCCTCCTCTGCCTGTAGCCCGCAGCCCGCTCCCGCTCCCGCTCCTGCAGCCGACTCCACACCGCATCGGGTCTAAATACATCAGGTAGACCCAGGAACATCGGGACATCGGGAAGCCGAACAGTGGTGGGGGCAGCGGCGGCGGTTTGGAGAAGAGGCCGGACACAGGATCAGGCACAGGCAGGCAAGCGCGCTGCGAGGCCCACAAGCGGGCTTCTAGTGGGTTTTAAGAGTGCGAGAGCGTGGCCTCCTTTAGCTGGAGGCCGCAGAGTGAAGTGCCCGGGAGCCTCCGCGGAGGCGGCCCAACTAGGTTGGGTGCGGCCTGTGGCCCCCAGCGTGCCCTGCTCTCACCCCCACCCCCCAACCTGTCACCCAGCTTGAGGTCAGGCCAAGCTGCACCTGCTCCACGCAAACTTCACATTACCCCCCCACCCCAATCGAACTCCTACCCATCCTACCCATCCCACCCATCTTCCCCCTCACTTGGGGTGGTGGCAACGGGGAATGCGGTCAGGGAAAATCAGAGGAGCACCCCCACCAAAGGACAAGGAAAAGGTCAAAGAGGCTGCAGCCAAAGATCTCCCCAGTATGACCTCCCCAGTAACTTGTACATCAATTAAAGAAGATAAAACCCGGCGGCGGCAAGTATTGGGAGTCTCAACGGACGCAATCTTAACAAACGCAAGCAACTGGATAAAGGTCATACCAAAAACACCTACAGCGGCGGCTTTAGAAGTAAAACGGGGGGGCAGCACCAAAGCTATTTCTGCGGTCCCAGTTAGGCATCACTCAGCACCAAACAGCAGCAAACGGGCACTGATTTCGGACTTTTTAAAAGTCGTAATAAAATCTACTTCGGATAATCAACATCGCAATGACCTTAGGGCCCTCAAAGCAAGAGATGAAACCAGCATTAGCACAGTCTCTGTGAGTGAGGCCACCATGAGCCCTCCCAGCGAAAAAAGGACCACGAGCCGTGAGTGCGGGTGGAGCAGTCCCCAGGCACCCCATGCATCGGGCTGGGAAGTCCCGCATGAAGCAACCAATGCAGTTCCAAGCCTCCAACTCTTATCATCTAAAGCTCTCCTCCCGCCGGAACTCAGACGAAGGCAAAACAACCAAGTTCTCGAGACACAAATACACAACCACCATCACTACTCTCCCGTCGATTTCCTCAGTCAGCAGACACTATTTCCAACTTCACCTGAAAACGACGGCCCCCAAGGCCTCAATGAAGGGGCCCCCGCCAACCAGACGACCACAAACACCTTGAGCTTAATAGGGAATAGCTTAATAGGGAATCCGACAAAATCTCCAGGCGCTCAACGCCCCGAAGCTCAGGAGTCTGTCTTCTCCAATATCAACACTAACAATTGCGATAAGCCTGGCCTTTCTTCGTTCTTGTTGGAAGTGCCAGCAGAACAACAAAAGGGGCAGAACCCTTGCCAGGTTAATCCACAGGCGGAGTGGTTTCTCTACCCAGATATGCATGGTTCAACCCACTTGTCGCATCCCTCCCAAACAAGGGAACAACCTAGCGGTACCCCGGGCCTTCTACAAGCTCCCTTGTCAGCACGTTCAAACTACTGGGAACATAACGCCCAGGCATCTCCAACCGAACCAGGCAGTCTCCCAGCATCTTCAGCTTGGCAGCTTTTGTTACATACAATGGATACAATCGCCAAAGCAATGACTTACCATGCAGATAAGCTGGACACCCAAGTGGACCTCCTAAACATCCTAGCAATCCACGTTCAGGGAGTAAAACAGAAACTGCACAGTTTCAATGAGATGATCTTGAGGGTGCATCGAGACCGGGAAACAACATACCAAATGTGCCACTGCACCCAAATAATTGACAAATTAGCGGCGGTCCCCACCCTTCTGTCAGACCTTTTGGTCACAACTAGGGAAGCTCCAACAAAGAATGTTCCACAAGCAGAGACAGATCACGAGGCACTACGGGTAATCAACACCGTACAACTCCGCCCCCCGGGGGGGCACGTAACCAGTGGAACGGAATCTAACTTAGAACAAATACAGGCAGATTCAACCGCATCTAGCTCAGCAACTACCTTTGACAATCTAAATGTTTCGGCTCTTCAATCAATGGACCAATGTGAGCAATCATTAGGTCAGCTGTCAACAGCGACCAAGATATTAACCAAGCGGGAGAGAAAACGCCTTAGAAAAGCAAGAAACAGAAGACATTCCAGACAGGCAACCAACTCCTTTCCAGTCAAAACCGATCAGGGAACGAAACAGAGTGACCATGACGCTGCTTTACCTCCCCCGGATGCAATTATAAACAAGGATCAGTTGAACTCCTTATCCACCTTACCTACTACACCCAGCTGTCTAAACGACACCAAAACGGAACAATCGCAGTCTGGGAAAATATACAGTATATTTAAGGCTCCCAGGAAAGAGAAACATCTTTTATCCACCCAGGCTATACAAACCACACAAACTGCGAAACCCTCAATTACATCAAGGAATGGCACGAAAGAAATCAGCACAATCTGCTCACGGGTAGTTAATTTGGTTACTGACAACGAGAGGAAAGAAAATTGCCACCCAGATTTAACTCATGATCTCAACCCGGGAAGCAATAATGCAGCTTGGACAAGGGTCAACGAACAATATTCATTAAACAATACCAACGTTATTCCGACCATACCATCGACTATCATAGAGCTCATATCGGCCGACAAAATAACGGTAAGGGGTGCACATCAAGAGCCGCAGTGGGACACTTCTTCACATAACAACAAACTGGGCTTTTATCCCTCACTACGTCTCAAGGGGAAACCATGATATCCTCAACAGAAGTGTCCTGCTCACACTCTTTAAAGCCTTGCCCCCTCTGAGCCACATAAATACCTGTGACATCGTCAGTATAGAGTTTAAACAGAACCCGCATTTCATGGGCCAAGAAACAACAACAGCAACATTCGTGGCCAACTCTCTCATTGAACAAATTTGGCAGCAGAGGGATCAATTTGCAAAGTGGGGTATTAAGTTAAAAAAGATAGACCCCCCTTGCGACCCCAACCTGCTTCAACCATCTACTCAACCAGCGGGCCTGTTAAAGGGAGCCAAAGGCCCAGACAATCAAACCCCTCCAAAGAGGAAAGAGCCCACGACCAGGAAAATTACCATCACCTTTGCCCACCCAGAAGCCACTAAGCCTCCAGGATTCCGGGATTTAATCTCGGTCGGAACACCCTCATACACGGCATGAACCAAATCTCACGTAGCCACCAATTTACTCCTGGGCTGTAACATCTGCTCTTGGAACGTGTTCGGCCTTAGTACTAAAATAGAAGATCCAGGCTTTATGGAATTCATTACAAAGTACAATATCCTTCTCTTTCAGGAAACCTGGCTGACAAACCCTACACCCATAACTGACTACAAGGAATTTCTAAAGCCGGCCCAAAAAGTCGCTAACCAAGGCAGAGCTAAAGGGGGCCTCTCAATTTTCATTTCAACCGACATTCCCTGGCAAGTTTCTTCCATAGACCTTGAGTTATCTTGGTTGCAATGTGTCAAACTTGAAGCTCCGCCCCTCAATTGTTTGCTTATTCTTAACATCTACATTCACCCAGCGTTCAAACAAAAATGGACAAGAGTTGACCATTTATTAGCAACACTGGCAACACTAAAACTCGCCCACTTGGATGCGAACATCATCCTGTCAGGGGATTTTAACATGAATTTATTGCAAAACGGAAACAAAGGATCCAAAGAACGTACACAGGCCCCGAACCAACGTGATACCCTTGGCAAGAGATGTGCGGCCTGTTTGGTTGACCATTCAATGAGCATGCTTAACGGGAGCAGCCCGACAGACAGCCCTGCAGCTTATACTAGGATCACCCAAAAATCAGCTTCAACCATAGACTACACCTTTACGGATCAAGATCTTTTTCCATCTATCACGAACTTCCAAATAATGGATAGGACAGAAAGTGACCACCAACCGCAATGTTTCATGTTGCTAAGAAATATCGTAAACTCAGTGTCAGCCAACGCATCATCTCAACAAACGCAATGTTACCATCTAAAACGCCTTTTTATGGAAAAAGGATACGATCAGCGATATCATGGGGACATGCATCTGTATTCTGGAAAGATTTAAAACTGAACCCATAAACCCACTGGCCTGGGAGCGCTTTAACCAAGAACTAAATGAAAAATGTTATAACCAGACCACAGGAAAAAAGTGAGAAGACATCAAGGGGCCGATTGGTTCACCAAACACCTCAGGGTTCAAAAACAACAATTGAACAAACATCTTAGAAGACTACGCACCCAGGGCTCTGCCCCCTCCCAGGATCTCTTGCTATCAATCTCTACAGCCAGAAAAGACCTAAAAAGAGACACAAAGGTGGCAAAAAAAGCGTTTCAAGAACACCTCTGGGCCAAACTCCACCATTCCTGCAAACAAAGGAATTCCAGGCTCTTTTGGGAAATTATCAACCAGTTAACAAACGGCAAGAACAGGCATTACAACTCAGACATAATGGAGGACACCTGGAGAGCTCACATCGATCTCCTATACAATGAAACGTCAACTGCTGCCCCCGCAACTTATGGTTTCCAACTAGGCGAGGGGGCACTCACTGCAGGTCGTGTCAAAGTCACTCCCAACCCAGAAGCACTCGAATATTCCCCGCAGATCCGGAAAGAGCAAGTTCTAAAAATCATAAAAAATCTAAGATCCGAGGGAGCCCCAGGTCCCAACGGCTTGCCAAACGCTTTATTTCGGCACGACCCTCCATTCTGGTCCGGCCTCCTCACGCCACTCTTCTCTTCCATCTTAGCATCCAGTACTATCCCAGATTCTTGGAGGGGCAGTATTTTAAACCCAATATACAAGTCGGGCGCCCGCTCCGACCCCTCCAACTATCGTTTGATAGCCCTGATTGACGTGGAGGCAAAAATGTACGCATCGAACCTGTTGGTTGATTTAGAGGACTGGGTCAGTAGATGTAACCTCATTCCCTATACCCAAACAGGATTCAGGGCAGGGATGGGCACACTCACGAATATCTCTGCGGTCACCCTGCTAGCCAATCAAGCCCTCGCAAAATCAAGGCCCCTGTATGCATGCTTCATAGACCTTAAAGCAGCCTTTGATAAAGTTCCGAGAGCCAAGTTATGGGCAAAAATGCAAAACTGGGGTGCCCCAACTAAACTCCTGGAGGCCATAATTAATCTGTATTCCCAGACGTGGGTCCAGGTCAGGAAAGGAGACGGGCACAGCATAACCAAAAAGTTTCAAACTCTTAATGGGTTAAAACAAGGGTGTGTGCTGGCACCCTGCCTCTTCAACATCTACATTGCTGACCTTGATAAACAACTCCGGTCAATTCAATCTGACCCCCCTAAGCTGGGCAAAATACCCACACCCAGTTTACAATACGCGGACGATATCGTGCTCCTCGCTCAAACATTTGTAGGCCTGCAACGACTCATCACTAAATTAGGAGCTTATACCATCTCGGCTCAATTAACCATCAACCGTCAAAAAACAAAGGTGATGTGCTTTGCCAGAGAGCTCAAAACAACGGAAAATCGTAAATTCCTCTGGTACTTGGACGAGCAACCTTTGACCCGGGTTGACTCATACAAATATCTAGGTTTTCAAATAGACCGCAACCTTAATTTTAAACTACAACTGGCACAAGGACGTACTAAAGCCAAACAACTGCAGTTCGCCTTCAAAGTTCTAAGAAATAAACATACAGGTTGTTCTACAGGACACCTGCTAAAAGCCATTGCAGCAAAATTTCTACCTTCTATCTCATACGGCTCGGAAATTTTAAACCTTAAAGATGTCACCTTTTTAAACACAGTACAATCAACCTTTTTTAAGAACCTGTTTTCGATCCCCCGTCACAACTCACAATCCCAAATCCGATTAGAGCACGGACTAAGAAACCAGATTCCTGACAGACAAATGGGCACTAGTCAAGTACTACTGGAGAATGAGGGATGCAGAGGACAACACCCTTGCGCATCACTGTTGGGTGGAAATTGAAACCCAAGCCAGGCTAAATAATTCAACGTTCAGAGCTCTGAAGGAATCCCTCGTGGCATTGCAGCTAGAGGAGGCCTAGCTCACTCTTCCCACCTATTCTGGCTTCAAAACTGTAGCCAACAAAGCAATTAAACTGACATCTTTACTAATAGACAAAACAGCCTTTTCAAAAAAATCTCATGCTTGGGCAGTGATCCAAGCCTATCAGCGGCTGAAACCCCAACCATATCTGCTAGACCACTTCTCCCATCAGAAAAAGCACTACCTGACGTTACTGCGGCTGGGGTCATTTCCATCAAAGGACCTGACGCCGAAATGGAAACATTCTTGGCAATCCAAGGAATGCCGCTTATGAGGAGGAGGGGACGAGTCTTTTTTGCACTTTTTATGCATCTGCCCCTTCCTGGTAGAAACCCGAAGAATGGTCCTTCGGGAAGCCTTCAGGAAGGAACAAATAAGGTCATGCAGAGTAGCCGTAATCCAATGCCTTGGAGGACCATCAATCCAACTGTCCTGTAGAGCTATACATTTCCTGAAAATTGCGGCAATAGAACTGGAAAAAAAAGAAAACGCTAACTGACTTATCAAGTTTTAGTACAACCAGTCTTGAAATCCTTATGGCATTGATCGTATGTTTTACATTTTTAACTTAACCGCTGTAGAACGTACCTTTGTGTGCTTTTATTCTTATAAGTTTTCAAAATTTACATTTTATGTATGGTGGTTTCTCCACCCTTTTATGATTTTTTATGAAATCAAATAAAAGTATCTACTACTACTAAAATAGATTTGTAGATTACGGCTGTGTGCGTCAATGTCTTGGGTGTTGTCGTTGTGATACTTCCACAGTAAGTGGCAAAGTTTAGTCCTATCTCTGTGTTTAGGACTGTCCCGGTTTTTGGTTCTAAAAATCTGGTCAACCTGCCTTTGAAGGCACTTGTTTCAGCAGGTCGCAAAAAAGGGCCAGTTTAAAGTAAAATGCGAACAAAGGAAACTAGTGAACAAAGGAAAGCCTCGGGAAAGATGACTACTAACTACATGGGGACATCTTAATGGTGCAGACACAGATCAGCTCCATTACACTCAAGGCCGGTGTCTCATCTGTTCAAACTTACCATCTGTCAATGATCCAAAGTTTCTGGTTCACACGGATTTGCACTACATGCATGTGCACTGTCATGCCCGTATTTTAACTGTCTCTGCTTGCCAAAAAAGGCAAGGGTGCTGAAAATACACTATATCGTATATAATGATGGCAAGTGCAGAAATGCAGCTGTCAGAAGGCACAGGCAAGCAGGGAAGTTCCAATGGTTAGAACACTGGGCATGCTATATGCACTACAGTCACGTTTTAAGTCTGCACATCACTACAAAAGGCAGCCGAGAGGGGACATTTTAACTTTCATTTTCAATTTGAGATAAGATGCTTCAACAGAGGCTTTCCCATTGTTGGGAAGGCTAGCTGCTACAACACATCTCCTTGAACTGTAAGCAAAACTGACGAAAATATGAACTGGGAAACACAATAGGTTGATGCTTGCGCTTGACTGATGAGAAAAGCAAACAAGCATTTGCAATGCAATAGACCTCGCATTTTTTAAAGTTAGAGCTATTGGTGTTGAAAATTATATTGTTTTTTACTACAGGAGTTTAAAGGACTAAGAATGAGGAATCACAAGTGGTAGCAGAGACGTAGCTGCAGCTCTGCCCAGAGGACTAAGAATGGGGAATTACCACTGTGACTAGTTACACAGCTGCACCACTGCATAGAGGACTTAGAATGAATAACTACCACTGAGACCAGAGAAGCAGCTAGCAGCACTGGCTAGAGGACTAAGAATGAGGAATTACCGCTAGGAATAGAGACACAGTGGCAGCACTGCCTAGAGGACTAAGAATGAGGAATTACCACTGGGAACAGAGACACATCTGCAGCACTGCCTTGAGGACTTAGAATGATAAATTACCGACGGGACCAGAGTAGCAGCACTGCCTAGAGGACGTAGAGTGAGGAATTACCACTGGGACCAGAGAAGCAGCTGCAGCACTGTGTAGAGGATTTAGAATTAGGAATTACCGACGGGAACAGAGAAGCAGCTAGCAGCACTGCCTAGATGACTAAGAATGAGGAATTACCACTGGGACCAGAGAAGCAGCTGCAGCATTGTGCAGAGGATTTAGAATGAGGAATTGCCAACGGGACCAGAGAAGCAGCTAGCAGTACTGCCTAGAGAACTAAGAATAAGGAATTACCACATGGACCAGAGAAGCAGCTGTAGCACTGCCTAGAGGACTAAGAATGAGGAATTACCACTGGGACCAGAGAAGCAGCTGCAGCACTGTGTAGAGGATTTAGAATGAGGAATTGCCGACGGGACCAGAGAAGCAGCTAGCAGTACTGCCTAGAGGACTAAGAATAAGGAATTACCACAGGGAGTAGAGAAGCAGCTGCAGTACTGCCTAGAGGACTAAGAATGAGGAATTACCACTGGGACCAGAGAAGCAGCTGCAGCACTGCCTAGAGGACTTAGAATGAGGAATTACCACTGGGACCAGAGAAGCAGCTGCAGCACTGCCTAGAGGACTTAGAATGATAAATTACCGACGGGACCAGAGTAGCAGCACTGCCTAGAGGACGTAGAGTGAGGAATTATCACTGGGACCGGAGAAGCAGCTACAGCACTGTGTAGAGGATTTAGAATGAGGAATTACCGACGGGACCAGAGAAGCAGCTAGCAGCACTGCCTAGATGACTAAGAATGAGGAATTACCACTGGGACCAGAGAAGCAGCTGCAGCATTGTGTAGAGGATTTAGAATGAGGAATTGCCAACGGGACCAGAGAAGCAGCTAGCAGTACTACCTAGAGAACTAAGAATAAGGAATTACCACATGGACCAGAGAAGCAGCAGTAGCACTGCCTAGAGGACTAAGAATGAGGAATTACCACTGGGACCAGAGAAGCAGCTGCAGCACTGTGTAGAGGATTTAGAATGAGGAATTGCCGACGGGACCAGAGAAGCAGCTAGCAGTACTGCCTAGAGGACTAAGAATAAGGAATTACCACAGGGAGTAGAGAAGCAGCTGCAGCACTGCCTAGAGGACTAAGAATGAGGAATTACCACTGGGACCAGAGAAGCAGCTGCATCACTGCCTAGAGGACTTAGAATGAGGAATTACCACTGGGACCAGAGAAGCAGCTGCAGCACTGCCTAGAGGACTTAGAATGAGGAATTACCACTGGGACCAGAGAAGCAGCTGCAGCACTGCCTAGAGGACTAAGAATGAGGAATTACCACTGGGACCAGAGAAGCAGCTGCAGCACTGTGTAGAGGATTTAGAATGAGGAATTGCCGACGGGACCAGAGAAGCAGCTAGCAGTACTGCCTAGAGGACTTAGAATAAGGAATTACCACAGGGATCAGAGAAGCAGCTGCAGCACTGCCTAGAGGACTAAGAATGAGGAATTACCACTGGGACCAGAGAAGCAGCTGCAGCACTGTGTAGAGGGCGTAGAATGAGGAATTACCACTGGGACCAGAGAAGCAGCTGCAGCACTGCCTAGAGAACTTAGAATGAGTAATTACCACTGGGACCAGAGAAGCAGCTGCAGCACTGCGTACAGGACTTAGAATGAGGAGTTACCACTGGGACCAGGGAAGCAGCTGCAGCACTGTGTAGAGGATTTAGAATGAGGAATTGCCGACGGGACCAGAGAAGCAGCTAGCAGTACTGCCTAGAGGACTAAGAATAAGGAATTACCACAGGGAGTAGAGAAGCAGCTGCAGTACTGCCTAGAGGACTAAGAATGAGGAATTACCACTGGGACCAGAGAAGCAGCTGCAGCACTGCCTAGAGGACTTAGAATGAGGAATTACCACTGGGACCAGAGAAGCAGCTGCAGCACTGCCTAGAGGACTTAGAATGATAAATTACCGACGGGACCAGAGTAGCAGCACTGCCTAGAGGACGTAGAGTGAGGAATTATCACTGGGACCGGAGAAGCAGCTACAGCACTGTGTAGAGGATTTAGAATGAGGAATTACCGACGGGACCAGAGAAGCAGCTAGCAGCACTGCCTAGATGACTAAGAATGAGGAATTACCACTGGGACCAGAGAAGCAGCTGCAGCATTGTGTAGAGGATTTAGAATGAGGAATTGCCAACGGGACCAGAGAAGCAGCTAGCAGTACTACCTAGAGAACTAAGAATAAGGAATTACCACATGGACCAGAGAAGCAGCAGTAGCACTGCCTAGAGGACTAAGAATGAGGAATTACCACTGGGACCAGAGAAGCAGCTGCAGCACTGTGTAGAGGATTTAGAATGAGGAATTGCCGACGGGACCAGAGAAGCAGCTAGCAGTACTGCCTAGAGGACTAAGAATAAGGAATTACCACAGGGAGTAGAGAAGCAGCTGCAGCACTGCCTAGAGGACTAAGAATGAGGAATTACCACTGGGACCAGAGAAGCAGCTGCATCACTGCCTAGAGGACTTAGAATGAGGAATTACCACTGGGACCAGAGAAGCAGCTGCAGCACTGCCTAGAGGACTTAGAATGAGGAATTACCACTGGGACCAGAGAAGCAGCTGCAGCACTGCCTAGAGGACTAAGAATGAGGAATTACCACTGGGACCAGAGAAGCAGCTGCAGCACTGTGTAGAGGATTTAGAATGAGGAATTGCCGACGGGACCAGAGAAGCAGCTAGCAGTACTGCCTAGAGGACTTAGAATAAGGAATTACCACAGGGATCAGAGAAGCAGCTGCAGCACTGCCTAGAGGACTAAGAATGAGGAATTACCACTGGGACCAGAGAAGCAGCTGCAGCACTGTGTAGAGGGCGTAGGAATGAGGAATTACCACTGGGACCAGAGAAGCAGCTGCAGCACTGCCTAGAGAACTTAGAATGAGTAATTACCACTGGGACCAGAGAAGCAGCTGCAGCACTGCGTACAGGACTTAGAATGAGGAGTTACCACTGGGACCAGGGAAGCAGCTGCAGCACTGTGTAGAGGATTTAGAATTAGGAATTACCACTGGGACCAGAGAAGCAGCTGCAGCACTGCGTACAGGACTTAGAATGAGGAGTTACCACTGGGACCAGGAAGCAGCTGCAGCACTGTGTAGAGGATTTAGAATTAGGAATTACCACTGGGACCAGAGAAGCAGCTGCAGCACTGCGTACAGGACTTAGAATGAGGAGTTACCACTGGGACCAGAGAAGCAGCTGCAGCACTGTGTAGAGGATTTAGAATTAGGAATTACCACTGGGACCAGAGAAGCAGCTGCAGCACTGCGTACAGGACTTAGAATGAGGAGTTACCACTGGGACCAGAGAAGCAGCTGCAGCACTGTGTAGAGGATTTAGAATTAGGAATTACCACTGGGACCAGAGAAGCAGCTGCAGCACTGCCTAGAGAACTTAGAATGAGTAATTACCACTGGGACCAGAGAAGCAGCTGCAGCACTGCGTACAGGACTTAGAATGAGGAGTTACCACTGGGACCAGAGAAGCAGCTGCAGCACTGTGTAGAGGATTTAGAATGAGGAATTGCCGACGGGACCAGAGAAGCAGCTGCAGCACTGCCTAGAGGACTAAAAATAAGGAATTACCACAGGGATCAGAGAAGCAGCTGCAGCACTGCGATAGGAAGGTGCCTTCTTATATTTAGTCAATAGTAATAAAGGTTATAGTGTTCACTAAGCAACCTTATTCATAAACATACAAACACACTGAAAGACTCAAGCAGCAGAACAACTATACAGCTGAAATTATGGCTTTTTAAGAGTACCTCATCGGCACCTGTGCGATGAACCAGGGACACATTTAGGTGCTAGTGCAAGAGAGAAAGAAGCAAAGTAGTAATCAACAAAATAGAGAACTAGGCATGGCAAGAACTGTATAAATCCCAATAAATTTAGAAAAATGCAATATACTATGCATTAAGTATTTCTTGGAGACGCTCATTCACTTCATAACACGCTTGCTTATCGGTCGTATGTGGACCATCAAACCACTTCTCCCTGATACTGTGAAATTTTCATGGTCTGCAAATCAGGACAAAGAATTGTGTACGTTTTTACTTTAAAATGTGGAGGAAAGACTCCAGGTCTTCTCTATCAATAGCATTATCTTTTGAAAGTAAAAAAAACCTAAATAGATATGATCAAAGTGAGGATTAACTTATGGCAGCACAGTAAAGAGGATACTCACGTTTGGGAAGGTGTAGGGCACTTGCTGGTCCAGGTATCCTTTCATCCTTCGCTCCAGTCGTTAACTGTTTGTAGTTATGAAGAGAGCGCCTCTTCCTCCCCACATGGAAAAGAGCAGAGGAGGGAGAGAGGCTTGAATGGAACGAGGAGAACCTGCATAGATAATGAGCCCCATTCACAACAAATTTGGTCTAGCACTCGGACGAAGGTGGACAAGTCCTTCACATAAAAGGAGGCAAGGCAAGCACAGATAAGGTGAACCAAATGTTAGCACCTAGGCTGCATATATGTGTAACGTGGCACTACAAGTCTGCATTCCTTCAAAAGATGGCAAGTAGGATTTCGGCAACTCCAGTGGCCTTGGGAATCGTACAAGATGTTGGTAAACTATAGGAAGCAAAGCTTTAACAGTTAACGTTTTTTTTTAATTTCAAACGCAATTTATATAAGCGTAATGTTTTGTTAACATTGACAGGCAGTGCTTGTATTTTACGACTGAAAGGGAACGATATTTTTCATAAACAAAAATATCATCAGACATAGTAGCGAAGCACAGTGATTGCAAATTCCAGGGAAATAGAAGAGTGTGAATACATTTGACTTCACTTGTTAGATTCAGGTGATGTACGAGTAAATCATCAGCTATTTAATCAAAAGTTGCCAAATATATATTGCGGGAGCGAGCATCACTTAAGCAGAAGCGCCATTTATAAATGGGACCGTCCTGTGAGGCCAGAAGTGCTTTAAACGAGATTATAATCTGAAGGTAATTCCACACCATTCACAGGAAACAACAGTGGTATGAGTTACGTTTAGGTACATTCATAACCAGAAACATGCTGGAAAGCCGTTTTTGTGGTAGGCGGATTTTGAGAATGAAGATGGCATAAGTGGCGTTTTCTTCAGATGTGCTGCATGCTAGGCAGGGCCGGACTGGCCGTAGCGGGCATCGGGCCATTCCCCAGTGGGCTGCCAGGTTGGGGGCCGGTTTTAGGCCTGGGGGGGGGCGTTTTTGTTACCATGGGCGGCAATATCGGCCCCCTATAACAAAATCAGCCGAAACCGGCCCTAGCAAGCAGCTCGGCCGCAACCCCCTCCTCTCCCCCAGGGGAGCCAGCCGAGCAGTTTGCCAGGGCCGGTTTCGGTTCCCAGTCCGGCCCTGATGCTAGGGCATCCGAGTTGTATTTCAAGTAGATCACAAGCGGGGGCGGGTCCGCTACAGCTTAATAGGGCACTGAGCGGCGGCCACGCTAAAAGAAAGCAGACCTATGCCGGTGAGCTACCGCTCTTCTCTTGCAAGTGAGGACGGTCTGGGGGACAGCAGACAATCATGGAAACCTATGGGAAAGTAAGGAGCACAGCTCTCTTTGTATTGCCCGCCCCCTTCCCTGGTAGCAAAAACACACCGCGCACGACAGCTAATGCTAAATGTTTTCCTTTGTTTGGTGTTATTTGAGCCACAGCATAGCTCCGAAGCATCGCGTGGGGCACAGTTGTTTGTGTCAAGCACAGGCTCTTAGGATACAACAATACATCGATCACGCACCACCATCGCCTGCAAGCGATGGCCCGTGTAAAATAAATACATAAGTGGCATGAAAAGCATGTATATAAAAAGGGGACTGGAACGCTCTACATTTGTATTCCTCCATATAACGTTTGATTTTAGAGTTGGTAGAATAAAGTTTCAGCTTTCGTTAGGGTATCACATGGAGAATATACAGACTCTTTAAAATGCATTATTTAATAGCTGCAGGAGATAGTGACCCTTGCTTCAAGGGCAGCTTCCCGTTGCATGATTTAAGCACCCCCGCGGCCTGGAGGAGGCGATGATTAAAGAAAATAGTGCTCACTGACTTATGAAGCAGACCGTGTAACGCCACAAGTAAAAGGTCCAGTCGTTATGGGAGGTAACAAATGCAGACAAGGCGGTACCAAGGAGGGACTACTAAGCCTTTTCACAAATGAAAAGCAATGATTTCGCAAGGACAGTAACAGGAACCAGTTGGAAAGAGGGGCAGGGAAATGGGCGGAGCGTCTATGCTGTACCTCAATGCAGCATGGCTCGCAGAGCAGCACATTCGCTGCCCAGCCTTGGTCTAAAAAGTTGGCTGCTGAATGCAAAACAGTTTTTAAAGGACTGTTTATACAGTGCATGAATGCAATAAAATTAAATATGCGGTGCTGGGGTGTACTTTTCTGATACAAAATAGTACGTCATGCATTCCAGTGGAGGCAGAAGGACAAACTACAATAGCCAATAGAGAGAAAGTGTAACCAACATTCTCCTGTGAGCTGATCCAAGATGTGACTGACTATGTTCCAAGCCAATGACTGAAGGTTCCTGAGCCAAAGAAGCCAATGACTTAAGCAGTGCTTAATTTGTAAAAGAAATAGTGCCAGGGCTCTAGTCTGGAGGCCTCTGCAGCTTGCACCACCCATTGCCACTGCTAGCGTTGCCAATGATAGAACCTACACAGCTACTAACCAGGACACTGCTACAAGTGTGACAATTCAACCTATTTCGGGCCCGCAAAGCTATAAAAATAGTTTGGGCGGAAGGTATTAGTTGATTCTAATGTATACTGAACTATTAAACAATTGCTGTTCTGCTCATCTCTAGATTATACAAACAGTGCCATCATGTGGCAGCTGTCATAAGTGCTGGTGTCGACAATTAAATGCTGACAATTAAGTGCCAGTGCCGAGCACCGCAAACCACTGGCTCAAATTAAGCACTGGTTAAGGCTCCTGAGCTAAAGAAGGCAATGGGTGAAGTGGTTGAATGGAAGCCATTTAGAGTCTATAGAATACAATATGCTTGACATGAATGTCCCAAGTTTAATTACCAGTTATGAAGCTGATCAGAGCAGTGCAGAGTTTTTCGATATGACAAGTAGTTAAGCTTGGGATATCTTCGCCCTCCTGCTTCCCACTGCAAAACGTTGCACTAGATTTGACATCACACCAGAGCTGCTGCTAGAGCCAGAGCTTGTATTCACGGCTCTCTAAGCAGACATTATGTTCCATGTGAAGGATCCAAACCATGATGCTTGGCTAATATTTGGCAAAGAATCAGCAACCATAAATGTGACTCTGTTTGGAAGCCACTTATTGATCTAAATACAGCGCTCCATTAGTTTTTACCAGCTCTCAGATCATCAACAAAGCGGTATTGTAAAGGAGCGGCAGACAGACAAATGCGCTAATGCTACAAACTGACCACAAAGAAAACAGGCACAATGCCAAAACTGCAGGACACTGAAGGTCTGTTTTTCCTTTTCAGTATGCTAGTTGCACATTGTTATCAACGCATAGCTCTCAAGTGTCTCATATTTGAAACTTTTGTTACACTTTTTGCCCAAAATATTCACTCAGTCAAATGTATTTGGCAAGAAAACTTCGAACTGGGCCAAAAGTTCAAATTCGGTGCAACTGCAGCAGGTGGAAAGCAGCCATAACAACTGCTGTGGAAGTTGGAGACAGTGTCAGAGGCGTCAGTGGGCCCTCTGCCTTCAAAACACTGAAAGGCTTCAGCCCATCGGCGAAGTGCCCGGTAGAATAAACAGGCAGTCCGGCCCTGCTAATATAGTCTGGATGTCAAGTCTGATGTGCTGAATATGATTACCTCTAAGTTTCCTAATAAGATTTCTGGCTACCTAAATATTCGCCGTCTCGCATATGTAATGCAGACGCTGGGGGGAAAGGCACGGGACAGTGCGTTAGCTTTTTTGGATATTGAACAGGCGTTCAATTCGGTCAGGTGGGACCACTTGTGGCAGGTGCTTCTGAAAATGGGATTGGGCTCAGGGTTTGTAAACTGGGTTAAACTGCTTTATGCTAAGCCTACGGCGAGGGTCCGCACGGGACGATATGTGTCGGATGTTATGATGCTACAGAGAGGAACGAGACAGGGATGTCCGCTTTCCCCTTTGTTATTCGCCCTCGCTATGGAGCCAATGGCGTGTCACCTCTGGGTAGTGCTGTAGGGTCATGGTATTAAAGTGGGTCACACGCAACATATCGTGTCACTGTATGCGGACGATGCGTTGATGTACCTGCGTCGCCAGACACATTACGTCCCAATATTGCTTGACGCTCTGGAGCGGTTTACCATGGCCTTTGGCTTGAGTATTAATAAACTAAAATCGCAACTATACGCAATAGGGACGATAGAGGAGGGAGCAGAGTTCCAGCCCCCCGAGTTAGGACTCCCCTGGGAACCAGAAACGGTGCGCTATCTGGGGATACGCATAGCCAGAGGAAAAGATGCTTTTTATGAACACAATTTGGGTAGGATACTCAAGGGCCTAAAAGGGAGTATAAACTTTTGGAATACACTAAAATTGTCCTTGATGAGAAAAATTGCCTTAATAAAAATGGTGGTACTTCCAGATGTCTTTATACCATGCAACTGTCCTTCTATGAAATACCGCATAGAGTATTCAAGGAGCTAGATGTACTTCTCACACAGCTCCTGTGGAATGGGAAACGCTGTAGGGTAAGTTTGGAGGTGATGAAAAGGCAATGGGGCAAAGGGGGGCTGGAAATTCCAGATTTAGAGTTATACTATCTGGCGTCGCAGCTACAGCATGCTATAGCTTGGCTGGATACATACCCCTCTTGGGAGCGGACTTTGCTTGATGGCTCCTATGGTGGGCAACAGCTGGGAGCGCTTCTCTGGCTATCCGTAAGCAACAGGAGAGGTACCCCCCAATGATTGGGCTAATGGCTAGACTGTGGGACAGGACGCATAAACGACTTATTAAGGGGAGACCCTATGCACCAGAGGCAGATATTTGGAACATGCTGCAGTTTTCTCAAATAGAACGAGTATAGTCGACTGAAAAATGGAAAGAGGGGGGTTGTTTGATGTTGTCGGACCTATACCCTGAAAACAGGTTTATTACATATCAGGATGCGGTAGACGCATTTGAATTGGGGGCGGGGCAATTCCTGCAATACGCTAAAATAGCAGCTACGGCCCGGCAACTTTGGCCGACGTTTCCAGAAGCCCCGGAACACACACGCACATTGGTTACCATGATTGCAATGGCGGGAGGTCGGAAACTGGTCACTCACTTGTACAGGGCACTCAGAGACGATAAAAAGCTTAAACCCTTGAAGGTGGAGGAGAGATGGCAAGAGGCCAGTCCACAAGTGATCACAGAAAAAGAGTGGGAAAAAAATCCATGAAAACGTCCGCAGAGTGTCAGTGTGTAGTAGATTTAAACAAATACAGTACAATATAGTTCACATGACATACCTTTCTCCCAGGCAACTACATGGCATAAATGCAACTCGAGACCCGAAATGCCCCCGATGCCAGCACGCACAGGCAGATTTTGTGCATATGGCATGGCACTGCCAACTAATACAAACGTATTGGGCGGTCGTCCTAGAACAACTGAAGAGAATAACGGGGTGGACGATAGCCTTAGAGATGAAAACCTGTCTCCTTGGTCTGATACCCAAGAATCCCAAGCGTAAGACGAGTAGACGATTTCTAATTCCGGGGCTCACGATAGCAAAAAGGAGAATAGCAATACACTGGCTGACCCCGCAAGGGCCGCAGGTGGATAACTGGAGGAAAGATTTAAAAGAATGGGCGTTAGCTGAGGAGGAACATATGAGGAAGACTAGGGCAGATAAACTCCCAGATGTGTTGATGGCGTGGGGGATAATGGTGCAAGAAATAGAAGAGCCTGCCCCGCAATCTACAGGTGAATCGCAGGACGAGGAACATCGCAATAGACTTGATAACCAAAGTCAAATATCAGGGAGGGGGGACAACCAACCCAATGTACTGACAGACATTTAACATCGATCTAGTGGGAGCCGGTAAGGGGCGGGGGGGACTAGTTGGGGTGTTAAATGGGTAGTTAACATATTTCAGATATAAATTGATGATTCTTGAGGAGAACATGTAACAGAAATAGCCTTTCATTGAAATGGAACAATGAACCTACAGCATACGTGTGGTACAAATCTGTATTTTGAGCATTGATTATGTCTGTTTTTTTTTTGCTTTTGGAAAATAATAAAGAAACCTTAAAAAAAAAAAAAAAGATTTCTAGCTACCTGTTGCCTTGGCCATGTGCATTAGGCATTTTTCTCACTGTTTCTGCATTTTAAAGTGGTCCCGAGCAGGACAATGTCAGTACAAATGCCCCACCTGAATATAGATGTGGCGTCAACCACTGTGACGAAGAGGTCCTGTGGCAGATTGGCCACCATGTCAAGGGATTCGTAGGCTGCGCTCGTTCTTGATGAGCAAGAGAGCACAATTACAAACCCTTAGCATAGACCAAGGGGTCCTGCATTACCAGGTCCCAAGCTCGCTATCTGAAGTCTTCCAGCCTTTCATCTATCAAAGCACTTTTGGTCACCTTTTCAGAACTTATAGGCCATCAGCTTGTCTAGGCTCAGAAATTTGGTGACATTAATCTCCATGTATCAGGATCTACCTGTTGAGACTTGAGGAGAAGTTGCTAAAGTTCCAAAACGGTCTGCAAATTCATCTCTTTTGCTCAACTTATGGCGTAATTGCATGAGACTGCAAGGAACTCCCAGTCATGATCTCCAATACAATCTGCCTCTTCGGCCTACCTTCATCTAACTTCTGGCAACATGCGATTTTGAACTCCCACGATTAACAGGGCAAATTAATCAGTTCTGTTTCTTCCTAGCACCTCCATAATCAAAGTGCTCAGAGGCAGCATATGCCTCTCCTAAAAATAATACAATAAACGCTATTTTCTAATGGGCGTAATATGTTATGGTTCATGTCCAAGTCAAGAACTTACAATAGCTGAATGTGTGTACTGCCCCCGTTCATTACCATATCCCAGGTACCCCAACTAATGTTATTTACTACGTGTGGTAAATGCGCCATCCCCAAGTGTGACCCACTTGTAATCGTGGCCAAAGAGAGACTGGCAACCATGTATCATTTCTGTTACATTAGAGGGCTTCATGTCATCTGCAACATTGCCTTTCTGCTCTTTAGCTGACGGCCTGGTGTTCAATAGCCAAAGAGAATTTGAATTTTCATACTGTTGCTTGATGAGAAACTATAGCTTTATAGCATGTAAATGGCAGACATAAAACATCATAGTGGATAAAGTCTATAGGTCTTTTTGGGTGACATAACTTATAATAATGAGTCAAAAAGAACGATTATAACATTTACATTTAACAATTAAAGAGTGAACAGATTCACATGGGCAATCACTCATTTAGAAAAGCCATGAATAAAAATACAATTTGGACTACTATCATCTTATTGATAATATATTGTGAGAAATCGGGACCTGTCCTCCCACTTTTTGCCCCTATTTTGACTACTAGGTGCTGGTTTTCAGACTCTGTTTGTGCCTTGGGCTCTGCTAACCAGACCCAGGGCCTGTGCTCTGATTAAAAGTACATGGTTAGGTATAATTATAATTGGCAATGACAGACCCCTGTAAGTCCCTAGAATATAATAAGGCAAGGGGGATTCAAACTACCTATAAGTCCCTAATATATAATAGGGCAGGGAGATTTAGAGGGACTGTAGATTTCCGGCACTAGAGTGTTCACTACTGTAGTGCCTGCTGTCATTTTAAAAGCCAGCCCTGCCTTGCAAGCGGCTTTTCCAAAGTAGTAATCTACCTTATTTCTACATATTAGTCACCCCCCTAAGGACTCCCCTATGTGCCCTGGGTGTAGGGTGCCACGTAACTATGAGCAGGGACATGATCAAATATGTTTTATAAGCCCTGGTGGGGAAAAAACTGCCAAATTCATTTTCCCCATTGTAGATAATGAGCTCCATAGGCTAATATTGGAATATTTTATTTAAGTATACATATTGACAGGAAAGAGCTCAAGTTTAAGGACATACAATGATTTTTATGATAAATCCAACAACTTGCCACTGCTAGATTTATAATAACTATCACAGAAAATAAGTTATTAAACCTTCTTTTCTGTAAACCAAAATCCAGTCTTCCAGGTGCCCTCTCCTGATTGGCTACCCTTTGCAAGGCTGAGACAAGCTGTCTCAATGAGGTGTGAAGTAGCCTACTAGAGAAACAATGAATTTCCTGTGGTAGAAGAACTGCAGTTGCAGAAGCTACAGGCAGGAAGAGGGGTAGGGGGTGGAGTGGTCAAACTGGTCTTCAAAGGGAGAATAACACTTTAGACCGGCACTGGCTCTCCCCACATCCTGCAACCCCAGCCGCACAGGAGCACCTGTAATTACATGCATATGGAAGAGTTGCCAAGCAACTCAGATCTGCTGCCTAAAACTAAAAGGAGAAGAAGAACTGCCCTGCTGGAACCCTGACCTACACCACAAAGGATTGCACTCTAAAGGACTGCACCTTCTGCACACTTGGAACTACAGCCCTAAGGACTTTGCCTTGCTTCAAGTAGGATTAGGGAGTAGACTCCCTGCAAGCTACAGGTCACTTGAACTCACCTGCATCATCTCCACCAAGAGGTCTCCATCCTGGAGTGAATCCAGACTTTCAAGGATTTGGTCAGGTGGAATATGACTCATTACAACGCGTACTAATACAACGCGTACCATTACAACGCAAGTATTACTACGCGTTGTCAATTACAACGACCTACCATTACATCGCATACTTTTACCACGAATATGCCTTTACCACGCATGCCATTACAACGTAAAGACATGCGTGGTAAAGGTATACTCATGGTAAAAGTATGAAAGGTAAGTGACACTACCCTGCCCTAAACCCAAATTTAGTAACCCTGCATGACACTCCCCCAACCCCCAATCCTAATACTACCCTGCACGACCTCCAGACACTACCCTAAACCCTAAAACACTACCCTACACAAACACCACAACACTACCCTAAACCGTAAAACACTACCCACAGCACAGCCCTCCCCCGACCCCCAGTCCGGTCCCTACACTCAAACACTACCCTGCACGACCCACCGACACTACCCTAAACCCTAAAACACTACCCTACACAAACACCACAACACTACCCTATGCCCTAAAACACTACCCCCAGCACGACCCTCCCCCGACCCCCAGTCCGGTCCCTACACTCAAACACTACCTGCACGATCCCCCAACACTACCCTAAACCCTAAAACACTACCCTACATTACACAAACACCACAATACTACCCTAAACACTAAAACACTACCCCCAGCACGACCCCCCCCTGATCCCCAGTCCGGTCCCTACACTCAAACACTACGCTGCACGACCTCCCGACACTACCCTAAACCCTAAAACACTACCCTACACTACACAAACACCACAACACTACCCTAAACCTTAAAACACTACCCCCAGCACGACCCCAGTCCGGTCCCTACACTCAAACACTACCCTGCACGACCCCCCAACACTACCCTAAACCTTAAAACACTACCCTACACTACACAAGCACCACAACACTACCCTAAACCCTAAAACACTACCCCCAGCACGACCCCCCGACTACCCTAAACCCTAAAAAAGTAACCCCCACCCCAGGCCCAATCCCCCTTACCTCTCTCTCCTCGTGGTTCCTCTCTCCTCCTGGTTCCTGCTCAGGTCGTCTGTGAGGGGTGGTGCACGGTGCACGTCGTTGTGAGGAAACAGAAGAACCTCTGTTTCCTCACAACGACGTGGATCGCCTATATTTTTTTTACAAGGCAGGTGCATTTACCATACATACCTTTACAACGAAATTCGTTGTAAAGGCATGCGTGGTAAATGCACATGCTTTGTAAAAAAATGCGTAGTAATGACTATGCGTTGTACAACGCATGCGTGGTAATGCATGCGTTGTAATGGTATGCGAAGAAAAAAACTCGTTGTAATGGCTGTTTACCGGTCAGGTGCATTGTGGGAACTGTAGTCCCAACATCTCAAGGACCATCTCAGAGATTCTAGACCCTTGGATTGGTGTTGTAGACACTTTTAACCCTCAAGGAGACTTTCTGAAAGTTTGAAGAAACTTTTGTAAAAAGCTCCATAAGCTGACCAGGTGTATTGTGGGAGTTGTAGTCTCAAACCCCAAGAGGCAAACCAGAACATCTGAACCCTTGGCCGGTGCTGTGGACCACTTTCCTCCATCAAGAAACACTTCTGGAAGTAAGTGTAAAGAACTCTTGACTTAGTTCCAGTTCAGCCCGACCTTTTTTTAACTCTTTGTGCGCTATTTGCTTCTAAGCGCTAGTTTTACTTTTAATCTTTTAAAATTCATATCTCTGGTTCCCTACATTGTTCTTTTGTTGTTTTGGTGTCTATTTGTTCATAACACTATAATCTATTTTTATAAATTGGTTTTGGATTTTTATTGTGTGTTGTGTCTTACTTATTTAATGTATTAGTGTTTTAAAATGCTTTAAACACCAGTCTCCAAAGTTAAGCCGGCCTGCTCATTGCCAACTACCAAGTGTTGTGCCAGGGAATAATTTATTGAGACCTTGACTGAACCTTTTATTGTGTTTGTGGCCTTATTACTAGTGGTAGGTCTCTACTTATCACTACTAATAATCCACTTTCCAACATATATGTTCTCTCTGTTAAAGGCAAAAGAAATGTGTCCTATTTATGAAGTCTGCCTTCAACTTAGCAAATAACATTTAAAAGTTCATGTCCAATAATTTCTCAATCTGGAATGAAATCCGTATCCAGAGAAAACAAATACGAAATGTAAGGAAGTCAGAAATCAGTCAGTGCTGATTCCATTCACTTTCCTTGGATGTATTCAAATAAAAGCCAGAGAACTTAGGGCTTGTGTCACAGAAAACACTTATTCACAAGGCAATAGTTTTGAAGCGGGCACTCAGGGCAAAATTCACACATGTATTTGAGCACATTTGAAGACACTTGTTTGTGAATGTTGCTTTTCTTTCTTCTGCTCTATTTTTAGCCTACAATGACAAGCAGAGAGAACATGTTTATTTTCTTGCACTCATTAGATAAAAGCTAGAATCTTTCTGCATGTTTCTACACATTCAGAGCTAGTGAAGCTTTTTTTTTTTTTTTTAAACTGACTTCTATCGAACTGTTTTTCTAATATCTGTTGCAACAAATACGTTTTTGATGTGTTTCATTTTGAAACTAGAGGTTTTATTTTTAGTCTTCATGTTTGCAAACATAATTGCACTTTCATATGAAAGAGCTACGTACCAAGGTTTTAAGTGGTTTGTGGGGAAGGTGATGGTGTGATCATGTATTATATGGGATAAAGTACCCTCTGGGGTACATGATAACAATATTGCAAGTCACCTCGGAGTTCCATAACCTTATAAAGGAACTCGGCCTTCAGCTTCATTCCTCTATATGGCTATGGAACTCCTTGGTGACTTGCAATATCCTTATAATGTATGGGAGGGGGTACTTTATCCCTTATATAATTTAAGTTCTTTTGTACTTTACTGCAAAAGCCTCAATAAAGCACTGAAAAATACAATGAGAAACCAATGGCTGTTTGTCTTTGCCACACCAACATACATCTTAGAGCCATTCAGATAACGTTGGTTTGAACAATATATCCCTTAAGTGCAGTATATAAGAACATTAATCCCTTAAGAACAATATATCCCTTAAATCCCTTAATATATTCCTTAATATTGCACCACAGCTACATACTGAGCTGGTCTATTATCTAGAAAAAAACATAACATTCAAGCAATGTAAAACTGACCACCCTGCTCAACAAATAGAAGCAAAGTGCTTTAGCACATATATCCATACACATAACACACTTTGAATCCCGGATACAAAACCAATTAATGGAAACCAAGCACTGTGCGATAAATGCACACTGATCAAGAAAGTGCTAATACTATTGCTAGATGGTGCTACGGAAATACCCTTACCATAACATAAGAGCCCAAATCTCCAACCAAATTTTAGAAAGACTTTGATTTGCAGCTGGTTTTGAGAAATAAGAGTGAAAAGTAAAATTCAGCCAGAATTTGGTCCTTTAAAAAATGTATAATAGTAACTTCATTCCAGTTGAGAGGAGATGAATGAGAACAACATATACAGTTAAAGAGATGCCTAAGCATACTTATCAATTAAGTTTTAAAGACTTTATACATTTCAGGTGGAATTCTGCTAGTTACTTTCCAGAGAGGCTGCCATTTTGAGCAACATCAGTGATTGTTATTTTAACTTCAAGATCATTGATTCAGGGATTGATGCACACACAGAGTACCATTAAATGATTACTATTATGGGGGCATATTATCAAGAACGGCGTTAAAAATTATCGCCGGTTTAGCGGCAGAAAAATGTTGCTAAAGTGGCGATAATGGGCTTGATAATATGCCCTTGAGAATTCCAATAGAAGTCCATGTTCTGGTGTGAACATGGGTTTCTATTGGAATTCTCCAGGGCATATTATCAAGCCCATTATCGCCGCTTAAGCGGCAGGTTTCTGCCGCTAAACCGACGATAATTTTAACGCTGTCCTTGATAATATGCCCCTTCATTTGTTATGTACAGTGCTTAGACATGGCAAAAAGCAAGTAATGAATACTAATGCTTCTCTTGTGAATACTGCAGAAGTGAGTAGGCATGCAAAATCTTACTTCTGATAGTTTGTGAAAGAAAGTAACAGCCGCAGCCGCTGCAGGTAAGAGTGGTGGGGCGGTGGGGCCTGCTGGGGGGGATTTTGAGAGACGACCACAAGGAAAAATTAAATAAATAATTAATTTTCCCTCGTGGTGTCGTCTCTCGAAATCCCCCCCAGCCGGCCCCACCACCCCACCGCTCTTACCTGCAGCGGCCGCGGCTGGAAAATAATGCTTGTATCAACCATACAATCGTCTTTTTAAGAATGTTCAAATAATATTAAATACGCAATTGAAATTGGATGCAATTTTAATGTGTCACTCTGTTGTCAATCATAAAGATGAGTATTTTAATGGAACTTTTTGCTTATGAAGGTGCTGTGAATGTTCTATTAAAACAAACTTGTTCTTCTTAGTACTTCACAACGATACCCACCAAAGGAATTGATATTCGGTCGAGGCAGACCTGAAACACCACCTGCCACTAACAACTTTGAGCATTTTTAGTATTTTGTTAAACAATTACCTTAAGCTTACCATAATACGTCCTGACGAACCACCATGTTATTGTCCTAGGCTTTCTTGCTGGTGGCAATATGCAGACATGTTGGTTCCATTTAAAAACGGCTGAAAAAATGGACTGCAAAAATATGCACTGCCAACATAATGACCATACATAATATCTCTGTTCCAAACATTCATGCTTTTTTCAATTCCTAAATCCAGTCAAATTCACATCCCACCTCTTTTTATTAAGTTTGAAAACTTTATTTGAATAATAGATAATACAAGAGGGATCGATGATACAAAGTACTGATCAAATAGGTGGTTAACATGAGGCAGAAGAGAAAGCTATTTTGATTTTAAAGGAATAAGGGGAGGGAAAGGGGGGGGGAGGGAGAAATTGATAAAAAAGGGAAACTGCATCTTACAATGGAATACAAGAAAATTGTGGTAATCAAGTTAGTATATATAGTGAATCACAGCAAGGGCAACAGAAGGCAAGGAACAAAGAAAGTAGACATTCAAGGAGGTTTAAAATTTTCAGCATTTAAACAAGAACTATTTGTCAATACTAAATTATCTAAATAAGTAGTAAGAGGTAACCAAAAGAGATCTCTATTAACCAATGGTGAACAGGAGGAGGAAAACGCAGTATCAAGTCGGTGTATGTGACAAAGACTGTTCCACCAGTGATGGATGGAAAGTTTCGTGAGTGTTTTCCAATTAAGAGTGATGTGTTGGAAAGCCAAAGCGAGCATAAGATCAAGAAGCCCATTTTGGTGAGGAAGAAGGTCTAGGGAATCAGAGAGACTTCCAGAGAAGAGAAGAGGAATGGAATAGGGAGTGGAGATATTAAATAAGCGAGAGATATAGGACCAAACCTTCTCCCAGAAAGTAGAAACGGAAGGACAAAGAAAGAGAAGATGAAGAAGGTCAGCATTAGAGGAACCACAGGTCCAACAGTTTGTATTAGTGGAGTGAGAAAATTTAGCGATGGAGATAGGGGTAAAGTAAAGTCTATGGTAGAGAAAGAACAAAGATTGAGTAAGAGAAGCAGAGCGAGAGATTTTGAGAGAGCGAGACCAGAGTTTGTCCCAGTAAGTGATAGACCATTCACACCCCAGGTCAGATTCCCACGAAAGTTCCAACTTAGTTTTAATACGTTCTGGATTGGGAGCTGAAAAATATTTATAAATAGGAGAGGCTTTAGGGAGCAAGAGAAGAATCTTGAGAAGAGAGTTAGGGACAGGGGGAAGAGGTGAAGCTGGGAGAGAATAGAAAACATCAAGAATGACCGTCATTAAAGTGGTAAATTTCTGTAGGAAGGAGCGAGGGCATTGAAAAGTGGTCTGAAATTGAGGAAATAGACAAGGAGCTAGGCCGTCAAAAAGATCTTTGACCCAGATTATGCCCCTAGATCTCCAAGGGCTCCAAAAGATGGATCTGCCGTTAATAGTGATAAGAGAATTATGCCAAATTGGAGAATCTAAAAAGGACTCTCTAGAGATAGGTTTGGGATGTATCAAAGGTTTCAACAGGGAGCAAGTGTGATTAAACAAAGGGGGGAGGTAAGAGATGTTTTGGCAGAGAAGGCTAAAATTTCTTTTAAAGAGAAAGGTAATAATAAGGTGCGCTCAATGGAAAGCCACAAGGGGTTAAAGGGAGAGAGATCAGAAAGAAGCCATTTGGAGGCCTGGCGAAGACAAAATGACTTGTGATACAAGCGAAAATTAGGGAAATTTACACCTCCATTAGATTTAGTCTTACGAAGAGAGGAAAGAGAGATTCTGGATTTTTTATTATGCCAAAGAAATTTAGAAAGGCGAGAGTCAATTTGTTTAAAATAACATGCGGGAATGTGGACAGGGAGCATAGAGAGAGTATAAATTAAAATAGGAGTGATCATCATTTTAATTGAGTCTAACCGGCCCCACCATGAAAGAAAAAGAGGGTTCCAAGAGGAGAGTAATTTGTCAATACGAGACAGCATCGTAGACATGTTTAATTTAATAGAGGAGGCGATAGAGTTGGAGAACCATGTACCTAAATATTTGATTTTGGAACTATTCCATGTAAACCCAGTGGAGGAAAAGGAGTGTGGAAGGCAAAATTTAGTGAGAGGGAGAATCTCTGTTTTATCAGAGTTGATTTTATATCCAGAGACAAGGGAAAAAGAAGTGATTTCCTGTAATAAAGGGGAAATGGATTTTTCAGGATCAGAAATGAAGAGTAGGATATCATCTGCGTAAGCAGAGAATTTTAAATGTTGATCACCATACAAAAAACCAGAAATAGAGACGTTATTACGAATTGAAGATAAAAAGGTTCAAGAGCAAGAACAAAGAGAAGAGGAGAGAGAGGGCATCCCTGACGGACACCACGATGGAGGCGAAAATAGGATGAGACACCGCCGTTAACTAATACTGAAGCTCTGGGGGCAGAATATAATAAAGATATAAGAGAGGTGAATTTGGGGCCAAAACCATGCCACTTCAATGAAGCAAATAAAAAGGACCAGTCTATTCTATCAAATGCTTTTTCGGCATCGATAGAAATGGCCGCTAAGGATGTGGAGAGGGAAGGGACTTTGTTTAAGACATTAAGAAAGGAGACGAGAGTTATCCGAGGTTAACCTGCCTTTGACAAAACCACATTGCTCCCTGCCAACTAAGTGAGGTAAAAGAGGATCTAAACGTAAAGCAAGTGTCTTGGCAAAAAGTTTATAATCAACGTTGACCAAGGAAATCGGCCTATAGTTTTTACAAAACATAGGATCCCGTCCTTCTTTATGGATAAGACAAATTATGGCTTCTTGAAAAGTGCCTTCTGTTTTACCAGAGAGAAAGAAGGAATGGAAAAGAGTTAAGAGTTTAGGAAGGAGTAAATTGGAAAAATGCAAATAAAATTCAACTGAAAAACCATCTGGGCCAGGAGTCTTCCCTTTCTTTAAAGCGGATAGAGCGGAGGATAGCTCATTGAGGGAGAGGTCAACCTCAAGATTAGAAAAGTTAAGATGGGAGGTGGAAGGGAGTGGTAGATTGTCAAGATAGGATTGAATGAGGGAACTAGAAGGAGGGGACTCAGGGGTATAAAGATCTTTATAGAACAACTTAAATTCATTAAGAATATCTTGATCTTTATGAAGAAGAGAGCCGTCCGAAGAATATATAGAGTCAATCAGTGTACGGTCTTTACGGGATTTAAGATAATTTGCTAAAAGTTTTCCAACTTTGTTGCGGCCTCCGTAGTAACGAGCACTGCTACGGAGAAGCATGGAAGATGCGTTGTCAGTCGAGGTTTTATTGAATGTCAATTTAGCGTGAATGAGAGCTGGCAGGACTGCGTCATCTGATGAAGTATAGAATTTGTGTTCTAAAGATTTAATATGGGCTAGGGTATCTTTATGTTGCTGGAGGAAACGTTTCTTTTTTTTGAGACGAAGTCCATAATGAAGCCTCTTGCAGTGGCTTTAAAGGAGTCCCAAAGTATGTAGGGGGAGGAATTAGGATCAGTATTTAGATCAAAAAATTCATTAGTAAAGTTGATGAAAGAAGAAGAGAAAAGAGGGTCAAGTAGAAGAGAATTGTTGAAACGCCAACGGGAGGACCTGGGACGCGATGGAAGGAAATCAAGGTCAGTTATAATTGGGGCATGGTCAGAGATAACAATAGGTTCAATAGAGGAGGATAACAAATTTTGGGATAGAGATTGGGAGAGAAAAATATAGTCTAGGCGAGAGAGGGAATTATGAGGGGGAGAGAAGAAAGAAAAGTCCAGAGAATCGGGATGAGTAAGTCTCCAAGAGTCAACAAGATGTGATTGGGAAATTGTGTCAAGGAAATGTGTATGAGATTTATGCGGAATAAAGCGTGTTTGTGATTGGCGGTCAAGAAAAGGGTCTACAACTTGGTTACAATCACCTCCTAAAATAAAATAATCATCTCTAAATTGAATACATTTTTGTGTGATCAGAGGCCAGAAGGCGCAATCAGGATGAGTGGGACCATAAACGTTAAAAACAGTCAAAGAAATATTATTAATTAACAATTTAGCTAATAACCATCTACCTTCTGTATCAATTTCTTGTGAAATAAGTTTACATTTCAATTTCTTATGGCATAAAATTATGACCCCATTCTTCTTATTTGAAGTAGGAGAGAATAAAACTGATCCCACCCAACCTCTCTTTAATTTTAATGCCTCAATTTCTGTTAAATGGGTCTCTTGTAGAAGGACCAAGTCAGGATTATATGAGGCAAGATGAGATAGAATTTTCTGTCTCTTAATAGGGTTAATGAAACCTTTCACATTCCAGGAAATCACCCTGAAGGTAAATCCGTTAAAAATACATAGAAATCATCAACAAAAACAAAACATGCAATATTGACAAAGATGCAATAACTACTACCTTCAAACGTACAAGTTACACAGAGATATAACCTAAAGAATAAAAGATGTAATAGTGAAAAAGTGAAGCAGACGAGAAATGAATAGAGAAAGAAGGAAATAGAAAAACCAATAGAAAACGGAGGAATGTAAGAGCAGAAGAAAAAAAGGGGAGGAATAAAGGAGTTAAGGAGGGGAAGAAGGGATAAGAGTAAGAGAAGACAGTTCATGTCAAAATGACGACTGTAATACGTACCTTAAAGAAACAAGAAAAAGAATGAGAGGCGGCAAGGGACAACGAAGACAGCACACCCAACAAGGGCAACACGGCACACCAGGACATCTTATAAAATGAATAAAAGCAGAAGCGGGAACATGGAACACGAATAGAGCTTGGAGACATACAATACAATAAATCTTACGGGGAAGAAGGAGGTAGGAGACGGCGACGGGCAACAAAAACAGCACCCCCAACAAGAGGGGCGATGCGACATACCAGAAACAGCAAAAACTACACAAGATCAGGAGCTGAAGTATGCCTAGGAACGAATTAAACATCAACAAACCTGTAAGGGAAATGAGTTATACAAAACTGGAAACAGAAAGCAGATATAGACAAAATGACATTAAAATTTTAACCATAACAATTATATAAAGATACAAAAGAAGGAGCACAGCATTCACGATCCGGAAGAAGAAGGAGTTATCTCCATTGAGGTGTGAGAATGAGTTTGAATAAATCTTCTGAGGTCAGCAGGATCTTCAAAGGTGGAGGTTCTGTTCAGAAAAGTGACCTTAAAAATGCAGGGATGGAACAGGCCATATCTAGCACCCAAAGAACGGAGAGGTGGACGAAGGTCCAAAAACTCTTTGCGTCGCTTGGCTGTAGCTGAAGAGAGATCTTGAGAGATATAAACCTTGGAGCTCTGCCAGGAGATATCCTTTTTAGCTTTAGCGGCATTGAGAACCAGCAGAATGTCAGTAAACTGTAGAAATAGAATGATCATTCCACGAGGTTTGGTTGGCGCAGATGAGGAGGAAAGACGAGGGCCCAGTCTATGTGCGCGTTGTAGGTTCAGTTTGGTCGTACCCGGGAGACCCAGGAGCTGTGGGAGAAAAGACGTGAAGAAAGCGACAGGATCATCACCCTCAAGTCCCTCGGGAAGACCATAAACGCGAAGATTGTTACGACGGTTTCTATTTTCCAAATCTTCAGTGGCCTTCCGAAGTTGCGAGACCTCCTTTTCCAGAGAGGAAATCTTTGAAGGTGCATCCTGTATGAGGTCAAGTTGTTGTTCCATCACAGCCACCCGGGAGTCCATAGAAGCCCACTTAGAGTCCATTGATTGAAGCCGGGCATTAGTTTCTTCCACAAACGGTCGGATAGCACGAATCTCCTCAAGCACCATGTCCAAAGAAACCGGCGAGGTAGACTTAGGTGGAGAGGGAGGGTCCTGCTTAAGCCTTTTGCCGGAGGTAGAGGGTAGCGGTACCTTGGAGGCCATCGTTACGGATGATTCTGCAGTGGAGGAGTAATCACTGTGTACCGAATCCTCAGATAAGCAGGAGAATCTATTGAAAACAGTGCAGCCGGTTCCAGGAGAATTAACAGTAGATCCTTTCAAATTTTTAGTGTGGCGTGATGTACGTTTGTTCCTATCCATGAAATGCTGACTATAGTAAAGTACACTTAAGCACCAGTATAAATACCCCTCCGCAGCGTGAAAAGGAGCAAGATACTAGCAGGAGGAACCAACTACCAGCCAAGTATGAAGGAAAGTGCGTCACGATAGGTCTACTGGAAGACAAAGGAAGTCGTTTGCAATACTCCGCGTCCCTCTCGCACCAAGTAAGAAATTCCCTCAGGCAAACCACGCAAACCGAAGGAAAGTCATAGTGGGCGTAAGCCGCTGCTCCTGATAGCGTAGAAAAATCAAGGACGCAGGGATACGCAAGAATACACCGGAGTTATGTAGTAAAGAGGGTAGGAGTAGGTAAAAAGTGCTCCTGTATTCTCTAGTCAATATTGAAAATAATCATTTCCAGCTTAAAAGTAGCAGAGTGGAGTGGTGAGCATCAAAAAGTGAGCCATTTGTAATAAAGCAGGACGCTCTGAAGTATGCGTGAGGTGAAGAGTTAAAGGAGATCAGCAGGCAGCACACAAAATGGCGGCCATTACCTGACAGAAAGTTCACTGCATAATTTCACCACTTGAGATCTGAGTTCAGAGAACGCCAAACGCTTTATCCAGAAGCGCCTATATTCCGGTTTAAGATTCTGGCATTTTGAGGCTGTAAAGAGCTCTGTTACCGCTCCTAATCGTTGTCTTATTCCGGCGAGCCGCGGAGCCTCGACGTCAGGCGGCCATCTTGAGTCGCGATGCGCGCGCCTCTCCCCCACCTCTTTTTATGACTTGGCAAATTTACTCTGCTTTATTCGCCCAATGCTAGCATATTTGAAGACAATTAGGTGATAGTGTTTTTTGGTATATGACAACATGTTCGTAAGGAGATCTAAATGTGTGAAATATCTTTGCCTATCAAAGTTCGGAACTGTGATTTTGTAAGCTTTATTGTTTTTTTAAGTCTGTGTTGACATAGTCATCATGACTACACTGTACAGAGCATACAGGGGTGTTGGAGGTGTTCTATGGGAGTTCACCCTGGCTTCATTAGTTCTCCCAGTATACTTTGCAGATACACCAGGGGGTGTTGGCAGTTGTACCGTGGGTGTTTAAGCTTAGGTCATTAGTACTCCTAGAAAAATTGATGTTGAAAACTACAGCGTGGTTGACCAAGTAACAACATTGAAGGAAACTACTTTGCTAAGATGTCCAGTGTTTTCAGGCAAGATGAGCATTTACATTTTGAGTAGTCCTCCAAGTACACCACTTCATTCATATTGGTAGCCATGGGTCATGGAGATCAGTTTGTGACTTTAAGATTTTGGCACGATTGCAAGTCCTGATTTGATCAATTTACACAAAAGATTTACCCATCTAATAATCTCACGTTTAGATATAAATGTGAATACTTTATTCACAGAATTATGACACTAACATTCCCACTTGAAAATATTTTGATATTAAATTATTAGCTTTCTGAGCTTTTTATGAAATGTTCATGTTGGATCTAATGCCCTTCTGGGATACCTTGAAAAGCAATGTGATTCATGGTTTGGATGTATAATATATCCCACAAGTGGGAGGCGTGGCTTGACTGCGGACTAAGATAGCCACGTCTTAGTGGAGCTCCCAACCGAGCCCCGTAATCCATCACTCATCCAAGTCCCTGAGGGACGGCACTAACCTGTAGGTGTTGAGCGGGGGTGGGAGCGGTTCCTTCCCCCCCACCCCCCGGACCTCGTTTGCTGCGAAGAGCCATATAGGGCGCCCAAGGAAACGGAGGTGTGGCCGGCGGTGCGGTGCCTAGACCCTATGAGCCTGGAATGTTGAAATGCGAGCGCCGGAGGAGAGAGGGCCCTGCCCGAAGCCGCCCTCGGCAAAGACCAGACGACGCATCGGAGATGCCTGTGGAAGGTTAGTGCCCATCCAGTTTGAGAAGCGGAGGGGCAGCCCGAGGCGGCTCGAAATCATGGCAGCCGAAGGGCCTGGCCCGAGGCAGAAACCAGATCGAGACTCGAGGCGGCCGATCGGCTAGGCCTGAGGTAGAGGCTGGGGCTGTACTCAGGAGGCCCGAAGAAGAGACCAAGGTCTGCAGGGGCGGCCCGGCAGCCGGCCTAGGGACATTTGCTGTGCTCTCCTTCCCCAGCCGACCTACTTAAGAGGCACAAGTTGTTGTCCGGTCGGGAGGATGGAGACCGGGCCAGGGCTGAGGTGAATGCAACAGAGGGAGAGGGACTACTGCGGGGACGGGCCACGAGTGAGGTCTTTGGGATGTCGTTGCCCCTACCATCGAGAGACCGCAGACTGGGGGTGAGCAGGGCCAGGACTGGAGGGGGTGAGCGGTGAAGTTCCAGGGGGCAGACAAGGCCATAGGAATGGGATTTGGCACAACACAAGGAGGGAGGAGATAGATCGAGACGAGACAGCTGTCTCGGTGTTCCTGCAGAGGCCAAGATCAAGGGCCTGGTGCTGTACCTGGCGGGTGATATCCCTCCCTCCCCGCTTCCAGGGTCACTGCATTATCCCCCCCCCACGCAGCCCAGGTCCTGGGGCCGGGGTGTGGGTGGCCCATCCTGGAACGTTCTCCACGAGCTGAGATATACCTCAGAGGCCTGGTCGGCTGGGGACTCTGGAAAAAGTTGACAATCAGCAGTGCTGTGGTGAAAGGAGGTTGATCCGCCCAGCTGTGTTGGGACTTGGCATGGTCCATGAACAAAGGTCTACTGGTTGTCTCCCTTCCTGCACGCATGGAGTTGGAAATGCTCTGTCCGGTTCTAGAGGCAAGGATAAGAAAAGATGGTGAAACCAAAGGGAGCGGGCCTCCCCACAAGCAAACAAAATGGACAACTATGCTGTCCCTAAGCCCAACAAAGTCCCAGACGATGAGGCGGCAGCAGAGCCCTCCCTAACGGCCATAATGGCAGCGATAAGGGATGGGAAGGGAGCGCTGGAGCCAAAAATAGATTCCCTATTAGTAGACGTTACATTAATTAGAGCAGACCTTTCCAAGCTCAGGGATAAAGTCTCCACGGATGAAAAAAACATCGCCCAGCTTCAGGCCACAACAAAACGCCTCGAGTCTCAGGTGCTCACACTGACACAGCAAGCCACACATATGACAGCAAGACTAGAAGGCCAAGAAGTGGGAGTGAGGAGAAATAACATTCGAGTTGTGGGGGTCCCAGAGGGGGCTGAGGGCCCCAGTGTTGATTTCTTCCTGGAAGATTTTATTGTGAACAAGCTTCAACCAAAAAGACTTTCAAAATTCTTTTTAATTGGAGAGCACATAGAGATCCGATGCCCCCGCCTAGGCCAGGGGCCCCTCCCCGCACAATTATTGCAAAAATATTTAATTATCGAGACAGGGATGCAATCCTCCAAGCGGCTAATTCAAAAGGGGAAGTGCACTTTGAGAACACTCTAGTCTGCTTCTATCCAGACTTTACCCTACAAGTACAGCGTCAAAGGAGAAGTTTCAAGCCAGTGAAAAGGGAGCTCAGAGAGAGAGACATTAAATATATGATGATTTTCCCAGCAAAATTACACGTCATTGCTGATGGTAAAACCTGGCACTTCGTGACCCCGGAGGAGGCATGTGAGTGGCTGGAGGGCTAGCGTACAGTCAGCCGGAATAAAGGCAAGAGCTCCAAACACAACCGAGGAGCATCCAGGGGCGAGTCTGAAGGGAGTGGGTTACTCGGCCAGCAATCTACGAGGACACCGGCGGCAAGCCCGCAGACAGATGAGAGGGGTGAGGAGGCATGAATTAAATGGGCTATTAAGGAGCTAAGAGTTTGTGGGGCGGGATGGAGCACCGGCGTTAAGGGGCCTTGGGACTGGGACATTTTAAACAGACTCCTCCGAACATTGGACAATACTCTAGGGGGTGGAACGCAGTGACATAAGTGGATAATTGTCCGAGGATGGGCTCGTCAGGGAGGCGGAGAGGTGCGGGAGAGTTGGGATTCCACAACCAAATTTGCAGGGTAGCAGGGAGGGGGGAGGTGGGACGATGTTAATATATATGAAAACGGAATGTGACAGTATGATGCAGTTTGATTAAGATCACAGTCCTAGAAGTCTTCACATTGTCAATGACTTTATATACAAACCAAGTACAATTACCATCTTGTTTGAAGTTATCTCACTGAAAGTCTCTCGTCACGGTTTATGTTAATGAAGTTTAAAAAGCAGAGAAACCGACCAAGATGTATTCACATGTGAATGATGATCCGATGGTGGGCTTGTTTCATTCCATCTGTTGGAGGAGTTTGTGATTTTCTTCTGAAATATCTTTACAAGCCCCGACCCAAGAAACTGGGCATCCGATTTGCGTCAAGGGCAATGGAATATATATATGCATACATATTTATGCAAAAAAAGGAAGCAAGTAAATCTGGGTATTTCCCAAGTTTGGATGGAAAGCGGCTCCTATATAGAGCACCCTACAAGTGAGCAGATTCAGAGTGTCGCTTGTGTTGTAGGGTGCTCAATATAGAAGTTTCTGTCAGGTGGCAGATATATATATGTATGTGTATATATATATATATGTATGTGTATATATATATATATATATATAATATATATATTTATATATATATCCAAAACCAACTCCTGTTACACAATATATATATGAGTGAATGCAAATATTGGATAATAGGCAAGATTCAGAGGACTGCACACAGCGTGTCGATTTCACCAATTTTTTAATGGTTTATACGTAAGCTGAAGTTGAAGAAGGTATTCCTTCAGAATCCGAAAAACCCTAAGAAATCTCTAAGTTCTGCACTAGCCCTTACACATGACACAATTTCAGAGGATCTGTCATTAGGAGATGTTAGGGGCCTTTCTACTTTGGTCGAGTTGGGGGGTAACTCTGGCAGCTGGGCCACAGAGGGGGAGCTCCTTGAATCCCTAGATCTTGAATAAGGCAGGGCCACAGAAACCCCCTTTAGACCAAAATCCCTCTGTAATCCAGCGACCCCACATGACATGATTGATAGTTTTCATGAGGTTGTCATTAGGGATCTCAACAGAATTTGGCTTAAAGCTACAGATAATTATGCTAACAATCTGAGCAGAGGGCAGAGAGAAGCCCTAAAAACTCTGAGAGAGGACCATGATGTAGTTATAAAACCATCAGACAAGGGGGGGAATGTGGTACTATGGGATGCAGCCAAATACACCAAGGAATCATGCAGACAGTTGGATAATCTGGGGAATTATGAAAGAACAACTTTACAGGCATACCATCTAGCTGTGACACAATATCAGGGCATGTTACCATTATGGAGAGATAAAGGGCTAAACAGCACAGATGAGTACCTATTCTTATGGGTAAAACAGCCAGTAGCCCCTTGTTTCTACATGCTCCCGAGAATCCACAAGGACAAGGAAAACCCCCCTGGGAGGCCGATAGTCTCTGGAAACGGCAGTTTCCTGGAGCCTACATCTAGGTTTCTTGATTTTTTTCTATTGCCCTATGTGTTATCTTTACCATCATATTGTAGGGACAGTACTGATTTTGTCACTAAGATCCAAGATATTCCCTGGCAGCCACATTATCTTTTTGTCACTCTAGATGTAGTAGTGCTATATACATGCATCAACCACAACCAGGGCATAGAAGCATGCAGATACTTCTTCAGAGAAAAAACTTTGAATCGTTATGATCACTTTAACATGTTATTTGAAATGCTATATTTCTGTCTTAACAACAATTTCTTTTTGTTTAATGATGCCTGGTTTCGCCAACTCACAGGTACTGCGATGGGAAGTTGCTTTGCACCGAGCTATGCAGGGATCTTCATGGGTTGGTGGGAAGCAACTCGAGTGTGGATTGAGGAGAATGAGAAATAGACAAAGCAGATTGCATTTTGGACGAGGTATATAGATGATTTGTTTGTGATCTGGGAAGGTGCCAAGGGGGATCTTGATGATTTCCTAACATATATCTCGACCAATGATTTGAATCTCTCTTTCACGTTTAGAATACATGCCTCTGAGATGGATTTCTTGGATGTGAGAGTTGAGGTAATGGAAAGTAGGATCACCACAAGTTTGTTTCGGAAGGAAACGGCAGGCAATAGCATCTTACATGCTGGCAGCTAACACCCACTCAATCTTAAATGGAGTATCCCATATGGGGAATTACTCAGGGTCAAACGGAACTGGAGCTCAGAGGCGAGATTCAATGAGGAAAGAGACAGGATGTTTGAGAGATTTAGGGCCAGGGGATATCCTATGCGGGTACTGGATACAGCCAGGTTGAAAGCGGAGGGTATGTCACACAACTCCCTTCTAACAAAAAGACAGAGTAAAAAGGAGGACAATGTGGTGAGACTGATTACGACGCATGCAGCCTACATAGAGAAAATGTAGAGTGCGCATGACTGCTTTGGTCGGCCCCAGGGCCGACCAAACAGTCAGGGTACTCAGAGTGGTGCAAGACACTCCTCCCCGACCCGCCCACCCACCCGCCCCCAACCAGGCATATCTTCCCGCCCGCCCCCAATCAGGCATACCCCTGCCTTCTGCTTTCTCGCAGATTAAAATACCATTTTATTTTCTACTTCTTGCACTGCGAGGAGGCAGTGGGGCGGCGCTCCTCCGCCCTAATGGAGGAGCCGCCCCTGGCCACACCACTAATCACCTATCGCAAAGCAAAATCCTTGCAGGATGTCTTAGTCCATAGTTACTTTGGCACGCAAAGCAGAAAGGAAGGCTGGCTATGAGAACAAGGTGGTTTTTTCAAATGTGGGAAATGCAAAGCATGTAAGAAGAGTAAGAATGTGAGAACATATGAGATTGCTACAGGCAGGGAGCAGAAAATCAAGAAATTCATTACGTGCAGCAGTTATTTCGGTGTGTATGTTTTGATGTGTCCTTGTGGACTTAGGTATGTGGGAAGTACCATAGGCCCAGTGAAGAAGAGTATGTTGGAGCACTACAGGGCTATAAAGAATCTTGACACAGCATATCCTGTTGCCAGACATTGGGCCATCAAACATGGTCAGGATGCTAACCTTCTAGTATTTTTTGTCATTGACAGGATCGAAAGGAGTACCAGAGGGGGCAACAGGGAGAGCCAGCTAAAACAAAAAGAGTCTGAATATATAATCTTGTTTGGCAGTAAGAGCCCGGGAGGACTTACGAGAGCGAGGAACTGCACATCCACATAGGCTGATGGAAAGTACCTCATTTTCATTAACATATTACAACTGGCCAGGACTGTGCTATACGAATTGAAGATCATTTGAATATGATTGTATTTAACTGATGCGTATCTGCTTTATAACCCTCCTTTTTTCTCTCCTCCACCCCCTCTTTGGAAATCGCACCCTAGCCTTAAGTGTTCCTTTAGGTCAATGCAAGAATTTGAATATTTGGAAATTTCAGAACTCTGTGTATAGTGAAATGCAACATTGTGCAATCTTTGATTATCGTGTATTTTTTTTTTGTGTTCTTTTATTTTCACATGGGATATCACTTACTCCTATTGTCCAAGTGGAGTTTGGTGTTATTAACTTACTTTGGTGGGACAATTCTCCTCTGTTCAGTCTAATGGTTTGCTCCATGGAAGAGAATTTTGATCTGAGTTATCAATGGGATATCAGGAAGCATTAGATACCCTAGTTTATTTATTTTCTCTTCCAAAATGTTCTTTAGCCACTGGGCTATTATCATAGGAGCTTCAACTACAACATGAGCCAACTTAACCCATGTTAGGCTGTATTGTTTTTGCTTAGCCACTTGGCTGTTATTTTTCATATATCTAACAGTCTGCGTTTAAACTCTCTTGTTTTAACACAACCACTTTGTTTTTATCAATTGGGCCGTTTGCAGTCTGCGTTTTGCTTCATTGTAGCACATGCGAACCTTATCATGAATTAATATGTTTTTCTTTTCTGATGCGCCTTCTTTATATTTATATTGAGAATGTGCTGGTGGATAAAAGCCATTGCTGACAGAGCTAATGCATATCATGCATTTTTTTCCACCGCTTTTTTCAAGTTTTTTCTTTATGTCAATCACAAAAATTTACTCTTTAAGGGAAATTGAGCACTATGTTTTGTTAATGGGCCGTGACGAAGACCCAGAAGGGTTGAAACACGTAGCCATGAAAAAATTGGTGAAACTGACACGCTGTGTGCAGTCCTCTGACTCTTGCCTATTATCCAGGATTTGCATTTACTCAGTTTAGCGAGTCTCACACTCGCCGACTTGCACTCTCCCCCATGGGGTGGATGTGGCTGGAGAACTACTTGGAGATATATATATATATATAGATATATATATATATATATATATATATATATATATATATATATATATATATATATATATATATATATCTCAGCGCTCACTTTTCTTGCTCGTCTGTGTCCAAGAAAAAAGCACTCACGGGGATTTCTCTCCATCCATTTTATTTTGGAGCAAACATGACGCGTTTCAGCATCCGCCTTACTCTAATGTTTGATTCAAACATATACCTGCAGCCTGAGATTGTTTTTTTTTTACTTAGACCAGCAGTCACTCTGCGCAACTGTTAGAAGGTGGTTCTGACACTCTGGGCCGCCCGGATTTTTCGCTTTTTGAGCACCTATTTGTTGAGCTTTTACTGTGGGAGAGCCTCATAAGTTGGGACTCACCCACAGTGAACTCATGATGAAAGAGACTGCGTGTGGATTTTACTGGTGTCCCCCTAGCTTGACTAGGCTGCTGCGCAGCAGCTGGAGTAAGGGGCACCGGGCTGCTTACATGCATACACCTGTGTACATGCGTGTGCACATGTGTAGGGGCTGCGCAGGGGAGATTCCTGGCGTGGCAGCCCAGGAGCAGCTACAAAGTGATTGGTGTGGCAGGACTTATGTAGAATTGGGTGGTGACATGGAATAGGCTTTATACACTGGGAAGAAACATGCCAGGGAAAGTCAGTGTGTTTTACTGTGTTTTTCACTTCATTATTCCCCTATGGGGAAGTGGAGCCCATGGGCTAGTGTCACTTTCCTAAGGCCAACAAATTCCAGACACGCACTAAAGTCCACTGTAACGGGTGTGAGAAGAAGTATTCTGCAGAGTCCAGAGTCATATTTGTACTGCTTTTGGGTCATCCAGAACTGTCATATTTCTCTGAGTCAGCCCTAACCAGGCCCTGGCTGAGGGCTGACCTCAGTAGCCTGGATTGATGACCTTTCTTCCCAGAGCGAAGACCTCCTCTCCACGAAGAGAAGCTGGGTGGAGCTGCAGGCTAATTCATCAGCAGCTGTCACTGGGTGCCAGGCACCAAGTTGCACGAAGGGGAGGCAGCTCAGGGGGGGAAGGGGCTTTCAGAGACCATGTGGCAGGAGACCCTGGACGACGCCATCTTGAACAAACCCAGAGGCCTGGGCAGGAAGGAGGGAGCAGGGGCAGAGAAGTGATGTGTCGCTGTGTGATAGGGCAAACAGAAACTTCCTGCCAGCCCCCTCCCCAACTTCTTAAAAAGAACTTGCACAGGAAGAGAAGCTCTCTGGGGTGTGGTCTGCTAAGGCAGAAGGTGCTGGAGCCTGGCGCAATGGGCAGTTGGAAGAAGGAACCCCCTGACTGCCCCCAGGATCCTGAACAGCGCCAGGAGAAGAGTCCAGGACCAGTGCGCAGAAGCAGGGGCCTCGGCGCATGGAGAAGAGAGGCCCAGGAGGAGAGCAGGCGAAAGGCTGGCGCAGGGAGCCAGTGAAGACAGCTCCCTGCTGAATGCACCCTCCTTGAGACCAGGAGGGCAAAAGAGAGTGTTCCCAGTGGCTGGGGCTGGCCAAGAGGAGCAAGGAGAGATGAAAATCGTGAAAATCGGCCACCTGGGGGCCAAGATATGACCCCAAGAAGGTAGGCAACCTTTGACCCCTCAGTGGACCGACGACGAAGCGCGTGGTGCTTCGCCGCCGGTCTCAGCTATGCCCCCGGGGTGGGGCAGGTCCCCGGGGGCTGCCCCCAGCCGAAGGGAAGTCGGGGAGCGCCGTCGCGCTCCCCGTGAAAAATGCCCTGAAAGGGGGCTAGGAGCCCACCCTGGCCCCGCCGAAGGTGGAGGCGGGGGAGCGCCGTCGCGCCCCCTGCGAAGATGCCAGCCAGGGAGCGCCGTCGCGCTCCCCGTGGAAATGCCCCGTGTGGTGAGGTGGAGGCGGGGAGCGCCGTCCCACCCCCGTAGAGAGGTGTCTGGGGACCTGGGACCCCATCCCCGGGCCCCGAAGCAAAGGTGGGGAGCGCCGTCGCGCTCCCCGTGATGTTATCCCCCATGGGGGGCCAGGAGCCCACCCTGGTCCCCGCCGACGAAGAGCAGCCAGGGAGCGCAGTCGCGCTCCCCGTGACGAGAAGGAAGGGGCACGGGACCCCATCCCCAGTCCCCGAAGTGAGGAGGAAGTGCCGTCACACTCCCCCCGAGGAACCGCCAGCGAGGGAGCAGCCTCCGCGTCTGCCCGCCGGAGCGGGCAGACCAGAAGAGGAAGCCGGCTCCAGCGGCAGCACGCGAGGGTGCTGGCCAAGCAGGGAGCCGGCGGGGGCAGCCGGGGGTGGGCTCCCTGAGCTGCCCTCCACCGTCAAGGCATGCGGGGGTCCCGGGTGTGACCGGGACCCCGGAAGAGCAGGAAAGTGCGGTCAGGGGCCCGGGTGGGACCGGGCCCCCGAAAGTTGGCAAAGGCGGCAGGGGGTGGGCTCCCCGAGCCGTTACACTCACCTGGGGGTCCGGGTGGGACCGGACCCTCCAACGAGGGACGCCACAGCCAGAGGCCCACATCGCGGCTCTCCCAGATGCAGCGGGAGAGCCGCTGTTGTAATATGCATAGAAAGGAGCCTGAAGCGCCCCATAATGCCTTGCAAGGCATGGGGAAATCATCGTTTTTGGTGCCTGGTGGCCACCAGAGGAGGGGGGGTCACCCTCATTTGTGAAAAAGGTGCTGGGGGAGCTGCTGGAGAAGCGCAGTCTCCCCCCCCCAGCATGAAGAGAAGTCCCTCCCTAAGTCTCATGGGGACTTGAAAAGGATAACCCCTCAAGGGCTCAGCCAGCATTTAAGCACCTTCTGGGCTGGAAGTTTTGTTCTACAGCTGAGGGTGTATGTAGAAGTGCATCAAGGAGTGAAGGGTTGAGTTGGGGATGTCTGGAGGAGGGCATCCCCTGGAGGTGAAGAGGTGTAATTGCACTTGTTGTGCATTTATTAACGTTATTCCCTTCCGAGGGACTGAAGGTCACATGTGTAATGTGAAGTACCTCTGTAAGGGAATGAAGGTCACATGTGTAATGTGAAGTACCTGTGTAGGGTGATGTCATAAGTAAAGTGGGGTTATGTTGCCAGACATTCCTGCTAGGGTGTTTGGCTGTATATGCGTAATCCTGTGATTTCATCTGTGATGCCTTTAGGGGCTGTAATTGCAATGCATTCTAATGATCCACAAATGTGATGAGTACTGTCATTCTAAAGTGCTGCTTAAACATGTATTCTTGCTGCTGCGCTTAAGTGAAGAACAACCCAGACTGTTAGCCCTGAAGATGTAAGGGTGCATACTGTATGGACAATATGAGATGCTCAGTCAGGGTTATGTGTCACTAGGGCAGGTGAACCTATTTTAAATGCTCGTTGAGATAATGGGGTGGGTCGCCACTGGGATGGTGCCAGTGCGCAGGACCCTCGCTCCAGGTTATGTTCAACCCACTGCATTAGGGGGCAAGATGATGTGCAGGCATAGGAGTGGTGGTACTAGACCCCACCCCCCTGCGGGAGGGGTGGAGACATTATGCAATGTCACAAAGTAATTCCAACAGCTTAGGTATATTTGTAAATTGGTGCATAGTATTGAGTAGTGTGTGTGTTTAATAAATGTACTCTTACTTTTATAAAGCAAAGTACAGACTGGACAATCAATTATTGAGTGTTATTCCTGCGCACCTGTGATGGCGATTACTAGCCCACACCACCTCCCTTGAGTGAGCCTCAGACTGCTCTGCAACGCTACCCTCTGAGAGTCAGGCGCTACAATTGGGTGTTTGGTTCCCAGTGAAGGACAAATGTAGTCATGTTATTTGTGCAGGCCTCACAGATACTGCCTCGTTCTCCAACAGCAACAGAATATCCTCCGCTGTGCTCTGCACTCTCTTCATCTGCATACCCCATGCATACCCTCAAGCATCCTGTAGGAGAGAGAACTACCCAGGTAATTAATTTGTAGAGCTGTGTAGGAAGTCACAAGGAGAAAAATGCAACCTTTACTTTGATGCCTCTGTTTAGCATCTGCGAGCAGCCGGAGGTTCCAAGAAGTTGACACTTGGAGGCATATTTACAAGCTCCTATCACCACAGGAATGTCACTTTTTATGGCTTTCCTGCGGAGATAAACCCTTCGCCTTGTAAATAAGGCCCCCTTTCAAGCTACACTTAGCATGAGAGGGGCGTGCAATGGGTGTTGCGGTGGGTGTTCTGCCGCAACACCCATTGATTTTGACGCTGCCCCCTATTTACAAGGCTGGCATAAGTAGGAGGCAACACTAAAATTAAGACCAGGGAAAACCTTGTCTGAACATGGCGAAAAGAGGAGAAAAGCTTAATTTCTCCTAGTTTTTGCTGTTTCAACACAGCACACATAGAGGGCGGGGGGGCAATGGCTAATGCTAATTTCGAACTTTGGTTGAAGTGACTCAGGATAACAGGTGGGCAACTACTGATCATCCCCCGGGCAGCCATCTGCATATAAGCTATCCAGCTCGCTAAGAAATGGTCACTCACCAGTAGAGCATAAAACCAAGATATTGCTTCACATCACACAAATTCTGAGTCAAAAACGGCAGAGGTAAGGTATGTACATCAAATATATTAAAATGCAATAAACAAATGTACTTTGTACAAAAAATTATTTCCTATGTCTACACAGTTGAAAAGATTCCCCCATAGCCACGCACATTTGTATTGCCAGTGGGAAATTTGCTGTGCAAATGGTTGAGCGGTTCTTTCCTCCCAAAATGAGGTATCATTTATTTAATGGAATGTTCTTGTATTTTTTGGGAGTTCAGTGTTTCACTTCCCCTTTGGTAGTCTTTTTCATGAGGTGTCATCGCATCTTCTTGTGGTTAACTGAGTTCTGCTGAGGCCGCTTTTGAATTTGTCCTGGAGGTTTCATTGGTAGAATCAATAACACCAGGAGACTTAAGATGTGAAAATGGAAGTACATCGAGCTGCAACAACAATGAAAAAATTAAAATCTCACTGTTAAAGGAATTAAGGTGAAATACTTTATGCAACGTTTCTGCAGAAGTTAAAACGTCACAAATCAGGGATATTGCTCAGTATTTTAAGGAAGCAAAGCATACACCACATAAAGGTTGATTTTTAAAGAAAAGAAAACATCCGATACAGTTTTAGTTACAGTTTCTTTCCGAACAAATAAACGAGGTGCAAAGCTAACAAATACTTATGGTAGCAAATGTTGCCAATTTTACAGTGGTTTTTTTCAGTTTTATATAGCGCGAACTGGGCCCAAAGGTATTGGAGCGCTTTACAAAGGGCCGGCTTTCGCGCTGGTGGTGCCCGGTGCGACAATGTGTGTTGGCGCCCCCATTGAACTCCTTCTCCATGGATTCCCTCACTACCACCCTTTCACAGTGCCCCTCAAGTCTCCATAACCACTCTCTCTCTTATGTATTTCTTTTGTTTTATAGCGCCACTCATACCATTGTAAGGTGTCAGAGCACTTTACATCACATACACATTACACAGAGACAATGAGTCATAAGTGTGTAAATAAGTGTACAGGAAATGTTACATCAGACAGAGGACTACAATGGTGTAGAAGTCACAAGCCGTCCCTACTGCTAGACTCTATAGTTTAAGAGTGCTTGATCTGGAGAAGCACAAACTCAGAATTTAAAACTTAACACCATGGTTGAGTGTTGGCTTTACTAATAAGAATTGATTTCTACCCAAGTGAACCCTTTTTCCAACATTAGGATAATAAAAAACTGAGGGGAAAAATCCTAACACTCTAATCTATACCTTGCAGTCTGCATGTAGCTCTTTGATGAGCGTTTATAGCTCACTGTTATATAGTAGGATTAAAACGTAGAAACTGCAAGTAACAAAATGGTCTTTGTGACAGAAGCAGTAACGCACTGACCTGTTTATATTGTATGCACTTTGTGATCTGCATGGTACATGTGGTTTGCAGCAGGCATATTAACCTCCTGCACTACTTTATGATGAGTCAAAACTTCCACTAGACAAAACTCCGATCTCGCTGCAGCAGATCCATCAATCACCAGAGTTACTTGAAATTTTTATGGTTGCCTGAAAATTGCTGGAGGCAAGGAACGCGGCAGCAGGTGCTTTTAAAAACTATATTGTACTTGAAAACACGGCACCCCCCCCCCCCAAAGTCAGTGCTCAGTGGGGTGGCACCGATTGCACTGCCCTAGAGCCGGCCCAGGCTTTACATGAGCACCAATTACATTACACAAGGACACATTCATTAGGTCGAGCCTACATGCGCTGAAGGATCATCTGTTGTATGTACTTTGTGGGCTCTGGAGTATTGCTGCATGACTTGCCAGCATCCGCTTTTTTTGCTTTCTGCTTAGGGACTTTTTTTTTACACAGCATCCATTCCAAGCTCTTCTTCGGCTAATGTGTTCAGCTTCAGCGCCGTATTTTAGTGCATCTTAGCACCCTTCGTCCCTGTTGTTGCTGTCATCCTTCCCGCACCCCCTCTCCATTTGTTCCACCCCTTCCTAACCTCTCTCCCACCCTGCTTTCACTTCCTCCCAGTCTCCGCAAATCGTTGCTCCGTCGGCACTGCTGCCAGTATTCTTTCAATTTGCTTATTTTAATTTCCCACATCTCTTCCTTGTTATTTTGGCTTTGTTCCGCAAACTTTGAATAAAGACCCATTTTACAGAACAAAAAAATAATTAATTTGGGTATGTCACATGACCCAGAAATAGACGCATGTAGACCATAAATTACACTTTTGCTAGAACGAAGCAGACACAACAAAACAGAGGAGCAGTCTGCACCACAGCCTCCGGCGTAGAGTGGTGAGGGCGGCGCTGCAGGGTCTCCCAGAGGTGCTGCAGGGGTGCGAGAGGCTCGTAGGAATGAGCGACGTAACAGAGCGGCTGAAATGTCTTCTGTTCATTAAATGAGAAGCAGGCTTTAAAGGGTTTAGCTTACACGTGACTAACTATTTTTAAACAGGACGAGGTGAACGAAGTCAAAAGACATAGCAGACGCATATATGCTGTGCACATTTATTCAGAAATACAGACTCCTCTGAGAACCCTGACTTCTGTTTTATGATATGGATATTTGAATTTCCAAAATTGTTGGGATCCTCGGGTTGGTGTATTGTGTGGCTTGTGATATGCACACTTTCCCACAAATAATCAGGGCCCATCCACATCTATGAGACTCATTTACCTTTCTGAGTAAATTCGGATTCAGAAGTAAACTCCTGTTTGCAAACATGGGATTAAAACAAGTCCACCTATTGCGCATCCTCTTAGTTATTGCCTGCGTAATTTGCACCTAGAGGTGGGCGAGCTGCTGAATGCTCGAACCTGAAGCCCTGGCTCCGCTCGAGGATCTGTTGGAACCTGGAGCCCAGCTTTTAATATGGCTTCTTCATGCTCCATCGCTCATCTACCTTCATGCACAAAGAGGTAAAACAAAGCACTTATATTTGAGTTACAAAGAAGACACAAATAGATATCTGTTTAGTGGCTGGATTGTACAAAGTGAAACCAGAAAACCTGCATTACACATGGATTCCCCGCTTAACCAAACTGAGTGATCCCAGGCAAAGATTTTATTTTATTGATCCTCCTTTTTCTTCACCATAGCAAATTGTAATAATGCTCAAATGCGGGTTTGTGTTGAGAGTAAAGGAGGTTTATTAGATCAAACCCCATCCATCGTAGACCTCAGCCAACTGACACCGTTAGAACCCCACACGCTCCACACTCCAAACTGGAACATGGAACTGAGCCACATCACACTTCTTCCTCTTCACAATTTGAAATGTAATTACAGAAGAAATAACATATACATTCCCAAATACAAATGAAAACAATAAGTGGAGTTCCCAACCTTTCCTCCCCACTAAACCACAAAATAAACTCTATACACAACGTCCAGCTAAGCTTGAATCTTACGAGATCTTATGCCTATGCGTAAGGACTCCAAATTTTAAAACATATCAGAACCCCAGTACATATGCAATTAATTTCTCACAAAGTCATTAAGATAGCTCGGAGTTCTGCAGACTCTAACACTCCTACGTGTAAGCTCACGCTCCAAATGAGAAGAGGCCCCGACAGAAGACTCTGTTTCACGAGCACTGTCACTGCTTGGCCGAACATGAACTACACGACTAAGATTCCACATCCGACCATCATTGGTTTTGACAGCGTTCTTGAACAATTTCACCACACTCTTTACACAAGTGAATTTTGACCAGTTTTGACAGCCTACAGGAGCCTTGACCTTGACTTTGTCTCCTACTTTGAACTTAATAACCTTACCAGACCTACGAGAGTCAAGATAAATCTTCCTTTTTGTTGAAGTGCCAATTCTTTTTTTCCATTCACCAATACCAATGTCCTTGATACCATTACCCAGTATCATCCACCCCGGACACATGATGGTATTAGGAGACCTTCCTTTGAATAATTCAAATGGTGTCTTTCCAGTCGAAGAGTGTGGTGAAAATCTGTAGGCAGAAATACGACTTTGTAACTCCTCCCTCCAATTTAAACTGTTTACTCTTGCCAGTTGAATGCTTTCTTTCAACGTTTTATTCAACCTCTCAACGGCGCCATTAGTCTCGGGATGATAGAGAGAAGTTTTCTTGTGTTCGATTCCACTTTACCAAGAATTCCTCCATTTCACGTGAACAAAATTGTGGCCCATTGTCTGATAGTAATGAACGGGAAAACCCTCACGCTTGAAAATTGATTCCAAGAACTTAATTACACATTGTGTGGTGATGTCTCTCACAGAACTCACTTCAATCCACCGAGAGTACAAATCCAACAAAACAATCAAATAGGGAGTTTGGTGTTCACCATGAAGAGGACCAACAATGTCAATGGCTACTTCATCCCAAGGACACATGGGTAATTTCCTACAAACCATAGGTGGTTGTCTCGCCTTAAGAACTTTATCGCTCAAAGAGCAAGGAACACAATCACGCACCACCCGTTCCACCATAAGATCCAAACCTGGCCACCAAAAATCCTGTCTTATGCGTTCTTTGGTTTTGAAATTCCCATGTGTCCTTCGTGCGCCATCTGAATAATGTTGTTCCTGAAACTCTCCGGAGGAACTAGCCTAGTGCCTCTCGTTAAAGTTCCGTCACTGATGGCTAACTCATTACACACCAACGACCAAGGTTTCTCAAGCAGGTTACCCTTGTCTTGTGACAACAACTCCATCACTCTCATGATTTCAGGATCTCTCTTCAATTCTTCCTTCCACTCAACCTCTTTAATCGCACCAAAAGTAATATCACACACACTTACGTCAAACTCATCATCCAGACCTTCCTCACAACCCAGATCAGTGGAGTCCACAGTGTCCACAAGACGTGAGAGGCAGTCAGCAGACACATTAGAAACCCCAGGAATATATTCAAAACCAAAATTAAACTCCTGCAAAGACACAACCCACCTCCTGATCCTAGATGAAATTGAGTCAAGCCCCTTTCTTTCAAACACCTCTTTAAGAGGCTTGTGATCTGACCTGACAATAAAAGAGGTACCCCAAACAAACTTTTTAAATTTGTTAATCGACCAAAAAATGGCCAGAGCCTCTTTTTCGATGACAGAGTAATTTAACTCTGCCCCCCTTAAGACACCTCGAAGCACATGCAACCAACTGCTCCCGTCCATTTCTCGACTGAATAAGTAGAGCACCCAGTCCTTTTTTACTCGCATCAGTAACAATGAATGTCACCTCACCTGGTTTGTACGCCTGTAAATCTGGTGCACTCTTGAGATCCATCTTTACCCCTGAGAATTCTTCCTTGCACACTTCATCCCACACAAACTCTGTCTTTTTGCACAGCAAACTCCTGAGATGACTCGCTTTATCCGCAAAATTCTTAATAAACTTGCTGTAAAACTCAGCCATGCCTAAAAAGGAAGAGAGCTCCTCCTTCGAACACGGCTCTTTCAAATTTGCTATGGTATCAACCAACTCTTTTTTGGTCTGACGCCACTCCCAGATATGTGGTGTCCTAGATAATCAACCTCAGTCACCCCAAATCTGCACTTGTCACGACGTAAAGTCAAACCAGCTTTAACTAACCTTTCTAGCACCTTTACTACCCTACGATCATGTTCTTCAATAGTTTTACCATATATCAACACATCATCCTGATAACATCTGACACCAGGGACGCCCTTGACCACATCATTCATGATCCTCTGAAATACAGAAGCGGCTGATACTAAACCAAAAGGCATCCTTAAGAATTTAAATGCCCCCATTGGAGTTATGAATGCAGTCAGCTCCTGTGAATTCTTACTAAGAGGCACCTGATGATACGCTGAAGCTAAGTCCAGAGTACTGAAATAACGGGCACCTTCCAAGGTTGACACCATTTCGTCAATATTAGGGAGGGGAAACCTGTCCACTACAACCTCCCTGTTGAGAGCACGAAGATCCACACACAGGCGAATCTCATTATTGCTCTTTCTCGCTACGACTATGGGAGCCAACCACTCTGTAGCCTCCACAGGCTCTATCACACCTGTGAACAGTAACCTGTCAATCTCAGTTTGAACAGCCTCTTGCACACTAAGGGGAATTCTTCTCACCTTGGCTGCAATAGGCTTGGCATCAAGCTTTAGTTTAATCTGATGAGTATACCCTGTTAAACATCCCAAGGTGTCTTTAAACAAACTCTCAAACCCTTTCACAAACTTATTTTCAACATTCTCCACAGATTGTATTTGCACAGGGGGATTTCCATTAGGATTAAGAATGATACCCAGGCGCGCTTGGTGAGTCCAACTGAGCAAATTGTCCCCTTTCTCTGCCACATAAACCTTTGCATCAGTAAATTTCCCATTGCACTCCACACAACTCTGAAAGTATCCTAACATTTTTATGGGTGTCCCACCATAGCCTGTAGGTCTTACATCGGACTTCAATAATTTGACTTTGTTTGAAAAATTTCTCTCATAAACTTCCTTCGAGATAAACGTCAGGTGTGAGCATGAGTCAAATTTCATCTTTATTTTAACATCCCCCACCTTGACCCACTCAGAGGGATGTTCCACACCACACTCATTCACCTGGAAACTAACTTCTCTCACCTCATTCCTACGGTCAGTTTTGTTATGAAGGCGACAGTTCTTTGTGAAATGACCCCTTTTCCACAAGAGCTACAAACCACCCTGAGAGCAGGGCATTCTCTTGCATAAGCCTTGTGACCAAACTTGCCACAGCGATAACACGTTCCCTGAAACACAATTAAATTTTTCCTTTCATTAAACGTACTAGCAGCCTTACTTTCTTCCTCTCGACCCTTATTCTTAGAAGAGTCAGACTTATTTTCCACGTGACAAACAACCTCTTCTACTTTCTCAGCAGAGGTAGAACATTTTCCCACTTTGCTCAACTCATTTACGCATTTAAGCATATGTTCTACACGTTTAGCAATAATCATTACTTCATCCAAAGGCGGCTCATCCTTTAGCCAAAGCTCTTCCCTTACTTTATCACTGCTGCATCTTAAAACAAATTGATCACGTATTCTCTCTTCGACAAGCTCACCAAATTTACAACTTGAAGCTAACTTCCTGAGAGCGGTCACAAATTCTTCCACTGTTTCTTCTTTCCCTTGCTCCCTTAATCCAAAGTAATAACGCTCCATAATGGTGCTTACCTTAGGCAGATAATGGATATCTAATTGCTTTACGCATATTTCATACTCATTTAATCCCCTTTGGACTGCAGGGCTCAATTGTGGCAAGTTCTCCAACACCTCTTGGCCCTCGCCACCTAAACAGTGAATTAATAATGCCTGTTTCTCTCTGCACTCAAATTAGTGCCACAAAACCTAGCATAATTTTCAAACATTTTCCTCCATTTTTTCCACTTAACCAGAGGTTCTCCAGGATTTGACAGAAAAGAGGGAGGTGGAGTAACATTTTGCATCTTAACCACACTTCTTTTGAACTTTTAAGAAACACCAAAAAAAAAATCAATTTCAATAAAGTTAACAGATAACACTTTTTTCTCTTTTCCACTTTAAATTTTTAAGATGAGTAAAGTCAACAAGTCACCCTAAAAAAAACTTATAAAAAAAAAAAAAGGTGTGCTTGTCACCGTGGTGGCAAGCCTACTTTCAACAATCTCCTAAATATTTGGACCCTTTGAAGATCCAGAATGTTTCCACGTTTTCTTTGTTTTTTACCACAAAGTTAATTTTCCCTTACTATTTCATCTTTAAGCATGGCATCCTCCGTCACCATACAACATTCCAATTTTGTTTTAAAATAAACTCGAGCTTTTCCCATTTGCTTTTGTTTCCTGCTTTTAAAAATGGCCGCCGCCGTCACCACGCACACATTCCAGTTATTTTCTCCTGCAGATTGGCCTTGTTTCGCGGATGACGTTTACACGCGCACTCTGTCTTTTTTTTTTAACAAGTTGGGCACAGTACTCTCATTGCAAAGAAGACGTCAGCCGTGATGAAACGCATGCGCGCACTGCGTTCCAGCAGCCGCTGCCTCACCACAGCTTGCCTTTCCGTTGCTCTTCTTACTCCCGTTTCACCTCAATTCTTCACCGGACTTCGCTCGCAGTGATCCGCCTCACAGGTATGCAGACTTCACTACTCTTGTCCGCCGCCGCACTTAAAGTCACTTCCTTCTCTTGTTCATCCGACACTCTGCCTCCTTAGTGTCTCCCAAAGTTGGGGTTGATCCGCCTTGAGTTTTCACGCGATCGTCGCCAGTGTAATAATGCTCAAATGCGGGTTTGTGTTGAGAGTAAAGGAGGTTTATTAGATCAAACCCCATCCATCGTAGACCTCAGCCAACTGACACCGTTAGAACCCCACACGCTCCACACTCCAAACTGGAACATGGAACTGAGCCACATCACACAAATGAATGCACCTTCAAAATCCCATGTTACAAATATAAGTTGTACAAAAATATATTGTGTTTGATTTAAAAGACTATAATGTTCCATTATCTACAAGAATCTCGGCCACATACAGGGTGCCCGTGACAAGTGTTTTGCCTCGTAGGTCACTAATGACACTTTCACCAGGGTAGGGACGGGCAGAAAGGTCTAAGTTCATGCTTAAAAACTATCACTTTTAATAAGTACTTCTCAGGGCACTGCTTTGATGGACATATTAATGTCAAAGGTTGCACATGTGAAAGAAAGACACTTTTTTGAACTGTGAATTGACAATCATATTTTATCTGATGTTCGTTGCATGATTCACAAGGCAAACATTTTCAGGGCTCAGCTCGCACAGTGGCTCAAAGAGGCAAGTCAGACCCTTAACTCAGCTCTGGCTCAGCTCTCCCTGTTAATTTGCTGGCTCTCCCACCTCTGTTTGCACCATATACAATATGGCATAAATACATACAGGCAAACTGCGTAATTCCTGAGTTTGAGCATGTCCAAAACGGGTGTGGAAGGGGGCATGGGAAATTATCACATCATACCCATTCTGAAACTTGCACACCCATATACAGTGCATGCCCAGTTAACGCCACTGCCCATGGTATTGGCATTTACCTAGTGTGTAATTTGCAAAGTAAGTTATGTGCCACTTGTATTAAAAGCCCTAAATGTCCAGGTCTCCTTGGTTGGTATACACACAATAACCTGCAGTTTCAGGTTCTCGGGCAATGGTATTATTATCTCAGGACTGCAGTTTAAAATAATGGGGTCTGCTGGTGCTCATCTCACTTATTGACTTGATGGACACATTTTTTACCTTGCTTATATTTACATCTTTGCACTAATAATGGCCAGAAATTGTTTCTCAATAGATACCTATATAGCGCATATCTTAGGTGAAATTGTAAACACAGACCTCGAGGCACACCTCTGCATGGTCTGGCAAAGCTCACCGGATATGGGAAGGTGAAACAGGGCTTCCCTCCACCACAGTTGAGCCCCCTCACTCAGTGGCACTCTGTCTCCATGGCCTCTGTCGGATGTAGTCTGTGTCCAGCAGGCCCGGCTCTCCCCTGCCCCACTAGTGGGACAGGATCACCTGCTTGGCTACTTTCCACTCCGGAGGCAGACTCAGAGGTACTTAACAGGGCTTTGTGCTACATGCTCATGCAATTCCCCTCATTGCAGGTTACTGAGGGATGGGGAGAGGGCAAGCAGGCCCACGATCACTCAGATGCTCAATAATTCACATCTATCTAATGAACTATAGTGGCAACTCCATTGGCTGTGACCTGAGAACATCTACGTAAGTCTCCAACACCACTTGCTGACAGCAGCCAACCCACCAGTAACCTGAGGGCCTGAAAGACAAATACTAGGCCTTGACGCAAAGCCAAAGTGAACAAGAAGATGCCCAATCAGGATGAAATGAAGCCTGTCTCTCTGGGTATGGAAAATGGGTGCCCCACAGCTGATGAGGACAGCCCCATCTGTACTCCCAAATCTATCTACATAATTCTACAGCACACCATGCCACATAATTACACTACACAAATCCACGCCACACAATTCCAAAACTAACTAATACAATCCTACCCACATAATTCCACTACACACCACATACATACACTCCATAACACATAATAAAAGACAAAGTCATTTACAATGCCAATAGCTCTAACTCAAAAAAAAATGCGAGACCTATTGCATTTCCAATGCTTGTTTTTAGTAGGCACAAGGCGATTAAGTGATTTGCCCAGACACAGGATGTTGAGCCGACACGAGACTCAACTGTGGTTCCTCAGTTGCAAGGTCGGCTGCTCTGGCCGTTAAGCCACAATTTCTTAGATGACCTGGAAGCTCTTCAAAAATTGTTCCCTAAATTGAACCTAGTTTCCCTGTATGGCAGTTCACAGGCTAATACATACGCTATGAATGGGTTACAGTGTATCTTGATAAGTTCTTGTGTTTGTAGATGGCTACGGAGTGCGATATTCCTGAAAGTCCACAAGGGGGCATCAAAGCCTGCGTGGCCATAGTCACGGATGGACATCACTGCCTCCTTCAGCAATCGGAGCAGTGACAACAGTGTATATGAGGGGAGTCTGGCGTAACCAAGCCTACAAATGACTGGTGGTGTTTCTGCAGGTCACGTGCCCCGAAAGCCCCATTATTAATGACCTATAGCCTTCAATTTGTGACCAATGAGGCCTCTTCTTTGTATTCTATAGCCTGATACTAAGTTTATACTTTGCAACACAATTGTTATAAGATAGAATGTTTTGTATATAAATATGGTTTTGCATAATCGTTACTCTGTCCAAACAGAACGTTGCTTTTATATCTAACATATGACATCAATGGTCTGTTCCGACCAGATCAAAGGATACCTACATATATAATGTTTAGGAGATTCATCTTCTACAGCTTTGACTGTCCACCACTGGCTATGTATTGACGATCATTGCTACCATTTTGCTACACCTGTTTTGTACTAGAAGGTAAATGAAGAAAACTAGAAAATTCACTTGGTGCTTGTCATAACCCAGAGCGGCTGGCTAAAAGGGAGCCCACCCACAAATAGCTGCTAGAGACTCTGGCAGGACAGGTTCTAAGTCCCGATACGGGTTTTATTCCCTCTGATACAGATTGGTGGAAGGGTCATGGGGCACGTTTCTATTTCCTCTTCTCTGGGTGGGCTCCAGATGCCAAAAGGGAGCTACCATATGTCATCAAAATACTGCCATGAATCACAAGAGACAGGCTGGGAGCCTTAAATAAAATGTGTTCCTGAAGGAGCTAGAAATTAATCTGTCATAATAAGCTTCTAGGCAGTCACACCTGCATTTCGACTGATTGCCTGCAACCCACCAGTAATGCAAAAAGAACAGATGATGGACGGAATGCTGAATTAATCAAACATTCACCCCCAGTCACAGATCTGGGTTAAATCCATCGCTTTTTTGCACGCCATTCCAGTATGGACCCAGCCATATGCAAATCAGTCTTGACCCTGTTCCCTATGGGAACAGTCCAGCCCGAACTGCCAGGCCAGGTCTTCCCTGGACCAGAAACAAGCATCTTAGGACCAGTTTCGGGGTAACATCCCTCATCAGCCAGGCTAGCTTGAATCTGGTGGCGTAGAGAGCACAGGACCCACGTCTAGGCATACCCTTCCCACTTAGGGCGAAAAATGCAAAAAGAACAGATGATGGACAGAATGCTGAATGAATCAAACATTCACCCCCAGTCACAGATCTGGGTTAAATCCATAGTTTTTTTGCACGCCACGCCATTCCAGTTTGGACCCAGCCATATGCAAATCAGTCTTGACCCTCTTCCCTATGGGAACAGCCCAGCCAAAACTGCCAGGCCAGGTCTTCCCTGGACCAGAAACAAGCATCCTGGGACCGGTTTCGGGGTAACACACCTCATCAGCCAGGCTAGCTTGAATCTGGTGGCATAGCGAACACGGGACCCACGTCTTGGCATACCCTTCCTATTACGCTGACAAATGCAAAGAGAACAGATGATGGACGGAATGCTGAATTAATCAAACATTCACCCCCAGTCACAGATCTGGGTTAAATCCATTGTTTTTTTGCACACCACGCTATTCTAGTTTGGACCCAACCAAATGCAAATCAATCTTGACCCTGTTCCCTATGGGAACAGTCCAGCCCGAACTGCCAGGCCAGATCTTCCCTGGACCAGAAACAAGCATCCTGGAACCGGTTTTGGGGTAACACCCCTCATCAGCCAGGCTAGCTTAAATCTGGTGGCGTAGCGAGCACGGGACCCACGTCTGGGCATGCCCTTCCCACTTATGGCGACAAATGCAAAAAAAAAAAAGAACACATGATCGACGGAATGCTGAATTAAACAAGCATTTACCCCCAGTCACAGATCTGGGTTAAATCCATCGTTTTTTTGCACGCCACGTCATTCCAGTTTGGACCCAGCAATATGCACATCAGTCTTGACCCTGTTCCCAATGGGAACAGTCCAGCCCGAACAGCCAGGCCAGGTCTTCCCTAATCGGGCTAATGACTGTTTAGGTCTCGCCTGAAACAGCACATGTGCATCCGCTTGCAAGATCTTTTGTAACTTAAACTTAAAGGGGGCTTAGAGCCTGCCCATTACTTAACATTGGTTTGCTTCATCATCACTCTCATTTCCTTGGCTCTTATTGGTTAGAGCGTGCTGGTTTCACTTTCTCTCTTCGTATGTTTGTGTCTTTGGTGGAGCATGGACCAAGTACTGATTAATGTCTTTATTAGTGCCCTTCCACTGCTCAGATTGAGTCAGTTTAACACTGTAGGCACAGACTTATTTTATGGTTAAAAGGTCCAGGGTGATGCGGCAGCGATTGACTTATTTAATGTTTAAAAATATTTTCTTTCTTTTTAACATGTAATTTTAAATTTTATTAAAGCAGTTCGTGCAACTGCATGTTTTTCGGATTATGAGGGACCTTGACAGCGTAGCCACAGACTTATTTAATGTTTAAAAGCTCCAGGGCGATACTGCAGAAACAGACTTATTTAATGTTTACAAGCACTTTGTTAATTTTCCCAATGCAGTCATTACCACAACATTGCTTTTAAATCCTCCAAGGTGACACTGAAGCCATAGAACTATTTAATGTTTAAAAGCATTTCTTTCTTTTCAATATGCAATTTTACCTTTTTGGGTTTTGTCTGTGAAATCTCTTGTATTTAATATATCTTAAATGGGGGCTCTTATCAGTTCCCAAAGCCGAATTACTGTGTTTGTTCGCTTTTGTGTGGAACTTTTGTTTTTCTTAACTTTTCCTGGCTGCATGTATTTACAATAATTCTACTAAAGCTGTTCACACTGTTTAAGTCCCATTCATTGTCAAGATAAGAACTCTTCCCACAAAAAAGGCAGATAGCTTCCAACAGTATGCTAGAATGGTTGCTTTTTATTACTTAGTTGTGTAAAGGTGTCGGCACACCTGCAGCACCGCCAAGACCACGGACCCGGCGCAACCCACCCGCAAGACCACAACCGAACCGAAGACCCTGCAATGCATACCCCTCAACGTCCAATCCCTCCACAAACACACCACCGAAATCTGGGACCTCCTCGACAGCACCACCCCGGCTGTAGCTTTCTTCACCGAAACATGGACCAACACCACCTCGGGACCGGACATCGCCATCGCCATTCCCCAAGGATACAAGATCTCCAGGAAGGACCGCCCCACCCGCCCGGGGGGAGGAATCGCCATCGTCCACAAATCCACCCTCCGCCTGAGCACACTCCCTGACGAGCCCACAGACCTGATGGAACACCTTCACTACAAGATACTGGCCAGCCCTACCACCACCCTCCGAGGAACCCTCATCTACCGACCCCCTGGACCCCGCGGACTTTATGCCAACTTCATCACGGACATCATCTCCCCGCATGCCATCGCGTCCACCAACTACACCCTACTGGGAGACCTCAACTTCCACCTCGACAACCAACTGGACCCCAGTACCACATCCCTCCTGGACAACCTCCACAACATTGGACTCCGCCAGATAGTGACCGAACCCACGCACTCAGCAGGACACACCCTCGACCCCCTCTTCACAACAGGAAACTCCATCACCTTCAGCCACACCACCGAACTCCCATGGACTGACCATCGATGCATCCACTTCACCTTCAGAACACCCACCATCCAAAGACACCAGCACCTGCTCCCACAAAGAAACTGGACCAGAATCACAGACGACCAGCTAACCTCATCCCTCAGCAACTCCACCCCAACCATCGTGGAAAACGACGACCCCAACACCGCAGCCCGAACCCTGCACAGATGGATCTCCGACAGCGCCAACACCATAGCCCCCCTCAAGAAAAACAACAACACCCACACCAAGAAAGCCAGATGGTTTACCACCGAACTTTGAGAGTCCAGACGCACTTGCCGCCGCCTCGAAAAGGCCTGGAGGAACACCAAATCCACAGAAGCTCACAACAACTTCAGAGCCGCCACCAACGCCCACCACCAACTCATCAGAAAACGAGGAAAAAGCGATTGAAGACAGAATCTCCACTCACGCACACAACAGCAAAGAACTCTTCAACATCATCAAGGAGTTCGCCCAACCCACCAGCGAGTCCACCGACATCCCTCCCTCACAAGACCTCTGCGACAAACTCAGCACCTTTTTCCACCACAAAATCAAGAGCATCTACGACAACTTCGACGAAGACAACCAACACACTGAACCCTCACCCACCACCCTGAACACCCTGAAGCCAGCGATCGACAACTGGACAGCCCTCACCACCGAAGACACACTGAAGACGATGAAGTCAAGTCACTCCAGGGCCCCCACGGACCCCTGCCCCCACCACATTTTCAACAGAGCCGCCGACACCATCGCACCCATGCTCTGCCACACCATCAACCGCTCCCTGGCAACCGCCTCATTCCCCAACGACTGGAAACACGCCGAGGTCAACCCCCTCCTGAAGAAACCCTCGGCGGACCCCACCGACCTCAAAAACTACAGACCCATATCCCTGCTCCCGTTCCCAGCGAAAGTCATCGAGAAAGCCATCAACAGCCAACTCGCCACATTCATCGAAGAGCACAACATCCTCGACTCCTCCCAATCCGGCTTCAGAAAAAACCACAGTACGGAAACCGCCCTCCTAGCCGCAACAGACGACATCCGCACCCTACTGGACAAAGGAGAAACAGCAGCCCTCATCCTCCTCGACCTCTCAGCGGCGTTCGACACAGTCTCTCACCGCACCCTAATACGCAGACTCCACGACGCAGGGATCCAAGACAAGGCCCTCGACTGGATCTGCTCCTTCCTCTCTGGCAGAACGCAGCGGGTCAGACTCCCCCCTTTCCTCTCGGACCCTACACCAACCACCTGTGGAGTCCCCCAGGGGTCCTCCCTCAGCCCTACGCTCTTCAACGTCTACATGGCTCCGCTCGCCCCCATCGTCAGAACCTACGGACTCAACATTGTGTCATACGCAGACGGCACCCAACTCATCCTCTCCCTATCCAACGAACCCAATACCGCCAGACACAACTTTCGAGAAGGCATGGAAGCCGTCGCCAAATGGATGAAAAACAGCTGCCTACAACTAAACACCAACAAAACAGAAGTACTCATCATGGGCCCAAACCCCGACGCCTGGAAAGACACCTGGTGGCCCCCCGCCCTCGGAAGCCTGCCCACCCCCACGGACCACGCACACAACCTGGGAATCATCCTGGACTCAGAGCTTAAAATGGACCGCCAGATCAACTCAGTCTCGTCCTCCTGCTTCCACACCCTCCGCCTCCTACGTAGGACCTTCAAATGGATTCCCCTCGAACACAGAAAGACCGTCACTCACGCCCTGGTCACCAGCAGACTCGACTACGGCAACGCACTCTACGCCGGAATAAACAAAAACCTCACCGCAAGCTACAGAACATCCAGAACGCCGACGCAAGACTGGTCCTCGACCTGCCAAGACACTGCCACATCTCCCAGCACCTGCGCACACTCCACTGGCTCCCCATCGAAGCTAGAGTCACCTTCAAGATGCTCACCCACGCTCACAAGGCCCTCCACGACACAGGACCAGCATACCTGAACAGCCGACTCAAATTCCACGCACCCCAGAGGACCCTACGATCAGCCCAGCTCTCCTACGCCGTGGTCCCCCGCACCAGAAAGACCAGATCGGGAGGCCGCTCCTTCTCCTTCCTCGCGGCCAGAGCCTGGAACGCCCTTCCGCTACATCTCAGACAGACAACATCACTCCCCATCTTCGCAAGAAACCTCAAAAGCTGGCTCTTCGACAGACCCCCCCCCCTTTGATGGACTGGAACCTGCCAACCCCCCCCCCCAGCGCCTTGAGACCCTTACGGGTGAGTAGTCGCGCTTAACAAACGCCTGATTGATTGATTGATTGAAAGCAGATGCTTTAGCCTTAGAACGTTTGTGGCATTTCCTATTCATGCCTTAGTACCTTTCTTTGCACTTTGTAGGCATTACCAGATTGATTTTTCAACGTAATCTATTTGGTCATTATGATCAAATTCTAAATGTTGTAATAAACATTGAACGTTAAAAATAAAGTTAATATACAAGAGCAATGCTATATTTGACTATTAAACAGGCAGTCACAAGTGCAGTTACCTTGCAGATAACAGGGTCATGATTTCAATGGTACAGCAGGTGCAGTGACACCACGACCAAAAGCTTGAGACACCCCACTAAACACCTAAAATTGCTATATTTTACTACTATACAGGCAGTCACAATTGCAGTTACCTTGCAGTTGAAAGGGGCTTGATTTAAATGGTGCAGCAGGTGGAATGGCACCGGGGCCAAAAGTTGTCATAACTCCACTAAACACCAAGGGGCTTATTTACAAGCCTCTTGCGCCACTTTTGCGTCATTTTTAACATGGGAAAAGTGACGTACAGGTGGCGCAAGGGGCTTGTAAATAAGCCCCCAAATATTGCTATATTTTACTACCAAACAGGCACTCAAAAGTGCACTTATCTTGCAGGCAACAGGGTCATTATTTGAGTGGTGCAGCAGGTGTAGGGGCATTGGGCCCAAAAATTATCAGAACTCCTCTAAACACCTAATATTGTTATAGTTTACAACTAAACAGGCAGTCACAAGTGCAGTTATCTAGCAAGCGCTAGTGTCATGATTTCAATACAGCAGCAGGTGCAGTGGCACTGGGACCAAAGGCTCCAGGCACCCCACTAAACACCGATTATTGCTATAATTTACAACTAATAAGGCAGTCACAAGTGCAGTTATCTTTCAGGCACCTGGGTCATGATTTGAATGGTGTAGAAGGTGCAGTGGCACCGGGACAAAAAGTTGTCCGAACTCCTCTAAACACATAATATTGCTATATTTGACTACTAAAGAGGCAGTCACAATTGCAGTCACCTTGCAGTTAAAAGGGACGTGATTTGAATGGTGCAGCAGGTACAGTGGCGCTGGGGCCAAAAGCTCTAGAGACCCCACTAAACCCAGATGTTTGCTCAATTTTACTACTAAACAAGACAGTCACAAGTGCAATTATCTAGCAGGCAATAGGGTCATGATTTGAATGGTGCAGCAGGAGCAATAGCACCAGGACCAAAAGCTCTAGGCATCCCACTAAACACCTACTATTGTTATATTTTACTACTAAACAGGCAGTCACAAGTGCAGTTACCTTGCAGACAACAGGGTCATGATTTGAATGGTGCAGCAGATGCAGTGGCACCGAGGCCAAAAGTTGTCAGAACTCCTCTAAATACCAAATATTGCTATATTTAATTACTAAATAAGCAGTCACAAGTGCAGTTACCTTGCAGGCAATAGGGTCATGATTTTAATGGTGCAGCAGGTGCAGTGACACCGGGCCCAACGTTCTGGGAACCCCTCTAAATACTAAATATTGCAATATTTTACTACTGAACAGGCAGTCACAAGTGCAGTTACCTACAGGCAATAGGGTCATGATTTGAATGGTGCCGCAGGTGCAGTGGCACCGGGGCTAAAAGTTGTCATAACTCCTTTAAACACCAAATGTTGATATATTTTACTACTAAACAGGCAGGCAGGCACAAATGCAGTTATCTTGCAGGCACTAGGGGCATGATTTGAATGGTGCAGCAGGTGCAGTGGCACCAGGCTCACAAGTTGTCAGAAATCCTCTAAACACATATTATTGCTATTACATCAATTACTTCTATTATTTTACTCTTTCGTTCATTTTTCAAACGTTTGCTCTTATTTACCCACACTATACCACTAGCAGCAGCACCATATATTGCCTTTTTGTACATAAACAAGTCATAACACTTTAACAGACTTTCTTTAACTTATATTGTACAACTACCTAGCAACCTACAACTTACAACAAGAAACAGCTTATTATTAATCACATAGGCGAAACCTAATGCTTTTACCAATGCTTGTTATTAAACCAGCTCATGTGACTACATGGTTTTCTCTGCTGTGCTTCTTCTTCACGCTAACACCGTAGCTACGCAAAGCAGTATGTGCCACTGCATGTTTTTGTTTTCTGTGCCTCTACGCCATGCAAACACTGTAGCCATGGACTTATTTATTGTATAATTGCTCCAGGATGATACTGCAGCAATGGACTTGTTTATTATTTAAATACACTTTGTTCATTTTCCAAATGCAATCTTTACTACAACATTGCTTTTAGACCTTTCAGGCCACTTAACGATCTAACACTAATCTAACGTTTTATTAAAGCAATTCATGCAACTGCATATTTTTCTCTACTATGCCTATACTCCACGCTAACACTGTTATGTTAAGTTATGTGTATTTGTAAACTGCACTATCACAGGCAAGGGTATCTTGGTGATGAGCAGGTGTGTGTTCTTAGTCCTGCCTATGGTAGGTTGGTTAATTGAAAGCCATGTCTACAGCTTCTTGCGGAATTCAAGAAGAGAGGAGGTTCTGATGTGGAGTGGGAACTCATTCCACACTTTAGAAGCGATGTAAGAGAACGCCTGTCCTCCTGATCTGGTTTTGTATATGCGTGGGATGTGGGCGAGGAAGAGTCCGCCACAGCGAAGGTGTCTAGGTCGTTGGTGGAAGGAAGCAACTGTTCAGGTGGGTGGGGCCTGAGTTGTGCAGTGTCTTCAGGAGTCAGTGTAGTACTTTGAGGTGTGTTGTGAGATGTGGGTTGTGTGGGGGAGGTTAAGAATGAGTTTGGCTGCAGAGTTCTGGATGGTTTGTAGCCTTCTAATGAATTGCTTGGTGATCCCGGCATAGAGGGTGTTCCCATAGTCCAACTTGCTGGTGATTAGGGAATGAATGACAGTTTTTCTAGTGTTGCTTGGGAGCCATTTGAAGATCTTCCTCAGCATCTTCAAGGTGTGGAAGCAGCATGCAGTGATGGCGTTAACTTATGCAGTCATGTCCAGTTTGCTAATGATGATTATTCCAAGGTTTCTGATGTGGGTTTTGGATGAGTTCGGCAGGCCACCAGTGTAGTACCATGGTGAGGCGTTCTTGCTGACGATCACTACTTCTGTCTTGTCGGTGTTGAGCTTGAGACAGTTGACTTTCATCCAGTTAGTGACTTCAGTCATGTAGGCAGTGAACTTGTTTCTTGTATTGGGGGTCTTTTCTGAGAGGAAGAGTATGAGTTGTGTGTCGTCTACGTAGGAGAGGGTGTTGATGTCGTGCACGGATGACATTGGCCAGGAGGATCATGTATGCATTGAAGAGGATGGAGTTGAGCGATTAGCCTTGAGGCATGCCGCAGATGAGTTTGTGGGCTTCAGAGGAGGAAGGTGCCAGGCTAGCAGCTTTTGTTCTATCCGTTAAGGAGCAGATCCAGAAGAGAATGGATCCTTTAATGTCAATCTCATGCAGGATCCTGATAAGGCTGGGGTGTGAGATTGTTTTAAATTCTACGGAGAGGTCCAGGAGAATGAGGGCTGCTGTGTCTCCTCTGTCAAGGATCATGCGGATGTCACCTGTGACGGCGATGAGCGCTGTTTCTGTACTGAGGGTTGGGCTCAATCCGGACTGTGTGACGTCAACAATCTGGTGGTTGCTGAGCTGGTCGTTGAGAAATAAATTGATTAGTTTTTCTAAGACTTTTGCCAAATATGGTAGGAGGGAGATTGGTCTGTAGTTGGGAAGCTTGGCTTGGTCAGTGGATGGTTTCTTCAATAGGGGGATGATAATGGTTTGATTCCTTGTGTCCAGGAATGTGGCTGACTCAATGGAGACATTGAGAATGGGTGTTAGTGCCTCGCTAATCAGTACGTGTCCTTTGGTGAAGGAGTGGGGGGCAAGGGTCAGATGGAGCCCCCGAGTGAATGGTCTTCAAGGTAGCAGCGATTTCAACAGTGGTGACAGCAGGCCACAAGGTCAGGGTTTGTTCACAAGTTCATTGCAATGGTGTTGTAAGGGGGTGATGTTGCTGGAGGCCGCAGATGGTGTGGTGATATCTTTGATGATGGTAAAGATTTCCTTGCTGCTGTTAGTGCTGGTGTCAATGTGATTTGCAAGAGCTGTGCGTTTGGCGTTCTGTATCTGCTGGTGGTAGCGCAGATTTGAAGATATCTTTATCTGCTGTAGATCAACTTGTTCACCATTTGCACTCCAGTTGCTTTTCGTCATCCTGAGTTCCTCTGTGTACCAGCTAGCCTGTGGTTGGGTTCGTGCCATTGATTTGTGTTTGAGGGGAGCCAAGGTGTTGGTGCATGCACTGATCCAGATGTTTAGGTTTTTGATGGCTTTCACGAAGTCACTGGTGTGCTTGGGCCGGTGCTCGGAGAGGGCACTATCCCAGTCCTCTTCTGAGATTTGTTTCCAGCTGCAGTGGGCCATTCCAGTGGTGGTAGGTCTGTGATGGTGTGAGATGGGAATGGTGAAAATGACAAGGTGTGGTCTGTCCCGGTCATAGTTGTTGGCTCATCAACTGTGATGTTGCTAATTGAGAAGAAAATTGGGTCCACTAGGTGTCCGGCTGTGTGGGTAACGTGGTGGGTGAGGTCAAGGTTTCTGAGGTTTTTCTAGAAGGGCAGTATAATTTGGGTTACTGCGGTCTTCTAGGTGTAAGTTTTCGGGGAGGATGAAGGTAATGGCCTTGATAATGAGGGGTGCGACAAAGTCTGCGATGTCGCTGGTGAATTGGTGTGGGTCCAGGTGGACTGTATACAAGAGTTCCGCCCACGAAGAAGATGGCTGTGATGCATATCTTGAATGTGAGGTGTTCCCTGTAGCTGGTGAGGGTGCCCATGTAGGTGGTGCAGTTCATAGTATCTTTAAATATGATAGGGACTCCACCTCTGGGCTTGTGCTGATGGTCTTGCCGAACAATCTTGTAGCTGGCAGGGATGATTGTAGGCATGTCCAGTGCCGCGGCTGGGTTTAGCCTTATTTCCATGAGAAAGAGCAGGTCCAGAGCATGGTCTTGCGGTAGGTCCCATATCTTTGTGGCATGTTTGGTGAGCAAACAGGTGTTGAGGAACATGCATGCAAGTGTGGTGTGTTGTTTGGGTGGTGTTAGGTCTGTGTGAACTTGAGCAGGTGGCTGGTTTGTGTGAGTGTGAGTGAGTGGGGTGCTGGGAGCTGTTGATGCGTGAGTGGTGGGTGTAGTGCATGAGAGAGTGCATGAGAACTTGCAAGAGATGCATGTGAACGCTCCTGTTGTGTGGTGCGGTGTGGCAACAGTGCGGCGAACAGTGGCTGGGCTAAGAGCATGGAGGTGCACAGCAGGGTATCAGCAGGGTATCAGGGGGAGAACCAGAGTGCCTGGTGCTGGGTGTGGTCTAGGCATGGACGGGCACAGACGGGGTTGCCTTTGGCGCTTGGCACAACAGCTGCGCATGTCCGCGCTGCAGCTGCCCTTAAAAAGGGTCTTGGGAGGAAGGCTGAGCACAGGATACCATGGGCGGGAAGCCACTAATGTCACTTCCTGTGCAGATGGATGTTGGGAAATCCAGTGGTCACTTCCTGCGCAGATGGGAAATGAGAATTGAAGCCCTCTTGCTTGGCTTCTTCGTTAAAGACGGTTTTGGTGGGAAACCAGTGAAGCCACCTCGTGTGCAGATGGATGATGGGAAATCCAGTGATGACTATTCCTGTGCAGATGCATGAAGGGAAATCCAGTGATGTCACCACCTGTGCTGGTGGATGATGGGAAATAAAGTGCTGTCACTTCCTGTGCAAATGGGTGATGAGAAATCCAGTGATTTCACTTCCTGTGCAGATGGACAATAGGAAACGCCATGGAAAGCAGTTTGTGCCATACCATTCCATGCAATAACAAACCATACCATGTCATACCATACTATACTAAACAATGACAGGCTATACCATATCATACAATTATAGTTATACCATACCATATCATACTAGACAATAAGAGGCCTTACCATACCATATCATACCATGCCATAACATACTATAAAATGATGGCCCCTGCTCTACCGTACCATACCACACCCACCATACCCAACAATGACAGGCCATAACATTCCATTCTATACAATAACAGCCCATACCATATGATACAACAACAGGCCATACTATACAATACTATACAATAGCAGGCCACACCATACCGTACAATAACATGCCATACCATACCATAATATACATTAACAAGCCATACAATACAATGCCATACTATACAATGACAAGCCATATCATACTATACAATAACAAGCCAAACCATAGCACACTATACCATGATATACCATACCATTCAATACCATACAATGACTGGTCATACCATACCATACTGTACAACATATCTAAAAAAGATTATTAAAGCCAATTGATCTTGTATACGCAACACCTATAGGATTGGAAGCGAGGAGACGAGGAACAGTTGACATCGATGGCACAGACACTGCGCATGCTACAGGAGAGTGCAGGGAGGAAGCAGCGAGGAGCTGCTGAGCTGCTGAGAGGCTCAATTCACTGAGAGGGCAGCAGTAGCAGTAGACGCAGAAGCAGAGGCACGACAGAGGTTTGGCGTGGGGAGCAGGCAAGCTAGGCAGAGGGGCTCATTGCTGGCCTGGCCCCACGGTCCTTGCCAGTGCCTTAGAGGGCAATCCTTCTGGCAACTCCTGGCAGAGCAACAGACAAGGAGTGCATTAGTCACTGATGGACAGTGACTCTGGTGCATGAAAGCGGCCAGCCTAGTGGCTGGTGCGGCTTACGCCCGGGTTCTGCCTGTCGGGTATGTCCAGGTTGTACTTGATGTGTTTGCTGCTCTGTTTACTTCTGCCTCACTGCTGATCATCTGAAAGCCAGCTGCAAGCCATTTGCTGACCACCAGCTGTACTGCACCCTGTCTGCCTCTCTTGCCTGCCTGGCGGCCTTGCTCACCCTGCGTGTCCTGTCAGCACCATTTGCCTCTGGCCTGTCACCCCACCCTTTGCCCCTCCGCAGTGGTGGAAGCTGGTGCGACTTCAAACCAGCCTTGCTTTCCATTCAAGTTAATCACCTCCAAGCCAGCTAATTCAGCACAATCTTAAGACTGCTCTTGTATTTGTGCTGAGAAGCTAGCTGAGAGGTCAGCTGTTACACCGACACTACAGTAAAAGTTCCGTGCTTTTGCAAAACTGGAAATTGTCGCACAGAATTTTTAACATGAAGTGCAAGTGTGCAATGCTTAACAAAAAAGGACCACAAAAAACCATTAATAAGATGCAGACACAGAGTGTAAGAAATAAGGATCCAAGGAATAAACAACCTACATCACTCCTATGTGGAGGAGTGGCCTTACAAGGGCAAGTGACAGGCAAGGAATCCCCTAATTCATTTAAAAATAATTTTCTTCAAACCAACAACCTACTTTTGGCCAATTCTACTCCTGCTATGTTCAATGCCTTTACTCAAAGGGGCCATATCCTAACCACGGTCACCCCGGACAGAGCTGGTGGCTCACACCCAATTCCACAACCCAAGCAGGAAAGCAGTAATACAGCTATTATGAAACTCTCATCAACATTAGGTCCATCGGCGCCTCTAATATCTGGATTTTATCCAGCAACAGCAAAAATCATTCATTCTACATCGGCCGCCCAACACCGCACTAAAGAGGTTCTTGCGCGAATACATCAGGTCTCCAAGAGGGCAGAAGATGAGGTTATGTTGGCCGAATCCCCGACCCTTTCAAGACAGAGTCAGAACCAAATAATGACAAAATGACTCACTCAAAGAATGCAATAAGCTTCCTGTCAAAGGATGCAGATGAGAAGTTATTGGAAGTGATAGAACATACACACAGTTGGTGGCAAACACTACGACAAAGGGTCATTGCTCAGTCTAGAATACGTCAATTGAGGCTACATTGATATCAGTTAACTCAACCCTCCTGCAAATCACAAACACTTTAATTTGGCAGTCGCATAAACTGGGACTTCAGATCGATCTAATGCAAACTTTAGCCAATTCTATAACTAGCATGGACTCGAATCTAAATATCCTGGAAGCCAAGTTAAGTGTGTGCCTCCATCCTGCCTGGAGCTAAAACCTCTACCCCAGAGCTTTCCAAACTCTGTGTCGCGACACAGTACTGTGTCACCTGCCATGTGTGGGTGTGTCGCGTGATGATGAAGTCTGCGGGCAGATTAGGGCGAATACTCTTGGTGTTTGCATTTCGTGATTTCATTTTATGGGTCTGCGCATGTCAGTGACGCAGGAGTACGCAGAGGAAGGAGAGGCGTTAGGGCGGCGAGCGTGTGCGCGCGGCCTCGTTCCCTTTGCCGCGTGCGTTGATTGCGCAGTCAATCCTCCCCGGAGCCGCCTCTGCTCCCCATTCCAGGCGCTCGGTACGGCGCACTTTTGACAGGAGTAAAGGCGGGGGAGCACTGCCCAGAGGTTGCTGAGGGGAGCCGGGCTACACTGTGCCACGGAGCACGGAGAAGCCCGGGCGCTCCCGCCACCATGAGCTCCAGGCCTGCCTGACCGACCTGCTATATAAGGTATGCCATTAAAAAGAAATTCTGTATTGTTCAAACCGTAAAGAACTTCAACAAAATATTCTCGCACCGAAAGCGTTTATTTTCTCTTTCCGAGAATCTTGAATAATAAAACGATTTCAATCACAGTGAATAATGTGAACTTTTGTGCTGGGCAGGGGAATCTGTTCATTAGGTTTCACGTCTTGTGCAACATTGCAGGGTGGGACTGGGACAGAAAATATTTCCGAGCACGAAAATAAAAGTGCCCCCAGACCCGCACTACACTGCTGTCCCTGGCCCACATTTCTTCCTTTGTGCTTGACTCCCATAGAAGCTGAGGATATTGGAACTGCTTCGACAGAGAGCAAAATGGCCTGCACGACTTTTGGAACATATACAGGCCCACTTCTAAAGGGCAGCGGTGGCACAAATGCCTGTTCCGAAGTGGAATCTATTTTAATCGACATGCAGGCTTGCCGGTCTCTGCTGTGAAAGAAACCCATTGTAGTCTTGGAGAACTGTTTCGAGGGGTTTTGTCAATTTGGCAGACTGCGCCCTAAGAAAACTGCAAACTGCAGGCAGTAAGGGGATATCTGGAATTGGCTTGTAAAGCGGCGGCACGTGACAAAAAAAGGTAGACGGCAATGCAGGCAACAACTCATAGGGCAACAAAAGTTCTAGAACCATCCTTGGGAGCAGCCATAAGCCTTACTCACACTGATGATGTCACAAACTATATCACAAGACACCACACACGTGCTTCAAGAGTACGATCCAGCAACCTGCAAAGTAACCGAGCAGCATCTGGTACGTCAGCAATAAGTAACCTTTAAGTTTAGATCGTGGCTTTGACTTGCGTGCGCCCCTTCTTTCATCCTTGGCTCAGGTCATAAAGAGTTTAGCTACCCTCTCGTTAATGGCCGTCGAATGCATACTTTTGCGTGACTCGCAGGCCTGCGAGCCAAAACAACATTTGGTCTCCTTTTCTCTGTGGCCTCCGGATGCTAAGAACACTTGATGCACGACTAGAGTCATGCTTGGGCCCAATGCACCTCAGACAAACGTCGTGCAGGTCTGTCACCTTCATCTGTTTGAGGACGGTTCCAATCTTAGAAAACACCTTCTAACACTCTGTTAAGAACCAATTCATGGGTCTCCACATGGGTATTTTGGAGGCAAGGACTAGGAATGGCTTTTACAGAATAATTTCTTGCCAGTCGCCAGTTCCAGGTAGTATGGGCTTCCAGTGAAAGGTTCTGTATTTGGTGCTCCTAGCTAAGCATCAAGGGAAAATCAGGGAAAGCAAAAGAGTCAAGGAAAATCATTCTAGAGGAAAAACGAATGAAAATCTAACTGCAAAGAGCAAATATCAAGAACAAAAACAGAAGCAAAGGGGTCATGAATGTAAAAAAAAAGATAAAGCATTTTCATTTTTAAATCTGCACACTTGAAACACCATGTTCAAATAACCTGTGTTACATGCTAACCATCCTATTACTGCTCAGTTACTTGTGCACTAAACTTTAAGTGAGCCTTACTGTCTGCTGGATTGAGATGTTTGTGAATATAACTAAAACAAGAGTTGTTCAGTTAGCCATCAAGATAGTGTTGCACTCTGGTTGTTTGTACATTCCGAAAGTCACGTTTCAAGCAAGCTGGGTTTTTTTTCGCTGTAAGTAAATGCTTTGTTTATATTTCTGACTTTCAAAATTGGTTGAGATTCCAGCTCTGTGTTTACTGCCTTACTCTTCCAGTGTATATCAATATCATTTATGGATTCATAGTCATATAGCTGGGTCTGAACTGAGGTGGCCAAGTGAGCTAAAGAATGATGATGGATTCAACTCAGATCTGTGACTGGGGGTGAGTGTCTGTAAAGTTTCAGCGCTCCGTCGATCATCTCCTTGTGTTTGCTTCATTGTTTTATAGACCAATCTTCAGTCCTGTGATATTATTGACTAGATTAGAACTAGATTCTTGAAAGATGGCAGCCATTATTTTCAACACAGCTTGGGCAACAGTTTGATTTCCCAACCATTTTAGAGGTTTCAGAAACGTGGTCCTTCAACTTAATTAGAATTTTCCATGGGCAATGTTGGCGTGGCTCTTCCACCTTCAATGTCATGTTTTTCACGTGCCGCACTGCTACCTCATTTAGGTTGCCTGTCTCTGATCCAGTCAAAAAGGCTTCAGTGTCATAGCAGAGCAATATGTGGTTGTTTATGTAATATCTCTTGAACAGATTTTTGTATAACTCATATTCTGCAAGGCAGCAGGCGGACTTTGTGCATGGTTGAAAGGGTTGGCAGTGCGTGCACCCGCCCTTTTTGTGCCGTAATCACTGGGGCATGTGTCAATGTGTGCATGATTATATTCTCGTTTCAGGCACAAACCTAACCTTACTCACACCCAATGTAGGTTTCTTTTTGCGCGCCTAGGATGTCAGCAGAACAAGTTTTGCCAGTCACTGTCTTTGTTAGAACAGATTCACAATTTCTTTATTAACCTTCCTGCTTTCTCAAATTTGCTTGAAAATGCACCGTTTGCCCACTCATTTTTCAAAATTTTCGCGGGGGGAGAACCCCCTCGAACCCCCCGTAGTTGGTTCAGGCTCGCTCGCTACGCTCGCTCGCTAGACTGCATTACCGTGTCGCAAAATGTTGCATTTCTAAAAAGTGTGTCCCCTACATGAAAAGTTTGGAAAGCTGTGCTCTACCCAATAGTGGACAAACTCTGCACTCTACCAGAACTACTCTCACTTCTTGTAGAAAATCTTAAAATCACTAATCTCTCAACAGGAAAGATCAGATGTATGGATCATGTCGCAAGAGTGAACAAATCAACTGGTGGTAAAACCACTAAATGCATCATATCTCGTATGGATCTTGCCAGCTCTGAGTCAAAAAAAGATACTGGACTGCAGGTGGCAGCAATAAAAGATCCACCAGAAAATACCTATGGTGCGAAAAGAAAGACAAAGGAGCTAATGGAGGGTCAACTGAACAACTCTCTTTCTTTACAAGTGACTCAACCATCTTATAAACCGCTAGCTCAGGCAATGCAGAATAAGGAAATGATCAATGGGACACTGATACAAAAGAGGACTGACAGTATTCACGCAACTCAGCCCCTGTTGACTAGCTCCGACAAGTCACCTAATAGCTTTCAGGAACCAAATATCCCACAGGGACAACTTGATAGGCCTGATACTGAACCCGGCCATCTACGGCCCACAATTCAAAAGCAAGAGCCAACTTGCTTTAATAATCTGACTTATCCATCCTTTACAGCAGAGAGCATTGATCCCTTACTCACCTCAAACATTTGCTATTCACAAAAAGAAGTATCCTTAAATGATGCAGTTAGCTGGAACTCTGGTGATCGAAGAATACAATATAAACTCATGTTTACTCCTGCATGCATATCCAGAGACCGCAGTGATATACTGAACAGGGCAAACAGTTTACGTCTCCTGCATCATATACCCACTTTAAGTCACTGTTAGAGTGAAGACATTTTAAGAATTACATTTGACAAGTTTCCTCTATTTTCAAACATAGTAGCCACGATTGTCCTCAGCGAAAAAGGCATCTTTGCACAGTGGGGTATTGAAATAAGATAGAAACAGAAAAATTCCCCCATTTTTATGTCGAGCCTAGAGTCAGCGCACATGCGCTGCACTGCGAGACTTGTTGTAGTGGAGTAGGGAATAGAAGCCCCGCCCAGTCTCCGCCCATATTTGCCATTGGCTTGTGTCATTGTCCGTCCATGCTGGCCTCTGATTCGTAAATTGGCTTGTTAGTCCCTCCTTAGTACCTCCTCCTCTTCATTTGTCACCTCCCATGGTGACTGGCCCTTTTACTTTGGTTGTTACACGGTACCTGTAATTTAGTCTTTAAGCACTATTTTCTTTATCCAGTTTCTCTTCCTGCAGGCACAACGTGCTTTGGTGCCTTCATTACAACCACGTCTCCCTCCCATTGTCCGTGCCTTCTTTACCCCCCCCTTGTCTGTGCTTTCTTTACCCCCCCGCCCTCCCTTCCATTGTGTGTGCCTTCTCCCCCGCCTGCCCCCCTCCCTCCCTCCCGTTGTCCGTGATGCCTACCATTTGCAATGCAATAGGTCTCGCATTTACACGAGTTTGAGCTATTGCCATTGTAAATGACAATGCCTTTTATTTATGCTTTGGTTTTTAAAACATAAATAAAACGCATTGTCATTTGCAATGCCAGTAGCTTAAACTCGCGTAAATGTGAGACCTATTGCATTGCAAATGCTTGTTTAAACAGTAAGAGGGCCTTGGCTAACACCAAAGCAACTACAAGCATCCTAAAGGGAGCAAACAGTGCATTAGACCACGCAAGAACCTTCAGATCCACGTAAGCTCAAACAAGAGCAAACAAGTAAATCTTATAGTACAAACTCAATCAATCACAAATCCAGAACTGGAATGGGGCTGGATGCTACAACGTTATCCTCTAAGACCAATACCTGTTCCTAGCACAGCAAATAATCGAAAGAACAGGGAAGTAACACCCTGTATGTTCAAGCTTATAATAATGTAGCTGGCTTAAGGCAGATTCTTAGCCAACAAGAAGCCCTTAAATTTATCAAGGACGTTGATATACTTTGCTTGAAGGAAACTTGGGCGAAGTCCCCATTACAGTATCCAGGATTTTATAGAATACATCAACTGGCCATTAAAACAAATTACTTTGGACACCCATCGGGTGGCCTCTCAATGTACAAAGCCACCAGTATAAAGCTGAAGACAACCGTAGTCAACATGGAAAGTACATAGTTTCAAGAAGTTACAATTAAGGAGTGTCACTTTCACAAATGGGCGAAATCAGTCCTGCTAGCTAATGTGTATTTAAATACTCATAATAGTGGCAGAAAAGCCAGTGACAGCTTTTTTTTTTTAGACAATGATAAAATGAGATTTTAACCTACAAAGCCTGGAAATTTGGCTGATTTCATTAAGCATCAGTGACATCCAATGGGGAAAATAGCCAGTTGGCTGAAAACACATAAACTCACTTCTTTAAAAATTGTTCAAACATTTGATGGCACCACTAGTAAATCCCTACACACAAACAGGGGTATTACTACTTTGGATTTCACTTGTGTGTACCTTTCAATTGAACTCTTGTAAAAGCCTTTGCTTGATTTGGTTTGATCAGAATTCATAAAGCGTGACAAATGCCGAAAGGCATCAAGGCACTGTAGTCACGGAGCTTCAGTCCAGCAGAGGCTTAGACACTTATACACACTGCTAAGGGGGTCTGTCTATAGGGTAACCAGCCAGGTCTTTAATGCCTTTCTAAAGTGTAAGTGCCCTGTGATCGAAGTCAGAGAGTGGGGAAGCGAGTTCCACATTCTGGCAGCCGCGACTGAGAAAGCTCTACCACCCCATCTCTTCTTTCGTATTCTGGGCAAAATGACCAGATTTGGATGGGCTGAGCAGAGATTTCTACCTGTTGTGCTGGAACGCTCTGAAAGCTGAAATACAACTTCACTTGGAGCACCCCACTGCTGGCCAATTAAATATTCTGAGTGCTACTAAAGGTGAGGAAAAAAACAAGTTATTAAGGAGATTAAGGTGGAGTGAGGTCTGCCTGGACCAATTTATCAGGTGGAAACAACTGAACCAACTAAACATTTGGACTGGTCATCCGCAACTAAACTGGGCTCTCAAAACAGATTCAATATGCTGCTACTTAAGGGGAAAAAAGAACTCTAGCTAACTAGCAATTATGAAATTCGGGTCTAATTATCCGATATGGTACACCACCAAGCTAAAGAAAAGTAAAGAACCCTTAAATACTGCAGCTAAAAGATAGCACCAATAAAACGAACCAGGCTGCACAACAGCAGTTGTGTAAAATAAACATTTACACTCACTTTTAGATCAACCTAGAAAAAATTCTGGAAGTACATTAATTCTTTAAATAATAAATCTACTACCAGGGGGAATGACGTACCTATGGAGAAATGGGTCAATCATGTCCAGTTGCTCTACACAGATGTAGACATGCAGAGCACCTATGAAAGTGAATATAGCTGGCAGAATTTATAGGACGAGCACGCGAAACACTGCAGTGAGGTTTTAATAGAGTAATTGTTCACAAAGCCATTAAATCCATCAGAGCAAATGGAGCACCTGGCCCTATCGGCCTATCAGGCTCACTCTTTAAAGCAGATACAGATGTATGGGCAGATCTGCTAACCCCTTTGTACGCGGACCATTTTTCAATCTGCCAAGGTACCCCAATCTTGGAAAGGGTCTATCCTACACCCAATTTACAAAAAAGGGAATAATTCCATCCCAAGCAAATATGGTTTAATCGTGCTATTAGGTGTCAATGAAAAAGTCTAGGCAAAAATTCTATTACAAGTATTCGAGCCATGGACATTTGGAGCAAATATAATTCCATTTTATAAACGTGGTTCATTCAAGCAACACTCGTCCACTATTGATAACATTGTTCCCCTGTGATATCTGGCGTACTGTGCTTCTTTTCCCTCTCACCCGCCCCTTTTTGTGTGCTTTGTAGATTATTCAGCAGCAGAAACAAACTCTGGGCTAAACTAGCGGATTGGGCAATGCCATCTACCTTACTTAGAGCAATCATTTCTCTTCACGCAGACACATGGGTTCGTATTAAGACAGGTAAAGAGAATTTAGCCACAAATCAAACTGCATCCCGTCGGGACTTAAAACAAGGGGTGGCTTAGCTCCTATGTTGTTAAACCTCTACACTGCCAACATAGGTCACACACTTGTAAAGGCAAACACAAATCCACCGAAGATCGGAATACACAGATTGCCAATTATTCAATATGCTGACGATTTGCTCACAGTAAAATGGGCGCGCAGCGTACTCTTATCGAGCTAAATATGTATAACGAAGATAATGAGTTGGTGGCTAACGCAGACAAAACAAATGTGATGACCTTGAGGAAATCTAAGAACAAACTGAATCTATACTGGAGGCTGGGGCACTTAACTATTTCGCAAAAATAAAAATATAACTACCTAGGTGTATGGTTCACAGAAACTGGCAAGCCCAGCTTACATTTAAAACATATTACCAGGATGTCTTCGACAGTTATATTTGCCCTATGCAAATTAAATTCCCAACTTTACTCTCTGTGGGCTGATGCTATTACTTGAGTTACAAGAACCAAGCTATTATCAACTTTCTTGTATTACCATCAGGCTTATCCAGGGAAACTCCACCCTCTTCTAGACAAACTACATTGCACCCCCTACAGAAGATTGTTTCATCGCTGTTATGTCTGGAGTTTGAGTGGCTGGGCAGGATCTTGAATGCAGGCATTGTTCCTTAAATATTATCACTCATTGAAAAAGCCAAACCAGACTCTTTAAAGACGGCCCTTCAGGTGATTTTCACTAAATTGGATAACCCATTGTTGGACTGCAAATGTGTTTGTCCGACTCCTTCTAGCATTGTGCAAGTTAAGTTAGCATTTGCGACGCCATTTTGTCTTCGGCCGCCATTTTGTTGTATGATCGAAAGTAAGCTTTTGTCTCATCCAACTGTCTGCCTCAGCGAGAAGCTGCTTCGAGTTGCTTTTGTTTATCGTATTCAAGGTTGAATCCTAATGTACTAATGAATAGCTTATTCTGCCTTGGCATGCCTTTCCTCTACCGTAGTCCTGCTCCCACACTAGAGAGCATTGAGCTTGAACAAAAGGACCTTGAAAATGTGATAACATGTACCCGTTCTGCAGGTGGTAGCTCATCCTTCTGTACCTCCTTTGTTCATCAGTGCCTGAGCTGGAAAATTCCAGTCTGGACGGGTCTTTAGGGGTGTTTAAAATGCATATTATGTTTTACCAAGTATGGTGAAGTCAGTCCCCTCGGTAGCATCTAAGGAGGCTAGTCTGACTGGACTCCGCTCGAGCGCAATATACTAATAAATAACTTGGTTAGTCTTCTCTACTGTCTCATCGACTCTTCATTCCTTGGAAGGCTGAGAGGTGGTCGCGAGTGACCCGGGTGGCCCTAATCGGGTCACTTCCTTCAGTTGGCGCCCGAACATGGACTCCATCGGGCTGACCCATCTTCACCTGTGGACGGGTGGGGAGGATGGGGCCGCGTCGGGTCGGGTCGGATAGGCGGATCGGGGATCCCTGCATGATAGAGCCTAGTACTCGCAGCTGCCCCGCCTGTCTGATCGGGCGGTGCCTCGCCCAGCGGTCATCCCGGCTGGGGTCCTGAAAGGCGAAACCCTTGGATATGACCGTTTGGTCCGAAGAGTCGGCAGTGGAGAATAACTTTGTTCGACCTGTGTGCACCAGGTGAGTTTGTCTTGATTCTTGGTGAATATGGCGCCATTTTTGAATAATCTTGGGCATGGTCTGGAGACCATTTCTTGGCTTGCTTGAACTGGGTGGGTCTGTGGACCGTTTAGATACAGGGTGTCTGCGGACACTCTGCCAGGCAACATAATGAATTTGGCTTACTCTTGAAAATACCTGGGGCTTAAGCCTGTCTCTTTGGTGCAGTCTGAGGACTGACTCTTGGTTTCCTTTGTTTGATGCGGTCTGAGGACCAACTCTTTTGTTATTCGTCTGGTACGAATAGTGAACGTGTCTTCTATTAAAATGCCTTGTTTGAGTAAATTGTGGTGTTCGGGGTGCAGTTGTTGTTCTGCTGAGGATTGACTGGAGGAAAGACAACCTGCACCTCCGGAAGGCACCCCGAACTTCGATATGTACGTTAAGCACGGCATTGGCCCTATTATGTTTAGTACACTATGGCACAAATATACGAGGGACAATGCCGAGCTGCAGTGGCCAGTTACAGGTACCTTTGATGAACAAAAACTGAATTTCCTGCAGGATAAATTGTTCGGAAAAAGAAGTAGACAGTCGATGTTTGATTCTCTTCAGGTATGGCAAAAGGAAGCGAGGCAAAGGCGTATGACAGCAGAAAAAAAGGCCCAGAGAGGGAAGATGCAGACAGTGACTCAGAAAGCAGTAGCATATGATAGAGAGAAAATAGAAAAAGGTATAGAGTGTGCTGATAGGAAGTTCGATTGCAATGTGACAAATCTTATGTCGCCCGAGAGGAAGGCGATACATTCGTGGAGGAGCTGTTAGATACCCGACCTCCACCTCCCTATGCCCCACAGAGAATATACCCTGTTGTCCCGATGCCTCAGTCTTCTGCCCCTCCTGCTTCCACCTCTGATCCTTCTGCTCTTGACTTGTCTGCTTTGGCTACGGCACCACCTGCTTCTTCTCTAGCTTCACATACCGCGGATGCTATGACTGCAAGTCTCCCTGCTACGCCTATCGTTTCCGCTTATGCTCTCTCTCCTTCCCTCACGCCCTCAACGCAGCCATTAATAACTCCGGTGCCTGCCCCTTCATCCATTGTGTCTTCCTCAAATGTCTCTTCCCTGGCAGTGCTGAGTATTGGGACGCCTGGGGCGTGGACCGGACGAAGGGAATTGGGCTGCAGCTCGAGAACGAATGGGGCGGGTGCTGATTCGATCTGATGTGGGGAATGAGGAGAAAGAGATGGTTGCAGATCAGGCCGCACAGTGTGCCCGGCATCCGATTTATAGCGTGGAGGATGTGTGGAGTGTGGTGAAAGATTATGAGCCGTTTGTGCAACAGCATGCCCTCAAGCATATGTCGGCCACACTAATAGGGTTGTGGGAACAGTGTTTCAATAGAGTCGCACCACAGATAATTTATGACATCCGGGACCGTGTGTATGCTGCCGACATGGCTCCTAACAACGTTTTTAGTAATGTTGCCACACTGATTGGTTACCGAGGTAGGTTACAACAGAACACACCAACAACAGTGTCCCAGTTCCCGATAAGGGAAGTACATCCTATTTTTCACCCTGAGATACCGGAGCTGCGTAATCAGCAGGATGCCGTTATCAGACAGCGAGTAGAGGCCCACTTTCAAGAACAATGGGTTTACACTCCATGGAAGAGGTGTGAGGTTTTAGCTCTCAAGAGTCAGTTACCAGACCCTAGGAAAAATCAGACTGCATATTACAAAGAATTGACAGAGGCCGCCTCGTCAACAGTGATGACGTTGGCAGATCTTTAGATGTTTTTCGGTTTGTTGGTACCGGTGGATATTTGGAGGCAGGTGCATACACAGGATCACGTGGTGGAGTTGGGTGGCACTTGGGATGAGATCAGGGCATGGGATAAAGAGAGGAAGCATGGTAAGAAGCCTAAGGCTGAGAACTAGCCTTGCCGAGTCGTATTATTACTTACATGCATTCCCTCATCCCACCTAGACGAGTAGACTGGGACAAGTTAGCAGCATGTCATCAGAAGAAAAATGAAAGTGTATCCGATTTTTTTACTAGGTTTGAAGGGGTGTTTTTGGACTTCAGTGGGCAGGATTTGTCAGTGGAGGGAGGTGTCCGATTGTTCGTTAACAGATTTGTTACGAACCTGCTTCCCGAGATCGCGACTCGGTTACAGACTTCGGAGAGCACTTGGACTACATCCTCCCCTTCAGTGATATTGAGTATGGCCCAGTATTATGAGCATAGGGAAAATGAGGAGAAGGAAAAGGTGGAGAAGAAAAATAAAGAGTTGAAGATGAAGGTGTTGATGCAGCAGGCAGCTATGGGGAACGGTAGAGGGCGCGGCACCAGTCTGGCCCGACAGTTGCCCCGCACTAGCAGAAATTGTGCACCTGTGGGGCCGAACCAGTGTGCTTATTGTAAGGCGGAAGGACACTGGCGAAGTGAGTGTCCGGAGTTGTTACAGAAAGTTGCGGCCCCCAGAGGACGAGGTCCTTGCGGAAGGGGTCGTGGTGCAGGTGGTCGTGACGGGGTTCAAGCAGATGAGTCGTCACAGGGTCGCTCTGATCAGAACTATTTCGATGACCCTCGAGGGAGACAGTACTACCACGATGAATATGATATGAACGAGGTGACAGGGATGTCTCATAGCTAGGACAGCCAGGGACAGGGTGAGGGACCAGTTCAGATACCTGTAGATCAGCGTGGTCCTTATGTCACAGCGGATTTGCACGGCTCGGTTAAAAGGTTTTTGGTGGATACAGGTGCAATGAACAGCTCTGTTTCTCGTTCGCTGGTCCGTGGGGCAACTCTGTCTGGCCAGAATAATGTTTCGGTAGGCTTCTCAGGCGTACCAGTCGTGAGCCCCATTTCCAAACCCCTTGCTCTTACTATTGGCCCTTTTACTGTAGATTCGCCATTCTTATTGACAACAAATTGCGGAGAGAATTTAATGGAATTCAATTTGTTGAAAAAGTTGCATGCAACAATTTTTTGTTCTCCGGATGGTGTCTATATGACGATAGGACCAAATGTGACTAGTACCAAACAGTGTTTTTCCAAGGATGCGCCACTCCCTGCTGAATTCAAAGATGTGCCGCCCACTTTGTGGGCTACAGGTGATATGGACGTAGGATTGTTGCAGATACCTCCGGTCTCTATTAGGATCAAGGACAATGCTGTGTTGCCTCATATTCCTCAGTACAAAATACTGCAGGCAGGGGAGCGAGCTCTATTGCAGATTATACAGGATTTGATTAAGTCAGGAGTTGTTGAGGAGACAGCAGCAAATGTGTGTAATAGTCCTATTCTTCCCATTCTTAAAAAGGCACCTTTGGGTTCCTCTGATGCTCATCCTGATGTCTATCATTTTCTGATTGATTTGCGTGAGGTTAACAAAATAGTGGTCCCTCAGTTCCCAGTGGTCCCCGACATCACCGCCCTTCTGACGATGATTCCTTCCACTGCAAAGTTCTTCTCTGTGATTGATTTGAAAAACGCTTTCTTTAGCATTCCCATTCATCCAGATAGCAGGCACCTTTTTGGATTTACTCTGGCCGGTAGAAGTTTCCAATTCTGTCGCGCTCCTCAGGGCTATACTGAAAGTCCTAGCATATATAGCCAATCTTTAAAAGGCCAATTGGATTCTCTCACACTTTCCCCAGGTAATGTATTACTGCAGTATGTGGACGATCTCCTGATCGCTTCTGACACTGAAGGAGGTTGCAAAGATGCAACGGTTAAATTATTACTACATTTGGCACAACACGGACATAAGGTGTCCCTTTCAAAGTTTCAATATTGTCGACAGGAGGTCACCTATTTAGGTCACCTACTGTCGAAGAAGGGAAGGAGACTAACACCTGAACGCATTAGTGCTATTGTTAAAATGCTCATCCCTAAGACTCAAAGGGATGTGCGTGCCTTCATTGGCATTACTTCGTACTGTCGCCACTGGATTGCTAACTATTCTTTACTAACAAAGCCGCTGTTGCAGCTAACCACTAAAGATGTGCATGAACCCTTGCCCTGGACGCCTGAATGTCAACAAGCTTTTGAGCAATTAAAAGTTGCGCTTTGCTCTGCGCCTGTGCTTGGCACGCCTGACTACCAGAAGCCGTTCGTGCTGTATGTACACGAGACGGCTGGCTGCGCGCTCTCTGTCTTAACACAGGCCTTTGGAGGTAAGCAGAGGCCGTGTGCTTATTTTTCTGCGCTTCTTGATAACGTCGCGAGAGCCCTCCCGAGCTGTTTAAGAGCGGTCGCGGCTGTGGACGTCTCTATCCGGCAATCGGCGGGGCTCGTTCTTGATACTGATCTTACAGTCATGGTACCTCATGCTGTGGACACACTTTTGAACAAAACGAAGACACAGCACCTCACCAGTGCACGTCTGATCGGCTATGAACTGACCCTCTTTGCTCCACATGTTACGATTAAAAGATGTGCCACTCTGAACCCAGCCAGGTTACTACCCCTCCCTTCTGAAAGTGAGGACAGAGATATACATGATTGTATTTTTAGAACGGAGGAAGAGACGAAGGGACGGGTGGACCTGACTGATGTTCCCTTATCTGACCCACAAGGGGAACTATATGTCGATGACTCTTGTTTTAAACTACCAGATGGCACCACCACTGCAGCGTATGCTATTACTACTCTGCGTACTGTAGTTGAGACATCACGTGTCCCTTATCAATTGGCCCAAGCTGCAGAACTAGTTGCTCTCCTTCGAGCTTGCGAGTTAAGTGAGGGACTGGCTGTCAATATTTATACTGCAAAAACAACAATTGATGGACAGAATGCAGAACAATGTCATACATTCACCCCAGTACAGAGATCTGGGCCTAAATCCATCATTTTTTGCTCACCATGCCATTCCAGTTTGAACCCAGCCATATGCAAATCAGTCTTGACCCTGTGCCCAATGGGAACAGTCCAGCCCGAACTGCCAGGCCAGGTCCTCCCTGGACTGGAAACAAGCATCCTAGGACCGGTTTCGGGGTTTCACCCCTCATCAGCCAGGATAGCTTGACTCCAGTGGCATGGAGAGCACGGGACCCACGTCTGGGCATACCCGTCCCACTCGGGGTGACAAATGCAAAAACAACAATTGATGGACAGAATGCAGAACAATGTCATACATTCACCCCAGTACAGAGGTCTGGGCCTAAATCCATTGTTTTTTTGCTCACCATGCCATTCCAGTTTGAACCCAGCCATATGCAAATCAGTCTTGACCCTGTGCCCAATGGGAACAGTCCAGCCCGCACTGCCAGGCCAGGTCCTCCCTGGACTGGAAACAAGCATCCTAGGACCGGTTTCGGGGTTTCACCCCTCATCAGCCAGGATAGCTTGACTCCAGTGGCATGGAGAGCACGGGACCCACGTCTGGGCATACCCGTCCCACTCGGGGTGACAAATGCAAAAACAACAATTGATGGACAGAATGCAGAACAATGTCATACATTCACCCCAGTACAGAGATCTGGGCCTAAAGCCATCGTTTTTTTGCTCACCATGCCATTCCAGTTTGAACCCAGCCATATGCAAATCAGTCTTGACCCTGTGCCCAATGGGAACAGTCCAGCCCATGGGGTGGCATGGTGAGCAAAAGAATGATGGATTTAACCCAGATCTCTTGACTGGGGGTGAATGTTTTGATTTGTTCTGCATTCCGTCCATCAATTGTGTGTCTTTTGCGTCAATATTTATACTGGCAGCCAGAACTCTGGGCGGAGAGAGGATTCTTGACTTCACATGGGTTAAAAATACAGAATGGCCCACTGATACATAGGCTTTTGTCAGCTCTGACACTTCCCAAAAAGTTAGCAATAGTGAAGCGCAGTGCCCATAAGGCAATTACCGATGATGTAGGGAGGGGAAATGCGTTTGCAGATCAGACAGCTAAGGAGACAGCCCGATCTAAAATGAAAAGAATGTTTGTGGCAGGTCCTGCTAGATGGGTACCCGACGGTGCGATGTTTGAAGATACATTGGAGAATGTTAAAGAAATTCAAAGTGAGGCAACAATTGAGGAGTTAGCAACATGGCAGGAAAGGACAGGGGGTTTAGACGAGGACGGGTGTTGGACTGATAAGACAGAGAAGCAGAGATGGATGTTACCAGATGCATATGTACTCCCCGTAGTCACAATGGCGCACGGGCCAGCTCACATTAGTGCGAAGGGAATATGTAAGTTGTTAGATCCTGTATGGCAGAACGATAACATCCCTAAGGTAGCTGCTCATCTGGTGAAGTACTGCATGGTCTGCATGATGCATAATCCTGGAAGAGGCACCCCTACACCCTCTGGTAGCTTTGCACCACCTTTCTTCCCTTTCGAGGTTCTCCAGATGGATTTCATCGAAATGGAACGAGTCAACAATTTGAAATATGTGTTAGTGGTTGTTTGTGCGTTCAGTAAATGGATTGAAGCTTCCCCCACTAAAGAGAACACAGCCATGGTGACGGCGAAGGCACTCTTAAAAGAGTTCTTCCCGCGCTTCGGCTTGCCCTGTTTGATTTGGAGTGACAACTGAAGTCACTTCAACTCAAAGGTCATCCAGTTAGTGTGCGATGGTTTGCACATCAAGCAGAAATTCCATGCAGCAAATCATCCCCAATCGGCAGGTTTAGTTGAGAAGTACAATGGTACTCTCAAGCTGAAGTTGACAAAGATCAAAGAGAGCACAGGATTGCAATGGCCAGATGCATTACCCCTAGCCCTGTTGTCCACAAGGGCAACAGCCCACTCTAGAACAGGATTGTCGCCATACAAGGTCGTTTTTGGCCGCCCGGCAAATGTTGGGGCGTCCCACGACCCCGTTGTTTCTCAGAGATAGAATACCCCTTGATTGTGGACTACTTGTGCGAGTTGACTAAAAATCTGCGTTCTATTCACCAACAGATTCACGAGGCTCTACCGCCAATTACCTGACGGGCCAGGACACGAGATTCGACCCGGGTATTATATCCTGGTCAGAAACTACCAGAGGAAGGGGAGCTTGGAGCCGCGCTGGAAAGGACCTCTGCAGGTCCTCTTTGCCACCCGGACGGCAGTGAAGGTGGACGGCCGGAAGCACTGGATCCATTCATCTCACTGCCGGAGAGTCCCGTTACCCCTTCCCTACGACCAGTGGGTCCTGGATGGCGTGGGGGACCACGAGACAGAGAAGGTACCACGTTTTGTCCCCTTTTCTGACATTCGACTGACATGGGTGCAAACGGAGGAGGAGAACGACGCTGCCTTGAATGAGGCGGCCCCCCAGAAGTAAGGGCTGCCCAGGATCCTCCTCCATCTGGCCCACAGGAGCTTGAGTCCCAGTCCCTTGGTCCCTCTGAGTTTAAGCCCCTTTTCCTTGATGTGATGACACAGTGCCCGGAGTGGCTAGGTACAATTTACGCCCCCGACGGAGGGACAGTGCACCAAAGGAAAAGTCAATTTAGTAGGGATGGACTGCATGGATGAAGAATAGGGTGTATGTACCCTGTCCGCTGTACCAACAATAGATCAGGGAAAGGGAGATTGGTGCATTGTCCGAGACACTGGACAGGATAAGTTGAGGGTGTCTTCCCAGGAGGGAGGGTGCCCTATCCTGAGTGACGTGGACTTCTTCAGAATGGGCTGCGATAGCACAGCCCCACCGAGAAGTGCTCAGTAGCACCACCATTGATGAACAATAGGAGTCTACCAGCGAGGCTCAGAAGGACGCTGGGTTTTGTGCCTCTCTTCTTTGTTTTATCATCGTTGGCTCCATTGCATAATCTTTCCTCTGGTAGTCCGACTTTAATATATACCCATTTGGCCGCCTAATTATGGATGAAGAACAGCCCCTAACAGCCCCACGTTTTGAGCAAAGTGGTCCTAGTTGGTCTAGCTGGTCCACTAAAAGCAAGGTGGTGTTTGTACTAATTGTTCTGATCTCCTTAATAACTGCATTCAGGATTATGTGGTTTCTTGAGGAGAAATATCCTGTGCATTCTTTGATTGGTACTACCCCTGTATCCCCCGAGCATGTATTTGTCACCTTGGCCCCTCATAAGGTGAGGCACAGACAAACGTACGTTGATAATGTTGTCTTACAGATGCTCCATCAGGCGCACCATACCTCTAATGTTACTGATTGTTGGGTTTGCAGCTTGCTCCCTTCTGTGATGCATAAAAATGATTTGTTGGTGTCCCTACCCTTCTCTTATTTAGGGAGTTGTGAAGCATGGTTTCAACTGTTTACCATGGTGTATATCCATTTCCATACTGATGCAATGAATATGACTTATGTCGATTATGAGACTGTGTTGAAATATATCAGTGTACACCAGGGGTTTACTCCAGGAGAACAAGGGGCCCCTGACACTTTGCATCCAAATGCCTGTATGAATGTTTGCGAAGTCAATAAGAATGTAACGTGGCTCCAAAATGAAATGATGGATTTTCAAGATTTTAATGTCACTGAATACTTCAGGTCCTTCCAGATGCGTAATATTACTCAGGACAAAGCAATGCCAGTGCCAATAGTTAACACGACAGCTAGTTTCTGTGTCCAAGGTTTTGGGAATGTTAAAGTGGGAAAGAGTATTTGCAATTATACTTATGACTTGAGCACGACCAATAGTCCACCTTTATTACCACCCCATAATGTGTTTTTTGTTTGTGGGACCCAGGCTTATGTATGGCTTCCCAGGGGGTGGTCTGGTATATGTTACGTCTCTTTCCTCCTACCCCCAGTATATATTGCACCGCCCAATTACCATAGGGATCATCGATTACAGCGTAGGGGAGTCAGTCTATCCCGAGTTAGACGGGTTATCAACACAGAAGATTTAGATCAGACAGACACTACTCTGCAGCAGTTTACTGATGCTATGAAGGGTATTCTGCCCTTCTGGGGGCCTATGTCCAATAGCCTTAACATTCGCAGACTCACAAGGGTTGTGGAGGAAGTTATCAACACCACGGCAGGAATTTTGACCAACATTACAGCTGAGCTCCAGGCTACAAGACTTGTTGCTCTTCAAAACCGGATGGTGTTAGATGTCATCCTTGCTGATCGGAGTGGGGCCTGTCGCGTCATCGGTAGTAGCTGCTGTGTGTACATACTGGACCATGCTCAGAATGTCTATGCAGCAATACAGAAGTTGCATTAACTTGCATCCGATATTCACCAAGAGAATGGCACCTGGTCCCTTTCTGGTTGGTTCTGGGGTTTGATAGCATCCTGGGGTTGGAAAATACTCCTCTTCCTAGTAGCCATTGCGGGTGTCATATTCACTTGTTGCTTGTGTATTAATTGTCTTCCTGCCTGCTGTACATATTGTGTTAACAAGTTAACACCTGCACCCAAGGCCCTGGGCATGATACTAAGCCCTCAGCTATGATGATGCAAGATGTCCATGATTTAATGACTATAGATGAGGGTATTTTTAAATATTAACAGTATGTGTATCGCCCTGCATTAATGATTTTCTTATTATGCTAGCATAGACAAAATTGTTAGCAAATGCTAAAAGGAGGGTCAGTTGGACTGCAAATGCATTTGACCAACTCCTTCTAGCATTGTGCAAGTTAAGTTAGCATTTGCAGCGCCATTTTGTCTTCGGCCGCCATTTTGTTGCATGATTGAAAGTAAGCTTTTGTCTCATCCAACTGTCTGCCTCAGCGAGAAGCTGCTTCGAGTTGCTTTTGTTTATCATATTCAAGGTTGAATCCTAATGTACTAATGAATAGCTTATTATGCCTTTGCATGCCTTTCCTCTACCGTAGTCCTGCTCCCACACTAGAGATCGTTGAGCTTGAACAAGATGACCTTGAAAATGTGATAACATGTACCTGTTCTGCAGGTAGTAGCTCATCCTTCTGTACCTCCTTTGTTCATCAGAGCCTGAGCTGGAAAATTCCAGTCTGGGGGCGGGTCTTTAGGGGTGTTGAAAATGTATATTATGTTTTACCAAGTGTGGCGAAGTCAGTCCCCTCGGTATCATCTAAGGAGGCTAGTCTGACTGGACTCCGCTCGAGCGCAATATACTAATAAATTACTTGGTTTGTATTCTCTACTGTCTCATCGACTCTTCATTTCTTGGAAGGCTGAGAGGTGGTCTCGAGTGACCCGGGTGGCCCTAATCGGGTCACTTCCTTCACCATAGTCTCAGTACCAAAGAATGGTGGCCAAAAATCTAAATGTCAACATGGATATCCTAGCTCCCGCTACAGTCTTCGACTCAGGTATAAAAATCATTTTGAAGAAACAGACTTTTTCTCTCTCAAGGAAGGCTGATCTGGATACTGTTCAAGCAATCACCCATGTTGCCCCAATTAAAAAATCATATGAAGGTATGACAATGCAATAATCTTTACAGGCAGCATTAAGTAGGAAAACTAGGCTCCGTATTCTTACAGCGAGACTCATGACACTCCCAATTATTGAATTCCTCTCTGATTGGCCACTAACATTTAGTACAAGTGCTTGCAGAATTTGTGATTATAGGAGAGAATCCAAGCTACACGTAGTCTGCGGCTGTCCAGAAATCTGGGATTGCTATTTGCAAAGATGCCTTGGATTTTTCCATGACAACCAGCGTACCCATGAATTTGGCATGTTTTGGCAAATATGTTAACATAATATTCACTGCCAATAAATTGTGAAGAAAAGCAGCAGCAGCTGTTGTTTGAGCATGTGAGCTCCAATCTATTTAGTATATAAGCAGACAGTTCCACTCTCTCACCTTGTGCCTGACCAGGAACCCTCTTTGGCATGTTGCACCTTATTTCTATCTAGCTCTCCCCTTGGGTTTGAGTAGCTTATGCACTGATATTTTTGTCTAGCTCTCCACGTGGTTTTTAGCATCTACATTGATATTCATTCTTTTAGGAAATTCTATCCAATTGTTAGATATGATGACAGTTCTACTTACCCCATTCTTTTGTCTTGTCATGATCAGGAATTTGTTTTTGCATGTTGCACCATATCTCTGCTCAGCTTTTTAGTTGGCTTTGAGAAGACTGCACATTGATATTTATTGTCGCTTTGCTGTTTTATTCTTTTATGTAATATAAATTGACAGGTTTTTTATTGCTCCACTCCTCGTTTTGCTCACTGCCAGGAATCTGTTTTTCATCTTGCAGTGTACTTCTGCTCAGCTCTCTATTTTGTTTTGCATAGACTCTACATTGATATCTACCATCACTTTGTTGTTTTTACTCTTGTATGCAATTGTACCAATTTTAAATAATTGACACAATAAATATTGCTACATATATAGGTGACACGTATTGGGTTTGCCAAGGCTTGCTGAGTTCTTTTGGTGAAGTGAAATTTTATCACTCTTAACCACTCTCATCAAGGTCAGACATTAACCCATTCCTGCTAATGCTTTTCATTGTGCAGCTAGCCACTTTGGCATACAATAAAGTAAACTGGGCCAGGCCAGCAATTTCCCTACTTGGCTTGGGTGACCACTGTCTCCCACCCAGTTATGTACATGCAGGAAAGATGATTTGTCATGGTAATGTGTTCAATGTGGGCAGAGTTCGCATGCGCGGAGTTCCACAAGCTGGGGAGTGCGCTAGGTTGAACCGTTCGTGCTGATTTTTAGCACTATGTGTTTGTACCGCGCTGGAAAATCAGCGTGTACGGCAGCATGCGCAGCGCAAGAGGGTGCTGCTTCTTTCTGTGGCTCGAGTAGATGTTCTACTCGAGCGCTGCAGCTTCCTCAATGAGAACGGAAGTTTCTCAACACAAGTGGTAGCGGCCATCCACGACCACTCTAGTTGAGAAATCTCGCCAGGAGGTTGTCTGTAGTAAGATTTTCCTCACTCACGCTGAGTGAGCAGATCAACCTGAAACAATAATTTCTTTTGTGTCCACCAAACTTCCCACTTTCAAGAGCCATATTTTATTCTGTCCAGTTTTCCTTAAAGTTCAAGGCAAAAATAGATCTCTGTATGTTTATCTTCTTTTTTGTAGTCTGTTGTGGGAATTTTGTAAGCACTTTTACTTTTGCCCCTCAAACCTGCCTCCTCTGGGAGCTAAAAAAAACTGTTTTTCAGAATCAACACGTGACATCAAACATATGGAATCTGACATAACTTTTCTCAATGAAACACTCAGGACTAAAGCCATGATCACTGGCTTATAGCCATAAATGATGCAGATCTGCTGTATTGAGCCTCAAGCTTTCACCCAGACCAAAAACTGCAATACAAGCACTCTTTTCCAGCAGAAGCAGACACCGTGTGCCCAATCAAAAGCTCGCAGAGAAAAGGTTCAACATGTGGATGAGGCCAAAGCCCCTCACTCAGTACTGCTTCTTAAAGCTCTTTTTCTGGTGGTCACATAAAGTAAGGTGACAGCTGTGCTGTTAAGTCAAACTTAGAAATTAACAGCATGAAATGAGGTGGATGAATGAATTTAGGATAATAAGTGACACCAGGGACTGGATAAAAGCCAAGAGCACTCGGGAAGCCTAGAGCTAGCGCCAGGACACCCTTGGGTAATCGTCGCGCTTTAGAAATACCTATAACATAACATAACATAACAATATGTTTTGCTAGGCTACTTGACAATAGTAGATTTTTATGACTGGCCGTGCTGAATGGCATTTCCGGTTCAAAAAAGGTTAGACACAAAATACTCGAGTTGAAACAATTTGCCAACATGGTCTGGGACTAGTGGTACAGAGGATTTTTGCCCATCAACCTCACCCTTTTAGTTCTGTGACTAACATGCAGTGACTACATATACCTAAGGACTTGTACTCACAAGAAACATGTTGTCGTTCACAGAATATCATGAAAATATGCAGAAAGCTAAAACTGAGCAATCGCAGCAAGTTGCTAACAAATCAGCTCAACTGCAGACATCCCTTTGACATCTGTACAATTAAATTTAGCTGCATTTTTGTTAGAGCCACCACTGCAGTCAGCAGGTACTTTAATATAAAATATGTTCTGCGGGTCTCAACATTCCAGGTGACATGTTATATAGTTATGTGTTTTCCCAAGTTAAATATGGTCTCATAAGAACTAATATGGAGAGACCGTAAACGGCATTAAAGGAAACAAAACAGCACATAAAATTGTGACATATTTTAAAGTACCAACTTACCTATAGTACTTAATGGATGGCTTCACTGCCAGCATGGTAAAGGGTGTAACAGTGTAGCAAACAGCAAGTTGGGTGATAATCCATGTGAGGATGTCATAGAAAACCTTGCGAGTTCTTGAAGAAATGAAGTAGTGCCTGAAATTGTTCCTTATCTATAAATCAAGAGATAAAAGCAAGCCATTAAATTTGCAATATGAGTATGTGTTTCTCTGTGCATGTGTGTGTGTAAGTATGTGTGTTTAAGTGTGTGCGTGGGGGAAAATCCTGTCAAGTGTGTCACCCCTTAACTTACATAATTCATAATTTTCCTTAGAACATATTTCCCTGCATTCAACCAAAATCTAGAACTCCAATAAATCCTCATCAACTTCAACTGTTGACCTGGTACTAATGGGATTACTAAAAAGGCATGCCCTTGTCTTTGCTCCTCCAATTCAGTGTATGAACAATTAATGCCTTCAAGAAGGAATAATCCACTTCAGGCTTCAAGTTAAAGATTGTAACTGCTCTAATGAAAACATCTTCACTGGAACCACCAGATACTAACAACTAATAGTCAACTATGAGGCTCCTCATATTAATTAAAATAATGGAGAAAACTATGGTAGCCTAGTTACAATACTATCTCAACCTCTCTGCTTGGGATGGTGTGGGTGAAAGTCAAAACAACGTACGGCATAAATTACCATATTATGTGTATGCCAAAAACACAGGGCCCGATTCACAAAGGTAAACTGAGACGAAAGTCTAACTTTACGACTTTCAGTATTCACAAAGGGCATTTGCGAGTAGTAATGTTAGACTTTTGTCTCAGTTAAACTTAAGTTTTGGTCTTAAGTTTAACTTTTTGATCTCAGTTAAACTTAAGAACAAAACTTAAGTTTAACTGAGACAAAAGTCTAACTTTACTACTCGTAAATGCCCTTTGTGAATACAGAAAGTCATAGAGTTAGACTTTCGTCTCAGTGTACCTTTGTAAATTGGACCCACAGTTTGCACACATATTGGTGCTAGTGGACAGTGTGAGAGAATGAGACCTCTTAAATTGTGCCTTCAAAAAATTGTTTTTCATATTTGCATTTATGTCATTGTGCAACGTTTTTCTGAAATCATAAACGTCCATTACATTGATGTTATTAATGATGTCATTGTTGATATCGTATGCGGTCTCAGTAGTGAAGTCAGCAATGATGTAATTTGCCATGTCATTGGTGATATCATCAATTATGTTATCTGAGATGTCATAATTTCTGTAATGTGTGAGAGTCTGAGCAGTGCATGAGTTATGGTTTGAACAGATAACTATAAATGGGCAATATCAGATGCTTTTTATTTACTTCTATGGTCATAACTTCACATTAACTATTTTTTTCAGGGAACCTCTGAGGTTTTCCTAAGCATATGCTAATGTCTTATGAGCAAAAGAACCAAACTGACCCTTAACGATTTGTTAGTGATTTGCTGTACAATTTGTGATGATATACTACATCCAATTAATTTGTTTTTATATTCTACTGTGCAGAGTGGTTTTGGCCGCAAAGCCCACAGCAAGATCCCATGTGGTCAACCCCTTTTGCATGGGCTTTAGCTGCCAAGTCCTGTGTCCATACCCTTTACCCATCCAACTGTGTGGAAAACACCTGCTCTGCAAGGCCTTGGTGGACTGGCTGCATGGTATGGCTAATAGCAAGGCCTTGCTCCCAAACTCCAAAGTGGTCAATCCCCGCTACGCATGGCATATGGCAGGGTATGGATTGCAAAGACTTTGCTGATCCTCCCACAAAGCCTGAGCCACAACTTTGGTCCTGCCAACATCTCCTTGCTATGGCCACTGTTCGGGCATTCCACATAACCCTCTGTACGGCCAACCCCACTACGCACCTCATTAGCCAACTCTTTATTCCCAATTCCTTATTGGGCAGAAACAGGAGTTTGCACCCAAAACAGAATTAGCTTCATAGTTGCAATCAGGGCTTATGTTTATGAAGGTTTCTTCGTGCACTAGGTCTTGCACATTCACATTTTGTTTTAATAGAAGTTTCTATGTGTGGTAGATCAATCGTAGACGGACATTCAGTTTAAGGAGGTCTTTGTGTACCCTTGGGCTTGCATTTGATTTGAAGATTTTTAAGCAAGCCATTTGTCTAGCACACTTATACATTTGATTTCATACGTATGTGAGTGATTGTGTCACCAGGAATATATATGACGTTACAACGCATGCAATTACAATGCATGCTTTTACAACGCAGTCTTTACATCGCAACTACCATTACATTGCATGATTTTACAACGCATGCCATTACAACGCATTTTTAAAAACTACCATTACAACGCATTCCATTACAACGCATACCATAACAACGCATACCATTACAATGCATAATACTTTTAGGGCAACAGTAGGGTAAGTGTTGGATAGTGTAGGGGTAAAAATTACTATTCCCACTCCAGTGAGTGCAACAGTATGGTAAGTGTTGCATAGTGTAGGGGTAAAAATACTATTCCCACTCCAGTGAGTGCAACAGTAGGGAAAGTGTTGGATAGTGTAGGGGTAAAATTACTATTCCCATGTACCCCAAAACCCATACCCACCCTAATACTAAAATTATCTCCATTTCTTACCTTATAATGCGTTGTAATGGCATGCGTTATAATGGTATTCGTTGTAATGGCATGCGTTGTAGTGACATGCGTTGTAATGACATGCATAGTAATGGCATGCGATGTAAAGGCAGTTGCGTTGTAACAGTTGCGTTATAAAGGTAGGTCGTTGTAATGACTGCGTTGTACTGGATGTTTCCCATCACCAGTGACAGTAGTATGACAGCAGATTAGTCATCATTGATTACCTCCTAGAGGAAGATTTTTAAGGTCTTTCCAGAACAAAATAACATTTTTGGCATCATTCTCTTAGAGTTTCCTTCTGCAAATCGAGTCATCCAAAATCAATCGTACTGAGACAGCGAGTCTTGAAAGACTGCTGATCACGAGATTTGTTAACACCTAAAAATAAAACTAGAATAACCAAACTGTGGGGAAAGGTATACAAAGAATACATTTGATAGGGAAAACAAAAGTGCAAGTACAGTTCACATTCCAACACAGTCTCATGGAAATACATACCTTTTTAGCAGCCAGTATGACAGGGATGGCAGTGATAAAAGTAAAAAAATATCCAGGATATACACCATGCCAGAAAGCAGACAGGATGAATGTTAAGATTGTGGGGTACCTTGACGCTCTTTCATAGCAAACACTGCAAAGACACAACACAAGTTATAGTACAAAACAAAACTGCTCTAAGATCCAGTTACTATTTTCAGTAATGTTTCAATCATGTCAAATATAGTTCAGTCTAACAATCACTCTGATTTCTAGCATTGCAATATAGAGGAGGGCAGTATTGGGATATCTCTCAAAAAATTAGGCTGCTTTGTCTGTACTCTTTATGGGTCCCTTGCCTCAGTTAGAGGCGTTGGAGCAGATATGTTTCTGACAGCAGAGTCTCCGCGTAAAATTCCTTTGTAGTTGCCACCCTCTACAGGAATGCCAGCTGAGCTGCATCAAAAGGTGTGCCAAATTTAGGCTGGAGCTTCTGACATTTTTTTTGCCTGGCATGTTCAAACAAAGTATGGACGTCCATACCAGCCCTCAGCAGGAGAAAACAATGTGCCAAGACTGGCCTGTCTTCTAAAATGACTGACAAATCACTCCATTCTCCCCAGGCCAAACGACTGTGGATCCAACAACAAAATAAAAAAAATCTGAACTGCAAACCTTATACGCTCCCACAAGAAATATTTTCTAAGATACGCTCTATCTGCAGAATCTTATTCAGTGTACTATTACTACAACTGAACTTTTATAAGTTACTACGGGGCTGATTACGATGTCAGTCGGATCGCAACCGAAATCTTTACATGCAGTCCGACCGCCGCATTATGATGTGGCGGTCAGAGGCAGAGGCAGGGGCGGAGGGACCGACCGCTGCCAATCCAAGGGGCACAGCGGGGCAGTGCCTGCTCAGACACCGCCGTAGGGATTACGATGCACGTTTCAGGTAGCCTTTCAATTGTGGTCCGACCGCCATTGAAAGGCTGACGGAAACGGACTTTTGGGGCACCTAGCAGGGCCCCATCTCTCCACGGCCTCCGCTAAGAGCTCAAATATCAATACCCCATGTGCCAGGCACCACATGGTGCCTGGCTCATGGTGCATGGCTGTTTGTAAACATCGATTTTCCTAATGCTGGTTGTGCAGTGGCCCTTTTTCACCCGCTGCACAAGCCGCATTGGAAAAATCGATGTTTACGACCGCCTCATGGGCAGTCGCATCCAATTCGTCAGATGGAACCGCCGACTACTAGTCGGCCGGTTTCCATTCCAACACGATGCCGGTCGGTCATTCGTCTAACCGGCATCGTAATTAGGGCCTATATTGTCTTCTTAACATAAATAAAGTTTTATTTTTATTAAATAACACTAACTGGACATTATATTTATTATAAATGAAAAATGTGCTAACTGATATTAGACATTTTACCCCACATTATTCTCAAAGACTAAGGGCCTGATTTAGAGTTTGGCAGACAAGGTTACTCCATCACAAATGTGATCGATAGGGAATGGAGATTGCGGTGAATAAAGCTGGGGGCTGCCCTCAAAAACACTTGAAAATATGGAAGAGGTGGGCGGAATACAGAGGAATCAATTTAGCACCAGTCCATCAGATTCACCAACTCCTGGATGAAGAAATTAAGACATTCCATGGCCGAAAAGAGACCGTATCGAACTGAACTGTAAACGTCATGGGTTATGCAGCTGAGATGGGTTTCTTTGTTGCTTTTTTCTCTCATTCTACCAATCGATGGGGGTGGGGGTGGGAGGAACGGCAGGGTAATTGTTTCTTATCTATATGATATATTTGTTGCACTTGCTTATTCATATTATGGGCCACCTTGGCCGTGTTGGAATCTCTATATATACATCAGTAAAAGGTGTTTTAAAAAAATGTGACGGATATCCCATCCACCTCATTACAAGTACATCTTATCCTATGGCACTTGTAATAATGCAGACAAGATATCTTTCACACCTGTGACAGAGTAACTCATCCACCAAACTCTAAATCGGACCCTAAGCCATGATTGTTCACCCTCACTACCTGAATATTAGTGCCTAAAAATAGAGGTCTTTTCAATTTAGTAGGCTTGCAGTGGTTATCTGGTTTCTGTGGCTTTAGGGCCAACAGCAATGCTTGTCACAAGGATTGTCTAATGGCACTGAAGAACTGGACTGACAGAACAGCAGAGCATAAAGTTGGGAAAATATCAATCAGGCTTGTCCATCTATTTAAGGTAACATATGATCAACAATGCAAGTACAAACCAGGACATCAGTGCATTGTTCAATGTTACTCCACAACCAGACAGCCGATTAAATTAAAGGCACACATTTCATCATTCACAGACCGTGGAAAACTGTGCACTGATGAAACTCCTGCTCACTGAGGATTATGAGTAAGATATTGAGACTAAGTGGAAGACTTTTGTGTACACTGTCCAGTCTACACAAAGCTTGCCAAATGCATACTGCAACAGGAAACTTTGGAATACAACCTCCTTAGCTAAAACATTGGTCAGAAATGTCTGTAGAAGCTGTGATTCAGAAAGAGATCATATAAAGTCATGGTTCAAGAAGATAAACTGCTGTGTGTACTGCACCAGTACGCAACTGACTCCACCAAAGGCATGTTTGGTATTTCCCAACCAACAATCCCCAGGGCCAACTGATACATCATTAGTGTAGTCAAATTCCATGTTACGTGGCTTGTCACCTTACCGTACATCCTACCAATGATAATCCATCAAGATAGGGACCTATAAAATCAGTAGACCCATGTCCAATGTAGTAAATGACTTTGAACAAATGACCAACAAGTCAGCAGGGTCTGTTTCTAAGGCAAGACAATACTAATCAGAGTTCTAGAGTCAGAAGGGTGCCAAATTGCTTCCAAAATATATATATAATTTCATTGTATCAGCCACAAGAACACTCAAGAGTCGAAACACAAGTAGCTCATGACGACAGCATACATTGTCCATCATCGCATCTTCCCTAACATACATAAATACTGAGAATCTCTACCTATGTGTGGTATCTTGGAGCACCTTTTACAAAGAGAACAATCTTTCTACGAACTGAACAAGCAATACCTTGTGTCTTATTTTAATAAATCAGCATATTTATTTAGGCCCTTAACTGTAAAGCCCAGCCTTGCTGCTTTACACACTTCCCCAAACTCCTATTGCAAAGAGAAAAAGGAAATAAAAGGGAGGAGATAGGGAGTTATCCTTAAAAAACATGACTGTAATGCTGCCTCCTAAAGGCAACAGGCTGCTCCTAAATCCTGCAATGCCCTATATTGTCAGTTCAGTTCATTTTAGTCCTCAAATGTGTTTTCAAACAGTTTTTACATTTCACGTAACATCTTTTATCGTGTACAGTTCTTTAAAACCGCATGTGGTGGTGTAAATTTTTTTAACCGTTTTTTATTGAGTAATTTTCCTTTGCTGTTTTCCAGTCAATATGGGGTTGTGTTAGGAGAATCTGGATTTCACTAAAGACACAGAGGCTAGCAACAAGCATAAGTCGTTTATTGCCTATTCCATGCAGCTTTCAAAGAAACTTACAGCAAACCTCAAACTTCCAGAATGACAACACCACAGTCCTTATAAGCTCAGACACAGCAATGTCTGTGCAGAACAATGTCTGTGAAGGACACTCCAAAAAAAAACATAATCCAACACCGGAACATGAATGAACTTCCTTTCTTCACTCTATAAACAACATCTATGCATTTGTGCCAAAAGGTAAACAAAGTATTCAAAAATAACCATAACAAAATGAAAACTTCCAAACCACCACTGCAAACCACAATAAACAAAGTTTAATTTTTGTACACAGAATATTCTCTACAGTTAAAGTATAAGACAATCTTTTCCCTCAACATTCCTTTCCAGCCACCTAAGCAAGGGTGGGCTGGGAGGGATAATGCTAGCCTCGGTGACTTTAATGAATTACAGATTCTCCTAACACAACCTTTTAGACTCTTCACCCATTCTACTTTCATATTCTTTTATACTTCACACAATTGACGATGTTCATTGAATCTAAGGTAAAACACTGATGAAGACATGGTTTTTGTCCTTTGTGTTATATGAAACATAACTCAATCATGATTGTAGAAATGATTACTTACATCTAACGCTTTCACATCTGCCACTCTTGTGAAAGAAACCAGGCAACTGGCACAAATATAAGTACCTATTAGGAGGCCAATTCTCAAACATTTTAAAAATCAACTTAGCATCCCATGGAAAATCATATTTGGGCCAAGGTGGTCTCTGCAATTTGATACCTTTCATAACTCTACAGATGAATACATCTTTCCCTGTTGATTTCCCATTAACCAGGTTGTGACCAGCCACTACTGCTGACCTTTAACAAATGATTGTCCCATAACTCAATCATTTTCCAAATAAGTGAGATAGAAAATTTGATAAATCTATCTTAGAAGCTTCCACGAGATCCAAATTCATTTCCATGCCCTAACATACCCAGTTCCTCCAACACCAACATATCTCTTTATTGTGCCTGGTGCCCAAGATTCCAATACCAGTTCTTGAGCCTCCTGTGAAAAGCCTACAAACTGGATTCCACTTCTGAAATCTTTCAAGCAAGAAGGTTCAGGGTGTTTTATTGGCTACAAGAGGACCCTTGTTATCTAATTCCATTATCAAACCTCACCTGACAGGTATAAAAAAAGGTTCCTCCTTTGCTAATCCCAGGCTTGACGCACCCAAAAAGGAGTCACTGGCACATTCAGACAATCCTGCTTCCTCGCTTGAAGGAGAACTCTTTGAATCATTGCAAATGGAGAAAAAGCATAACCCTTCTCCCCAATCTGTTAAAATGCATCCATTGCTTCCGTTGCAACACTGGGTCGCTAACTGTAGAACCTCTTCAACTGCTTTGTTAACCAAAAAGCTAAAACATCTATCTCCAAAGGACCCCATTGCTCCTGCAGCACCCCAAAAACGTCTTGATTGAGACTCCAATTACTTGCAAATCTTCAATTCCAATCCACTACTTAATTGCTTTTGACTGGAAGGTATTTTGCTATCAGACCTATTTTGTGTTCTATAGAATAACACCACAATTCTTCAGTTACCTCCGTCATATTGCGGGATTTGCTTTCTCCCCATCAGTTTATGTACTGCCTTTTGCTTACCCAACCGAGCCCTGAACCATGCAGACTCACATCTGTTTCCAAAATGAAATCCGGAGACATTCCAAAAATCGCTTTGCCATTCTATGCCTCTATATTGTTTAGCCACCAAATAAACTCCACCCTTGCTTCCACGGATAAACAAATCAGATCACCACATCATAAAACCTTTCTCAGGTTGTCTGCCTTCAATATCTGTAGACCTCTGTAATGTGATGGACACAGGAACACAGCCTCAAATAATGATGGAAAAATACCTATTATTCCTCAAAGAAACCATATTCTTGTCTAATACGTTCTTTACTTTCAATTTTATCCTATTCACCTTCCTCACAGGCAGACTTAAGATTGACTGCATCGTATCTACCTGGAAATGTAAAAATTCCAACTTCTTCCCTGGAACTAACATTAACTTCTCTCTGTTTATTAAAAAACATAGGGGCATATTAGCAAGACCGGCGATAAAATTATCGCCGTTTTAGCGGCAGGAAACTGCCGCTAAAATGGCGATAATGGGCTTGCTAATATGCGTTATAGAATTCCAATAGAAGCCCAGGTTAGATGTCCTGCACATCTAACCTGGGCTTCTATTGGAATTCCATAACGCATATTAGCAAGCCCATTATCGCCGTTTTAGCGGCAGTTTCCTGCCGCTAAAACGGCGATAATTTTATCGCCGGTCTTGCTAATATGCCCCTCAGATCTTCCAACAAATGAATCACTAAATGCAACTGCTCCTCTATTTCTTGCTCATCTTATGACATAATCAGGAAGTCGTTGAGATTGATGGAGCAGGGTAAACAAAAATAATTTGTACCCCTTGGAAATGAATGACCTCTTAATAATTTAATAATACTGACTGTTTGAAAAAGCATGTACTAAACAACAAATGCACCCTTTTTAGTAAACACTACATATATGGGTAACATGCAGGTTTGTACAAAATCTAATCTACTTACAAATGTGAAGTCAATTAACTTTAGTATTATGATTGCGTACTAATTAGAGTAAAATTGCATGATTTATATTGCGTAATAGATTTGTATTGTGGCAAAGAATGCAGATGGTAAGTAAAATGGCTTTAAATGTCGCTTCTGCTAGGTAACACCTAACACGGGTTCTTTAGAATGGCGGGTGGTAAACAGAAAGGCTTATTTTCTTTGTTTTAATTTCGGTTGTGTTTGTTCTTATGATAGTTCGTTCGGGCCTGCTAGGCCATGCTTCTAAAATGGCCGCTGGAAAGAATGAGATCGCGTGTGTTGGAACAAAGATGGCCCCCACGCAGCCTCAGTACAAATGCTCCTGTCACGTGATGCGGCCTGTGCCCGGAGTGAGAGATGTCAAGGACAATTTGACCTGTAATATAGAAGTGTGCCAAGTATTCAGCATACAGTCCTGGGAATGGATGGGAAAGAACCGAGTGACAATGGACGAACCAAAATGTGACCATCAAGGATCGCTACAAAATGAATGGACAAGTTGGACTGCTTTTGATCCCAGAGTCATGAGACTTATTGTATGTCTTATTGTCCCTAAACCAGTTTGAACAAGGAGGGCGAAGAGTTGACCATCACCACCCCTCAAATGGACCAATTAGCGTGATTCTTGCCCCTAAGGATTGCAACTTTTATGTGTAGTAAGCCAGAGAATAGGGTATAAGAGAGTCTGCTCTTATGTGGGGTGGGCTGCTGCTACTGCTGCTGATGCGGATGCTGTTGCTGCCGTGGTTGGTGTTTTCCTGCCATGCCGCTTCTTTATTTTTCATTTTTCCACCTCAATACTGAGGAAGACTCTGTCATTTTTGGACTTTAACTTTGACTGGGGAAGGAATGAGATCGTTGCGGGAATTCTGCTCGGGAGGTGCGTTCGAGGAGGTTAGCGGGACAGACAGTCAGTTTGGGAGTTCTATTCTATGATCTTCCTTTGGTGAACCATTCCTTTCAGCGTAGGATGACCATGGGTAATGCATAAATTTTCATTTTCCATTAAACTTTTCTTAAATGATTATTGATATATTAAATGTGTTTGATTAATAAAGAATTTCACCTATTTTGATTGAAAATTTAGATAAAAATATATTCTAACTTAAAATGAGTCTGTGGTTCTTTAGTACATTAGAACATAATGTTATAAGGTTTAATTGTGATTGAGCTGGTCTTAATCACCATCAACTTATTCTACTAGTTGGTCCATCGACCAAAGAGCGGAGTACCTTGATGTTCAGAACCGATAGGATCAAAGGTTAATGCATATAATGTATGAATTATTATTCTGTCAAATTTAACAAGGTATCCCGTTCGTCCAGCAGTACATTCTCCTTAGCGTAAAATCCAGATATTGAATGAATGTATGTTATTCGGTGTCATGGGCCCCACCGACATAATTGATGATAGGTTGCATAAGTGTTTTTACCTGGATTAGTGTCCTAAGGAGAAATTTATATTAGCCGCGCTGGATCAAGATACATAATCATACGCGCTCCCCTCTCTTGGAGATTTGCTCCCTCTGGCTGCAGAAGCTTGGTGAAACATCAGGGTGCCAAAGATCGCCCAAAAAGAAGGCAAGCAAACTGATATAGCTCTCCTGCCCACCTGAACTGTACATATTAGATACTCTTCCACCATTGGAATTGTAAAGTAAGCATACTTCTGATCTATTTTCACTAATCAGTCCTCTTCCTGGAGAATGTTTCGGACGAGATAGATTCCTTCCATCTTCAAATTTCTATACTCTACAAACCAATTGAGGTCCCTCAGTATTATTTATAGATGTCAACCCTTGTCCTTTTTCAGCAGAAAAATTGGACTCACAAAACTTTTTAAATCCTTTGAAACTTTCTCTATAGTATACTTCCTTAACATTTCCTGGCCTTCTTTTTTCTCCTGATCCTTCTGATCCTGCAAAAACACAACTTCTCTTGATTCTTGCATTTGGAATTTCCTTGAACTTCACCACATAACCTTTCCCTAAATTGAGAAACCACTGCTCTTTTGTCAACTTGTTTAATTTTTTCCAAAAACTTTTTAGACGTTCCCCTACCCTTTCAAGAGAAAAACCTGAAAATATCTTTGTACTTATCTTGATTTCCTTGAGACGCCTGATGGCCTCTTAGCCTGGATTGACAACCTCTACTTGATCTTCACTATTGTCGGCAAAAACCAGTGGCTGATTAGAAGCCCCTAAAAGATCCTCTTCCTTGCATCTGATAGTGGTACTTGTTAAACTTACGGCCGGAGAAACATTCCTTTGCTCCAGTCGTGTCAAAAACTCTGCCTCCGAAGATTCTGCACAATGATGCCTGAGCCTTATCCAATGCCAGGAAAGTAGACACAAATGTGTCCACATCTCTCACCAATCATCTCCAAAAAATAGACCTTTAGGGTTCTCACCAGATTCTTTTTAGCAAAGTTGCCTAACTTTGGATTAATTATCATCAGAATGGCCTTATGTCTTTTAGTAATCAAAACAGCAATTGAATTTCCTAAGAAATGAATTGCTTGATAACTCCTGCCTCTGAGGAGCTGTGTTCACACTCACCCCCTTTGTTTGGCTTCCTCCGCCATATCAAGAACAGAGGCCATAGGACCAATCACATCCAAGAGCCTATCCTGGCAGTGCTTCAATGCTTTTTCCAAACTTTTTTAAAGATCACAAGCCATCTTAAATAGAAAACTGATCGTCTGGGTCTAAATCTTTGATGGCACAAACCTTATTATTGGTCACTGGACAAGAGCACTCAGCTCTTTATAACAGCCCTTTCTAAAGGTCTGCAGGTTCATGGTTTTATGAACTCTGCCACATGGCCCAACGGACACCAATCATTATAATTGTAGGATGGCTAATCATCTGTGGACAAAACATGTCTTCGCCCAGGGGATCCTTATCTCTGAGCTGTCTCTGTCTTATCATTGTCCAAGTTCCAATCTTCATTATCATACAGATCCAGCACATCATCTCCAAAGACCACATTATCATCAGGCTGAGCCCAAATCTCTTTTGTGCTGCTTTGGCCACCCTATAATGTCCTGCGAGGGACACCGTCACACTCTGTAGTGCTTAGACTAGGTGCTTAGACCACCTGTCTCCAAAGAGGACAAAACCTCTTCATCCCCCTCACAAATGTGTTTCCTTCTCAATGTTCTCTTTTGTCCTTTTTTGCCTCCCTTTCATCTAGGGACTAGCATTCTTCATCCACATCAGTTGATTCTGCCAATTTCCATTTCTAACTACCAAAGAATTAACATCTTCTTTAACTGAAGGTTGAACCTCTGTTGAGTCAATTTCCTCAAAATCTCCTCCTGCACCAATTCACTAAAAGCACAGGATTCCTCCTTCTCGATATGTTTCTAAATTAATTAATTTAACTAATTAAAAACTATTTCATATTTAATCAGAGAAGGGCAAAATTAATATATTAAAATACTTCAACTGGATATTAATAATAAACAATTCACAGGTTTAATTAAATATCATGAAAACATTCATTTGTTTAAACTTAATCGACTCCTGTGAACTTTGACAGAAACAAAACTGTCACTGAAAAACAGCTGGCACGCGCTCCCACAGATTTTAATCTCAACCAATGGGAGCGCAGCACAGTGTAACAATTCTGCCCACAACTAAGATGGCGCTCATAGGCGTATGACTTCATACATCATGCTGCTCTCAATACCGACACATGTCTTTAGACACCCTGCTTGCACGCCTCCGGTCCCTCAGCTCGTAAACAGCAACAAGATCTGCACCCGGCTACCTGCCCGTGCAGGGCCTAATACTTAACTGCCCATAGACTCCTCTGAAGTTTTTGAATGTCGCACTCAAGGTCAAGCTCGAAATAAAACACAGTAACATCAACTGATAAAACATTTTTTACTCTATCTTTAATAAAAATCAAACTACCTTAAGGTTTTTAAAACCCCAACAAGACTAAGATCCCATAAATTGAGAAAAATATGTTTAACAATTAAAACTACAAAAAAAGAACAAGATTATATTGAAAGACAAACCTAATTTTTAGTTTAAAACATCCTTTCGAGACTTTAACTGTATTATGAGAAAAACAGATATTTAACTGACATGGAGCAGCAATGGAAAGAGGATGAGGGCTACCTTGTCTGAACTTATAAGGGCTGTGATGTTCTAGTTCTGGAATTTTGAGTTTTGTTATACGTTTCTTTGAATAGATGCATGGAGTAGGCAATAAAAGATTTATACATAATGCTAGCCTCCAGTCTTGACATGAAGTCCAGCCTATGGTAAAGCTTGTCACGTGCCCGTTGACATTGTTCCTACTACCATTGTACTTCCATTTGATACGGCTCTTCTTTACTGCATACTGTGACCCCCCCCCCTCGTTGCCCGCTTACACCTGTTTATTGTATTACCCTCCTGGGTGCAATTGTCCTGTAACCTGCGACCATTCCTGTTTTTTCTCTCTCCTACTTGATATGGATATTGCATTTATGTCCTTCCTCCCATCATATTGTAAAGCGCTCTGATATCCCTCGGGATCTTGTTCGCGCTATATAAAACTTTATCAATAAAATAAATTGTCATGAGACCTTTCTTAGATTCAGGATCCAAGCTACAAAAGGGGCCAGAAGGGGATTTTCACTTATTGGTGTCCTTGCTGCAACACACTCCAACATGTGGGGATTACTCACAGAACAAGTGGAATCGCTAATGAGCAGTACAATGTTGACAGATCACTCACTGTTGAGTTTTTGTTCTTGTTTCCATATAAATAACTACCTAAGCAATATTACCCAAGGGGAAGGGCACTCCCAGGTAGTTATTGCCTAGGGTGGAGTCAGATGGCCCACGGTGAAGCCAAGAGCCCTACTCCACCCCGTCAATATCTACCTGGGAGTGCCCTTTCATTTGTGTTCTCTTCCTCTGTCCTGCAGGCTGAGTTCAGTCACCTGCAGGAATGTTTTATCCACAAAAATAGCAAAATATATTCATATCCTGAAGTCTTGCAAAAGAATATACATCAGCAACATACGGCTGGTTGACAATGGCACTTTACTCACCGCTTCAGCCATACAGCTGTCTGCATATTCCAGTTGTCTATGTACATTTTGAAACTTGTTGATGTCTAGGGAAAGATAAGAGACTTACATTACTCTTTTGAAATCAAAATAACACAACAGCAAAGAGCACAGGTACCAATGAAGTGGCCTCTCGGTGCTGATGCGCACCATTCAACATTTGACTTTTTGATTCAGAAGTCAGGCAATAAATAGAGAATACCCATGACCGTAGAGCACAGAAGTGTAGCACACACAAAATGTTTATTAGCTCTCAGCATTCCTTAATAGTTGATGCAATATGGTAAATATTTAACAGCAGTATTTTGTTTACTTTTTTCGAAATACCTTTTCATACAATGTTATCACATATTTCATGTGACATCAATGCACAGAGAGGAATTCGAAGTCCACGCATCCTCACACCTTTGGGAAAAAGCAAGCAACCCTTATCCCTATCAGAATCTACAAATATCGACTATATCTTAACCTTTCCATAGACTTTAAGGGATAAATGTGCATTCCAAGAGTCTGTTCACGGGAACCTCTTTTGAGGTATAAGCCAGTTCTACACTCTTTAATGCACCCTCATTAGCAAAAGCTAAAGTGGCATTGATTGTTTTTCTGCTGTTTGAGGCATGCTGTGCTCTTCACAGCCAAAGAATAGTAAACAAAATCACTCACGCACATGGATGGTTAGGATGTGAATGTGTATCTGTCATATGAATGACACACCTGTGTCCGGAGCAAGCACACACACAAATATGACCCCTGGCACATAGAAGCAAACAAGTGAAATGTTTGTTTGCTTGTGAGTGTGTTAGTGATGTGTGTGTGAGAGAGTGTGTGTGTGTGTGTGTGTGTTTCAGAAGTGTATCAACAAAAAGGAAGGGGGGGCCAGGAGCTGATTATGGTCCAGTGTCCGTGCTCCTAAATATAGTCATCAACACAAAATGGGGGGAAACTGTTCTGTGGGTGGGGGTGCCAGGGGTCACCCACTCAACCCAATGAAAAAGAGAAAAAGAAAGAAAAAGACAAGAGATAGTCCTAGGTCTAGAACCCACTGGTCCGAGGCAAGAACAAGTCTTGTCTCTTGTTGCCCTCACACACCCCGAAGGATGTCATGCTTTATCATCAGGTGTTTGCTCCTCGTCGGGCCGGCGCTGCAATGCCCTACGGGTCCGAATTCGGGCAGGCGTATGGACGGGTAGGTGCTGAGAGCCATCACTCTAGCGAAACCCCCGTCAAGGTGCGGGCTACCTACGCCCCTAGCCCATGGAGCAATTCTCCATTTGACGTTAGGTCACATCAGGAGCGGATCAACTATTTAGTTGTAGCCTAACTGTAGGGTACACAGTTGTGGCCTGCCCTGACCTCACAGAGGGTCGTTTTATCCCTTTTACTCACTAGCACTTTTACACCACGACTTATTTTTTGGTCCTGATGAAGCGCCACGGATCATTGTGACCAACCAGGCGCGAAACATGTTGACCTTTTAGTTACCTGGGCACATTACGCCTACTGGAGTAACACACCACCTTCGGGTTTTTTATCCTGACAAGGGTACCGCCAATATAAATATCCCCTTTTGGTAACCCTTAGCCAGTTTTAACTTACACATACTCTCTCACCCTCCTCATAGGACTCACCCCACACACCCGCACCCATCTGACGGGAGTTCTCAAAAGATCTCCGCTAAAGTGACCCTTCAGGGCACCCGTAGGGCATTGCAGCGCCGGCCCGACGAGGAGCAAACGCCTGATGATGAAGCATGACATCCTTCGGGGTGTGTGAGGGCAACAAGAGACAAGACTTGTTCTTGCCTCGGACCAGAGGGTTCTAGACCTAGGACTATCTCTTGTCTTTTTCTTTCTTTTTCTCTTTTTCATTGGGTTGAGTGGGTGACCCCTGGCACCCCCACCTACAGAACAGTGTCCCCCCATTTTGAGTTGGTGTGTTTCAGAAGCACCAACAGAACACTTCAACACCCATGCAGACGCATATGTATCTTCACTCTCCCACCCATGGTCCGTAATAAGAAAACAAGTTTCTACATTCAGTGGCTGCATGTGTGTATGGGGTTTATGTGTATGGAGGTTATGTGTATGTCTATGGGTATGTGTGTATTTCTATATGTATGAGTGAGTGGATGTCTGAGTTTCTTTTAATACATCAGTATGTGTACGTGTGTGTGTGTAGTATGCATGTGGGTATATGTGTGTGCTTGTATTTGTATACACTTGTATATGTAGTTGTGTGTGTTTATATATTTGTGTGAATGTGTGTGACAATGTTTTGGAATGTGTTTGTGTGTGTGTGTGTGTGCGTGTGTGTGTGTGGTGTGGTGTGTGTATTTGTGTCACTCTCACCATTTGATATAAACTTGCACAACATCCATAATCCCACATGATCCTGTATGCCTGCACATACATGCACAAACAAAAAAACAGATCCTTCTTTCCACAAATACATTTAAAACAGGGAATACGAGCAGACCAGATTACACTGCATGTGAACACACATTAAGTTTATACTTCAGAAACACAGATAGATGATAGCAACCCCTCCACCTGATCCCTATGAGAAGTTGGAGCTTGTGACAAGTATATATTTTTGCACAGGGATCAATACCAAATAGATGGCCAAGTATTCGGCTGAAAATGAATAGTAGCCCTGGAGTTCTCTTTCCATTACTTTGGGAGAGGTCCCTGAGGAGAGGCATACTCTCCATGAGCCTGGACTGAATGCGAGGCAGGCCATGGTATAACCGTATCCTGGGTGACATACAGGATTCCTTTGAGCTTGCGACTTCCTTAGGTAGTACACCGGTGTTTGCCACGGAGTGACCAAGCAACAGGTGGTATTCTAGATGAATGGGTTGATTTCTTTTCATCTGATATTGAGATTCACTCACACAGATAATGTGTGCTGAAAGAAAGAAGTAATGCCTGTTTTACATACTACTGGTGTGAGTGTCATGTTAACCCGACATATGTACCTTTGAGAGTCGAACATGACCATCGCAAAGCTACCACTTGACTGAGAATGTTTTGTTAGCAAAGAAATATTATTTGGGGCTTTTGTCATTGATGGTAGCCCCTTCATCTACCAAGCACTCCACCTTTGGTTATGGGGGTGTACCGAACAGAATAATGCATTCACACAAAGCACAAAAGGACAACCATAGTTGTCACTCCAGTAGTATCAGTGCTGTCCCAAAGAATTGAACCTGAAACAATTTCATTTCTAGAGATGAGTCATATATACTGTGCATGTTCATCAGGTCATGTAGACTAGATTTACAGTGGCATATGGGGAGACTAATACATTTTTCCAAGGTTTTGTTAATGGAGAGGGTATTTTTTGTACCACGCCAATGAAATGAGACGCACTTGTTTTTAATAGTTAATATACCTGGAAAATTTCTCATCCTAAGGACCTGGGTATGGCTGTCATTTCATGTGAAAGTTGAATGAATTGAAAAAGACCATTTGCATTCAAAGGGTTACATGCAGCAAGGTTGTGTTGTGGAGTTACTATATGTTAAGGGTTTCTTCCAGGCGCTAGCAATGAAACAAGCTACATGAATGGAGGCACAGAAGGCTCATGAATGTTAAGGTTAAAAACCGCACACCTGGAAGAAGAACACCTCTGGATTAGGGGATTAGGCTGTCAATGTTCAATATAGTGATAAGACAAGATCACCATCTCAAATGGTTAAGGAATTGTGATCGAAAGGTAATGCCTGCTTCTAAAAACTAGATGTATCTTATCCATCAGGAACCGCGACTCTGGTGCAAGGCCTTAATCTGTGATATGCTAGTGGGCTACAAAGGTGTTTTCACTGCAAATACTTGAAGTGGGCTCTGAAACACTGAATTCTTTATAGGTATAAGGTAATGTCCTCGCATGTCTCTTTTCACTATCCTGGTACCTCGGTACAGCTCCACAGTACATACTTTTCAGTAGTGTGTGTTAAAGTATTTTTCACCTCAATTTTCCAGATATTTAAGTTGCCGATCAAGTCCCAGCGAAATCTGCCCTCCTCGTCCACTCCGCTGAACCCATAGCCAGCTGCATTGTTGACTGCATCCGCTTGAAAAGCAAGAGAGAAAGTCACACATTTTGAAGAAAATTTCAGAATTTCTGTCAGAAATAACAACATTCATTCCATTTTCATAAAGACCTGATAAAATACAGTGCACATTAAGTGCAGACATGCACAAATGCTAGACATGTAGACATGCACAAATAATAGTGTAGTTCATAACAGGAGAACTTATTCCCAAATTTACTTACGCATACTATGGACGCATAAAAAAACAAATTAGGAAAACTTGCCCAATTCTCCAACTGTAATAGAAATGAAATTTATGATATGTGGACCTCTTCTATAAATGCATAACTTACAATAAAGTTTGGAAATATGGTAATTTCTAGGGAAACGTCAAAAGTGGGAATAGGAGACAATGGAAATAAATGGTGCTCCATGGCCACTAAAGAGAACATTTCAAAGCAGCTTGATAATTCACAAAACAGAAGCACAAAATTTGCTTCTATCTTTTTGTGGCAGTAAGACACAGGTCAGGAACTTAAGCCTGTCAAATGCGAAGAAACAATTGTATTTGTTATTCGTTTTTATCCTGGAAAAGAAAAATCTTGCCTATTGGACAAAATCAAACAATTATTGGACAAAAAAACCAAACATTTTCAATTTGCACTCGACTATTATTTGCAAGTCCTGTCCTTGACTTAATGTGCCTTAGGCTCTGAGAGTACCAATCACAGATCCAATGCTCAAGCACTTTATGGCACTTTCTGCACCAGGGCTACCACAATAAAGATTCTGCAAGGGCAACCCAAGAAGTTAGAGATATGCCAGGTGGCTCCTACGGGAGATGGTGTGCTGCTGTAGCTCAAGTCTGCTATTGCAAATTCTCAGCAGCTACTGGTACCATCTCATATCCTCAGGAATCACATTACTTAGCAGATACTTTTGAGTTTTCTGGCACATCAACCATTACAGACTGTCTTTCCTCTAGTGAAATTGTGTTGTTCCAGAGAGGGTATGTTTTTCTGCCAAAAACATCTGAGGACAGAGGTGGAACAGTCACACTTTCTGACCTGGGAGGCAAATACCTTGATGGTGAACTGCCACCGCAGTTTGTGTGGAAATATTTCTTCTTAAAAGATCTGTGTTTTAATATAGCCTTATAGCCCGCCGTAGCGGGCTATACCGGCTATTAAAGGCCCGCTCCAGCTTCGGCTCGGGCCTTTAACAAGGGAGCGGGACTTTAATAGCCGGTATAGCCCAGCTACGAAGGGCTATAAGGCTATTAGAACATTCTGCCACTAGAGGGCAGAATGTTCTAACAAATAAAACAAAGGCTTCAGGGAGCGCGAGGGGATTGAAATCCCCTCAGGCTTCCTGAAGCCTTTGTTCACAGCCACAGCTGTGAACAAAGAAACATTGGAATGTTGGAGCTCCGGGCTTATACCAGCCATTATAAGCCCGGAGCTACTCCTTTGATTTCAATGGAGCTCCCAACATTCCAATGTTCTAATATTTCTTCTTGATTACGTGACAGAGGTATAGTGTTATTAGACTTGGAACAATCATAACTCTTTCATGCTCATTGTAAAGGTACAGTATTATGTTTCGTAAAAATAGCTGCGTTACTAACTCTTTCCACTCTCTACTTTCGCTAATGTTGCTCTAAAATATGCAAAACGTTCCCAAATGGGCTTTCGGATGTATTGTAAATTTCCTACATCAGGGGTTGCATTTTTCAGCATTTTGCCACCTCTGTGGTCATAGGAAAATATGTGTTTTTCAAATGCTTATCTTAACATCCACTTGCTGGTGGCTTTTGGGCTTCCAGTGAAGGATTTCCTTTAATATAGAAGAGCATGCGATGTCTCTAATATCTCATACGTTACTTATGCTCACAGCCCTTCTTCCCTTGATAGTAAGTATTCCTGGATAGATGTTAAAAATTCACCCACTGAAATAGTCAATGTCCATATGAATTTTAGACAGTCCGTTTCTCTTTTGTTGTGTGAAAACGTTTATCTAATAAAAATCGTAGCTGGACTTTTATTCTCAGGTCTGTTGAAGATCTCACAAAAACTTTAGCCTTACTTACAACAGAATGACGCAGTGCGGCACCTCAAGCCATTTTGCTGTGCCAAGCTGCATCATTTTACAAGCACAGGGATGCGCCATATTTACAACAAAATGACGCATCCATGTGCTTTCCCCTGTGCTGGGGCACAATTGTTTGCCATGCGCCAACGCAGGCACCCTTGCACCATGGTGCAAAGATGCCTGCGTTGCGGGGATGATTGTTTTTATGCAGGAAGGGACACCTCCCTGCACAAAAACAATCATTGATGGTATTTTCCTTTTTCTATGTGTGCTGCAGAATGCAGCATGCATAGAAAGAGGAAAAAACTAGGAGAAATAAAAGTATTTCTCCTCATTGCGCCTACCCTGGGGAGGAGTAGGACTCTGACACAACCACAGCAACACCCATGCCACGCCCCTTTCACGCAAAGTGATGCGTGAAAAGGGGCCATATGTACAAGGCCATGAAAGGCCACGCAGGGTGGCTTTACGTAGCCTTGCAAATATGGGGCAGTACAGTGCGCCACCGGTGCGTCAAAAAAAACGGCGCTCCGGCGGCGCAAGGGGCCTGTATATAAGCCATTATATTTCCATCAGGTCCTCAAGAGAGAAATCTGCTTTTTTTGGTAACTTGTGCACATTACGCAGGGAACCTGTCCTAGAAACAGACTCTGATTACTCAAGGTAAAAACAAAGGGACTGCTTTACTCATCTCTTGGGTCAGAAGTGTATGAGAGATTTTTCCATGGACAACTACGTCTGATGTCAGTGGACAGACTGATAGATGGTCTGTATTCTAACTCTCATCTCATCTAGGAGTCTCTCTCAAAAACAGCATACTTGGGGACACTCTTCTCAACTGATCCTAACCATATGGTTTGGTGATGATACTCCACTAGTTTATCCATTTTTTGAGTTCATGTTTCACAAACCCAAACAAAAATCCATTTTGGTTTTAAAACATTGGCCATGTTGCCATTTCTACGATTCTGCACCACTACTATAATTCTGCTTACTGCCATTAAGCATCCGTTTGATCGTTCATAGTATGTCCATTGTTACAAAATATAACAATAAAAATGAATGTTATTACGTATTATAGTCGAACAATGTTCCCAACTCTGTTTTTTAATTTATGGTTGTCTCTGTATTTATCAATTCACACACATACTGAATAACATGCACTAACTGTACTTGGTATGGAACGCCAGTCATCCCTCAATTTATCTCTATGCCAAAGTGTTCACTATAATAGATCAGTGTAGGTATGCCCCTTCATATATGCAATATACTTAGAGATGGTAATTTCTTATATTGTTTGGCTTGTTTTTTCCCATATACATTATATGTAAATGAGTGTTTCAGAGTTCTGGGTATTGTCTCATATGTGACATTTGGTACAAATAAACAAAAATAAAAAAGCAATGTCTCTAGTATCCTCTTTCAGGAATTGTATAGGGTTTTCAGATCGTCTTTCCTTACTCTAGTCCATGAGGGATCTATCCTATTGGTTAGTGTGTTCCCTTTAATGTTCCCTTTGATATAGATCAGGTTCTGGAGGAGGAGGCGGAAATAAACTGTTCACAAATATCCCACCACGGCGGCATGCATCCCCCACTACCACCATCATAGAGAGCATCATCCCACCTTCCCACTTCCCACTTCCCACCTGCCTGAAGAGGAGAAAAGAAACTAGGTGTGTGCATTCTGCCAAGGTAGCCTGCATCTGACAATCTTCTGTCCTCGTTCTAAATTCTTATATACCTGCTAGTAGAGCTGAGCCTCATCCCCTCTGTTTCTTTGTGCAAATGGGGTGGCCTTGGGGCAGAGGACCCCAGTACTAGGGAGTGTTAAATCATTTGCTATTGATAGGTGGAAGGGAACTCTGGGTCCAAGCCATACCCTGTTTAAAACAAACTCCTTCCTCAATTGACTTGCAACAAGTCGGCCTGTTTGGTTGGACAAGCATAGCCTTGCTTGCTCCCCATGGATCTCCATACTGGGGCGTATTCCATTTGGGATTGGACCAGCTCTCTATACACCCATACCCCACAAATGCATGAACCTCACAAGTTGACTGGTCCTGCTGCCGGGACATCAGAGCATTTACAGTATGCTTCCTTTGGTCTGCCTTGGCAGTGAGGACGGCCTGGGGTAAGTACAGCCTTCACCCGTTACAATGAGTAACAGCACTACTGTAACAACGACAGTAGTCGGTCTCTGGGGAAAGTGTTCAGAACAGAGTTTCTTGGTTGGAATTACACGATGAGTCTTAAATAATGATGATCATAATTTTCTAATCAGTCTTAATGCAAATCTTGGTTTCTGAGGATTCTTGCTAATGACACTGATAATGTGTTAAACATGATAACTTTGCCCTTAATCTCTCTATAACTCTGTTATTCTTCTTTTCGTTCTTCTTCTCTCCTCTTCTTTTCTTTTTAATTTTCTTTCTTCTCAATTCGAGAGCTATTCATTGATTATTCATTAGTGTACATTGCTTGGTATCACCTTGTACCTTGTACTCTTCACTTTTTTTATACTGTTTGTGACAATACCACCTACTTATTATATTGCTAAAGTTGTTACATTTATATCCAGCTGATGTATCCCATCAATTTTTCTCTGTACACCGTTTGCAGTTTCTTTGTGTTTTTCTTTTGGAAATACCTAATAAAATCCTTTGAAATCAAAAATGATAACTTTGCTCAATAAACTAGTAGTGTACAGAGCGCTATGATCAAATATAAAATAGACTACAAGGCTGCAGTGGCATAAAAATATGGTTATTTCCATTTAATGAACTGGGGGAACACATTTCGAAGAATGCAATAATTGTGCTAAATTTAGCCTGGAGTGACAGACAGTGATATTTCCAGCGATACCGGAAACGTTGCTTGAATAGGTGACATGCTGTATAACTGTTTAAAAATAAACATATGATATATACACAAATTTTTAGAGACGACATCATCTGTATAATACGTTATGAAGCAGTATTGCGCCATTCAACCAGACGCTGAATTTAAAGATAGGTACGAAAACAATCAAAGTACTGGGTGTTAAAATTAAGTGAATCAATCAATGTAATTTGTTCTGCAGAAGAAAAACATTAAAATATTATGATTATATTCATAATATTGTAGGTAAATTCCAGTTCTCCAAGTCTACAATTGTATAGCACTTATTAGGATATTAGGATCAGGATAAATAGGATGGAGCTGGGCTGCGTGTCGTTCCCCTACATACTATCCACTACCTATTCTAAGTGTTTATTGGGTTTGCATTTTGTATATGTGGAAGAAGAACATCAAAAGGATGAGCAAGAGAAATCAACTAATTTAATGTATTCATAGTTGTCATAGCGAATTAGAGAGTTCTAGAATAGTGAACTGTGGGTGATGTATGCATAAAAGTTTTGTGTGAGAAATGTTTGTTTGCAAAGAATAGGAAATAGTGACAACTGGGCCCTGTAAGTGGTAACACATCAATCATGTTCAAGCTTGTACCTCGATCATGTTCAAGCTTGTATCTCGAAAGAGAGGAACTACTAAGAAACATGGCATGACACTGAGAAAGCAAACATTCCATGACATGATCAATGCAGCAGAAATGGCAGAGGCCGCCCACGAAGGGACCATGAAGTGAGGGTGCATTAACAGCAGCCGCCGGCCTGTAAAAACTGGTTTTCAGCTCCATAGCGTGCCAAGCAGGAAGTGGGACGTCCCCTCAGGGAACAAGGGGGCAAGGAGGAAGAGTGCAGAGAAGGGTGTGAACCTTTGAGCCAATCAGGGGCCCAGTAATGTTTTGAACCTCCCCTCTATGGAGGTGGGGCACCAACACAACAGGCTGGGGGAAGGCACTGCCACCTGACTACGCTCAATACAAGCAGCGGGGGCGGCGTGCTATAAAAACGGAAGGAAATTATCAGCGGGACGACAGTGAGCAAGAAGGAAAAGAAGCTACCTCCTCATCCCATGATGGTGCTATTTTGAGCTCAACCGCCGGATCGACCAACAGAGGAGAAGTCACTCACCCTGCTGCCGTCAGCTGATACCAGTGACCACCGCCAGACCTGCCTCTGCTGGTATCAATGAGGAGACCTGCACCAGTCACAGCCGCAGCCCAGGACAAATTGCTGCACTGCTTACAAACTCTGCCCCCCCAATCGTCAGATCGACTGTGTACGCAGAGCCTTAGAGGGACAGAACCATTGCTACAACCTGAAATTAATGCTGGGTGAGAGGAGGAACCAGAGGGGTTAAAAGAGGACAAGTACCCCCGAGCCAGCACAGGCCGCCCAGCGCCTAAGAGAAGAGACCACTGAATCTTTTTCAAAGCAGCAGCAACTGAGGCCACAAGGTCATAATGGGGGTAAGGGAACAAACAAGGACAAGAGTTAAGAAGGGGCAGGCAACAGCTCCAAAAGAGCAACTTGACCAAGTACCCCCCTCAGACCTCCTCCCTCCCTCTCTTGTGCACAAGTATCAAGGGAGAAAACAAGGACAAGTGTTGAGAAGGGGCAGGGGACTACTCCACAAGAGTGACGCAACCCATTCCCTCCCTCAGACCTCCTCCCTCCCTCTCTTCCCACAAGTAACAAGTGGCGGAAAGGTCCAGGTTTAGCCAAATGGTGACATGACCCGGCCAACTGCGCCAATAGGGAACATGGAAAATCAAGCAGCAAGGGAGCAACCAAGTGAGGTAGAGGAGATGCTGCAGCTGGCAAGAGCGGCAACAGTGAAACACGGAAAGGACTGGCTTCTCTGCCAGCTGGGAACGGATCCAGGTGAGGGATCCAGCAGCCAACAGGACAGCGGTTCATCATGTGGTAGGGAGACTGAGGATGTGAGCATCAAGCTGGAGCCAGGTCAAAGACCCAAGAAGCACCAGAGAACCACGAGTAGGGGAGCAAAGAAAGTGGTCGCTAAGAAAGGGCTAAAACACAAGGACCAGCCACCTGCATCCATACCGGCGACGGTGGGATGCAACAAGAAGGCCAACAGCAAAGCAGCAAAAGGTGAACACATAAGCTCGTTCATACAAGAATGCGGGACGCGTGCTGGCTCGGCTGACTGTCACTGCGACCTGGCACATTTTAAATTGCTTGCACAGTTTTAATCTTTTAAATTTACGATCTGTTGCTCATTTTGCAGCCCACTTACTTTGGCATTTTCTTTTGTGGCATTCTCCCCGGTCCACCGCGAGACTAGCTTGATTGTTGTGGAGGGAGTCTGGACCCATTTCCGGTAAGGAGGGAGGTTGGCGCTCTAGTGCCCCAGCCCCCTCTTCTTAACCGGATGCTCTTCCCACCGCGCAGCGGACGCACGCTGGCAAAGATGCTGCTCAGCTGACTGTCATTGCGACCTGGCACATTTTAAATTGCTTGCACAATTTTAATCTTTTAAATTTACGATCTGTTGCTCATTTTGCAGCCCACTTACTTTGGCATTTTCTTTTTTGGCATTCTCCCCGGTCCACCGCGAGACTAGCTCGATTGTTGTGGAGGGAGTCTGGACCCATTTCCGGTTACGAGGGAGGCTTGGCGCTCTAGTGCCCCAGCCCCCCTCTACTTAACCGGATGCTCTTCCCGCCGCGCAGCGGACGCGCGCAGCGGGTGCGCCGATGGCGCGCCAAAGGCGCGCCAAAGTCAAGCCCGTCTGCGCCCGTCCGCGCCCTGACGTCGCCAGAAGCCAGGGACCCTGGTCATTTCACTCCCAAACAGGGCCCTACTCCGCGTCTGCCATATTCTGGTAAGGAGCTGTTGGAGATGAGGACAGACTCCAAACCCTCATGCCGTTCTGAGACCTGGCCAACCCTAGAGGGCCCTTTCTCATGTCGAGTCTGCCAGTTTCAAAGTACCCTTGTCGAAGTGGACTCAATCTATGCAGAACCCTGCTGTGTCTCCCTTAATACTCACTCCTCTGAACCCAATCTTGTCTCTTCCACCAGTAATGATACAGGCAAACGCCCCAATATTCCTCAGTGGGAGTGGAAAAGTCTGTTATGCAATATAAGATCCCTGCCTAAGCATTCCACCAAGGTTTGGGACCTTCTTTCCTCAGTGCAGCCTGAGCTTGGGTTTTTTACCGAAACATGGCTTAAACCTCATTCGGTCCCATCCATTCCCCTAGCCCTGCCTGAAGGCTACAGGCTCGTCCGGATGGATGGACAGACAACTAAAGGTAGGGGGTGGAATTGCTATTGTACATAGAGACAGGGTTAAAGTTACCGCATTAGAACAACGCTGTAATGCCATTATGGAAGTTATGGTCTTTCGAATAGATTTCTCCTCCCAACTTAGCTGGAAGGGGGCCTTAGTCTACCGACCCCCAGGCCCTTTAGCCGAATTCTCACTGCTACTCACTGAACTAATAGCCCCCCATGTGATTTCGAGCAGCAATTTTTTACTGTTGGGTGATTTCAATATCCACAGTGAATGCACTTCTAATGTTGACGCATCAACACTCCTGTCAGATCTCGCCCTCTTGGGCCTATCTAAGCTCAACGAAGGCCCTACCCATACAGCAGGCTACACATTGGACATTATTTTTTCAAACTCTCCCAGTGTTCTGTGTGCGCCTCCGCAGCAACTAACATGGTCAGATCATGCGTCCATCGAATTCTCCATTCAAGGCCCAAGGGAGATGAAGGGTCCTAACCCAGTCACCTATCACACCCGTAGACAACGGAAGAAAGTCACCCCGGAGTGCTTTCAAGCCTCCTTTTCGGTGCCTTGGAACACCATACAGGACAACATAGAGGATGCTCTTGCCAAATACAATGCTGCTGTCTCCGGCGCCCTTGATCAACTAGTACCACAGAATTCACTCCCCAACCTTTCTAAACGTCCTCAGACTGCCTGGTTTTCTCCCCAGCTTCGAGCTCAGAAACAACTCTGTAGAAAACAGGAAAGACGCTGGCGCAGTACACATGATGAGAAGGATAAAGACCGGTTCTTGGCCACTCTGTCTGGCTACCATAGAAACATAAAGGCTGCGCGTAAAGCCCACATCGCATCTCAACTAGCCAGGCTGGCAATGCTCCAAAAATGTTATACCGTATCCTCCAATCCTTTATTAATCCCAAGGCCTGCGAGAATTTAGAGGTCCCTACGCAAATGCTTTGCAACGACATCGCCCAATATTTCTCACAAAAAATAGAGCTTATTTACGAAAAAATAGTCCTGTCAGGGAGCCAGCCTGCGGATTCCATGTCACCCGATCTGTCAGCACAGGCAACCTCCCGGTTGCTAGAGAGTTTTCCTCCTGTGACACTGACAGATGTAGATACACTTCTTCGCATGGTAAAATCAGGTTCCCCCCTAGATACCATCCCGGCCAAAGTTGCTACCTCTTTGGCCTGCCATCTGTCTCCTTCCATTCAGTGTCTTCTCAATCTCTCATTGAGAGAGGGTCACGTCCCGTCAGAATGGAAAGCAGCACAGTTCATGCCTATCCGTAAGAACAACAAGGCTCCGCTAACGGATTTCTCTAATCTCTGCCCTATTTCGCTCTTTCTCTTCCTGAGCAAGCTATTGGAGAAGCATGTAAATAAACATCTCTCCAACCATGTCGAACAGGCCGGTTGCTTAGACTCCTCCCAGTCAGGCTTCAGGCCCAAATACAGCACATAATCAGCTCTGCTTGCAGTCACGGATAACATCAGGATGGCCCTAGACAGGGGCCATCTATGATTCTGGTGCTGTTGGACCTATCAGCCGCGTTCGACACGGTTTCACACCAGTTATTGCTCAGGAGATTGAAGGCGGCTGGACTTAGAGATTCGGCTTTGCAGTGGATGACGAGTTTTCTATCTTCTCGATCTCAGACCGTCATCCTTGGCCCGTATCGTTAGGCGCCTATGGAATTAACCAAGGGAGTGCGCCAGGGCTCTTGTTTGAGCCCCACTTTGTTTAATATCTATGTAGCTCCCTTGGCCAACCTCCTTAGGGCGTGTGGGTTCATTCCCATTTCTTACGCCGACGACACACAGCTGCTTTTCCCATTTGACAAATTAACTCCAACAGTACAGGCGACCTTCTCCTCTGGTATGAGAGCTATCTCTAACTGGATGAAGAGTAACTTCCTTCAATGTAATGTTGGGAAGACGGAGATTTTGCTCTTTGGGGAGGCTCCCCTACTATGGACTCCGGATTGGTGGCCGGCTGATCTTGGTGTTCCCCCTGATCCAAAATCCCTGGTTAAGGACTTAGGCATTCGTCTGGATCAGGCCCTTACTCTGAAGGAGCATGCTGCTCAGACAGCTGGCGCCTGTTTTCACATATTGGGCTTACTACACCGAGTCTTTCCTTTGCTTCCCGATTCAACGCGGAAGACCTTGACTCAGGCACTTTTATTAAGCCGTCTGGACTATTGCAATGGCTTGTTGATTTCTGCTAATGAGTCCTCGCTTAGCAGACTGCAGGTAGTCCAGAACACTGCGGCACGATTGGTCCTCAATGCCACTCCCAGGACTGCCTCCTGCCCTCTTCTTTGCCAGCTTCACTGGCTTCCAATACGCGAACGGGTTAAGTTCAAACCATCCATAAGGCTTTATTTAACCTTGGCCCCGCCTATCTTTCCGAGAAATTTACACCTTATCTGCCTTCTAGGTCCCTCCGCTCGGGATCTACGTCTCTTCTCGTGGTTCCTCGAGTCAGGAAAGCCAGATTGGGTGGGAAGCCTCTTTCCCACCTCGGTCCTTTATACTGGAACAAACTTCCTCTGCATCTAAGACAATGTCCCGACCACCTACAATTTAGAAAGCAGCTTAAAACCACTCTTTTCTGTCTCTGATGTTGTAGTATAGCCTCACTTCTTGCCGCCCGTCCAAAGCGCTGAGATACCCCTTCGGGTATCGATTCAGGCGCTATACAAATAAATAAATGTTTAAAATCATTTGCACCAAGTCTCCCATTAACACACACCAGCTCAGAAGGTTAGCTGATATTTACAACAACAGAAAGGATGCTACCCTACTGATGAAAGGTTTTGAGGAGGGTTTTAGAATTCCATTTGAAGGTTCCATCATCACAAGCATAATAAGGAACCTGAAGTCTGCCCAGGAGCACCCAGAAATAGTCCAACAAAAGATTTAGAAGGAGAAGGGCCTGGGTCGAATAGAGGGCTCCCTATTCCCCACCATTCCCCAGGTGGCTGGTGATATCACCTCTGGGGGTAGTACCCAAAAAAGAGGCGGCCAGTTCAGACTCATACACCACTATCTTTCCCTGAAGAAGCTTTCGTGAATGGTGAGATCAGCCCAGAGACATTCTCAGTTGGGTACTCAACAGTAGAGGATGGCATAGATTTAGTAAGAGCCACAGGGAAAGGGTCCCTCATTGTAAAGGAAGACATTGAATCTGTCTTCCGGCTCCTCCCTGTACACCCTGATAGCTTCCACCTCCTAGGCTTTCAATTCAAGCGTCAGGCGTACTTTGAGAAAGTGATGCTAATGGGGTGCTCGGTGTCTTGTTCGTATTTCGAGTGGTTCAACACATTTTTAGAATGGGCCCTGCACAAACGACACCCAGAGGGAGGCAAGCTACACTACCTTGATGACTTCCTGTTCATGGGGCAGGCAGAGACAGGTGAGTGCATGGGTATGCTGAGGGCATTCCAGGAGCTAGCCACAGAGCTAGGCGTTCGACTAGCAGCAGTTAAGATGATGGGCCCTGCAACAAAACTGGTTTTCCTCATGATTGAGTAAGACTCCATAGAGGGCACATCCAGGATACCAGAGGACAAGGTCCGTGAGATGAGAAAGGAATTAAGGGAGATGTGTAGCAAAGAAAAAACTACACGCCAGAAACTGCAAGGGTTAATAGGAAAACTAAACTTTGCACTAGGGTTATACCAGCAGGGCGAGTTTTCGCAAGATGCCTGACAGCTGGATTGTGGGAGAAGCATCATCACGATAGGCTTGGGCAGGGGTAAAAGACGACCTGGCTATGTGGCGCTTATTCCTGGAGGAGTTCAATGGGCTACTAATATGGAGGGAAGGATGGGTGACTGACAGACAAATAGCCTTCTTCAAAGATTCAGCAGGTAGCCATGGCTTTGGAGCAATATTAGGAAGGGCATGGTATGCGGGGAAATGGCCCAAGAGGTGGGAAGAATTGGGCTTCACAAAGGGCATCACCTTCCTTGAGTTGTTCCCCGTAGTAGTGGAACTGATGGTCTGGCGGGAAAAGTTGAGAGAAATGAAACTCACCCTCTAGTCTGACAATCAAGGGGTGGTGCATGCAATAAACAATGGGGCAGCCAGATGCCCTAATATACTAAGGCTTATGAGGTACATGGGGAAGTTACAATTGGAGGGCAATCTCAACATAAAGGCAATGTTTGGGGTTGAGAACTCACTGGCAGATGCATTCTCTCATTTCCAGATGAGCAAGTTCAGGAACCTAGCACCAGAGGCAGAACAGCAGATGACCCCTTTCCTGAATATTTTGTGTGAGCTGGCGGAATAGACTTGTCAAGACTTATGGAGCACACACCCAGGGCAGCAAGGTGTTATAAGAAATATACAAGCACAGTGATGCTGGTGACAGAGCTTCAGACACTAGGGGACTCCAGAGCCATGCCTAGTGCCGTGGAATGTTTAATCGAATGGGTATACCAACAGAAAAACTCAAAATCATTGGCACAAGCTTACATAGCGACTGTAGCGCATTTTGCCACATTGATCGCAGGGAAGAACCCTACTGCCTCTCACTATATAAGGGCGAAAAGAAAGGCTGGAAGTGCCTGGAAGAGAAGAGACAGGACTTGAGATGGCCAATAGATGTAAAAAAGCTGATCCAGATCAAGGATGCACTCGAGTGGGTGGCGCATTTGAGATCTTCCTGTTCAAGGCAGCACTCAGCATAGCGTTTTTTGGGGGCAGTCAGGGTGAGCGAGCTTGTGGCCCCAGCAAAAAGAGAGGCAGGCACAGCTTGCCTGCAAGCAATGGATGTTAAGCCAGGCAGTGGAGCTACTACTGAGGAAATCAAAAATGGACCAGCAAGGCAAAGGGTCCTGAGTACAAGTGCATTGCATAGAGGACCCCAAGTACTGCTCAGTATGTTACTTGAATTCCTACAGGGCAAGCGCACCCACGGGGGGGATCACTCTTCAGGCACAAGAACAGGGACCTTCGGAGCAAGTTTCAATTCATGGCAGTAATGCACAAAACTCTCAGGCGGGCGGGCCTACTGTGCTCTTTATTTTGGTCCCACTCATTGAGGATAGAAGCGGAAATGACGACAGCACAACACGAGATGCCAGAGGTAGGGATCAAAGCGATGGGCAGGTGCCACTCCAACGCTTACAAAACTTACGTGAGGCCCCAAAGTTTGTGACCACGCATGGCCCGCATGACGTGTGAATTAACAGTGGTTATTGTTGCCTTGTCAGGGGCCCAGCCCAGGACAGCTTGAGTTGTCCGCAGTGGCGGCCGTTGCAGGTAAGCACGGTGCATCGGGGCGGGCGCCGGGGATGAATTGACAGACGACGGAATAGGGAAAATAAATAAATAAATCCTATTCCTTGTCTGTCGACTTCCCCCCCGCCCCACCGCCTCACTGCGTTTACCTGCACTAGCCGCGACTGGTTGCCCGTCATTCATTTATACACTGGGGGCCTGATTCACAGAACTAACTTACGTCAAAATCCTAAACTTACAACAATTTTGGTATTCACAGAATGAACTTACACATTTGGGTATTCACAGAATGAACTTACACATTTGGCTATTCACAGAATGAACTTACACATTTGGGTATTCACAGAATGAACTTACAACAATTTTGGTATTCACAGAATGTACTTACACATTTGGGTATTCACAGAATGAACTTACACATTTGGGTATTCACAGAATGAACTTACTCATCCTAACCTTATGTCCGCACTCGGGCCGGAATTTCCGGCCCGGTGGCAGACATAAAGTTAGGATGAGTAAGTTCATTCTGTGAATACCAAAATTGTTGTAAGTTCATTCTGTGAATAGCCAAATGTGTAAGTTCATTTTGTGAATAGCCAAATGTGTAAGTTCATTCTGTGAATACCCAAATGTGTAAGTTCATTCTGTGAATACCACAATTGTTGTAAGTTTAGGATTTTGACGTAAGTTAGTTCTGTGAATCAGGCCCTGGATGTAGGCTTGGTGGAAGCCTGGAGATGAGATGGGGGCAGCTAGGAGCAACCCTGGCCAGGCTACAGGTAACGGGCGCACAGCACCCGGATATTCTAATAATAAACCTGGGCGGCAATTACCTCACACAACTTGGGAGGAAGGACCTCCTACACAACATACGATAGAGCGGATAGAAGATGCGAGGTCCTTTAGCAGCACAACCATCATGTGGTAGGAAATCATCTCCAAGCAGCAATGGAGAGGGCCCCTATCGAATGGGGCAGTGGATCTCAAGGAGGACACTTAACATCGGAGTCAGCAAGTTCTGTAAGGTGAATGGCTTTCAGAGTATCAGGCACAGTCTGATCACCCTCAGTTGCCCAGGCAGGGTAAGTGGGCCGACGTGGAGGGGGGGAGTATGTGGAGCATGGCACTCGCACCGCAGACTCGCTGGACAGCAGGGCAAAAATGGACAGACAAGGTAGCGTGTTGAGCCTAACAGCAGTGAGAGGCTGCTCCCCCCCCCCGAAGTCAGAGGGGAAGTTCAACCCAAAAACTTTATTACCCCACAAAATTGAGGTGTATGATTGATGGCAGAGCAACAAGTAAAGGATGTTATGAATCATGGCAGGAGTGTGACCAAACCTGATTACTTATGACAGGGAATGATTTATGACGCGTCCGAATGTTTTATGACCCTGTCAAAATGATTTATGATCCTGTCAATGTGATTAATGACCGCGTCAAAGTGATTCTTGAACTGTGCAAAGTGATTTATGGCTTCAATAACATTCAAGTACCAATCATATATGATAATAAAACTACGGCCAGAATTCCCAAAAGCACAACCCATGCCTCATGTCTTTTTAGGTCTCGCCTACGCAGCGCGCATGCGCTGCCTAGGAGGAGACCTTTAGTAATCAATTCAGTTTTTGGCCAAAAACGTGCACGCGTTGCATTGCTTTCAATGCAACGCGTGCACGTTTGGCAATTCCCTTGCGGGAGCGAGCTTTGAAACCATCTGTTTGTAATTAACAGATGGTTCATGCTCGCTCCCGCAAGGGAAACAGGCGCAGGCCCCCTCCTCTCTCCCCTCCCCCTGCTGCCTCCTCCTCTTTCAGCGCGAGGCGCGCGCGCTTGTTTTTTAATTCTCAGAGTGAATTATTTAACAAACAGTTGTAGCGAGTCTTCTTTTGTTTGTACTTTCATTTTGGGGCTCCCTAAATTGGGGAAAAGTGCAGTGCTACCCTATGTTCCCCAAATTGATGTGAACTACCCACTCTGACCGAATCTGGGGTGTCCGTGGCTCACCTGTAAAGCAGGCAGACCCTACAGTAGGCAAAATATGCCCCGCACTCTGCATCCCGCAGAGGAGGTCAAAGACCGTGCTGCGGCGCATCGAGGGGAAATGGAATAAATACACAAGAAAGCGCTCTGCTTATCTATCCGAATGACATGAGGCATTCCGTGAGAGGGTTGAATCCAAACCATGCAAACGAGAAGACCCGCCCAGAATTCCAAAATCATACTCCGAATACACACCAAGACTTGTGTCATCGTTAGAAAAAGCCTTCAAATAAGTTCTCGCGGGGTCCCCTTTTGTTTCTCGCTCTGTTCAAGACTCCGAACACAGCTCCAGCCACGGGTGTCTGGGCGCTAAAGCAGCAGAGGTGCCAAGAGAGGGGAGCTGCACATTGTACATTTTACATCAATTAGCTTCAGCCCTCAGCTGCAAAGACTCAGCGAGAAAAAGAAAAAAAAAGGAAAAAAAAGAAGAAAAGGGAGAAAAAAAGCAGCGGATCTCCTCCTGTTGTGTTAAATTTCACCCCCTCCGGATCGCAGCGCCCCCCAATTTCCTCTTGTCCAAACCAGTCTTTCACCTGCAGAAACTGACTGCTGGAACCAGGCTGCGGGAGGCTGTGTGTATTCCCTCCTTCCCACTGATGCTATCGGCCGGCTCCTGCCAAGCCCCGGAGTGGAGTACGTTATGCGAGATTAGGCGCTGCCTGGAGAGGAGGGGGCAGCAGCGGAAGGGAAGGGGAGGGAGCGCATGTTGTGATCCTGGCCACGCGTGATGTATGGGTGCACGGCTTGGATCGCAGGACGCAGCACGCATGCAGATTAATTGCATCCTGCCCATTCAAGGGATTTTTCAGGTAAACACCTATTGCGACATTAAACCAATGTATCAAGGGTACGCATTTTATATACTTGACAGAAAAAACTGCTTGGCTTTTGCCTACATTTATGCATGTACGTCGACGTATTTATGAAGGTTAAATTATTCTAGACGCCATGCCCTTCAATTCTCTCAATTTAATAAAGAAACATGTTTTAGCAAAAGTAGCATACAGTCTCGGTGGGTGTCCGCCTGCTGTGTATTTTCTTTTCCTGGAAATGCCCCGAATTTTCGAATTTGAACTGATTTGCTGCTGATGCGTAACTCGTTAAACACAGATAGGCCATACCCGATTCTTCGTATCCTTCACGATGTCTTTATGAAATATGAGTTAAAAAAAAAAAAATGGGCACTTGAATATATTTTGTGGTTCTGCGTCACTGAGGGAGGAACCCCCTCCCCGCCTCTTCCGCCGCGCGGCCCCCTCCATGTTACAGAATTAAACTGCATTGTGTTCCTCATCAATGCCTGGGTCTCGTTGTTGCCCACCGCTGGGTACAACTTTTCAATTAAACTGTCAAGGGCTGTTCTTTGCGGAGACAGGCCCCGTGTTCTTTTCCTGCTACGGTGTGTGCATAACCACAGTGCAACCAAACCAGCATCACTAACTAAAAATGTACTGATTACAAGTGAGTTAGAACACTGCCTGTGTGTGCACATGAAGAAAAGGTGTGGAGCCGAGAGGGCATCTTTCACATTCTGCTTGAACCAGCAATCAATGATATAGGGACATCTCTAGGATCAAAACATATACATGTTATAGCCTAATGCCGCCTCATATGTAAAGCGTTATGTCCTAATGACAATTTTTCAAACACTGTCAATGTTATGGCTTAGTGACAGCCTGTGTCTCAAATAACATCTACGTTATGGCCTAGTCCGCACTGTGCGACAGAACCTGCAGATTTTTACCACATGGTCTGGTCCTGTACTGCTCTTACCCAATACTGGTCGGCAACAGCGACAGAGCTGAGCACTGTGTTGGGCTGGGAGGTCCCAGTAGTCCTGATGCTGGGAGTTATGGAGGGTCTGGATGACTCCAGAGCTGACAGAACACTCCTGGGGTGGCCACCATGGTGGCAAAGCGAGACATAGAGGCCAGCTGAAAAGATCCCACCCCCTGACTGTCTCTAAGTGGCGCAGGGGGATGGATTGGTGCGCCATGCAGGAAAATCCATTGTATGTGGCGAGGGGATGTCCTACCAAGTATCATCGTGCATGGGGTAAACGGTTGGGACTGACAAAATGGGGTGACCCTGCCCGACTTGAAGTGGACACAAGGGCCGATGTGGAGAGCACTCCGAGATTGTCTAAATTGGGTAACACGGGTGAGTTTGAAAACGTGCTATATGGATGTATTGTAATGAATTATCATGCTCTTGTGTTTCTTTTGTTTTTGTCAAAACCAATAAAATTTGATTAGAAAAAAAGTTATGATGTAGTGACACATTTTGTGTACACTGGGAACTCATATCCAACTTAGCCAATGTTCCAGCCTAGTATCACGTCTTTCTATTAAAAACTTCAAGGTTAAGGCATGGGGTACCTGGAATTATGCTTTCACAAGCTTGTGTCAAACAACAACAATAATATGTCCTAGAGAGAATCATCCAGCAAACAATGTCAATTTAACGCCCTAGTGACACTCTGCATATTGAGCCGTGTCAAAGTTTCAGCCTCTTTTTAGCTCTTATAGTTAGCACATCTGTCATCATGGTCTGGTGGAGGATGGGCCAGGTGATAGGATAGGGCACAGGTAGATCTGGAGCCCTGGGAACATTGCATGAGAGAGACCATGAAAAAGGGCCTTTGCCGCAAATGTGTAGGGGACTATTGAGCAGTGGATGGTGTGAGGGTCGCAGGTTGGGGCACAGGACATACTGCGAGTAGGCACTCTGAAGCGGGATGTCTGACAAGCAGCATCAGTCAGTCCACCCGCTGCCTCATGCAGTGCCTTACAGCAGCAGGAACACATTTTCACTGCAATCAATGCAGGATGAAGGGGCCTCTCTTTTAATTATGGAAACCGTGCAAGCATTACACTTTAGGAAGCTTTTGTACATTTAAATCCACAAAGTTGCGAGTCATTGGACTTTGCTGCTTTGCACACCCCAACTTGTATTAAATCATTCACTTCTTATGGCCTAAGGACACATAAAACCATGCTTGCAACAAACAATTTCGGGGTTATGTCCTAATATGGATCAATATTTGTGCAGTACTTTGCTGAAACATTTTGAAATGTTGCATCCTGGTGATATGAATAATATGTTTTCAGAAAGGTTGTACATAGGCTGGGTTTAATGTAAAACATTTGCCTGAAAAGTTGATCAAATTCAGAAACTACATCCATGAAGCCAGATTTGCTGGGTCATGTAGGCCCTGCTAGTTTGCCCACCGGATCACTGGTACAGCATAGGCCCCACCTAGAAGAGGACCACCCACAGTACCAGGAAGACAGTGATCTCTGGACCTTCAGTGGAGCAGCAATTGAAATTGCAATTGTTTCACTGAAAACACTGATCCTTTGCTTAGTGGGGACAATGTTTGATGTGCTTGTTCTGCAACTTTTTTGTTTTCTGAACACAAAACCTAAGAGTGAGTTGATTTTCAGGAGCTACAACAAAACAGTGGCTGTGAGACCCCAATGTGTGAGTGAGCAATAAGGACAACTTTGCCTCAACCGCCAGGGTTGATATCATTTGCCTCTGATGTCCTGGGATCAAACCTACAATGACTCTGCTGACTGGGCCAAGTACAACTCTTCAGCATTTAACTCTCTGTGGTTGTGATGGTGAGCAGTCAAAGGTTTCTCAGGGAGGTAGTGTGGAGATGCTTGTTAGAAATTGGGTTTCTGGTTGGCAGGGATATGCACCCTGTTCAAGCTGGAAGCACAATCCTAGTCGGGGTAAGTCATAGACATATCCTAAATTAACCTGTGCTCACCCTCTAGTAGCTCAGCACAGAGCAGTCAGGTTTAACTTAAGAGGCAATGTGTAAAGTATTTGTGTAACACTTCAAAAGTAACACAGTGAAAACACCACAACATGACTCTACAACAGTTTAGAACAAGCATTGGCATAGCCAATAGGTCTGCCTTTGGGACCTTATAAGTGTTTAGCCATGCAACAGTTGATGTTGTTGCACCAAGGATATTGTGCTGCATAACTAAATACTTATAAGGTCCCAAAAGCGAGACCTATTGGCTATGCCAATGCTTGTTTAAAAAGTCAATGCATGTGAATGTTTAAAGTGGGCCAAGCCCGGGGGTTACCAAGTCATAGTAGCACCTCTCATATACAGACAACAATCTGAAGCAACATGAAAGTCATTAAAAATACTGTATGAAAAACAAGTGATCATAAAGCGACAAACTACAGAAATATATTGTCACTGCCAGCTCTTACCTAGGATCCATGCAAAGTAATACTTTGGCTTGCGTACTTGTATAGCGAGATAGACGTAAATAGACCGCCACAGAAAGGATGTCTCCTTGATGAACATGTCATCCACTATATACTCAACAGGAAAGGCCTTGCTGAATAACAGGAACAAAATTAAGGAAACGAGGACGAGGAAAAGTTTGTGTAACACAGCTCCCTGCAAATGTACAAAAATTACACCAGTTACAACACAATCCGAGGTGAAAGAGCACACAGATTCTATGCCCTCATACAAACATGGCTGCAAGCACATAATGAGACTTGTTAAATACAAGGCTTAGGGAAGTCTCCGGTTTATTATGTCTGTTCAATTCACGTAAACACGAATATTTTATGCGGATGAAAGCCATCAATCTATAAATACATAAGCATCGCAACACATTTGTACAAGCTAAAACTGATTAAGAACACTATACAGAAAAATAGGTTCTCTTTCGGTATTATTATTGTTACTTTACACAATACTCTAGGGGCCTTGAATACTTACTACCAACCAATGACTATAGCAGAGGCTGGCCAAGAGGACCTATCACGTTTTGCACAGGAAACATCAGCACGCACAAGGTAGATTAAATTGCAGCTTCCACAAAATAAAAAACATACTCCATCTTAAACTATAAACTTTAAAATCTCAACAAGCACAGAAAAAGCAATCAGAACAAATTCAAACTTGACATTTAGTGCCATATAAAAAAAGACCAAACTCATGGACCTCATTTGGGGGTCACCCTTAGTAACACCTCCTACCTCTGACTTGCTCCTTGCTACCCCTGGCTCAACCGCTGCGGTACCTTGCCGTACAGAGTACCACAAACAGAAGGTAAACAGAATTTGCAGTGTCATGTATGCCTTTTGAATTTCCGAGCCTTCTTCCTAACCACAACAACAGCCTTTCACAAGCAAACCGGCTACTGCTGAGGGTTTAGAGGGGGGGCAGAGAGTGTGACGTAGCCCCTTCCCAGCCTTCTATATGTGGTCAGATGCTTAGATAATTTAATTCCCTTGACATGTAAGAGGGAGAAAAGCTACAAAAAAGGGATTACACCACAGATGCCTTGAAGACACACCTTGCAGGGATCAGGAGGTGGGGGTTGCCTGTAGGCCCAAACCCCCGCAGGGCATGTCCATAGCCTCTTGCGCCCCACTGCCTGACAGCTGTGCAGCAGTGACAGCCCCGCAGTAGGAGGGAGCTCAGATGGGGGGGAAACAGCCGGACTGGGAACCAAAATCGGCCCTGGCAAAGTGCTCGGCTGGCCCCCCGGGGGTTGGGGGTGCGGCCGAGCACTTTGCCAGGGCCGGTTTCGGACGATTTTGTTACAGGGGCCGATATTGCAGCTATGCTGCAAAAACGGCCCTGTAACAAAAACGGCCCCCCAGGGGCCCAAAACCGGCCCCCACCCTGGCGACCCACCGGGGAAACGCCCGGTGCCCGCTACGGCCAGTCCGGCCTGAGCGCCTAGAATTCTATGATATCCGAGCAGTCTAACGATTGGCAAGGCCTGACCTGCACTGTACACTAGCCAGCTAGTGCTGAGAACACAAGCTAGGCTTCATTATGAGTGAGACAGACAGTTTGGAGGTTTAATGCGTCTGTTGCAGAATATCCATGTGTGGTGTGAGTGGTGTGGTGTGTTGGGTGTGCATAGAGGCCAGCAATACACGGTGTAACAGTCTCTCGGGTACCCGAGGGAAGGAAATGCTGAGGTCCAGCTATTCTGGGTTGAACTATCTTGCTGTTAACTCATAACGGGATACCTGCACACGGCCATGTAGAAGCTCAAATGGGGATGCCGTCCCTACTGAGACATAGCCATCCCTATGTTTGTGGACTCCCACCAAAAAATATCAGAGTACTGGCAAAATCAACACACACCCTTTAACCTGAATGACATCACAGGAAGTAACTTCAAGTGGCGTTTGACTTTAATCATCACAGGAAGCGATGCCATTTAATCTTTGACCGCTAAAGCATTACATGGACTTCACTGACGTTAAAAACCTCGTAGGTGCATAGTTAATACAATAACACAACAGTCGCTAGCACATGCCTCCATTTTAAATGCCCTCTGTAGTATTATGACGGTGCTTTCATGATATGTCTCAGTCTTCACCCACCTATGTACAACCATCATCTGCCAAACAGACAAATGCAAATGAAGCGATAATCCCCAGAATGGCCAATCCATGCCTAGGCAATCAGCCACAGTGCTCGCCTGCTTTTGCCAGTATTTGCTAGCAAGTTACGGAATCCATAAAATAAACATATATAATATGCAATTCGTGTTCGATTATAATTGAATGTGTTATCTTTTGAAACCCAAGCATTGCATCTAGTGGCATGTTGAAGAGAGTATAGATGTTATGCTTTTTAGTCTTATAAAGCACCGCTCTCCTCGTCTGGCTTCTCCAAGACATGAAGGAAATCGGTTCGTGGTGTGTAGAGCACAGAACAGCAATATCCACACCCCCGACTTACAATGGCCACTGCCTATGCGCAGGCGCAGACCCAGCATTAAATGCCTGCTCTTCAATGAGCTTACTGCAGTACAATGTTTTAATATTAGGTGCATCACATCTCTTACTTTACCACGCTCGGACACAGCGATAGGTCATTACTACCTTGATTGATTTCTGTAATCCATTTATTTTCATTATGTTGCTGTTGTCACACACAGAATACAACTGTTTCTTAACAGGGTGGAACGTGAGTAAACAGAATAAGTAAACTGACAGGTAACATTCAGTACTGCTGTTCATGACATGCAGGAATCGAGACCTTTTGTTATTGATTTTGCACCCTATCTAATTGCCCTTCGAAAATATTACCTTTTGAGACATTGTCGTTTGTTACTGGAAGTGAGAGAGGCAGCAGTGGCAACAAAGTGATGGATGGAATGCTTGAATTAATCTCAGCCACCGGCGATCGCTCAGGCCGCATTCCAGCCCATCATTTTTCTCCCACCATACCACTGTTGACAAAGGCTCGCCTTGTGCAAATCAGCACCGACCCTGCTCCTTACAACAACAGTCCATCTGAACTGCCGGGCAAGGCTCCGTCCAGAAGCAGCCACAAGCAACCCCAAGACCGGCAGCAAACACAGTCAGAAAACAGGCTACTTGGTGAAATCTATTTCAGGAACCAGCACAGTAGCAAGGGACATATCAAATCCACTGCACACATTACGAACACTTTACAGCTGTGCAGCTTTACTACATTGGTAACACAGGGGCATATCACTCCAGAGGGTCTTTTGGCAAATAACCAGTATTTAATATCACTCACTCAATAACATTCCTTCTATTGACTTCAGAAAGACAAAGGCTAGCTAGGCATGCTGGGATTCAAACCTGCGACCATGGACTCGAGCAAATGCTGCAGCATTGGATGCATTAGTTCATTGAGTCTCGAAAGTCCCTGAAGACCTGGCTATTCAGCTAATCAACTGGACCCTGCCAGCGCCTGGATACCCTCACGGGTGACGAGTAGCGCTCCTCAAATCTACTGGCTGATTTATTGAGTCACCAGTCCCATAATGCACTGGGGTGACAATTCTCAGCAGCACTGCTCTACTAGTAATGGCCAACACCAGCACTTTCAGCACAGCTGCTGTCCCTTTAATTAGACAGTGACAGCACTTTTCAACAGTAGCAGCACTTTTCAGGCAGTATTTAATGACTCGTTAATTGTACACATCTGCCATTTACAGTACTTGGAATGACTAAAAAGAGACTGAAAACACAAACCTTTACATATTACAATCTAAAGCGAGAGAAGAAGACACATTGTAGACCGCCCTCTTTTAAAGCCACACTGCATGTGTTCAAATTTGATATGTCTTCCATTAAATATTATCATAAAGAGACTGACGAGCATCTTTACACAGAGTTAACGCCACGCAGCGCAGTAAATAAAGTTGGCGTCCTGCGTTGTGTGAACAGCCATAGAGAAGAACTGGGCGGTACATACTTAGAAGTGGCACAGTTCTACTCCCTATCAGGGCTGGCACACTTGTGGCAGCCATGCGCCAACGCAGGCAACCAGCACCATAGTGCATGGGTGACTGCATAGGCTTTGCACAGGAAGGGGTCTCTTCTTGTACAAAACTATGCTTTAAGGCACTTTCCTCTTCGTATGTGTGCTGCACATAGTAAAAAACTAGGAGAAATTAGAAGCATTTCTCCTGGTTACGCCTGCATCAGGGAAGAACAGGATATTGTGGTCCTCTGACCCTAATGTAAAAACGCAGACAAAAGGCAGCTACCAACCAGGGTGAGGGGAGAACCAAACAGGTTTGCAGAGGGCAGGGACCCTTGATACTAGTTTGACTACAGGGCCTACCCCCACTGCCCCCTGATAAGTATAATTTACTTGATGCTGTGGTACTTCCAATACACGGCAAGTTCATCACTTTCATTTTGCATGCATAAGCTTACCTTTTGCATGCTACGCATTTGTCTGTAAAAAATGCAGTAGTGCGCCACTGGGGGAATCACTTTCTCTGTTGTCATCCTGAGGAATGGCAAGGACCTATGTAAGGCCAATAGAGAGGAGCAGAAACATGTCGGCGTTTTTACATTAGGGTCATAGGACCACAATATCATGATTGCCCTTCATATTTACAGTTGTAATCTTTCCCATTCACCCCGTGAATAAAGGGATACCTTGGGGTGGATGAGGGATTTGTTTTAATAGTATATAACCCCCCCCAAAAAAAAAACACTTCTTCAAAGAGCTACCTGGAATATGGTCGAGCCCAGCCTGACCTTTAGGAGTCAGGGTGAACCCGATGGTGAAGCATGCCACTACTAGAGTGGGTGAGGGATGTATAAAAAAAGGTTTTCCTCTTCCCACCACCAAGTGTAGTGGAGTATAGGTGTAGTTCAATCTCCTTACCACATTGCCACCTAGAGAGGAGGATACCATATAGGTTATTGTATAGGGAGTATGTATCCTCTCTCCTTCCTTTTATGAAAGGATCTCTCTACCCTTCTGGGTCCAGGAGTCGCCCTCCTGCTCCTAATTGTTCAAGGAAAACTGGTGTCCACCAGAAACATCACTTTAGTGTTTTTGTGAATATGTATAGAGCAACGCTTCTGGTCCCTAGTGGACTCCGTAGAAGAATTATGTAATCATGTGGGTGTGTCTGGGTGTGGTTTATAAAGATGATGACACAATACGTACAGTTAGTTAACGGTTGCACTCTGAAGAATAAAGACGTGCACAACAGAGCTCCAAGTGTGGTGTGGTCATTGGCATGCAACTGGGCTGGGGAGGATGCTACCTCCCTGAGAGTTTTCCGAGGTCCAGCAAACTGCATGCCATGTGCGTCTCAGTCGAAGTGAAGCAGTCGACGGTTGGTGTATGTGGAGTCAAAGTGCCACTCCAGCCAGTGAAAGGCTTTCGAAGAAAGTGAAGGCCCTTTGGAAAATTCAGTCACCGTTGGCCCGGAACCTGCAGATAAGGCTGAAAGAAGAGGTACTGCGCTGCAACAACACAGAGCCATCTTACGAACAATATCGCTAAAGGCAGCGACAACCAAGTACAGAGAAGCACAGAAGGCGCGATAGCCAGGTACAGAAAACCATGCCAAAAACAGAATCAGTCAGTCGCCACAAAACATTAAAGGCAGTAAAAACCTGGTACGATGCAGAAGGTTGAGAATGGTGACAACCATGTACAGGAGACAAAACAGTTACTCACCGCCAAAGATGAAAAAGAGGCTGTACAACATCAGATCGGCTGTGATGACACTGATGTAAGCACGCAGCTGCGGCTTAGAGATTTTATGAAGGGAGCAGGTCCTAGCAGGCAGCAGACGACGCCGGAGAGGACCCTACTCTCAACGTCACTGAGGTCCACAACTGCCTATGACGTTGCTGTTTTCTTGAAACCACTGCTTGCATTCGATACCGCCAAAAACAGAATATTGGCACCAGATGGACTGCCTGGATACAAAAAATGTGATGATTCCATCAATGCACTAGAAGAAACAGATGACAAAAAGATCACCAAATACTTAAAGAACCTTGCAGGTGACGGAGTGAAAGATATAATAAAGAAGATACCACAAGCTGACGTCTTACCGTCAGATTAAGGCAGCATTAGGAATCAAGTTCAATCCAATGCTGAAAGTCGACTATGAAGGTACATCTTCAACCAAGTCAGACAGCAAGCAGAAGAAACAATGGATGACTTTGCTGAAAGACTTGAGACCCTCATCAAGCACTGCAAGTTCAATGAATTCAATGATGAAGAAGCCAACCACCTCAAAGTCATCGATGGGTGCCTTTCCGACTCGTTCAGTCAACGTAGGCTGAGCGAGACACTCAGACTGGAGAGAGTGCTCATGGCTGTGAGAGCAAAAGAACATGCAGATCGACAAGCTTCAGATATGGAAGCTGGAGTAGCCCAGAGTGAATCAGCATTGAACATGGAAAGCAAGCAGAGACACAAAATCTGGAGTCATAAAGTGATGTCTCAGAGGAAAAAGAAATTGTGTTTCCGATGCGGATTTTCTTTTCCGCACAAAGGTAAATGTCCCGGCATTGGACAAGCATCCAAGACCAAACAGCGACATCAAGTGAGGCAAGTGGAAACTAAACGAGGTCGGTCTACATTGAATTCATCTTCCACGGGTTCTTCAATGTCATTGTCGAGCGACAGTGAAGAAGATGGCTGTGCGATGATGGTGTTGACTGGTAAATGACATGAGCATGTGGGTTTGGCTTCATGCAGAGAAGACGCCAGGTCCAAGTGAGATTGTCACATGGAACAACCACGTTCCTTTGGACATTGCCCCAAGTTCACGCTAAAAGTGAATGTTTGTTCAATGCCTTTTAGCATCGATAGTGGTGCATTAAAAAAAATCCTGACGGCAGAGAAGTACAATGAACTTTTGTCAGTGCTCTGTCTCGCACCTCCAAAGACAAAGGTATACACGTGGGCTGCCTCTACGCCATTGCAAAGTAATGGATCATTTATAGCAACCCTGCTACACAAGAAGACGAAGGTACAAGCACCGATTCATGCTCGTAAAGGTACCTCGTCAACTGCTTATTTACTCAGTTTCAGTACTGCTGCAGAAATGGGTCTGATTTTCATCAACTATAACATAAATGCACATGCAGGGATAGTAAGTCAGTTCCGTCATTGTTTCATGGACTAGGAAAGCTTAAGCCCATGAAAGTGCAACTTCATATCAATGAGGACATTCGCCCTGTTGCTCAACTACACTGTCACGTTGTTTTTCAGAAAGAACTTGAAATGCTGTTAAAGCATGACACCATTGAACGCTCTACTGGTCCGACACCATGGGTTTCACCCATAGTGGAAGTGCCCAAAAAGGACAGTGGAGCTGCCATGCGCATCTGTTTTGACATGTGCCAAGCTAACAAGGCAATTGAGAAAGAACGACATTCTGGTTTGCACATTGCAGATATGATTACACAGCTGAATGGTGCCAAAGTATTGTCTTGTCTTGATCTGAACAAGGGATATCCTCAACTTGAACTAGAGGTAAACTGCAGGTACATTACCACCCTTTTGACCCATATTGGTTTGTTCAGATATAAAAGAATAAGGGCTTGCTTTAGATCTTGGCAGACGGGTTACTCCATCACAACGGTGACGGATATCCTTTCCGCCGAAATAATAAATCCTGTTGTATCGTATGGGATTTATATTTCGGTGGACGGGATATCCGTCACCATTGTGACGGAGCAACCTGACAGCCAAAATCTAAATCAGGCCCTAAGTTTTGGGGTCTCGTCAGCTTCAGATCTCTTTCAGGATGTCATTCGCCACATAATACTGCCTGTCACACATGCTTTTAATTATAGTGATGACATACTGGTATTTGGGGCCACTCGAAAAGAACATGACAAAGCCCTTACACAATTATGAAGCTTGCTGGCTGATGCCAGTCTCAGTTTGAACACATAAAATTGTGACTTTCACAAAACAAAACTCAAATTCTTTGGGAATATTTTCTCTGAAAAGGGGATGACACCAGATCCGACTATAGTGCAAGCCTTGTCGTCCATTACTCCACCACAAGATGTGACCATGCTGTGATCCTTCCTTGGCATGGCCAGCTACTGTTCCAGGTATATTCATGATTTTACCACAGTCAGAGCTCCGTTGACAGACTTGACAAAAAAGAGCGCTGCATTCAAGTTGTCACCTGAATGCAACCGAAGCTTTAAAAAAATCAAACATGCATTTGAGAACGCTACTGAAATGGCCAATTTTGATCCATGACTTCATACTGAGATTGTAACAGATGGCATCTAAGTGGGGTTGGGTGCGATCCTTGCCCAGCACAGTGGACATGACAATGCTCAAAGGCACATTGTGGCTTATGCGAGCCAGAGTCTGTCACAGACCGAACGTGCTTATTCCCAATCTGAGAAAGAAACTCTAGCTGTGGTATGGGCTTGTGAACACTTCCATGTGTGTCTATACGGAAAACACTTGACCCTTGTCACTGACGACCAAACTTTGCTTACTATTTTTGAAAATCCGAAAGCCAAGATGCCCCCTTGCATCGAGAGGCAGGGCTTGTGATTGCAAGAGAATGATTAGACTATTGTGCAGAGGCCAAGGAAAGATACAAATCCTGCTGACTACTTTTCACGAGTGCCAGTACAGTGTCACAGCACAACATTTAAAGCGGCTGAGGCCTATGTTAATTTTATAATCAAGTCAAGCATACCTGCAGCTCTTTCAGTGGAGCAAATTATTGCTGCTACAAATACAGATCAAGATCTGTGTATTCTCTAGCAATCCTGGAAGAAACACACTCGACCTCTTACGGATGACTTTGAATACCAAAAGTTCAAAAATGAGAATGAGGAACTCTCTGTCATACAAGAAGGCATTATTTTATGAGATTCTAGCATTGTCATTCCAGAGAGTTTGCGACAACAAGTCATTGAACTGGCCCATGAGGATCATTGTGGCATTGTCGCCACCAAGAGAGCTCTTCGAGACCAAGTGTGGTTCCTCGTCTTGACGAAAGAGTTGAAAGAGAATTAAAGGCCAGTTTTTTGTGCAACTGCTTGTCTCGCAAAACAACACAGCATCCGTTAGTTAAGTCTGATCTCCTGAAGCCGGTATGGAAGAGGATTGCTGTTGATTTCTTTAGACTCCTTAACAATGGACATCATGTAATGGTAGTTATTGATAAGTATTCACGATTTCCCCTTGTGGAAGACCTGTCGTCCACCACACATGACAAAGTAATCGGGGCATTAAATGACATTTTTGCAACATGGGTTGTCCCCTACATTCTTAGGTCCGACAATGGCCCACTGTTCAACAGCCAAGAGTTTAAAGAGTTTCTCACTAACATGAATGTCAAACATCAGAAAAGTATCTCTCTCTGGCCACAAGCCAACAGTGTTGTGAAAGCTTCATGGGCAACCTAAAGAGAGTAGTTCAGAGCGCTGCGCTAGAAGGAAGTGATCTCAAATCGGCTTTATGTTCAGCCTTTGATGCCTACAGATCAACTCCCCATTCCACTACAGGTGAAAGCCCTGCCACCTAGGTGTTTGGGAGAGCCATGGGAACCAAATTGCCTCAATCGACCACTCATAAGTCAACAGATGCAGACAAGATGAGTATGACGGATTCCTTGCACAAGTCCAGAATGAAGAACTATGCTGCTAAACACCGATGTGTTCAGCACACGGTTTTCAAGGGAGGAGACCAGGTTCTGTTCTAGTAAAAACAGAAATGCAAGTCTGATGCTCCGTTTGATGCTGAACACCTGCCGGTTGTGATGAGCAAAGGACATATGGTGACCGCTCAACATTCTGGAAGGTCCATCACAAAAGATTTGTCACACGTCAAGCACCTACCTCGATGTTCAATTGCTCTAGATGTCAGAAGTGAGGCCTGCCCAGCTGAAAGTCCGGAGAGCCCACCTTCTACTACTAAGTCTGCATCCCCGGTGACTGAGGCAGGCCCTGTTCCTCCGCTTCATCATCCTCACATGATTAGGTCTGGAAGACTAGTTCAGGCACCTCGACAAGTCAATGAGGAACTATGATGTATATATGTAATATTTGTACTTTTTATTTAACAGAGGGGGAGATGTAGTGTCTTGTAAATATGTATAGTGTGACCCTTCTGGGTCCTGATGGACTCGTAGAAGAATGACGTAATTGTGTGGATGTGTCTGTGTAATAAAGTTGATTGCGCAATGCGTGCACTTAGTTAATGTTTGCACTCTGAAGAATAAAGACTTGCACTACAGAGTGTGTGTGGCATGGCCATTTGCATACTACTGGACTGGGGAGGACGCTACAATCACAACTGCACAGAAGGCACCAACAAGTGCAAAATGGATTCCTTTGTGGAAAATTATGACGTTATCATGTCTCTCCCCCAGACCCAGCTCCTAGACTGTACACTGAAGGTTATCACAATAGTTCTATTGGTTCTTCATTGAGAGGCAAGCTAGCAGAGAAAACAGGGCGCCCACTAGAAGTCTACCTGACACTACAGGTTCTAAACGTAAACTAAAAGTTAATTTAAAACAACACAGTAATTCTTGAATGCTTCCTTGCAAATGATACATTTTGTACAGCTTGATATTCCCCAGCACCTCCAGTCAGAGGCCATAGATCACAAATTCTACACTGACTTAAAAAAACCTTACGAGGGGCGAAAGTAAGGTGCTGAGGGGGAACTTCCATATCTTCACACTGCCAAGGCTTTCAAGTATCTGCCTCCTGCCCAATGACATTTCAGCAGAAGTGTAAATGATAAAATTGCCTTTAAATAGAGAATAAGGCCAACATACCCTGCAGTCAAAGTAACATCAAGGCAAACTGAAAACTGGGTTTGGTGGTCTTGATTTATAGGGTGGGTGTTGTAGAGCCGACAGCATGTCCCTCATTTCACAGAAACATAACTCAAAGCGCCCTTGCGGAAAAAATACTTTATGGGGTTACTTTTAATGGATGCACAGCTGGAAATAAAATCCATTCGCCAAGAAGTGAAGACTAAACCGTCATTGCCTTCTGTGCGATTTTAAAACAGTTTCAATGCTTCTCATGTTCAGATTTTTCAATCTGTATTTTGTCTTTCATAGGACAACAGGATACCTCGTGAGGTGCCAATGTGTCACTGCTCCTCTGTGATGAGATAAAGCCCGCTGCCTAAGAAACTCAGGAGGCTTTGGTTCAAAGCCTGGCATTCTTCACCTAACCAAATCGCTTTTGTTTTTAGGTCTCAGCTACACAGCGGGTGCACGGTCTCTTTCTGTGCTGGCCTCTACCACATCAACTGTGAATAAATCTCGGCCTCCCTGCCTAAAATGTGTGTTCTTGGGCAAATATTTTATTTCAGCAAAACATTTTTTCTTCTTTATCGTGTATGAGAGCGCTTTCAAATAAGTGAGTTCAGTAACCAGTTGGCCAAAACTATCCCTTTTAAAAAGTACTTCTCAGTGCAATTCTATACTGTGCCTTATTAATGTCAAAGGGGCCACATGGTAAACAAGGCAATTTTTTTGAATTTTGAAGACACTTCTTATATTTTACGTGATGTGTGTTGTATGATTTACATAGCTAATATTTTCTGGGCTCGACTGGTGCATTGGCTCTAAAATCCCAACTGCCATCCCCTCCCTACTGTGTTGTGCTGCTTCACTCGCCCACCCTTTGTGTTGCTTGTTTACCTTCTCCCCAACCGCCCTCCACCCCATACCATGTTGCAGTGCTTGACTAGCCCCCTGATGTGTTCCTTGACTCGCTCCCCCCTCCTTGTGTTGCTTGGACCAACCCTCCGGCCAGTCAAAACAATATGATGCGGACAGCGCTGACCATTTCATAGCACTTTTTAATGACTTTTAGTCATGCTGAACAGCAGCCGTGCTGCTTTACAACGTGGCTAAAAAACATTGACATTGACAAAGCCAATAGCTCTCACATTGACAAAACCTATTGGCTTTGCCAATGCTTGCTATCACAGCCACTTTTTTTTTTATTCAATCTACTACTTTCTTTCTAATTCTTTTCCTACCTTTCATACTCTGTTTTCTTCCATTTTCTTTAATCTGTCTTCTCTTTTATCCTTTACTCATTTCCCCTATTCCTTTTCCTCTCTCTTGTATTCCTCCACTTACCTCCTTTGTTAGTTATTCTAGTTTTCTAGTTTCATCTTTTCTTTGCCACATCCTTACTTCTTTGTCTCCCATTCATTTACATTATGCACCTATCTCTGTGAAACTGTTGAATTATCTCCTCTAACCCCTAGTTTGTCGGCCTTTTCAGGTCAGGTTCTTACCAAGATTATTTATGGCGCTGTGCCTGTGTGCAGATCTCAAAGTGCAGGATGCAAAGGCAGCAAACAGACACATTTTCCCTATCAGGAAAATGGTAGGCATAGGAAGAAGCAGAGCGAACTTCACTCGTGTGACAACTGGTACAGCATAGATAACAGCATTTCAAGTTAAAGGTAAAATGCAGACAAGCTGGCAAGGCTTCCTCACAGAAGGAAGAACAGTTGTGGCTTCTCCGCTATGGTGGAGGAGCATCGCCCCACTGCTTCAAAGCAGTACCAACTATAGAAACATAAAATAATAATAACTTAGTTATTATCATTTTATGGTTCGTGTCCGTCTGTGTTGCGGGCGGGCGGGCGGTGCTGCTCTGCTCTGGGAGCAGTAGAGGAGTGGTTTGCCCACTCCTAAGCGCGCAATGACTGTTTGGTCGGCCCTCTCGGGCCGCCCAAAACAGTCATGCGCACTTCCCTGTTCTCCATGCAGGCTACAATACAGCCTGCATGGAGAACATGCCCACCCCTCCAGCCCCAGGCTGAGCGCCGTATCACGGCTCTCAGACCAATCACAATGCTGCATTGCAGCGTTGTGATTGGCTTAGGGGAGTGAGCCTGCCTTCCCTGCTTCCTGTTCCTGGATCAGAGACAGGAGAGCAGGAGCAGAGACGCGGGACCAGGCCTAAAGTTACGTTTTTTTTATTTATTTCCTTCCTGCGCAACACCACCTCCACCCCCGCAAAACCCCCTGCCAATCCCCGCGTCCGCGCCCCCACCCGCGAGCCATGCAAGCCGCCCCTGGGGAATAAGTGGGCCGCATGTAGCACCAGTGCACGTTTCCTTCACTCAAAAGGAGCGGTACAACACAGACAGTAAGTGCAAGTTTCCTTTATGTACACACATAACCTGGACAGCTGCAGTACATGCTCTCCTCACAGAGAAAGCTATAGCTTGAGAAGCAACTATGAAAAACACACATACACACAGCAGGCACAGCACATTAATTAGCTGTGCACTCATCCTTTATACAACACACGTAGAGCAATAAAAACAGTTATGCAAGATTCCCTCAAGCAAAATCGATGTGCAAGAAGTAGCAGTGGAAGCCTTCCTGTTAAAATAGGTGAGGCATTGGCAGTAGCTAATCAAACCTCCCTCACACTGAACAAGAAACACGTACAGCAGGTGTGAGGGCATATATCACAAAACAAGTACAACACAGTGAGCAAGTATGAGTGCAAGCCTCCATCACAAATTAGATGCAGCACGGTTAATATTGTGATGGAAAAGTCCCCTGCATGGTGACAGACATGCACTCCTGCTCTGAGTGCTCCAGCTGCATGGATATCTGGACCCCTGGTAATGATTTTTGGTAATGGGCGCACACGGATCATATGTATGCGCCAAGACCTAGGCCTATCTCGTGGTAATGCGGTCCTGTTGGTCCGGGAGGGGCACATCAAACACTACCCTTGTGATGGCAGAGAACTACTGCCCTCACCAGGAATTAACTGACACGAACACAGTGGTGCAGCATACCTGTTTTGTGTTGAGTAGCCATCAGTAGGGTAAAGAGGCCTTTTTCCCTTTGTCACTGGAGTGGTGCCTACTGGCCCACTCATCTTTGTCCTGCATGGATTGTGTGTAATGCCAGACAGCTTGTGATACTTCTATGTGTGTGCTGGGAAGCATGTGTGTGTCTGTGTATGGTGCATGACATGGAAGCCTCGGGGTTTCATTTTGGAAACACAGTGCCTGGAAAGACTAGTGAAGGTGAGGACTGCAAACCCCCTCTACCCCTCCCTCCAAGACAGGTGATATGGATTGCTGACATTCCTGAGGGCTGGGGTGGGAACACATACACTGGAGGAATGGGAGCAGAGCATCCTATGTACACACCAAAAGTCTGTTTGATTCCAGGAAGAGATACTGGTTAGTGTGGCCAGGTCTGATTGTCAGAGAGATGGTCAGGCTGATAAGTTTGGCAGGGAATCTTGTAAGGGAGGACGTTTCAGGCCTTTGAACCATTATGGGGTAAATTTCAGTGGAGGCCAACAGCCAGGTGTGATCCCCGATTACTCCCTTTGGCCTGTGTTATGGGAAAAGCAGAACTGGAGCCATTCCTGCTGTGGCCGATTGTCCCTTTGACAAAGGGCAGTGCAGAAAAGAGAGCACTTCAAAAGGAGCTGACACCCATACCCTGGATTTCAAAGGATGAGACACTAAATCACATTTGTGTCTAGATCTGGACAATAAAGGCGAGAGCATGAGTCCCATTCTGTTCAACTGCACTGTTCATCAGGGGAGAAGATCACCAAGACTTCTAGCGGCTGGCACCAGGTCAATGGACCATGTTCTGCTAGTCTCCCTGCTGAGTGAGGGGCCAGCATTCAGGAGTCACAACCACTTGCCCTGAGCTTGAGGCACCAGCTTTCTGCATGCCTACCAAGACCAGCTGATCCTGTGAGGAGGAGGAGGAGGAGAGCACCTGGAGGGAGAGAGCAGCAAGGATTTAGTGAGGATCCTGCCAAGTGTTTCCCGGTGAGTGAAGTGTGAGACACCCGGTCCAGTTGGGACTATTGCTGCAGTGCCAGTCTGTGACCCCCATAAGCCAGGTGGGGACTATCGTGAAGTAAGGGCCGTTGCCCCATCTGTAGAGCCAGCCAGCAACTCCTGTGTACCAGGGTCACCGTGAAAGCAGGACCAAGGAGTCATTGGGAAAATACAGCGAGAGGTCACAGATCCTGAGCATTGGGAGACCTAACCCTGCAAAGATGTGCCCTTGCACTTGCCAACTTCCATCAGGATGGGTAAAACTGTTCGGCCTGCAAGTTCCCTGCAGGCCTGCTGGGGACTTGCATGAATTTAGCATGTAGTTAAAGTTGACTGTTAAGGCCAAATTTAGATTTTGCCGCATGGGGACTAGCATGGGCCACATCTGAAAGTCGCCTTCAATATCGAATGAGGAATAACCTACCTCACAAGACAAGAATGAAGGGACTCGGGCACACTGTTCAGGATAATGCTAGTGCCCTGACATTAAGAGACTGTGGATATTTTTAGTGTTTTGCCTGTTTGCTTTGTGCGCTCACATTAAAATAGTCCTTTTTTTTTTAAATAAAAGCAAGAATATGCCTGGACAATCTTCTTACTGATGTTACTGTGTGTACTGTGAGTCTTGAGCCTGTGTATGCCTCACAAGTACCTCTACCACTTAGAGCCTTGGACTGCTGGACCCACGCTACCACTGAGAGTCAAATACTAAAAGTACCTGGCCCAGAACCATAGTAGGTGAGACCCCTGGACACCAGGAGTAAAAGGTCTCAACCCCCCCCCCCCCAGGGTTGGGTTCAGAAACTCCTGCTTGCCTCGCGGCTCTATGAAAGGGGTTTTAACAGTTAACAACTGTGCAAGCCTCCCAAAATACAGACACAGAACATGAGAGCAGGGATTCATTGAAATGTTTTGGCAGTCAGCAACAGTAAGAAATGACTACATGTCCGGCCATCCAAATTGGTTGGGTGGACATGTAGCCATTTCTCCATTGACGTTTACTACCCAGGGCAGTCGGAGGGTGTTAATCACAGTGGAGACAGTGTAGTCTCTGCCGTGATTAACGTGAAGGTCTAAATGCGGAGAGTGGACCACATTTTGTCAGAGAGGATGCTCTGTTGCTGTTGCGACTGATGGAGCAGGGTAAATGTAAAAATTTTAACCTCCTAATATTTTCGTACAATATTAATAAACATGTTCGTTTAAGTAAATAACCAACAATGTATGTTAAGGGTTAATGGTAACACGCAATTCAGTGTGCAAATTAATTGACTTATAATTGTTTACGTTTTTAACATAACATAATATTTGCGTACTAATTTAATAATAAATGCATGATTTGTGCTTTTAAATAAAACGTGTGGTTGCAAAATAAAGCGATGGTAAGTAAGGGACAGCTTTATATGTTGCTTCTGCTAGGTAATACCTAATTGGGGTACGTATAAAAGACGGGAGGGAAACGAAAGGGTTTATATTTCTCTGTTTTAATAACATTTTGTTTATCTTTGAAAATAGTGCGCTTAGGCCTGCCGAGCAGCAATATAAAATGGCCGCGAGTTACTAGAGTGCGCATGAGCGGATGAGACCATGTGATAGAGGAGAGAGGCTGTGGAAAAGGGATGATCACGTGCTGATGCCGAGAGGCTAAGATGAAAGTATGGTCAAGGCTGCTGTGACCCTTCTGAGCAGATGTGTGCCAAGATGATCAGCAAGAAGCGTGAGAAGCCTGGTTGAATCAATAGACGGAACTGTATTACACAAAATGTAACAGAAAAAGATACAATTTGGACTGATCGAAACGGATGAGCAAGTGCATGAACTGTGGGAAACGATGCTTGCATGGACATTCCACACGGAACTGGTTAAGACCAGGAAGTTTGATTAAAATGTATATGGACATGAGTTTTTGACCAATGAGAATGAATCGCGCCATGTAAGAAGAAACATTTTATGCTGTAAGCTAGAATTAGGGTATAAGAAGACCTACTCTTGGTGGGAGGGGTTAGAGAGAAATGCTGCGGGATGCTGCGGGAGATGCTGAAGAAGTTAGATGCTGTAGATGGGAGAAATTGCGGTTGCTGATGCTGATGTTGCTGCTGTTATTTTCTTTTTCCAGTTGAGTATAAAAATGCTGCTTTAGGAGAACTTTTATTGATAGATTTTTATTAGAATTATTAGGCTTTTCCCAGAGAGATAGATAGATTGATCTATAGAGTTCTTATTATGATAACCTCGTTTTTCCGTCTAATAAAAGTGCCATGCAATTTCAAACTATTCTTATATTGATGATAAATGCAATGATCTGAATAATAAGATTAATCTCAAATTTCCTGCATTCAAAACTTTATATAAACTTTATTATTCTTTAAACAAATGACTCAGTGATTTTTCTTTAGCTTAATGATTAATAATGAAATGGTAAAAGAGTTCATTGTGATTGAGCTGGTCTTAATCACCATCAACTGATTCCTACTAGTTGGTCCATCGACCAATGAGCGGAATACCTTAAAAGCAAATGAGAAATATTATGTCATTATAAAAGAGGTATCCCGTCTCCTTCCAGCGAATCGTTTTTCTCCTAGGTTTCATGACGGAGGAAATCCAGGGAACAAATGAGTAAGTGAATGTATATGCGGTGTTATGGGCCCCACCGTCATATGGATATAGTGTGTGTGTTAGAGAAATAATTGCACCTGGATGACCAAAGCATAATAGGAGAATTATTTTTATTGTTAGCGCTGGATCAGATTTCTTGGTAGCAGAGTTATGGTTTCTATAGATTAGTTTGGTGATTATTGATTTATGATTATAGATTATTGATAAGTTTATGTTTAACACTTTTTGTTGAGTCGCGTTATGTTATATGTAAGTTTTCACGCTTCCGGGAAGTAGGAAGTGGAACACGTGCGGCAAGAGAAGTCGCATGGAATTTTACACTGTCTGAGTTCATTTTTGGTAATAACACAGGTTGTGTTATATTAGGGACATTTTGCGTATGAAAGGTGTGTAAGTGAAATAGTGATCGGTTTTCTTGTGAAACTCTGGCCTTAATTCTCAGGAGCAGTATAGTCTCCACATGTGTTTTATCCCCAGAGAAACGGGTTTACTGATTGCTTGAAAGAAGGGTAAGGTAGAGGGAAGTGCTACTTTATCGACGAAACTGAAAGTTCTGTGGTAGGGTAGAGGTAAGCGCTGCCTACTGGAAAATACAGAATTCTTGTGTGAATGGTCAAAGCTATCTTTTCGGTTTAGCGGATCAATGGAAATGTGGATAAAATGTTGTAACTAACAAGAATTGTTGAAAAAGAAATTGCCGATAAATTTTGTAAAGGAGGGGTCAAGAGCAAAGGGACGTAGACAAAAGCTGCGCTGGGATTGGACAGTGCGCTAGTCACATGAGAACAGGAGCAGGACTGACGTAGACAAAAGCTGCGCTGGGATTGGACAGTGCGCCGTAGACAGAAATCGCTGTGATTGGAGTGTTGGTGTGAGTCGTGCTAGTATTGGTTGAAATAACGCATAGGGAACAGTATTGAATTGCGGATTGTTTAAAGAGAAAAAGGTTGTGAATCATGTCGTACTATGAGTATGGAAAGGAGAAAACGTCATGGATGTCGAAAGTTAAGAACTTCTTTAAGAAGGACAAAAAGGTAGTGACTAGAGAGGGACAAATAATTCCTCCGCCGAAATCACCAGCTTCACATATGATGCTGAAATATGGATATCATACATGCATATGGTTAGAAAATTGGACAAAATACACCAAGAACGATGGAGCATTGGCTTTTCCTGAGAATGGTTCATTTAATGTAGCTGTATTACGGAATTTGAGAGAAAAGATGGTAATGTTAGAACCCAGACCTAGACCAACACAGTTTGAAGCTTTAACGGAATGGGAAGATGAGATGTATGAGCGAGAGAGATCCAGAGGATTAAAGAATCATGAGTTTTTGCCTGGAAGGTTGTGGGGAATAAATCATGAGGACAGAGTAAAGCGTTGGAGATATGCTAACATGGCAGGAGGTTTGTTTCCAGCTATTGCGGTTGAGGAAGAAGCAAAGAGGAAGTGTACCGAGAAAAAGAAACATGTAGTGGTAGAAAAGTATGTGTATGGGGGTAGTGAAACAGATGACGAATTGCTGGAAGATATTTTAAACAGAAACCCACCTCCATATCAACAGACTTCCGCGGTGGTGACACCTAATGCACCGCCAATGGAAACTGGGAGGAATAAAAAACCCGAACGAAGAAATGAAATAAATAGGTCACAAGAAACATTTAAAACTTCACAAAATGAAGAGACAGAAAGTGACAATGCAATTGAATTAGCAAAAACGACAAAAGAATTGACTGAGAAAATAAGAGAATTGACAAAGAATATGGAAGCTGTAACTGTACCAGTAACGATAGGTCCAGTAATGCCAATTTTTGAGAATCAGAAAATTAATGAACATTCTTTAGTGATTCCCATGAATTCACATTTGCAAAGAAAAAGAGAAGGGATAGAACTGAATAATGAAGGTGCACACAATTTGGCTAGTACGTGTAGACCAAGCCCACCTACAAATTTGACGATAAATGAGAATGAGATTAGGAGAATGCCTATGGTGACAGAGTCTGCATCAGGAACACCAGAAAGAAGCAGTGATTGGATAGAATTAAATAGTACGCCTGTAGGTCCGACTCCAGAAGAGTTAAATGAATGGATGAAAGCGCTAAAAGCAAAAGAACCAGAAGAAAAACCATTAGATGTAATTAGGTTGAAAATAAACATGGAAGAGTTGATTTTGGGAACCATTGGAACAGAAAAACTAAAAAATTATCAGGATGACGAGATTATGTTTTTGTGCAAGAGTCTTACTTGGAGAGCTAGAAATTTACATGACAAATTGGAAGAGATTGCAAGTGAACTAGGAGTAGAATTTGTGAAAGTGAGGACGTTGCAGAAACCGTACAGAGTAGATTTTTGTGAGAAAGACATAGAGAATTTGAACACATCAGGAAGACTGGCCCAAATAAAAGAGCTGATTGTTTTATTGAGAAAATGGGGTGATGTGGATAGATGGAGAAATAGATGGACAAAGAGGAATGAGAAAACAACAGATAAAGCATCTTTAGCTTTTGCAGTGACAGATAGGGAACCAGTTGCTAGGGAATACCCGATGAGAGAAACACCAGGTGGTAGTTATGTGCATGTTCCGTGGACCAGACAGGATATACTGTCATTTACAAATGACTTCCCAAAATTGAGAGAGAAACCAGTAGAATGGTACAGACAAGTGGAGAGATTTGTTAAGGTGTCAAAAGTGCTGTGGATAGATCAGGATGGATTGTTTGATATAGTAGTGCCTGCTGATTTATGGACAGAATGTAAGATTACTATTGATTGGCCAACTGTAGAATATCCAAGGGATGCTAAAACAGGAGCGCCAGGTCCAGAAGTGATGAGGAAGTATGATCAAGTAGTTACCTTTTTGAAGAATAAAATTCCACCAAAAGAAACAGATTGGGTAAAAATAGACAGAACAACACAGGAAAGCAAAGAGTCAGTGCACGCGTACTATGAGAGATTGTTGTTGGTTTTCAAACAGTATAGTGGTTATGAGACACTAAGTGAGAAGGACATGAGTCATTTTGTATATAGGTTTGTGTATGGATTAACACCAGAGATAAGTGAAAGGATTAAGCAGCACTTGATAGGATGGCAGAATAGCACAGTGGATGAAGTTTTGAGATATGCTAAGTATTGCAGTGATGAAATTGAAAGTAAACAGCGTAAATTAAAAGAAAAAGCCATGTGGGCACAGGTAAAAGTTGCAGGGAAGCAAGAAGCTCAATTGAATAATACTAGCAGTGAAACAGGACAGTTTAAATCCCGACCTAATATAGGTAAAGGAAAAGGACAAATGAGCATAGATGAGGCAAAGAAAAAGTGGCCATGCCACAACTGCGGAAAGCTAGGACATTGGAGAAACGAGTGTAAATTTCCTCCAAAACCTAATGTGGAAAATCAATCATTAAATTCACAGGTGCAGAGTGAGGTAGTTACTCAACAACAACCACCACTTCCCAAGAGTGTTAACCAACAGAAATACAGTGCAGAAACAGGATTCTACGGAGGAGAACAGGTAAAACAGTTGTCGCGTGCAGCTGAAATGTCTCAATATTGGTTACGACAGAATGAGGATGAAACGGATGAAAGTTCATGACGGTGCCTAAGAGAGAGGGAAGAGTGCGTGCTTGGCGCAACTCTAGAGGTAGATCAGTCTGGTCCATTTGTGGATGGAGAAGTGAATGGTGCAAATGTAACATTCCTTGTTGACACTGGAGCTACCCGTTCTACTGTTAGGTCAGTGGAAATTCCAAATCTTCCTCTCTCAGGTGAACATATCCAAGTGGTTGGAGTTTCCAATCAGCAAATTGAAACGCCTCTTACTAGATTAGTAAAGGTAAGAATTGGTCCATTTAGTGAAATGCACCGATTTGCGGTGTGTGATTGTAATCCCGTGAACCTTTTAGGACGCGATTTATTGTGCAAAATGAACTGCACAATTTATTGTACTCAGACGGAATTGCATTTCAGACTCCAGATGAGGATGTGCTGTATAAAATGACAATGGTAAATTTAGAACCAGAAGTAAATGGTTTGTTTCCTGTATTTGATGCAGAGAAAATCCCAATTGAGTTGAAAAGGGCAGTGAAAGAAGAAGTGTGGGACTTGACAGGAGAAGATGTAGGATTAATGAAAGGAGTAGATCCCGTTAAAATAACAGTAAAAGAAGGAACGAGTTACCCAAATACGCCCCAGTATAAATTGACTCCAGAAATAATTGAAGGAATAACGCTAGTAATAAATAAAATGATTGAACAAGGGATTCTAAAAGAAATTATGAGCAGTCCATGTAATTCGCCAATAATGGGACTGAAAAAGCCAAACGGAACATATAGAATCGTACAGGATTTAAGGAAGGTAAACAAAATTGTTGTGCCTTGTTGCCCAATAGTACCGAACCCTGCTGTGATTCTATACCAGATTCCAAGTGAAGCAGAATGGTACACAGTAATTGATTTATGTCATGCATTTTTTTCTATTCCGTTGCATCCAGATAGCTAGCCAATATTTGCGTTTAGGTTTGGAGAGCGTTTTTTGGCATGGTGCCGAATTCCTCAAGGGTACACAGAAAGTCCCTCAATCTTTAACCAGATCCTAAAGAAATCATTGGAAGATTTAAGAATGCCAGAAAAGTCAGTAATGGTTCAGTATATTGATGACCTACTGGTGGCATCAAAAACGAAAGAAGCATGTGTCAATGATACAATTGCTTTGCTGAATCATTTAGCAAAAAGAGGACATAAAGTGTCCCCTTCAAAATTGCAGTTTTGTCAACAAGAAGTCCAGTATTTAGGGCATAAAATTGAGAAAGGAGTGTGAAAGGTAACGACAGAAAGAATAAAAATGATTCAAGGAATGAGAGCTCCAATGACACAAAGAGAGGTAAGAATGTTTTTGGGAATGGTTGGATATTGTCGACAATGGATAAGCGGTTTTTCACTAATTGCTAAACCATTGCAGAAACTGACAAAGAAGGATGTTAAAGATCCTTTTGAAATGAATGATGAAGAAATGAAAGCATTCAGAGAGCTGAAAAAGAAATTGTGTGAGGCTCCAGCATTGGGAATGCCTGACTATGAGAAAGATTTTGAGCTGTATTGCAGTGAAAGAGATGGATGTGCATTTTCAGTTTTGGTGCAGAGACATGGAACTATGAAAAGACCAATTGCATATTTTTCAGCTGTTTTAGACCCTGTAGCGAAAGCGTTGCCTGGATGTTTGAAAGCAGTTGCTGCTACTTGTGTGAGTCTGGAACAGAGTGAAGGCATAGTGATGGGGTATCCATTGAGAGTGTATGTTCCCCATTCTGTGGAAATTCTTTTGACAAGAACGAAAACCCAATACATGACACATAGTCGGCTGACTAGGTATGAAAAGGTAATTTTGAGTGCAGATAATGTGACCATTGACAGATGTATGAATGTGAATCCTTCAACATCATTGCCAGATGAAGAGAATGTGATTGAAATGGATGAAGTAGATCACGATTGTCTGAATGTGCTCGAATACTGTACAAAACCAAGAGCTGACATCCGAGATGAGCCTTTGAAAGAATCAGATTATATTCTGTTTGTGGATGGCTCATGTTTGAGAACGAGTGATGGAGTTCTAAGTGCAGCATATGCAGTTTGCACAGTAGCAACTGTATTGGAAGCATCTTGTCTGAAAGGTGTACGGTCTGCCCAAGTTGCAGAATTAGTAGCTCTGATACAAGCATGTAAGTTGGGAAGAAATGTACGGGTTACGATTATGACTGATAGCCAGTACGGCTTTGGGGTCGTGCATGATTTTGGTCAGATTTGGTCACAAAGGGGTTTCTTGACGTCTGCAGGGACGCCCATCAGAAATGGAGATTTTGTGAAAAAGTTGCTTGAGGCGATACATCTGCCTAAACAGATCGCTGTTGTGAAGTGCAATGCACATAAAAATGGGGAAGACTACATTACTGTTGGCAATAAATATGCTGACGAGATGGCACAGTACTGTGCAAAGAATGTGGTTTCTTTGAATAAATGTCGCGAAAGAGAGCATATTTCTTGTCCTTTGCTTTTTACTAACTCAATTGAAACATGGGATGAGGTGAGACAGTTACAAGAAGCTGCAGAGGACGAAGAAAAAGATACTTGGCTAAAAGCAGGATGTAGAAAACATGAAGAAACTGATGTATGGGTTTACAGGGATGAGAGACCAGTTATGCCTGATAGCATGATTTCTGACATGGCACGGATGTACCATGGGCAAGCCCATATTGGGAGAGATTCAATGATCAGACTTTTTATACAAACATGGTACAATCCAAAATTCAGAGCCATAGCTGAGAGTCTTTGTCAGAGATGTCTTATTTGTCAACAGTTAAATCCAGGAAGGAAGACAGTAGTGAGTCTAGGAAGAATAGGACGAGAAGGGGGTCCTTTCACTAGAATGCAAATGGATTTTATTGAAATGCCACCTTGCAGCAGATTGAGGTATGTTCTAGTGGTCGTCTGTTTGTTTTCCCGTTGGGTGGAGGCATATCCAACAAGAAGGAATGATAGTATCACAGTAGCAAAACTGTTGCTGCGAGAATTCCTTCCAAGGTATGGTTTTCCAGTCACGATTGAAACAGATAGAGGAACACATTTCCAAAACGAATTAGTTAAACTGATTTGTGAAGCACTTAGTATTAAACAGAAACTGCATTGTGCATACAGACCAGAGGCTTCTGGAATAGTAGAGCAAGTGAATGGAACGATCAAGAACAGGTTAGGAAAAATGTGTCAAGCTACAGGACTCAAATGGCCAGATGCTTTGCCATTGGTTCTGATGACAATCAGAAGTATTCCGGAAAGGAAAACTGGACTCAGTCCACATGAAATAATCATGGGACGAGCAATGAGACAAGCACAAGTACCTGTCAACAAGCTACTGACTATAACTGATGATCTAGTGCTGGATTATTGCAAAGGATTGGCTGATGTGGTGCGTTCTGTGTTTCATCAGGTTGGACCGGACGCGAACACTCTTGAAAGAAAACCAGCTCACGACTTGAATCCAGGAGATTGGGTTCGAATAAAAGTCCACCGGAGAAGAAACTGTTTGGTTCCTCGCTGGGACGAACCACGACAAGTGATCCTAGTGACGACCACAGCAGTCAAGTGTGCAGGAGTGAAACACTGGGTACATGCCAGCCACACCATCAGAGTTCCAGAACCTAAAGATCGACATGTGAGTCGGCATCTGGAAATATCAGATAACAGTTCAGCATCAGAAAGAGAAGAAGAAACAAACAGGGTACCAGAACCTGAAGATCGACCTGTAAGTCGACATCTGGAAATATCTGACACCAGTTCAGAATCTGATACAGAACATTCAAAAGGTGAAGAAATTCTAAAAAGAAAGTGGAATTTTGAAAGCATAAGAGAAGAAACTGAGCCAGAAGATAGTGACAGTGAGCAACCAAGTACAAGTTGTGGTAAAATTCCTTCGAAGATAATATTAATAGATGAAGAAGGGAGAGTTTCAAACCAAAAGTTAGAAAAATCGGAAAAACCCCGAGGAGCAGTAGGGACAGATAGTCAAACACAAGAACAGGGAAATTTAGAAGCAGATCTTAGAGACTGACACAAATTCGGAAGAACCTCGAGGAGGGACAGAAATAGGTGAACGAAGGAAGATAAGAAAAGAACCACAAGTAGATGAAAGTGAAATTATAAGCTTCAAAATAAGAGGAAATAACGAAATAATTGAAACAGAGTCTGAAGAAAGTGGAGAAGAAAGAATTGAAAAACTAGAGACAAGAAAAAGAAATTGGAAAACAGAAAGAGAGGAAAAAGGAAGTGAAGCAAAAAGGCCAAGAAAAGGAGACAATTGGCCCAACGAAGTAAGAAAATTAAGATACAGAATCATAAGGTTGGATGGGAAAAGTGCTGAACAAGTGAATGAAATAACAAGTCAAAAAGAGCAAGAAAAACAAGGTGGAAAACACTTGCAGAAAACGAAGAGAATAAAGAAAGTAAATCAAAAGTATAGATCGCCTGAATGGTTGTATCGTGCTTTGACTAGTGACAAAGAAGAATTGAACACTGACGAAAACCCAGAACAAAGAAACCTGATGGGAGAAAGTGAAGTGCAACAAACCTGAAGCAACAAACCTGAAGAAGTTTAGATAGTTTTACCGGATTTGACAAAACACTGAACTGACGAATTTACCGGATGTGACAAAGAAAGAATTCTGAAAAAGAATTAAAAGAAAGTACCAAGCAAAGACAAAATATTGGAAGTACAGAGTGGCAAGCAAGTCATTTCTGAGGTGTAGTGACACAATTTTCTAGAAAACAAATAAATAAGATTAGAAGACAAAATGGAGAATACTAGAGATAGAAAGTGTAGATGTGAGTTTTTAAGTAGATGGTGCAAGATGTGCTGTTTTTGTACAGGTTTATTAATAACAGTATGGGTGGTATTAGCAATAACTATTCCAATTAGTTTAGCTGTAGTAGAAAAGTCTAATAACACTAAGAAAGAAAAAGGAGCTAACACTCAAGAGCCAGTTATTTTAAAGAGTAGTGCAGAATTACATAAGGACAAATCAATAACAGATTTTTCTAAAAACGTTTTTACTAAATTATTGTATGAGTATGTAGAAACAATGGATGTAAGAGATTGCTATGTTTGTATGCAGTTGCCTGCATCTGTAGCAGAGGGTGTGACTTATCATCACCTCCCTTTGACGTATGGAATAACATGTAGGGGTCGATTCCGATTCGGGCCGGAAAAAGCACCGACCGACTCGGATCCGGAAAAAATACCGACCGACACGCACCCGTGGCGCCCGACACGCCAAGTACGATGCAAGGCGCGAAAAATCCGACCGACACGTAACGAAACCAAGCCGACCGACCGAGCCGCACGGAAAACAGCAATCCGGCCGGAAAAACACGCGAATCCAACCGACCGACACGCACCCGGAACAAATCCGACCGAAACGTACACGCTAACTCCAAACCGCTAAGTACGATGCAAGGCGCGAAAACCACGAGCGAGTCGGACGGAGGACAAGCCGTACGACCGACACGCATACAAAACCGAGCCGAAGCAACACAATACACCGCGACCGACGCGTACGCAGCATAGAAAACTGCACAAACACAGCGTGAACGAAACGGAAAACACCGTACGAGACCAATGCAGGGTCCGACTCGGTCACAAGAACGTTTCCAACATACACAAACAGCACAAAGGAAAAATCACCCAAAAAAGGCCAAACAAGCAATTACCAAGCCAATAAATACTGGGGGGTGGGGACAGAGAACAAGGACACACCCACAACTCCACCTATATAAAGGACACAAATCACTACCATGAGCCTTTGCAAATGCCATTCCACTGCCAGCACCCAAGAGAAAGCAACCACACACCCACAGCTCATCCCTCACACAAGCCACACACCATCAGCACACCAACAAATACCTACCTCACATACACCCAGCAAAACACACACTCACACACCCTCACCTGCACACCAACACACACATCACCCACCATCACCACCCATCACCATGCCCCCAAGAAGAATCCCAAGTTCCTAGATAGTGAATTGGAAGTCATGGTAGACGAGATCCTCAGGGTGGAGCCACAGCTGTTTGGCACTCTGGTCCAACAGACCCCCATGTCGCAGAAAACCAAGATGTGGGAGAGGATCATCAACAGGGTGAACGCCCAATCACCATGTCGGCGCACAAAGACGGACATCCAGAACAGGTGGTATGACGTGCGCAGGAGGGTACGGGACATGCTGAAGAAAGACTACATCAACAGCCAACACACCGGCAGTGGCCCTCCTGCCAAGCCAATATACCTCAGGCCCTGGGAGGAGAAGGTGCGGGCCATCCTTCCGCCAGTGAGCGTATATGGACTAGAGGACATCCCAGAGCCTGATGAGTACACAACAAATGTACACAATATACTGCCACAAAACACACCCATCACTGTCAAGGGGAGAGTCAAACCATGCACTCATAGCAATTACACAGCAACAAGAACAGAATCATCCCAAAATGTGTATGTCAGTCAGATAAAGACAACACATGCCATCAAAAAAAGTCACATCCAACTGTGCCAACACATGTACAAACACAACTACAACTACAGCTAGGCAGTGGCACAAATAGAACTAACAAACACATCCACACATGTAGCCACCACAACAACACCAACACACAGTGAAGACCACTCAAAGGAAGGAATTCTGTGTATGCTGGCCAAGTCAGTGTAGCCAATAGCATCATGGGAGTCGCAGTCACACATATTGCCCCCCCACAACTGTCCCATCAACACCACCATGAACCATGCGCACATCACAGGGAGTGGAGAAGGACTCACAAGATGGCTGACACTGGCTACTGCTGTGGGGAGCACAAGGCCCTGCTGGCAACTGTGCACCAACAAACAGCAGGACACCACTGACTGACATCCTGAGAGACAACTTACACTCCCTGCAATGCAAGCACGTTCCATGGTGGGATATCTGGCTAGCTGGGTGGGAAGGGGGACTTGCAGCACTGACCATAGTCACAAGCACCTCCCCTCACACACCCCCCCCAACACAAACTCCACAGAACCCACCTGGTAGAATGCAATGCCCCCCATCCTAACACAAGATCCCACAAAGAACCATCACCCTGGGTTATGTTGTGTGAAGCACAGGGCCACTCTTGGGACTCTTAGCCAAACAACTGCCAGGAAAACACTCCCAGCCATCCTGTCAGCACAGCCAGCCCACCCCACAGGGAAGCAGAATCAAAAGGAAGGAAGCATGGGCATGCTGGGAAGGGGGTGGAGGCAATAGCATGATGGGAGTCGTAGTCACTGATATTGGTCACCCCCACAACTGGCCCATCAACACCACCCTGAACCATGCTCACATCACAGGAAGTGGAGAAGGACTCACAAGATGGCTGACACTGGCTACTGCTGTGGGGAGCACAAGGCCCTGCTGGCAACTGTGCACCAACAAACAGCAGGACACCACTGACTGACATCCTGAGAGACAACTTACACTCCCTGCAATGCAAGCACGTTCCATGGTGGGATATCTGGCTAGCTGGGTGGGAAGGGGACTTGCAGCACTGACCATAGTCACAAGCACCTCCCCTCACCCCCCCAACACAAACTCCACAGAACCCACCTGGTAGAATGCAATGCCCCCATCCTAACACAAGATCCCACAAAGAACCACCACCCTGGGTTATGTTGTGTGAAGCACAGGGACACTCTTGGGACTCTTAGCCAAACAACTGCCAGGACAACACTCCCAGCCATCCTGTCAGCACAGCCAGCCCACCCCACAGGGAAGCAGAGTCAAAAGGAAGGAAGCATGGGCATGCTGGGAAGGGTGGTGGAGGCAATAGCATGATGGGAGTTGTAGTCACAGCCCTACATCCCCCACCACATGGCCCAGCAAGCTCACACTCACGCATGCACATCCTACAGAGAGTGGAAAGGCCCATCAAAGATGTCTGACACTGTTGCTGTGTCGTGGGGAGCACAAGGGCATGCTGGGTACTGCACACCAACCAACAGCAGGACACCACTGTCAGCCATCTTGCCATTGCCCTCACACCCACACCCACTGAACTCCACACAAAAGCAAGTAAGTATGGGAATGCTGGCAAGTGGGGTGGAGGCAATGGCATGATGGGAGTCGTAGTCACAGACATAGCTCACCGCCACAACTGTCCCATCAACACCACCATGAACCATGCGCACATCACAGGGAGTGGAGAAGGACTCACAAGATGGCTGACACTGGCTACTGCTGTGAGGAGCACAAGGCCCTGCTGGCAACTGTGCACCAACAAACAGCAGGACACCACTGACTGACATCCTGAGAGACAACTTACACTCCCTGCAATGCAAGCACGTTCCATGGTGGGATAACTGGCTGGCTGGGTGGGAAGGGGGACTTGCAGCACTGACTATAGTCACCAGCACCTCCCCTCACACCCCCAACACAAACTCCACAGTACCCACCTGGTAGAATGCAATGCCCTCCATCCTAACACAAGATCCCACAAAGCACCACCACCCTGGGTTATGTTGTGTGAAGCACAGGGACACTCTTGGGACTCTTAGCCAAACAACTGCCAGGACAACACTCCCAGCCATCCTGTCAGCACAGCCAGCCCACCCCACAGGGAAGCAGAGTCAAAAGGAAGGAAGCATGGGCATGCTGGGAAGGGTGGTGGAGGCAATAGCATGATGGGAGTTGTAGTCACAGCCCTACATCCCCCACCACATGGCCCAGCAAGCTCACACTCACGCATGCACATCCTACAGAGAGTGGAAAGGCCCATCAAAGATGTCTGACACTGTTGATGTGTCGTGGGGAGCACAAGGGCATGCTGGGTACTGCACACCAACCAACAGCAGGACACCACTGTCAGCCATCTTGCCATTGCCCTCACACCCACACCCACTGAACTCCACACAAAAGCAAGTAAGTATGGGAATGCTGGTAAGTGGGGTGGAGGCAATGGCATGATGGGAGTCGTAGTCACAGACATAGCTCACCGCCACAACTGTCCCATCAACACCACCATGAACCATGCGCACATCACAGGGAGTGGAGAAGGACTCACAAGATGGCTGACACTGGCTACTGCTGTGGGGAGCACAAGGCCCTGCTGGCAACTGTGCACCAACAAACAGCAGGACACCACTGACTGACATCCTGAGAGACAACTTACACTCCCTGCAATGCAAGCACGTTCCATGGTGGGATATCTGGCTAGCTGGGTGGGAAGGGGACTTGCAGCACTGACCATAGTCACAAGCACCTCCCCTCACCCCCCCAACACAAACTCCACAGAACCCACCTGGTAGAATGCAATGCCCCCCATCCTAACACAAGATCCCACAAAGAACCACCACCCTGGGTTATGTTGTGTGAAGCACAGGGACACTCTTGGGACTCTTAGCCAAACAACTGCCAGGACAACACTCCCAGCCATCCTGTCAGCACAGCCAGCCCACCCCACAGGGAAGCAGAGTCAAAAGGAAGGAAGCATGGGCATGCTGGGAAGGGTGGTGGAGGCAATAGCATGATGGGAGTTGTAGTCACAGCCCTACATCCCCCACCACATGGCCCAGCAAGCTCACACTCACGCATGCACATCCTACAGAGAGTGGAAAGGCCCATCAAAGATGTCTGACACTGTTGCTGTGTCGTGGGGAGCACAAGGGCATGCTGGGTACTGCACACCAACCAACAGCAGGACACCACTGTCAGCCATCTTGCCATTGCCCTCACACCCACACCCACTGAACTCCACACAAAAGCAAGTAAGTATGGGAATGCTGGCAAGTGGGGTGGAGGCAATGGCATGATGGGAGTCGTAGTCACAGACAAGCTCACCGCCACAACTGTCCCATCAACACCACCATGAACCATGCGCACATCACAGGGAGTGGAGAAGGACTCACAAGATGGCTGACACTGGCTACTGCTGTCGGGAGCACAAGGCCCTGCTGGCAACTGTGCACCAACAAACAGCAGGACACCACTGACTGACATCCTGAGAGACAACTTACACTCCCTGCAATGCAAGCACGTTCCATGGTGGGATATCTGGCTAGCTGGGTGGGAAGGGGGACTTGCAGCACTGACCATAGTCACAAGCACCTCCCCTCACCCCCCCCAACACAAACTCCACAGAACCCACCTGGTAGAATGCAATGCCCCCCATCCTAACACAAGATCCCACAAAGAACCACCACCCTGGGTTATGTTGTGTGAAGCACAGGGACACTCTTGGGACTCTTAGCCAAACAACTGCCAGGACAACACTCCCAGCCATCCTGTCAGCACAGCCAGCCCACCCCACAGGGAAGCAGAGTCAAAAGGAAGGAAGCATGGGCATGCTGGGAAGGGGGGTGGAGGCAATAGCATGATGGGAGTTGTAGTCACAGCCCTACATCCCCCACCACATGGCCCAGCAAGCTCACACTCACGCATGCACATCCTACAGAGAGTGGAAAGGCCCATCAAAGATGTCTGACACTGTTGCTGTGTCGTGCGGGAGCACAAGGGCATGCTGGGTACTGCACACCAACCAACAGCAGGACACCACTGTCAGCCATCTTGCCATTGCCCTCACACCCACACCCACTGAACTCCACACAAAAGCAAGTAAGTATGGGAATGCTGGCAAGTGGGGTGGAGGCAATGGCATGATGGGAGTCGTAGTCACAGACATAGCTCACCGCCACAACTGTCCCATCAACACCACCATGAACCATGCGCACATCACAGGGAGTGGAGAAGGACTCACAAGATGGCTGACACTGGCTACTGCTGTGAGGAGCACAAGGCCCTGCTGGCAACTGTGCACCAACAAACAGCAGGACACCACTGACTGACATCCTGAGAGACAACTTACACTCCCTGCAATGCAAGCACGTTCCATGGTGGGATAACTGGCTGGCTGGGTGGGAAGGGGGACTTGCAGCACTGACTATAGTCACCAGCACCTCCCCTCACACCCCCCCAACACAAACTCCACAGTACCCACCTGGTAGAATGCAATGCCCTCCATCCTAACACAAGATCCCACAAAGCACCACCACCCTGGGTTATGTTGTGTGAAGCACAGGGACACTCTTGGGACTCTTAGCCAAACAACTGCCAGGACAACACTCCCAGCCATCCTGTCAGCACAGCCAGCCCACCCCACAGGGAAGCAGAGTCAAAAGGAAGGAAGCATGGGCATCCTGGGAAGGGGGTGGAGGCAATAGCATGATGGGAGTCGTAGTCACAGACATTGCTCAGCCTCACAACTGGCCCATCAACACCACCCTGAACCATGCTCACATCACAGGCAGTGGAGAAGGACTCACAAGATGGCTGACACTGGCTACTGCTGTGGGGAGCACAAGGCCCTGCTGGCAACTGTGCACCAACAAACAGCAGGACACCACTGACTGACATCCTGAGAGACAACTTACACTCCCTGCAATGCAAGCACGTTCCATGGTGGGATAACTGACTGGCTGGCTGGGTGGGAAGGAGGTCTGGCTGTCAACCAAACACAAGCAATGCAGACCATGTTCACACCCCAGAAAATACATAGAAATGCCCAAATAATGCAGGACAATGTGCCATACCAATATCAACTCCTGACTGTGACGACTTAGGACAATGCAATGTACAGGCCCGCACCCAGAGGCACAGTCACAACTGTCATGTGTGTCAACCACTGATGCCTGCAGAAACATGACATACATTGTTTGTGTCTCCCAAAAACAGGTGATGATGGGGACACAGCAGCAGACGCTGAGGAGTCCCAGTCCCAGGCTCAAGAGGATGCCGAGCTCACTGGCGTCGTACAGCCTCTGTCCTCCTCGGACGATGAAGAACAACCTGGCACATCCGGTGCAAGTCAACATGCAGCACCAGCAGGACCACCAGCTGCAGCACCAGCAGGACCACCAGCTGCACCCCCTGCACCCACCCCTACAACGACTGTCACCACGAATACCATCCCTGCCGACATGGACAGAATAAGGAGCAACACCAGCACAGTGACCCTGGACCAACCTGGGGCCATGGACACCACCACCACCACCAACCCCCAAGGTGGACCAGGGTTATCTGTGCGTGCCACTGCACACACTGCACATGTCAGCAGGGGTGGTGGGAGGGGTGGGAGACAGAGGTCGCTGCTTGCAGACGTTGCTGGTGTGCATGACGACCCACAACTGGTACGCATAGCTGATGCGTACCAGTCCAGCACCGGAGAGCTCAGCCAGGTAGTGGGGCTCCTCAGAGACATTAAACAGCAGCAGGCTGCCCATCATGCCCGCTTGGACTCCCACATGTCCCACGTGGAGTCACACATGTCCCGTGTGGACTCACACATGTCCGCGTGGAGTCCAAGTGGGATGCACTGCATGAGATGACGGCGGTGCACAGGGACATTTTACAATGCCTCCGCCAGATGAACAGCAACCAGTCCACACCTCCCTGTGTGCCAACAACATCTGGTGCCGAACAAACTGCAACTGCCACAGGGAGGGAGGAGGACTCTGGCGGAGAGTCCCCTGCACCGCAGCAGCCTGCACTTGAGGGCCCCCCCCAAGAAGAGGGGTCGTCCGAGGAGGGAAAAGTGAGAGGCCGATGGCCAAGCGCAACTCCCAGGAAGCCTGAACCTGTTCTGGATGTTCGCCTTTGTGCACAGACTGTTCACCCTGTTGACGGCAACACTACTCCCACACATTGCATGGGGAGTACAAGTTGGACCAATGTGTCAGACAACTGTGGCCCCGATACTGGGGATCCTGTCTACCCGGACTTTCAATTCACCTAGGAACTTGGGATTGCAAGATTCATGTACAGCACAACCCATCCTATGCACTATTAACACAAATGTATCACAATAAACACACTAATACACCATACTTGCCTCTGTCGTGATTCCAACGTGGGTGCTGTTATGGGGATGATGAACTGCAAAATTACACTGTGTATGCGAACTGCAACAGCAAGGACAACACAGGTATGTGAGTACAGGCAACGTGACACACATGAGGGAGACACACCACCAGGGCTACACGACACACACACACCTAGGCCATCTGACTCATTGCCTACACTGATGTTGCCAGGGAAGACGGTGCAATGCACAGACACCACACCCATTCCCAGTTGTAGTCAAGTAGCCCACAGGTGCAGTAAGCAAATGGCAGTCAAATGTGTGACCACAGACAACGCACATCACTAAGTGAAGCACAGGTTTATTACACAGTAGCAACATGCCGTAACCACCACAGATGCAAGGTAACCCCACCTGGTAGCGGGCACACAGTCAACAACTGTAGATGGAAGGAAGTCCATGGGTGTGGCGCACATCACCTGTAGGGACACAACAGCTACCAGCCTGGATGTGCAATCACGTCGTCGGTGGACACAGTTGACCAAACGAATCTGAAAGTACCCTGTGAAGGACAGAAATGACACACAGTCAAAAGCAATGGAGTACAGGATAGAACAGCAAAACTCATGCACAATACATGTTACAAGATACCCACTGTTAGAAATGGGATTTCTGGTTGGCTAAGGCTTGCGCCAAAGCCAGGCAGAAACCACCACTCTAGTCAGGGCAAGGGAGTTACACACCCAAGATAACCCCTGCTCACCCCCTTGGTAGCTTGGCACGAGCAGTCAGGCCTATCCCGGAGGCAATGTGTAAAGCGTTTGCGCAACACACTCACAACAGCAACACACTGGCGGGGCTCTCTGCACGTATGGGAGCCCTGCGCCGCACTGAGCCTCGCTTCACCCGGTCCCGCTCCTCGGGACCAGGACTTCGTTCTGGAGCCCGCGAGGCTCCCGGGCTACTTCCGCCTCGTCACGCGGCCCCGCCCACAATCAGGCTTTCCGAATGCCTGTCTTCCTGTTTCGCCGCGAGCGGCGGCCAGGCGGCTTCTCCTTCTGTGCAGCTCGGTGCCGCGGCGGTGATTCCTCTCAAGATGCGGGGTAGGCACCCGTGAGGACAATAAATCAGATAAGCAGGGTGGGCACCTGCTTTCAAGGTACCGATGCGGGGTGGGCTCCCGCTCGGTTTCCAACACAAATTAGCGGCGATAACGCGGGGTGGGCTCCCGCTGGTCCCACGTCAAGTAGGCGAATCCCACACGGTGCAGCTTCGTGCTGCAGGCCACCAGCAGTCCTCCTGGGGCAGAAACACAGCGCTCATAAGCCCAAAAGTCAAGCGCTCTTAAAAGGAAAAATAAAGCGCTTACAAAGGCAAAAGTCAAGCGCTCTGCAAAAGGCAAAATAAAGCGCTCACAGGCGCTGTAGTCCAAAGCAAGCCCTTTAGGATAAAAGGGGGGCGGCAAAGGGCTGGGCTCAGGCAGGCCAGCTCACAGGGCCCTCCAGCAGGGAGGCAGTCCCTAGTGGCGGTTCCTCCTGGAGCCCAGCAGCAGCAGGCCCCTCAGCAAAGGAACAGCTCAACAGAGAACCTCTTCATGGGGTCACAGCCCCTTCTTTTATACACCTTTTCCTTTGTCTAAAGGTGCAGGGTTTAGGAAAAACCAGATGCAACTGGTTTGGGGAGCTTTGGAGCACTTTGTTTTGCTCAGCTCCTCTCTCCTTTCACAGGACAGGCTAGGGACATCAGACGCACCACAGGGGGTGGAGCCAGCATTGTGGAGGGAAGGCACAGCCCTATTCAGGTCCCAGGTGCAACTCCTCCCTCCCATCTAGATGCAGATCTCCCTATTCACCACTGCGCTGACTCACCCTGCCCCTCCTGGAGCCACACACACCTCCCAGCCCCTGTCACTCACAAGCCAGACATGCAATTCACATCAGGCAGGCAGACACAGAGCACACATAAATGCCAACTTCTAAAAGTGGCACTTCTCCACTAGTCACAATAAATCTGCGCACACCATTACGCAGCATTTATTCTCACGAGATCGCACATACTAAACTCGCCCCTGCACTCCTCTCACACCAGGAATTACCATGGACACTCATATCCCCATGCATTCCTATGGGAGGGCAGGACAATCTCACCACACGCACTCAGCGCGCACGCACTTTACACTGGGACCCAGTGCTAAAGTGCGCAAAGGCCAAAAACTACTAAGATCAGGTCATATTACTAGGCAAAAGTTCAGGGGTGAACCTGCCAAAAGGGCCAAGTCCAACACAACCCCCTTCCAGCCAAAGCGCAGGGCAGACCAATCACCACCGTGATGGGCTTCCTGCTTGGAGGCGATAGAACACGGACGCGGGCCCGCAACTGCAGGGACACCCTCCTGTTCTACGCCACGGTGAACCGATGTGGGTCCTTCTGAAAAAGCTGTCCGGACCAACTGGGCTACCCCACTGGTACTCCCTAGCTGTCCGCGGCCAGGACCAGGCCCTAGGCCATCCAGATGCCACTGGTCCTTGCCCATTCACAGAGTGGGGGTAGTAACCCCTGGCACATAGTAGCCATTCTCCACTCTTCCCCTCATCAGGGCAGGTCTAGACTGCCACTGATCCTCCAACCTAGGGTCTGCACCCTCAGGCGGACCAGAAGTCACGGGTGAGGCTCTCCTCCCCTACCTCTTCTTCTAGGGCTCCGCACTCTCCTCCTTGGAGAGGCACCCTCAGAACACAACTCTCCCACCAGTTCAGGACCTCTCTCCAAAACTGGTCTCCCAACCTAGGGTCTAAACCCTCAGGTTGCACCGGGGTCCAGAGGCGAGGACTCCCTCCTCTGCACCCCCTTCCAGAGTTCTGCACCCTCCCAACTGGAGCGGTACTCCTGGAAGATGAACCGGTCAGGACACTGGTTACAGATGTCCCTTCCTCCAGATCAGGCGGATCCTGAACCTGGCCTCCCAACCTTGGGGCTGAACCCCACGGCTGAGCATTTGCCTGGCACACCAGGACTTCCGGGCGCACTCCAGCAGCCCCCGAGGGTAACACATGACTCATGTGTTGCGTGACAGTCTGCGTGGCGCAGACCTCCCGACCCCTGTCCATCTGACAGTGCGCAGAGATCCCCCACGACAGAAGTGGTGTCACCATGGTCACTTCTAGGAGACTCAGCCCTTCTGGCTGGCCCCTGACCCACTGGTTCTTCCACTGGGGAACACATCCCCCTCTCACCCCTCAATCCGGACTTCTGTACCCTCCCAACTGGAGCGGCACTGCCAGACACCAGAACCACTGGAGCTCTATTTACAGACGCTCCAGGTTCTCCAGACACTAGGAGATCCTCCTCAAATGGACTAACAGGACAGCCTAGGCTCCCAACCTGGTGTTCCCTGAAGAAACCATCCAGGCTCTGAGACTGGGTTTCGGGCACCTGGGGACACTCAGTCCCACACTCACTCCTACTCCACTGAGACAGGACGTGAGCCCCTACACCCTCCCACTACACTGGGACCTAGCTGGGCTACACTGAACCTCTTCCCCCATACAGGACGGGAAGATACCTGAGCCACTACTTTTGGGATCACTCCCCAATGCCTCTTCAGAACCTTGGGCCTCCACCCAGAGGTCTGCTTCCTCTGCAAGATCCCATGGATCAGGGTGCCCACACTCCAACAGGTGTTGGCGCAACCCTGGAAAACAACAACTGAGCAGGTGCTCTTTAATAACCAGATTGAACAGTTCTTCAAAATCCTGTTCCGTGGTACACTTTACCCAGTCAACCAGTGCATCATGACAGTCATCCACAAACCTCCCCAAGACTGGTGAGACAGTTTCCTACTGCCCCTGAACTTCAACCTGTACTCCTCTTCCTGGGAGCCAAGTACCATATTCTGGGAACTGGGAATGGGACTTCCTGCACTGGACTGTATATTGCTGCCACCACTGGACCCCACCCTCACTGGGGAATCCAGAAAACTACAACTGCACTCAGGGGATAATCTACCCTCCCGAGCTAATTTCTCCCTGGCGAAGGCCCTCTCAGCCTCCGCCATCCTCTCCTGCGCTAAGACCCTCTCGGTCTCTAGCTTTTTCTCCTCCACACTCAGCTGCGCTATCTCCTTGGTATGCTCTAACCTGAGCTTCTCCAAAGCCAGCTGATGCTCCCTTTCTTCCCTCCTATCCACCCACTCCTCTGGGGACAGGAAAAGGGATGGAGCACTGCCCCCAACACTGGACCCAGCAAGGGACTCCCTATCTATGGGGTCCTCACTATCTACTGGCGTCCCTGTCCTGTCACTTTCTTCCTCCTCTTCAGACTCCTCAGGGCCCCCCTCAGACCCACCACCCTCTTGGCGTGCGGCCAGGGCCCTCTTCTCCTCATTGCGCTCACAGTCCCATTCATCCTTTTGCCATTGGATCAGGTTGTCCCTCAGTTTTGACTGGGTGTCCGACCCACTCACTGCTATGTCTCTCTCCTTACAGAAGTCCACCAACTCCCACATGCTGTATCTAAACAGACCACAAAAAATTAAAAGCAGACTCCATTTTGGCAGGACGCTCAGGGACACGTGCAACACAGGAGACCTAGGTTTCTGAGCTGAAGCAAGAGTATACAATTTACAAATGACACTTTTAGGAGAAGAATTAAAACAAAACTCAGAACAATAATCCCCACACACGTGATTATCTAAATGTAGAGTTTGTAGTGCAACCAGTTGTCGCTGTGGTACTGCGCAAACGCAAGTCCTATCCTCACCGCTGACAACCAATGTTAGAAATGGGATTTCTGGTTGGCTAAGGCTTGCGCCAAAGCCAGGCAGAAACCACCACTCTAGTCAGGGCAAGGGAGTTACACACCCAAGATAACCCCTGCTCACCCCCTTGGTAGCTTGGCACGAGCAGTCAGGCCTATCCCGGAGGCAATGTGTAAAGCGTTTGCGCAACACACTCACAACAGCAACACACTGGCGGGGCTCTCTGCACGTATGGGAGCCCTGCGCCGCACTTGAGCCTCGCTTCACCCGGTCCCGCTCCTCGGGACCAGGACTTCGTTCTGGAGCCCGCGAGGCTCCCGGGCTACTTCCGCCTCGTCACGCGGCCCCGCCCACAATCAGGCTTTCCGAATGCCTGTCTTCCTGTTTCGCCGCGAGCGGCGGCCGGCGGCTTCTCCTTCTGTGCAGCTCGGTGCCGCGGCGGTGATTCCTCTCAAGATGCGGGGTAGGCACCCGTGAGGACAATAAATCAGATAAGCAGGGTGGGCACCTGCTTTCAAGGTACCCGATGCGGGGTGGGCTCCCGCTCGGTTTCCAACACAAATTAGCGGCGATAACGCGGGGTGGGCTCCCGCTGGTCCCACGTCAAGTAGGCGAATCCCACACGGTGCAGCTTCGTGCTGCAGGCCACCAGCAGTCCTCCTGGGGCAGAAACACAGCGCTCATAAGCCCAAAAGTCAAGCGCTCTTAAAAGGAAAAATAAAGCGCTTACAAAGGCAAAAAGTCAAGCGCTCTGCAAAAGGCAAAATAAAGCGCTCACAGGCGCTGTAGTCCAAAGCAAGCCCTTTAGGATAAAAGGGGCGGCAAAGGGCTGGGCTCAGGCAGGCCAGCTCACAGGGCCCTCCAGCAGGGAGGCAGTCCCTAGTGGCGGTTCCTCCTGGAGCCCAGCAGCAGCAGGCCCCCTCAGCAAAGGAACAGCTCAACAGAGAACCTCTTCATGGGGTCACAGCCCCTTCTTTTATACACCTTTTCCTTTGTCTAAAGGTGCAGGGGTTTAGGAAAAACCAGATGCAACTGGTTTGGGGGAGCTTTGGAGCACTTTGTTTTGCTCAGCTCCTCTCTCCTTTCACAGGACAGGCTAGGGACATCAGACGCACCACAGGGGGTGGAGCCAGCATTGTGGAGGGAAGGCACAGCCCTATTCAGGTCCCAGGTGCAACTCCTCCCTCCCATCTAGATGCAGATCTCCCTATTCACCACTGCGCTGACTCACCCTGCCCCTCCTGGAGCCACACACACCTCCCAGCCCCTGTCACTCACAAGCCAGACATGCAATTCATCAGGCAGGCAGACACAGAGCACACATAAATGCCAACTTCTAAAAGTGGCACTTCTCCACTAGTCACAATAAATCTGCGCACACCATTACGCAGCATTTATTCTCACGAGTTCGCACATACTAAACTCGCCCCTGCACTCCTCTCACACCAGGAATTACCATGGACACTCATATCCCCCATGCATTCCTATGGGAGGGCAGGACAATCTCACCACACGCACTCAGCGCGCACGCACTTTACACTGGGACCCAGTGCTAAAGTGCGCAAAGGCCAAAAACTACTAAGATCAGGTCATATTACTAGGCAAAAAGTTCAGGGGTGAACCTGCCAAAAGGGCCAAGTCCAACACCCACCCAGAACCAAGTTAGCATGTCAACACTGTTGGGGAGTACAGCCCACCTGTAAGCACACATCGCAACACACATCCAGTCAAGTAGCCCATGGACACACTCCAACAGCACCAGAGCACCACCCACACATCATGCCAACTCACATCATTGACATGACACCTCAGGATACTCACATTCAGCTAAAGAAGTTGGTGATGAGCTGTGTGCGGACATCACCATCACCATCATCATCATCATCGTCACTGGCATCGTGGTCCAGGCCAGGATCCTCCACAGGTGGCGGATGTTGGTCATCGTCATCCTGGATGAGAGGCAACTCCTTCCGCACTGCCATGTTGTGGAGCATGCAGCAGACGATGATAATCTTGCACACTTTCGCAGGGGCATATGGGAGGGACCCTCCGGTCTTGTCCAGGCAGCGGAAGCGGCTCTTCAGGAGACCAAAGGTCCGCTCAATCACTCTCCTGGTCCGACCATGTGCCTCATTGTAGCGCATCTGGGCAGGTGTCACAGGGTTCCTGAGGGGTGTCAGCAACCACGGCATGTTGGGGTATCCCGAGTCACCTACGGACAGACAAGTGCACATTAGCTGACTTGGAAAAGTGGGCGGAATACTACAGATCAGATCACACACAATGGCACAAAGTCAGTACACACCGACAAGCCAGGCACGCTGGTTCTGCATCTGTGCCATCATCCTGGGGATGCGACTACTCCTCATCACAAAGGCATCGTGTGCTGAACCAGGGAAACGGGCACACACGTGTGTGATGGTCATGTCTGCAAGACACACCACCAGTGCATTGACCGAGTGGTAGTGCTTGCGGTTCCTGTAGGCCTGCTCCTGGGCCTGTGGTGGTACCAAAGCCACATGTGTCACATCAATGGAGCCAATGACATGCGGCATCCTCCCCAGGGCATAAAAGTCACTCTTCACGTCAGTGAGTCGTCGCAGTCTAGGGAAATAGATGTACCGGTTCAGGAAGAGCAACATTGCTGCCAAAACATCGCGGAGCACACGGCTGAACATGGTCTGTGACATCCCACCAGCAGACGCCACAGTATGTTGGAAGGTACCGGTGGCAAAGAAGTGTAGGGCTGCCATCACCTTCACCTTGGGGGTCAGCGCTGTAGGATACGGCCGGCCAGGCTGCAAATGTGGGGACAACTGCACTGCCAAATCCTCAATCAGCTGCCTGGTGAAGCGGTACCGTCGGATGCTGTCCCGTTCCACCATCGTTGCCAGGTCTGGGAATGGCCGATGGACAGCAGGAGCCCTGCAGTGCAGAGGAGAAGTAAGCAAGATCGTAAGTCACCCCACATATGCAGCATTGAACACACTCAAGATCCCAACATACATCATCATGAGGCACAACTACATGAAGTGTGCAGTACCGGAAGGACATGTATGGTACATACATGGCCAACATCTGTCAACACGGTCCTACAGGTGGCATCAATTTGTCCCAGGTTGGCCCATTGGATATCATGATGCCGTGTCACAGTCACCCCCCACAGTGACATGTGAGGACAGATGTGCCCCAGGCACCACAGCTCAACGACAGGTACATTCCCAGGGACCCTGTAATGCCACATGGACACTGGCATCACCTGGAGTATCATGTGTACACCACAGCAAAACAAACATGACCCCCACAGGTAGTGGCCACACTTGCCATGGCAGGACAGACATGGACGTCTGTGACACACACGCACAACATCAGAGTCCATGCACACACAACGTGGATGTGGAGACTGTCTCCCATTGTGCACATGAAATCAGAGACATTGTAAACACTACATGCACAAAGACTGTGGAGGTCCATCACTATTGTGCCACTGGGACACCCTGGCTCAAACATACCGTCCCACATGGGACTCACGGGGTATGTGACATGACATACACAAACACCACTGTGAAATGTGACCATGACACATGCACAGATATGAACAGTTGCACATCACAGTGGTCACGTACACGTAACACCCAGGATCCTGTCCCCATGAACACGTGCACAGCCTGGGGGTGGCTGCCCACAGGTGACACCCACAGGACAACATGTACACCAACATACACACAATAGGAAATGCAGCCTTACATGCCTTATGATAAGGTTTGGACAGGCTGCCGTGATGTAGGTGTGCCCCTCACTCCCTGGGAGCTATCTGTGTCTGGCATATGTCCATCTGAGACAGGCATGCTGACCTATGCCAGTCACATGTACAGTGATGCGTTGTACTGCAATGGACCGATCGGTGCCTCCGGCCGGCCCATTGCCTTCAATGTGTGCGGGTACGCGTTGTACCCATGTGCGCGTTGTACCGCAATGGACCGATCGGTGCCTCCGGCCGGTCCATTGCCTTCAATGTGTGCGGGTACGCGTTGTACCCCTGTGCGCGTTGTACCGCAATGGACCGATCGGTGGCCTCCGGCCGGCCCATTGCCTTCAATGTGTGTGGGTACGCGTTGTACCCCTGAATGCGCGTTGTACCGCAATGGACCGATCGGTGCCTCCGGCCAGCCCATTGCCTTCAATGTGT